>JAUDJH010000017.1:11466943-12933886 GCA_036320925.1 Automeris io | reverse complement strand
TAGAAGCAGTGTAGAAAAAAGAACTGAATCTGAAGATCTGGATCTGCTGCCGAACGCGGAAAATGTCCCTAATATCGTTTTTACAGCCCCTGGATACAGTTTTATCAAAATAAATTAAGAACTCTGATGCCTATTGAAGAATAACCTGAAAAATATATCGAAGATCAGAGATGGACAAAATGTAATCTGATTAATGATGAACGATTACAAATTGTAGTCGTTTAATTTTCTTGCTCTGTAATCATGATTAAATCCATTTAAAACATTAAGAAATCATAAATGTGTATGCAATCTGGGATTCTGTGGTGTTTAAAACACAGATGAGCAAAATGCAGTCATATGAATGACGTAAAACGCAAAACGTAATCGTAATCTTTTTTCATTAATCTTATTACATTTGGCCCATCTACGATTATAATCAGTAACACTATGAATTGATATAAAATATAATATGTTTAAGTCGACTATTATTATCTTAAATAGGCATATTAAGAGCCCCATAAAAAACACTTCATACCCCTAAAAATCCTCCTAACTACTTTTTAATCCATGAGTTCACATCACTAGCTCTACAATACCTTTCAATTTAGAACGAAGAATGATCCGATTTTTAGTAAAAATTATTTCAAACCCATGATCCAGCACGTAGCTCCGGGGGTTTTCAGGTTAAATACGGATCTAGGTACCACATACTCATCAGTGAAGAGAAACTTCGTGAGGAAGCCCGCACGGCATCTGATGGAAACGTCACGTGTACTAGCGCTGTGAGAACGGCGATCAGCTGCGCCACTGGTCACGTTGGGCACGACATATAAGCGGAAAGTGGATACAGCCACTAATGTACCTCTACTTACCGCAAACGGAATATAGCGTATATATTTTTATTTGCGTTGATATTTATTTATTTTATTCATTCACAAATCTACAGTATATAATTTTATAATTTAAAACAGGAAAACGTACAAAAAATCGGATTAACCAAGATGATTTGTGTAACAAGGTTATATGAAAGTATTAAATGCGATTCAAATAATTGTTATGAAATAAAAAGTTATTAAAAGTTATTAACCTAGTAAAATATGTGAAATGTGTAGTTTGGTTGTGTATGTGACTTAGTGTGTGTGTATAAATGTGTATGTTAACTGTCCCTGTCTGAAAACGGCCCGATAGCCTCGACTACTTTCTTCCTGAAGGACCCGCAGCTCTCGTGGAAAATATCCACATGTGGTGTGCTCTTGTTGTATGTGTGCACACATCTAGCAAGTGTAGCCTGACAGGCGTAGTTAGAACGTTTTGTTGGCTCGTGGAATAGCAGTGGCTGACGGGTGCGTCTTGATGTACTCAGCCCTATTTGCTCTAACAAGTATGGACAATCAATTTTGTTGTTCAATAAATTATACAAAAACATAAGGTCCAAAACTTGGCGTCTTTGTTTTAGTGTTAAAAAATTTAAATATCTTAAATTATCAATTTTACTCAAAGAGTCAAGCATACCACGCCTTCTAAGTAAAGATAAAAATTTGTTTTGAATATTTTCAATTCTGTTAATATGTATTGCGTAGTTGGGAGACCATATTACCGATGCAAACTCCAACAGACTTCGCACATACGCGCAATACAATGTTCTTAAAGAGAATATGTTTTTAAAAGGTGCTGTTATCCTAGATATGAAACCCATCATTTTATATGACTTTATTATATACTATTATTGTTATTACAAAATTTGTATAGGTCAAAATTGTCAACAAATTGTGCTGTAAACATTATTCACAGGATTTATCGATATAATTGAGAAGTACAGGTAGAAGGAGGGGCAGGTGAGAGGTCAAATCGTAGTTTTAATCCCGTTTGGAAAAATGTCTAGATCCAGGACTGTATATAAATTTATTTTTGAAGGTTTTTCCCATTTTGGCGTATCAGCTCTATTGTGCCCAATACCGTTACACAAACCTCAATTCTGAGAGAGTCGCTGATGAGTCGGCGCTTCTACATCCAACAGCAATTTCACGACATTTCTATCTATACTAATATTATTGGTTGTTAATATTATTGTTGGTTATTATTATTCGTTGTTGGTCATACTGCAAACTGTCTGGATCTTCTGCTGACGACTGCCCCAGATAGGTTCTCTGTCTTGATCACGGCCCCTCTTGGCAGTTCAGATCATTGTCTTGTTAGGTCTGTTTCATCGCATTCACCGCCAGATGTAAGTCATAGGGGTTCCCGTAGATTATGGCGTTATAAATCAGCAGATTGGGATGAGATGCGTCTTAGCATCATACCCTTGGCGGCAAACATGCTTTTCTTCAAACGATCCATCAAGTTGCGCCTCTGCCATTACTGATGTTGTACGTTTAGCTATGGAGTATTTTATTCCATATGCTAACGTTCCTCTGGGTAGCAGTGCCCGTCCTTGGTTTGATTCAGAGTGCGCCAAAGCAGAGCGAGTGAAAGAACTGGCTTTTCAATCTTGGGCGGATGCTCGCTGGCGTAAAACCCAGGATGTGCGTGAGAAGAAAGTATTATTCAACAAAGCTGCCAAGTCCTACAAGAAAGCTCTTCGAAAATCACGTTTTCAGCACGTTAGTCGCATTGGGGCCAAGTTAGCAGACTACCCCTGTGGTAGCAAAGCATTTTGGTCCCTTGCAAAGTCTGTTGAGACGAATTTTCGGAGACCCTCACTCCCTCCTCTTCTGGGGCCTGATGGGAAGCTGGCTCATAACGCAACAGATAAAGCGAACATCTTTGTGAATCTGTTTGCGAGTAGTTCGCATCTGGATAGTGGGGATAAGGAACCACCGTCTATTCCTGCATGTGGCACACTAATGAGCGACGTAGTGATCCGTATGAAGGATGTGCGCTCAGTGCTTCGTGGTCTAGATGTGAACAAAGCCAGTGGACCAGACGGTATCCCAGCAAGAGTGCTTAGAACCTGTGCTCCAGAGTTGTCTCCTGTTTTGACACGCCTGTTTCGTCTCTCTTTGCGGACCGGTATTGTTCCCGAGTGTTGGAAGCTTGCAAATGTGCAACCAGTTCCCAAGAAAGGTAGCCGTGCCGACCCTATTAATTATAGACCAATCGCCATCACCTCACTTTTCTCAAAAGTAATGGAGCGGATAATCAACCGTCAATTGCTGGCATACCTAGAGCAAAATGATATTCTCAGTGATCGGCAATATGGCTTTCGTCAGAGCCGATCTACTGGGGACCTCCTAGTGTGTGCCACCCATTACTGGGGTGAAGCCATTGAGAAGCACGGAGAGGCCCTTGCTGTCTCTCTTGACATCTCCAAGGCGTTTGATAGGGTCTGGCACGCAAGCCTATTAAGCAAGCTCCAGTCTTATGGGCTGCCGGAGTGTCTCAGAGTCTGGATCAGTGATTTCCTGAGAGAACGGTCTATACGAGTAGTTGTTGATGGCTGTTCGTCGGACCAATTGGCAATTAATGCCGGTGTTCCTCAGGGATCAGTACTTTCAGCAACATTGTTTCTGCTACACATCAACGATCTGCTTAAACCCGGTATCCTTGGGTATGCGGATGATAGCACTGTTACTGAAAGGTACTTATCTGGACCGCGGGCAGATGCCGTCGAGATCTCTCTGCTGAGGGAGGCTATGGTGAAGCGAACAGATTTAGCACTTAAATATGTCTCTGATTGGGGCGATGCGAATCTGGTTAGTTTTAATGCTACCAAGACACAGGCGTGTCTTTTTTCCGCTAAACGGAGTCCTTTTCACCTGACTCCCACCTTCCAGGGTGTTTCCTTGCCGGTGACTGATGGTCTTGAGCTCCTCGGTTTAGACCTGACAGCTGACTTGAACTTTGGGCGGTCGATTGAGCTTAGAGCGAAAACAGCTGCAAAAAAATTGGGTGTCCTTTTTAAGGTCAGACGGTTCTTTTCACCATCGCAACTTCTTAACCTGTATCAAGCGCAGGTGCGGTCGGGTGTTGAGTACTGTTGTCACCTTTGGGACGGATCCGCTAAATATCAGTTGGCGGCTTTGGACTCGATTGATCGTAGAGCTCGTAGACTTATTGGCGACGACTCTTTGTCAAAAATTAAAATGCAAAGCATCGAGCATCGACGTAGAGTTGCCTGCCTCGCGGTCTTTTACCGGTTGCACGGTGGAGAGTGTTCTCAGGAACTACATTCTTTGATTCCACCAGCCCCATTCCACCACAAAACCACAAGACATCGTGTCGGATACCATCCGTATGTGGTGGATGTTCCTTATATCCGCACGAGAAGATTCGCTTCAACATTCATCATGCGAACAGCTAAGGAGTGGAATATGCTACCAGCTGCCATATTTCCGCGATCTTATGACCTGGGAGTCTTTAAAAGAAGAGTGAATAGGCATTTGTTAGGCGGACGCGGTTCATCATCGGACTCATCTTCACCTTCCACCAGGTGTGATTGAGTTCAAGCGTTCGCCTATAAGTTATAAAAAAAAAAAAAAAAATTATAATGCTGAAGAGTTTGTTTGTTTGTTTGTTTGAACGCGCTAATCTCAGGAAGTACTGGTTCGAATTGAAAAATTCTTTTTGAGTTGAATAGACCATTTATCGAGGAAGGTTATAGGCTATATAATATCACGATGCAACTATTAGAAGCGAAGAAATAATGGAAAATGTGAAAAAAACGGGCAAAATTTTTCATCCTTGAGGGCTTCCATTGCGTGCGCTGCAAAAACGGTTCAAGATACCAAAAATATATGTATGAAAGAATTATTCCTCTTGAAATGATCTAAAAAAATGTCCGTGAAAGTATATGTCTATCTTTTAAGATTAAGTCACTAGAACCGTTTTTATGGTAAACAAATTTGGTCGAAATTAATGCATTATTTGTTAAGAGTTGTATCAACGCAATAATATTAATCTTTATCCAAATAAATGTGTTGTTGATTAAGAATATTTAATTGTGAACAAAATTGTCTTTGACATCACTTAATTTCAATGAACATCTTAGAAGATATTACAAAACCTTACATAGCAAAACAACGTTTGTCGGATCAGCTAGTATCTAGATATAATGCAATTATTCATATTTTATTTAATACTAGCTGTCCCGGCAGACCTTGTTCTGCCCTATTTCTCTATAACAAAGTCATATTGTTTTTTTTAATGTTAATAGCCTCCCCGTCAGATTTTTTTGAAAATTGTTTGAAAGAACCTGGCCTTAATGCTATATGTATAAAAATTGACAAATATTGACATTAATATTTATACGTCACTCAATTGTTTTGCCTTCCCGGAACCCGTCCACTGACATTTAAACTTTATGGTATGGTGTTAAAGTTCAAATTGACTTTTAAATATTATTACGAATTTTTTGTATGAGAATATAGAAAAGTGTTGTTTTTAGACTTTTTCAGACAATTTTTTTAATTTTTCTCTCTGTAATAACCTTTGCCAGACTTCAACAAACACAACAAAAAAGAAATCAGTCAAATCGGTTTAGTCGTTCTCGAGTTTCGCGCTTATCAAGACATAGTTGATCCGGCAAACGTAGTTTTGCTATATAAGTTATTGTAATATCTTCTATGATGTTCATTGAAATTAAGTGATGTCAAAGACAATTTTGTTCATAATTAAATACTCTTTATCAACAAAACATTTATTTGGATAAAGATTAACATTATTACGTTGATACAACTCTTAACAAATAATACATTAATTTCGACCAAATTTGTTTACCATAAAAACGGTTCTAGTGACTTAATCTTAAAAGATAAACATATACTGTCGTCGTCTTACATATATTTTTGGTATCTTGAACCATTTTTGCAGCGCACGCAATGGAAGCCCTCAAGGATGAAAAATTTTGCCCGTTTTTTTCACATTTTCCATTATTTCTTCGCTTCTAATAATTGCATCGTGATGCTATATAGCCTATAGCCTTCCTCGATAAATGGTCTATTCAACTCAAAAAGAATTTTTCAATTCGAACCAGTAGTTACAGAGATTAGCGCGTTCAAACAAACAAACAAACAAACAAACAAACAAACAAACTCTTCAGCTTTATAATATTAGTATAGATATTATACTTGGTATATAATTTCGAAAAAAACATATGTTTTTATAATATTGAAAACGAATCAAGTATATTGAACGGTTCTAATAATACCAAGGTGTCGTCCACGCAATGAGTTTCATTAAGCGTCGACTGAAAAATGGCGTTCAATGACGCCACCTTCTTTTTAAAATCCTCCTTGAATATATCCCTCGTCTATAAAATCAGCCTGTATTCGACATGAACAAGACAATTACAAATGCGGTTATATTTAATAGTTATAATAATAAACACTAATTACACCAAAGGAAAGAAAAATGAAAATACGAGCGACACACGGATAGGAAGGAATGGAAAGAATACTTTGATATTGCTTCTCTAGAAAAAGGCATATGGTTTAAAACAATGGAAAGTGAGCCTCCTCATATACCATGGTTTGCCGATGTGGGATGGAATAGAAAGCTTATTGTGATCTCTCATAGATTGCGCTCTGGACACATCCCACTCAATAAATTCAAATATTTGATGAGGAAAATCGATACACCTAATTGCGAGCTCTGTGGAGTTCTAGAAGATATACACCATTTCTTGGTGGAATGTGTTCGGAGCGTTTCTATGAGAGAAATCATGTGTAAACAATTTGGTTTGAACAGGTCTGATGTGGGTCTATTTCAGAGCGTCTTAGCTGAGCAAACATCTTGCGCAGCTGAGATGCTCTGTAGACTCACATATACATTGTTGAATTAGCATTTACATAGTGTGATTATGGTACTGACATGGTCAGCCTGATCCAAAGTCCCAAAAAAAAAACAGAGTTATAAAAAAAACCTAATCAAATTTGCAAAAAAAAAAAGAAACTTAAAACAGAGGATAATGAAAAAAAAAATTATAATAATCTATTCCACAATCCTCTTGAATCCTTTATTTTTAGTTTCAAAATGTTATCATTGAGTATATCCAGAGATGGGCAAAATGTAATCTGATTAATGACGAATGATTACAAAATGTAGTCGTAATTTTAATTTTCTTGCTCTGTAATCATGATTAAATTCATTTCAAACATTAAGAAATCATAAATGTGTATACAATCTGGGATTTTGTAGTGTTTAAAACATAAGTAAGCAAAATGTAGTCATATTAATGGTAAAAAACGTAAAATGTAATCGTTAATCATTTTCATTAATCTGATTACATTTTGCCCATCTTTGAGTATATCGAGATGTTGAATTGTCTAGAATTCGGAGCATACATGCGCTCGGGACACGTGATATGATGTTATGTATTATCCTTTCATTGTTTTATCTAAATGTGTTTGTTGCATGTTTTTCCTTTTTTCTCAATAAACGTTTCTTTCTTTCTAACTAGCCAAATCAGATCTACAAGTCCCAGCTGTCGTGTCGTTAAATGTGTAATATCAATACTCAGTCGATTTCCACGCTCCACGATGGGCAATTTCACGGTGAGCATACACCGCGTACTTTACTGTGTAGCTTTCGAGTGCCAAACGGCAGCGTCAACCAGCTGTGGATAATTCACGATTTGCGTGAAATTTCCATTGTCACCTCTTATTTTTTGAGGGTAGTTAGTATCTATAAGGGTTTTTGCGTATATTTGTGTCAGCAGAGATGGTGAAAATGTAATTAGATTAATGGTTAACGATTACAAAACGCAATCCTAATTTTTTTTTTTATAACTTATAGGCGAATGCTTGACCTCAATCACACTTGGTGGAAGGTGAAGATGAGTCCGATGATGAACCGCGTCCGCCTAACAAATGCCTATTCACTCTTCTTTTAAAGACTCCCAGGTCATAAGATCGCTGAAATACGGCCGCTGGTAGCATATTCCATTCCTTAGCTATTCGCATGATGAATGTAGAAGCTAATCTTCTCGTGCGGATATAAGGAACATCCACCACATACGTATGGTATCCGACACGATGTCTAGCGGTTTTGTGGTGGAATGGGGCTGGTGAGAAAAGAATGCAGTTCCTGAGAAAACTCTCCACCGTGCAACCGGTAAAAGACCGCGAGGCAGGCAACTCTACGTCGATGCTCGATGCTTTGCATTTTAATTTTTGACAAAGAGTCGATTTTAAATTCTTTGGTGAGGGGTTAAGATATTTCCGCTTCATGCTTAAATTCTTCTGTCATTCCATAAATTGTTTGCGAACGATATAAGGATAATCTGCATCCCCTTTTTTTTTTTTTTTTTACTTGGGGAAAATCCTCATAGGACCGTCCCGGCCGCGAAGGGGTAGGCAGCCGGGGTGTGCCGGACTTTTACCAGCTAAAAACCCCAAGGTGACTACTTCTGCGAATTAGTGGGGACTGCGGGTCCTGTAATCAAATCGCCGCAGCCCCACTACGCCGCGCCTGACAGGCACAATCACGGGGGGGAGACGCCACCTCCCCCGATATCACCTAGTATACTTCAGCAGAGCGCGTCACAACGCACCGCCGTCATCTCGGGGGTTGCTGACCGGTCGCTCAGAGCCCCCACCCTGAACAGCCACAACCCCTAAGACATAATCTGCATCCCTAGTCTATAGTGAAACATGCGACAGAGGTCGCTTACTACAACCGCTCTGTTTGACGGCACAAACGTCATTTTCATTCATTCATTTAGTATAACAATTGTATGCAACCGCCGCGATGTCGTGACATCATCGCTTTAATTTTAAAATACAATAAAACCGCCACACGACGTTATTAGAGAGAAATTAAGGTGTAATTGTGCGAGTGGAAACTTTCTGTGCCCGTGGCCGCTATAGGAATCCTGGACCCTTGCCGTGCTGTACAGCATATACTGGACGAGCTGCAGACCTACAGGTTAGTGGATACAGATATTCTGATATATCGGCTGCGATTTATGGAGTGATAAGTTTCCTTGATACTCGTTTTTGACCTATTTTTAAGTTTCTCTTAACCCCCAACCAAGTTACGTTCCCCGCTCATATGGAGGGCTTTTTACACGCCTCTCTATTCGTTAATCTGTAATCATGACTAAAACCTTTCTAAATGGCTTGGGCCTCAGGCTTCGCCCCTGTAGGTCTACATGTTTTTGTATTTTAAAATTTATATGTCATCTTTTTATATGTATTTATTTTAAAATGTAATAATATTGTAATTATGATGAATCAAGTATAATAATTAATCGTCACGCTATATCCCCTTCGGGGTCAGCAGAGATACATAAGTGGTAGTATTCAATTTGCGTGTATATGTCGTGCCTAACCTGACCAGTAGCGCAGCTGATCGCTGTTCTCATAGCACACACACACACAAACACACACACACACACACACACACACACACACACACAAACACATGATATATTTAGCCATTTCCTCACAATGTTTGCCTTCACCGGTAAGCAAAACGTTAATTAACTAAACATGATTGAGTGGTATATTTACATGCAATTGAGGATCCTTTGTTGTTTAAATCATAGATGGGCAAAATGTTATCACTGGAACACTTTCGCTACGGCAGGCTTCGTTACAAAGTGTTTCGCAGGAAACGGAACTGAAAGTTTGCTTAACAAACGCGCGCAGTCTTCAGCTTTCAGAGTCCAAGGTTTGTCTCAAAATGATTTTCATTGGTTTTCAGAAGGAACATAATACGGGTATATAAAATATAGTCAGAGATGGGCAAAATGTAATCTGATTAATGATGAACGATTACAAAATGTAGTCGTAATTTTAATTTTCTTGCTCTGTAATCACGATTAAATCCATTTAATACATTAAGAAATCGTAAATGTGTATGCAATCTGGGATTTTGTAGTGTTTAAAGCATGGCTGAGCAAAATGCAGTCATATTAATGGTAAAAAACGTAAAATGTAATCATAATCATTTTTAATCTGATTAAATTTTGCCCATCTATGTTTCCATACCACTTTTCTTCACTCCCTTTTAACCCTTCACAACCCTTTTTTCGTATTAAAAAGTATTTCTCAGGCTCTAGACTATTTGTATACGAAATTTCATTTTAATTGGTTCAGGAGTTTTGGCGTGAAATCGCGACAGACAAACAGACGGAGTTTCTTTCGCATTTGAAATATTTGTAAGGATTGATGAGACATTTACACATTAGTTTGTTGTATTCTCTTTTTGCAGTTGATGTTTGTGCCCAAAGTAACCAACTGCATATCACGTACAAAAAGGCATTACTTTAGAATTCAAGGAAAATTTTAAACAATAATCCCGGTGTGAAAAATTTAAACCAATGCGATACGTGACGCGGGTTTAGTGATGCGCCTTTATCGATATAAAGCGATAAATATCGACTTCCAATGAAAACGCGTTTCGACGTTTACGAACGATTTAACTCGCCGCTCGCATTTAGAGTAGGATTGCCATCCGCCTCGGTGCATCGGGACATTCCACCGGTTTTAGACTTGACTCCCGGTCATTGCGAGAAACTTGTAAAGGTATGGGATTGTCACATCGTAATGTAAATTTCATACATATTGCTCTATTACGGTGATGGGGGGCTCTAGTTGGCTTGTAACCACAGAACGCAAGTGCAAAGATAGTTATAGTAACTTGCTTCGGCCTCTCGTATATCAGCTAGTTTACATTCAGATGTTTATATACCTAGAGTCCTTCAGTCGTGGTACATATGGGCCGGCATAACAAGAGTGACTGTTAATATATTTTCTTTCCTTAATAGTCGCTGTAGTCGTTGTACTAGACTTTACTTTCCAGCAGGTTCACTATAGCCATTTTGTTGAGCCAGTATAAAAAAATATTTTCTGCTAGCGTTAACTTTGATTGAATGTCATTTTGTCTAAACCTCTGGATGATCCACACAGTATTCCATTATTATTAATTATAGCTAAGTCCAGCACTATTGCCTGCGTGGAATTTATCGTTCACGTCGTATTGTGCGGGATATACTTTGTTTGCTAACCGAAAACTTTTTCCGATTCTTAAATGTACTGCGCCCCATCAGAGAGCTGCTGCTCCCTTGACACTTGGTCAGACACATATCTGCAGACTATGCGGTCGTTGATGCTGCTCATGCAAAAGCTTGTTCAGCCATGATAAACGGTGCCATCAGGGCGCCTTCTTAATTCACCATTTTATAGATGTAAAAGGCCATCTTGAATATTGATGAAAAATTGAAACTATCTAAAGTATAAATTAATCTAAATTCAATTTTTAAAATAGAATATTTTGAATACAAGTATGTAAACCGCTATAAATTCATAAAAGAGAAGAAAAGAAAAAACATACAAACTTTAACTTATTATACAATGCTCTCGAATAACATTCTTATTACAAAATATTTTATATAAAAAGATATATATGTCCAGTAATAAACTTAATTTGACTAATTAAGCTGAAGATGAAAGCTAACTGTCTCGATTATTGCTTACAGAATTATGGTAACCATAATTTAGGAACGTTCCAAATTCAAAATTTAAAATTCTTACCACGCGCATCGGCGGGAACTGTGCTTTATGCGTCTGCAATTTTATCTAAAAGTAACAAAAAAGGCGATTTTGAACCTTATTTTCAAGACGTTAAGATTCAGATGTATGTCTTAGTGATATGGCAGGCTTTTTACAATTCGTTTGGCGCGTTCGATAACTGTCAATCGTTGTATAGTCGGCCATTAGAAATAAAAATATTTGCTAAAAGGTACATATTACCGGGGACTGTTCGCGGAAAATGCACACTTGCATTTAAATTCATTTGTTGTTTGTTAAATGTTTGCTAATATGTACGTGTTGGGGAAATTTAATATATTTAAATTTGTTTCTGTGACATGCGATTGTTTTAAGTATTTTGTAAAGATACGATGCGATGTCAAGTGTCATCTTGATTTGTTGCCTTTGGGAGATTTTTTATGCTTTAAACACAGCTATTTCAGCTCATATAAATTAACATCCACAGAATTTTCCATTGACTTCTGGTTCCAAATTACGTTTTATAGGTGGCATTATGGTTCACAACATTTCTGTAATTTCTTCTTCTTCTTAGGGATTCTTATCTCAAAAATAAAAACGAAACCTTTATAGGCTGCCTTTGTTTTTTTTTTACACTGGCTCGACATAGTGACTACAGAGTACCTGATGATAAGTACAGTGTAGTCCAAAAACGCAAGCGACTATCAAAGGATGAAAATCCATTGATAGTCTACTTCGTCATGTCGGCCCACATATACCACGACTGAAGGTCTCTAGGTATATGAGCTACTGGATATACACAAGCTGATCCCGAAACGCGACAAGCCGAAACTGGTCACTATGACGGGCTTTACACCCATGTACTGTGGTCGCGATCCAGACGGGTAATGACGCCCTACCACCTCGCTGCTGCTCGTTTAGCACCACCCAGGAGTCACGTGTAGGGAAACTAGGGTACAGCCTACGGACGCGAGCAGCTTCGACTACCAAACTTCGGCTTTGTTTTCCATCTGCCTATTTGTCATGGCCTTTTTTCTGAAGAGCGCGTGGAGATGGGGTTTTTTCTTATGGCGAGTGTTCTAATGTGTTATTTAACCTTGATTTACCCTCTTCCTTCTATAGTAGAACCACGCGTGCGGGCTTGGGGAGTCACAGTATACGGAAACTTTAATCCAGGCTAGGACTGCGAAGCGGTTTAGCTTTACTATGGAATGGTCTTTCAACAAGCGTATTCCCATTGTCCTATGATATTGGGCGAAGAGTTTTTTTGTGCAGGACGGCGTGATCACTGTGACTATCGATAGGTTTATTTTACTGTTGATATTCGTCGTCGTTTTTTGGACTGTACCATGCTTACCATCAGACGTGGTATGGCCACTGTGTCGAGTAAGGTTAAATAAAAAAGTTAAAATGTTGACCAAGCAGGAACTTTCTACTAATCTTACTTAAATTGATTAAAAATGTTTAATAAATGCTCTTTAGTTTTATGTGAGTATTATTAGCTATAATATAAAAATGAATCGTTAAATGTGTATAAGCGCGAAACTCGAGAACGGCTGAACGGATTTGGCTGATTTCTTTTTTGTTGTGTTTATTGAAGTCTGTGGAAGGTTATTACGGAGAGAAAAATTAAAAAAATTGTCTGAAAAAGTCTAAAAACAACACTTGTCTATATTCTCATACAAAAATTCGTAATAATATTTAAAAGTCAAACTTAAAGTTGAACTTTAACACCATACCATAAAGTTTAAATGTCAGTGGACAGGTTCCGGGAAGGCAAAACAATTGAGTGACGTATAAATATTAATATCAATATTTGTCAATTTTTATACATATAGCATTAAGGCCAATTTCCTTCAAACAATTTTCAAAAAACAGCCGACAGGCCAATAGGTTTTGGCAGAATAAAATCTGACGGGGAAGCTATTAACATTTAAAAAAACAATGCGACTTTGTTTTAGAGAAATAGGGCAGAACAAGGTCTGCCGGGACAGCTAGTTTTTTAATAAAACATTTTAATCTTTCGCAATTTTTACTAATTAGAAATACATTAATGAGTCGTACGCGTGAATTAACGTACTTTTAACTGTGGATCTTTTGTATAGTCATGGCACACAGCACTTACAGTATCAAGATGTTCACAAGGCGATATGAAACGAGCTCCTAGTTTTCTAATCACTGGGTTCCACGCCGATGATAACTTAAACCCTTCATCCGAATGAAAAGTTTTTACAGATTAATAAAAAAAAGACACAAGCGTATTCCTCCTTGCGAATGTAAACAAAGCCGCAGGCTTAAGTTAGTGGACGTAATGTCCAAACTTCGAGACTAAACGATGTAACATTAAATGAAGGGAGATTTACGGACAGGCCCAGGGCGGGGCGCTGACTCGGCCATCGTTTTTTATCGTCTGCTTGATCGAATCATACCATCACTACGACCTTTCTTTATTGACGCGATGAAAAAGTGCAAACAACTCGAGAAATTTATATTACTCCAACGAGAAATAACTTACCCCGGACTCTTTTCATGGACTGTAAAGATGTGATTTCTAAAATAGAAAAGTCTTTTTTTATACCGGTACGGCATGAACTTAGATTTATTTTCCTTTGTTTTTTATTTAAAAGTACTTTTAGGAATACTACAATGTAGTTATATCACAGTGGGGACACTGACGAAAACATATTAATTTGAAAGAACAAAATTTACACAAACAACATTTAGACTCTTCATCGGGTTACTTGAGATTTTTATTTTTTTCCCCTTTTTTGTATGAAACTAACAAGTATTATACCATTTTACAATCCTGATTAAATGAGCCAACTTTTAATGGCACTTGCCAAGGCACTCTAGTACTTTTTTATTTAAAGGAAGGCCTATAAAATTCAACAAATTATGAAAATTTTAAATTCTTTGTTTAACAAATATTCTTAATTCTAGGAAACTTGGGACAATTGTGTCATTATTTTTAGCTGTTATTCTAGAAATTTTATTTAGGGTTACGGTTCCAAAGTTTAAATGAATAAAAATAATAAAAATTAACCGCAATAACCGAAAAATGGTTACACTTTGACCAAATTTCTAGGTTTTTCTTAAATGCCCATAATTTTCAAACTGCATGGGATGTATTTTTTCTCATGATAGTTACAATCAAACCTATCACCCCGTTTCGGCTTGACGTTGAGATATGGGACATCCTGTATACATATAAAGATAGCTTAAAATGCACCCAGAGCAAAAGATATGTCTATACAATTAGTAACCTTGGAGTTTACCGACAGAATAAAATAGTGGTTCCCTTTTTATCATACCGAGGTGTAGGAAACGCGGCCTAAGGGCCGATTAAGGTATACATCATACCGAATTGCACAGCAAATTGCTGCCGCAGGCACCTTGTCTATCATCATTCATTCATTCTCATCTATTAGTTACACGTAGTCTATTTCATTTATTTTTAATTATACTTTTGCTCTTTTTTTATTAGATATACATATATTTTTACTATAGTACCTATCACTAATACATTTTGTAGTCGATTTATTTATTGTATGTAATAGTTTATTTTAGTATCACTTGTATTTATTATTTAAGCTATATGTATTTTGTTGTTTATCGATAATTCTTATAAGATGTAACAAGACTGGGGCCCTTCACGAAAATCAGCGCTGCAGGCTTCCTCTGCGGCTTTAGGCTGATGAAGGTCCCATTTTCGCCATGTTTATATGTTTTGTATTTTCTTTTGTTTTTGTGTGTTGTTTGTACATTTAAATTTCTGTTTTTTTTTTGTATATTTGTGGCGAAATAAATACTTTTTCATTTTTTCTCTGCACATAATGCACACCTGCCAGCCTGCATTGGACATTGTGGAGTTAATTTGCAAACCCTTTCCCATAGATTCCACAAATATAATACAAATAGGAAAGGGAGATCTTTACCCTGTAGTGGGTGAAAACTGGCTAATAATCTATACTAATATTATAAAGCTGAAGAGTTTGTTTGTTTGTTTGTTTGAACGCCCTAATCTCAGGAACTACTGGTTCGTATCGAAAAATTCTTTTTGTGTTGAATAGGCCATTTATCGAGGAAGGCTTTAGGCTATATAACATCACAATGCAACTATTAGGAGCGAAGAAATAATGGAAAATGTGAAAAAAAACGGACAAAACTATTCATCCTTGAGGGCTTCCATTGCGTGCGCTGCAAAAACGGTTCAAGGTACCAAAAATATATGTATGAAAGAATTATTCCTCTTAAAATGATCTAAAAAAATGTCCGCGACAGTATATGTCTATCTTTTAAGATTAAGTCACTAGAACCGTTTTTATGGTAAACAAATTTGGTCGAAATTAATGCATTATTTGTTAAGAGTTGTATCAACGTAATAATATTAATCTTTATCCAAATAAATGTGTTGTTGATTAAGAGTATTTAATTGTGAACAAAATTGTCTTTGACATCACTTAATTTCAATGAACATCTTAGAAGATATTACAATAACTTATATAGCAAAACAACGTTTGCCGGATCAGCTAGTAATAAATAAATGCCTAATCAATCATTTGTCCCCAGGAAACGACTCCGAGCAAGACCAGGAGGACTCGAGCACAGACACCCCGCGGGAAGGCAAAGCTAGACGCCGGCGGACTGCGTTCACGTCGGAACAACTCCTGGAGCTGGAGAGAGAATTCCACGCCAAGAAATACCTCAGCCTCACGGAACGCTCACAAATAGCAGCCGCTTTGAAACTTAGCGAAGTGCAGGTATCCTTTAAACTTTCAGATCTGGACCGACATAGTGACTACTTGCATTAGATCTGAAACAATGTAGTCAAAAAGCGGTAGCAACGATAAAGGGACTAAGCTATTGACAGTCCTCGTGCATAATAACATAATAAAAAGCTTAAACTCTCTTTGGCTGTGGTAGTGTTAGCCTAGTGGACAAAATTGGTCGTAGGTTCGAATCCCGGCACGTACATCTGGGGTTTTCTAGATTAAGTACGGATATAGGTACCACCAGAGATGAGCAAAATGTAATCTGATTAATGACGAACGATTACAAAATGTAGTCGTAGTTTTAATTTTCTTGCTCTGTAATCATGATTAGATCCATGTAAAACATTAAGAAATCATAAATGTGTATGCAATCTGGGATTTTGTAGTGTTTAAAACATAAATGAGCAAAATGCAGTCATATTAATGGTGTAAAATGTAATCGTTAATCATTTTCATTAATCTGATTACATTTTGCCCATCTATGGGTACCACATAATCATCGGTGAAAGAAAATGTCATGAGAAAACCCGCACGGCACGGCACGTCTAATAGGAATGTCATGTGTAAGTACCTTGAGAACGGCAGTTAGCTACATTACTGGTCACGTTGGGCATAACATATAAGCGTATAGTGGATACAGCCACTAATGTATTACTGCTCACCCCGAAAGGGATATAGCTCACCAATCTACCTCCTTACAGGTGAAAATATGGTTCCAAAATCGTCGCGCTAAGTGGAAACGGGTTAAAGCGGGGCTCGCTTCTGGCAGTCATTCAGGAAAGAACAATACCGGGACAAAAATCGTCGTCCCAATCCCGGTACACGTAAACCGGTTCGCCGTCCGAACCCAGCATCACCAGATGGAGAAGCAAAACCTTCAGTACCGGCTGGAGAGGGCGAATCAACCGCTACCAGGCAGCCTACTCCAGTCGCAAACTTCAGCGTTTTTAAGCGCATCTAAAATAGCAGAGAATCGATTGACTTTACAAGATAATCGGAGGGAATCGATAATATTAAACCCAGCGCTAGGTCGCAGCACTATTTACGATCCCATGTCCGCTAGGTTGGCGGCGATGAACCAGAGTGCCAACATGAGATTTGCGAATCAAAATGGCCGACCGAGCTAATTACAAATGGCTCTGTGAAATAATTTGGATTAAATTGACAATAAAGAGAGAACGGTTTTGCGTTTCAGTTTTTATTTGTGGTACGCAATGATTACGGTCGTATGCGTGATTGAATGTGTCAATTTTGTTAAAAAAGACTATTAGACATTTCATTTGTAACATAGGCTGATATTAATAGACGTACCTTTGACTTTGCTCAGTAATCTCTCCAATAATTATTCATTTAAAATTTACCCTTCCTTATTTTTCCGCTTCCATTCTCCACCTTTTCCACCGCACGCGATCTTTGCCTTTAGCACTGCCATATTTTTAGTATCGTCTAATGCTTCGCTCCGGTCGTTCGCCTCGCAGGCCGTTTGCATACACCGTAAATGAATGAATGAAATATAAGTTTATTCAAATAGGCCTACTTCCAAGCACTATTGAATCGTTAAAAAAAAGCAAAGTGAATCTACCACCGGTTCGGAAAGCAGAATCTACCGAGAAGAGCCGGCAAGAAACTCTGGTAGTTGCTCCTTTTAACATAATGAGATACAATAAAAGGTATAATATATAAAGGATTGAATGTCCCGCGAGAACGATTGCATATATTAAGACCACGCACTTTTATCATTCAAACAGTCATTAATGGAACAATATCCCTTCTTTAGCAATTTAGTTAATAGCTTTTTTAAATTTCAATAATAAAGAGACTTCATTATCCTGAAAACAATTTAGATTTCTGTAGGATATTACTTCGGATATATTCATCCGCTATTGCACACACGACAGTTTTAATAATTATAGTTTCGTCCACATATTATGGTGTCGCGGTATAACCAGGAAGAAGATAAAGCTGTCAACATCAAAGCCGCGAGGATCGTACGGTCAGTGTGTGTCCTTAAACTCCTTTTTTTCCATCATTTAATACCACATATACAGTTCACTTATTCCGTCTTTCTATTGACGCCACCGGTATGTCATTGATTTCGTTAATTTGGAGTTGGTGCTGTGAACACCTAGGCTACATTCAAGTTCCTATTATATGATCCATTTTTTACTAACTACAAACCTATCATCTGGATCTATCATCTAAATCAAAGCAGCGTCTATAAATCTCGGCCTTGGACGACTTCCCAAAAGCGTTTAAATTAATAATCACAAAAATGGAAGAGCAAAAGAGATATGATAAAAGAAATCGACTTCTGCCTAAAAATACAAATTGTCAGAATAAAATTTTGCCGCATGGTTTTATTTTCAGACGATTCAGTCTTATCAGGTGTAATAAACTATACGCGCATTTTGAACTAATTACAATTAAAAAAACATATATCTCCAAAGTAAAAAGTGCTTATAAAGGCACACTTTAAATTCTGGCAGTCGCTACTCGACACAATGTATTGCTTTGACTGCGCAACGATGTCAGGCGGCGTGTAAAACTCGCGATCGTGACAGTTGACAGCGCTGCGAAGTCACGTACATCGGACTGCTTTTCGTATAAATAAATGCAGAGCGCTACATCGTGGTCGGGCAGTTACTACCAGAATATGAAGTGTGCCTTTACAGTGGGAATATTGTTCCCTACTAAAATCAAACGGATGAAGGTAAAATTTGAATAGTTCCTCACAAAACATTGAATGCTAGGGAGTGTCTGACCGAAAGCTTGGTATTGGCCTCATAGGCTTCGAGTCAAATAAACGAATTTTCTAGCCGAAGGTTTCTAGCAGGCACCGAAATTGAATGACCTGTTGATTGCGATATTCATAAACCTTGGGTCAGACACTATTGGTGCGTATAAAGGTTACAAATACCTATAATAAAAATACGCGTACCTATACTTTGCTGTATATATTGTATTGGATAAATAATTAAATATAAAAATTAAGAGTATATTATAAGAATAATTTGTATAGAAATTAGATTATGTTAAATATATTTGTAATCAATAATAATTGTATATTTATAAAGATTAAAAGTGTGATGAGTTTCATTTTTTTTATTATTTTTGATATGGGTGTCAGCTGTAAAACAGGGAAAGGGAGCTTTGCCGATCTCTTTTTTTACTTGGGAAAAATAGTTATAGGACCATCTTAGCTGTATAAGGGGTGGCAACAGAGGTGTTAAGGACTTGTACCGTCTGGAAACATCAAGGTGACTACTTGCCATGTACTGCGGGTTCTGTAATCCATTTGCCATAGTCCCGCCGCGCCCGCTGGGCACAAACTCGGGGAGTTGCCTTCCCTGACACTACTCGTTGCGTTAAGGCAGAACTCGTCACAACGCTCCACCGCATCCCTGAACGGCCACGACACCAGAGACATCAGCCAACCGTGGATCGATGATCAGCTGGGATTGATGCGCCGGAGCAGTTGATGGCACCCTGAGCAGTATGCAGAGCTGATTTCCCTTTGGCGTATCTTCACAATAAAGCATATTTGCTTTTGCTGTTTTCTACCTTGATTCATTTATTTTTTGTATGGTATCTTATTTTATATTTATACTAATATTATAAAGCTGAAGAGTTTGTTTGTTTGTTTGTTTGAACACGCTAATCTTAGGAACTACTGGTTCGAATTGAAAAATTTATTTTTGAGTTCAATAGACCATTTATCGAGGAAGGCTTTAGGCTATATAACATCACGATGCAACTATTAGGAGCGAAGAAATAATGGAAAATGTGAAAAAAACGGGTAAAATTATTCATCCTTGAGGGCTACCATTGCGTGCGCTGCGAAAACGGTTCAAGATACCAAAAATATATGTATGAAAGAATTATTCCTCTTGAAATGATCTAAAAAAATGTCCACGACAGAATATGTCTATCTTTTAAGATTAACTCACTAGAACCGTTTTTATGGTAAACAAATTTGGTCGAAATTAATGCATTATTTGTTAAGAGTTGTATCAACGTAATAATATTAATCTTTATCCAAATAAATGTGTTGTTGATTAAGAGTATTTAATTGTGAACAAAATTGTCTTTGACATCACTTAATTTCAATGAACATCTTAGAAGATATTACAATTTTAAAATAAATAACTAACTAAAATGCCCAAAATAACTATTCCACGCGGACGAAGTCGCGAACACAGCTAGTGCTGAATAAACGTCGCTTAATGGCTAAAGAACCAATATCCAAGCGCCTCAACGCATTTAGTCATAGGTTTGAATCCCGGTACGTTTATCATTGTTTTTCCAGATTAAATACGGATTTACTCACCACATTCTCACTCTACAACATCGTGAAGAAGCACATAGCAAGTAATAAAAATGTCGTGTGTACCAGTGCTGTGAGAACGGCGATTAGTTGGGCTACTGGTCACGTTGGGCACGACATATAACCCAAAATAAATATGATGATGATGATGATGTCCTAGCCGGGTTCGGCTGCGGCGATTGTTTCAACACCGATTAAAAAAATCGAGGTCCAGTTTACGGAAACAGTCAATTGCGCAGGAGATATTTCAGTGCATCACTAGACGCGCAGCCAAAAAAGCACTCTCTCGTCCGAGCTCCCTCAGGCCCGATGGAATGGAGAACCAGTACGATCGGGAGGGAGCGGGATGCAGGTTTGGTCGAGTTTTCCTTCTCTGAACACCTGATTGAATTGCGGTATTAAAGGGATACATTAGTCGCCTTTTACGACACCGCGGCAAGAAGAGGCGGGTGCTATTCTATTCTGCCGGCAGCCACCACGGCTCAAATAAATATAGCCACTAATGTATCTGTACGTACCTACTTACACTACTTAGGGATACAGCGTGACGATATATTTATTTATTTAAGTTTTCACAGAAACACACAGCAATATATAAACAATAAAAAATACACAAAAAAGATATATGAGTGAGCAAAGTTTTCATAAAAATAAAAATCAAGCTTAGGGACACAAAATAATGAACGAAAACTAACTAATTATATTTATATATATAAGAAAACAAATACAAAAAAAATCTCATCATTCGTCTAAATGATCCAATTGCACAGATCAGAATGTCGACACCACAAAAAAGTTTATAAATTATTACTACAAAAAAATATATGCGATCTTAAGTCTATTTGAGAACATTTCCACGGAACCAAGGAGATTATAATGCCTATTATTAAAAAGGCAAATTCCATTACCGAGGTAGCATTGTGTCGAAGAAAAGCCATAATCTGGTCTAATAGTTTCTGACTATTTATAATAACAAACTGTTCTCGATTACAGAGGATTTATCCTAAATGTTTTCCCCTATATTCAGGGGCGTGTCGAAATAATGTCGACATTCATACAAATAACCGAATTTATCTTATTCTAATCAAATTTCTACCTTAACATCGCCAATTAAAGCTTAATTTCAAATACACTTTCAAATGACAGATATATTTTTAGGTTATGTTTTGAGCAATAATTTTGATATTAAACCTTATTTTTATATAGTTACGGTAAGTTTTTCCACAACGATACGAGAATAAAAGTTGTCAATGAACTGTCAAAAGCAGGACTATTAATTCGATTGCCCTTTGACATAACATACAATAGGATATGAAAGATTGACTTTGCTGTCCGATTTATAGGGTGCGTTAGGGCGAATTTATTTTCTGTATTGTTGAAGGAAGACTATTTGCGTTGTGGGCTACAGATAATAAATGTTACTATAATAATATCCATTAAGTATAAATGGATTAATAATGAAAAACAAACTTTTAATACAGGAATTTTATAAGTAATTTTGGTTTAGAAACTGACCAAGTGCGGGTCGAACTCGTACACTGAGGGCTAACATGGCAAATTTTCAAAAATACTCAAATAACTGAGGTGTATGTTAATTTTTAAGTCCCAAAAAAAAACTTTGTGATTCCGCACAAGAATAACCTAATCATTATGCAATTAGATCCACTGAGTAAATAGGTATATAGTTTAATGTTATTGGAGATTAAACTCTTGTCACTCGTCATGGTTAAAATATACTCAATGTTTCAAGTTGAAAAATCTGCATCAGAACTCCTAAAGTCCCGTCAGGATTACTACAAATATTAACACAGGCCCGGAACTACGAGGGTGTCAAGTTACAGGGGTGGCATATAAGCGCATTATCCAACCTATCCACTAAATAATATAACCAAAAAGTGTTCTTACTTTTCTATAAGAAATTGACTTACAATTTACACAAGCCTTTGTTTTGATGTTTTAAATTTTTTTTATCCTTACTCGACATAGTGACTACAGAGTACCTGATGGTAAGTACAGTGTAGTCCAAAAACGAAAGCAACCATCAAAGGATGAAAATCCATTGATGGTCTACATCGTCATGTCGGCCCACATATACCACGATTGAAGGTCTCTAGGTATATGAGCTATTGGATATACACAAGCTGATCCCGAAACGCGACAAGCTGAAACTGGTCACTATGACGGGCTTTCCACCCATGTACTGTGGTCGCGATCCAGACGGGCACCGACGCCCTACCACCTCGCCGCTGCTCGTTTAGCACCACCCAGGAGTCACGTGTAGGGAAACTATGGTAAAGCGTACGGACGCGAGCAGCTTCGACACCCAAAAAACAATCCAAAAAACGACCGTAAATATTATCAATAAAAAAAAAGAAAGCTGCAACGATCATCCCGGCCAGCACAAATCTCTACATGATCCGTTTAAATAATCCAATATCATAGGACGATGGAACACACTCGCGGGAAGACCATTCCACAGCTCAAAAACTCGGCAAAAGTAAGTTAGCTCAAAAGCCTCATAAAACATCGTTACCACATTAAGGGCGGCTTGCACTAACAAATTAAATCTAGTTTAGAGTTATATAAAATGCTATTTAGTGCTGATCTGTACTTATTGTCTTGCACTAAATCAAAATCTAGTTATAACAACTCTTAAACTGAAATCATCATTAAGATGGAATCAAACCAATTCAATTAATAAGCGTTTTATACAAGCTTAAGCTAGATTAATTCCTTAGTGCAAGCTGCCCTAAGTTATGCAAATTAGAAGTTCGGTTTTTGTGAATATATCACTACCTATGCGGTAAATGATTTTTTACATTTTTACAAACTTGCAATGGGGGCTGAAAGAGAGTAGTTTGTGCCCCGCATTGAAAAATTTTAAGATCCAGAGCTGTATTAACACGAGTAATGTGTTTTATTATAATAATTGTCGCAAACGGTTGACTTATCGTTACGGACAGATGTGCAGTTAGCGGGATAATAGCGGCAGTAATCTGTGGGCGGAGCCGGGTGACACCGCTATAGGAGTGATCGGTTGCACTTCTGTTGGGAATTACATTTCATAACTCCCTCAGTAATAATTTAAACCAAGGTAACTGTGGGTTGCTCTTATGTACTTTTTGTGTATTTCTCAAATAAACAAATGTAGAGAAAGACAGATTAAATGGTGGGAAGGTAACCTGCCTAAAGACTGGAGGAGCATAGGACAGGATCGGACATATACCGGAGAGTATACCTACTTAAGAGAGTCTAATGCCCGGAGAAGACCGAGATGGCGCGCATTGCTCGGCACGCCGCCCGTGACAAATGCTTGGAGGGGTAGGCTCTTTACAAAGAGAGGAAACCTGGGTAAGGTTTTTCGCTTCCCGGGTGACTGGACGAATTTGGTTTCCCAGGCCTGGATGGAGTGATTACAGTTATACTCCAGGCTTTTTTTCTATTTTTTTTTTACACTGGCTCGACATAGTGACTACAGAGTTCCTGATGGTAAGTACAGTGTAGTCCAAAAACGAAAGCGACTATCAAAGGATGAAAATCCATAGATAGTCTCCATCGCCATGTCGGCCCACATATACCACGACTGAAGGTCTCTAGGTATATGAGCTACTGGATATACACAAGCTGATCCCGAAACGCGTCAAGCCGAAACTGGTCACTATGACGGGTTTTACACCCATGCACTGTGGCCGCGATCCAGACGGGCACCGGCGCCCTACCACCTCGCTGCTGCTCGTTTAGCACCACCCAGGAGTCACGTGTAGGGAAACTAAGGTAAAGCTTACGAACGCAAGCAGTTTCGACTGCTTATTTATTATTAATACAATCCTATGACCATTTATTTCCTCACATCCTTACATTCTAGTATACAATATATAGTTTACTTATGCTATATGCTTATTTCCTATCACATTATGCAAATTAGTTTCACTCGGACACTCCGGGAGTTTTTAGTCAATGGGAGTCTGATACGCCGGAGTCGCAGCCCTCACAGCAGCCCTGATGATCCCATGTATGATATTCCTCAGGGCTACCTAAAAAAAAAATAATCGACACCTATTGAGAAAACATAGTGAGGCCTATTTCGCAAAACGACCTAACCTGGTAGCTGAAAATTAATTAATAAAAAAATAACTTGTATCTTAGTTTAGTTTGTTTAATACTGTTTAGTTTAAACATTGTAAAATGTCTTGAAAAATGTTAAATGTGAAGGTCAGAGGGAATACTATTTTTACCCAATTAACTAATGTAGGTTTTTTAATGTTAAACTTCTATAGAATCGTCGTGATTTGTGATCTATCGACGGAAAATTGACATTAATAACTAAAGATGTGCCGAATATGACTTTGGCTGTCTTTTGCTATTAGTCGAATAGTCGGTTTGTTTCGACAATCACTCTACCGTCTCGAAAATGTGAAAACCGTTAATTTGTTGATATACCACAAAAATATAGCAATATTTTTTTTTTTTTTATTATTATTTATAGATGAACGCTTGACCTCAATCACACCTGGTGGAAGGTGAAGATGAGATCGATGATGAAACGCGATCGCCTAGCAAATGCCTATTCACTCTTCTCTTAAAGACTCCCAGGTCATAAGATCGCGGAAATACGGCCGCTGGAAGCATATTCCACTCCTTATCCGTTCGCATGATGAATGTAGAAGCGAATCTTCTCGTGCGGATATAAGGAACATCCACCACATACGGATGGTATCCGACACGATGTCTAGCGGTGATAGTGGTGGTGGTGGATGCAATCCGACCTTGACTGCCGAGGCCGGTTTCTTTAGTTAGATCTAATAATAATAACATATCGTTACGCTATATCCGTTTCGGGGTAGCCGAGGTAGCCTGGTGGATAAAGAGCCTGGTATCCATGCGTGGCAACGTGAATTGTCACAGGTCATATGCAAACAAAAACATAAAAGATAGAAAATTCAAAGTTTCAAAATATATTGTAAAATATATCAAGATTATCAAATCTCGACATAGATTTGTAAAGCCTCGTCATTATGCATAAGGGTGCGTTGTAGCCTAAATTCCTTGAGTAATTTGGAGTTCAGAACAAGCCACTAGACGCCATATCGGATACCATCCGTATGTGGTGGATGTTCCTTATATCCGCACGAAGAGATTCGCTTCTACATTCATCATGTAAGCAGCTAAGGAGTGGAATATGCTTCCAGCGGGTATATTTTCACGATCTTATGACCTGGGAACCTTTAAGAGAAGAGTGAATAGCCATTTGCTGGACAGTTGTTCAACTTCGAGCTTGTCTTTACCTTCCACCAAGCGTAACTGAGGAGAAAGGTTCGCCTTAAAAAAAATCAAATAGTAGATTCATGCCTTTAATGAAAATTTTTAATATTAATAACAAACGTATCAAATAACAAAAAATATAAACAACAATTAACGCAAAACTGCGCGATGCTCGTTCGAACGCCCCCCGGGGGGACAAAAGCCTAGTATCAATGGCAGAAACGTCACTCAAAGTTATACATGACCACGCCTCTCGAGGGATATGTGTTAGGGTTGACACTAGAGGCATGTGGCGATCATTTTAAAAAGTAAGGTGTGTAATGTTAGTGATGCAGCCTTTGGTTATTTAAACATGAAATAATCTCCGACCGAATGCTTTGGTTAAGGTCACCTTCGGCAAAAAAAAATTACATTCAGTAACACTCATAGTTGGAAAAAATGTAATCAGATTAATAAAAAATATTACAATTACATTTTACGTTTTTTACCATTAATAAGACTGCATTTTGCTCATCTATGTTTTAAACACTACAGAATCCCAGATTGCATACACATTTATGATTTCTTAATGTTTTAAATGGATTTAATCATGATTACAAAGTAAGAAAATTAAAATAACGACCATATTTTTTAATCGTTCATCATTAATCAGATTATATTTTGCCCATCTCTGCGTGTTAGGAAAGAAGAGATACGTAGAATGGTTGGCTGAACGATAGTATCGTCTTGCTCTGTAGAGCAAGAAAATTATAATTACACCTATATTTTGTAATCGTTAATCATTAATCAGATTACATTTTGTCCATCTCTGATAACACTTTCAAATGGACCGAAATTTTAGCTAGTAAAGTTTCTAGTAAGCGTCAAACTAAGACTGATCGATCTGATTGTTTTTTCTATCCTGTCTTGACTCAGGACTACACCACACACTAGGTGGTATCGGGGGAGGCGGCGTCTCCCCCCCCCCGTGATTGTGCCTGTCTGGCGCGGCGTAGTAGGGCTGCGACGATTTGATTACAGGACCCGCAGTCCCCACTGATTCGCAGAAGTAGTCACCTTGGGGTTTTTAGCTGGTAAAAGTCCGCCACACCCCGGCTGCCACCCCCTTCGCGGCCGGGACGGTCCTATGAGGATTTTTCCCAAGTAAAAAAAAAGGTCTATACCACATCTGATGGTTAGCATAGTGCAGTTTAAATAACGACAACGATTGTCAACAGTAAAGGAAAACCCATCTATAATCGCAGCGATTATGCCGGCCTGCACAAATATCTCTTCACTATTCTTTTAAAAGACCTCAAATCATAGAACGGTGGGAACATGCTCACCGGCAGACCATACCACAGGACAATGACTCGGCTGCAGTAAGAGTTAGAGACTCAGCCCTGGCCAGGATGTGAGTTACCGTATAGCTGTGACTCCGTAGACCAGCGCGCGTGCTTCTACTAAGGAAGGCAGAGGGTGGAACAAGGTTAAATAGCCCTTCAGAACATTCACCATGATACAGACGCTCGTGATTGTGATTGTTAAAGTACTGTTAATAAGTAACCGATTGTAGATCGATATCCGGCCATTGCCGAAACATATAATTTTATAATCCTAACGAATTCTGTTCAACATTGACTAAAAGACAATAATGATTTAAACTTTTTTTAAAGGTTTATGTACACGTACATAAGAAACGTGTAGAGATTTTTAAAATGACCTCATAGCTCGTCAAAATGTGGCTACAGCAAAAGCCGCCGACGAAAATTATCATTAAATTAAAAATTTTAACACTGCCCGACTCAATTATGTAAATAATTAAAAAATATTTCAAATAATATTTGTGTGTGTCAACCCTAGGTTATCTTTTAATTTTACGCGGCATTCTGTCAAACAATAAATTGCGCACGCGTCTTTAAAAAATTGAACATAATATTTTCATGCATTAACGCGTGTTTAGTTTGAAGAATTTAGCTCGATATAAAGCATCTCTAATTATTTTTTATCCTAACTAGATTTAGGGTGGCTTACACTAGCAAATTAAATCTAGTTTAGACTTATATAAAATGCTGTTTAGCGCTGAACTGTAATTATTGTCTTGCACAGAATCAAAATCCAGTTGTAACAACTCTTAAACTGAATTCATCGTTATTATTGAATGAAACCGCTCCACAGATTAGCGTTTTAAATAGGCTTAAACTAGATTTAATTTGTTAGTGCAAGTCGCCCTTAGTCGGGCCTCTCCCTTCCATAACAGAACAGCGCGCGGGTTTGCCGAGTCACAACTATACGGCAGCTCATATCCCGGCTGAGACTAAGAACTTTTCTTAACTGTTATTTTTGCCGAGACGTTTATCTGAGGAATGGTCTTCCGGTGAGTGATTTCTCACCGTCATATGACTATACTAGCTGTCCCTGCAGACCTTGTTCTGCCCTATTTCTCTAAAACAAAGTCACATTGTTTTTTTAATGTTAATAGATTCCCCGTCAGATTTCATTCTGCCAAAACTTATTGGCCTGTCGGTTGTTTTTTGAAAATAGTTTGAAGGAACCTCGCCTTAATGCTATATGTATAAAAATTGACAAATATTGACATTCATATTTATACGTCACTCAATTGTTTTGCCTTCCCGGAACCCGTCCACTAACATTTAAACTTTATGGTGTTAAAGTTCAAATTGACTTTTAAATATTATTAAGAATTTTTTGTATGAGAATATAGAAAAGTGTTGTTTTTAGACTTTTTCAGACATTTTTTTTAATTTTTCTCTCCGTAATAACCTTCCCTAGACTTCAACAAACACAACAAAAAAGAAATCAGCCAAATCGGTTCAGCCGTTCTCGAGTTTCGCGCTTATCAACACATAGCTGATCCGGCAAACGTTGTTTTGCTATATAAGGTTTTGTAATATCTTCTAAGATGTTCATTGAAATTAAGTGATGTCAAAGACAGTTTTGTTCACAATTAATACTCTTAATCAACAACACATTTATTTGGATAAAGATTAATATTATTATGTTGATACAACTCTTAACAAATAATGTATTAATTTCGACCAAATTTGTTTACCATAAAAACGGTTCTAGTGGCTTAATCTTAAAAGATAGACATATACTGTCGTGGACATTTTTTTAGATCATTTCAAGAGGAATAATTCTTTCTTACATATATTTTTGATATCTTGAACCGTTTTTGAGGCGCACGCAAGGGAAGACCTCAAGGATGAATAATTTTGCCCGTTTTTTTCACATTTTCCATTATTTCTTCGCTCCTAATAATTGCATCGTGATGTTATATAGCCTAAAGCCTTCCTCGATAAATGGTCTATTCAACTCAAAAAGAATTTTTCAATTCGAACCAGTAGTTCCTGAGATTAGCGCGTTCAAACAAACAAACAAACAAACAAACTCTTCAGCTTTATAATATTAGTATAGATTGGGTACTTTAAATGAAGCGTGCAGATATATTTGCGCAAGCATAATCACTGTGACTGTCAAAAGGTTTTCCTTTACTACTGATAGTCAAAGACGTTTTTTAAGCTGCATTGCGTACAATTAAACTTTGTATGGTCACTTTTCTTTACCTGGGGAAAATCCTCATAGGACTGTCTCGACCGCACGGGGGGGTTGCGCGACCGAGGTGTGTCGGACTGGTACCGACTAAAAACCCCAAGGTGACTACTTCTGCGCATTGGCGGGGACTGCGGGTCTTGTAATCAATTCGCTACAGCCCCGTCGCGCCGCGCCCGCTGGGCACAGACTCGGGGGACGTTGTTGCCTTCCCGACACTGCTTGTTGTATTTAGGCAGAGCACATCGCAATGCTCTGCCGACTTCTCGAGGGTCGCTAACCAGTCGCTCAGGGACCCCATCCTGGTCAGCCACGACCCCAAAGGCATGAGCCAACCGGTCGTGGATCGACCGATCGGCAGGGTTTGATGTGCCGGGGCGGTTGCCGGCACCCTGGTGTCTTCTTCGAGCAGCCTTCTGCCGCTCTCGCTCTGCGACCTTCTTCTGGGATAATTGTGTGCTCACTATGCCAACTCAAGATACAAAAATCGGGTAGTTTTTCCTCGTCGCAGTACTATAAAGCGCACCCTCGCAAACCCTGTTGTGGGGCTGCGATTTGCAACCGCGTGTCATTTTAAATCTATTTCCATGTTATAGTTGTTATGTTAATGCTCCCATTTTAAGTGTAACGATGCGATGACGACGGGTAGTGATGTGCCGACTCTTATCGGTAAATTGTGTCGATTATCATTAAATTTCATTGAACCGAACCCTAGAAAACCGAAGACATAAATAATTTTGTAGGTTAATTTGTAACATTGACACAATTTTATCTATTGGGGTTTACCGGTAGAATAGAATAGTTTCTCTCTCTTCACCATACTAAGGCGTCGTAAGAACATAAGAGCCAACTAAGGTATACAGCATGAGGAAAAGCATGCAGATTACTTCTGCATGTACCTTCTCCACACATTATGCACGCCTTCCAACTCGCATTGGATAAGTATACTGGGTTCCATGATCAAACCCCTTCTCATGGATTCCACAAATATAGGGGGCAAAGAAAGCCTTTGCAGTGTGACGATACTGGCTAACTAGAATAATATTATATGATACTATTTTATCTTCATATTACGTATATTAGCATAAAAAGAGCCAGAACACATTCAACAAACACATAATTTATTAATTTACTGGCTGATCTGACGAATTTTATACCGCCATGAATGTCACATTAACTTTTTTCCTTACACCTCTTCCTTCTACAGATTTTTTCCTACTTCCCTCACCTTCACACTCCTCGCTTCGCTTAGTTTATTTTCTATCTTATTTTCAAAATATAAAAAATATGTAGTGACCAATTTAATTTTTATTTATATATCAACATCAATGTGAGACCGCGCTTCTATTATATTGTATTTACGCGCGTCACTTCTTATTTTGTGATAACTCTTAAGATATTTATTTAAACTATATGTTGTACTGGATTAACATAATGCCCATGAGATGCTTAATGTAACTAACGTGTTTAAGTTGATAAAGACTGATACTGCATTCGTATAATTATTAATAGTTTTCCAGTTACCACATTTTACATGGGCATGTTTTTAGAAAGAAAAGAAAGAAAACAACAAACAATACATAAGAAAATCTAGGCCGCCGCCAATAAGGACCGAAAGAAAGAAGTTAGAAAGAAGTTAGATTAGGCATAGTTAGTTTAAAAATATATGCCATCCTGCACCTTTCTGTAGACCTGTAAAGGAGGAATAACCCCACCAAATACTATTTTGTTATATCTCAAAAGGACTAGGTAGCGTTTTCAATAAAAGGTCCCAAGCAGTTTGATTTTCTCCAACATTACCAACAGTTATCGTCATATTTAAACCAATTTAAACAAAACTTTAACAGATTATACATTAAAACCTTACCCGTGCCATCACCACCAACCAACATTAATATAACTTTGGACTTTAACTAATTTTTGGAAACAGTGTTAAAAGGCGTAAAAAATTACACAGCACCGACTACAAAATGACAATTTCATATCATTATAACTCACTTTTAAGCGAATTAATTTACAGATGGTACACGTAGATATTATTTTTCACTTTTAGAAGTTGTGTTTTTTAATTCGACGTCGATATATCGATATTTCGTTAGATCGAAGTTGTTACTATCGCATCCCTACGGTGCGCGCCGGAAGGGAGCAGTCGGCGCATAAAATTCATATCCCGCCGGAGATCGCTGCTGTGAAATCTGACAGCCCCTCCGTCACGGACTCTCCTCATCATGCATGCATGATTATAGTCAATATTAATAAAATAGGATAATATATCGTCGGGTGAAAGGCTATTTGGTTTAAGCGACATTTTTTGGCGATATAGTAATATATATTTTTTCGGAATCAGCGTAACGCCTGGAGTATTCACAATGCGGACAACCCTTCGCAGCAACATATCCAGGGCGACAAATAGGTATTGAGTAGAACTGACCCAGAGATGCGAACAATTCCATGTTCTAGTGTTCAAATCTAAACACGCCTGCCCTAGAAGACCAACTGAGGAAACATATTCGGATCCTCTCTGAATACGACATCAGTTATATTTTCATGTCATTGTTAGAAGAAATGCGATGACTCAACACACAAATATGAGCTGTAAGAAGCGCCATCTATAAAACGTGACCCGGATATCAAACGGGGAAAGGAAAAAATCAATAATGGATCAATAAATTACCACTTTCTAATATGCATTACACATTTCCAAAGACAGTGGCGCCAGGGACGGATTTTTAAGGAAATTAATATTAAAATGGTATTGTTTCGTTTTTAGTAAGCACCGGATTCGAGCTTTTTTCTGCTTGCTTTAGGCGCCTATTTATACGTGACTTGCGGGTTAATTTCCATTTTGTCATTTTGCTTTTTTAATAATAAAATAACGTCACGCTATATCCCTTTGGGGGTGAGCGGGGACATTGTATATGTCGAGTGCAACGTGACCGATAGCGCAGCTTTTTTTTTAAATTAGTTTTTATTAGGAGTTTTAACTTATTCATATCACGCCCATCGTAGCCTAATATATAGGAAACAAAACCTTTCATACCTCACCTTGCATACAGTTTCCATAGTATTTCGGCAATTGCTTTAGTGGGCACCGCCAAAATGCTATGGAACATACCAACATCCAATCTATTTAATTTCAATTCACACATAACATCCTTTCTTACACTAGCGTTCTGGACACACTCAATCAGGACATGATGAACATCGTCGATAATTCCGCACTCAGGACACATTGGAGGCGGTATCTTTCTCATGAGATGAGCAAACTTTCCAGATGGAATATGTCCAGAACGCAATCTGTGTAATAAAATAACCTGAGATCTCTTCAGTGTCACATTGCAGAACCTGGGGCTCCGAGGAGGCTGACTTTGTATAATTTTGTACCAGATACCTTTTTCTTTTGAAGTTTTATCAAAGTATTCTTTCCACATGTTATAAATAGACTTTTTAATTGAACCTAATATTTCTGAATAATGATTGTAAATATATACTTCTGCGCCCTCTAATACTGCTAGCTTTGCTAAACGGGCAGCCTCATCGTTTCCCCTGAGTGGTACATGTGAGGGAATCCTCTGCAACTTACAATGTTGATTGCTCTGTTGTAATATGATGATGATGTCCTAGCCGGATTCGGCCACGGCGACTGTTTCAAAGCCGATTAGGAAATCAAGGCCCAGTTTTCGGAAACAGTCAATTGCGTAGGAGATATTTAAGTGCGTAACTGGACGCGCAGCCAGGAAAGCACTCTCTCGTCCGAGCTCCCTCAGGCCCGATGGAATGGAGAACCAGTACGATCGGGAGGGAGCGGGATGCAGGTTTGGTCGAGTTTTCCTTCTCTGAACACCTGGTTGAATTGCGGTGTTAAAAAGATACCTTAGTCGCCTTTTACGACACCTCATCAAGAAGAGGGGGGTGCTATTCTATTCTGCCGGCAGCCACCACGGCTAAAAAAATATATAAATATAATATATAAATATATCTAAGGCCCTGGTAAGCTACCGGAGCACCTCTGCTACCAGAGGCGCACCGAGCTAAATGCTGAAGAGAGCTCATGCTATCAGTTAAAATAACAATCTTATCATAGCCGATAGCGGAGCTGATTGCTGTTCTCACAGCATTAGTACACACGACATTTTTGTTAGATGTTTTGCGGGCTTCCTCACAGTGCTTCCTTCACCGGTGAGCAAGTTTTTTATGGTTTTACTAAACACAATTTAAGCTTTCACATTTTGTACTTTAGTCTTTTATACTAGTTCGGTAAAGTCTTCTACATTGCATTGGATGGTAAGAGCAATGTTGTTCTAAAACAGCGAGGATTGCCAAGGGATGAACATAAAGCGATGCCAGGAAGGCGCGGCAAGCTGATGCTGTGGAGAATTGTTGTCAGATCCCTCAATTCTCGCTAGAGTTCAGAAGCAGTCACCTTTGGGTTTGTAGCCGGCATAAGTACCCATAGATGGGCAAAATGTAATCAGATTAATACAAATGATTACAATTACATTTTACGTTTTTTACCATTAATATGACTGCATTTTGCTTCTTTCTTTGTTTCTTAGGGTGGCTTGCACTAACAAATTAAGTCTAGTTTAAGCTTTTATAGACGCTAATTAATCGAAGTACATTAATTCCATCTTCATGATGATTTGAGTTTAAGAGTTGTTACAACTGGATTTTTAATCAGTGCAAGACCATAACTATAGTTCAGCGCTAAATAGCATTTTATGTAAGTCTAAGCTAGACTTAATTTGCTAGTGCAAGCCGCCCTTAATGTATTAAAAGGATTTAATCGTGATTACAGAGCAAAAAATTCAAATTACGACTATATTTTGCAATAATAATAATAATAAAACATTTATTTGGCACACAACACAACAAACAACACAGCAAAATAGGTTATTAAAGACAGAAAACAAAAAAGTAAGCATCCTATGTTGTGATGAAGCGCCAAAGAGAAGTCAGCTCAGCAAATGCTAAGTGACCAGCCGAGCCACCCAGCGCTGATTTTCACCTGACACCCATTTATTAAATCGTAAATCGTTAATCATTAATCAGGTCATTAAGACAATTATTTCTGGACTGCAGTTAGATGAATCTCATACAACACCGATATGAGCGCACACACGCACACAAATGCACTCACACAACACTCACAAATCACGCACACAACACTCACTATATGATGCGGGGAGCGACCCAAACATTTACCAAAATTTAATATGTGTACTACGTTATTGGCATTATAGATTTTTTTTATTTTTTGTTTCCTATTTTTGGTACATAATCTTATAATATGCTGTGTAGTTACCGTTGAATAAATAAATAAATAAATTAATCAGATTACTTTTTGCCCATCTCTGTAAGTACCAGACCTCTGTCGTATATGAAGCCGAGATGGTACTTTATTTTTCAGCAGGATAGTATACTGCTAACCAACCGAAAGTCTTTTACAACTTCACCTGGCCACAGGGACGAACAATTAACGTGCTTAAACAGCGAGTTATGAGCTGGGTGACAACGCAAGAGCACTCCAGTGGGTACGAACCTGGATTTGGGCGGCCAGCTCGGTAACGGTGATCTAATAGCGTTTAAACTCAAGACTACATCAACCGCAATCGGTTACCCTGAGCGTCGGCTGACAATCAGCGCTGGCTGGCGCGTGCAGCGGCGCCCAGCACACGCTGAGCCGAGTGCTCTTCGAGATGGGTAGCAGCACACAGGATACATGATGTGATGTTATGTATTCTTTCATTGTTGTTTTTATATAAATATGTTTGTTGTGTGTTGTTTCCTTTGCCTCAGTAAACTTTTTCTTTCTTTCTCTCTTTCTTTACATCGGAGTGGAACTCAAGGCCGGCCGTGCTCTTTGAAATCACTGACAGCACACAGAATACATGATTTTTTTTTGTAACCCGGGAGAAATCCCTAGCGGACTTCGAGGTACGGTGAGGGCCGCCCCACGGTGTATCGGACTTGCACCGACTAAAACCCCCGGGGTGTTCCTTCTTCCCGTCTGACCGGGGCCGGAGGTACAGCGTCATCCTCTTCTCCGACCCTGGGCAACGTCTGGCTTTTTGTAAGTCCGCATCTCTGCACTGCGAGGAGTGGCGTAAGGAGCCACCCCCCGCACAGTTCAATATCTTGGAGCGGTGTGCGGAAACACGTCACACACCGCTCTCGCCTGGATAAGTCGGGCGACACGCTCCCTCAAGCGCACCACCAAGGCGTCTTAACCGGTTTTAAGGAGCAAGGCCTCTGGCGAAGGCCCTCCTCCTTTGTCCTGTCCTGCGTGGGCGGAGGATCGGATTATCAGGGCCGGCTATTGCCTTCCTGTTCCTCACCATGACTTCCTCACAGTACGCGAGGACCGCCTGCCATGCCATGTCGCTGCCGGCGCCCGTTCTCGCGATGGTCACCACCCACCTCCCTGACCCAGAATACATGATGTAATATTATGTATTAACCTTTCATTGTTTTATCGAAATCTGTATATTGTGTGCTGTTGAATTTCCTTAGTAAAGAAAAGGTTTAAATAATATTGCAAACATTATTATTTTAATCACGATTAATTTTTAATGTCTTCATCAGCGATCGGACCGTTCTTCGAACCGCGGCATCGTAAAGAAATTAAAAAGAAACAGGTCGTAGACAATACCGCGCATTGTCTATGTGTCGGCGGCAACAAAGGCCATCGTTAGGTCGCTGCTGGATTTTTAATCGTTTCAGAATTGATTAATTTGTTCGTGACATGACGTTGGCTTTTGATACCGATCACTGCTTTAATTTTTGTAGTACGGTAGCCATGATTTTGCAGTAAGCAACCCTACGACATTGCTTATATACTATACAGTATGTAATAAAAACCTTGTCCGACCTGTGAAAGCGTTGCTCGGTACCGATATTATAGTCTATTATATTTATCTTCTCTATAATATAAAAATGAATCGTTAAATGTGTATAAGCGCGAAACTCGAGAACGGCTGAACCGATTTGGCTGATTTCTTTTTTGTTGTGTTTGTTGAAGTCTGGGGAAGGTTATTACGGAGAGAAAAATTAAAAAATTGTCTGAAAAAGTCTAAAAACATCACTTTTCTATATTCTCATACAAAAAATTCGTAACAATATTTAAAAGTCAATTTGAACTTTAACACCATACCATAAAGTTTAAATGTTAGTGGACGGGTTCCGGGAAGGCAAAACAATTGAGTGACGTATAAATATTAATGTCAATATTTGTCAATCTTTATACATATAGCATTAAGGCCAGGTTCCTTCCAACAATTTTCAAAAAACAGCCGACAGGCCAATAGCTATTAACATTAAAAAAACAACGTGACTTTGTTTTAGAGAAATAGGGCAGAACAAGGTCTGCCGGGACAGCTAGTAGTATATAAATAAACTGAGTCATCTATAGATGTTGCGCTCAGTACAATAAATATTTTAAAGATATCGATATGTTTCACTTGAGCCGTAATCAGGTCATTAAGACTATTATTTCTGGACTGTGGTTAGATGAATCTCATACAACACCGATATGAGCACACACACACACACGCACACAAATGCACTCACGCACTCACACAACACTCACTATACGATGCGGAGAGCGACCCAAACATTTAACAAAATTTAATATGTTTGTGTAACTACGTTATTGGCATTTTAGATTTCTATTTTATTTCCTATTTTTGTATATAATTGTCTTATAATGCGCTGTGTAGTTACCATTAAATAAATAAATATAGCTGATGATAAGCATGGTGCCTTCTAAAAAATTACAAAAACTATCAATAGTTAAGAAAAATCTATCGGTAGCAGCAGCGATCATGCCGGCCTGCACAAATATCTCTTCACACTTCGCTTAAAGGACCCCATATCATAGGACGGTGGGAACACGCTCGCCGGAAGACCATTCCACAGCCCAACGACTTGGTAAAAGTGAGAGAGAATTTCTTAGACCTAGCCGGGGTTAATGAAAATGATTAACTATTGTTTTTTACTATTAATATGACTGCATTTTGCTTATTTATGTTTTAAACACTACAAAATCTCAGATTGTATACACATTTATCATTTCTTAATGTTTTAAATGGATTTAATCGTGATTACAGAGCGAGAAAATTAAAATTACGACTACATTTTGTAATCGTTCATCATTAATCAGATTACATTTTGCCCATCTCTACCCGTGACTCCGTAAGCACGCGCGCGTGTTTTAATTAAAGAAGAGAGAGGATGGAACAGGCTTAAATAACTCTTCAAAAACTTTATTTATAATTTTATTAGAATCTTTGGTTTTCTCGTAGCTCAACTTACTCTGGTAATATTTACAAATGACCACCGTGTCCGCGTAGCTATGTTTATGCTAATACAATAATTGGAACCGAGAGCTGTCGGCGGCAAAGTCGGCTCGCATGACGATTGTTTAGTTCACGTCCAACCGCTTCGGTGAACCGCTTGGGAAGCGAGCGCGGGCCGTATTCCCGGTATTTATCTGTCGTTAGTTTGACAATTTATTTTTGAAGAAAGTACTATCGAATCGTTATTTGAAAGCCAAGACTAGAAATTAAAAGCACCCCTCGACTCAATTATTAACTAACAAAAACAACAACATTAACATTAACAACATTATTAGCAACATTATTAACTATTTGTAACAAATTCCTTGAGACCATCCTCACCCAGAGCCCGGCCCGTCGAAGCCGCTCGCGATAGAAGCCACAGCCTAGAGTGGAAACCCTGGCACTGTTTCCTCGCGCTCCCATCGAGTAGTCATGTATATAAATAGGTTGTAAATATTAGTTTATAAGTTATGTATACACATGATCGTATTATTTGTTTGTTAAATATCTTGTTTGGGAGTCGAAGCTGCTCGCGTCCGTAGGCTTTACCCTAGTTTCCCTACACGTGACTCTTGGGTGGTGCTAAACGAGCAGCAGCGAGGTGGTAGGGCGCCGGTGCCCGTCTGGATCGCGACCACAGTACACGGGTGTAAAGCCCGTCATAGTGACCAGTTTCGGCTTGTCGCGTTTCGGGATCAGGTTGTGTATATCCAGTAGCTCATATACCTAGAGACCTTCAGTCGCGGTATATGTGGGCCGACATGACGATGTAGACTATCAATGGATTTTCATCCTTTGATAGTCGCTTTCGTTTTTGGACTACACTGTACTTACCATCAGGTACTCTGTAGTCACTATGTCGAGCCAGGGTAAAAAAAAAGTACACATGACATTTCTATTAGATATCATTCGGGTTGATATTGTCTATCACCGGTGAGCCATTGCCTAAATCCGTACATAATCAGGAAAAGCCCAGAAGTATGTTCCAGGATGCGAACCTATGACCATTAGTTTTTAAGCGAATATCGAGCCCATATAATTATTAGTCCAGCGGTCTTTAATAATGAGCAGGTTCGTGACGGCGCTGAAGAATCAATTACTCAGTCCCAGTGCATTAGGATGCAACGCAATGCTTTATTTTTCTTTCATACTGCCGCCGAACGAAGCTTGCATAATGCCGAGTGTCGACTGCGCAAGCGATGGATCTGACATTTACACAATACCGGACGATACTAATCAAAAAATTAACACTAAACATACCATAACGGGTCAAATGACCCATTTTGAACTTTTGCATTGAAAATAAGTATCATCATAACAAGTAACAGAAGATAACAAGTATCATCTTATTGTTTTTGCACATTTAACTTCATGATTTTTTCTAACTAATTAACATGCAGTTAACTTAATTTTTTTTTTGTTTTATGTATTTTGAGTAATGCTTGAACTTGGCGCCGATTTTCGAGAAGCCCGCGAACAACCAAAAGAAAAGAAATACAAAAGAATCGTTGCCTTAGTCTCCTACAGATGCTTATCAACGTAAGAAGTGTCAAATAGGATACTGTAAAGAAAATAAAACCAACAAAATTTGCTCTAAATGTACAAAATATTATATGTAAAAATTGCGATGAGCAATAATAAAAAAATATTATTTTTACTTTTGTAATAGAAATGGTCAATATACAGTTTTTTTTAATATAATAAATTTTATTATTATGTTTATTTCCTTCCTAACATCCATATAATACTTTCAAGCAGGAAATAGGTATCTAAAAAGTGTTGGTATGATTAGTGTAAATCTAATGAACAAATAAAGGGGTGTTTTAACAGTAACTCTCGTATCTGTTTATTTGTGTTTTTGTCAAAAACCGGATGTGACGCCTTGGACGGCGCACTTAGGAGAGTGCGCCGTCCAATGATCCAGGCGAGAGCAGTGTGCGATGTGTTCCCGCACACTGCTCCACAATAAGTAGGCGCGCGAGGAGTGGGTGGCCATTTACAACACTCCTCCCCTGCTTTTTGCAACAGGCAAATGAAAAATGAAATGAAAATGAAAAAGTATTTATTTCGCCACAAATATACAAAAAAACAGAAATTTTAATGTAGCAATACAAAGAACACACAAAAACAAAAGAAAATGCAGAACATATTAACATGGCGAAAATGGGCCCTTTATCAGCCTAAAGCCACAGAGGAAGTCTGCAGCGCCGATTTTCGTGAAGAGCCCCGGTCGTGTTACATCTTATAAGAATTATCGATAAACAACAAAATACATACAGCTTAAATAATAAATACAAGTGATACTAAAATAAACTGTAGGGAGAGGCCAACCTTAAACCTTGACCTTAAGGCCAAACGTCGCCGGGTGCCGAGCAAGTGGCTAATGTTGTACCCTTGGCCCCGGCAGACAAGTAGGAGGAACACCCCGGGGGTGTTGGTCGGTGCAAGTCCGACACACCGGGGGGCGGCCCTCACCGCCCCTGAGGCTTGTTATGGATTTCAACCAGGTTACAAAAAAAATGGTGTCGTTGATGTAAACAGAGCCGACGGCTCATCAGATAATAGTCCTGCTAAGACTTTGTTGAACATTCCGATGCTTAGTTTGTTCAGAGCAAAGACACTCACAAACGCCTCTCTCACAGATTCAGCTCGGAACAATTCAATCAACAAATCAGTGATGATACGTCTGTCATAACAGCTATTGTTTTACATGTATAGACTTTTCACCAAGTTCTTTTAACTTAACAGACTATTGATATTTAATATTACAAGACCATACTGTATATATACTTCACATACTAATAAAAACGTACCTTGAAACACAAAAGGGACATATTAAAACATTTTATTGTCACTAAAACAACAATAAAACACATTAAAGCTATTATTGGATATAATCGATACAAATTTTAAAACAACACCTGTGGGTTGTAAAATGACCATTTAAAATATTTTACGACCGACTTCCCTGTCACGTACTGTACTGGAAGGCAGTGAATATAGTTTTGAACAAAGAAAAATCAAGAAATCATGCCTTAAATCTGTCTTAATCTTAGCTTAAAACTAGTGAATATAGCAAAATCGAGAAACAAGTCGTTACAATCATTACAGAGAAGTAAGTGGACCCAGCCAAATTTTAAAACAAGTGGTTAAAGCCAAAATCGGGAAATAGGCAGATACTGCTAAAATTTACAATATAGTGGATATATGGTAACCAAAATTGAGAAACGAGTGGACACGGCCAAAATCTAGAAATAAGTAAAATCAGTCGAAATCTACAAACTAATGGATATATCGAAAAACAAGAGGTCTCAGATAAACTGAAGAAACAAGTAGACATAGTTAAAATACAAATAGGCATAGCCAAAATGGAGAAACAAGTAGACATAGTCAAAATGGAGAAAGAAGTAGACTTAGCCAAAGTGGAGAAATAAGCGGGTATAGCAAAGATTGAGAAATAAACGGATACAGCTAAAATTTACAATTTAGTGGATATAATCAAGAAACAAGTGGAGAAAGCATGTACTAGTGACGGATGAATTCCCTAACCAATGTTCATGTAACACTGCTTACTTTCCAAGAGCAAAGGCGCGTTGATACTATCATGAAGTCATCCATAAACATTAGAAATTCATCGATAAAGTCATTAAGATGTCAAAACGCAACACGCTTGGCATAGACAGTGGTGGCATCATAGAACACGTAATCCATAGAGTATAGACCGTAGGGCTGCGTTCGGTAGCTTATGAGTAATTGATTGTTTTGTTAACCTTCCCGGGCCGCGTTCCTTCACGGGACTTTGTAGCGTCAGCAAAGAACTATACTATTTTATTTTTTTATTTGGTTCACAGATCAAACGTCATACAAGAAGATATAATAAATAACAACTAAAATAGTCTTAGCTTCCACTCCGACGCAGCCTTGAGTTTCTTTCGGCGTTTCTTCTCAAGGTAGACTCACTTCCGAAACGCTGGTAGATAACCCGTAGGGTTCGTATTCGTTTTGGCTGGCCGCCCAAGTCGAGGTTCGTACCCACAGAGGTCCCCTTGCATTGCCACCCAACCCATAAACTCGCTGGCTGAGCACCTTCTGAGCTCGTCCCCTAAGCCCGCTTAAGCTGTATAGGCTTTTCCAGGCCCTCAGTAGGTATCCATATAAAAAAAAAAATAAATAAAAGAGTCATAGCGTGACGATATATTAGTACTTTAAAGTGTGGGCTGTAGTGGGAACTCAGCGTCTATGTCTGTCAGCCGGTCTATATTTAGAGGTGACAGAAATAAGTTAAGCTCATTAATCTTCTTGGACACTTACCAGAGGCTCCTAGCAGTTGTGGAGCACGCAGCGGACACACCCTGGTGACCACGTCAGATCGTAGGCGAAACCTGGATGAGGGGGCCTTACAATATGTATTGTCACGCAAGTTGTTGCGGGTACTCCCCGGTTAGTGGACAAGCCTGCCTACTTATTTATAATCTGTTTAGCTAATGGAAGCCTAATCTAAGCGATAATTCTGGCGAGGCCGCCTAGCATTGTGAAAGGCCTAGGGTGCTGATAGGGGTCAGTTATCCGTTCCTAGATACTACATCGTGACTCTCTGCAGTAAGGTTGGTACACTGTCCCTTTGGATTAAGAAGGGTTTGTATGAGAGGGTACGATTATGTGCGCTTTGGTGGTACGGCTATTGGACGAACTGAGTCATGGCCACAGTACACTAGTGTAAAGACCGTCATAGTGACTCGCTTTGGCCTGTCGCGTTTCGGGATCGGCTTGTGTATACCAGTAGCTCATATACCTAGAGACCTTCAGTCGTGGTATATGTGGGCCGACATGACGATGTAGATTATCAAATATCAATGGATTTTCATTCTTTGATGATTACTTTCGTTTTTGGACTACACTGTACTTACCATCAAGTACTCTGTAGTCACTATGTCGCGTATGTGTAAAAAAGCGCTATTGCATTCACGCACAAAATGTATCCTGCGCAATTGACTGTTTCCAAGTACATTCATCAGCGAGCTGAACTTCGCCGAATGGGGCCAGCATTTCATCATCATTAAAAGTATCCATAAAAATGTAATTCGTACAAAAATGATGCGTGTATGGTTTATTTTGTCGACGCTACGTCCATAAGGTCGGGCGCTCGGTTCGCGTCCGGTTAGTCCGGCCGTACTCTCCCGCAGTGAACAAATAACTTTATTATGATAATTATAACGCTATAAACTTATTGTGTCAGACCAAACGGATATTATTGACTTCACATTAAATTATTTATCGACGGTTAAACGTGGTTTATTTCGTAACGGTTGCGTCCGCTTAGATGCATTTGAAATAATAAAATATGTCCTCATTTTGTCAACATATTACAGTAAAATGATATCATGTAGGCTTGTCGAATAAATATCGATACATTGATATATCCATATTTTCAATCCAATATATCGATATTTTCAGGCGATATATTTTATAATGATATATCGATATAAAATATCCAGTATCGAAAATTGTATCGAAAACGATATTTTTTTAATTCTTATGGCAGTGAAGTCGCTGAAATCTGAAACTGTAGAAGATAGGACCGAACGAAAAAAAAGAACTATATTGTCTATGACTGTTGAGTATTATGTTTTGTTACGTTGCATGCATTTCCATCTAAATTTGTTGCATGTATATTATTTGCCGCCATTTATTTATTTATTATTTATTTTGGTTTGATATCTTAAATAGGCCTTAAAGTTAGAAGATAGCCTTTTAGTTGTTGATATTTTTGTAATTTTGTGTAATAAAAAGGAATACTGGTAAAATACTTTCGTGTTTATTGAGATTTAATCGATATATTGATATATCGATATTTTTCCTTTGATATATCGACGCCGATATTGATATTTAAATAAATATCGATATAACGATATTTTTTTCCATTTTCGACATCCCTAATATCATGCCTGTTTTTGTTACTTGAAGTTAATCCTCATCGGACTGTCCTGGCTGCACACGCTGGTGCCAAAGGTTTACCGGATTTATACCACCTCAAACCCCCAAAATAACAACTTCTGCATATAGACGGGGACTGCGGGTCCTGTAATCGACTCTCCAAAGCCAGGTCATGCCGAGTCCATAGGACACTATCTCAAGGGAGGACAAAAGTCTTATCGGCTCCTCAAGGGTCGCTCAGGATCCTCTGTCCTAAGCGGACCCCAAAAGTATCAGCCAACCGGTCAATAGATTGATCAGCTGGAACTATTGCAACGACATTGCTTTAACGAAAACTGCATTAAAATACTAACTTTACCGCGGGAAATCTGTTATTCTATATATTGTTTGCTGGCAGCTTAACAATGGCAAATTTTGTAATATTTTTATTTGTGATGCAAGTACAAATTTATGGCGATGTCCCTACATTACGTCTTTCCGATTTTTCTCTGTAATTTACTATTGTTGTTAAGTTTTACAGCTCTGGATATGTACAAGTCCTTTTGAGCTCAGAGTTAATATTATAATTTTTAATATTCAGTAGTTTCTGATTAACATCAAAACTAACGACCCTAGCAACACTCACTCCATGGCAATCCATTAAAAATATCACCAATACCCACAGCAGATTACCAGCCGGGCATCTTGTTGCCCTCCAGACCCACTATCATAAAAAAAAAACAAGAACAATACGTTTAGAAAGCCACAAAAACAAAATTCATGATTTTTCATCAACAGGTACATTATGGATTTTGATTCCTTTGAAAAAAATATTAAGCAATACAAACGACGAAAGCCACTAACAACAATTAGTTAATAAATGAACCAGGCAGCCAAAGTGCCGAAACAGTAAATGCTAATTAATATAAAATTAATTGAGGCAATCAAAAGCCATTGTTATTACAAATTAGACCATAGACAATACGATAATGGCGTGAACGGACCAATATGGCGGAACAATTACGCGCCGATTGCGCACCGAATACAATCGAGTTGCGATTGTATGCTAAACTAAACATTGTGTGCAGCTATCCATTGATGCGGACTGAGCTTCTCAAATATTATTAAACGCAGGTGTTTAAGGGGACATAATCGTTGTTTCTAAACTCGCGAAAAGGGAGATCTAAAAGGAAAGCTAAATCAGATCACCACTAGAGTATATATATATATATGTCGATACCGATAGCTGAAATATTTTTTTTTTGTTTCTCGGGGGAATATCCTGCATAGGACCATCAGGGCCGCTGTGAGGGCACTGACCCCGGTGTGTCAGACTCCTACTGATTAAACCGCCGGGGTGTCCCTCTGATTACTCCACTCGACCCTGGGAAACCAAATTCATCCATACGCCAGGAGAGCGAAATGCATTGTCGAGGCTGCCTCTCTGGGAGGGGTAGGGGTAAAGAGCCCACCCTTCCAATACCTATCTCACAGGCGGCGCGCCGGACACTGCACACCGCCACCCTCTCGTCCAGACAGCAGACTCCCTCAAGTCTACTGCCCGGCATAGCTGACATCATGTCGTTTTACGATATGATCATATTAGGGACCTAGACGATCCATAATAAGATTAAAAGATACCGACCCGTATTTCCCGTAATTTTTATAAAATTATTTGTGATAAGCTTAAGAGCTTAGACTTTTTTTATTTCTCTGTATAGCGACTACATCACGCGTGTTGGTAAGCATGATACAGTCCAAATACGACGACGAATATCAACAGTAAAAAATCTATCGCTCGTCGCCGTGATCATTTATTTATTCATTATCATCGACCAGCACATACAAACATTTTACATACGGTACAGTTGACAAGCTGTACCAATTACACAATGGTAATATTTAAAAACTGCAAAAAGCAAAAAAACGGAAAATAAAATAATAATCCACTCGCAGCAATAAGAAATAGATGTGTATGCGTTTGTTTGTTGTGACAATGTGAGTGTAAGAAAGCTATTATATAATATGTATGATGATGATGATATGTCCTAGCCGGTTTCGGCCACGGCGACTGTTTCAACACCGGCTAAGAAATTCGAGGTCCAGTTTTCGGAAACAGTCAATTGCGCAGGAGATATTTAAGTGCATAACTGGACGCGCTGCCAGAAAAGCACTCTCTCGTCCGAGCTCCCTCAGGCCCGATGGAAAGGAGAACCAGTACGATCGGGAGGGAGCGGGATGTAGGTTTGGTCGAGTTTTCCTTCTCTAAACACCTGGTAGAATTGCTGTGTTCAAGAGATACCTTAGTCGCCTTTTACAACACCTCAGCAAGAAGAGGGGGGTGCTATTCTATTCTGCCGGCAGCCACCACGGCTTAAATAATATGTATATTGTATATATGTAAGCTAGGTTAAATTAATCATGACGGCAAAAATTCCGCGGCACGTCAGTTTGCTCGTGACCATGATTTATGTAACCAAGTCGAAAGATCAAGCCTTAATTAAAAGTAAGTTAGTTTGCACATAAGTACCGTCAAAGTATTTATAATGAGTACAAAGCGCGAAGGTTTAAATATGTGATAGGATCTATAGATCTGTAGGTAATACTCGAGTGGGAGGCCTTGACCGAGATGGAACGACGACTTGCATAAGATGGACGTCAAGAAAAGGACAAGAAGAGCCGAAGACCGGACTTAATAGCTTCATTGATGAAGCGTAGGTTCAGTAGTGGGCTACCTTGGGCTGCTGGTGATGATAATTAGGAAATAAATGGGGCGACAAGAAAACTTTGAGCAACACAATAAGGCAACCCAACGACATCGCTTTCAAGAAACGCTTTAACGACCTGACGATATTAATTGTAGTAGTTTTATTTCAACTATATAAACTAGCGTCATTACGGCATAGAATTAAGAAAAACAAAGAAACCACACACACGATAAACGACAAACATAAACGATAGTGTAGTCCAAAAACGAATGCGACGATGAAAGGCCCACATATATCGCGACTGAAGGTCTCTAGGTATACAAGTATGAGTTACTGGAAATACACAAGCTGATCCCAAAACGTGACAGTCCAAAGCGAGTCACTATGACGGTCTTTATATCCACTTTACACTTGTGTACTGTGGTCATGTAGAAAGAAGAAAAAAAAAGAAAAATGAGGCACTGTTCTATTCTGCCGGTAGCCACCCACTGCTACATATGCCACGTATTTTATTTATATCAATAACTAAAAATTTATCGTCATATTATATCCCTTTCGTAATGAGCAGCGATACATTAGTGTCTGTATCCACTTTGCGCTCATATGTCATGCCCAACGTGACCAGTTGATCCCCGTTTTCACAGCACAAGTACACATGACATTTCTATTAGATCCTATGTGGACTTCCTCACTATACTTCCTTCACTGGTCAGAATGTGGTACCTAAAACCGTACATTATCTGGAAAACATAGAGTAACAGGGCAAGAATCGAACCAATTAAGACCATTCGGGTTACATCATTAAACCACCACAGCTATAAGAAATGCTCGCACGTTAGAACTATATAATCATGAATGAGCTTACGAAAACAGACAATATTTTGCCAGACATCGACACGCTCGTTTATTACTAATTTATCCTTCTATATATTTCTTAATTCTATGATTACAGGATATGCATATTTCTCACAGGATATTGTTCTATAGACAATAGACTCAATTTTAAGAGATTTTTTTCTTATCTGTGGATAAGTGATATCATGTGTAAGGATTTTAAATTAAGGTCAATTTTAAAATTTTTATCAGATATTAGCTGTCCCGTCAGACCTTGTTCTGTCCTATTTCTCTAAAACAAAGTTACATTGTTTTTTTATGTTAATAGCTGCTCCGTCAGATTTCATTCTTCCAAAAGTTATTGGCCTGTCGCAGTCTAATAGAAATAAAATTGCATTGAAACACTTAAGTCATATCTGAGGTAATGATATTTTTACTATAATGCCTTATGGGACATTTTTGGGTAATGTCTTGTTTGATTACTTGGCGTATAAATTATAATTTTCAGTAATGACATGCAACCTCTAATCGACTTGAAGGCATACCTTTGTTTTGTTTGATTGACATCATGACTGACGTTTTACAGCTGGGGACAGAGTGGTTTGTATGAGAAAACGAAATTGTTGTTTTTACTATATTCCTAACATTGTTTCATATTTACTCACCTTTTAAACCTTCCCTGGACTTCAACAATTAATTCAAAACCAAAATTAGCAAAATCGGTTCAGCCGTTCTCGCATTTTAGCGATACTAATGAAAAGCAATTGATTTTCCTCTAATTTTCTAAACTCCAGAGATCTCGGATTCTTTAAATGGGTGAGAGTCGAATGCTGCAGTTCAGCTGCACCCAGCCCAGAGTATAGATAATGGAAAACCAAACAGCAGGCCATTCTAAGTTGATCAAAAACTTTTTTTTTGTTCCTGACACGACATAATGGCCACGCCACGGTTGAGAGCAAGCACGGTGAAGTCCAAACACGACAACGACCAGAGATGGGCAAAATGTAATCTGATTAATGATGAACGATTACAAAATGTAGTCGTAATTTTAATTTTCTTGCTCTGTAATCATGATTAAATCCATTTAAAACATTAAAAAGTCATAAATGTGTATACAATCTGGGATTTTGTAGTGTTTAAAATATAAATGAGCAAAATGCAGTCATATTAATGGTAAAAAACGTAAAATGTAATCGTTAATCATTTTCATCAATCAGATTACATTTTGCCCATCTATGACAACGACTATCAACAATTAAAAAAACCCTATCGATAGCCGCAGCGATCATGCCGGCCTGCACAAATATCTCTTCACGCTTCGCTCAAAGGATCCCATATCATAGGAAGGTGGGTACACGCTCGCCGGAAGACCATTCAATAGCCCAACTACTCGGTAAAGTAAGAGTTAGAAAACTTCTTACATATTCTTATACCTGTGACTCCGTAGACCAGCGGGCGTAGATCTACTAACACACAACACTTAACACGCTTATAAGACGAGAGGTTCCGAATTCTTGTTAGCAGCATCGTGACGCCGCTTGACAACATTTCGTGGTAGTCTTCGCTATCAGGCTACGAAGTGTTGGAGCAATTTGCCGCCACCGCTTAGAATTTTTTTTTGTTAACCCGGTGGAAATCCCTCCGGACCGTCAGGGGAAGTGGTGAGGGCCACTCCCCCCGGTGTGTCGGACCTGCCCCGACTAAAACCACCGGGGTGCCAGCACTGCCTCGCCTTCGCCGAGCCTGGGAATCCGGATACTTCCGACGGCTCGGCGAGCGTTGGCCTTGGGCAGGCCTCCTCTCTTGGAGGGGGAATTGAAACCCCCTCACTGCCACTCTGTGGGAACGGCGTGTAGGCACACACACGCCGGCCCTTCCTCTCCCACCGCTTAGAATATCCAAATCTAAATTTACTTTCAAAAATAAAATTTAAATTATATTTATTTAATAATCTATTAGTTACACGTAGTCTATTTCATTTATTTTTAATTATACTTTTGCTCTTTTTTTACATATACATATATTTTTACTATAGTATCTATTACTAATACATTTTGTAGTTAATTTATTTATTGTATGTAATAGTTTATTTTAGTATCACTTGTATTTATTATTTAAGCTATATGTATTTTGTTGTTTATCGATAATTCTTATAAGATGTAACACGACCGGGGCCCTTCACGAAAATCGGCGCTGCAGGCTTCCTCTGTGGCTTTAGGCTGACGAAGGTCCCATTTTCGCCATGTTTATATGTTTTGTATTTTCTTTTGTTTTTGTGTGTTCTTTGTATTGCTACATTTAAATTTCTGTTTTTTTTGTATATTTATGGCGAAATAAATAATTTTTCATTTCATTTCACTTACTATGGAAGGAAGAGGATAGAACAAAGTTAAATAACTTCAGAACACTCGCCATGATACAGACGGTAGAAAACGCAACATCTATACGCAATTGGGGTGGTTCAAGATGCTTAGCAACGTCTGAATCATTCACAATGCAGACAGCCTTCCGCTGTGACCTATCTAGGGCGTCGAATAAGTACTAATCAGAACCGTCCCAAAAACGTGAACAGTACTCCATACAAGACCTGTCCTGGGCCTTATACAATCGGTTCCATTAATCGTGCGTGAAAACCATCGCAATCTGTTCAGGACACGAAGTCTACGTGATGTCGCAGCGAAGCGAAATACGAAAATGACCTTTGAATAACTTAAGACGGGATATTTATATCTTACTAGCAAACCCGGCGAACTTCGTTTCGCCACCAGATGGCTTCGTTTTGGTTTTTAGTTAGCGTTTCAAAGAACGTGCGCATAATAAATGTCACATGAAATTAACTGAGAAGAGTACAATGGAGTAGCTGTCAAACAATGTATAACGCATCGGCGCCATCTACTCAAAATACTGGTGCGATCTGCTCCACCACCATGTAAAACCATATTGGTTTGCTATGTATCAGAGATGGCGCTGATGTGAAAAATAATTTACCCCGTTTTCCTGAATTTTGATGCTATAAACCTCACGGAGACCTTTCCAACGAATACAAAACCGTTGAAATCGGTTCGTGCGTTCTGAAGTTATCAGAAAGGAAAACCGGACTTATTTTTATATAATAGATGACACTTATGAATTAATTTTTATAACGTCAATCTAAAGGTTTGTACGCTTCAGATAATTGTTTTTTTGATAGGTTGGCCCTATTTATATATATTATTCAGCGGGTCCGCTAAGTGATGTGCTGTCTTCCCATCTCTAGGATTCTGCATCCAGAGCGAGGGCTCTGACTTACCCCTTCTTAAGTCTGTGGCTGCGTATTTTCCCGGACTCGGATATCGGATTTAGTACGTAACTACGTAACCGGCTTGAGAAATATACAATGGCTGTTCTAAAATACCGTCGATATGTTAATAATGGCAATCAAAGCGTAATAGAATTCCCAGATGTCGCCCGTCATGATACGGGGCTATAAAACTGACGATTGCTTCCGATCGGGACGTGGTCCGCATCACAATAAGCGTTTATTACTTCCATATAATATGACGGGACTGGTGAAATATGTCAGGGTCAATCTACACTTGACTGGGCGAATGAGAATCATTCCAATTGTGTATGTCGCTAAGTGATATCGTTAATTAATCATTGCTTAATTATTTTAATAATAATATCATCACGCTATATCTATAAGGGGTTTACGGAGTCACAGCTATACGGTAACTATGGTACGGTAATTTTGGGAGTCGAAGCTGCTCGCGTCCGTAGATTTTAGCCTAGTTTCCCTACACGTGACTCCTGGGTGGTGCTAAACGAGCAGCAGCGAGGTGGTAGAGCGTCGGTGCCCGTCTGGATCGCGACCACAGTGCACGGGTGTAAAGCCCGCCATAGTGACCAGTTTCGGCTTGTCGCGTTTCGGGATCAGCTTGTGTATATCCAGTAGCTCATATACCTAGAGACCTTCAGTCGTGGTATATGTGGGCCGACATGACGATGTAGACTATCAATGGATTTTCATCCTTTGATAGTCGCTTTCGTTTTCGGACTACACTGTACTTACCATCAGGTACTCTGTAGTCACTATGTCGTGCCAGTGAAAAAAGAAAAATCCCACATCCCGGCTAGAACTAAGAAGTTCACTAATTCTCACTTTTGCTGAGTCATTGGGCGATGGAATGATGTTCCGGCGAGCGTGTTCCCACCGTCCTATACATGAAGAGGTATTTATGCATGCCGGCATGATCGCTGCGGATACCGATGGTTTTTTTAACTGTCGTTAATCGTTGTCGTTTTTTGGACTGCATCAAACTTACCATCGGGCGTGGTGTAGTTACTGTGTCGAGTCAGGGTTAAAAAAATCTCTTACGGGGTAAGTAGAGATACATTAGTGACTACGAATTTTTTTTACGAATTTCGCACCACCCCATTCCACTGCCTTTCATTCATCATTCTTTCATCCATCCGCTGATAAGGTCTGGGTGGTGCCGTTTATTCAAGAAAAGTATAATACATTCTTAAACCTAACTTAAGCCTATATTACATTTTTCTTAACAACTAGTACCTAACTAAACCTTAACTAGCGTATGTACAAAAATTAACCTAAGTCTTAAATACTAAATAAAACGCAACAACAGAGGAGGTGTTTATTTACATATTTAATACTTAGCCTAATAATAATGAATAAAGGGGTCTGAGGCGGGAAGCCGTTTCGAGGCGAACCTCCTGACGGCGGCGTTCTTCTCCGTCTGCTACGACAGACGGGTCGCTGTTCGAAGGTAGCTCGCGCGTCCTTCTTGGTGGCAAATCTACCGGAGTCCATCTGGGCGTTTCTTCTGGGATCGGAATCTGAGGGTGAGCGATCTGTACGCACATCCGTCTAGTACTCTCGTTAGTGACTATATCCACTTAGCTGTTATACGTTACGTCGTACCCAACGTGATCGCCGTCCTCGCAGCACTAGTAAACAGGACATTTCTATCAGATGCTGTTTCGTAACCGTAAAATTTCATTCACGCATTTGGCCTAACATGATTGGCTCTCGAAATGTGTCGCGAGCGCCATCTGATGAATGGCGCGATGTGTGCACGACTTGTCAAACTGTCTCGAAAATTGTAACCGGAGCAATTAGTTGCTCATTCTCAACGCAATAAAAACGATTCGGGAGGGAAAATACAGGTATATCGAGCGATTGCGCGACACCGTATACAACAGCATTTGTCGGAATACAAATCGCAGAGTATGGTGTTCGAGCGTTTAGCCGGCCGGCAAGTATTGTTGACTTTCCTCATCACCATCAAGTCTACATCCGTTGCGCTGATCCCGACGAGCGCAGCAGGGAGGAACCGCCTGCCGCGGGAGCTGACAAGCTGGGACCGCGAGAGAGCCGTCGGTCAGGTTAGTGCAACGCATTGTACGCGAGAGACTTACAATCGGGGCTAAGATTGTTAGCCATATCTCCATCGTCGTCTCATTCCCATATTGTGGTGGAAAATCTTATACAAACGCGGTTTCATTACAGATGCCATGCGGGATTCCTCGCGATGTTTTCCTTAACCGATTAGCATACGTTGCTTAAATCCGTATGTAATGTGGAAAAACCCTGCGTTTTCTACCGTCTGTATCATGGCGAGTGTTCTGAGGAGTTGTTTAACCTTGTTCCACCCTCTCCCTTCCTGAATAGATCCACGCGTGCGGGTTTGCGGTGTCACAGCTATACGGTATCTCACATCCCGGCCAGGACAAAGAAGTTCTCTAACTCCTTCTTTTGCCGTATCGTTGGGCTGTGGAATGGTCTTCCGGCGAGCGTGTTCCCTCCATCCTATGATATGGGATCTTTTAAACGTAGCGTGAAGAGATATTTGTGCAGGCTGGCATGATCGCTGCGACTACCGATGGGTTTTTTGTTACCTTTCGATAGTCGTTGGCGTTTTTTGGTCTGCACCATGCTTACCATCAGGTATGGTGCAGTCACTGTGTCGAGTCGGTATAAAAAAAAAAAAAAAAAAGGTACGTGTCGGGATTCGAACTTACAGCCATTGGCATTGCGCGCGTGGAAACAGGCTATCGCCCGCTAGGCCACCACAGTTAATTATTTTAATATTTACTGGTAATTATTAGCGAAAGATCGAACCTTTGACCGCGGTTTCTTTTTTTTATCCCGGGGGAAAATACTGCATAAGGACCATCCGGGACGCTGTGAGGGCAGCGACCCCGGTGTGTCAGACTCCTACTGACTAAAAACCCCCGGGTGTCCCTCTGATTGCTCCACCCGGCCTGGGAAACTAAATTCGTCCAGACACCAAACCGCGGTTTCTGGTTTAACCAACTATTAACAAGATAGAAGGTCATTTTAATAGTCTCTACACGTTTTTTTATATATAAATATATCAACATAAACCTTAAATTTAAAAGTTAACGAAAATTATTATTTTATTTAATAAAATCGGCGTAATGAAAGAAGTATAAATTGTACGAAACTGATTCGAACGCGCGAGATAAATTTCCACGTTCTTTGGAATATCATCGTAATCCTATACTGGTCGTATAGCCTACAAGTTAATATTCAGTCGCGAACGCATCCTCCTTTGTCACAAACCTCAATCAACTCAAACATGGCCGAAAAAACTAAACAATGCCCATAAACCATAGACAATCGCGCCAAATTTCCAAACAAACGCACCTTCCCGACCGATATTATCTCAGGAGTGATAAAAAAAGTAAAATAAGAGAGTGGAAAGTGACAAAACAATATGTAAATAACATTATTTAGTTGCTTTCCTGCTGCGTCATTGAAGCAATTTCTTGTTGGTATCGCCGCCATGTTATTGATTGTTTCGAACAGAGGATGCGTGAAGTCGTTTTAATTATATATTTTTTTTATTATATTGAAGCATAGATGGGCAAAATGTAAACAGATTAATAAAAATGAATAACGATTACATTTTACGTTTTTTACCATTAATATGACTGCATTTTGCTCATTTATGTTTTAAACACTAAAAAATCTCAGATTGTATACACATTTATCATTTCTTAATGTTTTAAATGGATTTTATCATGATTACAGAGCAAGGAAACTAAAATTGCGACTACATTTTGCAATCATTAATTATTAATCAGATTACATTTTGCCCATCTTTGTATTGAAATGTGTTATAATGTTTTTTAAAAACATTATGAACTAAAATCCGGTGAAGTAAAGTGACGCAAAAAAAGATCAACACATACATTTATAGTTTAGGTTGCCTTTCAATCTTAGCCAGTATATACCTGAAAAATCAAGATACCTAATAGTCTAATTTTTAATTATTTTTAAGGTGTAAACCTAGAGAATGAAAAAAAAAACTTATGTATTCCCTATATAATGAGTATGCGTGTCATGTGTATATGCATGTACTGTGTATGCGTGTGTAATGTATGTTATTAAACAGTTTTAAATCTACCAAATTTAAATGAAATATAACTGTATTAAAAATAGGCCCACTGCCAAGAATTTTTGAATCACCAAGAAAAAAGAATCTACTACCGGTTCGAAAACAAAATATAACAAGCAAGTAAGCAAGAAACTGTGGTGGTATCTCTTATTCACATATTGATATAAATGCAATATATAATACTCAAATAATGAACGTCAAATCATCAAAGATTCTACATGCTTGTGTTCTCATTTTCATGACTTAATAAAGCGTAATTAAAAATGAAATTGAATAGTATTTAGACATCTTTACATAGTATAAGTTAAAGTCATATTTGTGTTTAAGTGAAAATAGTTGAGAAATCTCGATGTTCCTGATGAGGCACGAAAGGTACAATAAATTATAAGGAAAAAATATTGTTGCAATAGCATCTCCATAGTTCTGTAATCGATCTGCATTTTGAAATTGGAACTCTTCGAGTCATAGACAATAATGATGGTATCGCTGGTCGTTTAGCATACTACACGCCGGGTTTGGCAATAGAAACCGAAACATACAGCCAGTCAGCCACGTCCATTCATTTTGTATGCAACAAAATTATTGTCCTGATTAATATCTCTTTTATATTTATTGAATAAATCGTTTGTCTATCTTTTTTAACCGTTTTAAAGTTTGTAATCAAAATTGGTTCCGGTGATTTAGATCATTCTATTATTAGCTCATGCTAGGATTTAATCACACCTTTTTTATACCATACTGTATATACATATATGTGTAGGTTTTTGTGACTGCGATAGCCTAGTGTATAAAAGACCGTCTCCCTGCCAGCAGTGGTGTAGGCAATGCTGGCAGGGTATGACATCTGGAGGGCCGTGGTCTCCTTCTGTGAGGATGTCACGTCCCAGAAGGAGGCCGCAGAACGAGAGCAGCAGAAGGCCGCTCGAAGGAGACACCAGGGTGCCGGCAACCGCCCTAGCACATCAGTCCCAGCCGATCGGTCCATCCACGACCGGTTGGCTGATGACTTTGGGGTCGTGGCTGCCCAGGGTGGGGGGCCTGAGCAACTAGTTTAGCGACCCTCGAGAAGTTGGCAGGGCATTATGACGTGCTCTGCCTAAATGCAATGAGCAGTGTCGAGTAAGATATCTTCCTCCGAGCTTTAGCCCAGCGGGCGCGGCGCGACGGAGCTGTACCGAATTGATTACAGGACCCGCAGTCCCCGCCAATGCGCAGAAGTAGTCACCTTGGGGTTTTTAGTCGGTACAAGCCTGACACACCTCGGCAGCGCAACCCCCCTGTACGGTCGAGACGGTCCTATGAGGATTTTCCCCAGGTAAAAAAAGGGTATAAAAGACCGATATGCATGTTTCCCGCCCGGTTAAGTTGTGAAGACCTTTCCCGGTCAACCAACACGCGTAAATTCGGAAAAAAAATGACGTTGTGAATGTTCAAACATTCACATTCGAGCTTCAAATCCCGGCACGTACTCCAGCTTTTTCCAGATTAAGTAAGGATTTAGTAACCACATCCTCACCGGTGAAGAAATGTTGTGAAACCTGCACGGCATATAATAAAAATGTCATGTGTACTAGTGCTCTGAGTACGGCGATCAGCTGCGCTACTGGTCACATTATGGCACGACATATAAGCGTCAAGTGGATGCAGCCACTAATGTAGCTGAAGCGAGTCACTATGACAGTCTGTACACTTGTGTTCTATGGTCACGACGCAATCGCCCTACCGCCTCTAAACTACTTACACATCTACACAGACCAATTTTTTTTTATTACATACAGGCTTGCTCTTGACCTCAATCTCACCTGCTGGAAAGTGATGATGAGGCCGACGATGGAGCGCGCTCACCCAGCAAATACCGATTCACTCGACGTTTGAAGATTCCCATGTCATAAGATGCCGGAAACACCGACGCAGGAAGCGAGTTCCACTCCTTCGCGGTGCGCAGCAAAAAGGAGGAGGCGAATCGCTTCGTGCGAGCAGCAGGAATGTCAACCACAAAAGGGTGCAAGCCGCACGGCGTCTCGTCTATTTATGGTAGAAGGGGGGGGGGATCTGATGAAAGATTAGGTTATGAGTACGTGCGGGATCGGCAAGAGTGCATGAAGTGATTAATGAATATTAAGAAAGCGATAGAGGCTTGCCATAAATAGGGAGACGTAATGTTCCATTCTCTTTGCCTAACTAAATAACGAATTAACGGGATCATAGATAAATATAATGACATATCGTCACGCTATTGTCCTTACGAGGTGAGTAGAGATACATCTGTAGTTTTGGGGATCTTAAGATCAAATAAAAACCAAAATAAACCTTGAAAACTTCTTTATTTCACTTTCTAAATTAATTTTTCGTCTTAACACTTTATCTTACGTCTTAAAATTACAGATCGCTCGCATCGAAAAAACCGTTTATCCTCTCTCTCTTTCTATCTTTCTGTCTTTCACTCACATACGTTCCGATCTACGCATTTACTACTTCATATATAATAATATTTAGCACAATAACATCCATCATACACATCTCTGGCTATATCCGCATTGCGCTTAAATATCATGGACTATGAGGCCAGTACGCAGTTGTTCGTTGTTCTCATAGCACCAGTACACGTGACATCGAGTTTTCCTTCACCGGTAAACATGTGGTGCTTAAATCCGTATTGAAAAAGCACTGAGGTACGTGCCGGGATACGAACCTCAAATATTTGCGTCGACACGCATTAATACCGGTGGCATATCCCTTAGGTCACCACGTCCACAAAAAAAAAGAAAGAGTTTAAATGTGTTAAACATTGATTCACTCCTTCCTTAAAGATTCTCTGATTATAATTTTAAATAACAAAAAACTTAAATAACTCTGTTACAAATACTTTTAAATCGTCAATAATACGTATCTACCACCGGTTCGGTAAGCGACATCTTCCGGGAAGAGACGGCAAAAAACGCTGGTAGTCGCTCCACACAAATGACAGGTACAAATGAAGTTCCTTATGTACAAATTAAAAGTTGAACTAAGTGAGGCGTCTAGTTTATACCCCCGCTAAAATGATTTTTCGTACAAAATTAGTTAATATTCCTAATAGTAATTTGAAACGTTTTTATCAAAGCAAATATTACATATGATTTTTCTTTTTTGCTCTTTGACTCTAGAATAATAATTTAAATACCTTAAGGGCGGCTTGCACTAACGAATTAATCTAGTTTAAGCTTGTATAAAACGCTTATTAATTGAATTGGTTTGATTCCGTCTTAATGATGATTTCAGTTTAAGAGATGTTATAACTAGATTTTGATTTAGCGCAAGACAATAAGTACAGATCAGCGCTAAATAGCATTTTATATAATTCTAAACTAGATTTAATTTGTTAGTGCAAGCCGCCCTAAAAGAATGTGATTGTTAAGTCAAAGATTAATAATAAGTTAATTATGGGAAATTAAATTTATATAGGATTTGAAAAAAAAAGAATGTTATAGTTGGTTTTGAAATTAGACTCTTCAAATGTCCTGCGTGCACATTATATTATAACCATAGATAGACAAAATGTAATCAGATTAATTCTTTCGCTACAGCAGGCTTCACCGCAAAGTGCTTCACAGGGAACGGAGCTCCGTGCTGAAAGTGCGTACATCCAACGCGCGCAGCCGCGCAGTGTGAATAGCATTCCACCCAGGCTTGGGGAACGAGCGAGCGAACGGGGAGCGAGCAGCCTGTTTAGGCTTCACCTCTGGGAGGGGTGGGTGTAAAAACCCACTCCTCCAAACCATTCTCACGGACGGCGCGCCGCCTCTCTCTCAAAATGATGCAGAGCCTTAGTGCAGTAGGGGGTACTACTGATTACGGAATACTAATATCCATTTTTAATGTTTACATTTGTATCTCATATTTTTAAAATATTTTAATCTTTAAGGTTTTTTATCTATCTGCTTATCATAGCACCGAGTCCCTACTGGGGTAGGCAGAGGCAATGGAACGCCACTTTTCTCCATTCTTGTAAATCTCTTTCGCTGCCTTAAAATTATCTCCGTGACTCTGCATACTTTTAACATTATCCTCCATCAGAACTCATTTTATTTGATCTGTTTAGGTAAGACTCGGACTCTTAGTTATTATTTATTTCTTATTTTTTACTCAACTTTGTACTTTAATAGCTTATTTTTTATTCATTTTACTACAATTTTATTTTACAAGCATAAAATTACGTTTTAAATGGTATAACATTGTGTATTTAAAAATTTTAAAAAATTGTAGGCGTCAAAAGTATGTCAGATTTTGTTTATATTTACGTATACTAGCGACATCTATCTTCGAATAGCGTCACTAGATCTATTTTTAAGCCTTAACCTTGTCTATGGCCATTTGGCACAAGTGCTTGAGCGAATTGTGAAGTTCAGTTTTGACAGTTGTAATGTAACAGTGGTCATCCTATTTTTTATACCTCCTTGCATTTTGATACCAAAATATTAGTTATTCGCGAAGTGGTATTACGTGAACAAGATGAAATTCAGAGCCCACGCACTTCGGGAAAGGTGGAATACGAACCGCTAGCGTCGGTAAGTGAGAACATACCGCGAATAATGTATCCTAGTGTCCGTATTTTTAACTGATTAAAAAAAACTGTAGTCAATTGGTTGTTAACCTTTTAACTAAAAGCGGGAGAGACGCGTAATTTGACGCTATGCCGTGTATAATTTTATTACTACTCGTTCGATGCCGCATACATTAGTCCGAGTATGAATTCGCCCACAGTTTTTGTCGAACTGTAAACTATAAAACACCTAACGTTATCAAATAATTGTTTTGTTATCTATATTAGTACAAAATTCACATTTAAACCCTTGATTGGCTCTAAACTACATGATAATACACATTAACTGAATCTAGAGTTATTATCTTTTGTGAAAAAAAAATTTAATCAGTGATTGGGAACTATTTAATTCATTGTGTAACACTTAATTGCAAGAATTCCGCGGATTTACGTGAAACGAAAACAAAATTTATTTCACTCTGGTATGTTTTATTATTTACATTTATTCTTAAATATTTTAAAATATTTTTTAATAGAAAAATCTTGGATAATAGAATATTAATATTCAATAAAATACAAATTTGAGAGTGCTAATGTCTTATCTTTTATAAGTTTTAGTTCATCCACATTTATCTAGTTTAATGTTTCTATTGTTATTTATAAATAATAAAAATGAAAGTGTAATTTAAAATACAATTTAAGAATGAAATTTTTTGAAAAAAAAAAAAAATGTGCGGCATTGTATGAATGTTCTTTCCAAATTAAATGTCTTATTATTCTTTATTATTATGACATAAATATTTATATTAAGTTTTTAGCAACCTGTTTTCCTTTTTAGAATGTGACTAGTTTTATGGTTTTTATACATTGATTATTTTTGTTCTTAATTTTGTCATAAAGTTATTATGTTTTTACAGGTGTAAATAAATAAAATTGATATAGTAGAATGTTTTCTACACTATCTCATTAAAGTGACTAAATAGAACCTGATGTTAAATACGGTGCTGTTCAAAAACTTACTACAAAAGTTAAAAAATATTGAAATTAATCATAAAAACACAAATAATTGTTAATAATAATAATATATCATCACGCTATATATCTTTCGGGGTGAGCAGAGATCCATTACTGGTTGTATCCACTTTATACTTTTTTATGTCATACCCAACAAGACCAGTAGTGCAGCTAATCACGGCTTTCAGGGCATTTACACATCAAATTTTTGTTAGATGCTATGCAGGCTTTTTTCACATTGATTTCTTTCACTGCTTAGCATTTGGTGCCTAAATCTGTACTTAATCTGGAAAAAACCTAGAAGTGTTTGTCAGACTTTGAACCTATGACCACTCATATTGCTGTGCATAGATTCCAGTCCCATATCCACTATACTACCAGAGCCACCAAATGTGATTTGTTTACAAACTTTATTAACACCTTTATACAAAGAAAAAATTGGTCAATTTTTAAAATAATTACCTCACATTATAACAGAATCTCACAACTACAAATCTTATTTTGTTTTTTACTAGGAATTTAATGATTCCATTAATGATTAACTTTCTTTTGAAAGTTTTGTAATAGTGAAAAGTGTATTTAATTATTTCTCGGATAATCTATTTATTCTAAATGTTATGATGAAGGTACTTGTGTGTGTGTGTGTGTGAACATATAAATAATATAACATTGAAATTGAAATGTGATATTTGTTTTTAACAATTTTATGTCTTACTTCCTTATATTACTTCATTGATTATTACAAATCAGTATTGATTAGTATATCGTATTGTCCATTCTAATTATTAATATCTATCTATCACCACGCCAAATCCCTATAGAAGTAGGCAGAGAGAAAGGAACTCCAATTTTCTCTATTGCAAATATCTTTCACTTCCTTAACATTAATTACTGCTGCTAACTGGTTCGTTCCCACAAGGGTGTTTTGCTGTGTCATTTAACTTTCAATTATCACTGGTTGAGCTCCTTAAGTAAAAAACTTAAGTTGTAAAATCCCAGGTCATCAAGAATTTGTCTTGTCGAAAAAAAAAGAAGCTTTTTCTTATGGGGATGTTAATCTGATATAGATTAATTGAAATATCGATATTTTAGATTGAAACATAGTACTGAAATCATCTAGTGAATTGATATTTTAGATAAGAAAATGGACATTCCATTTTTTTAAGTAATATATTTATTTATTTATTTATTCAACGGTAACTGCACAGCATATTATAAGATTATATACAAAAATAGGAAACAAAAAATAAAAAAATCTAGAATGCCAATAACATATTACACAACATATTAAATTTTGGTAAATGTTTGGGTCCTTCCCCGCATCATATAGTGAGTGTTGTGTGCGTGATTTGTGCGTGTGTGTGAGTGTTGAGTGTGTGAGTACATTTGCGTGCGTGTATGCGCTCATATCGTCCCTGTATACTGTCCCGCTATATCCATTAAGGGATAAACAGAACTACTTTAGTGGTTCTATCCACTTTGCGCTTATATATCGTGCCCAACGTGACCAGTAGCGCAGCTGATCGCCGTTCTCACGGCACTAGTACACATGACGTTTCTATTAGATGCCGTGCGGATCTCCTCGCGATGTTTTCCGTCACAGTTGAGTGGTGCCAAAGTCCGTACTAAACGTGGAATAATCTAGAGATATTTGCCAGGATCCGAACCTACGACAGTTCATATTGCCGCGCATGGATACCGGTGCCTTATCCACTAAGCCAACACAGTCGCAACTAATAATAAAATGTATTTTATTTGTTTAATTACGCATTTAACTAAATAGTAAACGGTCGTAGGTTCGGATCCTGGCAAATACCTCTAGATTTTTCACATGAAGTAGGGATTTTGGTACCACATACTCAACGGTGGAAAACATCGTGAGGAAGCCCGCACGGCATCTAATAGAAACGTCACGTGTACTAGTGCTGTGAGAACGGCGATCAGCTGCGCTACTGGTCACGTTGGGTGAGATATATAAGCGTAAAGTGGATACAATCACTTTTTTTTTTGTATCCCGGGGGAAAGTCCTGCATAGGACCATCAGGGCCGCTGTGAGGGCAGCGACCCCGGTGTGTCAGACTCCTACTGACTAAAAACCCCCGGGGTGTCCCTCTGATTGCTCCACACGGGCCTGGGAAGCCTAATTCGTCCAGACGCCCAGGGAACAAAAGTCTTTGTTGAGGCTACTTCTCTGGAGTAGGGGTGGGAGTAAATCCACCTCTCCAAACATCTCTCTCAGGCGGCACGCCGGACACCGTGCACCGCCTCCTTCTCATCCGGGCAGCAGAATCCCTCAAGTCTACCGCCCGGCTGGATACAATCACTAAAGTAGCTCTGCTTACCCGCAAAGGAATTATCGGAACGATATACAAGGTGTCTCAAAAGAAAGTTCACATTTAAATCTTTTTTTAAAAGAAAAGTCTTAGCTTTATTGAAAAAATGTTTATTTTATATTGAAGTACACTGTTTGGGAATTTATTTTTTAAAAATAACATCGTCCAAATGTAAACCGTTGCGCTCTCGGCATTCATTTAGTCGGGCACTAAAATTGCCTATGACGGCTCGGCAGATAGTCTCCGTGATGGCTGCCATTTCATGACGGATTTTCTTTTAATTGTGCCAGGGAAGTCGGTTTATTAGCGTAAACTTTTGATTTGACATAACCCCACAGGAAAAAAATCCATAGGCGTTAAATCGGGACTCCGTGCAGGCCAATTTATGTCACCTCGCCTGGAGATTAATTTGTTCGGAAAAATTTCTCGAACTCGAGGCAGAGATCTGTTGGACGTGTGTGAAGTTGCTCCATCCTGCTGGAACCATGTTCTTTGGTTGTAACCAGGAAAGTTTTGCAGTTGGGGTACGAAAAACTCGTCTAACATCTCCACATAACGCTCTGAATTCACTGTGAGTGTGCGTCCCCTTCCATCTTCAAAAAAGTAAGGGCCGATAATTCCTCGCGCCGACATCGCTGCCCATACGGTGACTTTGGGTGAATGTAACGGTTTCTGATGTTTTTGTTTTGGGTTGGTTGCACTCCAGTAACGACAATTTTGCTTGTTTACATGCCCATTCAGGTGAAAATGGGCTTCATCGGAAAACAAGATGTTGGTGAACGTTGGAAAGCGCTCAATCATCTGATTTACAAAGGCAAGCCTCTGACCAGCATCTTGAGGCTTCAGTTCTTGCACTAACTGAATTTTGTACGGGTGCAGCTTTAAATCTTTGTGTAAAATGCGGCATAATGAAGATCTGTGCACATTTAAAGCAACAGCACGCTTCCGAATCGAGAGGTTTGGGTCATCTCGAATAGACTGAGTAACACTGTCCAGATTTTGGTTTCTCCAGAGTTGACCCAGTCTCTTCAAACTTCTCAACCCATTTTGCAATGAGTCGAGTGCTAGGCGCATCATTTAAGTGACGAATATGTCGAATACTGCAGAATTTTCTACGCGCTACAGTCGCCGTATTACCGTTTTTGTAAAACTCATGTACGCACAACGCACGGTCCGGACCAGAGAAACGCTCCATAGCGACTAAATTCCCAAAAGCCAGACTACCAAATGACATACCCCCCGCGCCCCTCAGAATAGTTGCTTTCGCGTAATAAGATAAGCAAATGTGAACTTACTTTTGAGACACCTTGTATTATTATAACTAAATAGTTTGTGAATGAATGCATGATAAACCTTTTAATTTTAAATACCAAGCTTTGTCCATTCGTCTCATTAACGAATCTAAAAGCTTAGATCACTTTGTTATTCTGATGTTTTGTCATATCGGCAATAAAATGCAAAAATATCATACAGTTAAACTTTAATATGAAATTATGCAGAGATTTTTTATATGAAAATAATGTTAGACGTTGGCCTTGTCTGACTGTAATGTGCTATGGTTTTATTTATAAATGGACAGTTTTGTATATACAAGTAGAATAATTATATTTATATATATTTGAGGTGGCATGGCGATTGCCCGAACTGGGTAGTGACCAAAGTACACTAGCGTAAAGACTGTCATAGTGAGTCGCTCCGGGCTGTCGCATTTCTGAGGGGCAGGAGGCGTTCAGCGAAGGTGAGGTCGGTGATAAATATACTCGAAAACAATCGATTGCGGCAGGATATATTTGGCGCATAGATGGGCAAAATGTAATCAGATTAATAAAAATGATTAACGATTACATTTTAAGTTTTTTCCATTAATATGACTGCATTTTGCTCATTTATGTTTTAAACACTACAAAATCCCAGATAACCTAGATATTTATCATTTATAAATATTTTAAATGGATTTAATCATGATTACAGAGCAAGAACATTAAAATTACGACTACATTTTGTAATCGTTCATCATTAATCAGATTACATTTTGCCCATCTCTGATTTGGCGCGTCAATGCTTAGCGCGTGCGCAAACGCACCTTCGTTCAAACCTCTCTTAACCCTTAACTTGGCAGAATTTTGGTTTTTTTTTTCATAATACAAAATAATATTCATACCACGTAACCCTTATGATCCTAGGATGACTAGAAAAAAAAAATTAAATGTGCGTTCGAAAACCAAGAAATTATCTATACATTCATTTTAAAAGTATTAACTTTGAGCGAAAAATTAATGGCACTACATTTTTTAATTCTGACGTATCTCCACAGATACATTATCAAGAAAAGGGTTAATTTAAAGGGACGAGGATCCGACACACCTTTTTTTTTTGTTAAATCGGTGGAAATCCCTATGGACCATCAGGTGAAGTGGTGAGGGCCACTCCCCCCGGTGTGTCGGACCTGCCCCGACTAAAACCATCGGGGTGCCAGCACTGCCCTCTCTTCGCTTTCGCCGAGCCTGGGAATCCGGATACTTCCGACGGCTCGGCGAGCGGTAGGCCTTGGGCATGCCTCCTCTCAGGGAGGGGAATTGAAACCCCTCACTTCTTCTCTATGGGAACGGCGTGTGGGCACACACACACTGACCCTACCTCTCTCCGCTGGACGGGGACGCCCTCAACGTCACCCGCCCAGCCTGTGTCAGGAGGGGAGCTCGTCGCGATCCGACACGCCTAGAAAGAGACAGAACATACACTTGACACTATAAGTGACATCTGTCAGCACCTTAGACATTTCACAATGCATTGCTGCCTCGCTAAAATCGTTGGAAAATCTAGGCTGCCATTAGTTTTTTTTACACTGGATCGACATAGTGACTACAGAGTACCTGATGGTAAGTACAGTGTAGTCCAAAAACGAAAACGACCATCAAAGGATGAAAATCCATTGATAATCTACATCGTCACGTCGGCCCACATATACCACGACTGAAGGTCTCTAGGTATATGAGCTACTGGATATACACGAGCTGATCCCGAAACGCGAAAAGCCAAAATTGGTCACTATGGCGGGCTTTACACCCATGCACTGTGGTCGCGATCCAGACGTGCACCGGCGCCCTACCACCTCGCTGCTGCTCGTTTAGCACCACCCAGGAGTCACGTGTAGGGAAACTACGGACTTAGTACGATAGAAGATCAATAAGTAGGCAGACTTGTCCACTAAGCGGGGGGTCACCGCAACAAATTACGTGATAAAACATCGTGCGAGCCCCCTGAACTAGGTTTCGCTCACAAGCTGACCTGGTTACCATGGTGAGGCCGCTGCGTGGTACATAGCTACTGGGAGCCACTGGTGAGAGTTCAAAGTAACCAATAAATTTAACTAAGTTCTGGCACCGCTAAATAGAGGCCCGTTGACTTATACAATGTTACTGGTAACTAACGCAAAACCTCTTAAAGATAACTTAGGTACATCAAGACTGCTCGCCGAGCCGTCGGAAGTATCCGGATTCCCAGGCTCGTTGAAGGCGAGGAGAGGCAGTGCTGGCACCCCGGTGGTTTTAGTCGGGGCAGGTCCGACACACCGGGGGAAGTGGCTTTCACCACTTCCCCTGACGGTCCGTAGGGATTTCCACCGGGTTAACAAAAAAAAAGGTACATCAAGACTAACAACTTTTGTTATATGACTTTTGCTAAAACTTAACACATCCTATGATATATATTTTTTTAGTTTTAGTAGGGATGTCTATCAATCGTTAGCTCTATGTTTAAAGTTTAGTCAGCAGATGCTAGGAAATCGTCTGCCCCAGTTGCATCGCGCCGCCTTTCACAGTATTAAGAAGATCAGAACTGCAAATTTGATTTATTTATTTTTTGTAAGGGAAAATAAAGATTGAATTATAAAAAGTCGTAGAACAAAAGTTGTCAGTCTTGATATACCAAAGTCAGCCTTGAGAGGTTTTGCGTTAGTTACCTGCATCCCTGTATAGATGCTGAGTTTCAACTATACCCTAATGAGATGTGAGAGTAATTACTCCATATGCGCAGGTACTTGAATTGTATAAATTATCTAATAATTATCAGTAATGCCAATTATCTTTGTGTTCAAACTATCTATTCCGTAATTTGTTACGTACTGATTAAATTGATAATGTTATCAATCAGTTAAATTAACACCACTCCGTTACTATAAATTTACCTTCTGCCATATTTCGTGAACGTAGTAATCTTTAGCCACTGTCTTTGTATTAAAATTTGGACTTCAATAGGCGAAACTTCCAGCGATCCCATACTGTGCTCTTCAGAAGACAATAGCTCGACCGCTTTTTGATGCCGTCAAGCTACTTCTCTCTCTGAGGGTCTGGGTATCTCTTCCCCAAAATGTAGCCATCGAGGTTTCATGGAAACTCACTTTGAAATCTTCTTGGTATTTTTCTGAAGAAAACTACTTTCCGTTTTATGACTGTCGACGCAGTTTTCTTTAGCGATAAATCAATGCCTAGAATCTTGGTGTTTGAGATAAAATGAATCCTTGAAATCTTGAAAATTATTTCCGAAGAAGTCGCAGTTTCTTTTTTTCTTTAAAGGTAATTTTATTAAAATTATAAGCAGAGATGGGAAAAATGTAATCTGATTAATGATGAACGATTACAAAATGTAGTCGTAATTTTAATTTTCTTGCTCTGTAATCAATATTAAATCCTTTTAAAACATTAAGAAATGATAAATGTGTATGCAATCTGGGATTTTGTATTATTTAAAACATAAATGAGCAAAATGCAGTCATATTAATGGTAAAAAACGTAAAATGTAATCGTTAATCATTTTCATTAATCTGATTACATTTTGCCCATCTATGGTTATAAGTATAGTGGCTGTGGTGGTCTATCGAATAAGGGGCCGGTATCTATGTGTGGCGACGCGAATAGTCCAAGGTTCGAATCTAGGCACGTACGTCTAGGTTTTTTTTTTTTTTTCAGATTAACAATGGATTAAGGCACCTCATGTTCACCGATGTAGGAAAGCATCTTAAGGAAACCCGCATGGCATCTAATAGAAATGCCATCTACCACTAATGTATCTCTTCTCACCCCTAAATATATACAGTGTAATGATATATTGCTATTTATTTATAAGTAAGTATTTTTTTGTAACCTGGAGGAAAATCCTGAACATGACCGTCAGGGTTTCTGTACGCCCGCGGCCCCGGTACTGGCTGAAAAACCCCGGCACGTACATCTGGGCTTATCCAGGTTAAATGTGGACTTCACAACGTGTTCACCGATGATGGAACACATCATCAAGTAAACCGCGCGGCATCTAACAAAAATGGCGTTAGTACTAATTCTGGGAGAACAGCGTTCATCTACGCTATTTTTTTTCACGTTGAGCACAACATATATGTTCAGTAACTCTGTGCGCTCCAAATGGGCTATAGCGTGGTTATATTAAACTAGCTGTGTCCGCGACTTCGTCCGCGTGGAATAGTTATTTTGGGCATTTTAGTTAGTTATTTATTTTAAAATTGTAATATCTTCTAAGATGTTCATTGAAATTAAGTGATGTCAAAGACAATTTTGTTCAAAATTAAATACTCTTAATCAACAACACATTTATTTGGATAAAGAATAATATTTTTACGTTGACACATCTCTTAACAAATAATGCATTAATTTCGACCAAATTTGATAACCATAAAAACGGTTCTAGTGAGTTAATCTTAAAAGATAGTCATATACTGTCAGGGACTTTTTTTTAGATCATTTCAAGAGGAATAATTCTCTCATACATATATTTTTGGTATCTTGAACCGTTTTCTCAGCGCACGCAATGAAAGCCCTCAAGGATGAATCATTTTCCCCTTTTTTTTTCACATTTTCCATTATATCTTCGCTCCTAATACTTGCATCGTGATGTTATATAGCCTAAAGCCTTCCTCGATAAATGGTCTATTCAACACAAAAAGAAGTTTTCAATTCGAATTAGTAGTTCCTGAGATTAGCGCGTTCAAACAAACAAACCCTTCAGCTTTATAATATTAGTACAGATTATCATATTACTATTAACTGGTGTCACCATTACTAACATAGAGGAAATCACGAGCAGAGGCTAGCGTTAAATAATTTTGCAATGTAATTTCGCCTGTTTATCCGCAAACAGACATGCCTAACAGGTAATAGTAATAAATGGACGTTAAACTGAACATATGTGTACTTAGATATGTAAATTTAAACTAGATATTAACGGCACATTGATTTTAATTGGCCGTTTTGCTTCTCTATCACGGCGAATTCCAAGACTCGGTCGTGTTTATTAATCGCCCAACCGGCCTGGTCAGGATGCCCGTGGGAAATCTAAATCACTGTCGGATCAATTGCAGGAAATATATCAAGGAATGGAGATCACTCTCAGTGTCTTTTTTCACCGTTATATTCATAATTGGGACCTCTAAAGCGCAACACATAGCGAGCGGGCGCGGATCCGGTCGGGAGTACGACGGCCCTAATTCCTTGCATTTATATAGAAGATTAAGAAAGAAAGAAAACGTTTTATTAACAGCAGCTATATAAAAGTAACTACATTGTACAATAGAGCACACATATAAGACAAAAAACATTTAAAAAAGAACAACCAATCAGTACATAAAAAAGTCTAGGCCGCCGCCAATAAGGACCCTGTCTCAGCTTGTGCTACAGAGCACTAGACTCTGCAGCGCTGGTATTCTGGACAGGGCCTTGCGGACGAACCAGCGACTTCACTGGGACAACCCTATATATACAGTTATACAAATATAAAATCATTTTACATAATAAAATACAGAAAAAGCAACTACAGATTACACAGTGAAAGTGTGCGTGGGTCTACCACGGAGCCGGTGATCAATAATTATACCCATCGAACTCTCAACCGGACTCGCGCCCGCTCGCTGTGTGTGTCGCGCTTAACATTAAGAAAAGTACATTGTAGTCCAAAAACGGCAACAACCGTCAAGGGACTAGAATTAACTGACAGTGGCCGTCACCGTGCTGGCCCCTGTACATCATGACTGATCGAACCACGGTTCTGACTTGAATTGAGACTAGATGTCACATCTATACTAATATTATAAAGCTGCAGAGTTTGTTTGTTTGTTTGAACGCGCTAATCTCAGGAACTACTGGTTCGACTTGAAAAATTCTTTTTGTGTGAAATAGATTATTTATCGAGGAAGGCTTTAGGCTATATAACAACACGATGCAACAATTAGGAGCGAAGAAATAATGGAAAATGTAAAAAAAAACGGGGAAAATTATTCATCCTTGAGGGCTTCCATTGCGTGCGCTGCGATAGCGGTTCAAGATACCAAAAATATATGTATGAAAGAATTATTCCTTTTGAAACGATCTAAAAAAATGTCCGCTACAGTATATGTCTATCTTTTAAGATTAAGTCACTAGAACCGTTTTTATGATAAACAAATTTGGTCGAAATTAATGCATTATTTGTTAAGAGTTGTAACAACGTAATAATATTAATCTTTATCCAAATAAATATGTTGTTGATTAAGGTATTTAATTGTGAACAAAATTGTCTTTGACATCACTTAATTTCAATGAACATCTTAGAAGATATTACAATAACTTATATAGCAAAACAACGTTTGCCGGATCAGCTAGTATAAAATAGCTCGTATAATATTTCTTCGTTAAGGTACTTCATACGAGATATTTTGTCGAACAGAACGCGTCTCACATGTCACAGAAGAAAGATACCCCATTTAACAGTTCATGTCTTAAACACTACAGTCAAAATATCTCATTTAATATTCATATATTTCTCACATTATATACGGAATGTTTCGATTGAGAGTTTATGTCTCAAACGCTGCAATCAAGATATCTCTTGGAACAATCTATGTGTCATATACTAGATACGGGATATTTCGTTTTTTTTTTATAACTTATAGGCGAACGCTTGACCTCAATCACACCTGGTGGAAGGTGAAGATGAGTCCGATGATGAACCGCGTCCGCCTAACAAATGCCTATTCACTCTTCTTTTAAAGACTCCCAGGTCATAAGATCGCGGAAATATGGCCGCTGGTAGCATATTCCACTCCTTAGCTGTTCGCATGATGAATGTAGAAGCGAATCTTCTCGTGCGGATATAAGGAACATCCACCACATACGGATGGATTTCGTTTACCAGGATAAGTCTCACACGCTACATACAAGATATCTCATTTAACATTCCGCGCTATACGGTGAGAGATATCTCCTAACACACCTCTCTGCCTACCTCCGCGGAGGCTAAGCGTGGAACGTGAAATTGCCATCAGTAACAAATACTTAGAACTCAATACCAGGGGGCAAGTCTCGCTTAAAATGTTAAAATAACTGGTTCCACAGACAAGTATTGTGAATTCGTTCTCGAGTATGTATATGCACGGTTTAAATAAAAGGAATAGGAAAAAAAAACTTGTATCCAATCAATCCACTTTGGCGTTTAACTTGAATATATATAAATAAGGCTAATGTAAGTATAATGAAATTTTGTATCTACTATTATGAATTAATTTGCATGTACGTCCGCGCATCACGCTGAAAATAAATATCGCGTTATGATTTCGTAGGTCTAATGCATAATCTTAAAACTATAGCTATGCTTTGTCATAAACGTGTTTTTTTTTACACTGACTCGATATAGTGACTACAGTGTACCTGATGGTAAGTACAATGTAGTCCAAAAACGAAAGCGACTATCAAAGGATGAAAATCCATTGATAGTCTATATCGTCACGTCGGCCCACATATACCACGGCTGAAGGTCTCTAGGTATATGAGCTACTGGATATACACAAGCTGATCCCGAAACGCGACAAGCCGAAACTGGTCACTATGACGGGCTTTATACCCATGTACTGTGGTCGCGATCCAGACGGGCACCGACGCCGTACCACCTCGCTGCTGCTCGTTTAGCACCACCCAGGAGTCACGTGTAGGGAAACTAGGGTAAAGCCTACGGACGCGAGCAGTTTCGACTCCCAGCTTCGAGCTGTGTTTGTTTTGTTTTTAAAAAGAACTAAAGATATATTTCAACATCTCCGAAGCTATCTGCGCGCCGTCTAATAAAAATTACATGTGTATTAGTGATAGGAGAATGGCGATCAATTGCTCTATTGATAATGTTGAACACGAAATATATGTGAAAAGTGGAGACAGCCACAAAAGTATATCTGTTTACCCTGAAAGGCATGTATCGTAACAATATTTATATATTTATTTTTTACATTTTATAATAATAATAATATGTCTGTAGTATTCCCCCAGGGAAGTCACACCGATGCAGCCGTGAGTTTCTTTCGGCGTTTGTTCTCATGGTATTCACCTCCGAACACTATAGGTAGGCTTTTCCTAATTGGCTTCCCAAACTGGGGTCAGTACCATAGGGATGCCGTTACGTAGCCACCGACCCATAAAATTCGCTGGCGAAGCGTCCTAAATGCTCAGCCCTCTTGATCGGTGAAATTGTGAAGATCCGGCCAGGTCAACAGCATTTTTTCCTGTCGTAAAAAAAAGGGAATTTAAGCACAATGGCTTGATTCGAATAATTAAAATCAGAGTATTACCGAAAGCGTCAGGGTTGAAGTTATCTCAGTCTAGTTCTCCATATATTTTGAAAAGGTAGGGGGGAAAAAGTTTAGGGTCTTTATCCAGTAGAGCTCTGGCAAACCTCGTCCGGTAACTCTATGATACAGACGAGACGGTCCAGTGAGAATTTTCTGCATCATGATCTACCTACAACTGCCTATAACTGTACATAAGCCTCTTCCAAGGTTCGCTACTGAGCTTTATCTTTGGATTTTCTCATCCATCAATTTCCCGCCACTATACGCAAACCGTCGCCCAGAGGGTGTCCTAAACTAGGTTTTTAAACATACGGTGTCCACTCAAAAACACGTGTTCTCCAGCGATCGTCAACTCTTCAGTAAATAGATCAACCCACTGCTACTATAGCCTGCTAATCCTCTAAGCTACATATGTCGATGACTTCAGTTCTCGGACCAGCTTATTTATAAAAGGTTGTTTTCTCATTGCTAATGTAGACAAAAGCGCGTGTAAAAGTTAGTATGTTGTATGGCCAGTATAACCTAGGATATCGTTAGTCAGATGTGTTTATGGCAGCAGTTTTTGAGTGAAGCAAAACATCACAAGCGCGAAAGGCAAGAAGGGGAAGGTCCATGCCGTGAGGGACTGGATGAAAACTGCATTGACTGGCCTATTCGCGATTGCAGTAGATTGGCTGTAAACTTACGTGGATGACAATAATTCTTGCGGAATAATAAAATTAGTTCCAATAAATAGTAAATACTGGTGTCTCACTCACCATTATTGGGCGCCATCTTCATAATTAAGTTTCGAAGTCAACAGGCAAAACATCTTGCGAGCCCTTAAAATATAAGGACTAACGCTACCCAAAACGTTGAAAAAAATGGACAGTGTTTCCTAAATAAATAATATAAAAGTAGCGTATTAATGAGATTTGTTTGTTATCAAACGTTATTACCATAGACAAAACCGCAGGCAGATGCTAGTATAATTATAAAAATGCAAACACTAAATAGATTTGTACAAGTTCTTGATATTAAAATTAAGAAGGGGCTATGATGTGCGTAAATCTTTATAAGTTCTGCCATTTTAATGATATTGGTTAAGGCAAGAAGTATTGATTGAGGGTCTTGCTACCGTCTCTGACCTAGAGATTATGGCTCTGGTGTCGTCAATAAGACATTCAGTCATGTAGTTGGTCATTGAATGACCCCACCAGGCCATACTGACGCTCAGAATCCAACCTTGACGGAATCAGTTTTCTTTTTGGCGAAGTTTAAATCGCTACATTGACGTAGAAAGGAAATGAAATGTCAACTGCTTAGCCGGTTTACTAAGGCGTCGCTTAGGTATTATTTGGTAATAATAGACGAATCCAGAATTTATCACTGCGCTGATGATGTTTTGGAGGTGAGCAGATAGGAGACAATGGGATTAAATGTGATTCCTTGAAATTGTCACCTAGTTTTTTATGGCTTACAGGCAGTTGACTTACTTCGATCGCACCTGGTGGAAGCTGAAGATGAGGCCGATGACGGTAACGTCTGCCCTAGAAATGCCTGTTCAATTTGCTTTTAAAAGCTCCAAATTATAAGAGCTTGGAATAATTGGTTTTATCAGATACTAGCTGTCCCGGCAAACCTTGTTCTGCCCTATTTCTCTAAAACAAAGTCACATTGTTTTTTTTAATGTTAATAGCTTCCCCGTCAGATTTTTTTGAAAATTGTTTGAAGGAACCTGGCCTTAATACTATATGTACAAAAATTGACATTAATATTTATACGCCACTCGTTTGTTTTGTCTTCCCGGAACCTGTCCACTAACATTTAAACTTTATGGTTTGGTATTAAAGTTCAAATTTACTTTTAAATATTATTACGAATTTTTTGTATGAGCATATAGAAAAGTGTTTATGTTTAGACTTTTTCAGACAATTTTTTTTATTTTCTCCCCGTAATAACCTTCCCCAGACTTCAACAAACACAACAATAAAGAAATCAGCCAAATCGGTTCAGCCGTTCTCGAGTTTCGCGCTTATCAAGACATTTAGCGATTCATTTTTATATATAAGATAGACTTACTCTAATCTGTATGGTAAGTAGAAAGTGGACCTAAAATACTTGTGACGATACCTACAGGCCAAAGTGAGGTACTTTTACGGTCTCAGAAGGTGTGTACTGTTGTACTGACACCATTGAACAATTGCCACACCACCTGGAAAATTAAAAAAACGTAATCGTAAAATTTCTCTTTCTTAGGCCTGAATATTCAGATAATAACCACGAGGTTTAGGCCAAGTAACATGGGATCAACTATAACTAATAGAAAAGTGCAAAATGCATGTGATTTTGGCGTAAGCTTTCAAAATATCTATTTAAATCTTCAGTCAATCAGTGCTGAGTAAGGCCTTCCGATTTTTTCCACTGTTGGCAGTCCCGAACTTTGGCCAACCAGTTTCTCTTAACCATCTCTACCAAATTATCGGTCCATCTTACCGGTTGTCTCTGTCTAGTAAGACTGCCTTCTGTACAGTAGCGTTCATTCCATAGATGCATGAAAGCATTGCATGCCCTGACGTGAAATAAGTCTGGGATAAAATGCTTAAAATTATGCAAAAAACGAAACTTTTAATGGTCATATCTATTCTATATTCACGCCGTATATCTTTCCTATGAAATCAATATAAGATTTGCTATGATAATATAATATTCAAACTAATTACCCGAATTCTGCCTACCCTGTCCAAATATGCTATGCACGTCACTGCTTCTGTATCCGGCCCCTAATACAACAACCTGGGAAGAGTCTCTTGAGATGGAAATCAAGGTTCTTAGCCATCAGCCCATTAGTCAATACGACTATCGGGTCAATAATCGTTGAACCCACATGCTGGTAATCTCGTGTGTGAGGTATAAATATTACTATTTGTTTACTTTTGATGCATGTTGCGATAGTTTTCACCGGTTTGACCGATCTATCCAAGACCGGTTGGCTGATGCCTTTAGGGCCGTGGCCGCTCAGGGTGGGCGACCCTCGAGATGTCGACGGAACGGGGTGACGCGCTTCGTCGAAAAATATTGTGTAGTGTCGGAGAGGACGTTTTGCCCTCTCCCGAGATAGTGCCCGAAGGGTGCGGCATGACGGGGCTGTGGAGAATTGATAACAGAACCCACAGTCCCCGTCTATATGCAGAAGATAATCACCTTGGGGTTTTTAGCCGGTACAGGTCCGGCACACCTCGGCTGCGCCACTCCTCGTGTGCGGCCGGGACGGTCCAATGAGGATCTTTGTTATTATTTTTATATAATGTATCATCCATTGGCTGCTCCATAAATCTATACTAATATTATAAACTGAAGAGTTTGTTTGTTTGTTTGTTTGAACGCGCTAATCTCAGGAACTACTGGTTCGAATTGAAAAATTCTTTTTGAGTTGAATAGACCATTTATCGAGGAAGGCTTTAGGCTATATAACATCACGATGCAATTATTAGGAGCGAAGAACTAATAGAAAATGTGAAAAAATCGGGGAAAATTATTCATCCTTGAGGGCTTCCATTGCGTGCGCTGCAAAAACGGTTCAAGATACCAAAAATATATGTATGAAAGAATTATTCCGCTTGAAATGATCTAAATAAATGTCCCCGACAGTATATGTCTATCTTTTAAGATTAAGTCACTAGAACCGTTTTTATGGTAAACAAATTTGGTCGAAATTAATGCGTTATTTGTTAAGAGTTGTATCAACGTAATAATATTAATCTTTATCCAAATAAATGTGTTGTTGATTAAGAGTATTTAATTGTGAACAATATTGTCTTTGACATCACTTAATTTCAATGAACATCTTAGAAGATATTACAAAACCTTATATAGCAAAACTACGTTTGCCGGATCAGCTAGTAAAATATATATCGTGACTATATACCTCTTTGGGGGTGAGCAGAAATAGATTAGTGGCTGTATCCACTTTGCGTTCATATCACACGACATACCACAGCTCATCGCAGTCCCTCAGGACTTTAATACGTTACATTTTTATTAGATGCCGTACGGGTTTCTTCATGATGTTTCGTACTTAATCTAGAAAAACCCAGAGGCACGCGCCGGGATACGAACCTACTACCATACGCGTTGCCGCGCATGCTATTAAAATATAAAATAAGTTCGTAAGTAGTTTAAAATATTTTCTAATTATATTTGACACGTACGGCGTGTAACCACAGAGCTAACCCGAAAACTTTACACGTGCCGATGTTTTTTTTTTCACCACGATCTCGAGTCAAACGGCGGACTGGTTCCAAGGCCCCAGCTGGATTTATTTAAATTAAAATTCTACAATTCCAAATACATAATTACCAACGCTTTCCGTTCAAATAGCTTTTTACCCGATCTCGTTTGCAAATCTCCTAATAGGAAGTCGTAACTAACGTTCGTTTTCTCGATTTATTATTTTGTTACTCGTTATCAGTTAATAGTACACGCTAATCGAGTTTTTGTGGTTTCGTAACTCAAATTCAAAGTGATTTTTCGATACTTCTATAAGGGCGTCAATCTTTTCAGCCAACGGTTCAGAAAACAGGTTTAGGCAGCAATTCTCCCGTAGCTAGAATGACAAAACTGTACGGTGCATCCCGAGTGTTAGTTTTATCCAGAACTCATAATATGTTACGCGTAGTTTATATCAATACAAAGAGTTTATTCTTATAAGGATAGAAATCACTTTCATGAGAACATTTTGTTTAAAAACTATCTGGAACAGTAAAATATTAAGAGCTCGTTTGGCAAATACAGAACCATATTTGTTAGTATTTATCTTTAATATATTGTATTAATTTAGTTATATCCGCTGCTTATAGCCCCAATCTTAACTTTTAATTAATATTTATAGACCAGAAAACAATAAAAAATCTCTAACTTTGACTAAAGTTAACAGCAGCTACCAAGATACATAGCTGTTCCAATTATTCAAAAACAGGCATAAAAATATCTGTAATAATAAATACACCAAAAAAACACCGATTTTAGACAAGGTAACAGATACAAGTACTTTTACATTTTACATACACCGATACAATTTACAATAATGTTCAACTTGATGCAAATATTCCCGCAACCGGGCAGTAGACTTGAGGGAGTCTGGTGCCCGGATGAGAGGGAGGCGGTGCTCGGTGTCCGGCGCGCCGCCTGAGAGAGAGGTTTTGGAGGGGTGGACTTTTATTCCCAAACCTTCCCCAGAGAGGTAGCCTCAATAAGGTCTTTTGATTCCTGGGCGTCTGGACGAATTTGGTTTCCCAGGCCTGGGTGTAGCATTCAGAAAGACACCCCGGAGGTTTTTAGTCAGTAGGAGTCTGACACACCGGGGTCGCTGCCCTCACAGCGTCCCTGATGGTCCTATGCAGGATTTTCCACCCGGGATAAAAAAAAAATCCCGCAACAGTTCCTCAATGCTTATATTCGTAATTACATTGATTCAAAGTATTGTTAACCTTTCGAAATCCAGGCTGCGGTGGCCTAGTGGATAATGGTTCGGTTTTCACGCAAGGCAACGCGAACGGTCGTGAGTTTGAATCCCGGCAAGTACAAATTGATTTTTCTAGATAAAGCACGGATTTAGGCTAGGCTTGTCAAATCGATACATCGATATTTTCAATTCAATATATTAATATTTTTGGGCGATATATTTTGTAACGATATATCGATAGAAAATATCCAGTATCGAAAATTGTATCAAAAATGATCTTTTTTTTAATTCTTAGGGCAGTGAAATCACTGAAATCTGAAACTGTAGAAGATAGGACCGAACGAAAAAAAAAGGAGAACTATATTGTCTATGACTGTTCAGTATTATGTTTTGTTACGTTGCATGCATTGACATCTGAATTTATTGCATGTATATTATTTGCCGCCATTTATTTATGTATTATTTATTTTTGTTTGATATCTTAAATAGGTCTTAAAGTTAGATGATAGCCTTTTAGTTCTTGATATTTTTGTAATTTTGTCTAATAAAAAGGAATACTGGTAAAATACTTTCGTGTTTATTGAGATTTAATCTATATATCGATATTTTTCCTTTGATATATCGACGCCGATATTGATATTTTATATAAATATCGATTCATCGATATATCGATTTTTTTTTCAATTTCCACATCCCTAATTTAGGCACCACAAGCTTGCCCACTGAAGTAAACAGTGAGGAACCAGTATGGCGTTTAATAGAAATCACATGTGTACAATACAATGCTACATGTGTGCTATAAAAATGCCGATCAGCTGCACTACTGGACACGTTATTTATTTATTTTTACATTTTTAAGGGCGGCCAGTGGCCAACACACTACAAGACAATCAAAAAAAAAAAATGCATATTAATGTGTTGCGCCGTATATAGCCACCACATCGTGCATCGAAAATATAAACAATACTACTTATAAAATAAACACATTAACAAATAACAATAAAACAATGAATGTGAAAACATAGGCAAATGAAAAATCATATCGACAACTATTGCGTGTCCCTCAACCACCCAATGATTTTCCTTTTAAAGTAGAGATGCCACGAATATTCGGCAACTATTCGGTATTCGGCCTATTCGGCCACTTTTTTTGTTATTCGGTATTCGGCCGAATAATACGTACTATTTGGCCGAATACCGAATAGCTAATCATGTAAAAAAGACACGTTATATTACTCAAAGTTATGTATTTATTTCCAAATTACAACACTTTAGTAATTAAAATTGATCAGTGGCAAGTTGTGATGGATAAAAACAAGCTTTTCAGCATTTTTTGGTAGCAAACGATTACGCTTTTCATCCTAAATGTTACCAGCCTCAGAAAATAACATCTCACACACACACTCTCTGTCTCTCACACACAAACACACACACACTCTCTCTCGCTTACACACATGCTAATAAACTTATACCGTTAATGTCCGTATAAAAACACAAAACACCCTTGAATAACCCGAACGGAAGTGCGAGTCTCACCAGAGACAAGATTTACTTAATTGGTGAGACTTATCACCCTGTGTATGTGCATAAGTTTTGTGTTGAAATAAAGATTATTATTATTACTAAACACGCTACTTCCAGGAATATTCGGCGGCCGAATATTCGGCGCTTCGGCCGACAGCGTTGCCGAATTTTCGGTATTCGGCCAATTCACTATTCGTGGCATCACTATTTTAAAGACCGGCAGACTGTCAGCGAACACATCGATATATATATACTACATATAAGCGCAATGTGGATACGACAACTGAAGTATCCCCTTTTTTTTTTGTTCACTCGGTGGAAATCCCCCCAGACCGTCAGGGGAGCGGTGAGGGCCGCTCCCCCGCTGTATCGGACCTGCCCCGACTAAAGCCACCGGGGTGTTCCTTCTCCCGTCTGCCGGATGCTAAGGGCAAAGCCGAGCCATCTTCCTCGGCATCCGGCGAACTAAAGTATCCCTACTCACCCCAAAATTTGTGTCACTAGAGTGATATTTTATTGTTCAGCGGCATACCTAGAGATGAAAATGTCCGGGAATTTTCCCAAAGTGCCCAAAACTTCCTTAAGAATATTCCCGGGAATTTACGAAATGTTCCCGGAAGTTTTCGGCACTTTGGATAAATTCCCGGGCATTTTCATCACTAGGCATACCATTGACGCGCAGTATTAAATTTGTGTAACATTTGTGTCGGCAGGGTGATATGTCAACGCGCAACGGCGTGTCATCGATCCGCGCGCGCCGCGGCCACAAGGAGCGCTCGAAGAACTTCACAGAGCTGGAGAAGCGGACGGTGCTCGAGCTGATCGCAAGGCACCGGGACGTGCTGCGACAGGGCAGGAGCAACAATGCCACTAACAGGAGCAAACAGGTACTGCACACTCGCAAAAAAAAATTATAGAGAGGGAGATAAAAGCCAGATTAGCTTTATAGGGAGAAAAGAAGGACAGGCAATGATTTTTGAAGCAGGCGCAGAGGAATTAATAAAAAACTATAGCATGTAGACGCCGCCCGGTACGCGTTTGTGGTAAACGCCCTAAAGGTCGTTAGGGTGTTATGGGACGCGCGGGGTAAGGGATGCTCTAGCAAAGGCAGTCGACTACCGAGACCCAAGGCGAGAGTACGTGCGAGTGCGTCGCAGTTCGGCGTGCCTTAAAGTGCAAATAAACAGTACAACGCCAAAATCCGTGTCTTTCTACAACCACACCCACGACCACCGGTCATAAAACTATATTATACATCGCACTTTTGTATTTCCATATTTTTATGACACCATAACTTTCTTATGTGACACATTCTAAATTCATCGTGATATTACTTTTCTAATTTGTATAAAAACCTTTTAAACCTACAGACTTCGACCTCTTTAACAACAATATCATCTTATACATAAACACAAGACAGATTTAATTATAGTAGAGACAAATTTAAGAGAATTGGTTTTAAAAGCGGGCAAATAGAAGGTAATTGACTTTATAAGTGGTAAAGTCAGTGTAATTCGCTCTAATAGGAAGCAAAATAAAGAGTTTCAAAAAGTGACAAATATAGAATTAAATAAGCAAATCATGTAAACATGAGGACACAAACAGTGGGGTTCGTAAGGCATAAAATAAACAGATTTAGTTTCAGAGTTAGACAAAACAGCAAAAGATTATATATTTATATAGAGAACATTATTAAGGAGAATTCTTATACAGGGGGGAACCGCAAGGGGATTCGGTTTATCAGAGAGAAAATAAATACTACCATATTCAAAGTAGAACAAAAAACAAGACAATTATTTACTAGGCAAATAATTTCGAAATGAATTGAAAGTAAGATGATTTGATGAGGAACCAACCGTTTCCAGGATATTTATTAAAAATAATATTGTCGCGAGCACTCCTCTACTCATAGATGTTAAAGACCGTACTAGCAAACGAGAAGATTTTTTTTTAGATTGAATAATACGTTCGTAAAGGCGTAGAGGAGAGAGAGTAGGAGAAGGTGCTCAGCCAGCGAATTTATGGGTTAAGTGGTGATGAAAATGCAACCCTGTGGATAACGACTTCGATGGGACCTTGATATGATATGCTAGCGTTTCGTAAACTACTACCTTAAGAAGAATCGCAGAAAGAAACTTAAGGACGCAAAGAAAAGTTTCATTTTTTTATGAGGGACTAACTGCTGAGGGCTGGAACAGGCCTATACAGCTCAACCGAGCTCAGGGGGCGAGCACAGAAGGTGCTCAGCCAGCGAAAAAAGTAACATTTATATTCTCAAGATATTTACAATTCTGCGTAACGATACCGAGATCTAATTCGATTCTAACGCCATCTAGCTAACTCAAAGATACTAATCAAATTAAACGGAAATGATTGATTTTAATTCTTAACTTTGGACAATATACAAATCCGAAATCCAGTGTTCATTCTATCTGAAATCTCATGTTCCTAACAACATTTTAACCTGCAAAGGATATCATGATGGTATAAAATTCCTAAGTCATGATGACATCTCGTGTATCTCGTGAATATTTGAGTCACTTGCTGCATCAGCAACAAACGGTTTTAAGTGTCTATGCATCGATGGTGTAGTATTTTACGACGTAGCATATCGCGACAGTTCGCAGACGGGCGTTTATTTGCAGCGTTTTGATACTGGCTCTTTTTCACATTTCGAAAATTCGAGCGTCTAGATGAATTTGGTTTCCCTAGGCCCCGGTGAAGCAATTAGAGTGACACCCGGAGTGGTTTTAGTCAGTTGGAGTTTTACACACCGGGGTCGCTGCCCTCTCAGCATCCCTGATCGTCCTACTTTGAAAAAGTGATATGTTACACATATGTTTGTATATGTTTTTTTTTAAATATTTGCATAACAATATTGAAGTCGTATTTTACCTATATTTATGCCATGGCCAACAGGGTTCATAATTGTAACTAAAAAAAACTTTATGTGATCTGTAAACATTGAGGAGTGCAATTAATACACCACTCTCCCCGCAAAATGTGTTAGGTGTACGAGGGGGGTGGTGACCCCCTGCCAAGTAGGCGGGGTAGTAGAAGATGGTTCGGCCTTGCTCTTGGCACTCGGCAGGAGGGAGAAGGAACGCCCCGCGGGTTTTAGTCGTTGCAAGTCCGACACACTGAGGGGCAGCCCTCACTGCCCCCTGAAGGTTCGTTAAGATTTCCCCCGGGTTACCAAAAAAAGGAGTGCAATTAATTGATTGATTGATATTTGTGCAGACCGTCAATAATCACTGCAATTATCGATAGGTTTTTCGTTACTGTTGATAGTCTTAGTCGTTTTTTTAACTGCTCACATCAGGCGTGTAGCGGTCGCTATACCGAGACAAAAAAAAACGCGATAAAACGCTCGTCTGCTGTGTGCACAATAACTAATAATATCGCATTACACGGAGCTTTGCTTTGGACGAATTCGCTTAAATAACGTTTCATATGACAGAGGCACGAGTTGCAATGGAATTACTGGAACTAGCGCTGGACGATCCATATATTTTATATTATTATAAGAACACTAGCTTTTGAACGCGACTTCGTCTACGTAGAGTAAGGCTGAATTTATTTGAAGTTAGTTAAACATAACAAATTATGTAATTAACGTTAAAGTGTATGATAAGCTACCGATTTATTTAGCTTAGACTTAGCTCTGCAAGTAGTTATAACTATGCTAAATTCCTATTATATATCCCAGATGAGAGGTAGGCGTTGCACGATGTCCGGCGCATCGCCTGGGAGAGAGGTTTTGGAGGGGTGGGTTACCTTGGAGAGGTAACCTCAACAAGGCCTCTTGTTCCCTGGGCGTCTGGATGAATTTGGCTTCCCAGGCCCGGGTGGAGCAATCAGAGGGACATCCCGGGGGGTTTTAGTCAGTAGGAGTCTGAGACACCGGGGTCGCTGCCCTGACAGCCTCCCTGATAGTCCTATGCAGGATTTTCCCCCGGGATACAAAAAAGTAACCTATTATATATCCAGTTTCTAATCAAACATACTTATTTTCTAAGCAAAATCTAGGCTACACCAGTGTTACGGCTATAAATCTCAGCTTTAGTTCTTCGAGTGCTTTTTTTTCTTGGTTTTCGTAACTAATAATAATATATCGTCACGTATATCCCTTTTGGGGTGAGCAGAGGTGCATAAGTGGCTGTATCCACTTTGCGCTTATATCTCTAGCCCAACGTGACCAGTAGCGCAGCTGATCGCAATTCTCACAGCACTAGTACACAGGACATTTCTGTTAGATGTCATGCGGGTTTCCTTTTTTAATGCTGTTTCGCCATAGTGACCACACCACGCTGGATAGTAAGCATGGTGCTGGCCAAAAAACTACTGCAAGTATCAACAATAAAGAACAGTCACAGTAAACATGCCGACCTGCCTAAATATCTCTTCACGTTTAGTTCAAAGGACGGATCATAGGACGGTGAGACCACGTTCGCGGGAAGACCATGCCACATCTCAAGATGTTTTCATTCACCGGTGAGCATATCCAGGGGTGAAAGGCTATTTGGTTTAAGCGACATTATCGGAATTAGCGTTTTTTACCGATTCCAAATATATCGACTAGTGAAAGGCTATTTGGTTTAAGCGACAGTTTTTGGTGATATAGTAATATCTTTGGTGATATTTTGAATTTGGTGATATATAAATCTCCTGTCACGATGTTTGTCCGCGATGGACTCCTAAACTACTAAACCGATTGTAATGAAATTTACACACCACGTGCAGTTTGATCTAACTTAAAAGATAGGATAATTTTCATTTCCATTTAAAGTCGTAATATTATTTTATTGCAAATTATTTCTTTATTATTTGGCAGTCACAATTTTCAGTTAGCTCCAAACGATACTAACAGATGGCGGTATCTGTTGACTGGATTGAGTAATTATTTGTTATATGCTGCTATGTTTAACGTACTGTAGGGGTTGTTATTACAATAAATGCGTATTCACATGTATCTGCCTTATATCAAAAACCATAGTCACAGCAACGCTTGACCGGGTCTGCTATAATTTATATGGCAGAACAACGTCTGCCAGGTCATCTAGTATATATATATATGACTATATCACCAAAAAATGTTGCTTAAACCAAATAGCCTTTCAGCCCTCGATATGTGATGCCTTAATCCGTAATTGATCTGAATAAAGTCAGAGGTACGTGCCGGAATGTATCTCTGCTCAGTTTGAAAGGTATATAGCATGAAGATAGCTGATTATTATTTAGCTGAAAAAGGCTCGATTGGGTTTCCAGCTCGTGTGGTCGACGATATGCGAGGAGGTGAACAAGCGGTGCGGCGGGGAGCGGCCGCGCACCCCCGCGCAGGTCAAAATGTGGTACGAGAATTATAAGAAGAAATGCAAGATGCGCGCCCAAGATACACAGGTGCGGTCAATTATGACGTTGTTATCCTGGCCTTTTTCAGCCTTGGCGATGTTTTCAAATCGCATCTAGTAAGCGCCGGCTGCAACCGCATTCGGCAAATGTGAGCCGAGGGTACGGCTACGCCCACTTGTTAGGTTCCCGGCGACGTCTGGGCTTCTGTAGGCCTCATCTACTGGTTTTTTTAATGGGAGGTTTGTGTAGAAGACCATTTCTCACTTGCCTCTAAATTTATGTCATTAACACCTTAGGCGGCTTGTGTATCTTTTTGTTACACAGTGCCTGGGAGGTATGAATTTCAAATGAACTACTTTCCAGGCCACGTGTATTTAAATGTCACAGGGATAAAAATCCAAGAAAAAATGGGAAAGGGAGTTTGAAAAATAATAAATGATTATTATGTAGTTATAAACACTTCCTAACAAAAAATAAGGATTTTTTACGTATGTTATTATATGTATATTAGTATTTTTATATGCCGTGGTGGCTGCCGGCAGAATAGAATAGCACCCCCCTCTTCTTGCTGAGGTGTCGTAAAAGGCGACTAAGGTATCCCTTGAACACCGCAATTCAACCAGGTGTTCAAAGAAGGAAAACTCGACCAAACCTGCATCCCGCTCCCTCCCGATCGTACTGGTTCTCCTTTCCATCGGGCCTGAGGGAGCTCGCACGAGAGAGTGCTTTTCTGGCTGCGCGTCCAGTTATGCACTTAAATATCTCCTGCGCAATTCACTGTTTCCGAAAACTGGACCTCGAATTTCTTAACCGGTGTTGAAACAGTCGCCGTGGCCGAAACCGGCTAGGACATCATCATCATCATTAGTATTTTTAAACGGTCACTTAGAGTCTGGCGCTGAGGGTGTTAAAGCGGTGTCCGGAAACATCACACACTGCTATGAAAGCGGCGTATCCTATGGAAAAAGACCTCTAGCGAAGACCTTTCTCCTTCATAAGAATACCCCTAAATATTACTTTCTGTTTATTGAAGGTTTAATTTAAGTAATTTAAATAATTTTTAGCTACATCTTGTTTCACATGTGTTAGTTTAAGAAATTTTTGTAATAAGATATGTTTTACAGGCGAACGCTTGACCTCAATCACACCTGGTGGAAGGTGAAGATAAGTCCGATGATGGACCGCGTCCGCCCAGCAAATGCCTATTCACTCTTCTCTTAAGGGCTCCCAAGTCATAAGATCGCGGAATTATGCTCGCTGAAAATATATTCCACTCCTTAGCCGATCGCACGATGAATGTAGAAGCGAATCTCTTCGTGCGGATATAAGGAACATCCACCACATAGGGATGGTACGGAAGCGGGGCTGGAGGAATTAGCTCCTAAGAACACTCTCTATTATGGAACCGGTAAAAAACTGCAACTTAAATATAGGTAGTCGTTAAGGAATTTTATTAATGATTCCAGCCAACACAAGGCGACGCCCCGGGCCTGCTTGACGGCATGCTGTGGCAGAGCATTCACCCTTTGGACGTTAAAGGTAATTTTTTTATATCGACGCAAGATTAACTAGGAAGAGGAGTCGAAGCTGCTCGCGTCCTTAGGCTTTACCCTAGTTTCCCTACACGTGACCCCTGGGTGGTGCTAAACGAGCAGCAGCGAGGTGGTAGGGCGTTGGTGCCCGTCTGGATCGCGACCACAGTACATGGGTGTAAAGACCGTCATAGTGACCAGTTTCGGCTTGTCGCGTTTCGGGATCAGCTTGTGCATATCCAGTAGCTCATATACCTAGAGACTTTCAGTCGTGACATATGTGGGCCGACATGAGGATGTAGACTATCAATGGATTTTCATTCTTTGATGGTTATTTTCGATTTTGAAATACACTGTACTTACCATCAGGTGCACTGTAGTCACATTGTCGAGCCAGTGTAAAATAAATAAAAGAAAAAGAGCCCTTATTCTATAACTCTTCGTATTTTTTTTTAATTCTAACTTGTCACAGTGATTGCTCCGTACCTTTTTATGATTATACTGGCGGACTCCTGTTCATATACCTAGAGACATTCCGTCGTGGTATATATGGGCCGACATAGCTATGGCGACTGTCAATTAATTCTTATCCCTTGGTGGTTCGTTGCCATTATTGGACGACACTGTACTTTTCATCAGGTGGAATCTAGACACTTTGGCGAACCTGTATATATGTCGCGGGAGCCGTCTGCCCATCTCGGAGGCTCCTCTAGGAGTGCCGACCAGTACTGCCTGAGGGGGCTGCTGTTCGGCTATACTCCAGTGGTGACGTGCGTGTTCCCACGCACCACTTGGCGAAGGGGGTGTGGTGATCACTCTTCTCTCCCACCTCTCCTGTGACTGTGACGTTGCCCTTTGGGCTTATCGCGCGTCGGGCCGCGGTGAGACCACTGTCACATTCCCGTAGCCCGGCGCACCGTGCGCGTGGAGAGGAACACCCGGTGGTTTTAGCCAGGGACAGTCTGGCACACCGGGGGGGCAGCCCTCACAGCCCCCCTGACGGCGCATAATGGGATTCCACCGGGTCAACAAAAAAAAAGAATGGTTCTATTTTGTTTCTCTTAAAATGTTTCTTTAACACTAAACCTACCACGACGGGTCAAATGACCCATTTTAATTTTTTTTTGTTAGAATTTCTTGTAAATAACAATATCACATCGCCATTTGCCTTTACTACTTTTATTTAAAAATACATCAAATGTATTTTTTAATATTTACTTCTCTCTTGTTAATTTTTTTACCGAGAAATATATGTAATCTGCCCTAACTATCGCAACGGGTCACTAGACCCGCTGTGGTAGGAATAGGTATACATGAAGTATTGGTAGGTTTAGTGTTAACTTGTGTTGTTGTGAGTGGAGTTCAATCAAGTAGGAGGAGTAAAATCAAGGTTCAAAGATATCTGGGCTAAGCTAGGCTCGCCGTAGAAGACTAAAGGGTGTGTATTGTCTAGAGGAAGACGGCGAAGCGGCCACCAGTGCTGACGGAGCGCACAGCACCAAGGATGACGACTGCGTACCAGTCAACGTGAGTGTACATTCTCTTGCTAATGGTGTTCTTCATTCCATAGAAGTGGGCACGCGTGAAATAAACCGTTCACGCGTTCCCGCAGGCATGTACCGTTAACACTAATCATACCAACACTTTTTAGATACCTATTTCCTGCTTGAATGTATTATATGGATGCTAGGAAGGAAATAAACATAATAATAAAATTTATTATATTAAAAAAACTGTATATGGACCATTTCTATTACAAAAGTAAAAATAATAATTTTTAATTATTGCTCATCGCATTTTTTACATACAAGGTGTGTCCATTGTAAATTTTCCGCAAACATATTTTTTGCATTTAGAGCAAATTTTGTTGGTTTTATTTTCTTTACAGTATCCTATTTGATACTTCTTACGGTGATAAGCATCTGTAGGAGACTAAGGCAACGATTTTTTTCGTATTTGTTTTTATCTGGTTGTTCACGGGCTTCTCGAAAATCGGCGCCAAGTTCAAGTATTACTCAAAATAAATAAAACAAAAAAAAAACAAAATTAACTGTAGGTTAATTAGTTAGAAAAAGTCATGAAGTCAAATGCGCAAAAACAATAAGATGATACTTGTATTTTCAATGCAAAAGTTCAAAATGGGTCATTTGACCCGTTATGGTATGTTTAGTGTTAATGGTACATTGAGGACTGTTCCATCGGGCGGCGTGTACCATTAATGGTACAATGAAAGAAATCAATTTAATTTGTATTTTTTGCTAATAAAAAGAAGAAAAGTTAGCAAATGAACGCAGGCACAGTCGGCAGAAGCACTTAATGAGAGATATGCGATTACGTGCAAACGACGCCGCCCGATGAGGCAAACTTGTTTTTACAGAGCCGTCAGATGCCGAAGACAGCGAGCGAATTCAGCCGCCGGCGGAAACGTTGAATAATACTTCATCACGCTGTATCCCTTTCGGTGTGAACAGAGATACATTAGTGGCTGTATCCAATTTGCGATCATATATCGTGACCAACGTGACTGGTAGCATGGTTGATCGCCGTTGTCAGAGTATTTCTACCAATGACATTTCTATTAGATACCGTGCGAGTTTTCTCACGATGTTTTCCTACATCGTTAAGCTTGTGGTGCCAAAATCTGTACGTAATTTGGAAAACGCCAGTAGTACGTTTCGGGATTCGAACCTACGACCATTGACTTTGCGGCGTATTGAAACCGGTCGAATATCCACATCCCATGATAGTCTCGTATACAAGGTCTTTATATTTGGAAGACTTCTCTTTTTCCGCTTTCTTGAGATTCTCATCATGTGATACGGCGATATCAACGAGTACATCCCATGCGCCGACTGATCTACTACCACAATGTCAAGTGTATTAGTCATTAAGATTATTATACAATGTTGTAATAATTGACATTTGCTTACAATTATGACTTGGCAGTCGCTGCTGTCGAAACGCGTCTGACAGAATCCGACGGCCTCCTTAAGAGGGTACTTGTGATAAAAACAATTCTACCCTCAGATGTCAAACGGACGACTATCGAGCACGAACGACAGCGACGACGCGATCAACGTATTAGAACCCCAAGTCCAGATCATACCCCACTCCTCCCCGACCCCACCGCCACATAAAACCCTTCCCATAAACCCCCTAGCGATACCCACGCTGCCCATGCTCCAGAACCCGTTGCAGGCGATGGAACAGGCCAGGCTGCAGCAAAACTTCCTTCAGAAACTAAACGAGCTGTCCAACACCCCGTTAAATTTAAGCAATCTAGAAGAAGGGAGAAGGAACGGCCACAATAAGAGCGAAAAGGATGACGCGAGGCACGAATGCGGCACAGCCACAGAAGAGGAGAAGTTGTACTTCACGGCGAAAAGGCAGCACGCTGTTTGGGAGCACGAAGCGAAGATGAAGATATTAAATATGGAGTTGAGGCAGAAGGAGGAGATTTTCTCCCTCCAGAAGCAGCTGTTTCTCGTCGAGTTAAGGTTGAAGATGGATTTCTTGGAAAAAGCGAGCGCTAAATGAAATTTGGTAAGTTTCATCTCCATCAGTGTTACATAGATGGCGCTTACAGAGCAGCATTAAATCATTCAAGATACACATTATAATATAACAAAGCGAGGTAGTAGGGCGTCGGTGCCCGTCTGGATCGCGACCACAGTACATGGGTGTAAAGCCCGTCATAGTGACGAGTTTCGGCTTGTCGCGTTTCGGGATCAGCTTGTGTATATCCAGTAGCTCATATACCTAGAGACCTTCAGTCGTGGTATATGTGGGCTGACATGACGATGTAGACTATCGATGGATTTTCATCCTTTGATAGTCTATTTCATTTTTGGATTACCCTGTACTTACCATCAAGTACTCTGTAGTCACTATGTCGAGCCAGAGTAAAAAAAAAAACTAAAAAAATGAAATAACTATGCCGGCCTGTACTCGTCTACTCTTCGCGCTTCGTTTAATGGAGCTACTGTCATAGGCTGGTGGGAACACGCTCGTGGGAAGACCATTCCTCAGGGTAAGGACTTGAGAATAGTAAGAGTTAATAGAACTTCTCAGTCCAAGCCGGGATGTGAGCTACCATGAAGCTGTAGCTTTTCTAAACCCGCGCACATGGTTCTCTTATTATAAAATCATGAACTGTTGTGCTATAATCTATTATATAAAAATAAGTCCGGTTTACCTTCCTGACGCTATAACTCCAGAACGCACGAACCGATTTCCACGGTTTTGCATTCGTTGGAAAGGTCTCGGGCTCCGTGAGGTTTATAGCAAACAAAATTTAGGAAAAATTTTAACAGAAAAGCAGGAAAACGGAAAATAATTTCCACATACAGCGCCATCTCTGATACATTGCACGTACTACAAACCAATATGGTTTTGCATGGTGGTGGAGCAGATCGCACCAGTATTTTAAGTAGATGGCGCCGATGCGTTATACATTGTTTGACAGCTACTCATTGTACTCTGCTCAGTTAATTTCATGTGACATTTATTATGCGCACGTTCTTTCAAACGCTAACTAAAAACCAAAACGAAGCCATCTGGAGGCGATACGAAGTTCGCCAGGTTTGCTAGTGTGTTATAAATAAACACACACTTATAAATTGAACTTAGATATCTATTATTTGATTTCTTTTGTGTAGGGTCTTGACCGATATGATTATGAGGATAAGGTTCCTACTGGGATGTGGTGATGATGAGGCTTCCGGTACTGCGTTTAACCACATCACGCTTTATCGGCCGACATTTCATTGCGACTCGTTTTGTTGAGAAGGATGCGCCGGCGCTAGTGATGCGCGCGGCGTTTGTTTGCATGTATCGATTAGTAGTGAGGGGAATGGTTGGAAAGGAATAACAAGTCGTAACACACACACACGCTACACTACTGCTCTACACTCTTTGCTACACTGCACTGTTCATCAGATGCAATAAAGTCACTTTGTCGAGTCAGTATAAAAAAAACTTATTTGTATAATAAGATGGGATGAGTTTGAAATTTTCAGAATTTAAAATAATATCACTGACAATTTGTGTAATGATCTGTTGATCAACAGATAAATAATTTAAAAAAAATGTGTGTTGAACACGCGCTAGAAGTGAAACTGTATAATGTATTTCATCTCATTCTCTAGTAGGCTTAAACGTATATTCATGTTTATCTCTTTAGTATCACTTATTCGTTTTATCTAGTTTCAATTTCAATTCTAAAGGAGTTTCACTTCAAGGTAGAGACGAGGAAAAACGAGAAACAACTGGTAATTTGATAAATTGCACGGACTGAAAGAGGGATAACACTATGACAAAATTATGCGTATGGAAGGGATAAAACTAGTAACAGATACGCCTCCATAATATGTAATGATTGCTTTTAACAGAGCGCTATGGAAGCCGAGAAAAGGTCGTCATATTCATACAGAGTAAACGTCAAAACATCGTGACGTCACTCCCTGACAGCTGTGAGCTGTCAAACGCACGAAGTGACGCGTTTTATCTAGTTCAAGAGGTGCCATCAAGTAGTTACCGAATTGAAAGTGTCATTTTTTACATTTAATTTTCTCGCTTTGTCATTTTGAATGCAAGACGTGATTTGTTTAACATAGTATTTTAAACACGCTTGGCGGTATTTTTTATGTAGATATTATGTATATATTTTAGTATTTTTTTTATTTTCAGACTTCAGTGTAATATTATAAAGTAGTCAAACTACAAAAATGTACAATTCTACTTAAAGAGTAATGATAGCTTTAGAGACGGCCAAGATTTCGTGGAAAAAATTTAAAAAATATTGGTAAAGATTTATTTACAGATAAAAAATTATTTAAAACCATTTTTTTTTTATCTGAAAGAAAAAAGGTTGTCTGAAGCAAATAAAATGTGTTTTATACATTTTACGAATATTAAATAATTTTTTTTTTGTTTTTGTTTACGATTTTGGAAAAAATATTACAATTAAGTAACATCAGGTAATCATCAGCTATAAATATCCCTCTAAAATAGATTACAGATCATAAAAATTAGTAGTTTTTGCAAAAAAATCTCGGTCGCCTTATTCATTGTTAACCTGTTTTGTTTTTTACTTGCATATCATAGCTTTTTCTAATACCGTACATGGGTAAAAAAATATTATGTGATTAAAAAAAAGATAATAGAAATCAATTATTTTTATATACGTTATTTTATGCATATAATGTCATATAGCTTATTTTTTACGTTTTTTTGTAGTGTTTAGGTATTTAAGTGCTTAAGATTTTTTTTGCGAAAGTCGCGTCATTTTTTTTTTTGTAAAGTATTATTATAACTTTTGGCAGCTTTGTATACTTTCGTCTTTATTTTAGTGACCTTTTGAATTTTATCAAAAAAAGTTAATAACTTTTTTATTATTAATTTACCAAAAATAACGCTTATAAAAATTGTTTTTTGGGTCCAAATGAACTGTTTTATTAAAAATAAATATTTAGTTTAGATTTTTTTTTTGACAAAATTCAAGCAAAGGTTATATATTGAAACTGCCAAAAATGGAATGTGTAGTATAATTCGTTATTATTAACTTAGTACTTATAAGGCCCTTTACGGGTTGTGGGGCCGCTGGTTTTTATTATACGCCCTTGATTAAAATGCTAGCGAAAATTTGGATAACTTTGAAAAATATTTCAGCTATTCAGTGGCGGAGGGTTGCAGTAAAAAACATTTATATATTTTAAAAATAAGGTGAAAGTGGAATCTTTTAAGACCATCGTCATTAAAGGTGAAAATTTTATCCCCAAATCTTCCCTAAAACGTATTTTTTTAAATTATATTTTGGAAAATCTAAAATGAAATGATTTTTTTTATATTTCACCATTATTTTTGTACTTATATCACTTTTACTATCAGATAATATTCAGTGGTGAAATGAAAAAGGTGTTTCTGTTTAGATATATTTTTGTTTTTTTTTTTGGGCTTTAAGTTTTTTTTTTCATTCTAGCATTATAAAGGTCCCCGTATATATAAAAACCGATCGTGTCGATTTTAACCAGGGAGGTGTTTTCTTAGTTTTTATATAATTAACAATAGAAACAATATGAACAGTGACAAAAAAAAACATTTTTGTAGTGAGTATATTTAGTACTTTAGTCTTAAAGTTACGGTGTTTTTGTATGGAGTAGTTAGAATACTAAGGATTTGATGAAAAAAATCTTTGAAAACAACTTTTATAATGGATTACAATCCCGTCCTATATTCACATAGTATTAAAGACATGGCCTTTTTTTTTGTAACCCGGGGGAAATACCTAACTGACCTTTAGGGGCCAGTGAGGGCCGCCCCCCGCTATGTCGGACTTGCACCGACTTAAACCCCCGGGGTGTATCGCCTGCCGAGTGCCAAGGACAAGGTTGAGCCATCTTCCTCGTTATCCGGCGATTAAAGATTTGGACTAACATTGGCCTCACATAGTATTAAAGTATCACATGTCCTGTTTTTGAATGTAAAATCATATAATTATATATTTACTTTATCCTCCTGCAGCCCAATTTAAAAGTAGGTACAAAGAAGGAAAGCCCACTGTCCTAATATCAGAACATAACTAATATAGTCCCTAACGCCCAGACCAAACCTTTTCGTATCTCTGTAATTTTACGAATTGAGTTTTGATATCTTGAGGGTACTTTGCTAGATAAATAAAAAAAAAACACTATAATATTTTGTTCTTTATTTAGTAAGTTGGTTTATAAAAATTCAAAATTTTGTACAATATGGCGTGTAATTCAATTCAAACATTTTACAAGACCGTAAATATTATGTTCTATTATTAATATGGTGGGTCTTGGTCCTTAAGTAGCTGTGATTTTGGTGGGCGTTTAGTACTATATGATTTTGTCCTAGAACTATCACATTGAACCTTAGGAGGTTAAGAAAAACTTTTTGTTTATCGGTTGAATAACAAAAAGTCACCTAAATATCAGAAAGCGTTTGATTTATATATCTGATTGATATAATTATTCTTAACGCATAAGATATATTAAGTCGCTAAGGCAAAATTTATATTTTTAACCAACTTAAAATAGAAGGACGTTTTGTATTCGGCTGTATGTTTTTTTAAGCAAAATGAATTGTATTTCATTAAAAAAACCAGTCTTCAAATTTTTATCACGTTGGAAATAGTTAAAATAATTTGGTTAAACCAAAAAAAATGTCTATAACAAAAAAAAAGACATTGGAAATATATTATTGTGAGTTTTATCGATTTCTTAATGAAAGTATTTTAACTACTCCATAAAGAAAAAACATTTTCAGTCAGGAACGTGCCAATAAATAATAAAACCATTGTTAATAATATGAAAATAATAAATATATATTATAGTTATTACATATATAAGATACTGTTGAGATAGATTGTAATATTTAGACGTGCGTTACGTAAGGATTTGGTATATCATTTGGTTTATATGAAAAACAAAAAAGAATAGTTTTAGTAAATTGAATTTTTTTTTTGTTTTAAAATTGTTTTTCTTTTTGTGTAAACCAAATGTTATATACAGTCCACACAGTATGATATTATTAAAGTAATACTTTTTTAGCTGTTACTAGTAATTTTTAGTGCTGGCAATAAAACAATTTTACAGTACAAAAGGTTTTGACAAGAAACCATTACCTCAAGTAAAAACAGTGTAATGTAAATATATAGGGTTAGTGTGTAATAAAAGTTTTAGAGAGATTTTATATATATAATAATGGAGGCGGCTTACACCTACCATTCTTGATTTTTAATTAATTTTCGTGCAGAGTTGCCAGGTAATACGATAAAAGCATTAATTTTTATGGTTTATTGCTCAATAACTGGCAACACTGAAGTATAAAAATATGTTTTAAAAACGCCTTAAAAGGGCTTGGGGTGTGTCCACCTTAAATATGGCAATACATTAAAATTATATAGCAATCTAATATTGTGATGTATTTTACGATCTCAATACAGATTAAAAAAATATATTTTTTATCTCCGACAAGTTGTGTCATGTATTTTTTTTAATATACCAATAGTATGTAAATAATAAAATAGTTTCGATCAATTTTTACGTTAATCTGATTAAAATGAATGAAATTATACGAATAAAGAATTTATTTTTTGTTCTTCTGGATATAATTTGTGACCTTTTTTTATTTTAATTAAAGCATAAATCCCACTGAAAGTTTTCTCCGTGAGTGTGCATACAATTCCGGTTCCCTTACACCTCAACTATTTTTTTTACTCCGGGGAACCCTTGCATAGGCGATGTGGGGGCGGTGGCACCGGTATGCCGGACCCCTACCGGCTAAAATACCCCGTGCCGTCCCTCTAGTTGCTACAAGCCGTACCTGAGGATCGGTATCTCTACGACCCGACCAGCGAGCAACCTTACTCATGCTGTATTTCTAAGATGGTGGGATTTAAGAGACTGCCACATGAAACCTATGTCAAGCGAAATATAGGACACATGAATCTCCACTGTGCATACGAGTTCAGTCCTCACCAGAGCCCGTTTTTGTCCTGCGAACCCCAGTCTCTTCACGAGCGTTTTAGGTTTATTTTAGTTTATATCCTAAATTGCATCGCACCTCAATGTGGGTCAGGATCCCAGTTGATTCGGTACTGGCCGAGCTTCGCCATTGCATCTACCTTTAAACGCTAAAACAACATCGTTCCTCTAGAAGCGCCGATCCACTGAGCCAAGTTCTTTACTCTTTCTCCGTTCTTAGACAAAGTGAACTGTGCTGCCGTCCACTCACCTGCTCAGTATTTGACGCTTAGTATTCTAAAATAAATTTATGATAAGGGTTGATGTATTTTTACCCCTTACACCACCGCCTCAACCGCAGCAGCAGCCTCCATCAAATCTACTGCCGAATCAGTTGTATACATACAATTTTATTAAAAAGAAATTACAACTTAATTTCACATAATGCTAATTTGAAATAATGCTAAAATTGTATTAGGTTCAAGAATAAAAATTTTATACAAGAATATAAAAATGTAATGGAACATCTGCAAAGAACAATAATTAATATTAATACCGGATGGATATTACTTTTAAATTCATAAGCACTTAATACAACAAAGAAATCGTATATATCACAGGAAAATATAAAAACATGGTACACTTAATTTACATATCTCCTAGTGCTTGATGAGGTAAAAATTTACAAGCTGCTTTGTATAAACATTATTCACAAAATCGGTTTTTAGTTTGCTTTTTGAAACGTGACGCCATTAGCAAGATGAAAGATTATTAATTCAAATCTGGTTACACTGTGAGAACGCTTGTCACTTGTTCATTTTTTTAATATGTAGTTTTAAGGCTCTGGGTGCAAGCTTTTTTGAGCCTACTTGTTCATTGCAACTCCACTCATGCCAACATAGGAGTGTTGCTTCTAAAATGGGTTTTAAATGCTTAACATACTTTATACGGATAATGATTTATTTTTTAATTTAGTTTTAAATTAAATGGTTCCAATCAAATTAGTAGATGATTTTAAACGTTTATGATACTGCTAGGTATATTGATAAGTAGATTTCGTAATAAAAATAATATTATTCATTATTTTCATCCTATACATAAGCCAGTAAGTCATTTTCAATTTATAAGTTTTTTCATTAAATAGACCTTTGATTTCATAATAATTGATTGAATTAAGTTAAATTAGCTTTAGTTTAAAAATTATATATTTACGGACGTTTTTAGAGGAATTTTGAAAGTTTTTGGAGGCATTTTCTTGGCAGGTATTGGCAGCATTGAAGTCAACTCAAATCACAATTTTTGTGACTGTTTAGTGTTTTTCTGGCGTTGATATATATAGTCACAACTTACGTTACAGTAATTATAATTTTCTATGCTGGAATTAGAAGGTTAGTAAACATAGATCAAAATTAAAATAGTTAAATTATGAACATAACCGTTGACTCGTTCGATAAAGTATGCCGTGCGTGTTTACACGAATCTGCCCACATGAAGTCATTGTTTAGCAAACTGGATGGAAGCGACCGCAACCTTTCCGACGTATTCCTCTATACAACGAACTTGAACGTTACTCTTAATAATAAATTACCTGAACTGGTTTGTAATGAGTGCGAAGAATTGATGATCAAGGCTGAAACTTTCAAACGCCGTTGCATCGAATCGGACCAAATTCTAACGAACATCGCAGCAAGCTGCGACGATTTTAAGGATCCAGATGACAAAAAATACCACGTTAAGCTCGAAAAAGGTTGTACAAAGCTCAATAACTTATTTAATCAGTCTTCGGACGCGTCTAGCAATGTTTTGGGAGTAAATTTGGACGTGAAGAACGTGGAAGTAGAATTTGAAAAGGTAAACACAAAGTTTGCGGAACCAAATAAATCGCAAAACGCTAAAATTGTTAAAGAGGAGATCAGCGATGATTTCCATGATTTCCCTAGCTTCCAAGATGACAGTGAAAATATTTCTGATGACATACTCGTAGAATTAAAACCAGAAAAGCAAGAAACATACACATGTTACTGTAACACTAAGTTTGAAAACAAAACTGAGTATAAAAAACATTTACAAAGTTACCACTGTGATAAATACAAACATATCTTCAAAAAACTGCGTAATGTAATACAGATTAAAAATGAAATATCATGCCAACAATGTAACAGGCAATTCACCACTGTCTCTGGCTGGAAAGCACACCAACGTTCCCACGCAAGTGTAAAAAGTGTCCAAAAAATATATAAATGTACTATATGTTTTCGTAAGTTCAAAAGTAATAAAAGCCTGGCTTCACATCTACGTAGACATGAAAATGAAACAACAAAATATGTTTGTGATAGATGTAACAGGGAGTTTAAATACAAGGCGTTTTTGGAGAATCATATAATCACATTTCATTCTGGAGAAGGGCTTAAATGTGAGATATGCATGCAGAGTTTTACAGATACAAAGAGTTACGAAGTTCATAAAGACTCTCATGGCACAGATAGGAGTTATCAATGTAGGATCTGCAATAAATCCTTTCATGTATCTTCAACTCTGAAGGAGCATTTACGGACGCACACGGGTGAAAAGCCTTTTCTGTGCTCTCAATGCGGGAGAGGTTTTAGCCAAAAGAACAACATGATCCAGCATATGAGGCGGCATCTTGGAGTCAAGCCTTTTAAATGTGACAGTTGTGAAAAAGGGTAAGAATTGCATCTATTATCACACTGAATCCCTTTTAGGGTAATTAGAGATTATAAAACACCACCTCTCTATTTTTATTTATTTATTCACAGCTTAAACAGAATTATGATTACACATTTAAAACAATACTCAAATCGATACAAAATATCTCAAACATTGCATGTTTTTTTTGTAATCCTGGGGAATATCCTGCATATAAACATCAGGGCCACTGTGAGGGTAGCAACTCCAGTGCAACAGATTCCTACTGACTGACTAGGGTGTTCAATCAATCTACCCACCTGGCCACCACCACCTGGGAATCCAGGGGAACATACCACCAAGCATACCTATAAAAATAAAAAATAAGCTGAAATATTGTACAACTAAAAACATTTGACATTTTAAAGCTGAACTCAAATGTCTCCAACATATCTTTATCACCTTTTAAGATATGCAAGATATGGTATTTGTGAATATTTAGCTTCCTATGCCGTAAATTATATTTACAAAGTTGTAGGGCACAAAATCTCAAAAAATTGTTCCCCTGTGTGCTAGAAAGTTGTATTTGCACTGCCTAGAAAATTTTGATAAACTAAGGCCGTTTAAAGCTAGCTTCTTTCAACATAAACAAAGTGGCAATGCTGCAAACCAAATTTAGTTAGTTTTGCAACTCCGTAAAAAGGTAAGGCTGTTCTAGCCAGTATTCACTCTTAAACATATTACAGCTTTGTATCAAAAGGGGAGTTGGATGCACATTTACGGACTCACAGTGGGGCCCATCCTTTCGTCTGCAATGACTGTGGCAATGGATTCACCACATCTAGTTCTCTTGTTAAGCACAAGAGGACCCACACAGGTTGGTGCATTGTAGAGTTTTGTTTGGATATTTTGACAGGGAGTTACAAATGTGGTATTTCTTTTTTTTATAATTTACAGATAAAAACTTAATCTCAAACACACCTGGTGGAAGTTGAAAATGAGACTGGTGATGAACCACATCTGCCCCCACAAATACATACTCATTCTTATTTATTGTAGTAACAATGATGATGATGTCCTAGCCGGTTTCGGCTACGGCGACTGTTTCAACACCGGTTAAGAAATTCGAGATCCAGTTTTCGGAAACAGTCAATTGCGCAGGAGATATTTAAGTGCATAACTGGACGCGCTGCCAGAAAAGCACTCTCTCGTCGGAGCTCCCTCAGGCCCGATGGAAAGGAGAACCAGTACGATCGGGAGGGAGCGGGATGCAGGTTTGGTCGAGTTGTCCTTCTCTGAACACCTGGTTGAATTGCGGTGTTAAAGAGATACCTTAGTCGCTTTTTACGACACCTCAGCAAGAAGAGGGGGGTGCTATTCTATTCTGCCGGCAGCCACCACGGCTTAACAATAACAATAATAGTGTATTGTCATGCTATATTCCTTTTGGGGTGAGCAGCGGTGTACAAGTGACTGTATCTGCATTGCGCTTATATGTCATCAACATGACCAGTAATGCAGCAGACCACCATTCTCGCAGCACTAGTACACGTGGCATTTCTATGATATGCCATATGGGCTTCCTCGCGATGTTTTTCTTGACGCTTCAGCATGTGGTGCCTAAATCCGTACTTAATCTAGAAAAATCTGGAGGTATGTGCCGGGATACCAACCTATGACCAATCGAGTTGCCAAAGCAGAATACAGGTCTTATTAACCAGGGCACTACAGCTCTTCTGTTAAAAGCTCCCAAATCATAGGAACATAGAAAAATGAACATGAGTTCATTTCAATTATTGAATGCGAATGTAGAAAATACCCATCATATAAGAGTTTTTTTTATTTATTCAGACGAATATATCAGCCCCATTGTGCCCTAACCTACGTCCTTCCATCCTATCAGGTATCAGGTTCACACGGGCTCATTTTCCGCAACTCGACGTTTGAGTGCGCCTATTTTGCGTGAAACTGGGCCGGGATGGTTTCAATCATCCCAGCTCAACTCCTCCAGGGAATTCGCCAGCCGCCTGACATTGCTGGTTGCTTCCGCAAGGGACCTCGGTGTGCCGGGGTGTCATGCCCGGTATACTGCCAGGTCACTGCACTGGATGAGCTCGTGCCTGGCTGTCTCCTCCTCTCTCATGCATGCTCTGCACAGAGTAGTTTCCGTGACACCTAACTTAAAAAGATGTCTATTAAAATAACCGTGTCCTGTTACGGCTCCGGTGACCCTACGTATCTGTAATCTACTGAGATGCAAAATAGCTTTAGAGACCTTTAGATTCGCTCTAGGTAAGGCTCCTTAGCTTGTCTGCATCCTACTAAGTCGTTCTCCTTCCATCCGAGGGGAGTCGTGGATGAGCAAGCGTCACCATCTGGCAGAGTATTCTGACTTCACTGGACAAAGGATTGGCCAAAATGCCGTGCCATGCTCCAATAATTTGTCTGTTAATTTTCAACTTGCTCATCAGCGACTCCCTTTGTGTCTCGTTCCGGGCACACTCCATCAGCAAGTGATATCATATAAGAGTGGTTGACCCACACGGTGTGTAGTGGAAAGTGGATTGTGCTGAAAAGAAAGGTGATAGGTATCAAAGAATGAAGCTCTGGAGTAGACTCACTGTAACCAGTAAAAGACTGAGATGCAGATAGATGATTTCAGTTCAACTTTATTTCACTTTGAAAATGTGATGAAACAAAGTGTGTGTGTGTGTGTGCGTGTGTGTGTGTGATTATTTTTATTTATTTTTTTAGGTGAGAGGCCGTACGCATGCGATCTGTGCCCGATGCGTTTCGCCGCAACTGGCACGTTAAAGAATCACCGTAGAACGCACACAGGGGAGCGGCCCTACCAGTGTTCATATTGTGAAAAAGCTTTTGTTCAGGTATTTTTTTTTAAATTATAAACAGGTTTAGTTTGGACTTTTTAGGCTTCTGTAGCCTATTCATTATCTATTTATTTATTTTCTACTTCATACTGTACTGTTCAATAACTTAAACTATTAGGTCCTTACATATGAAATTGGCGTTTTTCGTACTGGTCACTTTAATCACAAATTTCTCCTCTTTGGTAAGGAATTCCAAATTCAAATTTGTACAGCTATAGACTCATGTATTTGTGCTTCGATGATCGTCATTCATTTGTTTTTTTCTTCTGTTTTTTTCTGTTTGCGTCACTCATTTTACAAAATGGAGAACTTAAAATATCGCATTATTTACGAGTACGAGTTCCGCCGTGGCACTAGTGCTGCGGAAACAACTCGAAGGGTGAATGATGTGTATGGCGGTCGTGTTGCAAAAGAAAACACAGTTCGTTTTTGGTTCCAACGTTTTCGTTCTGGAAATTTCGACCTGCAGAACAAGCCCGTGGACGGCCTGAGACTCAAGTTGATAATGAAGAGTTGAAGGCTATTGTGGAAGCGGATCCATCGCAAACCACGTCCGAGTTAGCTGCAGGCTGCGATGTTAGTGATAAAACTGTTTTAATTCACTTGAAGCAAATTGGGAAGATTAAAAAGCTTGAAAGGTGGGTACCTCACGAATTGACTGAAGCAAACCGGCAAACGCGCGTCGACTGCTGCGTTACATTACTAAACCGGCACAATAATGAAGGTATTTTAAACCGAATCATTACCTGTGATGAAAAATGGGTTCTTTACGATAATCGGAAGCGCTCAGCGCCATGGTTGGATCCTGGCCAGCCAGCCAAATCCTGCCCCAAGCGAAAATTAACCCCAAAAAAGTTACTTGTAAGCGTTTGGTGGACTAGTGCCGGTATTGTTCATTACAGTTTTCTCAAATCTGGCCAGACTATTACGGCTGATGTCTATTGTCAGCAATTGCAAACCATGATGGAAAAGCTAGCGGCTAAACAACCTAGGCTGGTCAATCGCTCCACGCCACTGCTGCTTCACGACAACGCTAGACCACACACTGCGCAACAGACGGCTACTAAATTAGAAGAGCTTCAATTGGAAAGTCTAAGACATCCTCCGTACTCCCCGGACCTTGCTCCAACAGATTACCATTTTTTTCGAAATTTGGATAACTTCTTGCAAGGGAAAAAATTCAACTCCGATGGGGCAGTCCAAATCGCCTTCAAAGATTTTATTGATTCCCGTCCGACTGGTTTTTTTAGTAAAGGGATCAATGAACTACCTATGAGATGGCAAAAGTGCATAGAAAATAATGGTTCATACTTTGATTAATTAAATATATTATATTAAAAAATATTCGACTTTTTGTTCCTCCCATTCAAAACGCCAATTTCATATGTAAGGACCTAATATTTTAAAAAACATTATATTGTCACTTATTCATGTAAGTAATTTTTTCTACAAATTTCGTAGTAACACACTTCACACTTGATATTTCTTTCTTAAGATCGTGTCGTTGTTGGAAATGTTAGCTGGCCGGAGGTTTGGCATTTCATCAACATGATCTTAGTTTTGGGAATACTTAAGCTATACCCAAGTTCCTCTAAAATATATATTATGGGAATCAGCGTTTTTTTACCGATTCCAAAAATATATATATTACTATATCACCAAAAATTATCGCTTAAACCAAATAGCATTTCACCCGACGATTTAGTTCTCCTTTAAAGACGAATTTATTTTCTGAGCTAAGTGTAAGCAAGACCAAAGTAGAGTCTATAAGTCTGAAATGACTTGGACCTATAGTGTAAGCTTTGTTCACAGAAAAACGATCTAATCTCACATATCCGGTGCCACACCGGCGAGCGGCCGTACGCGTGTCAGCACTGCGGGCAGCGGTTCCGCAAGCTGGCCGGCCTGAAGACCCACGCGAAGCTGCACCCGCATCCCCACCCGCCGGACGCCGCGCCGCTGCCGCCGATGCATGGCCAGATGATGGGCCTGCCGCCGATATGCGAGCCTCATCCGCCCATCGACGTTTAGAACCGGCCAACGCTTGGCTAGCCTCAAAATCCACAGGAAACTGAACCCGCATCCCCACCCGCCGGAAGCCGCGTCTATACCGCCGATTTGCAAACGTCACTGGCTACAGGAGCCGTCTTACGCTTTGGCCTAACACATCACTAAGAAAAGAAGATTTGTATGTATAAAGCCAGTGCTATTATATAGTTAAAAATCCTGATAGCGTAGTTTGTAGTGATCCTCACATCGCTGCTAGGACAATGACGTTCTCTAACTCTAAATTTTGCCAAGGTCTTGGGGTGTGGAATGGTCTTCCGGCGAGCGTGTTCCCACCGTCCTATGATATGGGATCCTAGTCGCGCCAAAAAGCGCAACCCCAGAACTATACAATAAAAATATAAACCCACTCAAACGCAAGCGCCATATGGCGTACATCAGTCACTCTTAACGTTCTCGCTTTAAACCAAACATCGCATCGCATTCTTTTTTGTAATAATCTATACTAATATTATAAAGCTGAAGAGTTTGTTTGTTTGTTTGTTTGAACGCGCTAATCTCAGGAACTACTGGTTCGAATTGAAAAATTCTTTTCGTGTTGAATAGACTATTTATCGAGGAAGGCTTTAGGCTATATAACATCACGATGCAACTATTAGGAGCGAAGAAATAATGGAAAATGTGAAAAAAAACGGGGGAAATTATTCATCCTTGGGTGCTTCCATTGCGTGCGCTGCGAAAACGGTTCAAGATACCAAAAATATATGTATGACAGAGTTATTCCTCTTAAAATGATCTAAAAAATTTCCCAGACAGTATATGTCTATCTTTTAAGATTAACTCACTAGAGCCGTTTTTATGGTAATCAAATTGGTCGAAATTAATGCATTATTTGTTAAGAATTGTATCAACGTAATAATATTAATCTTTATCCAAATAAATGTGTTGTTGATTAAGAGTAAGTAATTGTGAACAAAATTGTCTTTGACATCACTTAATTTCAATGAACATCTTAGAAGATATTACAATAACTTATATAGCAAAACAACGTTTGCCGGATCAGCTAGTGGCATAATAATTATTTTCAACCTCGCAACGCACACACAAATCCTCACAAACACCATACTCCACATTCGCATACAAATCCATACAAAGTGAGTGATTTGTGAAGTGCCCGAATACCGCTGCCTACGGTAAGTACTTTGATAATTGTCTCAAATATCGCAATCTTTATTTATAAAATCGTCCCGCCTACGAGGGTGCTTTTGTGCAACGGCATAAGTTAATACTGATCCCGGCCCGCGTAACTCCTTTAAAGGAAGCGTGAAAAGATATTTGTGCAGGCCGGCATGAGCGCTGCGTCTATCGACAGGTTTTTTTACTGTCGCTAGTCGTCGTCGTGTTTGTACCGCACCATGCTTACCGTCAGGTGTGCTGCGGTCACTGTGCTGTGCCAAGATAAAAGAGCCCTACGTTATTATGTTAACATTTAACGGACGGGCCCCGTAGGTTTACGTTGTTCCATTCTGACTCCCCCTTTTTTTTTGTTAACCCGGTGGAAATCCCTACGGACCTTCAGGGGAGCGGTGAGGGCCGCTCCCCCGTGTGTCGGACTTGTCAGATGCTAAGGGCAAAGCCGAGCCATCTTCCTCGGCATCCGGCGACGTCCGGCCTTGTGCAGGCCTCACCTACTAGGCGGGGGGACGGTTAAATAGTCGCCGCCCCCCGCGTACACCTAACACATTTCGGGGAGAGTGGTGTAGAGAGTCACCCCCCCTCATCTCTATGAAGTTGTCATCAGAGCGGCGTGCGGGAACACATCGCACACCGCTCACGCCAGGATCTGGGCGACGCACTCCCTCAAAGCGCGCGGACATTCTGACTCCCTAGCACGGGCCCCGTAGGTCTACGTTCTTGCTTAAATTTTCCGTACATTGTGTTAGGTTTATTTTCTTTGGATTTTTTCCTGGTGTCGTTAGTTAGCACCAGTGACGTGCATAGGGTTTTTGGACAAGGCAGGCAGAACTCGCGTTACGCGGGCCGGGATAAGCCTTAACTTATGCCGTTGCACCCTCGTAGGCGGGATGATTTATAATAAAGTTAAGATTGCGATAATTGAGACAAATGAAGTACTTACCGAGCAGCGGTATTCCAGGCACTTTACAACCACTCACTATGTATGTTTGATTGTGAATGTTGAGTATGGTTTTGAGAAGGATTTGGTTTGTGTTGCAAGTTTGAAAGAATTATTAAATGCGATTGTAATGTAGAAGGATGCGATGCGATGTTATTAAGTTTTAAAAAGATGCGATGCTGAGTTTGGTTTTAATGCGAGAACGTTAAGGAAGTAAGAATGACAGAATGAATGTACGCCAGATGGCGTTGGCAATTAGGTGCGTTCGCATTGTTATTATTTTAAGGTTCTGGGGTTGCGCCTTTTGGCGTGACTACGCGTTATTAATTTGAATATTATTATTGTAGTACCTATTACATTGCTTTCATAGGACAGATAGATGGCGTGAATATAGAATAGATATACGAATAGATAAACGGTTTCTTTTTTGTTTTAATTTTAAGCAATTTATACCAGACTTATTTATTGTAAGGGCATGCAATGCTTTCATGCATCTATGAAATGAACGCTACTGGTTAGCACTATATACTATCTAGGAAAGACAGAGCAGATTCGGCCCGTCCGTGAAGTGTTAAAATCTTGGGTTCGAGTCCCGTAAGCGGCAAATTGCACTGTGATGAGGAGATTCGTTGGTATGCTTGTGAATATGTATTCAGTTTTTGTCTAGTACCCATAGTACAAGCGTAATCTTAATTTGGGACTAGGTCCATGTGTGTATTAGGAGTACAAATAAGATTCAACCGATTTTTGTGAAACAACGGTAGTTTAAATTTAGCCGAAGTATTGTCCATCACTAGAAACGACTTTTTCGCATCTTTCAGGCAGCGTTTGGATTTCACGTTTGAAGAACCCATCTTTTGAATCTATCCATGAATCAACCCAATTTTTGTTATTTTCAAATGATGTGAACCTATTCTCCGACAGATCATGTAGATGCTTCCATCACGAATATAGAAATCTATACTAATATTATAAAGCTGAAGAGTTTGTTTGTTTGTTTGTTTGAACGCGCTAATCTCAGGAACTACTGGTTCGAATTGAAAAATTCTTTCTGTGTTGAATAGACCATTTATCGAGGAAGGCTTTAGGCTATATAACATCACGATGCAACTATTAGGAGCGAAGAAATAATAGAAAATGTGAAAAAAAAACGGGCAAAATTATTCATCCTTGAGGGCTTCCATTGCGTGCGCTGCGAAAACGGTTCAAGATACCAAAAATATATGTATGACAGAGTTATTCCTCTTAAAATGATCTAAAAAAATGTCCGCGACAGTATATGTCTATCTTTTAAGATTAACTCACTAGAACCGTTTTTATGGTAATCAAATTTGGTCGAAATTAATGCATTATTTGTTAAGAGTTGTATCAACGTAATAATATTAATCTTCATCTAAATAAATGTGTTGTTGATTAAGAGTATTTAATTGTGAACAAAATTGTCTTGGACATCACTTAATTTCAATGAACATCTTAGAAAATATTACAATTTCAAAATAAATAACTAACAAAAATGCCCAAAATAACTATTCCACGCGGACGAAGTCGCGGACACAGCTAGTAACTTATATAGCAAAACCACGTTTGCCGGATCAGCTAGTCTTCTATAAGACTTGAGATAAGCTTTCAAAGTAACATGTATTCTATTCTCATACACCTTCGAACTTCAGTTTAACCAGTCTCTCAGGATTTTAAGTTCTGTCACGTGCACTTTGCCGACCCACTGCCGCGAACGCCGTAATGGTTGACGGATCGCTTGCGCAGCGGCCGCGGTGGACGGTAGGCAAGAGAATCGTGCGACGTCACGTGATCGACCGCGCCTTGTCTGGTATAAACTAGCTGACTATTGCCTGTTATGTCTAGTTTAAGTCTGAGATGTATAGGCAAAACTTTAATTTTCCTTAGACTTTACTAAATAATTAAATAACAAATGTCTAAGAACTTTATAAGTCGACCATTTTATCAACATGGCCTTGGCTCTGTGATTACTATGGCTATACTCAAGTTCATACTGTGTATTCAGTGTGTGTGTGTGTTGTCAAAATTAATTTATTTTTTGTGAACTTTGTTAAGTAAAGTCGAAGTAGCGTGACTAAATCTCAGCCTTTGGTTGTTTATTATGAATTTTTGATGGAAAAATGGTTTTTTTCTGCCTTTGAAAGTTAAAATTATTTTTAAAACGGAAATATACTTGAATTGTTTTCTTATGAAAGATGTGCTGGATTTATATATTATTTTATTGTTATTCTGTTCTTAAAATAAAAAAGAAATGGTATCGAAAATCATACACAAAACACGTATGTTTAAATAAAATAATATATTTTTACGTTGGAATTAAGAATGTAATTAATCATGTTTTTAAGTGACTAAATGATAAATAAATGTAAAAAATATCGCGATATAAATTATAAAATTTATTAAAAGTTTAATAAGCGTATGAAAACATAATAATGAAAAATTATGATCTCTGTAAATTAATTAATGTATAATAACTAACATTTCGTCTTATATTTAGTTTTTAAGTAGGAATTTAAATGTAAAACCAAGTGTATAGTGGGTGACCATCATTGCAACGGCAATATAAGCGCAAAGTGGATACAGCCATTATTGTATCTCTGCTCGCCTCGTAAAGGATATAGCGTGACGATATGTTATTATCATATATATATATATATATAGTTCTATTTTTAGAGAGCTAAGATATGAATTACTAAACAATATGTAAGAAATGCCATGATATATATTTTATCTTTGTGTATGTTGGAAAATAAATATTTTTGTGTGAATTCGTTTATTTTCATTTGAGCCTGATGTGCTAATCCTGTTTTTTTTATTACAGCACATTATCTGTGTTCCGAAGAGTTATCTAACCTTGTTCCAACCACCGCCCCCCGCCCCTCTCCTCCATAACAGACCCCACACGCGCGGTTTTACGCCGTCACAGCTATGCGGTAACTCTGATCTCGACTAGGATTGCTGTCTCTAACTCTCACTGCAGCTGAGTCATAGGGCTGGGAAATGGTCTTCCGGTGTGCGTGGTCCCACCGTCTTATGATATAGGGTACTTTAAGCGTAGTGTGAAGAGATGCAGGCCGGCATGACCCCTGCGACAACCGATAGGTTTATTTTAACTTTATAGCGTCGTTTACACCACTAATGCCGAATAAGGATTAAAAGAAGTCGAGGAACGTAGTTGTAAAGCATCTATCTCTTTACTTGTTACTTTTATATTTATTCTTATTTTCATATTATAATCTGTCACAACTACAGTAATACCCCGAATTACGCTATCCCGTTTTACTTAAATTGTGAGATACGCAGATTTTCTTTTAGATCACCGCGCGCATCGTTGTGTTCGGTTTGTAGCGCAAACAAGTAAAAGAATTAGATATCTTAAAAAGAAGAAGCCTAAAGCCCAAAGAATTAGATATCTTAAAAATAAAAAGCCTAAAGCCCAAAGAATTAGATATCTTAAAAAGAAGAAGCCTAAAGCCCAAAGAATTTGATATCTTAAAAAGAAAAACCTAAAGCCCAAAGAATTAGATATCTTAAAAAAAAGAAGCCTAAAGCCCAAAGAATTAGATATCTTAAAAAGAAGAAGCCTAAAGCCCAAAGAATTAGATATCTTAAAAAGAAGAAGCCTTAAGCCCAAAGAATTAGATATCTTAAAAAGAAGCCTAAAGCCCGCGATCTAGTCCTTACCTAGACTGCAGCCTACCCGGAGAGGGGGCGCTGGAGAGTACTAGGCGGATGTGCGTACAGATCGCTCACCCTCGTCATCCCGATCACACTAAAGAAACACCCAGACGGACTCCGTAGAGTTCCACCAAGAAGGACGCGCGAGCCACCTTCGCTCAGTGACCTGTCTGTCGTCGCAGACGGAGAAGAACGCCGCCGTCAGGAGGTTCGCCCCGATACGGCTTCCCGCGCACAGTCCCCTAAATACTTTGTACTAGGTTAAGTTTTAATTGTAAAATAAATCTTCCTCTGTTGTTTTATTTTAAGGTTTAAATTGGTTTTTATTCATAAGCTAGTTAAGGTTGTAGTCTGTTTAGTTTTGTTTTTAATATATAATGTCGGCTTAAGTTACGTTTAAGATTATATTGTAAATTTTTGAGCAAGTAAAGGACACCACTCAACCCTTTTCAGCGGACGGATGAAAGAATGAAGTATGAAAGGTAGTAGAATGTGAGTGGTGTGAAATTTGTTGAAGTAAGTATTAGGTCCTTACATATGAAATTGGCGTTTTTCGTACTGGCCACTTTAATCACAAATTTCTCCTCTTTGGTAAGGAATTCCAAATTCAAATTTGTACAGCTATAGACTCATGTATTTGTGCTTCGATGATCGTCATTCATTTGTTTTTTTCTTCTGTTTTTTTCTGTTTGCGTCACTCATTTTACAAAATGGAAAACTTAAAATATCGCATTATTTACGAGTACGAGTTCCGCCGTGGCACTAGTGCTGCGGAAACAACTCGAAGGGTGAATGATGTGTATGGCGGTCGTGTTGCAAAAGAAAACACAGTTCGTTTTTGGTTCCAACGTTTTCGTTCTGGAAATTTCGACCTGCAGAACAAGCCCCGTGGACGGCCTGAGACTCAAGTTGATAATGAAGAGTTGAAGGCTATTGTGGAAGCTGATCCATCGCAAACCACGTCCGAGTTAGCTGCAGGCTGCGATGTAAGTGATAAAACTGTTTTAATTCACTTGAAGCAAATTGGGAAGATTAAAAAGCTTGAAAGGTGGGTACCTCACGAATTGACTGAAGCAAACCGGCAAACGCGCGTCGACTGCTGCGTTACATTACTAAACCGGCACAATAATGAAGGTATTTTAAACCGAATCATTACCTGTGATGAAAAATGGGTTCTTTACGATAATCGGAAGCGCTCAGCACAATGGTTGGATCCTGGCCAGCCAGCCAAATCCTGCCCCAAGCGAAAATTAACCCCAAAAAAGTTACTTGTAAGCGTTTGGTGGACTAGTGCCGGTATTGTTCATTACAGTTTTCTCAAATCTGGCCAGACTACTACGGCTGATGTCTATTGTCAGCAATTGCAAACCATGATGGAAAAGCTAGCGGCTAAACAACCTAGGCTGGTCAATCGCTCCACGCCACTGTTGCTTCACGACAACGCTAGACCACACACTGCGCAACAGACGGCTACTAAATTAGAAGAGCTTCAATTGGAAAGTCTAAGACATCCTCCGTACTCCCCGGACCTTGCTCCAACAGGTTACCATTTTTTTCGAAATTTGGATAACTTCTTGCAAGGGAAAAAATTCAACTCCGATGGGGCAGTCCAAATCGCCTTCAAAGATTTTATTGATTCCCGTCCGACTGGTTTTTTTAGTAAAGGGATCAATGAACTACCTATGAGATGGCAAAAGTGCATAGAAAATAATGGTTCATACTTTGATTAATTAAATATATTATATTAAAAAATATTCGACTTTTTGTTCCTCCCATACAAAACGCCAATTTCATATGTAAGGACCTAATATTATTTGCCTAACTGCCTTTTATTGTGATGTACGAGTATAAATAAAGTCATGTCCAGCCTATAGTTTTCAGTTGTTAACTTTGTCTTGTCTTTGCATTAACTTCTTCGTGGAAAGTTGGACGCCGACTTACGCGGATTCGACTTGCACGGCTACCTCTTGGTCCCACCTATCGCGTAAGTCCGGGGTGTTACTGTATTCTTGTTATTCCACTTCAAGCTTTATGCTGAATAAAGCCATGTTTATTTATTTATATATTCTTAATATGGTGATTTATTTGCATAGGACAGTAGTCGTTAATTGAGGCGTCTAATTTCAAAACTCGCTAAAACGATTTTTCGTACAAAATTACTTGATAGCCCCTCGTGTGATGAAAATACTGCTACAGGACAAATCAAAATATCCCGCATCTGATAGGCGTCCTGTGACAGCCGGCGCGAACAAGTGCAAACAGATGTTTGTTACAAGCATAATACATCGCGACATTAAGCTCTATCCTTTTCGCACGTATTATAAATTGTTCACGAAAGAACAGCTATCCTTTCCCATAGAAATTAGAAATTCTGTGGTATAAAAAATCCAGGTTTTTCGAAACTTAGTTCTCAAAAACCCCCATCTGATGAAAGTCCTGTACAAGGGCGCGACATATGCGCCTAGTTCTGTAAATAACCGTCGACGGTTGAGTGGATAGTCCTAATATTAATTTGAAATGTTTTTATCAAAGCACATATTATATATGTTTCTTTTCTTTTTTGCTTTTTCACTCTAGAATAATAATTTAAATACCTTATAAGAATGTGATTGTTAAGTCAAAGATTAATTATAAGTTTTTATAAATAATTGGGATTTGAAAAAAATATGTTAGCTTAGGGTTTTGAAACTAGACGCCTCAATTAGGGTTTAATTTTCGATGGTAATGAGCACTTTATGATGGTAAAGACGGTATGCCGACATCCATCAAGCAGCACTTGATCTTGAAGTTTTGTTGTACAGTGGGTACGCTGAATGATGTGCTCGCCTGCCGTCCCTAGAATTTGGCAACCAAGATGCGGATTCTGGCTTCCCCCACTAAATCTGGAACCTACCATCAAACAGTGACGTTCATTTCATAGATTGCAAGCCCTTATGATAAATAAGTCTGGAATAAATTGCTTAAAGTTAAACAAAAAAGGAACCATTTATATTCATATCTATTCTATATTCACACTGTCTATCTTTTCTATGAGAGCAATATAATATTAGGTCCTTACATATGAAATTAGCGTTTTGTATGGGAGGAACAAAAAGTCGAATATTTTTTAATATAATATATTTAATTAATCAAAGTATGAACCATTATTTTCTATGCACTTTTGCCATCTCATAGGTAGTTCATTGATCCCTTTACTAAAAAAACCAGTCGGACGGGAATCAATAAAATCTTTGAAGGCGATTTGGACTGCCCCATCGGAGTTGAATTTTTTCCCTTGCAAGAAGTTATCCAAATTTCGAAAAAAATGGTAATCTGTTGGAGCAAGGTCCGGGGAGTACGGAGGATGTCTTAGACTTTCCAATTGAAGCTCTTCTAATTTAGTAGCCGTCTGTTGCGCAGTGTGTGGTCTAGCGTTGTCGTGAAGCAGCAGTGGCGTGGAGCGATTGACCAGCCTAGGTTGTTTAGCCGCTAGCTTTTCCATCATGGTTTGCAATTGCTGACAATAGACATCAGCCGTAATAGTCTGGCCAGATTTGAGAAAACTGTAATGAACAATACCGGCACTAGTCCACCAAACGCTTACAAGTAACTTTTTTGGGGTTAATTTTCGCTTGGGGCAGGATTTGGCTGGCTGGCCAGGATCCAACCATTGCGCTGAGCGCTTCTGATTATCGTAAAGAACCCATTTTTCATCACAGGTAATGATTCGGTTTAAAATACCTTCATTATTGTGCCGGTTTAGTAATGTAACGCAGCAGTCGACGCGCGTTTGCCGGTTTGCTTCAGTCAATTCGTGAGGTACCCACCTTTCAAGCTTTTTAATCTTCCCAATTTGCTTCAAGTGAATTAAAACAGTTTTATCACTAACATCGCAGCCTGCAGCTAACTCGGACGTGGTTTGCGATGGATCCGCTTCCACAATAGCCTTCAACTCTTCATTATCAACTTGAGTCTCAGGCCGTCCACGGGGCTTGTTCTGCAGGTCGAAATTTCCAGAACGAAAACGTTGGAACCAAAAACGAACTGTGTTTTCTTTTGCAACACGACCGCCATACACATCATTCACCCTTCGAGTTGTTTCCGCAGCACTAGTGCCACGGCGGAACTCGTACTCGTAAATAATGCGATATTTTAAGTTTTCCATTTTGTAAAATGAGTGACGCAAACAGAAAAAAACAGAAGAAAAAAACAAATGAATGACGATCATCGAAGCACAAATACATGAGTCTATAGCTGTACAAATTTGAATTTGGAATTCCTTACCAAAGAGGAGAAATTTGTGATTAAAGTGGCCAGTACGAAAAACGCCAATTTCATATGTAAGGACCTAATATTTACTATCATAATATAATAATCAAATTAATTATGCGAATTCTGCCTACCCTGTCCGATCACCTTATGCACGTCACTGCCATCAAAGATCTATTGACAGTTAATGTGACGATGCTGAAATATATTATAACAATTGAGACTACTTGCTACATATTTAGATAACTGGTACAGAAGCTGTTCTCGAAATGTGACAGCCTGGAGCAGGTCACTAAGGTTGAGATGTATAGACATTATTTTGACTTTGCTTAGACATTACTCAAACATAATAACTTGTATTAGGATTCGAATCGTACCATTAACTTCGGGACTCCTCTGTGTGACCATGTCGAAACTTCGAGCAATAATTAAAACTAAAATAATAGATTAACTTTGATAGTTAAATTTTGCCCAACACTGTTCTGTACAATGGAAGTAAAAACAAAAAAATTTTTAGGGCGATTGCTCCGAGTTGTGGCCATGGTACACAAGCAAAAGCCGTTATAGTGACTCGCTTCGGCCTGTCGCGGTTTATTGGGTGTTACTCCTTCCCCTCCCAGAGAGGTAGCCTCAACAAGGCTTCTTGTTCCCTGGGCGCCTGGATGAATTTGGCTTCCCAGGCCCGGGTGGAGCAATCAGAGGGACACCCCGGGGGTTTTTGTCCTATGCAGGATTTTCCCCCGGGATAAAAAAAGGTTTAATAGCTCGGCGTGAAGACTGCAACTGTCAATTTACCCTTGTCCCACGATAGTTTCTGCCGTTTATGGATATCAATGTAATTTCCTACATGGGCGATGTGGAGCCAATATAAAAAAAAACACATTCAGTGATAAATAGTGTATTTATTTATATATTTATTTATATATATAATTATTTGTTTAACTGTAACGCAGCGAGTTTCTTCTTGAGATCCAGTAGAACATTCACTTCCGGTTGCCACACGGACTTGTCTTTCGTGGAAGCCTTCAACCGGCGCACTTTATCCCCCTGAGGAGAAGTAAACACTTATTTTAAACCTGAATCTACATGGTAACTGCACCACATCTGACGATAAGCATGGAGCAGGCCAAAAAACGCCAACGACTTTTGACAGTTAAGAAAACCCCATTCGTAGTCGCAGCGATCATGCCGGCCTGCACAAATATCTCTACACGTAACGCTTAAAGGATTCCATAATAATATAGATATACAGATAGAATACAGTGTAGTCCAAAAACAAAAGCGACTATCAAAGGATGAAAATCCATTGATAGTCTACATCGTCATGTCGGCCCACATATACCGCGACTGAAGGTCTCTAGGTATATGAGCTACTGGATATTAGAGTCCGACCGAAACTGGTTTTCCGGCCGAAACCGAAACCGAAACCGAAATTTCGGCCGTGGCTTCAGTTTCGGCCGAAACCGAAACCGAAACTCACGTGGTCAAGTATAAAAGTCAACGTGGTCAAGTAAAAAAATGAAACAATAAACTTACATGTAATCAGTTCCATCAAAGCATAACCTCTAACGAATATTTACGTCGGGTGATAACGCACTGACTAAGTTGTGTTGCTATAGAGCAATGCGAATTAGATCCGTCAACTGTCGTCTAAACGACGCAGTTACACTCCGACGCAGCCTTGAGTTTCTTTCGGCGTTTCTTCTCAAGGTAGTCGCTTCCGAAACGCTACTAGATCACCGTTAGGTTTCGTATTTCTGGCTGGCGGTCCAAGTCGAGGTTCGTACCCACAGGGGTGCCCTTGCATTGCCACCCAACCCATAAATTGCCGGCTGAGTACCCTCAGTGTTCGCCCACCCGCCCGGTTAAGTTGTGAAGACCTTTCCCGGTCAACAAACACGCGTAAAATCGAAAAAAAAAAGCAATGCGAATGGCGCACGAATCCTGAACAGGGCCGCCAGCGTCCGTCAAAGCGTTGCCGCGAGAAACGAAGCTAGGCAAGCATGTACGACAACTACCGAAATCAGTTTCGGTTTCGGCAAAAGTTTCGGCCAATTTTGGCCGAAACCGAAACTGCCGCCGAAACTTGATATTTGGCCGAAACTCGGCCGAAACCGAAACCGAACTTTCGGTCGGACACTACTGGATATACACAAGCTGATCCCGAAACGCGACAAGCCGAAACTGGTCACTATGACGGGCTTTACACCCATGTACTGTGGTCGCGATCCAGACGGGCACCGACGCCCTACCACCTCGCTGCTGCTCGTTTAGCACCACCCAGGAGTCGCGTGTAGGGAAACTAGGGTAAAGCCTGCGGACGCGAGCAGCTTCGACTCCCAAAAAGCCTCGACCCTGGGGATGCGCGCCAGTGTTTTAGAGAGAGTCATTGAGTTTTGTACCTGTTCCGCTATAAGCTTCTCCAGCCCCGCGACGTCGGCTGCGGGGGCCGCCCTCGGCTGCGCCTGCGCGGCAGACAACTGTCTCTTCAAATCCAACAGCTTATCGATCTCCGGTTTCCAGACCGCCTTGTCTTTTGTGGACGCTTTGAGCTTCCTTACCACTTCGCCCTACAGAGAAATCAACATCGTGATATTTTTAAATATTTATTTATTTATTTTTTGTTTTTTTTTAGCACATTAAAAATCAGCTGACACTCAAACTAGGACACCCTGTATCTTGGATGTCAGCATATTTCACACAAATTTGTTACAGTTTTTTACTGCTGCGTAGCACTAATCATAACTCAAAACAATACAAAAAAAAACAACATTATATACCAAACAACAGACTATACAAACAAAGTGAATAACAATTACAAACGAATGTTATGTTGTGTGTTTGTGTTATGTGTTGTTATTATTAGACAGTTTCATCTCAAGGCCTCCCTTTTTCCAGTATATTTATGGAATCTCTGGGCAAGGAGTTGGACTTGTAGCTCAGCAAGCTTGTCCAGTGCGGGCTGGCGGGTGTGCGCTGTGTGCAGAGAAGCAGAGAAGGTGCCCGCAGCAGGCTGTCTGCAGAGAAGGTGCCCGCAGCAGCAATGCGGTACGCTGTACACCTGATTCGGCTCTCACAACACCTCAGTATAGTGAAGAGTGAGGCACTGTTCTATTCTGTCTGTAAATCTAATTAATTTCAAAACAAATAGTAGATCTTGATTTTCAGAGAAAAAAGTTCTTGACAGGCAGAAGTGTGTGGAAATAATCCTATTAGGGTTACATTTTTCCTATTGAGATAGGGAATCCTAATCCTATTTTTGGCGAGTAGTGATATTCATGTTAATACTTCAAATAAACTCTATAGCATGTAGACGCCGCCCGATACGCGTTTGTGGTAAACGCCCTAAAGGACGTTAGGGTGTTATGGGACGCGCGGGGTAAAGGATACGCGCGCACAAGGGATGCTCTAGCAAATTCAGTCGACTACCGAGACCCGAGGCTAGAGTACGTGCGTGTACGTTGCAGTTCGGTGTGCCGTAAAGTGCAAATAAACAGTAAAACGCCAAAATCCGTGTCTTTCTACCAACACACCCAAGCCCCCCGGGGTGTCCCTCTGATTGCTCCACCTGGGCCCGGGATGCCAAATTCATCCAGACGCCCAGGGAACAAGACGCCTTGTTGAGGCTACCTCTCTGGGAGGGGAAGGAGTAAGGCCCACCCCTCCAAAACCTCTCTCGCAGGCGATGCGCCGGACACCGTGCACCGCTACCCTCGCATTGTGTATTTGCACTTCATTATGCCGCGCAGAGCAACTACCGTAGTATCTTGCCGGCTTTTCTCGGTAGATTCTGATCTCCGAACTAGTGGTGGTCACGTCAAAAAGCGTAACCCCAGAACATTACACAATAAAAATATAAACGCACCTAATACACCAAAACTACTAGGGAGCCGAACTGATTCCTCTCACCGAAAATACAACACAATTACGCAAAGAACTTGGTAATACACAGATGCCTCAATACTTATAATAAGGACTTTCACATTATTGACATATTTTCCCTAAATAGAGATAACTTCATAGCCTCGATTTTAGCTTTGCTAAAGTTAAAACGACAATAGGACGCCACACTGCATTCATATACATATCATATATAGCTTTCTTACACTCGCCTTGTCACAACAAACACACACACACACACACATCTATTTCTTATTGTTGCGAGTTTACTGTTATTTTATTTTCCTTTCCTTTGTTAGTTTTTAAATACTATCATTGTGTAATTGGCACAGCTTGTCAACAGTACCGTATGTAAAATGTTTGTATCTGCTGTTCAATGATAGCGAATAAATAAATAATCCCCAACGCCATCTGGCGTACATCAGTCACTTAACGTTCTCGCTTTTGAATCGCAAACATCGCATCGCATTCTCTTTCCGTATAATCGCATCTAATAATTATTCTAACTGCTATCTATACACATTGCAAATCCTCAAACGCCATACTCCACACCAATACGCATTCAAATACATACAGTGAGTGATTGTGAAATGCCTGACTACTGCTGCCAACCGGTAAGTACTTGATAATTGTTTCAATTTTTTTTTACACTGGCTCGACATAGTGACTACAGAGTACCTGATGGTAAGTACAGTGTAGTCCAAAAACGAAAGCGACTATCAAAGGATGAAAATCCATTGATAGTCTACATCGTCATGTCGGCCCACATATACCACGACTGAAGGTCTCTAGGTATATGAGCTACTGGATATACACAAGCTGATCCCGAAACGCGACAAGCCGAAACTGGTCACTATGACGGGCTTTACACCCATGCACTGTGGTCGCGATCCAGACGGGCACCGACGCCCTACCACCTCGCTGCTGCTCGTTTAGCACCACCCAGGAGTCGCGTGTAGGGAAACTAGGGTAAAACCTGCGGACGCGAGCAGCTTCGACTCCCAAAAAGCCTCGACCCTGGGGATGCGCGCCAGTGTTTTAGAGAGAGTCATTGAGTTTTGTACCTGTTCCGCTATGAGCTTCTCCAGCCCCGCGACGTCGGCTGCGGGGGCCGCCCTCGGCTGCGCCTGCGCGGCAGACAACTGTCTCTTCGAATCCAATAGCTTATCGATCTCCTGTTTCCAGACCGCCTTGTCTTTTGTGGACGCTTTGAGCTTCCTTACCACTTCGCCCTATAGAGAAATCAATATCGTGATATTTTATTAATATTATTAGACAGTTTCGTCTCAAGGCCTCCCTTTTTATAGTATATTTATGGAGTCTCTGGGCAAGGAGTTGGGATCCAATCACAGTGGCTGTAAAAAGAGCCACCGATCGATCAAACAGTGAAGTACACACACGCACTAGTTTCATTCCACGACACCGGCGTCGCCGGCGGCGCCGAAGAAAGATAGTTCAGTCAACTGCTGCCAACCGGTGCGTTTTCGCACCGAGGCGCAGTTCTACTCCGACGCAGCCTTGAGTTTCTTTCGGCGTTTCTTCTCAAGGTAGTCACTTCCGAAACGCTGGTAGATCACCCGTAGGGTTAGTACTTTATTTGGCTGGCGGTCCAAGTCGAGGTTCGTACCCACAGGGGTGCACTTGCGTTGCCACCCAACCCAAATGCTTCGTTGGCTGAGCACCTTCTGTGCTCGCCCCTTAAGCCCGGTTGAGCTGAAAATGCCTTTCCCGACAATCAGTAGATAGTCCGCTTCAACAAAAAAAAAAAAAAGGAGTTGGACATGTAGCCCAGCGAGCTTGTCCAGTGCGGGCTGGCGGGTGTGCAGAGAAGCAGAGAAGGTGCCCGCAGCAGCAATGCGGTACGCTGTACACCTGAGTCGGCTCTCACGATACCTCAGTATAGTGAAGAGGGAGGCGATTTTTGGCGATTCAAAAACGCTTGGCTATAAGCTTACTTGAACAAAACCATTTAATTTTATTTAAAAATTGCAAAGTACAAATTTCACAGCCACTTGCCTGCTCGGCGACTGCTTTCTCCAGCTCGGCTGCGCCCGCGGGCCTCGGGATCCCCGTCTGGAATAATGTTATAATAATAATAACATTTACTAACAATTACACACACTGACCTAGTCCCAAGTTAAGCTTGCGCTTGTACTATGAGTACTAGACAAAGATCTGGGCGCCCAGATCCAGGCGTGAGCGGTTTGCGATGTGTTCCCGCACACCGCTCCAATGACAATTCAAAGAGACGAGGGGGTGTGGCACTCTACACCACTCTCTCCGAAATGTGTTAGGTGTACGCGGGGGGCGGCGACTATTTAAGCAACCCCCGCCTAGTAGGTGAGGCCCGAACAAGGCCGGACGTCGCCGGATGCCGAGGAAGATGGCTCGGCTTTGCCCTTAGCATCCGGCAGACGGGAGAAGTTACACCCCGGTGGTTTTAGTCGGGGCAGGTCCGACACACCGGGGGAGCGGCCCTCACCGCTCCTCTGACGGTCCGTAGGGATTACCACCAGGTTATAAAAAAAAAAGTGCTAGACAAAGATATACATACTTAAATACATATATAGAACCATGATTCGTGACAAACTCAGCAGCAGAAATGTTTACCACTACCGGGGACTCCAACCCAGAATAAATAGTTATAAATTGTCTGTAATTATAAAAGACGGCTGAAGATTGAATTTTTATTATAATATATCGTCGCACTATAACCCTTTAGGGGTAAGTCGGTCAATAATAAAAATTATAATTTATACGGCAAATAATCAAACAAAAATAACGTGTCCCATAAGGCATTATAATAAAAATATCATTATCTTAGATATGACTTAAGTCTTTCAATGCAATTTTATTTCTATTAGACTGCGACAGGCCAATAACTTTTGGCAGAAAGAAATCTGACGGGGCAGCTATTAACATAACAAAAACCAATGTAACTTTGTTTTAGAGAAATAGGGCAGAACAAGGTCTGCCGGGACAGCGAATAGACTATAAAAGAAGATTGAGGGCGTACCTCCTTAGCCCTGTCGTTCTGAGTGCCAGCATACGTAGCTTTGAGCCGGTCTAACTTCTCTTGCTCTATCTTAGTAAAGAGAGGCTCCGGTTTGCCGATCACGTGTCCTCGGGGCAGGTACTGCATCAGAACTGGTTTCCTGGCGACAGGCAGTAAGCGTCAAAGATGTAAAATGCTGTGCTGTGTATCGTGTGAGTGCGTGAGCTGGTGAGGGCAAATCTGTAACCGTTTGAGTCAATTTCACATAGTGACTACAGAGTACCTGATGGTAAGTACAGTGTAGTCCAAAAACGAAAGCGACTATCAAAGGATGAAAATCCATTGATAGTCTACATCGTCATGTCGGCCCACATATAGCACAACTGAAGGCCTTTAGGTATATGAGCTACTGGATATACACAAGCTGATCCCGAAACGCGACAAGGCGAAACTGGTCACTATGACGGGCTTTACACTTGTGTACTGTGGTCGTGATCCAGACGGGCACCGACGCCCTGCCACCTCGCTAAACGCTCGCTCGCTCGCTTGGCTTGTCCCTAAACGAGGTCATTTTAGTTGTTTTTTATTGACCCGGTGTAAAATCCTGGCATAGGACCATAAGGGCAGCGACCCCGGTATGTTAAACTCCTACTGACTTAAAACCCCAGGGTGTCCTTCCTATCACTCCACCCGGGCCTGGGAAACCAGATTCATTAAAAAGGAGATTTGAGATTAAACCTAACTAAATTAACGCCAAATATTTAAAATTTATTACCAAAGCATCAGGTACATCCCTCCCACTAAAACGCAATTAAATAATATATATGCAAACTTTTACATTCTTTGAACAATTTTATTAACTACTGAATTCAATTGTTAACTCGTTAACTATTGTAATTTAACACCATGGTCACACATAATGAACACTGCAAACGAATACTCTGCAACACGTGCACCTGGGGACTTTTTCTGGATCAAATGATATCCTAGTACAATGCGCGTGACCTTTTTATAAAACAGTTTGAATGGCGAGGACTGCCAACGAGATGTTGCTAACAATAATTGAGGGTAGCCCGTCATCATATACGCAATTAAATTTAATTTAGTTTTGTCAATTTGAATTTCATTAATAAATATATATTTGTAATATATGTGTTTATAATGAGTATTTATTAATGTTTTTAGGCTCTACGCTTTTGAGTACAGTCTGAAATCATTCTAAAACACATTAAAAGATGAATTTGTAAAATACAATATAAGCTTATCAGGGAGTTTTCCCAAAACCCGGCAAGGAGTCTACGAGACACAAAAGTTGCTGGACCTATGGCCTAGTACTCACTGTGGGTTGATCCGTAGGGCGGCGGAGTCCAAGCTGAGCTGGTCTCGTAGCCGTCGCGCCGTGTCGGGCATGTAGGGCTCCAGTAAAAGGCAGAGCAAAGCCACGATTTGGCAACACAGACCTATGGCGGTCGCTCCTCTAACCCTGTAGCAAGAGACAAACAAATGATAATGATGATGTCCTGGCCGGTTTCGGCCACGGCGACTGTTTCAACACCGGTTAAGAAATTCGAGGTCCAGTTTTCGGAAACAGTCAATTGCGCAGGAGATATTTAAGTGCATAGCTGGACGCGCAGCCAGCAAAGCACTCTCTCGTCCGAGCTCCCTCGGGCCCGATGGAAAGGAGAACCAGTACGATCGGGAGGGAGCAGGATGCAGGTTTGGTCGAGTTTTCCTTCTCTGAACACCTGGTTGGATTGCGGTGTTAAAGGGATACCTTAGTCGCCTTTTACGACACCTCAGCAAGAAGAGGGGGGTGCTATTCTATTCTGCCGGCAGCCACCACAACAAAAATAAAAACCATTAAATACATATTCCTTACGGGGTGAGCAGTGATACATTACTTTGCGCTTATACGTCGTGCCCAACGTGACCAGTAGCGCAGTTGATCGCCGTTCACACAGCACTAACACATATGACATTTCTAGTAGACGCCGTGCGGGTATCCTTCATCAGTGAGCATATGCTGCCTAAATCTATACATAATCTGGAAAAATCTAGAAGTTGTTTTTTTTTTGTTTCCCGGGGGAAAATCCTGCATAGGACCATCAGGGCCGCTGTGAGGGCAGCGACCCCGGTGTGTCGGACTCCTACTGACTAAAACCCCCGGGGTGTCCCTCTGATTGCTCCACCTGGGCCTGGGAAACCAAATTCATCCAGACGCCCAGGGAACAAGGAGCCTTGTTGAGGCTACCTCTCTGGGAGGGGAAGGAGTAAGATCCAGAAGTACGTGGCCGGATTCGAACCTACAACCATTCGTGTTGTCGCACCTGGAAACCGATCTATTACCCGCTACAACAACAACAAAATATTTTTAAATAAATATTTTTGCCAATATAACAAAAAGTAAAACATTACATATTACAAAACACAGCTCTCCGCCGCGTCTATCTGTCTGTTCGCAATAAACTCACAAACTGCTGAACGGATTTCCATATATGTAGTTTTGGGGATCTTCAGGCCAAATAAACACCAAATAAAATTTAAAATACTACGTTATTGCACTTTTTCAAAAATAATCTTACGTCTTAACACTTTTTACGTTTTTATATTACAGAGCGGTCGCATCAAAAAAAAAAGGGAATAAAAGAAGGAAAGAGAAGAGAAGAGTGAATAGGCATTTGCTAGGCGATCGCGTTTCATCTTCGAACTCATCTTCACCTTCACTCAGGTGTGATTGAGGTCAAGCGTTCGTCTATAAATTATAAAAAAAAACCGTTTATACTCCCTCTCTTTCTATCATTCCTTCCTTTCACTCACATACGTTCCGATCTACGCATTTACTACTTCATCCATAATAATATTTCACACAATAACTTCCATCCTACATATATTTTCACGATCTCATGACTTGGGAGACTTTAAAAGAGTGAATAGGCATTTGTTGCATCCAGGCGTACTCCTGTCAATGATTATAACGCGTAACGAAGTTCGCTGAACCAGCTAACGAAATTATAAAAAACAACGATGAACTCACTTGTCTTCGTCGGTACCCTTCAGCAGGACCCAGGGCTGCTGAGCCTGCATGTGCTGGTTGCCAAGCCGCGATATCGAGAGCACGTGCCGGAGCGCCTCGCGGAGACGCCCCTTCTCCTGATGCTGAACGTACGCTGCGGGTAGAACGATAAAAATGTTGGAAATATAACGAACCCTCCACTCCAATGTAGCTTAGATGCTCTTGTGGCATTTTTTTTCAAGGCAGTCGCTTCCTAAGTGCTGGTAGTTCACCGTTCATTCATCTATCCCTGGCTGGGCACTGGTTTGAACGCACAGGATGCCCTTGCGCTGCCACCCAACTCATAAATCGCTGGCTGAGCTAATTCAGTACTCGCCCTCTTAAACCCGGTGAAGCCGTAAACAGTAGTGATACCGCGAATAGTGAATTGGCCGAATACCGAATATTCGGCAACGCTGTCGGCCAAAGCGCCGAATATTCCTGGAAGTAGCGTGTTTAGTGAGAGGTTATTTTCTGAGGCTGGTGACATTTACGATGAAAAGCGTAATCGTTTGCTATCAAAAAATGCTGAAAAGCTTCTTTTTATCCATCACAATTTACCACTGATCAATTTTAATGGCTAAAGTGTTGTAATTTGGAAATAAATACATGTTTTTGAGTAATATAACGTGTTTTTTTTACATGATTTGGTATTCGGTATTCGGCCGAATAGTACGTATTATTCGGCCGAACACCGAATAGCAAAAAAGTGGCCGAATAGGCCGAATACCGAATAGTTGCCGAATATTCGTGGCATCTCTAGTAAATACCCTTGCTGGCTAAAGTGACCTCGATGACCTTAGGTAGAAAATAATAGAAAATACAAAACACAAATCAAAAGATAGAAAATAGTACAGACAGCGTGCGCGCGACACGCGTGTTTTTACATAACGACGATCTATTAATACTAACAGAGGATTATTCTAATATTTAAAAAAGTAATAAAGAACACACTGTCTTCACTCGCACTGAGAATATCTAGGTTACGCGAATTGTATTTAAATGTGCATCAATTGAATAAATATTGAAGTCACGGCAAAACTGCCTTCTGATTAACTTTTCACCGCGTGTAGACATCAAACTAAAATTGTTAATCGACCAATATCGACTCAAAAAGTCTCACAATTGACAATTTTAAGGTAGAGAAAAGTAAAACAGGAGGACGGATTGTGTACACGTACCGGCGTACTCCCGGTTGATGAGGGCCATCAGGTCGTAGTCAGGCTCAGCGAGAGTCAGGTCGGGCACGCGGGACCCGAATGTGTTCGCGCAGAAGCTGAGCGACCGGTGGCAGAAGTTGCCCAGATTGTTCAGCAGTTCCGAGTTGTTCCTGAAATATATGTAGCCTATTCACTACCTATTTATTTATTTCTGTCTTTAACATTATCTATTTTCTAATTCTTTTTACTATACTAACCTATAACTAACAAATATTTTAAATGACATTATAATATCTTCACTTATTTATCTAAGTAATTTTATCAACACATTTCGTACTAACACACTTGATATTTATTTCTTAATATCGTGTCGTGCGGTGGAAACGGCACAAAGTTAGAGAGCCGCGGGATACCGGGGCGCGCGGGGGGACTGCGCATGTGCACGCGACGCCAGCGCTCAACCGCCCGCGCAGCCGGTAAACTAGTCTCGATATCTCATTCGACGCGCCTCCACGCACCACTCGCTCGCATTTTTATTATTTACGTGTTGTTATTTGTATTATTGTGTCGTGAACTTTATCTTACTTGAACTATCATACTTGTGCTTCATTATTCCTACTAGACTTTATACTGTGCTTATTAAACGTCTATCTACTTGCCGTTTGGACTTCTTCATTTCATTCTTCATCATCTCATCATCTTCATCACGCTAGCCTGCGCTATAGTGTAAGGGTAGGTCACTACCATCATACCTACCACGCTAAATATACATCGATATCGTCAGCAGTGAAAGCACTGATTTCGCATGACCGTCACGTTCAATATCGACCGCAATGCGGCATTTGTATCTAAGCGGCGCATACGCCACACACCAGTGTCGTACACACTGTTCCAACGTCTGGAATGTCGCTTTGTTTCCACTCATCATTATCACTTCAATCATTACAAAAATTATATCCAGTGACCACTTTTAGTTTTGAAATTAACGATAGGTAATAGAATTTATACAAATATATGAGGAGTCTAATTTCAAAACCCACTATAGCATTTTTTTTTCAAATCCCATAAATTTATAAAAACTTTGATTTAACAATCACATTCTTATAAGGTATTTAAATTATTATTCTAGAGTGAAAAAGCAAAATAGAAAAATATCATATATAATATTTGCTTTGATAAAAACATTTCAAATTACTATTAGGACTATTAAGTAATTTTGTACGAATAATTTGAAATTAAACGCCTCATATGTGTGTGTGTGTGTGTGTATGTGTAGCGTTCATCCCATATAATGCACAAAAGCAATATATAACTTATAATAAAAACCCTGGATAAACGAATAAAAAATAAATATAAAAAAGAACGCATTGATAGCATTACATATTCCATTTTCACGCCATCTATTGGTACAATAAAATAAATACAAGGTTTGCTAATGCAAATGAATTACGCGTACGCAGCGCCGCTAACGGAAAGCAGAGTAAATTTTGCAGAGCCGTGGGCCATATAAATGTAGGATGGATGTTATTGTGTGAAATATTAGTATGTATGAAGTAGTAAATGCGTAGATCGGAACGTATGTGAGTGAAAAACAGGAAAGATAGAAAGAGATAGGATAAACGGTTTTTTTACGACGCGAGCGATCTGTAATATAAAGACGTAGAAAAAGTGTAAAAACGAAAAAATTATTTTGAAAAAGTGCAATAAAGAAGTTCATAAACTTTATTCAGTGTTTATTCTAATTCAAAGATCCCCAAAACTACATAAATAAGAGATTTGACTACGCCGATAACGAACTATATTAATGCTTCTATGTCGCTATATATTCTATTATATAAAAATGAAATAAATAAATATCATAGATATCTAGCATTGTACCTGGTGCCGAGTTCCGTCCAGCTGAAGCTCGAGTCCGAGGTCTCCGGCCTGATGCTGGCCAGGTAGAACCGCCACACGTCCGAGGGTATACCGGTGTCCTGCAGACAATTAAAATGATACACCGCCCTATGAAACGGGGTCTTTCAAATGATTCGAGGTCAACTAAAACACCCCATAAGTCTTAATTACCTTGGTAAAGCCGCAAGATCTTTAAAAATCACAATATTATATATATCGAGGGATGGAAGGCTATTTGGTTTAAGTGACATTTTTTGGTGATATAGTATTATACATATATACAACGTTACTCGTAACTAACGCAAAACCTCTTTAAGGTGACTTAGGTACATCAAGACCAACAACTTTTGTTCTATGACTTTTGCCAAAACATAACACATCCTAAGATATATATTTTTTTTAGTTTTAGTAGAGACTAGCTGATCCGGCAAACATTGTTTTGCTATTGCTTGAAATTAAGTGATGTCAAAGACAATTTTGTTCACAATTAAATATTCTTAATCAACAACACATTTATTTGGATAAAGATTAATATTCATACAACTCATACTCATACAACTCAATACAACTCTTAACAAATAATGCATTATTTCGACCAAATTTGTTTACCATAAAAACGGTGCTAGTGACTTAATCTTAAAAGATATACTGTCGCGGACATTTTTTTAGATCATTTCAAGAGGAATAATTCTTTTATACATATATTTTTGGTATCTTGAACCGTTTTCGCAGCGCACGCAATGGAAGCCCTCAAGGATGAAAAATTTTGCCCGTTTTTTTCACATTTTCCATTATTTCTTCGCTTCTAATAATTGCATCGTGATGTTATATAGCCTATAGCCTTCCTCGATAAATGGTCTACTCAACTCAAAAAGAATTTTTCAATTCGAACCAGTAGTTCCTGAGATTAGCGCGTTCAAACAAACAAACAAACAAACAAACTCTTCAACTTTATAATATTATATTAGTATAGATTTCTATCAATCGTTAGCTCTATGTTTAAAGTTCAGTCAGCTAATACTACGAAGTCGTCTGCCCCAGTTGCATCGCGCCGCCTTTCAGAGTATTAATTAAGATCAGAACTGCAAATTTGATTTATTTATTTTTTTGTATGAGGAAAATAAAGATTGAATTATAAAAAGTCGTAAAACAAAAGTTGTTAGTCTTGGTATACCAAAGTCAGCCTTGAGAGGTTTTGCGTTAGTTATCTGTATCTCTGTATATTTATGGAATAATAAAAAAAAAACGCTGAATCCGCTGATCGCCTCCCACCCCTCGATATCTAAAAAGTTTTCTAACTTTTAGTTTTGCAGTCATTGGGTTGTGGAATGGTCTTCCAGCGAGCGTGTTCCCATCATCCTATGAGATTGGGTCATTTAAACGATGTGTGAAAAGATATTAGTGCAGGCCGGCATGATCGCTGCGATTATCGATTGTTTTTCTTTACAGTTGATAGTTGCAATCGTTTTTTAGACTGCACCAAGCTACCTTCCGGCGTGGTGTGACCATTATGTCGAGACAGGATAAAAAAAAAATGTTTGGTACAAAAACATAAAATATCAAACCTGTGCATCAGTCCCAAATACTCCGACGCCCCTCGATTTGGAGAATTTACCTTCTTCGTAGTTCAAATATTCTGAAAATGAAATTATATAAGTCATTATTATTAGAGTACAGTATCTCGGCTGTGGAGCAATTGATTACAGGGCCCGCAGTCCCGTCTTAGTGCGGATGAGGTCTACTTGGGGTTTTTAGTTGTTAAAAGTCCGGCACACCCCGGTTACCATCCCCCATGTGTAGCCGCGCCGGTCAAATGAGGATTTTCCCCAAGTAAAAAAAAGCTCCCCCCTCTATTTCTATATTCTCACTTATTAGAGTTGTAATAATAATTAAAAGTCAATTTGAACTTTAACACCATACCATAAAGTTTAAATGTGGACGGGTTCCGGGAAGGCAAAACAATTATTGAGTGACGTATAAATATTAATGTCAATATTTGTCAATTTTTATACATATAGCATTAAGGCCAGGTTCCTTCAAACAATTTTCAAAAAACAGCCGACAGGCCAATTGCTATTAACATTAAAAAAAAAACAATGTGACTTTGTTTTAGAGAAATAGGGCAGAACAAGGTCTTCCGGGACAGCTAGTCTTTATATAAATTTACCTGTAGCGAAGATATGCTTGACTAGAATATGTCCCTCGTTGGCTCCGATAAGAGTCGCGGGGAACATCACCGAGTGGAATGGCACGTTGTCCTTCGCCATAAATTGGTACAGGGTCACCTATAACAAAAATATTGACACATTTCACTAAATGCCGTAACCCACCAAACAAAATATAGCACATTTCACTAAATGCCGTAACCCACCAAACAAAATATAGCACATTTCACTAAATGCCGTAACCCACCAAACAAAATATGGCACATTTCACTAAATGCCGTAACCCACCAAACAAAATATGGCACATTTCACAAAATACTGTAACCCACCAAATAAAATATAGCACATTTCACAAAATGCCGTAACTCACTAAACATAATAGGCACATTTAACACAATGCTGCTCTATTAGACACCATGCGGGTTTCCTCAAGATATTTCCTTTCACCGGTGAGCATGCGGTGTCTAAATCTATATTCTGAGCATTCCGAAAGGGATACAATGTGACGGTCGTCTGAACATTATCTTATATATATATATAAAATTCTCGTGTCACAATGTCAGTTAATCTTACTGCTTTACCGATTTTAACCAAATTTTATATGCATATTCAGTAGGTCTGAGAATCGGCTACTATCTATTTTTCATACCGCTAAGTGATAAGGATTGTATACCATTAACATTTTTTTTTTGGACGAAATTTTTGTTTCTAATTTTCTATAATGTGGCATTAAAAATACATACTAAATTTTTACCCTTTTAGCACCAACCCCTATTTTTTAATAGCCATTTTAGTAATTTAACAATTTATATGGCAGAACAACGTTTGCCGGGTCTGCTAGTTGTGATATAAATTTTGTGTCCTCATTTTGGACGCCGGGTTTGAAAAGGTTAAGAAATACTCTAGCAGTATTCAAACGGAACTTACATCGTATTTCTTGTTCGGTTTCCACCAAGCCTCATATTGTTTGGTTGCGATTTGAGATATACTCATATAGCCTATAGGAGCGTCGAACCAGACGTAAAACACCTGGAAAAGATTTTGACACAGTATAATTATGCAGTAATAACACGTAGTATCATCATCATAAGCATCTAGTATGCATCTAGTTCATCATAGACCTATTTTACTCAAAGAAAATCCTCATAAGATCTTCTCGGTAGCATAGTGGGGGAATGGCGGCCAAGGTGTAACGGGGCTTGTACCAGTTAAAACCCCAAGTTGATTCCTGGGCAATGACGAGAATTGGGGAAACTTTAATCAATTCTCCACAATTCCAGCGGGCAGAGCCTTCCTGGCACGATTTGTGGAAAACCTAACCTCCTCGACGCTGTACGGTGACTTCAAGTAGTACGATCGCAGAGGTACCAGCCAACCTATTGTGGATAAACTTGTCTGCTGGGACTGAGCCGTTAGGGTGGGGATCGGCCCCCTACCCCTCCCGCTCCGCTGCCTCCTTCTTTGTAACGGCGTCCTCTCAGGAGACCAATTGTTCCTATGTAAAGAGACCTTTCATCATAGTATATAGACCAACATGGCGACGGTAACTGTCAACAGATTATCATCGCTTGGGTGTAGCTGCCAGTCTTGGGCTACATTTGACTTTTTATCAGCTGCGGTGTAGTGACCTTGTCAAGCCAGTGTAAAAAAATCCACATACAGAACAAAGAAAATTAAAAACGAACCTTGTTGGAATATTCTGGAATAGGCACCGGCACCCCCCATTTAAGGTCCCTGGTGATGGCCCTCGCTCGGAGCTGCTCCTTCAGCCAAGCGCGGGTGACAGCCCTGGCTGATGGCGACCAACCACTCTCCACCGTCGAGATCCAACTTCTGATCGAAGGTTCCAGCTGAGGAACATAATATGTAGTTCTAGAATATTCTTATACACAATTAAAACAACTGGACCAACATCACCATTCGCGTGATAAAAGTGAAACTTCTCAAAAGAAAATAATTATGAAATACAATTAGTCATGCCAAAAGGCGCAACCCCAGAACTATAAATTAATAATGTAAACGCACCCAATCGCAAACGCCATCTGGCGCACAATACTCACTTACTTTACCTCTTAACGTTCTCGCATTTAAATCACAAACATCGCATCGCATCCTTTTTCTTTATAATCGCATATAATTACTTCAAACTCGCAACACACAACTTCTCAAAAACCATACTCCACATTCGCATACAAACACATAGAAAGTGAGTGATTTTGTGAAGTGCCTGAATACCGCTGCCTACGGTAAGTACTTTGATAATTGTCTCAAATATCGCAATCTTTATTTATAAAATCATCCCGCCTACGAGGGTGCTTTTGTGCAACGGCATAAGTTAATACTTATCCCGGCCCGCGTAACAATAACAAAATTGTTGCGAGCTCGGAGTCTTCAATAAAACCAACCTGGTATTACTAAACGTGGTTTATTACTAAACTGCAGCACATCACATAATCAAATATCACACTAGACTCCTCACTTCACTTTAGTTTCACTTCAATCGCTTCCCGTAGAGGCCTACCGTCTCGCGTTTGAACCTGCCGCGTATTTATAGCAGAGCGGCATGTCCCACTAATTACATAGAAGATTCTTCAGCAATCTCGTATATTCCAGTGTTCACGTAAAGCCGAAGCGACATTTCTAAAAATAGCTTTCTATTCTTTAACAGATGACACCACTTGTACTGTAGTTATTTTGTTTGCTACAAGATGGTGTTACGAACGGTGGTTAATCTACTAGATCAGGGCTTCTTAAACTATAGGTCGCGACCCCAAACGGGGTCGCGTAGCAAAATTCTTCGGTCGCGAGAGATTATAATGTTACATATTTATATATACCATTTTATAACATCACTAGAGTTGGCGGAATACAGTGGAATTGCAGCGTCTAGACACGCGCATTAAGACGGTCAGAATCCACTTTTATTTTTGAAACTATAATAAATACAATTTTATAATTTTTTGTGCAATTTTTAATTTTTGTATGTTTCAAAACGAATTCTAAAACTATATATTTTCATATGTATATGTATAAGTATATTGTTACCTAATAAATAAATCATCAAAAAATATTAATTTATATTTCTTTTATATTTGTATAGGGTCGTCAAGAAACTCGCAATCATAAATGGGGTCGTGAATGACAAAAGGTTAAGAAGCCCTGACCTAGATAATAGAGGTCGCCACATAACTTACCCTTATTCTACAACATTACCAACAATTGTTATCACCATACCACATGTTGCTAATCTCATGATGCGATGAAAAAAATCATCGAAATGAAGGAATACAGATCGGTGCATCGCGAAGAGAACGGTCGCAGGTTCGTATCTCGGCGCGTACGTCTAGGTTTTTTCAGGTTTAGTACGGATTTAGACACCCGTAAAAGAAAACATTGAGAGGAAGCTCGTGCGGCATCTAACAGAAATGTCATGTGTGCTAGTGCTGTGAGAGCGGCTATCAATTGCGCTGCTGGTCACGTTGGGCATGACGTATATAAGTGGTAAGTGGATACAGCCACTAATGTATCTCTGCTCACGAAGGGTATATAGCGCGACGATTAATTACTATTATAAAAGACTAACCTGCCCTAATTCTAAGAAAAACTGTTCACTGGGTTTGACTGTGGGCTCGTGGCTGCAGACCTTACATCGCGGCTGCACGAGATCGATGGCGTTGATCAGTTTCCCGCACTTGTCGCACTGGTCGCCCCGCGCGTCCTCGTACCCGCATCCCGGGGTGGGGCATGTGCCTTCTACGAACCTGGCCAGAGACAGGTATGGCTTTCAAATGTTTCAAAAATTAAAATGCAGAGCATCGAGCATCGACGTAGAGTTGCCTACCGCACAGTTTTTTACCGGTTGCACGGTGGAGAGTGTTCTCAGGAACTACATTCTTTGATTCCACCAGCCCCATTCCATCACAAAACCGCTAGACATCGTGTCGGATACCATCCGTATGTGGTGGATGTTCCTTATATCTGCACGAGAAGATTCGCTTCTACATTCATCATGCGAACGGCTAAGGAGTGGAATATGCTACCAGCGGCCGTATTTCCGCGATCTTATGACCTGGGAGTCTTTAAAAGAAGAGTGAATAGGCATTTGTTAGGTGGATGCGGTTCATCATCGGACTCATCTTCGCCTTCCATCAGGTGTGATTCAGGTCAAGCGTTCGCCTATAAGTTATAAAAAAAAACTTATGAGTGATTTAACTCTTCAATTCCCAGTGTCACTTGTAGGTGACAGTAGTTTAATTTTTTTTCTACGACATGATAATTAATTTTTTAATTCTACGATTGTTACAGCAAAGTTGAAGAGTAAAACAATTCATATATTTTTTCAAACTGCCCAGTGTCATGACACCTTTCTAAAAAGAGGAGGGTAGTTTTTTTTTTTATTTGGTTTGGTCTACGCTGAAAGTATCTAAACTATTGTAGTAAAAGAGAAATACAAAATTAACATTAAAATAGACATGGGAATTGAAGAGTTAAATTGATAGGGTGATGTGGTAGGTCGTTTTGTGGTGGTAGGGCTAATTGAGGTAAAGGGCGCTTTGAGGTGACAGGCCAAATTGTGGTGGATGGGTTATAGGATGATTTTAAGAGGTAGGTAACTTGAGATAGTACAGTGATAGGGCAATTTGAGGTGTTTAGAGTTTAGAGATTAGGTGAGACGAATTAGGCTTGTCGATTAAATATCGATATATCGATATTTTCAATTCAATATATCGATATTTTTGGGCGATATATTTTATAATGATATATCGATACAAAATATCCAGTATCGAAAACGATATTTTTTTAATTCTTTTGGCAGTGAATTGCTGAAATCTGAAACTGTAGAAGATAGGACAGAACGAAAAAAAAAAAGAACTGTATTGTCTATGACTGTTGAGTATTATGTTTTGTTACGTTGCATGCATTGACATCTGAATCTGTTGCATGTATATTATTTGCCGCCATTTATTTATTTATTATTTGTTATCTTAAATAGGTCTTAAAGTTAGATGATAGCTTTTAGTTCTTGATATTTTTGTAATTTTGTCTAATAAAACGCAATACTAGTAAAATACTTTCATGTTTATTGAGATTTGATCGATATATCGATATTTTTCCTTCGATATATCGACGCCGATATTGATATTTTAATAAATATCGATATATCGATATAACGATTTTTTTTTCATTTGCGATATCCCTAAGCCGAATATCGATTATCGAGAGATTCCGATGACCAGCAGTGGGGTTAAATCGGTTAGTGATGAATAAATGCTTACCTGTCAGCCAAGAATCGATCACAATTGGTGCAATGGAGTTGCTCGACAGACTGGGTGCTGATGAAGCCATTATCTCTCAATTTCAAGAAAATTCGCTGAGATATCCTGCGAAAGTTGAGTTAGGATTAATGTAAAGTACGTGTATTTAAAATTAAACTACACATTTTTTGTTTTACATTTATAATGGTATGGCGATTACCCGAACTGGGTCATGATCACAGTACACGAGTGTAAAGACCGTCATAGTGACTCGCTTCGGGATCAGCTTGTGTATATCCAGTAACTCGTATACCTAGAGACCTTCAGTCATGGTATATGTAGGCCGATATGACGATGTAGACTCGATATAATTTCATTCTTTGATAGTCCGCTCTCGTTTTTGGACTACAATATACTTACCATCAGGTCCACTATAGTCACTTTGTACAGTAATTGTATAATTAATAAGTGCTTACTCGGTTTGCTCGTTGGTGCTGGTACGTCCGAAGTAATCGAAGCCTATGTTGAACCAGCGGTAGACCGCATTGTGGATCTCGAAGTACTTATCGCAGATCTGCCGCGGCGTTAGACCTTCCTCCAATGCCTAAAGAATATTATTTTTATCTGACACAAGAGTACACATCATAGAAGAAAAATACTTACCGTCTTAAAAATGCTTTGGATACAGCCAGTGACGTGCATAGAATATTTGGACAGGGTAAGCAGAATTCACGTAATTATTTTAATATTATATTATTATAGTAAATATTATATTGCGCTCATGAGAAAGATACACAGCGTAAAAACGGAATAAATATAAATGTTTTCTTGTATTGTTTAACATTAAGCAATTTATTCCAGATTTATTCATTGTAAGGGCATGCAATGCTTCAATGCATCTATGGAATGACCGCTACTGGATACAGCCATTAATCCGTATATCGTAATAATGTATTAGGACCTGTCCACATCTCCACGTGACGAAGTCGTCAACGTGGAACGGTGCGGTGCCGTAGAACTGCGCGTAGCCACGTGCTCGCTCATTTAATGCGCCATTAGTTGTGAATAAAATATATCGGAGAACATAGATTAAAAATATCTCTTTCTGCAAAATGACCACATAGGTAACCTATCCTTAAACAACAACTAATGGAATTTAAATGAAGGTAATAAAATAATAAATATGTGTTTACCTACCTGGTTATATTTTTTCTTTATTGTTTTTTTTCGTCAAAGTCCGAAAAATTGTGTCGACAAAATTTTTTTCCTTGAAATTATCTATTGTCTTGTCCCGAAGCACTGGACGTTCTTCAACAAGTGAAATTATTAAATCACAATATATGTTCTCCGATATATTTTATTCACAAATAATCGCGCATTAAATATAATATGATATAATATAATGTAATATGATATAATATACTATAGTATAAATAAACAGGCCACTCTGACGTATATTGCGGATGCCTTAATAGGAACTGTACATTTTTGATTGTAACTGTGTATATGTGTTGTGTGAATGAGTTATTGTACTGGGCCACTGGCAACCCTGTAAAAAGTAAATAAATAAATAAATGAGCGAGCCCATGGGCCACGCGCCGTTTAACGGCACCGCACCGTTCTACGTTGACGACGTCGTCACGTGGAGATGTGGACAGGCCCTTATTCTTTCATTGTATTATCTAAAAGCAGTGACGTGCATAGGGTATTTAGACAGGGTAGGCAGAATTTGCGTAATTAATTTGAATATTATATTATGATAGTAAATATTATATTACTTCCATAGGTTCGTAATCAAAGATAGACGGCGTGAATATAGAATAGATATGAATATAAAAGATTCCTTTTTTTGTTTAACTTTAAGCAATTTATTCCAGATTTATTTATCATAAGGGCATGCAATGCTTGCATGCATCTATGGAATGAATGCTACTGTCTAAAAGCGTATGTTGTTAATTTTTATGTCAATAAACGTTTTTCTTTCTATTTATTGATCTACCTTCGTTTCCGTGGCTGTCCCGTACTCATCCGTGCCGCTTATGAAGAACGTGTTATAGTCACATAACCGGCAGTACCTGGAATATAGATAACATTTTTTTTTACACTGGCTCGACATAGTGACTACAGAGTACCTGATGGTAAGTACAGTGTAGTCCAAAACGAAAGCGACCGTCAAAGTATGAAAATCCATTGATAGTCTACATCGTCATGTCGGCCCACACATACCACGACTGTAGGTCTCTAGGTCTGAGCTACTGGATATACACAAGCTGATCCCGAAACGCGACAAGCCGAAACTGGTCACTATGACGGGCTTTACACCCATGTACTGTGGTCGCGATCCAGACGGGCACCGGCGCCCTACCACCTCGCTGCTGCTCGTTTAGCACCACCCAGGAGTCACGTGTAGGGAAACTAGGGACATTAGATATAACTTGATTCTAACTTAGGAAAATGTTTATTCGAGTTGTTTATCTACTTCTCTACTTCACGTTATCTGTTTTTTACTTTTTTTTTGGTAACCCGGGGGATACCCGTTATGGGCCGTAAGGGTGCAGTGAGGGCCGCGCCCCGGTGTGTCAGACTTGCACCGATTGAACTGAGTGCTCATCCTCCCGTTTGCCGGGGAGCCGAGGGCAAGGCTGTGGCAGCTTCCTCAGCGCCCGGCGACATCTGGCGTGTTATGGAAGGCTCCTACACGCGGCAAGCTCACCTTCGTTGTCTTTGAGCGGTGCGCGGGAACACATCGCACACCGCTCTCGCCTTGGCAGTGTTGGGCGACGCACTCCCTCAAGTGCGCAACCCAGTATTTATTTTTTTCCTTCTTTATATTATATTAATCAATAACAACTATTTTAAATAACATTATTATTCATGTAAGTAATTTTATCTACACATTGCATACAAACACACTCGGTATTTATTTCCAAATACCGTGTTGTGTGTTGGTAATGCTAGCGAGCCGGCGATTTGCCACCGTAACAAAATACAATGCGCAGGCACAAATCGCGGCGCTAGCGTCGCGGCCGGCGCCTGCAGTCTCGATATAGCAATCGTAACGACACCGCGCATTACTCGCTCGCAACGTTTACTGTTCTCGCTGTTATTATTTGTCTTTTGTTTTCTATTGTGGTGTGCATTTAATATCTACTTGTACTGTAATTTTTTTTTTGGTTTCTCGGGGGAAAATCCTGCATAGGACCATCAAGGCCGCTGTGAGAGCAGCAACCCCGGTGTGTCAGACTTCTACTGACTAAAAACCCCCGGGGTGTCCCTCTAATCGCTCCACCCGAGCTTGGGAAGCCAAATTCATCCAGACGCCCGGAGCGTGAAATGCCTTGTCGAGGCTGTCTCTCTGGGAGGAGTAGGGGTAAAGAGCCCACCCATCCAATACCTATCTCACAGGCGGCGCGCCGGGCACTGCGCACCGCCACCCTCTCATCCGGACAGCGGACTCCCTCAAGTCCACTGCCCGGCGTACTGTCATACTTGTGCTTGCTTATTTCAACTGCGACTCTATACTGTGTGTATTAAAAGTGCCACACTCTTGTGTCTTGACTTTCTTCATTTCCTTATATATTTTTACTTTCCTTCACCAGTGAACATATAGTGCCTAAGTTCTTACTTAGTCTGGAAAAAGTCAGAGGTACGTACGAGCATTCGAACTTGACTATTGGCCATTCCGCACATGGATACCGGCTCCTTACCCACTAGACCGCAAGAGTCACAATTCTATATAATTGTTTTGACTTTTATTTATTTTTTGTACTTTCTTGTGTGATATCCGATTTTTTGAACCAAATATAGATAGAATGAAAGAGTAAATAAATACCTCGCAAATATATCAGCGGAGAGGACGCACCCGATGATGTTACCCAAATGTGGTACATTGTTCACGTAAGGCAGGGCAGAGGTCACTAGCACATTTCTTCTGCCCTTTTGTGGTAATCTGAAAGAATAACGACCAGTTTTAGAAACGCTGTTTAAATTTTGAACAGTAAGTTACAAAAGGCATTTGTTTGGTACATAAGGATAGATTAATCGGGGTTGCTCATTCGGGCGAATGGAAAGAAAGGCAAAGCACAAGCCGCCACTGCGGCGCCCGAAACGGAACTGCCGGTGTCCCCGCACATCCTGGAGACTAGAGATGTCACGAATATTCGGCAACTATTCGGTATTCGGCCGAATAATACGTACTATTCGGCAGAATACCGAATACCAAATCATGTAAAAAAGACACGTTATATTACTCAAAGTTATGTATTTATTTCGAAATTACAACACTTTAGTAATTAAAATTAATCAGTGGTATGTTGTGATGGATGAAAACATACTTTTCAAAATTTCTTTGGTAGCAAACGATTACGCTTTTCATCGTAAATGTTACCAGTCTCAAAAAATAACCTCTTACTAAACACGCTACTTCCAGGAATATTCGGCGCTTCGGCCGACAGCGTTGCCGAATATTCGGTATTCGGCCAATTCACTATTCGTGGCATCACTACTGGAGACTTCGAAGGAAGTTCCTGGGAGTACGCCTAAAGGGTCTGCTCTTTAGGCTATACTCCAGTGGTGTCTGCGTGTACGAGTACATACACAGCACTTGGCGAAGTATGATTTTTCAGAGACAAGACACTGCTGGACTGATTATTTTATATTAATTTTAACTTGAAAACTTAACGCGATCCTGAGAAAAATGGTCTTGACAGACGGACGATAACATGATCATACAAGGCTTCCTTTATTCCTATTGAAGCAAGGAACCCTAAAAATTGTATATGACATGATGATGAAGTCTTAGCCGGATTCGGCCACGGCGACTGTTTCAATACCGATTAAGAAAATCGAGGTCCAGTTTACGGAAACAGTCAATTGCGCAGGAGATATTTAAGTGCATAGCTGGACGCACTGCCAGAAAAGCACTCTCTCGTCCGAGCTCCCTCAGACCCGATGGAATGGAGAACCAGTACGATCGGCAGGAAGCGGGATGCAGGTTTGGTCGAATTTTCCTTCTCTGAACACCTGATTGAATTGCAGTGTTAAACAGATACCTTAGTCGCCTTTTACGACACCTCAGCAAGAAGAAGGGGGTGCTATTCTATTCTGCCGGCAGCCACCACGGTATATGACATAACTGGTAAGTGGCAATCTGCTGGAGATTTTAGTATGTTTTGATGTTTTCCAAGTACTTACACCAATTTTTCCTGTTTTAAAGGCACTTGCATGGAGCTGAGACCATTCAGCCAACCGTCCTTAGCCGCCGCCAACTCTTCAGCAGAGGGTCCCAATTCCGTTGACGCACTGTCTGGTGACCTGCTTACATAAGCAACAATATATCTCTACGCTATTTCCCTGCCAGAGTAAGCAGAGATATGGTCCATTAGCTGTTTTCCAGGGAGAGCTGTACAACTTCATCGAACGAGAGGGGCGAGCGCTTAAGGTGTCCAGCCAACGAATTTGCCGGTCGCTGGCAACGCAAAATCACCCCTCTAGGTTTATATCTCGGATTGATAGTAATTTACTAGCGTTTTAGAAACGACTACCTTGAGAATAAACGCAGTAACTTAAGGCTACGTCGTGGTCGAAGAGCGTGCGGGTCTTTATACTTGTGCACTGTGGTCACAGCCAAGTTCTGACAATCAACCTACCATCGCAAACAAGGACCTTTATAAAGAACTATGACAGGTGGTCGTGGGTGTGGTTGTAGAATGATACGGATTTTGGCGTTTTACTGTTTATTTGCACTTTAAGGCACACCGAACTGCGACGTACACGCACGTACTCAAGTCTTGGGTCTCGGTAGTCGACTAACTTCTCAGCGTCCCGTGCGCGCGCGCATCCTCTTACCCCGCACGTCTCGTAACACCCTAACGACCCTTAGGGCGACAATTACGTATCGGGCGGCGTCTACATGCCATAGAACATTTATTTTTATTTCCTAATATAAGTTCCTTCAGTTTATCCTTGAAGGTAAGATTCCGGGGAAGAAAAATCCAACACGGCAGAGACCAACCTAAAGTGGATGGACGAGGTGTAAAACTGGACCGGATTGAGGTTTCCTGTTTTGAAGAGTAGATTATGGGATTGCAGGAAGTTTTGCCTGTTGAACTCCAAACTTTAGTTCAAGGGTGCCCTAATTACGATGATTTGCTAAAATTATAATTATTTTTGTAAACCATATGTTAATTCATGTATAACATACCCGACAGGTGATGATAGACTGGCCACACGCGGGATACCGAGAGCCGAGGGAACACCAAAAGGTCCCGTTGTGGTACCGCCCCATTTTTTCACCGCTTCCTGATCACCAAATGAAAAAAACGTCGATTATATGTGTAGGGGCAAGGGGCAACATCATTAATTTAAATAACGAAATCCTCACAATCCAATTGATTTATTTTAAATTTCTTTTGACAATTTGATTAACTATCGAATAGGGTCATATAAATTGAAAACTGTAAACGATTACTTTGCAACACGTGCCACGGACAACCGTTGCCGATCAGATGATGTCTTAGAACAGTGCGAGCAACCTTTTTATAGTAGAACCCATCCGTAGCGCGTGTTGGCAATAATAATTAAGGATAGCGCAGACATATGCATGTCTCTTTATGATAGCTTAGGTAGGTCAGAATAAAGTGTAGATCAGTGCTCTAAAAAAAATTACTTCGACAACACTTCACAACACTTTCGGTGGAATGCAAGACGATCTGCTCCGCAGACTTCTCGAAGGTCACGTACCAGTCGCTGAGGACCCTCACAGCCGATTCTTACCTGTATTGATTTAGCAGCCGCCAATTCACCAGACCAGCGCGCGATTCCCGCGAACTGACTCGTATACTGTTTTTTTAGTTCCTCATTGTGTTGCAGAGGGTACAGTGTGCTCCATACTGATATATCCGCCGCTGACAGTTTTTCCTGACAATACATATACACGCATCAGTTTTTTGGCTTTGGAAGTTGTTCGTATTGATAAACCTGAAACTTGACTTTTGTGGCATAGTAAGTAAGCCGCAGACTTATTTTCGACGTCTTTTATAACTTTCGACCGGAGCTTCGGTTAAAGCTGAAGATATCTAGCAAGCGAACAAATTGAAAAATCCAAGGGATTTGACAAAGCTATATTCGTTGAATGATAACGCTATTGGGAGAATGCAAAAATGCAGTTGACGTAATATTTTGAAAGTATATTTTAGTAGTAGCTGCTCGCCAGTAGATGCCCTGCCGCGATATTCTGTCTGTATACATTTATATGGAAAACCGATCTGGAACCACTGTGGGGTAAGAGGTGCCAAGTAGGAACTAACAGTACCCGAAGTAAGCCTTAAATGTTTTTGAAATAATACAAGGTTATTTTAATCTCCTCTAGATATAACAGTTCTTTAAAATAATATATAGTTGAATTATGTTAATAATCTAAATATATATAACTCAAAGGTGACTGGCTGACTGACTGACTGACTGACTGACTGACTGACTGACAGGGATCTATCAACGCACAGCCCAAACCACTGGACGGATCAGGCTGAAATTGGCATGCAGGTAGATGTTATGATGTAGGCATCCGCTAAGAAAGGATTTTGATGAATTCCAACCCCAAGGGGATAAAATAGGGGATGAAAGTTTGTATAAATCTTCTCAGATTTTCGAGTATAATATAATATAATAGCTTGATAGTTTTAGCGCCTATTGACAGATTAGGCCCTAATTTTTTACACACGCTAAACAAAAGCAAAGCCACAAATACTATATCTAATTAATTATAATACTTCTTAACGCGAGTGAAACCGCGGCCAAAAGCTAGTACTTATATATTTCGTGTTGGTGATACACACACAGTAGCAAGACCATGAGCATGACAGGCAGTTAGCAGCTCTGCGCAGTCACGTACATCAATTGCCAAAATTCGAATCATTCCTTAAGACTCACCCCTAGTATATATTTATGTTTCTGCAGCAGCGTGTCGATATGTTGCAGGGCAGCAAGCAACACCTGTTTGAGATCAGACGGTACAGTTTTGGAGTTCAAAACAGTTGCTACTGCCGGGTAGAGTCGTGTCGCTTCCCATTCTTGCATCTCCTGGCTGTGACATAGATCTTTATTAGCATGTAATAGCTATGAGTTTACAGGATGCTTGGGTATTATCTATAAAAAAAAAAAAACTTAAAAAAATAATAATTTTAATTCAGAATTTGTAAATTGTTTTCTTCATTAATAAATATCAACTAATTAATGATAATAGCACAAGTTATAACTAAATAAAAATAAAATACTCACAAATCAAGTATTTTGTATGCCTCAAAGTTATAATTTGCAATTTACATTTGTATAGTTCCCCAGATTTTGGGTACAATTTATAAGTGGAAAGAGTTAACTTAATTTTTGATGAAAAAAAAAATGAAAAAGTATTTATTTCGCCACAAATATACAAAAAAAAAACAGAAATTTAAATGTAGCAATACAAACAACACACAAAAACAATTAAAATACAGAACATATAAACATGGCGAAAATGGGCCCTTCATCAGCCTAAAGCCACAGAGGAAGTAATAAGGAGGATAAGTAAGGAGGTTGATGATTTAGTAAAAAAAAAATCACTTACCACTGTCCATGGTCTGATATATCCAGTACAGGGAACAGGTACTGAGCTGCAGCATTGCTTGAGAAGAAGGTCAGCTCAGAGTCGATCTCTAGAAGGGGCAACTGTCGTGGTCCTGTGAATACATCGTCTGCAATAACAGACGAGCAACTCAGTAAGGGACACTGCAACCCACCATTAGTTTTATACAACTTTTAATGTCATATAATAATACACTGTCACCCTACATACTTTTCAGCGTAAGCAGAGTTAAATTTGTGACAAAACACTTTGCATTTACATATTGTGCACAATGGGACAAGTAGCATAGCTGATCACTGTTCTGTTAGATATAATACAGGTTTCTTCACTATGGTTCCTTTCACCGGTGAGCATGAGATGCTTAAATCCAAAGAGAATCCTGGGAAAACCTAAAGGTATGCACCAGGATTTGAATCTATGATCATTTGTGTTCCCACACGTGAATACAGGTCACCTACCAACTAGGCTGCTACAGCCAGTGGAATTTAAATACAAAAACACAGAACCAAAACAAACAAAAAAGAAATGGTAACCAGTTAACAACCTACTTAACAAAAGTCACAAAAACTGTGGGTATATGAAGCAATTATGAGTTACTGCGTCGTAATAAAATCATTATAATAGTTTAGAAATAGTTAGGACGTAGAATACGTTTAAGATAATTAAGGAAAACGTGGGAAAAATAAAAGAGGAAATGATGCAATTTATTAGTGAATAAATTAAATATTATTGCGCTTTTCTATCAAATCCAAGATTTAAGCTATCGACATGAAACGAGATTAAAAAACGACTATTTTTGTACTGTGTTAAGTAATTTAAATGTAAGTTTCATTTAAAATATTGAACGTGAATAATTAAAAGTTAAATACCTTCAAACTCCGCATCTATTAATGTTACTTGCTTCCCAGCTAAATTGGCTGCTATTAGCAATTTTAACGTAGAAGTGTTATTTTTATTTGTGTATATCTTCATAATTAATTGATTATTTATTATTAATATCTCAGTAATCGGCGTTCCATAACCTAACTAAACAGCTGGCAGATTCTTGCTTAATATCTCACTGAACATGTTCCATACCAGCATGTTAAGGATTTTTGACTCTTAATGTCATGTTTCTATGAAAAATGAAACAACAATATATGCGACACATATTATCTATAGTGTATGGAACACGTACGTCAGATTTTTTTATATCATTACCATTGACAGTTATGAGTTGCTAGCTCTGTAGTTTTAACGAAAAATTAAGGAATAAACACAAATACTTTATTACTACATAAATATTTGAATTTTTGACTATATTGTTTCGTGTCTTACTTCAGATAAAATATGTAAAATACACATTGTTACTCTTTTATATTAATACTATTCCTATTCATCAAAATAATGTGAAAATGCACGAGTTTGGTAATTATTATAAAAAAACAACATTTCTAGGAAATAAAATTTTATTTTGTATAAATTAAATACTCTTCCTTACACATTTTTACACTTTATCACCTAAGTATGAATAATAAGTATCGTTTTTGGAATAAAACTTATTTTAATAAAATGCAAATGAGTTATTTACATGCATACATGATTTTCAGATGCTAATTAAAAAAATGTACATTTGAACGGTGTTTAAGTATAAAAGGATATTATTAAAAGCCATGTATTGGATGATTCTTGTATTGCTTTCCATATTTTTAAAACAAAGTAATACCGACAGTAGTCTTTTTTTTACAAAAAAAATAAAATTACCATGGTACCGTCTTATACGCAACCATGGTCGAAAAGTGTTTATCAAGTAATTTAGTAGTAATAATAGTTTTATAATAAACTAATTAGTGCTAAGTATCCAAACATATGAGTAAATCTGCAATTAATAAATGCAAATAAATATTAGATTGGCCTGAATTTATAATCCTATGCAGCGTCTACACAAATGCTGTGTAAAACTGATAATGACCTTTAATAACCCATAAAAACATTTCTGAACGACATTAACATATGTATTTTATTTCCACAAACCTACAGCTACATGGCGTTAATCGGCACTACACGGACACATTCATCTCCTAACCGTCAAGCGACGCGCATCGGATTTGATTTGGTAGCCAATGTTTATTGGATTACTGCTTCGGATTACCATTTATCTCGAATTATTATAGTTTTTTCGAGGCCTATGATATTGGATTATGTAGTAAATAGACATTTTTTTGACATGGAATCGGCATTATACACCCATCGGCCTTTTCAATTTCTCTTCGAGCGTAAGGCAGTGTGCGGAATTCGCTGCACCAGTAGTTGTGTCAGTAGCAGTGAAACCACAACAACAACTACGAAAACAGCCCACTTAAAGCGGAAAAACCTGTGCAATCTTTACCGACATGCACAATATTATGATGTAGGTCTGGAACTGTCAAATAAATTTATCAAATAGTCATATTTACAGGCAGTATATTAGACATTTCCCTATTAATTTGAAAAAATCACTACACGCAATTGAATGAATTTAACAGGAGCCATTTTTTTGTACCTGTCTTGCAAATAGGACGAAAATTATTTGAGATATACAATGGTCGATACTTGATGAACACTTATCTACAAAACTATGACGTCATTTCCATCAACTATGCACTTGCAACGCGCGTAGTTGATGGAATGAAACCAGAGTACTCAATTCCCGTTAAGCAATCAATATTAAAAATTCTCATATTTTCTACATTATTTTATCTATTGCTTAAATTTTAAATAGGGTCTTATAGTTCCGGAACTAAAATAAACCTACAAAATATAATCATAAGAATTGACGCGTACTGCAATCGTTTAAAATTTCTAACACATAGAAATAGGTTCCCTCTGTTTGTACGAATAAATTATATTTAAAACGTAATGGTTACAAAATAAGGTTTAAAATATAATATACAATATCTCATTGTATTTTTTAAATCACTGTACTTCATTAAACTAATACCGAGCAATATAACTTGGAACTTATAAACTAGTTGCATTAGGGTTGATACCACTAGAGCATCGATAACCAATACTCATTATAGTACTGAATAATTATCGATATTCAACTTGTCTATAAAAAACATATCGTATATAGTCATCTATTGTAAGAACAGAGCGATTACATAAGCAACAAAGAACTATAAGCGAAATAATTGAATATCTCTCTTAAAAAAAATATCTAATGAATTTGGCGGTGAATACGTCAATATTCTAATGAATCTACTAGTAATAGGAATCATGCTACGACGACTTTCTCGACGAGTTATCGATACTAAAAGTATTTAGTATCAAAACAATGTACATATATATTCACATAATGTTGGACCAACCCTAATCTTAACACACAGTTATTATAATTCGTTATTACTATTAATGATAATTATACATCTTGTACCACTAGATTTCACACGAAATATTAATTAATAATATTGTTTTAATTTAAAAATAAAACAATTTTTCATTAATTTTGTTTTAAAATCGATCAACATTTAACTTTAATCTTAATTCAACTTTAATCAAAGATGAAAAGCTTTAAAAATAAAAAAACCGCTACAAAACAAACGTAGTGTTTAAAACAAAACATGGATTTTATAAAGATATTGTCATCTTTTAACTGACTTCATTTATAATATCCCGCACAGTTTACACCGAACATGATAGTTCGATACAGTTCTAAAATCCAACAGCAACCATGGAGATATCGGAATCATTCGATAGTCACTGAGATCAATTTTCCTCAATGGTGAATTTTGTAGCTATCAAATATCTGATTAAATAGTCAACGTTATTACCGACGAGAGCTAATCATTTTTTTTTTGTAAAATAGCCTACTAGATTAATTAACTGACTTTAAAAACGCAATAAAAATAAAATAAAAGTTATTAAAATCAACAACTAAAACAGTCGTAATTAATAAAGATATTCACTTAAAACTATGACATGTTTTCAGAGTACATTTAATATCAGTACCGTTATTACAATTCGGTACATTTTGGATATGAAAATACACGAACATTTCTTTCACTTACAATCTATCAGGGCTGCTAAAAACCCCGGACAAAATTTAGTAAAAACATCAATCATGTTTTTTTTTCAAGCTACGTAGATAATTTTGCAACATTTGTCACCTCTAAAATAACACAAATAATTAACTTAAGTCCGGTATATTTGTTGATACGTATGGCAATCCCTAAAACGTGAAAATCTTAAGCATATATCTGTGGTCTTAAATAATTATCACAAATAAAAACGAGTATAGAGCGAATTTTGCTAAAAAATAAAAAAAATATTATTTTAGTACAGGTATCTTTGTTTTTTTTTTAAAGCAAAAAGTGTAAATATTGTTAGAATTTTACTGAAATTTCAGAGGATTGAAAATTGCTTGTAAAATATTTACATTACTGTTACAGTTTTTTTTAATTTGTAACAAAGACAAGCTCTATCTATCCTATGCTAATCAACTCTGGTGAAATTGTATGTTTTTCAAAGTGTGATTTTAAATTTAACAGAATGATGGCTGTCGGACACAAAAAAAAAATTACAAATTAATAAACAGTTAATACTAGCAATCCTAACGAAAAGAGCCCGAAACAACAAACTTTTGTCCTAATGTTGGCTCCATTATTGGATCCAAGCACACGACTGTCAAATTATTATTAAAAAAAGTGAGTGTACCTTATGATCATTGTGATATAAGTTTGTCATTACGCTTGTTCGTTATACAGATATATAACGAAATCAATACTTACAAAAAACTATATTAGAGACGGTATATCTATCATCACAACATGGAAAAAGTCACTTAATATAGTGATTTGCTATAAAAATTCATTAACTACGACCAAACAACTAATATTATCTATCTATTCTATTTAATATTTTATAAATACGTACCAAAACGTATTTTGTTCCAATTTTATTTAGTGACGTAAATACGAATGCCACGGGTTAATTATTCTTTGAGCTGGTAACACTTTCAAGTTATCTCTCATTATTAATTTTCTCTGGAATCTTTCCTTTCTCTCGTATTGCTAATGTTAGAGACATATAGTTTCAGTGTTTGTTATCAAACCAACCAAAGGATTTTCTGCTACGACATCGTTGGTCGAACGTATAAATAAACACTTTTTTTTACACTGGCTCGACTAAGTAACTACAATGCACCTGACGGTAGGTACAGGGTACTCCAAAAACGATCGCGACCACGACCGGAGATCTCTAGGTGTATGAGTTACTGGACGTATATAAACTGATCCCGAAATGCCCGAACTGGGTCATGAGCACAGTACACAAGTGTAAAGACCATCATAGGGATTCGCTTCGGCCTGTCGTGTTTCGGGATCAGCTTGTGTATACCCAGTCTTCATATAGAGATCTTCGTGGTATACGTGGGCCGACATAGCGATAGCGTCTGTCTACAGATTTTCCTCTCTTGGCGGTCGTTGTCATTCTTGGACTACACTGTACTTTTTATCAGGTCCATTGTAGTCCCTTTGTAGAGCCAGTATAAAAAAAAGTTTTGAAAGAACATTAGACGCATTTTCACGGATTATCGGATGCAGGTGCGTAGCCGCCCTAAAATGATAATAATAGTTGCATTATAACGTGACCTATGTCCTAACAACCAACTTTCGTTTACACAAAGGAGTGATTCGATCACTCCTCTCGCTCGCACTATAGACTGTGCGAGAGAGGCGTCGATAGCGGCGACACTTTCTCTTTCCTGTACTGGCTGTTGTTGATCGTTCCCGACCAGTCAGCGAGCTGAGACGAAGGCTGGTAGAATTTGGATGAGGTTCGATTGAAAACTGGTAGAAGTTCGTTCGCTTCGTTTGTTAAAGCCTGGAAAGATTTAAATTAACATAAATAAATCTTATAAATTAAAATTTTAAGCCCTACCGAACTTAACACCAGTCCAATGAGCTCATATAAGATACTTCTGCAGCACGTTAGTGAGGAATTGAGTGCTCCATAGCCGAGCAGTAGATTTGAGAGAGTCAGAACTGGTGTGGTGAGATATCTGGGAGTATATTTAGACGAAATGTTAAGTTGGAAGTCTCATATAGATATTTTGATCAATAGAACTCAAAAACTTATCTATGTCTTTAAGAAATTGAGAAATTCTGCTGACATTTATACTCTTAGGACTGTTTATTTCTCTCTGTGTGAATCCTTGATATCTTACTGCATTGCTGTTTGGGGTGGAGCCTCTAAGACCACTTTATTGAAACTTGAGAGGGCTCAAAGAGCTGTCTTAAAAGTCATGCTTAAAGAATCCAGAAGGTTTCCTACTGAGCTGTTATATTCTAGATGTCAAGTTTTAACAGTAAGACAGCTCTTTGTCTTGAAACTTGTCCTCCGCAAACATAGAGTGGTCCTTATAGGGACAGATAGCAAAAGGAAACCTCGCAGAATGAGATATGTTTGCCATATGCCGATTCACAAGTCTCATTTTGCTGAGAAACAATTTTGGGTTCTTGGTTCAAGGATTTATAATAAGGTTAATCATGTATTAAATATCTTGAACTTATCAAAATTCGAATGTAAGATGAAGCTGAGACTGGTTGTTGAATCTAAAATATAATGATACAGAGGAACTGTTGCAGGTGTAGATGTGCTTGGGCTTTAATATTAACATTCTTTTGTAATTGTTATTCACTTTGTTTGTATAGTCTGTTGTTTGGTATATAATGTTGTTTTTTTTTTTTGTATTGTTTTGAGTTATGATTGGTGCTACGCAGCAGTAAAAAACTGTAACAAATTTGTGTGAAATATGCTGACATCCAAGATACAGGGTGTCCTAGTTTGGGTGTCAGCTGATTTTTAATGTGCTGCCTTGTAGTTGTTTGTCGAATAAATATATATTTTTTTTTTTAATTGTCCGGGTGAGAGGGGGATGGCGCGCAGAATCAGGCGCGCTATCTTAGAGAGGTCCGGAGGGGTTTTTTACGCCCACCGCCTACTAGCATGGTTGTTCGCTCCCCGGGCTCTTGGATGAATTAGGATTTCCAGACCCGGGTAGTGGGATTAGAAAGAAACCCTGGTGGTTTTTAGTCTGTGGCACAGTTTGACACACCGCGGGTTGCTGCCCTCACAGCAACACCACAGCCCTGAAGGACTAATGCAGGATTTTCCACCACATGACAAAAAAAATAAATATAGTGTCCTTTTTGTCAAAGCATTCATATGTCGGGCCTATCGTGCCCAGTAGCGCAGTAACGAGCTCCCGAAACTTTCACAGACACTCAAACAAGTAGCCATCTAAAAGTCAACTCTCACCTTAAGATAGATGACAGTGTCCGTTCCATAACCTTCACATGACATGAGTACCAAGTCGCCGTGGAAATACCTCGCATACAGCCTCGATATAGGCAAACCGTACCCATAGCCTGCGAAAGAAAATTCGATGCCGCTGTTATTCTTGCTATTATAGGAGGCCATGCACTTGGAAAGGTTATTTGAAATTCGATGCACCAGTAAGTGCAATGAAGTGGGATATCTAAGTCAAGCGAATAATATGAAACGCACAGCAAATTAATAGTATAGTGGATTCAAGCTAAGACTGTCTTCTGATTTACTCGTCTCCCACAAGTGGCAGAAGCCTCCGCCATACTACTATACTCGTATTTATCATAAAAACAAAAGTTCCTTTTTTATCAAAAAATATTACCCAAAAATAACGTAATTATTATAATTTAACACTAGAAAGACTGAAATTGTTATATACCATTACCCATAGAATTAAAATAAAGATCGGAAGTTAAACATAACTATTAAAAAAAAAATTTAGCTTGTATAAAAAGTCTCAAAATTCTAACTAAATATATCGTAATACATATTTTCTTATCTAAATGAAAAAAGCAGTCCTACTGCTAGCTTTAGGTCATTTAGATCTAAGTATATAATATCAAAATTACCACAAGTGATTTGATTTACATCGTAATAAAAATGTATAATTAAGCAAATAACATAATATAAATCATAGATGGGCAAAATGTAATCAGATTAATGAAAATGATTAACGATTACATTTTGCCCAACTCTGATATAAATCAACTTATAATTAAGGGAATTTTAATTAGCTTGCAACACTGAAATAGACAGGCGCCATCTTTCAATAAAATAATAGAAAATAGAAATGTCTGTATGTAAGCGTTTAGTTGAAGTATAAATAGTATAGTTACCTGCCAATGGTACGGTGTGAGAGTCAGACTTTGAGGGTTGTGGGGCCGTGCTGTACATGTACTTGAACAGGAGATCCGTCACGCTGCGGGGGATGCCGCCGCCGCGGTCCGACATCTGCCATATTTCAAATAGCAATCACTCACTCATCTCTACACACGAGAGAAATTATAACAGAGCGCGTGCCTGCTGTTTATTATCTTCATCTCTTTCACACGAGTATTTTTATCATAGTACTATCTCGCTCGCGGTCCGTGTGATATTTATTTATAACGGTTAATTTACCAGTGATTTTACGTTTTTACCCATCTCAGCTTATTACGTACACAAAAATTAGACACCGTGGTTTGTTGAAGTGGTACTTCTTAGATGGAGTTTCAATAATCGATCAGTGGACATGAGAGTATAATTTAAACTGTTTAGCCACATTTCGGTACATAAAGGCGAAGATAGATACTGTACCCTTTTGTGAGAAAAGGATAAAGATAGATTCAACGTCAATTTCTTTTATTTCACGCAGGATATATGATGTAATATTATGTATAATTCTTTTATTTTTTTATTACCTTGAGTATATCCAGTAACTTATATATCTAGAAACTTCAGTCGCGGTATATATGGGCCGATATGACGACGGAGACAATCAATGAATCCTCGTCCTTTGATAGTCGCTTTTGTTTTTGGACTATACTGTACTTACCATCAATTGCACTGTAGTTATTTTGACAAGCCAGTGTAAAAAAATCTAAATTCGTATACAGTCAAAACCGTTTACGGCGACATCGTTTAGAACAAGATGATGATGTCCTAGCCGGATTCGGCCACGGCGACTGTTTCAACGCCGATTAAAAAAATCAAGGTCCAGTTTTCGGAAACAGTCAATTGCGCAGGATATATTTAAGTGCATAGCTGGACGCGCAGCCAGAAAAGCACTCTCTCGTCCGAGCTCCCTCAGGCCCGATGGAAAGGAGAACCAGTACGATCGGGAGGGAGCGGGATGCAGGTTTGGTCGAGTTTTCCCTTCTCTGAACACCTGGTTGAATTGCGGGGTTAAAGAGATACTTTAGTCGCCTTTTACGACACCTCAGCAAGAGGGCGGTGCTATTCTATTCTGCCGGCAGCCACCACGGCACAACAACAACACCAACAACAGAACAAGATAACGGTTATATTGACCCAGAACAAAGGTCCCGATTGAATGCTAAATGACCGATAATATCTCGAAAACATCACCGGTTGTTACGACTAAATATGAGTAGTCCCTTCGATGTCGTTATAACAGATTTTTTTTTACACTGGCTCGACATAGTGACTACAGAGTACCTGATGGTAAGCACAGTGTAGTCCAAAAACGAAAGCGAATATCAAAGGATGAAAATCCATTGATAGTCTACATCGTCACGTCGGCCCATATATACCGCGACTGAAGGTCTCTAGGTATATGAGCTACTGGATATACACAAGCTGATCCCGAAACGCGACAAGCCGAAACTGGTCACTATGACGGGCTTTACACCCATGCACTGTGGTCGGGATCCAGACGGGCACCGACGCCCTGCCACCTCGCTGCTGCTCGTTTAGCACCACCCAGGAGCCACGTGTAGGGAAACTAGGGTAAAGCCTACGGACGCGAGCAGCTTCGACTCCCACTTCAGATTTTGACTGTACTGTGTGTTGCTCTTTCATTTTCTCAATAAACGTTTTATTACATCAGCAAGGCCGTCGCCGGACAATTATAAAGAGATGAATTACCTTAACGGAGACATCTTCCTTGCCGAGCACCAAATTCACTTGTATGGGGGGCGGCGAACCTTCGTGGTTCTCCATCACGGCTCGCATCGCGTTCTTGAATAGCTCGAACAGCATGTGGTAGAGATGCGACGGCACGTACACTATCGGCATGGGCCGGTCGCTTGCCACTGCGAACAGTTAAGGCACATCTCTAATTCTCACGGCCACTCAGCAGCGGCTGTTAACCCACGATATACTGATCTGTATGCATGAAGTTTTTTTTTATAGACAGGCACACTCCTGGCCTCAATCACACCTAGTAGAAAGCGAAGATGAGATGAATCGTAGAAGTCCGACATACCTGAATCGCTGCCCTCACAGTGACTCTAATGGTCCTAGGCAGGATTTCCCCCGGGTTAACAAAAAAAAGACCCGAGAATCTGATTTAGGACGACAAACGTCTCTAGTTTACAGTCTAGTGCATGTTTTGAATGGGCGATTCGGAGCGTGTCCCGAGTTTCATATTACTTGTTGTTTAAAATGCTTTGTGGCGTCATATACCATACTAGCTGATCCGGCAAACGTTGTTTTGCTATATAAGTTATTGTAATATCTTCTAAGATGTTCATTGATATTAAGTGATGTTAAAGACAATTTTGTTCACAATTAAATACTCTTAATCAACAAATAGTTATTTGGATAAAGATTAATATTATTACGTTGATACAACTCTTAACAAATAATGCATTAATTTCGACCAAAGTTGATTACCATAAAAACGGTTCTAATAAGTTAATCTTAAAAGATAGACATATACTGTCGTGGACATTTTTTTAGATCAATTTAAGAGGAATAATTCTTTAATACATATATTTTTGGTATCTTGAACCGTTTTCGCAGCGCACGCAATGGAAGCACTCAAGGATGAATAATTTTCCCTGTTTTTTTCACATTTTCCATTATTTCTTCGCTCCTAATAGTTGCATCGTGATGTTATATAGCCTAAAGCCTTCCTCGATAAATGGTCTAATCAACACAAAAATATCTTTTAAGATTTTAAGACGTCGAACAACACAATCTTTCTAGTAACGTATTTAGGGCGCTACCAACGTCGCTGCTCCTGAGAGCCGCCTGCCAAAGTCTGAACGGCACCTTTTCCTTTTCGCTGCACGTATATACAACGCCCCCTATTTTTGACTATCCTCTTACGACTATCAACCTATGTGTGTGTGGTAGGCGATTTGAATAAGTCTCTTCTCTGTTATACATGAGTATTCTCACTCATCTAAAAGAGCTGTCCGTTTCAGGAACAAGTTGTTGCATGAGACGGTTCAGGATAAATAATAAGCGGCTGGCTTCGTTAATATATTGGTATATTTTTTCTTATAATGTCAAAGAATCAATTGTTTTATAAATAACGTGGTTACTATGGTATTTAGACTGAACAAGAGCCTAATTTATATTTTGAAAGAATATAGATAGAAAATGATTACTCTCATTCGCGTCTGTTTAGTCTATGATCCTCAGGAATAGTACTGGCTTTTAATTATCTCTCTTCTCAATATTCCCTCGTTTTATTATTGAAGAACCTCGTTCATATTCATACAGGATGAGCGTCAGTCGTACCATTCAAATAAAATATAGATACCTACATTTCAAAAGAGATTCGATTTGTTTCTTAGTAACCCTTAACGTCTTTCTTACAGATCCTCATTCATAACCATACAGTGTAAAACTTCACTCAGCACCGTTCTATATGAACCTCACTCAATTCTATACTAAACTAGCTGTCCCGGCAGACCTTGTTCTGCCCTATTTCTCTAAAACAAAGTAACATTGTTTTAATGTTAATAGCTTCCCCGTCAGATTTTTTGAAAATTGTTTGTAGCAACCTGGCCTTAATGCTATATGTATAAAAATTGACAAATATTGACATTAATATTTATACGTCACTCAATAATTGTTTTGCCTTCCCGGAACCCGTCCACTAACATTTAAACTTTATGGTATGGTGTTAAAGTTCAAATTGATTTATAACAAATCTTTTGTATGAGAATATAGAAAAGTGTTGTTTTTAGACTTTTCCAGACATTTTTATTAATTTTTCTCTGCGTAATAACCATCCCCAGACTTCAACAAACACAACAAAAAAGAAATCAGCCAAATCGGTTCAGCCGTTCTCGAGTTTCGCGCTTATCAAGACATTTTCCGATTCATTTTTATATATAAGAAGATAGATAAGCCATATTCGACACCAATCCATGTTTATTTGAACTACATATACTGTTTGCGCCGTTTATTATTAATTTACATTTATTTTATTCAGAGAAATTATGGTGCGTGAGAGTTAACGAGGAATAAGAAGGAATTCCGGGAACGAACTTACTTGTTTAGATCCCGGTCCACGGCGCTGGTTCAGCCGTCCACACCACAATTTCACGCGTTGATGGGTTAGCAGAGCGTTCGTGTTTTTTACAGTTGTATAACACAGGGTTGTAGCGTTTTTATAGAATTTTTAAAGAGTTTTATAAAGCGAGCGCGTTACAAGTTTTTGAAGGGTTCGAACCCAGAGAAAGGAAACGGATGAGGTAGGTAGGGGGATAAAAATGTCGAATGAGTGTTGCTAGTGTATAAATAGATAATATAAATTAAAATATTATAAATAAAGAATAAAAAAATAAAATAAAAGTAAATTAATAATAAACGGCGCAAACATATACCATCATATATTCTATTCTCCTCTACTCTGGATAAGCCTCAAAACCGATCTATATTTCTGTATGAGATTCACTCACCATCATTCCGACTTATCAACATTCACCTCCATTCTTTTTTTTTTACACTGGCTCGACATAGTGACTACAGAGTACCTGATGGTAAGTACAGTGTAGTCCAAAAACGAAAGCGACTATCAAAGGATTAAAATCCATTGATAGTCTACATCGTCATGTCGGCCCTCGTATACCACACGACTGAAGGTCTCTAGGTATATGAGCTACTGGATATACACAAGCTGATCCCGGAACGCGACAAGCCGAAACTGGTCACTATGACGAGCTTTACACCCATGTACTGTGGTCGCGATCCAGACGGGCACCGACGCCCTACCACCTCGCTGCTGCTCGTTTAGCACCGCCCAGGAGTCGCGTGTAGGGAAACTAGGGTAAAGCCTACGGACGCGAGCAGCTTCGACTCCCAAATGACATTCTAAATGAGTCGCACTCAACATCGTTCCGAATGAGTTCAACTCACTCGGCACGGTTCTATATGAGGTCCACTCACCTCCGTTCTGCAGCAGCTGCAGGTCCGGCGAGGCGAGATAATACCGGTCGCAGAGGAACCTCGCGTTCTCGTACGCGTCTCTGACGACGGCCACGACGTCGCATGCGGGGTCGATGGAGCCGATGTGCCGGCCCCCGTTCCCGATCCCGTTCAACGAGGCCTGCTTCGCACCGAGCTGCTCGCCAAACAGCAACGCTATATAAGAGTTAATTAATTCTATATTCACATCGTTTTCAAAAAGTGGCTTGCCTTTCGGTTTTCTATAGACTATACTCTGGAGAGTGTGCGGCTGAGTTGTATTCATTCATAGCATAACTAAGTCATTAGCTTTGTAATGGGACTCGCTTACTCTATAGTGACGAACCACCTCTATAGTGCCTCTATAGTGAGGCTCTTACGTCGCGTAAACTACTCAGTTTGGAACACCGGCGTAAAGTGACTTGCCTTTCGGTTTTCTATAGACTATACTCTGGAGAGTGTGCGGCTGAGTTGTATTCATTCATAGCATAACTAAGTCATTAGCTTTGTAATGGGACTCGCTTACTCTATAGTGACGAACCACCTCTATAGTGCCTCTATAGTGAGGCTCTTACGTTGCGTAAACTACTCAGTTTGGAACACCGGCGTAAAGTGACTTGCCTTTCGGTTTTCTATAGACTATACTCTGGAGAGTGTGCGGCTGAGTTGTATGATTTAGTTCCACCCTCCCCCTTCTACCATAAATTGACGAGACGCCGTGCTGGTTTGCACCATTTTGTGGTTGACATTCCTGCTCCTCGCACTAAGCGATTTGCCTCCTCCTTTTTGCTGCGAACCGCGAAGGAGTGGAACTCGCTTCCTGCGTCAGTGTTTCCGGCGTCTTATGACATGGGAATCTTCAAACGTCGAGTGAATCGGTATTTGCTGGGTGAGCGAGCTCCATCGTCGGCCTCATCATCACTTTCCAGCAGGTGTGATTGAGGTCAAGCGCAAGCCTGTAGGTAATAAAAAAAAATCAGACCTGATAAGGTTAAGAATTTAAGATTGAAAATGGGTGTTAGGTGATGCAGTGACGTGCATGGGATATTTGAACCGGGTTGGCAGGATTCTCGTAATTAATTTGAATATTATATTATGATAGAAAATAATACATTGCTTTCATAGGAAAGACAGATGGCGTGAATATAGAGGAGATATGAATATAAATGGTTTCTTTTTTTTGTTTAGCAATTTATTCCAGACCTGTTTATCGTCAGGGCATGCAATGCTTTCAAGAATCTATAGAATGAACGCTACTGAGGTATTGCCATGAGAATCCAAATATTTACCTGTCGGTCCCCTATCCCCTCCCAGCACAAGCCTAAACAGCAGACGGCGCCGCGCGCGAATCAAACAGTACTAATCAACACCGGTGCAATCAACACGTGACGCGAGCGCTAAACTGTGTATATTCGTTTTTCTCAATTTCAACGACACCGAAGACACGTCATTCATCACCAAAAGGGTACGTGGTTCCTGTCTTACCTAGTTCCAGGATCTCATTGCCACTATCGAATAATAATAATTGTGTTTCTATATCCAACAGTGGGGAATAACTTTATTCCGGCCTATCCCTTTAATAATACAACCACGTGCGCTGGATTGCGATACCACTATTTTTTCGGTGACTTTTATTTCGGCTAGAACTAAGAAAATCTAACTCTATCTTTATTCGGTCTTTCGTCGCGCGTATTCCCTTCGTTTTATGGTATATGGTGTTTCTGCCATTAAAAAAATATCCTCACCTCAAAGACCCCTAAGGTGTTAAGGGGTAATTTTGGGATATCTCAGCATTATTAACAATGCGGAAAGCCTGTCGCTGCAACCTGTCTAAAGCGTGTGCTTTATTCATCTCTACCCTCTTTTAATAAAAAGTAACCTTTTACCGTGATTGCCCTCCGAAAATTTTTATCTTAAACCTATGATTTACTGACAGGTTACATGGGTTAATGCTAGACACATGCCTGTCATTATCATTAAATACCGTAATCTATTATATAAAAATAAGTCCGGTTTTCCTTCCTGACGCTATAACTCCAGAATGCACGAACCGATTTCTACGGTTTTGCATTCGTTGGAAAGGTCTCGGGCTCCGTGAGATTTATAGCAAACAAAATTCAGGAAAATGTTCAACAAAAAGCAGGAAAACGGGGGAAATTATTTTTCACATACAGCGCCATCTCTGATACATAGCATGTACTACAAACAGATATGGTTTTACGTGGTAGTGGAGCAGATTGCACCAGTATTTTAAGTAGACGGCGCCGAAGCGTTATAGATTGTTTGACAGCTACTCATTGTACTCTGCTCAGTTAATTTCATGAGACATTTATTATGCGCACGTTCTTTCAAACGCTAACTAGAAACCAACACGAAGCCATCTGGTGGCGAAACGAAGTTCGCCGGGTTTGCTAGTTATATGTAAAAATTGGTAGATCATCGAGTCACTAAACTAGCCCAGCGGATTAGTAACTGGAAATGGCAGTGGGCATAGCACATAGCTCATAGAGCGGATAGCTGATGGAATAAGAAAGATCTTGAATGAAGATCACACAATGCCAAGCCAGTGTTGGATATCCACCCCCGATGTGGACAAGCGTCCTAATGCAGACTGCAGGACGAAACAAACCGCTTTCGACCGAACATTCTAGGAAAACGTTAGGAGAGGCATATATCTAGCAATTAACGTCCTAATTAGCCATAGGACGTTGATGGTCGTACGATGATATTGATGTAGTCTCACTGTCAGAGATGATCAGATGAGATTTCTGATCAACTGGAGATTCCCTTTAACGCCTTACTCCATCAGGGGGCAAACAGGAATCGATGAATGCAGATAGATAGATAAATGTGTTTACTAATATTTTATATGATATTTTTTTTAATGGGTGTTAAATATTTAATCTGTTGGTCTTATATTTCTGTTCTAGTATATGTGTATTTTCATATTATTATCTATGATACTTTAAAATTAGTGTATCTGTACTCCATTGATCCCTTCCTTGCTGTTTTCTGCGCGTCGATTCAATAAATGGGTGTCAGCTGAAAATCAGCGCTGGGTGGCTCAGCTGGTCACTTAGCATTTGCTGAGCTGACTTCCCTTTGGCGCATCATCACAACATAGGATGTTTACTGATTTGTTTTCTGTCTTTAATAACCTATTTTGCTGTGTTGTTTGTTGTGTTGTGTGCCAAATAAATGTTTTATTATTATTATAGATCTCGAAAGAATTTCAGTCACATTCATCAGTTGAAGTATTGGAACGATGAGGAAAAGAGAGCGAGAAAACTCACTGTGCTGGTTGATGAGCATCCTAATCGATATCCGGCTCATGTAGAACCTGTCCAGGAAGTACTGGATCGAGTTCTCCGTTCCAGGGTCCACTTCATGCGACTCCTTCAGCTCGAGCACGCCCTGCGCCATGGTCTGCACCACGTCCGCATGACGGTTTCGGATGTGGACTAGTCTCTGGCAGAACCTGTTCATATAATCGATACATAAATACTAATCTGATCTGGGAGTCGAAGCTGCTCGCGTCCGTAGGCTTTACCCTAGTTTCCCTACACGTGACTCCTGGGTGGTGCTAAACGAGCAGCGGCGAGGTGGTAGGGCGCCGGTGCCCGTCTGGATCGCGACCACATTACATGGGTGTAAAGCCCGTAATAGTGACCAGTTTCGGCTTGTCGCGTTTCGGGATCAGCTTGTGTATATCCAGTAGCTCATATACCTAGAGACCTTCAGTCGTGGTATATATGGGCCGACGTGACGATGTAGACTATCAATGGATTTTCATCCTTTGATAGTCGCTTTCGTTTTTGGACTACACTGTACTTACCATCAGGTACTCTGTAGTCATTATGTCGAGCCAGCGTAAAAAAAAGAAATCGAGGGAAATCAGCGTCTATTTCTGCCAGCCGGTCTCTATTTAGAGGAGACAGACTTTTTTTACACTGACTCGACACAGTGTCTGCACCATACCTGATGGTAAGCATGGTGCAGTCCAAAAAACGCCAACGACTATCGATAGGTAAGAAAAACCCATCGGTAGTCACGGCGATAATGTCGGCCTGCACAAATATCTTTTTTTTTATTACATGCAAGCTTGCGCTTGACCTCAATCTCACCTGCTGGAAAGTGATGATGTCCGACGACGGAGCGCGCTCGCCCAGCAAATACCGATTCACTCGACGTTTGAAGATTCCCATGTCATAAGACGCCGGAAACACTGACGCAGGAAGCGAGTTCCACTCCTTCGCGGTTCGCAGCAAAAAGGAGGAGCCGAATCGCTTCGTGCGAGCAGCAGGAATGTCAACCACAAAAGGGTGCAAACCAGCACGGCGTCTCGTCAATTTATGGTAGAAGGGGGAGGGTGGAACTAAATCATACAACTCAGCCGCACACTCTCCAGAGTATAGTCTATAGAAAACCGAAAGGCAAGCTACCTTACGCCGGTGTTCCAAACTGAGTAGCTTACGCGACGCGTAAACTCTTCACGCTACGTTTAAAACACGTTGGTTAATTAGTCAAACATGTTGGTCTCCATGAACTCTCACCAGTTTCTCTTAGTAGCTATGCAGCACGCAACAATCACACCCTGGTAACCACGTCGAATCGTGGGCGTAACCTGGTTGAGGGTATTGCTCGAGATTTTATCGCACAAGTTGTCGCGGTGAGTCCTCGCTTAGTGCAAAAGTAAGCCTACTTGTTCATTATCTGTCTTGGTAATAGAAGCCTAGACTATACGACGATTCTGGCGACGTAGGAAGGCAATTGTGAAAAGCCTAGAGCACTGATAGAGGTCAGTTATCAGCAGAGATGGGCAAAATGTAATCTGATTAATGATGAACGATTACAAAATGTAGTCGTAGTTTTAATTTTCTTGCTCTGTAATCATGATTAAATCCATTTAAAACATTAAGAAATCATAAATTTGTATACGATCTGAGATTTTGTATTGTTTAAAACATAAATGAGCAAAATGCAGCCATATTAATGGTTAAAAACGTAAAATGTAATCGTTAATTTTCTTTATTAATCTGATTACATTTTGCCCATTTATGGTTATCAGTACCCAGTCACTGCATATTATCTCTCTCTAATTGTGTCGCTTCCACGTCCCATTAAATTATGAGAGATTTGAACGAGAAGGTGCGTTTAGCCAAGCGCTAGCATTCACGCACCAAATATATCCAGCGCCATTGACTGTTCTCGAAATATTCATCAGCGAGCCCACCTTCGCCGAACAGGTTAATTTATTTGATATGGAAACGTCGCCAGGGCCGATATCGACCAGGATTACATCGTCACCTAATTACGTCATCATCATTACGTTAACCCTATGTATTGGATATCCTTATTAATATTACAATTTCGAATATGTATGTTTTATTTTAATGTCAAAACTGCTAAACCGGCTTAAAAGAAAAGCAAAGGATCAAGCTAGTAGGTCATGTCGTCAAAAGGGTCATAAACCCCGTAGATCCACAGCACCGTTTATCAATTAAATCGTTTGATTAGGTACTTTACACTAATTTTTGTAACTAATCCGAGCTTATATTAGGGATGTCGAAAATGAAAAAAAATATCGTTATATCGATATATCGATATTTATTAAAATATCAATATCGGCGTCGATATATCGAAGGAAAAATATCGATAAATCGATATATCGATTAAATCTCAATAAACACGAAAGTATTTTACCAGTATTCCTTGTTATTAGACAAAATTACAAAAATATCAAGAACTAAAAGGCTATCTTCTAACTTTAAGACCTATTTAAGATATCAAACAAAAATAAATAATAATAAATAAATGACGGCAAATAATATACATGCAACAAAATATGCATAGCAATGCATAACAAAACATAATACACAACAGTCATAGATAATATAGGTTTTTTTTTTTCGTTCGGTCCTATCTTCTACAGTTTCAGATTTCAGCGACTTTACTATCATACATTTAACACACACTGTAGAGGCCTCGTCGAATAACAATAAGTGATTATTTACTCACTGGCTTAAGGTGGGCTGTTCCGGCTCCATCTGTTCGAACTGTATGATCTCCTCGAAGGACCTCTCGTACCACTGGTTCACGAGGCTCACCGACGGCATTCGCAGCAGGTTCTCCGGGAGCAGTGCTATCTCTTTCATTATATTCGCCAACCTGCGGCACAGACGGAGACGCATGTATTCATATGGGCTTCGTTTAAAAGTAGCTGGATCGTGAGCGCAGTATACAAGTACGAACTTTAAAGCCCGTCATAGTTACTGCCTTTGGCATGTCACGTAAGCGAATCAGTTTGTATACATCCAGTTCTATATATGAGGCGTCTAATTTCAAAACCCGCTAAAACGATTTTTCGTACAAAATTACTTAAAGTCCTAATAATAATTTGAAATGCAATTTTTTATCAAAGCACATATAATATATGATTTTTTTCTTTTTTGCTTTTTTTCTCTAGAATAATGATTTAAATACCTTATAAGAATGTGATTGCTAAGTCAAAGATTAATTATAAGTTTTTATAAATTCATGGGATTTGAAAGAAATATGTTACAGCGGGTTTTGAAATTAGACTACTCATATGTCTACCAGTAAGTACACACATATATCAATATATATCTGGGCATGACGGTCATGCGAGTTCAAATCTTTTCCACAATTCAACTGTCCAACGTGCTTTAATAAATCGCATTTAATATATCGTCGCGCTGTATCCCTTTCGGGGTGAGCAGACATATAACAGTAGCTGTATCCACTTTGCGCTTATACCGTACCCAACGTGACCAGTAGCGTAGCTGATCGCCGTCGCCTCGATATTTTGGTTTAAATAAAGGGCTCCAAACTAAAGTCGCTTGCCTCGCAGGTTTTTAGTTGCACAATGGAGTGTTCTCGAAAGCTACATCCTCTAATTCCACCAGCCCCATTTCACCCTAAAACCACCACATACCGCATCAGATAGCTCCAGATCATGAAATTACTGCCTGCCGCTTTTCCCGTCCTTTTACCTTTGTTTCTCTATTACATGAATGAATCCGTTAAAAAAATGTTTAGAGTACAATTTTTAGAAACTTCACGCAACTCCTTTAACTCTGTGAAAATTTAAATATCCTTTATCGCATAAGAAGCGAAATATTCACTAAAAATCTATCACCTTACATAACTTAAGACGTAACGATATCTCTTTTTATGTTTCCTGGCGAGCGCTTGATCTCAATCACACCTGGAGGAAGGTGAACATGAGCCCCGAGGATGGACTGCGTCCGCCCAACGAATGTCTATTCACTCTTCTCTTAAAAACTCGTAAATCATAACACCGCGGTCGTCATTATCGTACAATATATCTTAGGAGACTTCTGAGTTAACCTTTAAAACGTTAAAGTTAAAACAAAGGCTTAGTTTTAGATACCTATATCTAAAAAAGTAGATCATTATTTTCAAAAGCCTTTTTTAACATACCGTAGTATGCTAGGTAATGTGCTCCCCCCCCCCCCCGAGTTTGGTGCCCGGTACTGGTAACGCAGATAGAGTAGGAGCGTACATTATCACCGATTGGCAATCAACTGTCAATCGATCGAGCATCGCCAGCTAATGATGGATAATTTGAAACAATATGTTATCGAATGAAAAATAACAAACCGACTACATTCTGCATTATCCTCATGAGATAAAGATTTGTTCGAGTGTTATTTTTACATAAAAACATCCAAGACTACAGTGAAAGAGATGTACTATGTACTACAGATCTTTCTGGTAATACATCAATGGAAAAGCACTTATGTTGGCATACCTATTGAATGTTAACTGAAAATCTTAATATAAATTTATTCAAATAAGCCTACTTCCAACCACTTTTTAATCATCAAAAAAAGTCTAACACTGGCACGGAAAGCAGAGTTTATTGGACCGCACTATGCTTACCATCAGGTGGGATGCATTTTCCATAAAATAGAGAACAAACACGAATTAACGTCATAGCGACTTGGTTTTATCTATCGCGTTTCAGGAACAACATATATCTCACATAGTTCATATATCTAGAAACTTTCTGTCGTGGTATATAATACTCGTATATGGGACGACATAGTGACCATTTTTTTTTATCCCCCCGGGGCAAATCCTGCATAGGACCATCAGGGACGCTGTGAGGGCAGCGACCCCGGTGTGTCAGACTCCTACTGACTAAAAACCCCGGGGTGTCCGTCTGATTGCTCCACCCGAGCCTGTGAAGCCAAATTTGTCCAGACGCCCAGGGAACAAAAGGCCTTGTTGAAGCCATCTCTCTGGGGGAGGGGTGGGAGTAACGACATAGTGACCATGGCACTAACCTATTAAGTGGGTTTAAGGGATATATATATATATATATATCATCAACATATGCATTACAAAACGCCTAAGACGAATATATTCGTACAAATTTAACCGTGTATAACCACACTATGGATACAACGAATATGTTGGCTTGAGTATAATATTATATACGTATAAATATATGTTTAAGAGTCCGCGTATCGTTCGTTGCGTTTGAATGGGAAGAATGGGAACTGGTAGTGGTCATTTCCTTTGACGAAATGAGCCACTTAAGAGGTTAAACGGATTCTCGGAAGGTCGCAGCCGTTCTTAGGACTTCATTGTGCGTCCCATCAGGTGCGGTGTGGTTAATTTGTCGAGTTAGTATAAAAAAGTGAGTAGTATAGCATGTAGACGCCGCCCGATACGTGTTTGTGTTAAACACCCTAAAGGTCGTTAGGGTGTTACGGGACGCGCGGGTTAAGGGGTGCGCGCACGCAAGGGATGCTCTAGCTAAAGCAGTCACTACCGAGACCCAAGGCTAGAGTACGTGCGAGTGCGTCGCAGTTCGGTGTGCCTTAAAGTGCAAATAAACAGTAAAACGCCAAAATCCGTGTCCTCCTACCAACACACCCACGACCACCGGTCATAGTAGTTAGTTATTGGAGTGATGTGAGTAGACCTCACACTAGTGTTATTCCACTGATGTGTTACTAGACATAATTTGTTACGTTGGAAGTCTTTTTTTGAGTGGTCTGTGAATCGGATTATCAGTGAAACCTCGAACAAAGTCTATATAAGCCGCTTCACGCACAATGTGAAGTGCCGACATGGACAATGTACATGCGTATCTTATCTACATGACGACAATCTGCTAACTTTCGAAAGAGACTTCGTTTTGTAGGCACTCTAAACGTATCTATTGTACCTGATGGTAAATACAGTGTAGCCCAAAAACGAAAGCGACCATCAAAGGATGAAAATCCATTGATAGTCTACATCGTCATGTCGGCCCACATATACCGCGACTGAAGGTCTCTAGGTATACGAAGAACTAGATAATCCACAAACTGATCCCGAAACGCGAAAGGCCGAAACTGGTCACTATGGCGGGCTTTACACCCGTGCACTGTGGTCGCGATCCAGACGGGCACCGACGCCCTACCACCTCGCTGCTGCTCGTTTAGCACCACCCAGGAGTCACGTGTAGGGAAACTAGGGTAAAGCCTACGGACGCGAGCAGCTTCGACTCCCAAAAACCTAAGTCCTTTTTAGCAATAACGCAATAGTCAATCTTTCACGGTTCCCAATTATTATGTGCAAACAATTGCTATGAGTTTTGCCGCCAACGCACCCGCATCCACACCGGCGAAGTTAGGCCAAAGCCTGTAAGAAGAGAAACTCTGTAGGACAGTACGTTCTGGACTAGCAACGAGTGGACACTGAACTTCATCAAAGTTCAATCGAATGCGACAACAATACCGGACGATATAATCACTCCCAAAGTTTATAACGAAACAGCTTAGCATAAAAAAATAGTTTTAGCTCAATCACACCTGCTGGAAAGCGAAGATGAGGCTGATAAAACGAATTTATTTACAGTGCAGCCAGTGGCCACTATCTATAATATAAAAATAAATCGCAAAATGTCTTGATAAGCGCGAAACTCGAGAACGGCTGAACCGATTTGGCTGTTTTTTTTTTTTTTTTTGTTGTGATTGATGAAGTCTGAGGAAGGTTATTACGGAGAGAAAAAATTTAAAAATTCCCTGCAACTGTCTAAAAATAACACTTTCCGTATTCTCATACAAAAAATTCGTAATAATATTTAAAAGTCAATTTGAACTTTAACACCATACCATAAAGTTTACATGTTAGTGGACGGGTTCCGGGAAGGCAAAACAATTATTGAGTGACGTATAAATATTAATGTCAATATTTGTCAATTTTTATACATATAGCATTAAGGCAAACAATTTTCAAAAAACAGCCGACAGGCCAATAGGTTTTAGCAGAATAAAATCTGACGGGGAAGCTATTAACATTAAAAAAACAATGTGACTTTGTTTTAGAGAAATAGGGCAGAACAAGGTCTGCCGGGACAGCTAGTATTATATACAAATATGACAATGATAACTTATAACAACATACACTAACAGTAAACAAAAAGAAATCAAAGAATTTAAAAACGAATTTAAAAAAGTATGAAGGGGCAGAATATGCGCATACAATAACTAAAACTACAAGATTTGCATACTACAATCAAAATAAATACACGAATGTTAACATTGAAAATTTACATTTAGATGACCCTCAGTTCGTCCAATGCCTTTTCCTTAAATGTTCGTAAAGGAGTCTCCAAACAGAGATGGGCAAAATGTAACCTGATTAATGATTGCAAAATGTAGTCTTAATTTTAATTTTCTTGCTCTGTTATCATGAATAAATCCATTTAAAACATTAAATGATAAATGTGTATGCAATCTGGAATTTTGTATTATTTAAAACATAAATGAGCAAAATGCAGTCATATTAATGATAAAAAACAAAATGTAATCGTTAATCATTTTTATTAATTTGATTACATTTTGCCCATATATACCTAGAGACGGTCCTACATCGCTATGCAAGTCAGAAAGTCTGCTAACCGGTTCTTATAAACATAAATAAAGAAACGGCGTTTGTTTTTTTGTTTTTAGAAAGATTTTTTTTAATTTCACAAATTTTTTTTTACTAACCCTTTCGCTACGGCACATCCCGCGGGATACGGAGCTCTGTGTTATAAATGCGCACATCAAACGCGCGCAGTCTTCAGCATTCAGGGCCAAAGATTTGGCTCAAAACGATTTTCACTAGTTTTTCAGAGGAAATATAATACGGGCGAATAAAATAATAACATATAGTCACCCATCGCGTACAGGCGGCGTTTTTAGTTAGTGACTGTAGCCACCGATAGTAGTGAAAGGGTTAATCTGCTGTGTCCCTAGTTAACTAATAGTTAACATTTCGACATCGACACTGGCTTTCAAAATATCGTGTCATCTTATAAAGACAATTGCATACAATCAGTAGCGTTCATTCCATAGATGCATGGAAGCACTGCATGCCCTCACGATAAATAAGTCTTGACTAAATTCCTCAAAATTAAACAAAAAAAGGAACCATTTATATTAAAATCTATTCTATATATACGCCACCTATCTTTTCTATGAAATCAATATAATATTTACTATCATAATATAATATTCAAAATAACTACGTGAATTCTGGCTACCCTATCCAAATACACTATGCACGGCACTACATACAATTAGCTATTTTTTACTGACGTTATCGTTTCCCGATTGATATTTTGTCTAAGTCACTCACCGCGATATAAATTCGGTCTATAGATATTAAAATACAATAATTGGAGTCAATTGACCGTAAAGCTCGTAGACTTGTTGGGGATGGCTCTTTGACGGTGATTAAAATGCAAAACGTCGAGCATCGAAGTAGAGACGCCTACCTCGCAGTCTTTTACCGGTTACTCAGTGGAGAGTGCTCTCAGGAACTGCATTATCTGGTTCGGCCATCCCCATTTCATCATAAAATCACTAGACACCGTGTCTGATTTCAACCGTATGTGGTGGAGGTTCCTTGTATCTCGCACGAAAAAATTCGCCTCCACATTCATCATGAGAACAGCTAAGGAGCGGAATATGCTTCCAGCAAACATATTTCCACGAGCTTTTGACCTGAGAGTTTTTAAGAGAAGAGTGAATAGGAATTTGTTGGGCAGATACATTTCATCGTCGAACTCATTTTCACCTTCCAACAGGTGTAATTGAGGCCAAGCGTCCGCCTGTAAATCATCTATACTAATATTATAAAGCTGAAGAGTTTGTTTGTTTATTTTTTTTAACGCGCTAATCTCAGGAACTGCTGGTTCGAATTGAATTCTTTTTGTGTTGAATAGACCATTTATCGAGGTAGGCTTTAGGCTATATTACATCATGATGCAACTATTAGGAGCGAAGAAATGATGGAAAACGTGAAAAAAAACGGGGATAATTATTCATCCTTGAGGGCTTCCATTGCGTGCGATGCGAAAACGGTTCAAGATACCAAAAATATATGTACGAAAGAATTATTTCGATCTAAAAAATGTCCGCGACAGTATATGTCTATCTTTTAAGATTAACTCACTAGAACCGTTTTTATGGTAATAAAATTTGGTCGAAATTCATGCATTATTTGTTAAGAATTGTATCAACGTAATAATATTAATCTTTATCCAAATAAATGTGTTGTTGATTAAGCGTATTTAATTGTGAACAAAATTGTCTTTGACATCATTTAAGAAGATATTACAATAACTTATATAGCAAAACAACGTTTGCCGGATCAGCTAGTAAATAATAAAAGATAAATAATAATGAAATTCAATTTTAAATCATAAAGACTCTAAGACTTAGTCTTACAGAGTCTTTTCAAAAATTCCAACCTTATCAAATTTACCGGTGCTTTAGTAAAACATATTCAAGGTGTTAATAAAAAAATGTAAAATAACGATTGCGTGATCAATTTCGATGGTGCTGCCATCTCTTGATAACATTTGTAATTTCATGTCTTTGTGTTGCTGCAAACTGATCTGGTTACGCGAAATGTTTGTAATTATGTTGCAATATCGTGTGCCTAACTATAAAATCCGACATCGCGTTAACCCTTTTTTTGATAACGTATCTGTGGAGATACATCAGTATTAACATAATCTAGTGTCATAATTTTTTAGCGCAATCTTAATATTTTTATATGAATTTTTAGGTAAATTCTTAGTTTTCGTACGCACGTTAACTTTTTTCTAGACACCCTTGGGTCATAAAAGTTACGTAGTATGAATATTATGTTAAAGAGGTCGAAGTTTGTAGATTCATATGGTTTTTATACAAATGAGAAAAGTTATATTACGATGAATTTAGAATGTGTCACATAAGAAAATTATGGTGTCATTGATGTATTGTAATAATCATAAAAATAATAATGTCGAGATCAATAGATCTCGACATATTTAACGGAACTATATGCAAATTAAAAAAAAGGATGTTATTTGAGAAGATTGTTCCATAGATTATTGTTTTTTTTTCTGTTATAAAATTTTCTGATTATAGTAGTTTATATCTTTTTGTGTTACTCGTATTTTTATTTTTCTTTTCTTCTGTGCATGTAGTCTACACTTATAAATATAGTCGCATTTATAATGTATCCTCTTCATGTTTTATATAGTTTTGTGTTAATGTAGTCTATGTAAGTGTACTTATAAATAAATAAATAAATAAAATATATAAATATACAAAATGTACGATCTGTAATAAGGTTTATTATTAATTTCTCTGCGCCTGCTTCAAATTATTATATTGATATTAAAAAAATAAATTTCTGCCAAGTTAAGCGTTAAGATTCACTATGCCAGAGATCGGATAATGGCTCTAAAGCGGAACCGGGTAGGACAAATAGCAACGATTTCTAATAAAAAACAGGCATGTGTACTCTGTAGCAAGAAATCTCCGTTTTCCCACCTTCCCGCTCTCCAGGGCGCCGCCCTTTTTTTTTAAGCGGACTAACTACTGATTGCCGGGAAAGGCATTTACAGTTCAACCGGGCTTAGGGGGCGAGCACAGAAGGTGCTCATCCAGCGAGTTTTTGGGTTGGGTGGCAACGCAAGGGCACCCCTGTGGGTACGAACCTCGACTTGGACCGCCAGCCGATAAAGTACTAACCCTACGGGTGATCTATACCAGCGTTTCGGAAGCGACTACCCTGAGAAGAAACGCCGAAAGAAACTCAAGGCTGCGTCCGAGTGGAACTGCGCCTCCCTTACGACGCAGGACCTTAAATATTTTGGTCGTGAATATTCATCGCTATCTCAGCTTGAGAGACCGCATGGCTGCATCATACCCGCAACTTTAAAGTACAGATTAAATAGGGATTTACGCACCATATGCTCACTGATGAAGGAAACCATCGTGAGGAAACTCGCATGGCATCTAATAGAAACGTCATGTGTACTAGTGATGTGTGAATGGCGATCAGCTGCGCTACTGGTCACGTTGGGCACGACATACAGGCGCAAAGTGGGTACAACCACTTTTTTTTACACTGACACGGCACCTGACTATACCATACCTGATGGAAAGCATGGTGGAGCCCAAAAACGCCAACGACCACCAACAGCAAACAAAAAAACATCGATAGCCGCAGCGATCATGCCGGCCTGCACAAACAACTATTCACGCTTCGCTTAAAAGACCTAATATCATAAGATAATGGAAACACGCTCGCCGGAAGATCATTCCACAGATCAAGACACGGCAAAAGTATGAGTTAGAGAACTTTGACCTCGCTTAGCAAAGTTCTCAAAAAATAAATTCGTTTTGACAAAAAACCGAATATATAATAGGAACTTGAGTATAGCCATAGTGCTCGCAGAGCCAAGTCCATGTTGACAAAATCGGTGATTTACCTAAATTCTTTGACATTCATTGAGTAATATAAATTGTAATGTTTAAGTAAAGTCTAAGCAAACTTAAAGTTTACTTTATAAATCTCAGCCTTAGTCCTAGCCGGGAGGTGAGTTACCGTATAGCCGTGACTCCGTTAACCCGAGCGCATTGTTGTACTATGAAAGAGGGAGGGTGGAACAAGGTCAAAACTTTAGAACTTGTCAAAAGTTGGCTACAGTAAGCTTGTCAAATAAATATCGATACATCGATATATTGAGATTTTCAATTCAATATATCGATATTTTTGGGCGATGTATTTTATAATGATATATCGATAGAAAATATCCAGTATCGAAAATTGTGTCGAAAAGGATATTTTTTTCATTCTTATGGCACTGAAGTCGCTGAAATCTGAAACTGTAGAAGATAGGAATGAACGAAAAAAAAGAAGAACTATATTGTCTATAACTGTTGAGTATTGTTTTGTTACGTTGTATGCATTGACATATGAATTTGTTGCATGTATATTATTTGCCGCCAGTTATTTATTTATTATTTATTTTTGTTTGATATCTTAAATAGGTCTTAAAGTAAGAAGATAACCTTTACGTTCTTGATATTTTTGTAATTTTGTCTAATGAAAAGAAATACTGGTAAAATACTTTCGTGTTTATTCAGTTTTAATCGATATAACGATTTTTTTTTTCATTTTCGACATCCCTAGGCTACAGCCGAAGCTTCGGTTTAACAACTAGTCTGCATGTTTTAGACAGGATATTCTTTTAATTCACAATGTTACGGTTTTAATTGAAATTATTCTGCCAATTGTACTAATTATTAGTAACATCGTTAAACAATGGCACATAATTATAACATCCTGCTGCAGGATCAATTATAAACAACATACACGGACAAATTACACACATCCATCTAGTCCCATACTTTTTACTATGGCTACTGGACAAAGATATACGAGTACATCAATTAACCTTGTTCCGCCCTCTCCCTTCCTAAATAGAACCACGCGCGCGGGTTTGCGGAGTCACGGCTATACGGTATCTCACATCCCGGCTAGGACTATGAAGTTCTTTAGCTCCTTCTTTTGCCGTGTCGTTGGGCTGTGGAATGGACTTCCGCCGAGCGTGTTCCCACCGTCCTATGATATGGGATCCTTTAAGCGTAGCGTGAAGAGATATTTGTGCAGGCCGGCATGATCGCTGCGGCTATCGATGGGGTTTTCTTACCTGTCGATAGTCGTTGGCGTTTTTTGGACTGCACCGTGCTTACCATCAGGTGCGGTGCAATCACTGTGTCGTGTCATAATAAAAAAATTTAAAAAACTATCTATGCGGCAGAGATGTGCAAAATGTAATCTGATTAATGATTAACGATTACAAAATGTAGTCGTAATTTCAATTTTATTGCTCTGTAATCAGGATTAATCTCTTCAAATCATTAAGGAATCATGAATGTGTATGCAATTGAGTATTCCATAGTGTTTAAAACATAAATGAGCAAAATGCTGTCATGTTAATGATTAAAAACGCAAAATGTATTCGTAATCGTTGTTCGTTAATCTGATTACATTTTGCCCATCTATGCTATGCAGTATGTTTTGAAAACCCTGTCCGACCCGAAAGGGCCGTATTGGTATCATAACATTAAAAAAAATATCGTATAAAATTGAAAGAATCGAATTATTTTAGATCTAAACTCTTTACTTACAAAAATCAGTGTAAAAACTAATCAAACGATTTAATTGATAAACGGTGCTCGAGATCAACAGGGGTCATGACTCATGACCCTTTTGACGTCAGGATCTACTAGCATGATCCTTTGCTTTCCTTGTTTCCTTTGTTCACGAGCTACGCACGCACTATGTAAGTTGTTCCCATATAATTAATTTATATTATAATTTTATTAGTCCTTTTTTACTCTTTAACACAAAACGAATAACCTAAATAAGATCTAATATCGATAGCGAGTAAAGTCATCACGGGCCGGGCAGGGTTTTTATAACATACTGTATGCATTATCCTTCCTTTTATTTGTTAATTCTATGCTATCGAAGAGCCTAGAAAACGCTCGTTGTACGCGTGTTCCGTGTGACACATTGTTTACAGCGGCAATCAAGACTGGTTAACTCAAACTACGTACAGAATATATATGTTATACGTATATGTCCCGTGTTAATCATTGTTTGTTCATTTTTTGCGAACGTTTTTTATTGTTTTATCAAGTGCCAATGATAGCCACTAAATCTACTTGCTCAGTTTCAAGTGCCAATGATAGCCACTGAATCTACTTGCTCAGTTTTGACTATTTTTTTTTATTACTGACATGCTTGCGCTTGACCTCAATCTCACCTGCTGGAAAGTGATGATGAAGCGCTCGCCCAGCAAATACCGATTATTATGTCTACAACGTAATGCAATAACTCAAGATATTTGCATCCAGATTGATAATTATATATAGTTACGCTATATACGTTTCGGAGTGAGTAGAGATACTTTATACCTTGTTTATTTTATAAAATTCCCCCATGATAGACAAAGAATAAGTTAGTTTTGTTTGTGAAACAATTATTCCAGTTTCGGCTTGTCGCGTTTCGGGATCAGCTTTTGTATATCCAGTAGCTCATATACCTAGAGACCTTCAGTCGCGGTATATGTGGGTCGACGTGACGATGTAGACTATCAAAGGATGAAAATCCATTGCTGCTTTCGTTTTTGGACTACACTGTACTTACCATCAGGTACTCTGTAGTCACTATGTCGAAACAGTGTAAAAAAATGTTTTATTTTGATTCTATTATTTATTGTCTTAGTAGCTCAAATGATGAATATTTATTTTTACTATTCAAAACTAATACGAAAATTGACATTCAAACAATCGTTATAAGGGACTTCGTAAAATGATGAAGGTGTAGTCGATGTCACGAGCATTGCACTATGTTGCTGGATGTTCAAATAAAAGACTGTACTGTCGAACTATGATATATTAGAATTTTTAATATATATTTACAATTTTGTGAAACGAAACAATTGTGAGTTATAATTCGGTTGTAGCGCCATCTAGTTTAGAACAAAGATACTTAATGAGCGTAATAATTAATTTTAACTTTTCAACTATTTTAAACAGTCGATGTAACGACTTTGCGTGTCGTGCCCAACGTGACCAGTAGCGCAGCTGATCGCCGTTCTCACAGCACTAGTACACATGACGTTTCTATTAGACGCCATGCGGGTATCCTCACGATATTTGATCGGTGAGCAAAGGATTAATTGATCTGGGAAAATCCAGATGTACGTGCCGAGATTTGGACCAATACGCGGCGCCGCGCCTGGACACCGGCCCCTTGCCCATTAGACTACCACAACCACTTAATTTATTTGTATATATTATAATTACTAACCGTACTGGTAACTCTTTCTTCAGGAAGAGATAGGATTTTCTTTCACACGCATTCAAACCTGTAAATAAAAAAAAAAAAACTATTAAAAAACTTTGAAATAAGAATTTTTCATTTTTAACCAAAAAGCAAAATTTCCATAGATCTTCTATCCTCGTATCTATATTCTAGATAGATTACAGATCTTACTTCTAAATTAATGGATCTTCAAAATAACTTTAAACCCCTGTTTCACTCCCCTTAGCAATGAAATCTCCACCCTTAGTGAGTGCTAAAGTCGTAAAAACAAAAATATATAAAATTTTTCTCACGGGTCATCATTCCTTTACGTATTTTTTTTTTACACTGGCTCGACGTAGTTACTACAGAGTACCTGATGATAACTACAGTGTAGTCCAAAAACGAACGCGACTGTCAAATGATGAAAATCCATTGATAGTCTCCGTCGTCATGTCGACCCACATATACCACGACTGAAGGTCTCTAGGTATATGAGCTACTGGATATAGACAAGCTGATCCCGAAACGCGACAAGCCGAAACTGGTCACTATGACGGGCTTTACACCCATGTACAGTGGTCGCGATCCAGACGGGCACTGACGCCCTACCACCTCGCTGCTGCTCGTTTAGCACCACCCAGGAGTCACGTGTAGGGAAACTAGGGTAAAGCCTACGGACGCGAGCAGCTTCGACTTCCAAAACTTATTTTAGACTTCGTATTATACATTTTTACCTCATTATGTTATAAAAAGCAATTACCAGAGTCTCTTGCCGGCTTTTCTCGGTAGATCCTGCTTACCGAACTAGTGGTACATAAATTTTGATGACCACTATGATTATCAAAAGTAAAAATTCTACCGATGGTCGCAGCCATCGTAGCGGCCTGCACAAATATCTCTTCACGCTTTGTTTAGTAGAGCCAATATCATAGGATCGTTGGGACACGCTCGCTGGAAGACCATTCCACAGCTCAAGGACTCCGCTGAAGTAAGAGTTAGAGAAGTTCTTAGCCCTAGCCGTGTAGCTGTAACTCGGTAATCCCGCGCGCTTTGTGTGGAAGCGAGAGGGTGGGACAATGTTAAATAACTCTTCAGAACACTCGCTTTTTTTTCGGCATATCCTACGTTGATGGCCTGTGAAAGATCTTCACAACAAAACCGGGCTTGGTGGGCGAACGCAGAGGGCGCTCAGCCAGCGAAATTTATAGGTTGGGCGGCTACGCAAAAGCACCCCTGTGGGTACGGACCTCGACTCGGGCGGCCGGCCAGTTTAAAAACGAACCTAACTGTGATCTATCGGCGTTTCGGAAGCGACTGCCTTGAGAAGAAACGCCGAAAGAAACTCAAGGCTGCGTCGGAGTGAAACTGCGTTATTTAAACGACAGTTGACGGGCCTATCCTTAATCGTCATCGTCGGCGCCGCCGGAGAACACTCGCCATGACACAAACGGTAGTCAACGCTTGGTGTTTTTTAAGGTTTTAAAGTAATTTTAATTATCTTATCGTAAAAACAAACCTTTAATTTAAAAAGTTCTTAAAATCATTATATAGTTAATTTTTAGTGAAACTGGAATTAAAGTTCTTAATCTGTGATTAATCGACTTAGTTTTCGACCAGAAATCGACCTTCACTCAGACACTAATATTCAATATATTTACATTAAATTTCAAAATAAACACAGTCGGGTCGTAACAGGTAATTTTTGTATCAATGCCAAACAGTGTTCGAACTTTGGCCGCCGCGTGCTTCATAAAACCTAACGTCCAGTCCACACGAGACAATTACTTGGCAAATATCGGAGTCCAATGTACGACGCGAATGGCTAATTACATTCGATGGCGCCTTATAATTTAAACGTGTTAAAATATAAAAAAAAGAAAGGTCATTTATTTGGCACATAACATACAGTACATAAGGATAAATTTATTAAGATAGAAAACAACAAAACCAAATTCAGTAAAAAATTTAAAAACATTTCTTCAAAAACACTTTTGTGATGTAGCTCCTACGGCATTCGGTTTCGTCGCTTGATTTTGAGATAAAAGCTCTTCACATATAGAGTGATGGAAAACGAAGTAATTTTATAAAGATTCCTTTTGAGTTACGGAACCTTAGACAGCAAATTTATTTGATATCTCTGGCTTAGTGACGTTAATTCTATAAAAGCATAATCATCATTATTAAGGGTGACAGAAAATATATACAATAAAAATGTAAGTAAAAGTAAGAGCAGAGGCCGACCGAGATTTACTTAAGCAGAGTAAATAAAAAGATGGAGGATAATATCAAAAGTATGCGGAATCGGCGAGAATGCATAAAAGGATTAATAACAGAGAGAAGTTGAGTTTCATTCTCGCTTCCTATCCCAATAGGGACTTTGTATGATGATAGATAAATAGCGTAATTTTTTTATACTTGAACATTTATTACAATGTTTTCATGCTTCTATTTAATGCACACCACTAATCTGGCTTATTTCTTAAAACTCCTTTAGTCTCGTATTTCCGTAAAATACTAGGAAATAATTATGACTTAGTCTGGAACTTTCCGAATACACTTGTAACACAGGTTTATTTACAAAAATAGTCCAACTATAATACATAAGCATACATATCAAAGCCCATTGTTTGTCAGTATTCTACACGTAAGAACAAATAAAGCCGGTCATTCAGTACTTTGTCAACATGCGATGCAAATAAAACAGATGTTTCAGTGTAAACACGTCATTATCGAATAGTGGAAGGACAAAGTTGTTTATAAATACAGACTTCGGGCAAAGTACGCTACGCTGAACGAATCGCCCTCTCTGCGCGACAGAGACAGCGATATGTCGGCAGATAGTGTTGCCAGCCCCGGAAATGAAAATACTCAAAAAATATTATCGTACTAAGCATAGATAGGCAAAATGAAGTCAGATTCATGAAAAACAATTACGATTACATTTGTGTTTTTCATCATTAACATTACTGTATTGTGCTCCCCTATGTTTTAAACGCTACGAAATCCTCAATTGCGTCAGAGATGGGCAAAATGTAATCTGATTAATGATGAACGATTACAAAATGTAGTCATAATTATAATTTTCTTGCTCTGTAATCATTATTAAATCCATTTAAAACATTAAGAAATCATAAATGTGTATACAATCTGGGATTTTGTAGTGTTTAAAACATAAATGAGCAAAATCCATTCATATTAATGGTAAAAAACATAAAATGTAATCGTTAATTATTTTTATCAATCTGCTTACATTTTGTCCATCTATGAATTGCGTATACATTTATGACTCCTTAATGTTTTGCAGGTTTTTAATCATGATTACATAGCAATAAAATTAAAACTACGACTACATTTTGTAATCGTTAATTATTAACCCAATTACATTTTTTGCACATCTCTGATACTAAGTATACAGGGTGATTTTATATACGAGAGAGATATTCATGAAGGATATACAGTATTCGATTCTGATTCCAAATATCTAAAATAGCGATATCTTATTATTAAAAAAAAAGTAAATTATAATCAACATATTTAACGATAATTACACGCGTGGATGAATGAATACCAATTAGAGAATATAGTAATTTGTACTTTTATTTGTTGTATAAAGGTACAAATAAATAAATTCAGCTATATCTCTCTCGTCTATAAAGTAAATCTGTATATATACCCCTCTTTTTAAACGTTATATCTCCTACAATTATTCTATATATAATATGTGTCGATTATATAACTGCACAACACGTCATAACGTTCATTGTGACATATATATATATATATATATATATATTTGTTATGCCTTAGCAGGTATAAAATGACCTCATAACTCAATCATCAATGCGTAAAAATCTCCTAAATTTAGCGGAAATTGCCTAAACTGGTATTTCAAGCGGTAATTACAATACAGATGCCGTCAAACAGGGAGCTGGTTATGAAAATAAAGTAGGTAAAATAAACTACATTTTTGGACAACGACAAACTAAATAAAATTTGTTTTATTATAATTTATTGCAAGCTATCAACGAGTCCACACTGAGCTTCATCAAGTTCCATCGAATGCTAAATCAATTCCAAACGATATATTAACCCCCAAACGCTCTAAACACAATTGAGGTGAGGAACAAAATTGCTTGCGATAAATAGAAGATAATAATAATACTCTAGTAACATTATTTCTATATCGCTTGTTAACGTTACGGCGTACCGAGAATCGGATACGGCGTACCAGTGTGAAACACAACCGAATCGCGGTGCCCGACAAACGTATTAAGTATGCACTTAGGCTAAGATTTATAGATGTTACTTCGACTATGCGTATATTTTACTCAAAAATTACAAATTATATTATTTAATTAATGCCAAAGTGTAACAAAAAGTATTAAAAATCATTATATGGGAATAGTGCAGCGCTACGCCAATAGATGGCGTGAGCAGTCAAGTAAATCACGCAATTGTTTTTTTTACTTAGTTTATAAATCTTTCATAACTTTCACGTAGTAGTGGGGAGCTAGGTTGAGTTGTAAAGGTCTGTACCGGCCACCAACATCAGTCCTTTAAAAAAATAAAAAGGTATTTGTGGAGACTAATCATATGGATTCAACACTTGTGGATAGTCCTCGCCCGGTTATGTTGTGAAGGCCTTTCCCGGTCACCAACGTATCGACAGTCCGAATAAAAAAACTTGTTGATAGTCGCATTCGAGCAATTGAAAAGAGAGTTAAGAGTGCTTTTGGAGTTCTTTTGGAGCGTATTCTTTATCATAAACATAAGAATAATTAATTAGGTTTAGGCTTTTGTAATTAGTGTCAAGTTGATCCTAATATAGGTTTTTTCTTTGATACGTGTTTGTTTCTCGGATACCACACTAACGACCCACTTTTTCTAAAAGTATATTGTAAATATCAGATTACTTATATATACAGGGTTATAGGTAACTAACGCACGGCCTCTTAAGGGTGGCTTTGATTTATCAAGACTGACAACTTTTGTTGTACGACTTTTGCCAAAACCTAATACATCGTTAGATTTTTTTTTTTAGTTTTAGTGTGAATATCTAGTCATCGTTAGCTCTATATTCCAACTTTCATTCGATCTGGCGTAGGTATCCAATCAGCTGGTGCTATGCAGTCGTGCGCAAAGTTACGTTGCTACGCAGCGTTAAGGATCGTGTAGCAGAAAGTTTATTAACCCTATACCTTGTTTATTTTACAAAGTCGCTTATAACAATTATTTGAACGTAAATTTCCATATTTAGTTAAATAGTGAAAATAAATGTTTATTGATTGACGTACTAATACACTATTAAAACAAACTAGAATTAAAATAAAACATTAAATAATTGTTTCACAAACAAAACCAACCTATTATTTGTCTGCCATAGGGAACATCGTAAAATAAACAAGGTAAAGGCCTCTACGTAAGTTAATGTTTCAAAGGTTGTACAATCTGTACATATTTATACACTGAATCCACAATCCCTTCATACTTATCCAGGCTTAGGACTGGCTACACTAAAAAATAAAAAAGTAAATAGAAAAACACGAACATTGATACGTAATCAAGCAATTCATCGCACCAAAAGAGGCGCGCGGTCTGTTTGAAGATAATTGCAAGCTATTTTTTAATGTAGGCGTATTTAAAAAGTGGAATCACTCTATTTACAATAATTAAACTATTTACAAAAATACTCACAAATCTATTTACTCGGTGTCAACACATTCGGAAATAGTCTCGCGGACTCACGGCAAGCTTCAGACAGATTGTCACCGCACCGAGCATAAACACGCACCATTTCGGTATATTCAATGTTAGTGTATCGATTTGACATTGTGATTTATGAAACGAACGCGTCACTGGGACAACTAACACATGCTGGGCGCACACGCAAGCAAATTTGGGACTGACATGACCCGTGTTACACAGTAGTCAAGCACATGTCGCCACGCCCGCTCACCGCGCCGCAGACCCCTTTCTTCGTTAGTAGCGACACAAGACGCCGCGCACTACGTAAGTCTGTCTTCGGTCGCCTTTGTCAGCGTGGCGCGATCGTCGCCTTACGAAGAGTTAAAAAGTTCAGAACTGCAAATCTGATTTTTATTTTTTTTGTATGGGAGAAAAAGTAATTGAATTAGAAAAAGTCGTACAACAAAAGTTGTCTGTCTTGATAAATCAAAGCCACCCTTAAGAGGCTGTGCGTTAGTTACCTATAACCCTGTATAGCGCATACTTAGGCTATGAGTTCTGACAAGACCATGCCAGCCTGCACAAATATCTCCTCAAGCTTTTTTTAAAGGGTCTAATACTTTTTACGGCTCTATATACAAGTCCTTTAAGGCCCGTCTTTAATATTTTTAATATTTAGTAGTCTTTGATTGACGTCAAAACCAATGACCCAAGCGACGCGTCCACCACGCGCCATCATAAAAATTTCTAATGCGCCGCAAAATTTTGCCAGCCTGCCATCTCATCGCTCTCCAGACCCAATACCAGCCCAAAAACAAGTCCAGAAGGCCCGAACAACGATAAACCAGTTATTTTCCGATAAATTAAATAGAGAACACAAACGCTGGCGTTCCTTGCTTGGACGTCAATAGAGCCTAATACCTTTAAACGGTGGAAACACACCCTGTTTGGGTTCTTTTCTATCTAATCTAACGGATACAGATTTCTTGTATATTTCGTCACAAGCCACACCTCCATCTGTTCGATTATTGCGTAATAATACCCTAGTTATCATTCGAGTAGACGGACTTGCTTACCTTGAAAACCGCTGCGTGTCGACTAGAGATGCCACGAATATTCGGCAACTATTCGGTATTCGGCCTATTCGGCCACTTTTTTTGCTATTCGGTATTCGGCCGAATAATACGTACTATTCGGCCGAATACCGAATACCAAATCATGTAAAAAAGACACGTAATATTACTCAAAGTTATGTATTTATTTCCAAATTACAACACTTTAGTAATTAAAATTCATCAGTGTTAAGTTGTGATGGATAAAAACAAGCTTTTCAGCATTTTTTGGTAGCAAACGATTACGCTTTTCATCGTAAATGTTACCAGACTCAGAAAATAACCTCTCTCACACACACACACTCTCTCTCGCTCACACACATACTAATAAACTTATACCGTGAATATCCATATAAAAACAAAAAACACCCTTGAATAACCCGAACGGAAGTGCGAGTCTCACCAGAGACAAGATTTACTTAATTGGTGAGACTTGTCACCCTGTGTATATGCATAAGTTTTGTGTTCAAATAAAGATTATTACTGTTACTAAACACGCTACTTCCAGGAATATTCGGCGGCCGAATATTCGGCGCTTCGGCCGACAGCGTTGCCGAATATTCGGTATTCGGCCAATTCACTATTCGTGGCATCACTAGTGTCGACTGTCGACTATAATGTTACGAACTGCTGTGTATAGCTTACGAACGGCTGTTATTTTACTCGGGTTTTTACTATATTTTATTTTGATTACGTTTGTTATTCCCGTGTCTATCTGTTTATGCTTACCGCCCCTTGCAGCCATTCTAGGATCATATTTAACTTCGATTTTTATTTATTTATGATCTTTTGTTCTATACCGTATATATTAAAAAGCCCAAAAAGGGCATAGTTTTTTTTATTCTTTATTTATTTAAAGGGGTTTTGTCACAGAGTGAGCACGTCACTCCCGTACAGGCGAAACACTTATAATTAGCTCAAGCCACCTTTAGGTAAAGTGCAACCAGCATTTTGTCCTGCTCGGAAAGCGGAGAGGACAAATGCAGTTGCAAGCGCCCACAAGAGGCATATTGATGTAACGATAACATTATCAAAATACATAAAAAAATTAAATTATTTATTAACATTAAAAATTTATTGTCATTTAAAATTGAATGAATTAAATTATCATAAAAATCAAATGATTAATTTAATAAGCGTTTCATAGGATCTACCTCAGGTTCAGGACATTTATGACATAATAACCTGCTATTGGTCCGAACAGACTTGAAGTCGGGATGTTTAACAAAGTCTTAACAGAACTATTATATGATGAGGCGTCTGGTCTTTTCAGATCACTGGCCCCATATGTAATATGTTAGGTATTTCTGTATTAGGACACGATGGGGCTGACACACGTACACACCAGTAGCGTTCATTCCATAGATGCATGGAAGCACTGCATGCCCTGACGATAAATAAGTCTTGACTAAATTCCTTAAAGTTAAACAAAAAAAGCAACCATTTATATTAAAATCTAATCTATATACATGCCACCTATGCCTCTCGTCTCGCCCCACGCTAGTCCTTTTCCCTGTGTTTCTCAATTATATGAATTAATCCAATAAAAATTGTTCACAGCGCATTTTTTGAAAGATATTGTTCTCAACAACTTTATAAACATGTAAGTATCAGTTATCACATAGAGACAAGTTATTCAGGTAAGACGATTATTGATCAAATCTTGCATAACCTAAGACGTGGTAAAGGCATCTTATGAGACATTTAGGCTGACATTTATAGACGGAACTTTAAATTTGCTTAGAATTTACTAAAAAAACACAATTTATATTTGTACGGTACTTCGATAGCTCCGCAAGTGGCACGGGCTGCCTAAAGAGTCTCACTTACCGCGATCACCAGTTCGCCAACTCCTCAGGGGCCCCTGCTTCTCCTCCAGGATACTGGTGTCTTTGAGGATCTTCCAAGCACACTTGTACACTTTGGAATCGGATTATTTAGTTGAGTTTAATAAATATTTAAATGTTTTATGTTCGTTACTCGGCGGATCGGTTCGAGCGAGAGCAAAACTCAATTGACAACCCGTATGGTGTTGCCAGAGCATAATCGAAGTTGTCCGCACACTTATTCGAATACGGAACAATATTACTCAATGAATGTCAAAAGATTGGGCAAGTCACCGATTTTATCAACATGGACTTGTCTCTGTGAATACTATATATCAGATTCCTGTTATATATTAAGTTTTTGTCGAAACTAATTTATTTTTTGAGAACTTTGCTAAGCATTCGACTTTCAATAGTGTCTATAAATCTCAACCTTAGATCCTAGTGACTAGGCTAGATTATACGCCCCCCTCCCCTTCCGCTTTGCCTCCTTTTGCGGTGGCCAAGCAGGTTCCCCACCCGTTGGTTCCGTGGCAGGGTGCGAGTCCGCCCCCACGGGATTACGAAAACACGATTGAACGAGTACCTAGGAGTTCATTAGTCAGTAGGAGTCCCACAGAACCTCAGCGTCGCCCTCACTCTGCCGGGAAGTCCTATTTAAAAAAATTCTCCTGGTAAAAAGAAATAAGTTGGAGAAGGTGCGCAGCCGGCCACGAGCGCTTGGGACCACTGGGAATAGAAAAATATATACTACTTGAAGTACTAATTTTTCGCGAGCAAAGTCGCGGGTGAAAACCAGTAATATATATGAGATACTTGTGGACAAAATTTGTTGTTAAATTCGCCCGATACAAACGCACGTCGGATCCAATTTTCTTAATCGTTGAATCGGAAAACCATTTCAAAGATAAATCTCCATTTAACCAGTGTAATAAAATTTCACTAAAATGCTTTTACGTTTATTGGATAGCTACTGCATGGGTGGACCTTAATCTGGATAGATCTCAAACTTGAGTTCTATTTGTTTCATCTACGTCACCGATTCCCGAAGTGGTATATATCGATAACGAGGGGTCCACTAGAGCGAAAAATAAAAGTTTTTATGTAAGATTTCCCAATATGACCATAAATCTATGCTCAGACACTCCTGAAAAGTTGTATTTTTTTGTATTTTTGTATTTTTTTTACACTGGCTCGACATATTGACTACAGAGTACCTGATGGTAAGTACAGTGTAGTCCAAAAACGAAAGCGACTATGAAATGGATGAAAATCCATTGATAGTTTACATCGTCATGTCGGCCCACATATACCACGACTGAAGGTCTCCAGGTATATGAGCTACTGGATATACACAAGCTGATCCCGAAACACGACAAGCCGAAACTGGTCACTATTACGGGCTTTGCACCCATGTACTGTGGTCGCGATCCAGACGGGCACCGACGCGCTACCACCTCGCAAATTATCAAGTATATGGTATTATCAAGTTACGACATTCGTCAACAAAGGGTGCTTCAAGTATTCAGAGTTACTGCAATAATTAGCGTGGATAATGGCAAATGTCATAACTGGACAGATATAACTTATTTGGTTGTGATTTAACGCAAAGTCACGTTCAAATGATAAGTAACCACACGGCCCCTTATCAGCATAAAGTACTGAATTGACATAATACTTATTTCAACATGTTACAATTTTTCTTACAAAATAAACACACGATAATTATTATAGTTTGAGTTATATTATCTTCATACAGTGATGTGTAATGTATTTTTTTCGCGTTATATCCTTTACAGGGTGAGGGTGATATTAAGTGGCTTTATTCACTTTGCGTTTATATAGCGTGCCCAGCGTGACCCGTAGCAGCTGATCGCCGTTCGCAGGGCATTTACACATGACATTTCTGTTAAATGTCATGTGCATTTCCTCGCGAGTTTTTCCTTCACCGGTGAGCGTATGAGATCTAAAGCTACACTGAATCTGGAAATTTCCAGTTGTACATGCCGGGCTTCTAGCCTACGAGAATTCGCGTTGCCGCGCATGGTTTTCTCCCTAATTCGGTTGGCCATCATAACCACAAGCAGAGATGGGCAAAATGTATGTAATCTGATTAATGATGAACGAGTACAAAATGTAGTTGTATTTATAATTTTCTTGCTCTGTAATCATGATTATATACATTTAAAACATTAAGGAATGATAAATGTGTATACAATCTGGGATTTTGTAGTGTTTAAAACATACATGACGCAAAATGCAGTCATATTAATGGTAAAACACGTAAAAAGTAATCGTTAATCATTTTTATTAATCTGATTACATTTTGCCCATCTATGACCACAAGTAAGTATAATTCAAGTTAGAAATATAATGATTTTTGAAATTTTTGAATGTACAGTTTGTTACAGTTTCAATACGACCATTTTCATCGAAATACATACAGACAATCAAAAATCTTCGAAGAAATTTGAATTTGTACAGTGTAACGGAAATTCCGGAGCGCGGTCGCGGATCATGGGAGCGTACGCCCGCACATTTAGAATCCTAATTGAGACTACCTCGGGGAGGGCCGAGTTCTGTAGCGATGTAAGCAACTCTCTTGCGCGCACGCATTGTGTAACGGGTTTATATTACCTGTCTGCGCTTAAACTCTCTTTCTTATTCTTTCAATTTTTTTTTTACGTAGTGTTTGATCTGCTCACTTTGATAGATAAATTCAAACCAACGTTTTTGTTCTTTATCACCAAAACTAGATACATTTTCGTGATCCCATATACAACTCATGAACTCAAATTTTATCATGCCAACGTAGACCCCCGTCGAGTCTTCCATGGAACCCTGGAGGTCACCTGGACCACTTTGGGAATCACTGATGGGCATAAGTAAGATGTAGTCATTATTAAAATTACAGTTCCAGTCTATCTAATAATCCAGGTACTTCATTATTGCCATCGCTTATGTTTTAAACACTAAGGTATCCTGAAAAAACTCTTGGGAGATTCGAAGAGCTGACCAAAAGTGTCGCTTCTTCGTTTTATCGAGTTTCAAATCACAACATTTTTAACCCTTTTCTTGATCGTGTATCCGTGGAGATACATCAGAATTAACAAAACCTATTGCCATAAGTTTTTAGCGCAAACTTAATATTTTTATATGAATATTTAGGTAACTTTTCAGTTTTTGAACGCACGGTTAGTTTATATTAGACATCCTTGGAACATAATGGTTAAACGGTATGAATAGTATTTTGATGTTGAAAGAAAGAACATTCTGGCAAGTTAAGGGTTAATGCAGTTTTACATCAACAATTTACTTTGAATCCTTGAAGGATGTTTATAATACAAGTGTTACCTATATCTATAACAACGTGTGTCCTCACCTTGGACATAACAACAATGGCATATATAGATAATGTATATCTCTAGATAAACGATCAATATACGCGACGTAATCACAATATGATCAAGAAAATAGATTCAATGTTATTAAAATTAACAGTATCGTTTTCCTTATTTACGATCATCTGTGTTGTGAACACTTCAAGGAATTACCTTTTAATTTTTAGGGATCCGTGACTCAAAAGGAAATATGAAATTATTATTTTATTATTGTATCATTCACCAGTGACGTGCATAGGATATTCGGACAGGGTAGGCAGAATTCGCGTAATTAATTTGAATATTATATTTTGACAGTAAATATTATATTGCTCTCATAGGAAATATATATGGGGTGAATATAGAATAGATATGAATATAAATGGTTTCTTTTTATATATTTATTTCAGACTTATTTATTGTAAGGGCATGCAATGCTTTCATGGATCTATGGAATGAACGCTACTGTCATTCACAGCTAATTAATTACAGGGTAATTTACCAGATAAGTAAAGTCATCGAGATAGCTCAGAGGATTAGCAGCCTGAAGTGGCAGTGAACTGCTCATATTTGCCGATGAACTGGCAATCTCTGAGGTAGATGTGTTCCTAAGTGGAGACCGCACCTCGGTAAGTGTGGTGTAGGACGCCCTGTGGCTAGGTGGAGCGATGATTTGCGTCAAGATGAATTGTTGGATGAGAAAAACCAGTTCAGTGACAAACCTCGGGAGAGGCCTATGTTCAACAGCGGTCAAATACGGGTTGATGATGATGATTCGCAGTTCCAAAACGCTAGGCCATTCCATCACAAAAACACTAGACATCGTGTCGGATACCATCCGTATGTGGTGGTTGTTCCCTATATTCGCACCAAAAGATTCGCTTCTACATTTATCATGCGAACGGCTAAGGAGTGGAATATGCTTCCAGCGGCCATATTTCCGCGATCTTATCACCTGGGAGTCTTTAAGAGAAGAGTGAATAGGTATTTGCTAGGCGATCGCGTTTCATCATCGATCTCATCTTAACCTTCCACCAGGTGTGATTGAGGTCAAGCGTTCGCCTATAAATTATATAATAAAAAGGGCTCAATCACACCTTGAATGAAGATGAGACCAAAAATGAACCGCCTACGCCCAACAAATTCCAATTAATTTTTCAACTACGTTATCACGGGAGTCAATTATCATTGGAAATGAATTTATCGACGTTTGATCAAAGCCATCATTGTGCAGCCTTGGCTCCGGTTATCGGCATCGCGGCATTGATGTGTTGACGTGCGTACAAGCACACGGCACTCTGCACGCTGCCTGACACGTGATACATTTAGATATTGTGACTCATAAAGACAGCGAACAACTGCCACGCACGGCACTGTATAAAGACAATTGCTTGTATACGTGCCCCGTGCAGCGTGTTAACGTACGCCATATAATGGCCACAATGTAAACACCGACAACAGAGCCTCGTGTCGCTCAAATTGCCTCAGATATTATGTTTATGTGACTGGTGCATTGATTTTTGACCAAAGCCATCATTGAGCGGTCTTTCCGCCGGTTATCGATATCGTAATATCGATGTCTTGACGTGAACACATTTGGTTCAAAAAATGTGCGTGCATGGTCTCATAGCTAGTTTAGATCTCACTAGCTGTGCTCGCGGAATACGCAATTCCTGTTGGAACGGAATAACATATAACCACATCTATCCCTTTTTTTAGCCCGGTGAAATTATTCATGTATCGCCAAGGCTGCCATGAAGGCAGTGAAACCTATGTCTAACCTGAAGAAACATTCTGAGTATAATTGAAAACATTTTAGAAATCGGATAGATACTTTCCAAGGTTATCTCTTACAAATACACATTATCTCTTAATAATAAACAATATAGATGTAGCTGCACAGTTATAGTACAATAAATATAACTAGTTTGTTATTGTTGTACTCGTTTATGTCTTAATATTTTATTGATAATTTTCTGTTTTTAATTGTGCTCCTTAGGATCATTTTAATTTTGTCATTTGTTTTTGTGGAAACCATCCTGTCTTGTGTGTCTTCTTTATGTAATTTTTTTTGCTGTTTGTTTTCCTATCCAAAAAAGATAAGACGTATATTCTAAACAATAGCGTCTAAGATTTACAATGTGTTTTTAAACATGGAAACTAAAAATACCCTGACGTAGTCTAATTATATATTCAGTACACAGCGAATTAATTAACTTAGGATGCTTTTTGCCCGTGTACAACTATTTGTAAGAGGCCTAAAGCCACATAAAGAGTGTATTATGCTAATATTCACGACTGTAAACAAACAAGGAAGGTCAGCGTAAGAACACCTTTAGTTTACTAATGCGTGTCTGTCACTTATATTTTTCTAGAAAATATGTTGACATTGCTTGAGTCGGTAGATTTTATTCTCGACTGCTACACGTGTCCTCTGACGGTAGTACAAGAGCGGCAGTGAGAAGAGGGCATCTGTGCCTCACTATATCTCAACCACACATAGAATTAAGGAACATAAACAAACCAGATACATGTGCCCGAAGCAACGCCGTAATTATGTTCTAAAATAGAATATTTAATTTCAACAGTTTGTGGCCAGTTGACGAGTCGCGTTGTCCTTAATTTTAAGGCGCGCTTCACATTCAGACAACCGCGATTTGGCAAATTTATTTATTTTCCTTACAATAGTTGCGCTTATAAAACAAACCTTATTCTTAATAATCTTATAGTAAGCTCTAGTGCACTATATATTACGTGAAAAGCGCGTGCAAATATAAAAAAAAACTTTTTTTTTTACACTAACTCCACATAGTGACTACAGTGCACCTGATGGTAAGTACAGTGTAGTCCAAAAACGAAAGCGACTATCAAAGGATGAAAATCCATTGATAGTCTACATCGTCATGTCGGCCCACATATACCATGACTGAAGGTCTCTAGATATGAGTTACTGGATATACACAAGCTGATCCCGAACCGCGACATGCCAAAGCGAATCACTACGACGGTTTTTACACTTATGTACTGTGGTCATGACCCAGTTCTGGAAATCGCCCTACCACCAAACATCCATAAAGGTAAATCTACTTTAAACATGTTAACAAAAGAGGATTTTTTTTTAAAGTTATGGATTGAAACCAAAAACACACGATTTATATATTTTATAGTGTTATCGTATAAATCTAGTGTCTGGTGCTTATAAAATAATTTTGCAATTCTAGCTGTGGGAGAATAGGTGTCTGCGCTATGTGATTATACTCTCTTAATGCCTATCTCGTTGTTTTCTGCGCATCGACGCCATAAATAGGTGTCAGTTGAAAATCAGTGCTGAGTGGCTCAGCTGTCACTTAGCATTTGCTGAGCTGACTTCCCTTTGTCGCATCATCACAACTCAGGGTATTTGCTTTTGTTGTTTTCTATCGTCATTAACCTATCCTTCGGTGTTTTATGTTATGTTGCGAACTAAATAAATGTTTTTTCTTTACTTCTTTCTTTTCCAAAACTTTTTCTTCAGTGTTGGATGAAAAGAATTACCAGTTTACGTGGATATCGAAAGGGAATTTTGAATTGTAGTTTGAGTATTAAAGGCTATCGAGTAAATTAAGTTCCTCTAGTAAAATAACTTATTGAGTATGGATATACTTTGCACCCAGATACTTAGGTTGCGAATTGCGTGTAATCGAGATATACAAAGTAAGATAATCGATTAAGTACAACAACACTCTTTCATTACTAATCGACAATACTGTTTACGACCTAATCGATACACGGGTGGTCTTCTAGCACTTGTGATGCATGAGGTGAAATCATGGATAAACATGGTAAATCTTAGGAGTCAGTCTTGACATTGCCACACTTCTGATAGCGTTTAGCATAACGATCCAAGCTCTAAGCTTCGTGTGTACGGTCTCCCCGAACACCTGAGACTAGCTTTTACACGAGTGTAAATTACATGTCGCTCGTAGTAGTTAAGGGCTCCCCCACATAAGCGCGTTATTATGGGTTGATAATAGTATTGCGTTAATGCGTACCGATTCCTTTTACATTCCTTGCGTATGGCTGCGTTTTTATAGTCCGATATTTCTTACGAGAGAGCGCCGCGCTGCGACGTTATTATCGCAGGTGTGTTAACGTCCGTTTGCGTCCTGATACAAAACATTCTAGAACTCATATCGGAATATCGCAGGACGGAGAAACGCAGTGTGCGCGCCACTCAGGGCTGCACTGGGTTTTCCGAACAAGGAAGATAATCATTCAGGTCGATAATAGTATTGCGTTAATGCGTACCGAGTCCTTTTACATTCCTTGCGTATGGCTGCGTTTTTATCGTCCGATATTTCTTACGAGAGAGCGCCACGCTGCGACGTTATTATCGCAGGTGTGTTAACGTCCGTTTGCGTCCTGATACAAAACATTCTAGAACTCATATCGGAATATCGCAGGACGGAGAAACGCAGTGTGCGCGCCACTCAGGGCTGCACTGGGTTTTCCGATCAAGGAAGATAGTGGACTGTATTTTTGTAGGTGCTGGTAGGTTATCTTTCTTTGGGCCCTATTAAATGCACACGACCATTATAAAATATACATATATCTATTCTGCTTACCTTGCCGCCGTGGTGTCTCTGCCTGCCTGGATCCAGACCAGCTTCCGGGGCAGTGAATCTGACACGGTCGTGTGCCCGAAGATAAAAGTCCGAAAATCCGTAACTGATGCCAACTCCGTGCTAATATCCGCAACATAAAACGCAGGGAGCACAATAAAACAATATAAATAGGTCCGTAGCCGTAAATAAATTAATAAAAAGCCTTCCGATACAAATCCGATGTGCCCGGTATAGTTGCGTCCGACGGAGTGTGACGTTTGCCCACCGTATGACGCCATCTGGCGGTAGGCTTGCGGAAATATACATAGGTATACAGTATAATGGCGTGTACACGCAGCGTCCTACTTCTTGCGGCGTTATTATCGCAGCAGTGTGTAACTACATGACAATCATAATACTGCATCATCATAATGCATGCGTTATTATCGACCGCGACTGTGTGGGGGAGTCTTTATGCTGAAGTGACTCAAGGTTTTGTGCTTACGCTCGCCCTGTTTCTTATCAATAATACCCTACGCAAATGGCAGCACGGTTAATGACAGAAATGACATAACGTAAACAAAATCTGAAGAATTTGCGCGTTGACTCACTACAGGTGTAATTCTATCATGATGTTATATTCAAGAAAATATTCTTCTTCTTATTCTTTATTCTTGCTTTCACGTTTGTCGCGTGTCAAGGTTTCGTTATATTTCTTAACTAGCTGATCCGGCAAACGTTGTTTTGCTATATAAGGTTTTGTAATATCTTCTAAGATGTTCATTGAAATTAAGTGATGTCAAAGACAATTTTGTACACAATTAAATACTCTTAATCAACAATACATTTATTTGGATAAAGATTAATATTATTACGTTGATACAACTCTTAACAAATAATGCATTAATTTCGACCAAATTTGTTTACCATAAAAACGGTTCTAGTGAGTTAATCTTTAAAGATAGACATATACTGTCGCGACATTTTTTTAGATCATTTCAAGAGAAATAATTCTTTCATACATATATTTTTGGTATCTTGAACCGTTTTTGCAGCGCACGCAATGGAAGCCCTCAAGGATGAATAATTTTCCCCGTTTTTTTTCACATTTTCCATTATTTCTTCGCTCCTAATAATTGCATCGTGATGTTATATAGCATAAAGCCTTCCTCGATAAATGGTCTATTCAACTCAAAAAGAATTTTTCAATTCGAACCAGTAGTTCCTGAGATTAGCGCGTTCAAACAAACAAACAAACAAACTCTTCCGCTTTATAATATTAGTATAGATTCTATGTTGGCATCCAATAAAAACCAATGATAATATTATCATATGACGTAAAACAAAGAAAAATAATTTTCACAATAATATTATTAAAAGCTTTTATCTGAATAAGATAAACAACGCGGTTGCAAACTGTGATAACTGTTTTAAATTACTTCTTTCAAACAAAACATACTTAAATTATTAAATCCTTTTAAACATACTTCGTAAGCTTTTTGTAAAGATTAGTTTTAAAAGGTACGTACGTACCTCTGCGTTTTCACGGACTAGGTACGGACATGCTCACCGGTGAACAGAGATGGGCAAAATGTAATCTGATTAATGATTAACGATTACAAAATGTAGTCGTAATTTTAATTTTCTCGCTCTGTAATCATGATTAAATCCATTTAAAACATTAAGAAATGATAGGTATGTATACAATCTGGGATTTTCTATTGTCTATAATATAAAAATGAATCGTTAAATGTGTATAAGCGCGAAACTCGAGAACGGGTGAACCGATTTGGCTGATTTCTTTTTTTGTTGTGTTTGTTGAAGTCTGGGGAAGGTTATTACGGAGAGAAAAATTAAAAAAATTGTCTGAAAAAGTCTAAAAACAACACTTTTCTATATTCTCATACAAAAAATTCGTAATAATATTTAAACTTTAACAATTTGAACTTTAACACCATAGCATAAAGTTTAAATGTTAGTGGACGGGTTTCGGGAAGGCAAAACAATTGAGTGACGTATAAATATCAATGTCAATATTTGTCCATTTTTATACATATAGCATTAAGGCCAGGTTCCTTCAAACAATTTTCAAAAAACAGCCGACAGGCCAATAGGTCTTGGCAGAATAAAATTTGGCGGGGAAGCTATTAACATTAAAAAAAAAACAATGTGACTTTGTTTTAGAGAAATAGGGCAAAACAAGGTCTGCCGGGACAGCTAGTTTAAAATATAAATGAGCAAAATGCAGTCATATTAATGGTAAAAAACGTAAAATGTAATCGTTAATCATTTTCATTAATCTGATTACATTTTGCCCATCTATGCCGGGGAAGGGAAACATCGTGAGGCAGCCAGCGTGTAATAGATATGTACTAATGCTGTGAGAAGGGCGATCAGTTGCGCTACTGGCCACGTTGGACACGACATATAGCCACTAACATACCTCTGCTCACCCCAAAAGGCATGTACGATGAGGGGTTGCGCCATAATTCACTTTAACTCATGCAATTAAGAGCGGCTTGCACTAACGAATTAATCTAGTTTAAGCTTGTATAAAGCGCTAATTAATTGAATTGGTTTGATTCCATCTTAATGATGATTTCAGTTTAAGAGTTGTTACAACTAGATTTTGATTTAGTGCAAGACAATAAGTACAGATCAGCGCTAAATAGCATTTTATATAACTCTAAACTAGATTTAATTTGTTAGTGCAAGCTGCTCTTACTGAATGATTGATTACGGATACCTTTCTTCGTTTTTTTATTCTATTTTTTTTATAAGTATATTTATGAAAATCTATTCCAAGTTACACATCCTTACTTATTAAAGTAAACAAGTTAATCGTCAGAATACATGAGATGACGTGGCAGCCCGCCTTCCGCACTTCGTCGGGGCCAAGTATAAAAATACATTTTTAATCAAGATAATACTCAACTGAGGGTCAGCTGTTTACCTCGCTAGAGTATAAATAAGGCATATATTTTAGCGGCCTGAGAACGGCGATCTGCTGCGCTACTGGTCACGTTGGTCACGATATATAAGCGCAAAGTGGATACAACCACTTTTTTTGTGGGTCGGTGGAAAATTCTTCACGGGGCCATCAGAGTCGCTGTGAGGGTAGCGACCCCGGGGTGTGACTCCTTCTGACTAAATACCATCAGGGCAGTGACGTGCGCAGGGTATTTGGACAGACAATTCACATAATGAATTTTAATATTATTTAATGATAATAAATATTATATTATTTTCACAGGGAAGATAGATGGCGTGAAAACAGAATAGATATGAATATAAAGGGTTCCTTTTTTGTTTAAATTAAAGCAATTTATTTTAGATTTATTTATCGTAAGAGCATGCAATGCTTTGATGCATCTATGGAATGAACGCTACTGCCACAGGGTGTCATTTCAACCACTCCACCCGCGCCCTGGAACCCATATTCTTCCAGACCCTCGGGGAGTAAGCAGACTGTTTAGGCTTCATCTTTGGGAGCGGCAACAGACATTGCGCGCCGTCTCCTTCTGATCCGGGCAGCAGATTACTTTAAGTTTTTTTTTTTTTGTTAACGCGGTGGAAATTCCTTCAGACCGTCAGGGGAGTGGTGAGGGCCACTCCCGCGGTGTGTCAGATTTACACCGACTGAAATCACCGGGGTGCCAGCACTGCCTACTGTTTGTCTTCGCCGGGCCTGGGAATCCAGATACTTCCGAGGAGATTACCTTAAGTCTACTGCCCGAAAATGGATACAGCCATTAATATATTTCTGCTCATCCCGAAAGGGATATAGTATAAAAGCGCGAAAGGAATATTATAAATATGATTGATCCTATAGAGATCCCATTTCATAAATTTGCGGACTGGCCAAACATACGACTTCAATAGCGCGTGGCTCTGCAAAATTTGCTTTTCCGTAAGCCGCACTGTGTTCGCGTAATAAAAATTTTGTATTAGCAAAGATATGCTATACATAGATATATATTAGATATACTTCTCTTATCGGAACGTTATATGGCATAAAAATGGAATATACAATTATATTATGAATGTTTCCTTTTTTTTTATTGATCTTTTAGTAGTATAATCACGACTTATTTATTGTAAGGTATACATTGCTTTTATGCATGTAAGGGATGAACGCCACTGCCTACAAATCTATTTCTCGAACGTAAATGCCAATCGACGTAGCCGCTGCGGTGTGCCTGATTCAATTGTTCACAATTGGTTGAACTTTACGGTTGATTGTCGATTATCGTGACATGTGTTAACGTCAATTAGTACTCGTATACACCCATTATAATGTTAGCCACAATGTAGAACACTTTATCTGTTCTACGAATTCCGCTGAGGCATATAGTATATATATATATATATATATATGTGTGTATTAATATGTATGTTACAATAGTTGAGGTGTATACCGATACACGCGTCTGTGTGTCACTCACAAAAGTAAAGTTCATTACCGTTTAATTAAATAGGACCTGTGGATTTATTTTAGTTGGTTAATTTAGTCCACTTTGGACAAACTAGATGGCGCTACTAGTAGTTTTAAACACGCAAGCGTTTTGTTGCAGTAATGTAACGACTATATTTGATTTTTATTCCTACGGGTTCCTAATACTTCCGTAATATATTAAGTGTATGTGTGCGAAATATACAAAAACACATTGTGGCTGTAGTGACCCAGGTGAATAGGAATGCTGTAGGTTGAAATCCTGGCACACGCCTCTGGTTTTCTCCAGATTACTTACGGATTTGGAGAGCACACGCTCCCCGGTTAAGAAAAACATCGTGGGGAAACCTGCATGGTAACTAATAGAAATAAAAACGGCGATTCACTGCACTACTGGAAACGATAGACACAACATACGTCTATAATAGGGATGTAACGGAGGCAGTTTTATCGGAACCGAAGTCGGAGTCGGAGTTTTTAAATTTGATTTATCGGAGTCGGAACCGAAGTCGGAATCAGAGTCGGAGGCAATGTCAGTCACAAGTGACGGCAGTATAAAATAGTTTTATTAAGGGGCAGATAAAAACATTATGCAGTAAACCTTTTTAATTAGAAAGTGACAAATTTATAAATACACTGACAATAAAAAAATTGCGCTTTCTTATTAACATTTTCCCATTAACAGTGAACAAATTAAATCAAATTTGCTCCAGGGTTGTTTTTGTGTTAATTTTTATTTTACTTAATTGAATGTAAATGTAAAATAAAAAAAACGTTTAGTAATGTACATTTGGTTTTAAATATAATAATTTTAATCATATTTTTTTAATCTAATTTTTTAAAAATGTCTTCTACAAATTAAGTAGCATTGATTGTTTGATTAATTGATATTATGTTTCAACAACATATAAAATGAAATCAAATGAATTGACTACAACAGTGGTGGTGACCTCCGATAAATACCTCCGATTAAAAAGTTTCGGAACCGAAGTCGGAATCGGAGGTGCAATAACAATCGGAATTTCCGACTTATCGGAGTCGAAGTCGAAGCTCCGTAACATCCCTGGTGTATAAGCGCAAAGTTAATACAGCTGGTAATATATCTCTGCTCACACCGTATTAGATATAGCGTGAAAATGTATCATGGTAAAATTTTTAAGTCGTATAGCGACTTCTTTAACCTATTATACCCCAGCGTGCTATTTATAAGACATTGCAAATTTCTCAGAAGTATCTGGAAAGGATTTTGAGGTGGTAGGACGATTTCCCGACCTGAGTCGTGACCACAGTACGCAAGTGTAAACACCATCATAGTGACCAGTTTCGGCTTGTCGCGTTTCGGGATCAGCTTGTGTATACCCAGTAGTTCATATACCTAGAGACCTTCAGTCGTGGTACATGCGGACCGACATGACGACGTCAAAAGTCAATGGAATTTCGTCCTTTAATTGTCGCCGTCACTTTGTCGAGCCAGTATAACATATATAAAGACAAAAATAACAACATTAAACTATGTAAAGAAGATATAATAAGAACTATGTAAATAAAACTGAAGTCTTTTTTTTAATATAAACATGTCAACAGACTGAGTACTTAGTTTGGTTTGTTTGTGACTTAACGGCTGTGCATGCGTTGGTATAGGTACCAATGGTGTAACGCATGGGTCGGCAACCTTTTCTTATATAAGGACCACAAATATTATGAGTATTGTTCAGGCGCAGGGCATGAGTATAAAAAAGGTACTTGACATCCCTTCCGTCTCCCTACATTCCTTTACATTCCCATTCCACGCTCGACCCTTAACAGTGATACATGTGTACGCACGGCGGTATCGCTACACTTATCATCGGCGGCGAACTCGGTCACACTACGGAATAGTCAGTTGCTTTGGACAATACGGCGGAACATCTAATTAATTGTATACTGTGAACGGTCCGGAGCTCCAGTAGCCTATCCTCATCATCCAGTTTCCAGGTAAGTGCCTTTTGAATATTTCATTGTCACTGTGCCTGAACGAACTTTTGTTCCCAATTTCTCTATGCAGAAATCCAGACTAGCGGCGCTCTCCGGCGGCTACATAAATTGTTGGTTCCATCGAGACCAGTGGTCTTCTGCGCAGCTACAAGTATATTGGTGCGGGCCACATTTTATCTAATAAACACTTTTTTTTTTAGATAAAACTAATTTTTGCATTTTTAACCATATTTATTGTTACTCTCATTTATTGACTGTGATCGCTTGAACCGAATTTCCGGCTTCCGCGCACACAAAACAATGAAATAGAAACTTATTTCCATAAGTGTTTTTAATTAATTGCCAGCGATGCGGCGTTGTGAAACGGCCCTTACTTGCGCGGGCCGCACCGCAGTGGCTTACGGGCCGCTGGTTGCCGGCCCCTGATAAAACGAATACTCGAATATTTGTAATAATATTACGAGCATGAACTTCAAGGAGAGATTTATTTATTTATTATCAGGCAGGTAGTTGAAACAATTGATACGTGCCTTTGTTTTTTTTTAGTCCCCTACTGGACAGTCAGCGTACCGTGAGGGCGGCGCTTCTGTGTGCTGGACTCTTACCGATTAAAACCTCGGGAGTATTCCTTCTCCCGTCTGGAGACGTGGGACCAAGAGTCTGAGTTTCTACAGGCCCTGGCTATTGTGAGGGATACGGTAAAGATGCCAACCTTCATTCACTCCTATTATAAATGCGGGGAGAGTGGTGTAAAGTGCCACATTCCCTCGTCTTTATAAATTATTACTAGAGCGGCATGCGGGAATATATCACACACCACTCACACCTGAATATCGAGCGACGCACTTTCTCAAGTAAGCCGCCCGGCGTAAAATCCGATTAGGAAAAAGGATCTCTGGCTAAGGCTCTCCTCCATCGTCCTGTCCTAGCGGGACAGCGAATAGTGTTATCAAGGTTGGCAATAGCCTCCCGATCTAACTCCGCCGCCTCCTTCACCTTCATTACGTCCCCATATCCTGTTATTGCACATTTTTAATACATATATTTCTTTATTTTTGACTAGCTTTGGTGAGTCGGTATTGCCCGGGTAGAAATAATTTACCCTCTTGGTGATGTAACAATAATAATATATCGTCACGCTAGAACCCTTACGGGGTAAGCAGAGATACATTAGTGGTTATATCCACTTTGCCCCTATAGGTAGCGCCCAACGTGAGTAGCGTGGCTGTTCTCCATTCTACCCGCACTAGTGCACGTGACATTTCATTTAGACGCTATGCGGGTTTTCTCAGAGTATTTGCCTTCACTGGTGAGCATGTGGTGCCCTGAGAACGACGATCAGCTTCGCTATTCATCACGGCCTATATGCGGACAGTAGACACGGCTACTAATATATCTCTGTTCACGGTGAAAGGGATATACCGTTAAGATATACTATTAGTATTAAATGCGAATCAATATAAATGTGAAGCCCATAAATCAAAAATTGCGAATCGCCCGATATCGGCCAATGTTACACAAGATAGACTCAAAAAGCTCTCGCGATCGACCGTTTGAGAGCCCCTGCTAACAGGGTTCCTTTTTCTTTTTGAGGTATGGAACCCTAAGAACTTGCTAGGAAAGTGTGTCAGCTATAATAGCTTCAGGAAAAACCTTAACACCTGTATGTGGAGGTTACGCAGTGATAATTGACCAGATCCGACTTTTGAAACCGCACCTCTTGCAGGAAAAAGGCATAACTTGACATTATGAATTTTACAGGAGCGTTAAAGACATATATACAGATCAATGTGATTTTGTTTCAATGGCACGTCACAATGACTACACTGCACCTGATGGTAAGTACAATGCAGTCAAAAACGAAGGCGACCACCAAAGGATGAAAATCCATTCTCCACATATACCACGACTGAAGATTTCTAAGTATGCGAGTTACTGGACATACACAAACTGATCCCCAATCGTGACAGGCCAAAGCTAGTAACTACGACGGTGAAATCTTTGATAAAAAGAAATACTTTCAATTTATAGTTGATTTAAATGTTGTGTACATCCTTATTTGTTTTATACTCACGTCATATTTTTTCCACGTGACAAATTGTTGTTGGCCTGAGAGGGTCTATACAACTTCACCGGGCTAGATGAGCAGGCACTTAGGTGCTCAATCAGGGATAATTGTGGGTTGGATGACAACGCAAGGGCCCTATGAGTAGGATCCTAGACGTGGCCGGTCAAGGAAAGAACCTAAAAGATCTACCAGCGTTTCGGAAGGGACTACCTTGAGCCGAAACGCCGAAAGAAACTCAAGGCTACGCCGGAGTTGACACGCCGACTCTGTGATTCAGGTATCGGCTAGAGACGGCTGCGCTTAAAGCTTTTCGCTTTACCGGACGGGCCTTTTTTTTTACTTGAGGAAAATTCTCATAAGATCGTCTCAGCTGCACAAGGGGGTTGCGCAACCGAGGTGTGTCGGACTTGTACCGACTAAAAACCCTAAGGTGACTACTTCTGCGTATTGGCCGGGACTGCGGGTCCTGTAATCAATTCGCCACAGATGGGACGGGCCTAAACTAAGGATTTCAAAGAAAGGTAATGGTAGGATACATAGTTTAATTAAATAATGTCTTGCTGTCACGCGATTGTTATACTTATTTTTGTACTTTTTTATTTATTTTTATGTTATTATCTTAAAAGTACTGAACCAAATATGAAAATATTCACTAGAAATAATTTATATGGCAGAACAACGTTTGCCGGGTCAGCTAGTATTGAATATATAAACAATTGTAAGCAAGAAAAATTATAAAACATCACTTAGGACGTTTTACGTGTGAGGTCTCGAATCGCGTACTTAATAAACTGTGTTTATATTTGTAAACAGTTTCCGACTCAGTGAGGTCGCGATTGAATGAACACTGGAAATTCTCAATGTATTTATAATTTAAGTAAATTTTAAAGAGAGAGGAGTATTTCTTTTTATTACGACACGACATATTGACCACATCACACTTGATGGTAATGGATGGTGCAGTCCAAAAATCGACTAAAACTATCAACAGTAAAAAAAAATCAATCAACAGTCGCAGTGATCTTGCCGGCCTGCAAAATTGATTATAACAATTATTTATTCATCGCAACTTATTTAAAAATATTCACACCTTTACTTTATTTGCTACCAGAGACCCACCCTTTTTTGGTAACAAAGGGGGAACCCCTAACGGACCTTCAGGAAGCGATGAGGGCCGCCCCCCGGTGTGTCGGACTTGCACCGACTAAAACCCACGGGGTGTTCCTTCTCCCACCTGCCGAGTGCCAAGGGCAAGGCTGAGCCATCTTCCTCGGCACCCGGCGACACTAGAGACCCACCCTGTCTTCGCACGGACGCAATGTAGATACTAATATGGGGCAGTTACGGTCTAGATGAAACGAATGTAATGTATTTAATGGGATAAGGAGTAATATTGTGTTGCATAAAATAGCTTGGTAAATAACACGTATTTTTTTGTAATGTGTAAAAGATAATCCCCCTGACTCCATTACTGCGTGCTAGCAGTGGATACAACATTCTTTATATAATTTTCATATAACAAGTTAATTGTTTATAAACATGACGAAGTTTGGCGGCTGTCCAGGAATATCTCGAAAGCATCTCAGTCACCAACTGTTAATGCGTCATAAATAAACAAAGAAACGTGTGGAATCTACCGGTTCGATCTAGTTGTATGAACTTTGTGTGACAACGGCTAGTCGCTATTTAATAAGCTTTCGTTTTATTGTCTACAGAGTGAGGCGAGCTTTCTTCGTTTTTTTTTTTCATTGTTATACAGGATGATTTTATAGACGAAAGAGATATTCAAGGAGGATATTCAGCATTCGATTCTGATTCCAAATATATAGGAACAGTGCTATCTTTATATTTCCATTAAAACAAAGTCATTTATAGTCAACATATTAAGGGGCAATTGCACACATGATAGAATAAATAACAATTAAATATTAAGTGGGTATTTTGTCTCTCCTAAGCCAGGATAAAGTAAGAAAGGGTAATGAGTCAATTACCTGTTTACCTGAAATTACGTAAAAGGAATTTTATCTACATGCCATTCAATCGTGCGGCACACGCGCTGCGGTGTCCAAACTTTTTACGGATCAATTCTTATTTGTTCATCAATGTTTCTTTATGATTTGTTAGGGAATATTGTTATTTACATTTTTATTAGTTACAAGAAGGTACAAATTATTGTGTCCTCAAACATCTCCCTCGTCTATAAAATCACCCTACATATCAACCGTGTCGGTCTAGTGGATAAGAGACCAGCAGTACCCAAGCGTAGCGACACGAATGGTTGTAAGTTCGAATCTCAGCACATACCTCGGGATTTTTCCAGATTAAGTACGGATTTATTTAGGCACCACATACTCACAGATAAAGGAAAACATCGTGATGACACCCGCACGGCATCTCATAGGAATGTCACGTGTACTAGTGCTGTGAGAACGGCGATCCGCTGCGCTACTGGTCACGCGCCGTGTGGTGACGTGGAGGGGTTAAGTTGAATATGAAGATACTCTGCTTAATCTTATAGTGAACCGGCGTAATGATAGCGACAGGTAAATGTACCTAACAACCCCACTCTTCATTAATAAGAAAACAACTCGTGTCAAGACTGTTTCATTCGGCACCAAAATAAGTTAATTTAAAAAAGCCAACTCAATCTCGAGCTACGTGCATATCAACACGCCGTGGCTTCAAAAAAATTTAATTATCGACTTCGAAATAACTGAAATGGTGTGTCAACAATGCACCTCTAAAAACATGGGCAATCTCACGTAGGGGCACTAACCAGTTCCCAGAAAATATGGCTACGTCGGTAGAGATTACCGAATTGTTTTGGCCCCATCATATTTTTTGCGAGGTGGTAGGGCGTTGGTGCCCGTCTGGATCGCGACCACAGTACATGGGTGTAATGCCCGTCATAGTGACCAGTTTCAGCTTGTCACTTTCGGGATCAGCTTGTGTATATCCAGTAGCTCATATTCCTAGAGACCTTCACTCGTGGTATGTGTGGGCCGACATGACGATGTAGACTGGTAATGGATTTTCATCCTTTGATAGTCGCTTTCGTTTTTGGACTAAATTGTACTTACCATCAGGTACTCTGTAGTCACTATGTCGAGCCATTGTAAAAAAAAATCTAATATATTAAGGAGTAACAACGTTAGTCATTAACCCTTCAATTCCCATGTCCAAGTTACTGTTAATTTTATATTTCTCTTTTACTAAAATAGTTTAGATATTTTCTGCAAAGACAAAACCAAATTTAAAAATAAATAACTACCCTCCTCTTTTTAGGAAGGTGTAATACAGGTGACACTGGGCATTGTGAAAAAATATATGAATAGTTTTACTCTTCAACTTTGTTGTAACAATGGCAGAATTAAAAAATAAATTATCATGTCGTAAAAAAAAAAATTAAACTACTGTCACCTACAAGTGACACTGGGAATTGAAGGGTTAATAATAATGTAGTTATTATATGAAAATATTGTAAAGTAGGTTAGTTATTGTCGGAATTGGCCGATAAATAGAAAAATAAGTTTATTTGAAAACGTTAGAACATCTAATTTAAAAAATATGAAGTTTGATTTGGGAGATTGATTGAATAAATAGACAGGGAAGGTTCAGATTGCATAAATTATATTAATAAGATTAGAAAAATACACGTAAACTTTATTTGAAATATATGGTAGTACAGATATAAAGAAAGTGTTATTATTTTCAAGCGAGTAAGCGACCAAACAGTATTAGGAAATATAACACGACTGCCGCAAGCGTGCTACTATAAGCATAAAACTAAGTGATGATGTCCTAGCCGGATTCGGCCACGGCGACTGTTCCAACACCGATTAAGAAAATCAAGGTCCAGTTCACGGAAACAGTCAATTGCGCAGGAGATATTTAAGTGCATAGCTGGACGCGCTGCCAGGAAAGCACTCTCTCGTCCGAGCTCCCTCAGGCCCGATGGAATGGAGAACCAGTACGATCGGGAGGGAGCGGGATGCAGGTTTGGTCGAGTTTTCCTTCTCTGAACACCTGGTTGAATTGCGGTGTTAAAGAGATACCTTAGTCGCCTTTTACGACACCTCAGCAAGAAGAGGGGGGTGCTATTCTGTTCTGCCGGCAGCCACCACGGCACATAAAAAAAGTATAGTTGTGGTAGCCCAGTGGACAAGGGGTTGGTATGAATGCGCGACAACGCATTGCAAGTACGAATCTCGGCACGTACCTCTAGATTTTTCTAGATTAAGTACTGATTTAGACACTCTATGGTTGCCGGTGAAAGAAATCACCGTATGGAAACGTGCTATTAGAACGGCGCTTAGCTTGTCTACTGGTCACGTTGGGCATGACATATAACGCAAAGTGAATACAGTCACTAACGTATTTCTGCTTACCCCGAAAGGAATATAGCGTGACGATATATTATTCTGTAGAATGCAATTTGAATTTCGCGCCTTGAACAGTCAAGAAGCACTATTCTATGTAGTGTTCAAAAACTCTTTTAATTCATACTCTATGACTTTTGACAGTTCCGTTACATATCGTTACTTTTTGTAAATACTAATTAAGTTTTCTCACAGTCAATTAAGTAGAATAGTCATTTATTTGAACTTATTTATTAATTGTCCTAGTACAACAAGATAATGCTTTTTATGCTTCTATGGAACGCAGAGCCGTAGAGGTTACCGGCATAATAGAACAGTGCCTCCCTCTTCATCATAATAAGGTGTCGAAAGAGCGTAAGAGCCGAGTAACGTATACATACCAAATTGCACTCAATGCACCTTCTCTTCGCATAGTGCACACCCGCCAACTCGTATTAGACAAGCGTGCTGGGTTAAATATCGAAACCCCTTAATATGGATTCCACAAATATAGTTGAAAACGTAAAGGAAGGCCTTTGCTCTTCAGTGGGACGAAACTAATGATAATGGGGATGCATGCCAGTCAGTAGCGTTCATTCCATAGATGCATGAAAGTATTGCATGCCTTTACGATAGATAAGTCTGAAATAAAGAGTCTAAAGTTAAAAAAAAAGGATCATTTATATTCTTATCTATTCTATATTCATGCCATCTATCTTTCCCATGAAGGCAATATAGTATTTACTATCTATACTAATATTATAAAGCTTAAGAGTTTGTTTGTTTGTTTGAACGCGCTAATCTCAGGAACTACTGGTTCAAATTGAAAAATTCTTTTTGAGTTGAATAGACCATTTATCGAGGAAGGCTTTAGGCTATATAACATCACGATGCAATTATTAGGAGCGAAGAAATAATAGAAAATGTGAAGAAAACGGGGAAAATTATTCATCCTTGAGGGCTTCCATTGCGTGCGCTGCAAAAACGGTTCAAGATACCAAAAATATATGTAAGAAAGAATTATTCCTCTTGAAATGATCTAAAAAAATGTCCGCGACAGTATATGTCTATCTTTTAAGATTAAGTCACTAGAACCGTTTTTATGGTAAACAAATTTGGTCGAAATTAATGCATTATTTGTTAAGATTTGTATCAACGTAATAATATTAATCTTTATCCAAATAAATGTGTTGTTGATTAAGAGTATTTAATTGTGAACAAAATTGTCTTTGACATCACTTAATTTCAATGAACATCTTAGAAGATATTACAAAACCTTATATAGCAAAACAACGTTTGCCGGATCAGCTAGTCATATATAATATTCAAATTAATTGGGCGAATTCTGCCTACCCTGTCCAAATATCCTATACACGTCACTGATGCCACTAGTTGGCGGGTGTTCTATCAGTTTACCGCGTCATAATGCGATGTTTCGGATAGGAAAAAGCCGATCCAATGACGCAACGGCGCACGTAAAACCGTAATACAGAAATGGTACGGGAAACAAAACAAATATAGCCCGTCGTGCGCTTAACGGTCTAGCATTGACCTAGAGATTGTTGTGGCGAGGTGCCAGAGCCGCATCACGATGGATTCACATCACATCGTTCAAATCCTGCTCACGTGTACTGTTTTCATTGATTTTATAAGCCTTTGTCGGCAAACAGGTTGATGACATGATGGTTTTTTATCCTTACTCAGCATAGTTTTTTTTTTATCTATACTAATATTATAAAGCTGAAGAGTTTGTTTGAACGCGCTAATCTTAGGAACTACTGGTTCGAATTGAAAAATTCTTTTTGTGTTGAATAGACCATTTATCGAGGAAGGCTTTAGGCTATATAACATCACGATGCAACCATTAGGAGCGAAGAAATAATGGGAAATGTGAAAAAAACGGGGAAAATTATTCATCCTTGAGTGCTTCCATTGCGTGCGCTGCGAAAATAGTTCAAGGTACCAAAAATTAAGTATGAAAGAATTATTCCTCATGAAATGATCAAAAAAAATGTCTGCAACAGTATATGTCTATCTTTTAAGATTAACTCACTAGAACCGCTTTTATGGTAATCAAATTGTTCGAAATTAATGCATTATTTGTTAAGAGTTGTATCAACGTAATAATATTAATCTTTATCCAAATAAATGTATTGTTGATTAAGAGTATTTAATCGTGAACAAAATTGTCTTTGACATCACTCAATTTCAATGAACATCTTAGAAGATATTACAATAACTTATATAGCAAAACAACGTTTGCCGGATCAGCTAGTTGTTTATAGGCGTCGGCTTGACCTCAATCACACCTTGTGGCAGGTGAAGATGAGTTCGACGATGAACCGAGTCCGCCCACTAAATGCCCATTCACTCTTCTCTTAAAGACTGCCAGGTCATAAGATCGCGGAAATATGGCCGCTGGAAGCATATTCCATTCCTTAGCTATTCGCATGATGATTGTAGAAGCGAATCTTTTCGTGCGGATATAAGGAACATCCACCACATACGGATGGTATCCGACACGACCACACCAGTGACCACACCATGCCTTGAGGATGGTACAATCCAAAACCGACTGTAGCTATCAACTGTAAAGAAAACCCACCGATAATCGTAGTGATCATGCCGGCCTGCACAAATATCTTTTGGTTGTGATTATACGAGTATCGTTCAGAATTGATGTCGCATTCGATGGAACTCTGATGAAGGTCAGCATGGACACGTTGCTAGCCCGGAACGTACTGTCTTACAGAGTCTCACTTTTCATAGGCTTCGGTCTAACACAACTGTTCAGCATGCAGGTGCGTTGGCGTCAAACTTATAACAATTGTTTATACATAAGAATTGGTCACCGTGAAAGACGCGATCTATATTGTTGAATGGGGGGCAGCTCTTTACCAACGGAAAAGTTGAGTTTGTCCCTAAATCTGAGTTATCGTTAGAGCAATATACACAATATAGTAGTTTTTTTTTTTACACTGGCTCGACATAGTGACTACAGAGTACCTGATGGTAAGTACAGTATAGTCCAAAAACGAAAGCGACTACATCGTCATGTCGGCCCACATATACCGCGACTGTAGGTCTCTAGGTATATGAGCCACTGGATATACACAAGCTGATCTCGAAACGCGACAAGCCGAAACTGCTCACTATGACGGGCTTTACACCCATGCACTGTGGTCGCGATCCAGACGGGCACCGACGCCCTACCACCTCGCTGCTGCTCGTTTAGCACCATCCAGGAGCATATACGCAATATAGTTTATTTGCACGGATCCCTCGATGCACGATTCCGACTTGCACAATGTCGGATTTTTCTTTAATCGTCTCCGTATTTTGTATAACATACTTGGCAATATCTCTTGTGTTACAAACTGCGGCCGCGTATTGCAATACACACGAGTAACTTGATAATAATGCAAGTAGAACTCATTAGGGTTGACTATTTATTTATTTATTTATTTATTTATTTATAAGTACACTTACATAGACTACATTAACACATAAAAACTATATAAGAACATGAAGAGGATACATTATGAATGCGACTATATTTATAAGTAAGTAAGTTTTTAGTTTTTTTATTTGATACATAAGTGTCAAGTAAACACATCATAATTACTTTCATACATCAGAACTTAGATTTTTTTTATCCTGACTCGACACAGTGACTACACCACGCCTGCTGGTAATCATGGTGCAGTCCATAAAACGACGGCTACCAACAGCAAAAAAACCATTGATAGCCGCATGGATAAGGCTGGTGATAATGCCAGTGTAAAAAAAAAAAACTTAAACTATGTACGAGTCTTTGTTTGACGTTTTAAAATTTAACTCAAACGTCTCATAAGATATCGTTTCACGTCTTTAATTACGTAAATTATTTACATGAATAGATCGCTTCTTATGCAATAAATGATATTTAAATTTTTTGCAAAGTTGTTGCATAGAGATAGCGACAGACAGTAATTTTTAAACAGCCTATTTAAATTTAAAAACTTTTAAATTTAAACAGCCCTGAAAATCGCAAGATCCGTGGCCGAAGCCTAGACAGGCTTCAATGCGGACGCAATAAAAAAAGTGTGATCTTAGTTGGTAACCCTGTAATTTAACAATAATTCAATTTGACGACGATGCTGGTGCGTAGTACAGTGATATTTCGAAATACATGTTGTGTGACCCAATTTACAAGTTTGTAACGTAAACTGTGTATCATCGAAGCGTCTGTGTGCGTGTGTGTGCGTGTGTGTTAACGTCAGTTACGATCTCGACCTTAACACGTTGAACGCCGGCCCTTTTTCTCAATACTTCCCGTTCAGGCCGTTTTAATCTCTTTATTCTACAATAAATTCTATTTCGAAATATGTTTTTCTTATCATTTCTAGTGTTATAAATCTGCGTTTATCACATTTTTTAACTGGGGGTCACCGGTGCCTACCCCACGGCCCAAACGGAAAGTTCACTGGGGGTCACCGGTGACCCCCACGGCGTTCAACGTGTTAATGTAACTGTCGGATTCTGTCAGCGGCTACCTGGCCGCTGTTTGCCACTCTGTATATATTTATATGAGGTGTCCCGACTAGTGATGAAAATGCCCGGGAATTTTCCCAAAGTGCCCAAAACTTGTATGGGGAATATTCCCGGGAATTTACGAAATGTTCGCGGAAGTGCTGGGCACTTTGGGAAAATTCCCGGGCATTTTCATCACTAGTCCCGACGTCGGTCGCACGTTTGCAAGCTTAACCCTTTCGCTACTGTAGGCCTCACTGCAATGTCTTTAGCAGGAAACTGAACTCCGAGCTGAAAGTAATACATCAAATGCGCGTAGTCTTCAGCATTCAGGGCCAAAGGTTTTTTTTTTCAAAACCATTTTCATTAGAAAAGAAAAATAATACGGAAGAATAAAATAATAAAATATAGTCACCCATCAAACGCAATAAATGGGTGTCAGCTGAAAATCAATGCTGGGTGGTTCGGCTGGTCACTTAGCATTTGCTGAGCTGACTTCCCTTTGGTGCACCATCGCAACACAGGGTATATGCTTTTGTTGTTTTCTGTTTTTATTAACCTTTTCTGATGTGTTGTATGTTGTGTTGTTAGCCAAATAAATGTTTTTTTTTTATTCATCAAGTACAGGCGGCGTTTTTTGATGACTATTCACCGATAGTATTCAAAGGGTTAATTAGGATCACTGGCATAAACCAAAACATTTTTGTTAAATGTAGGCATTTGGTAACACTGTTTTATAATAAACTGAGTTACTATAATACTGTATTATTCTTAGTTTATAGAATGACTTGAACAAACAATAAGACATGGTTATTGCATAAGAAAATATGATAAGGTAGCTCTAAGATAACATTGTAAAATTAAATGTTGAATAAATATCAAATGAAATATTATCTTTGCCTGTGGATATAACATGCTGTCATAACTTACAATAACTTGTAAATAAGCAAAACTAAGTATGCTCAACCACTCCCATTGCACAAAGCAGTAGCAGATAGGTGCCTCCTTGATAATTACATTTTTTTTATATGTGTGATGTGTTGTAACATATCTAGCTGGAGACTGAGTTGTTTTTGGATCAACTCTGTTTAGTGGCAAATGATGTGAATGAAACAGTCTTAACACAAGTTGTTTTCTTATTAATGAAGACTGGAGTTGTTATGTACATTCAATAATCTTTATCATGATGCTAACTCATTACAGGAGTAAGCAGAACGCAGTGGTGTGCATAAAAGCATAAAAAGTATTATCTTGTTATACTCAGACATTCAATAAATATTTTGTTTTGAAATTTATTCCAATTAGGATTCTGAGCATCCTGTTCTGGGAATTATCAGATTTTAAGTCAATGTGTTTATTAAATGTCCAATAACAACAAGGTAAAGCTGTTTATACTTTTATGGGAAGCCTGTTACTGGATTGTGGGTCCTTTAAACAAACTGTGAAGAGATATTTCTGCAAGCCACCATAAACACTAAAACTTTTGATAGGTTTTTTTACTGTTAGTAGTTATTATCATTTTTTGGATTGCACAGAGTTATGGCAAAAGTAGAAAACTTTAAATGCTTAATGTAAAAATATTATTTAAAAAATTTAAATGATTAATTTCACTTAGGAATCTCACATATATACTTTGTTTATTATTTGAATTAAATGAAACAATAGATCAGCCCACCTGCTTAAATATGAGTAAAAATGATATACTGATATATTGAAAGTCAGAAAAAAAATAAAAAATAAGTGAAATAGCTGGATACAGACACTTATCAATTATTTCAGCTGCTTGTCTATAAATAAATAAATAAATATTGCACAATCCTAATTCGAGAATAATATTTACAACACCTTATTTTTGTTTCACAGAAAAACTTATCATTATTGTAGTTTAAAATTTAACACCAAAAAATGGAGGTAAAATGACAAGAATGTATTGTATTAAAGATGCATTGAATTGTTTGTAATAGATAATAGAACAAAAAATATATTCTTCCTTTTTATATAACAAAACTATGTCAATTTAAACAAAATCCAGTACAACACTATTTTATATAGTATGTACGTGCAGGTAGGTATTTGAGTAAATTACGAAATAAGATTCTAATCTTTCAATAGCTATACCGATGTAGTCTGATAAATAAGAAATAAGAAAGAATGTTAAAATAAGAAATTATATCGAATTTTGAAATTTTTGAACATAATGGACACAAGTAATATTACAAAAACATTAATGTATATATAAGGTCATAGCGCTGACCTTTACACGAAGTCAATAATAATTTGTTTATATAATTAATAATTATTTTTAATTAATAAAACTTACCAAAATCTATAAATTGTTTTATAGAAAGCGGGGAAGGATTGAACTGTGAGTAAAAATCAAGCATCTTCGTAACATTTGAGAAAATAGCCCCCGCTAACCTCATCTTGATTTAACACTTGTGGATTTGATAATAACAGTAAATAATTCACTATAAAATTATTCACAGTCACAATAACTCGGCATTCATTATAGTTTATTTTATTATTTTACAAATAATATTACAACAATCGCAACAGCGACAGTCAATGAAAACTCTCCGCAGTCCGCAATACTCAATGAATTTGCTATTAAGCTGCAGTGTTGCCAATCTGGGTCAAGAAAATCCCTCTAAAACACGAATATAAACTTACGGAAAAATTGTTTGTGACAGTGTAATATTTTTTAGATTGGGTCCGATCCGTTCTAACAAGTAATTGCAATAAGAGATATTTAGGTTCCACTTCTGTTTTGAAATGAAAAAGAGCATCTCAATTTTATTTTATGTCCAATCGTGTCCAGTCTTTTGAATGACCGAATCGGATCAGCAGATCTGAAGGCCTAGATAATGGGATTATTACAACGGTGATTCAGGGAATTTGGAATAATTTTAGAAGTATATACCTTGACCGGCCCTAGAAACATTACTCAATGTGCGATATGAATAGCGAAGTGCTATTACGAAAGGTTCCATTATTTTTGAGAATCGCTGTCGATTAAATTTATAAACAGGTCAATAATAAAATCATCTTGACTTTTCTTTACTTTTTTTTTCAGGATATTATGCTGATGATCGGGAAAAGACTTTACAACTTCAAAGGGTGAGAGAGACGAACATTTAAGGTGCACAGCTAGCGTGTTATGGGTTGGCAACAGCGCAAGAGCACCCCTGAGGGTACAGATCTCGACTCGGAGAGCCAGGTGAGAAAAAAAGACCTGATTAATGGTGATCTATTATCATCTCGGAAGGAACAGCATTAAGAAGAGTCGCGGCAAGAAACTTAGGGCTACTTAGAAGTGGTCACCTTGAGATATAATTCGATTGTTTGATATAAGACTAATATCAATGCATTGATTGTATCATCGAATATTAAAACGTATCATACCGTACACCAGTATTTTGTAACGTACCTAAGTGTGTAGCCGCAGCTAATGTTTCTTGTACCGATGAGTACTAAAAGCACCAGTAAAAAAATTAAATACGAAACAAGATTTTGTTGATAAAAATATCAATACAATTTTGTGCTACTAAATACCAACTCATGTATATCTAAAATCGATTTAAAAAAGTCTTAATTAAAACAAAGCTAAATGTGCTATGAACTGATTAAAATTGCTTAGTAAATATGTAATATATTGAATAAGTTAAAAGCATTTTTAAGAAATATACTTTCTTACATATTTAATTTAAATCCAAATAAAATAAAAACACTTATTATAGTATAAATATTTTGCTAAGAGTGCAATGCAGCAGACGCTTGTCTATAGTAAAATGTTTTGCAGTGGATTTTACTGTACCGATGAGTACATGAAATAGCACACACCGGACACATCATAAAACACGATATATCACGCCCAACGAAGTTTGTAGACTCGATACGGTCGACTTCTATTGACCATTAAATCGAGAAATTTGAATGATCGAGATAATCACACTAACAATTTGTCATCACTATCGCAGGCAGACTAGTGATAAGTAAACAAATAGGTACTGTTATAAATTGTTGAAAATGCAGCGACTTGAAGATTGTAAAGTTAAAGAAGAGGTCCCCGAGCCTGCCACATTCTTCTGCGTGGAACAGCAGGAGCAGGGCTCCACTCATTATCTCCATGATCCTATAGAATTCACGCAAGAAGCTCAATGTGATCGAGATGCGCCAGTGGACAGCTCGCAGCAGGTTAATTTGATCACTTTCATCATTTATGTCCTATTTAAATTGCTTAGATTGTATTAAGATATAGAATACATAATAATCTGTAAACCAGAGGCGGAAGACCTTTTACTGTTAAAGGCCGTAAAATTAGGCACTAACAAAGTAGGTCACAAAATGTAAATAATTGTCTACGTATTAAAATAACGGGTTTAGTAGAAGTATTTGAATTAAATATTGTATTACGATAATATACAGTGCGATAATTACCTTCTTCATATACTAAGCCCCTGAACTTACGCAGAGACGTCTCTGTGTGTTCTACTGTTTGTACAAGAGAGTTTTATTTATTTTTTATAAGAATACATACGTAATCTACTTTAACTTACAACATATTAACATAAAAAAATATATAAGATATGAACAAGATATATTACAAATGTGACTGTTTAAAAACTGTTAGACTACTTGCACAGAAGGAAGGGAAAAGAAAATACAACCAATGCAAAAAGAAAAATACTGATCTAATTTGGAAAAAAAAATGTAAAACAGAGGAAAAGAAAATAACAGTTCTCTATTCCTTAATCCTAATGAAATGAAAACAAATTTTATTATATCTTGTTTGTATACAATTATTAATATTAACTAATTTCTACCCACTGCTGAGCAAAGGCCTCCCTTCTCTTATCCACTATATGAAGGGGCTTGTACATTGAGCCCAGCATGTTTGTCCAATGCAGATTGGCGAGTATGTACTGTGTGCAGTCAAGATGCATGCAGCAGTTTGAAGCTAGCAATCTCTGTGCAATTTGGCATGCTGTATACCTTAGTTGGCTCTTGTGCTTTTACGACATCACAGTATGAGGGCAGCACTATTTTATGCTACCAAAAACCCTGCACTAAATTTGTATACAATTGTAAATTTATTTTAGCATAATTCATATAAATACTTAAATGAGTCTTATGCATGAATTAATTTACTTAAAATTATGGATTGACATTTCAACCTGGTTACACTCTGTTCTCTGGTAAGACTGGTCAGCTGGTCTGCTCGTGTCTGTGACCTGATCAGGTAAAAATGTCAAATGATAATTAATCTTTCATCAGTGTGGCATCCCATTAAAGGGTATGAGAAAAAGTCTACATAAATCTTATTTGCTCACTTATATTATTTCTCATAGAACAGTTGCAATGCAATTTGAAGACATGTGTCATGCAAGAAATTACATAAAGAAATATATTTATTGATAAAACTAATTGGAGTTATACAAAATTCCAATTAGATTTCAAATCAGGTTCAGGGTCTTTTAATGGGATTCCATGAAGTCTCCTTCAAGTTAAGAGAAAGTTTCTTCACAATAAGACCCTTAGAGGCCACTAATCACAAAAGTTTAAACTGTGTTACCATAATTTTATTTTTACTCTTAACAGTATTTTTAATCATACTTTTTTATTTTTAGATGGAGTTTAGACTGCGTGCAAGTCAGCAACAATTTTTAATTATGCTGGATTTTATGGAAAGGTAAGTTATTGGTATATGTTATTTCCATCTGACTTGGAGAACTCCATATATCCTAACAAACAACATCAATTAATAGTTTTAAAGTTAGACTGGATAGATGCCTCTCATCTCAATCAGAATTTAGTGTGGTCAACACAGTGCTAAACAATATTTGATAGCTGAACACACCAATTGAAACTAATAATTATTGATTGACATCTATGTTTTGAATGCCAGCTATTATGTTCTCTCTTTCGTTAATCATAGAGTTACTGATTTGTCAGAATCGGTGTCTTTTCTGATAGCATGAAATGGAGTGCTAGTTGCTTGGGTCATTGATTTTGATGTTAATTAGAGACTACTGGGTATTAAAAATGTTAAGTGCAGGTTCAAAAGGACTTGCATCCAGAGGCGTAAAACTTAATATTTACTAATAATTATTGTCCCGATGATCCAATGTGACATAGGCCCCCTCAAATATTAGTGCATCTTCTTTAACATCCGCTATAAATCAGCGCTGGGTGTCTCAGCTGGTCATCTAGCATAGGCGGAGCTGCCTTCCATTTGGCGCATCATCACAGCACAGGATGTTTGTTTTTTTCTACCCTAATAAACTCATTCTTCTGAATTGATTGCCATGTGCCAAATACATGTTATTTATTTCTTCTTTCTATGTCTTTAGATACGGCGATCTCACGAGGCCACTGCCAGGAGTTCAGGGTCGACTAAGAGCAGAAAATTTATGGCGAGAACTCACTACAATGTTAAATTCTGTAGGAGAAAATGGAGTGAAGAAACCAATAGAGAAATGGAAAAAAGTAAGAAACCTTATTAAGGGTGGCTATGAACTGCCTCTGATGATATCCATCAAAATACAGATCTAGGAATACAGAATGTGTTATCCAGAAACAACGAAATAATTAAAGAAATAAATATGTAAATGAGTGTACTTAAATATATTATAGAAATCAATAATATATAGGTATAATAAATCCTTTCCTCTGCTACCTTTACAACATTATCCAGATGAAAAATTATTTTAGAGCTTTTATATATCACATTAAAGAAAAATTTCGCGATGTTGATTACTATAAATGTATCAAAATCGTTAGTCAACATACACATATCTGTACGCATTTGTGCTCGCTAATCTCAGAAACGGCTTAGCCGATTTAGATGCGGTTTTCACAAAAATGTATTGTGGAAACCCGTCTTTAACATTTAGTCAATTTTATTTCAATCGGTACATTAAAAAGTTATGTTCGTTTAACAAAAATCACGATTATTTATTGGTAAAAACGGTATAAAATAATTGTTCATGTAATTTGAATGAAATACATATCATATTTTTTAATAAAGTTGTAATTGATCATTGTATTGTTGTAAATTATATATAAGATATATCAACACGCGCGCTGGAAGGCCATTCTACAGCTCCAATATTCGGCAAAGTAAGAGTTATAGAATTTCTTAGTCGTAGCCTGAATATGAGTCAACATTCATCATGCGAACGGCTAAGGAGTGGAATATGCTTCCAGCGGCCATATTTCCGCGATCTTATGACCTGGGAATCTTTAAAAGAAGAGTGAATAGGCATTTGTTAGGCGGACGCGGTTCATCATCGGACTCATCTTCACCTTCCACCAGGTGTGATTGAGGTCAAGCGTTCGCCTATAAGTTATAAAAAAAAAAAATGAGTAAACGTATTGCCGTTATTTCGCAAATCTACGCGCGTGGTCCGTCTGTTGTGTGAAGAGGGTGAAACAAGGTAAAATAACTCGGAACACTTGCCGTGATACAGACGGTAGCAAAAGCTCAGTGAGGCAATATCTCTTCGCAACTGGAGCGGTTCAAGATGCTTAGAATGTCTGGATCATTCACAATACGGACAGCGCTCCTCTGCAACCTATCCAGGGCGACGAGTAAGTACTGGGTAGAACCGTCCCTGAGTTGCGAACAATATTCCATGCAAGGGCTGACCTGGACCTTTTTGGGAGTCGAAGCTGCTCGCGTCCGTAGGCTTAGTTTCCCTACACGTGACTCCTGGGTGGTGCTAAACGAGCAGCAGCGAGGTGGTAGGGCGTCGGTGCCCGTCTGGATCGCGACCACAGTGCATGGGTGTAAAGCCCGTCATAGCGACCAGTTTCGGCTTGTCGCGTTTCGGGATCAGCTTGTGTATATCCAGTAGCTCATGTACCTAGAGACCTTCAGTCGCGGTATATGTGGGCCGACATGACGATGTAGACTATCAATGGATTTTCATCCTTTGATAGTCGCTTTCGTTTTTAGACTACACTGTACTTACCATCAGGTACTCTGCAGTCACTATGTCGAACCAGTGTAAAAAAAAATAGGTTCAGTTTTGTATTTCTTTTAGGTCTGGTCGGATTATAAAGCAAAAATAAAAAAGAAAGCTTCTGCTATGAAAAAAGAGAGTCATGCTACAGGTGGAGGACCAACTAAATTCAAACCATTGAGCACTTCTGAGGAAAGAGTATTAAATATAATTGGCTTCGGTTCCATCACGGCGAAACAAGATTCGCAGGAAACAGGCTTTGAAGTATTATTTTATTTATTACGCTTTGGCAGAGACCACCAATTGTAGTTAGGCCTCTACCCTCATCCCTTCCTGATTCCTTCCTTCCTTCTTTTTTTTGTTGATCCCTTCCTTGCTGTTTTCTGCGCGTCGATTCAATAAATGGGTGTCAGCTGAAAATCAGCGCTGGGTGGCTCGGCTGGTCACTTAGCATTTGCTGAGCTGACTTCCCTTTGGCGCATCATCACAACATAGGGTGTTTACTGTTTTTGTTTTCTATCTTTAATAACCTATTTTGCTGTGTTGTTTGTTGTGTTGTGTGCCAAATAAATGTTTTATTATTATTATTATTATTATTATTATTACCGCTTGCGGGAGGCTTGTGAATCAGAAGGCAGTCTTGGCTTGAATTATTTAGTTACTTATTTGATGTGCATTGCACTCACTGGCGCATTGAACTTCAAATAACCTTACAAATGCCATTCCTTACGCTTCTATGTCGTGCCCAACGTGACCAGTAGTGCAGCTGATCGCCGTTCTCACAGCACTAGTACATGACATGACATGACATTTCTATTAGACGCCTTGCGGGTTTCCTCACGATATTTTACTTCACCGGTGAGCATGTGGCGCTTAAATCAGTATTTAAGTGTATATAGACATTAATGAATCTTTTCTCACCCCGAAAGGGATATAGCGTGACGATAAATTATTATTTACTCTACTCAATACATATGATAAACATTTTTTTTTATAATTTATAGAAGAACGCTTGACCTCAATCACACCTGGTCGAAGGTGAAGATGAGTTCGATGATGAAATGCGATCGCCTAGGAAATGCCTATTCACTCTTCTCTTAAAGACTCCCAGGTCATAAGATCGCGGAAATATGGCCGCTGGAAGCATATTCCACTCCTTAGCCGTTCGCATGATAAATGTAGAAGCGAATCTTTTCGTGCTAATATAAGAAATATCCACCACATACGGATGGTATCCGACACGATGTCTAGTGGTTTTGTGGTGGAATGGGGCTGGTGGAATCAAAGAATGTAGTTCCTGAGAACACTCTCCACCGTGCAACCGGTAAAAGACCGAGAGGCAGGCAACTCTACGTCGATGCTCAATGCTGTGCATTCTAATCTTTGTCAAAGAGTCGTCACCAATAAGTCTACGAGCTCTACGATCAATCGAGTCCAAAGCCGCCTACTGATATTTAGCGGACATAAAATACAAACAGCCTTGTTCTTGAAATTTTTCGAGGCAGGGGCAAAAGTACTGTCTGCCCCCTCTGGTAGTTATTTTACCAGTATTTCCTGATGGCAGTTCTCTTATCCTTTTTTTTGTGCCGTGGTGGCTGCCGGCAGAATAGAATAGCACCCCCCTCTTCTTGCTGAGGTGTCGTAAAAGGCGACTAAGGTATCTCTTTAACACCGCAATTCAACCAGGTGTTCAGAGAAGGACAACTCGACCAAGCCTGCATCCCGCTCCCTCCCGATCGTACTGGTTCTCCTTTCCATCGGGCCTGAGGGAGCTCGGACGAGAGAGTGCTTTTCTGGCTTCCAGCGATGCACTTAAATATCTCCTGCGCAATTGGCTGTTTCCGAAAACTGGACCTCTATTTTCTTAATCGGTGTTGAAACAGTCGCCGTGGCCGAATCCGGCTAGGACATCATCATCATCTCTTATAATTATTTCTTTTTTTATTTATTGGTTTTATACATTCTAGGTGATGCTTACTGACCAGATAACACCACATCAAGATCCAATACATATTCCCCAAACCCAACCAACAAATGAAGATGTTGTCGATACTAAAAGAATACAAGATGGTAATGTATTTATTTATAAGAGCAATTACTTAGTCTACATCAGAGATGGGCAAAATGTAATCTGATTAACGATTACAAAATGTAGTCCTAATTTTAATTTTCTTGCTCTGTAATCATGATTAAATCCATGTAAAACATTTAGAAATCATAAATGTGTATACAATCTGGGATTCTGTAGTGTTGAAAACATAGATGAGCAAAATGCAGTCACATTAATGGTAAAAAACTTAAAATGTAATCGTAGTAATTTTTATTAATCTGATTACATTTTGCCCATCTATGGTCTACATTAACACATACATAAATATATAAGAGACATGAACAGGATACATTACAAATGCTACTGTATTTCCATGCACAGAAGGTATCAACTCAATTTTTTCTTTCAGATGTTACAAGATCTCCTTCAGTAGGCCCGTGCCCTCGCCGCAACCGTGCCCAGCGCAGGCGCCGTCGCCACACGCCCTTTGAAGAGGCGACCAGTGATTTCATCCGCATAGAGGAGGGGAGACTGCATTTAGAAGAGACCCGGATAGAGAGGGAACATGAAAGGGAAATGGAGAGACTAAGGGTAGAATCTCTCAGGATATCTATGGAGGAGCGCCGTACTGATGTTTTCCAGCAACTTGTAAATATAGGAAATAATATCGCGGAATTGTTGTCAAGAACATCTTCATAGTTCTTTGTTATTCATTTCTCTATACAGTATGTTTTGGAAACCCTGTCCGACCAAAAAGGGGCATGTTGGTGACACGATAACATTACTAAAATACATTTTGATGTATGCTATTACACCATTAGTGAACATTAAAAAGTTATTGTTTACAATTGAATTATTTTACAAGCGATAAATAATTTTAAGACTCGTGAAACTATTTTATAGATAAACGGGGGGTCAGGACCTACTAGCATAATCCTTTGCTTTCCTTTGTTCACGAGCTACGTACTCCTAGAATTGACGTGGAAATTTACCCCAATTATATTTATTTTATTTGGATTTTTTTTTTTCGCTCTTTAACTAAAAATGTTAAACTATATAGAATCTAATATTAATACCGAGTAACGCCTTCACGGTTCGGACAGGGTTTTTGTAACATACTGTATATATTCAGTGAGACTAGCTTGATCATTTACCACTAGTGTCTGACCGAATCTTCGGCCACGTCTTTGTCTTTAGGCATCTTTTGACAAGTTACGTCATTTTAATAATCTAAACTCGTTTGTAAATCGGGTTTAAATGCAGCATTAAATTCGAGATTCTTACCCTGGGGAGAATCCAGACTCCTATTGACTGAAAACCCTAGGGTGTCCTCAGCTCGCTGATATTACAAACGAGGGAGATAATTCTGGATACAATAATTTGTAATCATATGTCGTCACGCTATACCATTCGGGGTGAGCAGAAATACAATGATAGTATTCAACTACATCAGCCCACTGCTGGACAAAGGCCTCTCCCAACAAGCTTAATTGAGCCCGGTCTTCTCATGCAATCTTTTCCGGCCACCTGCCGCAGCTCCTCGTTCCATCTTGCTTGAGGGTGTCTCATGCTACGCCTGCCGGTTCGCGATCATCACTCAACAACTAACGACCATCAGTTCTTCGGCATATATGGCCTGCCCACTGCCGCTTCAGCTTGCTAACGGGAACTATGTCAGCAACTATGGTTCTCTGTTATATTACCTAATTTTTTTATTATGACACGACACAGTAACTGCACCGCACCTGATGGTAAGCACGGTGCAGTCCAAAAAACGCCAAAGACTACCGACAGGTAAGAAAAACATCGGTAGTCGCGGCGATCATGCCGGCCTGCACAAATATCTCTTCACGCTACGCTTAAAGGATCCCATATCATAGGACGGTGGGAACACGCTCGCCGGAAGACCATTCCACAGCCCAATGATATGGTAAAAGGAGTTAGAGAATTTCTTAGTCCTAGCCGGGATGTGAGATACCGTATAGCTCATTTCGGAGTTTATCCTTCGAGGAGATGCCCAGCATAGGCTGCTCCATCGCACGCTGAGCGACCATAAACTATAGAATTAGGAAAACAGATTATTCTTTATATCGATTGCATTTAACTTATAGAGTTATAAAGAAAACTTATTAAAAAAATTGATTTAGAAGCGGATACTTGACCTCAATCAGACCTGGTAGAAGGTGAAGATGAGTCCGATGATGAACCGCGTCCAACCAACAAATGCCTATTCACTCTTCTCTTATAGACTCCCAAGTCATAAGATCGTGGAAATATTCTCGCTGGAATCATATTCCACTCCTTAGTTGTTCGCATGATGAATGTAGAAGCGAATCTCTTATCTATATTAAAATTATGTATCAAGCAGAAATGTCGTACCCGGTTCACCGATTTTTTTTTGCCGAAGCAAGCTTTGACCGAAACTTTCGGTAATACACTAGTGATCATTGATCAAGACTAGTGATGAAAATTCCCGGGCATTTTCATCACTAATTAAGACCACTTAAAATCATGTTTGATTTTATTTTTTTAGATTTAAGTACAAAAGACTGAAAAATTTGATTAAGTGACATTATTTTAATATGTGTAATAAATAGTATATATTTTTTTTAGGTCTTTATTATTATTATTTTTACAAATATTACAATTATAGCCGCCACTTCGCCGTTTGATCTCATGACCTCCAGGAACAAATATGGAAAGATTATAATATAGGTAACCACTTCACATTTGGCATTTTCGGGTATTTCTGTCTGCGGCCAAAATATTTGAGTCTTTTTCACGCAAAAGTGTACTTTCGTCGAATCGTCGTGAGAGGTCTTTCAAGATCTGGCAAGCTTTAGCTAAAGAAATGTTAGCTAAAACACATCATCATGTAGTAAGGATTTTTTATACTGACACATCAAGACAACAAAAATCATCGTCCGTACTTTAAACATTGTTCTACTGTATGTTTTGAAAACCCTGTCCGATCCGAAAGGGGCATATTCGCGACACGATAACACTACCAAAATTTAAGAAAAAGTTTTACTTTACATGCAATCTACGCTCGGATAACTTACTAAAAACAGTTTAAATTCTAATGAAATGATTTAATTGATAAAAGGTGCTTAAGTCAATGGAAGTCATGATCCTTTTAACGACATGACTTACTAGCATGATCCTTTGCTTTCTTTGTTTGTAAGCTACACACGTACCCAGTGTTGTTATTTGAGTTTTTTTATTGTATTCTGATTCTTTTACCCTTTAACTAAAAAGATGACTTAAACTGAATCTAATATCGATAATGTGTAACTCCTTCACGGGTCGGACAGGTTTTTATAACATACTGTATATACAAATTAATAAGTTTTTTTTTTAAACTCTGGTCGTTACATAGGCTGCCTGCCTATGGGACCTAAAACCCATCCCTCGCCTATGGACGATTGCAACACAAGAAGTGTTGTTATTGCATTAAACCGCTTTGAAAATCATTGATTTACACTGAAGCCATCCTCTATGACTTCTTCATATGTCTTTCTCCAATTCTACAGTAGATGGAGGTAGTAACTCTGCTTCTATGGCCATATTATGTAAAACAGAACATGCTATAACAATTCTTCCCGCTTTCACGGGGTGGTAATGCAATGTCCTGGTCTTTTCTAAACATTTCCAACGAGATTTGAGTAGTGCAAAGCAACGCTTTACACAATTCTTTCGAATACGACGCTGGATGTGAACATCTTCTGGAGAGCCCGGGGTAGCATCCGATCTAGGTGTTAGTAGCCACGGACGCAGAGGATACCCAGGGACACCTGAAACAAAGCAATCATATAATAATCTTTGGTAGAATAATATCCCATTTAGCAATTTAATTTCAAAACTCTCAGAAGTCTTTAGGTGTTTATTGTATAGGCCTGGGGTCGGCAACCTGCGGCTCACGAGCCACATACGGCTCTTTAGTTCCATACGCAAATATTATTTATTCTATATATAAAAAAAAAAATATGAAAAATTTAAAACTCATTTTGAATCGATGAATAAATAGATTCGTTTTTTTTTGTCATTAAAAAACTTTATTTATGCAAGTACTGAAGTAAGTAGTAGTATTGTTGGCAAGAAATGTTTTTGTGCCTCTTTAAAAACTTGGAAATTTTGTAAATTGTAATTTTTGACTCTTGCGACTCAAAAGGTTGCGAACCCCTGGTATAGGCGAATATCGAGTTCCATATATGCACCACGATCGTTCTTAAGCTGGTTATTACCAGCAGGGTAACATTAATTTGTATGGGACATCCTGTATGTATATATGTATTTTATTATCTATCTACCCTGTATTTATTATATTGAACGGCTCTAATCTCAGAACGGGGGTGTTCGCGTATTCATTTCCATCGAGCGTCGATAAAAAATCAGTGCTAGATGGCGCCACCCACCACAGCCTCACCCAGGTTATATTAATATTGCCTGATCTTAAAAAAGACATCTAACTTTTCACTTGTATAAAAATTATAAAGGACCTTACCCAATAACCATATTTCCTCTCCATTATCATGTAGCTCTCGCAAGTATGTTTCGACTCTATTCAATTCCCAGATGTCTGAGTCTAGTGTTGCTCCACCAAACTTAGGATTCACATTCATTATTTTTAAATCACTATCACATACCTGTAATAACAATACCCATTATTTAGTTTAATATTAATGTATTGGCCTAATGGTTACTATGTGCTGCAATGCAAATGATCTTCAGTTCGAATCCCGATACGTATCTCTGGGTTTTTCTAGATTACGTACGGATTTGGGCCACACATGCTCACCAGTGAAAGAAAACATTGTGAGACGTCTAATATAAATGTTATGTATACTTGCGCAGTAAGATCAGCTGCACTGGGAACGACATATAAGAGAGAAGTAGATAAAGCCACTAATATATATATATATCTGTTTAATCTGTAAGTGATATAGTGTGATGATTATTATTTAGTTAATGTCAGACCCCAGCTTCGGCTGCCTCTTCAGCTTTAGCCACCTTTTGACAGTAATTTTAAGAATATCTAGCTCATACCTACATTGGACAAGCATACTGAGTTAGATGTCTAAATCCATTCCAATGGCTTCCATGAATATAGTAGAAAACAGAAAGCGAAGCCTTTACGCTGCAGGGGGCAGAAACTATTTAGTAATAATAATTTGTGCTGATAAAAATACCAAATCCCAGTATATTGAAGGTATAACTAATTTTGTAGCTTAATTGCTAACACAATATATAAATGCCTAAATTATTTAGGCTTTTTATTCCATTTCCTGCATTCTGCTTAGCATGGCTTTTAATATATTTTTTTTTATAACTTATAGGCGAACGCTTGACCTCAATCACACCTGGTGGAAGGTGAAGATGAGTCCGATGATGAACCGCGTCCGCCTAACAAATGCCTATTCACTCTTCTTTTAAAGACTCCCAGGTCATAAGATCGCGGAAATATGGCCGCTGGTAGCATATTCCACTCCTTGGCTGTTGCATGATGAATGTTGAAGCGAATCTTCTCGTGCGGATATAAGGAACATCCACCACATACGGATGGCATCCGACACGATGTCTTGTGGTTTTGTGGTGGAATGGGGCTGGTGGAATCAAAGAATGTAGTTCCTGAGAACACTCTCCACCGTGCAACCGGTAAAAGACCACGAGGCAGGCAACTCTACATCGATGCTCGATGCTTTGCATTTTAATTTTTGACAAAGAGTCGTCGCCAATGAGTCTACGAGCTCTACGATCAATCAAGTCCAAAGCCGCCAACTGATATTTAGCGGATGCGTTCCAAAGGTGACAACAGTACTCGACACCCGACCGCACCTGCGCTTGATACAGGTTAAGAAGTTGCGATGGTGAAAAGAACCATCTGACCTTAAAAAGGACACCCAATTTTTTAGCAGCTGCAAACACATAACATTACATAACAACATAACATAACATTATATATGTAATATTTCTTAACACATTTGTATTAAATTTTTAAAATAATTAAATAAAAATACCATTTGAACATTGAGGGAGTAATACCCTTTACTATTGTAAAACAAATTTTCTTCTTCACTAGGTTTGACAATAGCAATATGCGTGCAATCCACACAACCAATCACTCCTGGTACACAAAATTTGCTTTCAAATCTGTAATTTCATAATTTATTTCATTATTATACAGAGGTGGGCAAAATGTAATCATATTAATGATGAAAAATGCAAAATGTAATCTTAATTGTTTTTGATTAATCTGATGGATTGAAGGTATGGATAAAAATATGGAGTATGCATGGTCTTAACATTAAAAGACTTGTAAACATGGCCTAATGAATAAGAGACTGATGTCCACACACAGCAATAATAACACATTCATCACTCAGTAGTAGTACTGTGTTTCTCTCACAGGGCCGAAATCTGTGTAAATAAGTTACATGCAGGAATATAAACAATGTAACTCAAATATTATAATTATATTGTGATATTATTATCTTTGACTTATCACAATTTTGTTTCTCACCTCAAAGGTATTCAGAGGTTTTTAAAGATAATAATGTAATATGTTATTATGTATAAAAGGTATTGTATAATGTAATTTTTTTATTAATAATAATAAATTTATTATTATTTTAATGTTGCACATTTAACTTGTAAATGTGCAACATATAAGCACTTGCTTATTCCTTCAAATAACTTGTAAAAATTTAACTAAAAATATGGGTGAACCAGTCACCAAATAAATTATTGTAGTTTTAAAATCTGGCACATACCTCTGAATTTTTCTAGAATAAAAAAGGGATTAAGGCACCACATACTCCCTGGTGAATGAAAACATTATGAGGAAACCTGCATGACATCTAATAGAAATGTCATGCTAAGTGCCCTCTAAAATGGTAATCAGTTGTGCTAGTAGTCACATTAGATACAATATATTAGCACAGTGAATAAACTACAAATGTTTCTCTGCTGATCCTCAGAAGGATGTAGTATAATGGTGTATTATAAAAAACTTACTCATGTTTCAACCTAGTTATTTCTTGTTGTGACTGAGGAAATTTTAACCATTTATTCAACATAGCTGGATGATTAAGTGACTCCACAACTTGCTCAATGCATCTACTTGCAGTCCTTTGTACTATGTGTAGAGTGTGGCCAATAATCCTTTGGTATGAACCAGTAGCTAAAAAGCTAAGGGTGACTAGAACCTTAATAAAAAAAAAAACTATTGAAATATATAAATAAACAAATACTATCTCAAGCACAAAATAAATAATAAAAAAAGCAAAATACAGGCATTTATCAGTTGTTTGAACTGCTTGCCTAACAAATTAATAAAGGTGTCGTGAGGTTTTGGAATTCATGGCTCAGGTTTCCACTCAGTAGCAGCTGGTTCTGTTTTTTATGATTATTATTTACAGATGGCACAGGTGATATTCAGTTTAATTAAAATATTAAATGCATTCCTGTTTTACTGATCATGTTTTCCACAATATATACGCGCAAAGTGGACGCAGCCACCGATGTACATCTGCTCTTCCTCGAAAGGAACTATATATTATTATTATCATTTTAAAATGAATTGTCAATTGTCAAATTGTCAAGCTTACCTTTATTTGGAGAGGAATTTCTCTAGTTCCTTTAAGGAAAGTCAGTTTTCTGAGATCACTACAGAGCTTGTTAAATGTTCCCTTGTCTAGTCCAAAACGATCAACAAATTCTTCCTCCGACATTTCAGCAATTACCTCTTCGTTACGACGAATTATTCTTTGTTGTCGTCTAATCCAAGCCTCTTCATTATTAGCCGCACATAATAACCGAAGTGTATGCATTTTTAACACGATATCCACAAAACGTTCAACAAAAATATGCCTTTTCTATTATTTATTTATTTAGTGCGTGACGTTTCACGTATCGTTTGCTATATAGCAGTGACAAAAAGCTATCTCATCCTCCACCTGCTGCAAGAAATTTTAACACCTATTAAATATCATGCTGGCATGGCTGAGGGCACTTTGTCAAAATTACGTGTGTAAAAAAGCGTCAAATAATCGGGAAGTTTAAGACAAAAAACCAAAATTTGAAATGGTGCCTAAATTTAGAATAAATTCTCTAAAGGTCCAATAAAATGTCCACTGGCATTTTTAAGGAAAACATAAACTAACTCCAAGTAAACTATTAATAATATTAGGTGTTTAAGTTCACTGAATTAACTGAATAATTTTATTGGTTTTATCAAAATATGAAAATTTAAATACAGATTTTTTAAACAGAAGAATCAATTTACTAAATCGATTATTCTAAATATCAATACAAAATATCATTTTATTTCTTTAGCTGAATATTTATTCTTAGATTAATCGATTACAGATTGCATCCCTGTCTTGTTTATTTTGACGGAGCATGCAAATTATCTAATATCTGTTTTATAAATTTTAAGGACTAAGTAATGGATAATGATATGTTAGATTGTGTGTTGTGTACCAAGAGCTTTGCAAGCTTAAAAACATTCGCTGATCACGCCAGGCTAGGGCACATGGAAACTTATGCTAGTGGAAGAATAAAAACATGCAAAGCAGAACAAACTCACCTAAACTATTATGATGTAAGATTTCTTATAAGAAACACAGGTTCCGTACCTGAAAAAAAAATCCTTTATAGGATCACTTCATTGTCTTTCTCTCAAGTCCTTTTTTCGCACCGGACACTCAGCACCGCCTTCATCTCATCCGGACAGCAGACTACTAGATGTTATTGTATTCATTGTTGTGTTACTTTGTTATATTTGTGCTTAAAGATATGTTCTTTAGCTCAATTTTTATTTTGTATGGAAATGTCTTTATATTCTTTTTTTTTACACTGGCTCTACAAAGTGACTAGAGTGCACCTGATGGTTAGAACAGTGTAGACCAAAAACAAAAGTGTCTATCAAAATATAAAATCCATTGATAGTCTACATCATCATGTTGGCCCACATATACCACGACTGAAGGTCTCTAGGTATATGAGCTACTGGATATGCACAAGCTGATCCCGAAACGCGACAAGCTAAATCAAGTCATTATGACAGTCTTTACACTTGTATGTTGTGGTTATGAACCAGTTCGGGTAGTCGCCCTACCTACCGCCACAATATAAATAATAAAAATCATTTTGTTGATTCTATGTTACTCTTATGTTTTTCCACAAAAAAGCAAACATTATATCTTTTAGTTGGTATCCAATGTGAAACTGGAAATAGTAGAGAATGATGTAGAAAATGAGATGAAACAGCATAATATTATCTCCATGGGTATATCAAGCATGTCGGACTTGGTTTTAAAAGATGTAAATAATACTTTAAAGTTAGAAGATAGCTCACTTCACCAAATATGTCTAATAAAGAAGGAAGAAGAAGACACACAAGTGGAAATAGACATCTTAGAGTAAGTTTATTTTCATAGTTAAGGTGGCCTATGGATTCTAAAAGTTATAGTTTGAGAATGGCTGTCTGGTCACCATGTACTGCTTTTATGTGGTAAAGTCATAAAGAAACCTAAAAAAAAATTAATAAAATAATCACCATATTAATTTTAATTGAGGTGTTATGATGAAAAGATGACTGAATTCCTAATCAATGCTGCCTATATTAGTATAAAAAAAAAAAACAATTTTTTAAACATTGGAAATTATGTCACTGTGTTATCATTCTCTTTATATATTGTACCAGTAATTATGTTAGGTTGAGACGGGCTCGTTCTCCGCAACTCGACGTCTAAGTGCGCCTATTTTGCGTGACAGTAATTATGTTTTCAGAGCAAAAATTTTGTTTTGCAAAGCGTCTACTTGTTTTCTTTGTCGTGTTCCTGCATTTATTTTTCTCATACTTACTATGTTTTGCATACAACACACAAAATATTTGTTTAGACATGCAAGAAACAGGAAAATTAACCGCAAATACACGAAAAAAATAAAACAACAAAATGTTTCTCGAAAATCGAATAATTTCCTCTGGTTGCCCCGTATTATGGTCACATTAAATGGACTTCGCCGAATGGCTTATGAAAAGACTTTGTCTTAATAGGGTATATCTGTAATTTCTTTCAGGGAATCAGAAATGGTATTTGATTTTGATAAGCAAAATTCAATATCTGGGAGTGCTCAAAAAGGTATTGTCCTAGACTTTTATCATATATCTCTAGAAAACTTAATAAGGAAGTTCAATAGATACTGTTTAGATTTCTGGTGATACATCAGTGGACTAGCATTAATGTGCCATGTCATATCTAATCCTGGCTCATCAGTACAATTCCAGAAATTTAAGTTGAGGTTGGAGAAAGAGTTCGAACCAATTTCGCGCACGTCAAAATGAATTAACAGGCAAAATATAATTCGTATTTGTTAAAGGTACCGGCAAATATTATAACTTTGCACGAATTCTGCCATTTTTAGTCTCCGACATAGAAAATTTACCTTACTTTTCTCGTTTATGTACTTGAAAAACGTGAAATCATTAGCGGTAAGACAGTAACATGTGAAAAATACGAGTACCGAGGCTGAAATAGTAATACGACAACACTACGCGTTCGAAAGAGATAAAGCTTATAGCAGGTACGCCCTTGTTCTAATTGGTTGTATGTTTAGTATGAACAGAAAGAAGGTACCAAAAGCCTAGAACTACATTATTTCAACTCATGTTTTTATTATATCTGTGATATTATTACATTTTTTAAATACTGTAAAAATTTGCCAAAGCTATGTCCCATGTCTTACATTGCCTAGTGTCATTACATTTTGCAGAATACACTTTGGAATATATTTGAAATAGAGATGGAAAAAAAAATCACTGGTGATTTAAATTTATAAATGAAAATGACACGGATCAAGACCGAAATGGCACTATGAGGAAACTACGCGTGCAAAAAAGAAAGCTATAACAGCTACACCCCGTTTTTTTTTATCGGATGCTAATGCTCCCCACTCACTTTCTTAATTGTGGGGAGGGTGGTGTAAAGTGCCACTTGTCCCCCTCATCTCTGTGTGTTTGTCACTAGAGTGGTGTGCAGAAACATGTACACCACTCACGCCTGAATAGTGCGCGACGCACTCCTTAAGCGCGTCGCCCGGCGCATATCCGTTATGAAGGACTTTGGCTAAATAGGGACACTCCTTGTTATAATTTTTCCCAAGCTTAATTTGCAGGTTAAAATAGGCAATGTTAAGATAGCTTTTTTAATCTCCATACATTTAACAAACGTGTAGGGCTGTCTCATTCAAACGTCACATTGTTATGAAGAAATATTTTTTAACTTAATTAAGAAATACTTTTTAACACAATAAAACTACAAATTACAATGACAGATAATTGCATACAATGACCTAGCCCTAAATTAAGCTTGCGCTTATACTACAGGTGCTAGATATATATACAATTACCTCTCCATGACAATCGATTATCTGTTCTACTTATTACAAAAATGTTTGTAGTTGCGGAAAACTCAATAGTTTTACAGTAACCTGCATACCAGTCTTCATTTTGTGATCAAACGTGTAAAAAGTGTGCAATAAACAAGATACGAAGAAAAATAAGAAGCTAAAACTACATCAGAAATATTTTATTAAGACTTATCAAGATCATTTTATATCAATGTGGACAAGATGGTATTGAGTTTAAAAAAATGGATGTGACTTGCGTTTTACGAATATAATAAAATTCAGACAAGGCTGTATAGTTCAGTTCATTTGTTTCTTTATATCGCGATTTAACAATGTCCTCTGACATTGATGACAGTTGCTTAATGATGCCTTTGCCGCTAATGTTCTTTTGATTGCGAAATTAGACGGGCTAATTAAAGCTTTAACTTACGCCGTAATAAAAGGACACATGATTAAAAAAAGGTGAGGACATTAGTTTTGTCCAGCAATATAACTTACTACGTTTTCAAATTCAAAAACTTTCACGCTTCTCGTAAAATTCTTTAAAATGAAAAGAGTGCGTGCACCTAATTTCACTAACGCTGAAATTAGGGATTTGGTGACGTTAGTAAAGAAATATCCCATAGTAGAGAATAAAAAAATTGATATGGTAACCTGCAAGGAGAAGCAGAAGGCTTGGCAAGCTTTGGCCGATGAATATAATAGTACAAATCCGGACTGCATTAGAACACCCGAAAACCTAATGGCTTGCTACAAAAACCTAAAGGTCAAAGTGAAAAAACACAATTCTCACGTTAAAATGTCTATTGAAGGTAAGAAAACACTATAAAGTGATTTAAATTTTCTTTGTGTTCCCTGATAGATGTTTTGATGTGGTAGGGCGATTAATCAAACTGGGCAGTGACCACAGTACGTGAATGTAAAAACTGTCATAGTGATTCGCTTTGGCCTGTCTAGTTTCACGATAAGTTTGTATGTATGTCCAATTGTCCAGTTATTCATATATCTAGAGCCCTTCTGTTGTGCAATGTGGTCAAATTTTTGTCCTTTGGTTGTTGTTCTTGTTTTTGGACTACACTGTACTTTCCATCAGTTGCAATGCTGTCACTTTGTGGAACCAGTATAAAAAAAGTAGATACAGGCACTACCTGTATCCTGCTATTTAGTATATTTAAAACATTCTTTTATATAAATAAACAATATATCCCTTTCAGGGTGAGCAGAGATACATTAGTGATTGTATCCACTTTGCGCTTGTATGTATTAACTTATGTGACCAGTAGCACTGCTTAATACCATTCTCACAGCACTAGTACTCATGACCTTTCTATTAGATGTCATGTGAGTTTCCTTATGATGTTACATTCACATATAGATTTATTTATATCTCTTTTTTTGGTGAATTGCCTGGTTTCCTATATCCTGTGTTTTGATAGATTGAGATTAGAGCTTGTTCATAACCCTAGAACAACAATACGGAATGTAATTTGTGTGTTTTAGCTCCCAATTTGTTTGTCGAGGCTGATCCTTCCCAAAAAGACATAGAGAAATTTCTCAATGGAGAGGACCCTCTTGAGCAGGAGTGGTCTCGAAATGCTGAAGATGTACCCACTGATACCTATACACAAGAATGTGAAGTTGAATTTTGTGAGTTGTCAAACCAGGATAGAAGGCAAAGTGCTGACTTTGTTCCGGAAGTAAAACGTTCAGGTAGGTATATCTTAACTATTGTTGGTGTGTGTGAATTAGGAAAGAGAACCAATTTCAGAAACTAACTTGGAACTCGCCCCTAGTCCCAGAAACCCACAGGCATTCAGGTGCAGGCATTAAAACCTACAATTATTCACATTACTGCAAACATGGAAACAGTTCTATTATCCACTAGTCCATCACAGCCACAAGCTACATAGACAGCTAGGTTTTTTAACAAGCTATCAATATTTTTGCTGTTTTCTTGTTGTAGGGTTGCTGAATGGTCTTTTAGCGAGCATATTCCCACCTATGATATTAGGTCCTTTAAGTGTAGTATGGAAAGATATTTGTGTAAGCCAGCATGATCACTGCAACTACCAATGGTTTTTTTTACTCTTGATAGTTGTCGTTTTTTTGGCTGCACCATGATTACCATCAGGCATTTGTAGTCCTTATGATGAGTCAGCATACAAAAACAAGGATTGTTTTAAAAGCGTATATTACTCTGAAATGTTATTATTTTGGACAGATTGTAAGGTAACTTTAATCCTCTCTAGATTCATTCAAAACCATTCTTCAAATATGGCGCACTGGAGTTTAAATTCTCCTTTCTATAAATTAACATAAATAACTTTGTTTTTGTAGGAAAGAAAAAAAATATATATGATACGTTTATAGCGCTTGCAAATGAAAAACAAGAATTAGTGAGACTAAGAATACAGATTGCAGAGAATCAACTTATTCATCAACAAAAACTTCAAGAAATACAGCTCGATATTGCTAAAGAAAATTTGAAGCATGTAAAAGAGAAAAACGCCTTGGAAATAGAACATTTGAAAGAAAAATATAATATTGAATTAGAATTGTTAAAAAACCCGGTCAAGCGTGAGCTGGACCCAAGCGCCCAGGGTTCTGTACAAATAACCCACTGAAAATTGCTGTAAGGCATAGATAAACTACATTGAGGGACAAACTTGAGTTTGCTGTTTGAAAGCTGCTGTTCCCGTAATTCAACATAGGTAGGGCTCAAGTTTGCCAACTGCAAATGCATTTGTAATTGCTAAAAATCCTGTGATGTAACTATAAACATACGCTTTTCGGAAATTCTTTTCTGTTTCTACTGGCTGTTCCTGACACGATCTTGAGGTTTTTTCTGCGTTTCTTCTCAAGGTAGTCGCTACTGAAACGCTAGATTACCATTACGATCATTTCCTGACTAGCTGCCAAGTCCAGGATTGTGCCCACAGGGGTGCCTTTGCCATTTTTACAATCTTAGGTAGGTTGTAAATACCTGATCCGGCCAGCAGCATATTGTCATGTCAAAAGAAAACTATGCTTTTTTTTATAATAAGTGGAGAAAGTGACTACACCGCACATGATGGAGAAGACAATGTAGTAACAGTATCCTGATACCTGTATATCACAAGAAGGGGGAGAATCTGAAAACTGTTTCGTAATTACATAACAAAAGTAATTGTTTTACGGTAATTAACTTATACCATCAATTTTGTACGAAATCCTCGGTACGCGAGACTTGCCAGCACCAGTGCGGTTTTTATTTCCTTATGATGTACGGAATCTTAAAAAAATAAATGTTTATTAGAAAATCTTATTTTAATAATAATACCCTCAAACATTTTTCCAATAAAATACCCAAATGAAAAAGCATTCAGTTTAATGTTTTTAATAGCTGCAATAACTCGGCGTTGCACTTTGAAAATCTCATTTTTGACTTCTCTTTTTTTTTCAAAGTTTTGTGCATAACGCTTTATTATAATAATATAATGTTTCCATGAGATAGCACTACATGGTTTTCGTTAAATATATAGAGATTTAAAAAAACTGTCCTAACGTTGCCTTGACTAATTCGACCAAAAAATATCCCAAAAAGAAAATAGACCTACATCCTTCTCTGATCAAATAATACTAGCAATTATTATAAAATCCACAGTATTTATAATTTTTTCTGTCATAAACAAACCAGGCAATGTTATAGTGCGGCCGCAGCGAATACTTTTTTTGCATTGCTGAAACATGAACTAAAATAATGTAGTTCTTGTCTTTTGGCACCACATTGCGTTTATTGTAGGAGTTAGAGATCAAAAGCAGCGTGATATTGTCAATTAACCATATGAAATAAATCTGTTGAGACCGAAAAGGCACTATCATAAACTACGCGTGCAAATGAGACCAAACTATTGTACGCCCTTGTTATAAATTATACCAAGCCTAGGCATAGGACAAATTATAACGGCCTGTTATAATTTGTCCTGTATCTCTTTCATACGCGTAGTGTTGTCGTATTGTTCACTCGGTTCGTGTGTTTTATCACTGTTAAATCATCATTGGTTTCACGGTTTTTTATGTCTAATTTATACAATCTAAAAGGAAAAAATTAAGTAATAATTTATCGACAAAGACTAAAAATGGCACAATTTTTGTAAAGTTGAGGCATTTGATGGTAAAACGTTAGTTTTCGAAACTTAGTAAATAGTCAATAAGGGACCGATGTTCGTTCACGCCGATGATAAAGTACACTTAGCGATCGTAAGTACCTCTGAAATTGTCCAGATTGATTACGAGCTTAGACCTCACATGCTCGCCGGTAATGAAAACATCGTGAGGAAACCCGCGTGACATCTAATAGTTATGTCATGTTTGAGAACGGTGATTATCTGCGCTATGGATCTTGTTGGGCACGAGACATAAGGGATAAAGACATGTATATATCTTTGCTCATCCCAAAAGAGATATAGTGTGACGATATATTATTATACATTATTTTATTATCATTGTTATGGTCAATAAATGTTGCAGGTGTGATTTTGGCACTGTTATTTCTGTCTCCCAATTGTAATATAATCTATGCAAGCATACAAACGAATTATAACCATGCTATTAGATGTTCCGATAGGTGATGCTATCTCTCTCACTCGTGGTCAACCAAGAATGGCTTCAAGTATACCACGTCATGCTAACTCGTCAGCCATTCCGATTCGACCGGCCCCGACAAGTTCTATTCGACTTGGCAATTCAAAACATTGCTTGGTAAAACTACCTGTAATAAAGGGGAAACGAGCCCACAGGAAAAGATGTACTGGCTGCTATAAACAATTAATTTCTGAGGGCAAAACTGTCGTCGTTGCTAGAAATTCAGCGAAAAGGGTCAATCAGAAATGCGAAACTTGTGGAGTTGGTTTTTGTAATCAATGTTTTAAAGATTATCATAAAAAATAGGCTTGACTACGTAATGTATAAATTATGAAATAAAGAAACTATTGCATTTATGTGCTGCATTTTAATTAATTTTCCATCCGTTTTGAGATATAACTATTACATTTTCAACGATTATATGCAATAGTTACTCCGGCAATATTGTTGATATTTTTAAATCATCGTGCCCAAAGAGGTCTTTTTTTGCGAACCTGGTGGAAATCTCCATGAACTCTGCTGTGAAAGCATCGGCCCCGGTGTCTGGACTCTTACCGACTAAAACCACTGAAGTGATCTTTCATTCTCTCGCACTCGTGCTCCAGGCTACGGGAATTGGCAAGACGTCCTATAGCGACCTAATGCGTGATTGGCTTACTAGCGTTACAGCGTAGAAGTAGGAGGGCCGGAAGACGAATATCACCATCCCTACACCGGCAAGTGGTGTGTGATCAAGCACGACACCTATGAAATATGGCCTCGACAGTCGCCACCTTAGGCGAGCTGCTTGCACTATGTTATTAATGATTAATTGATGCATCACTGCGTGGAGATATCCACGGAGTGATATTGTCGGGGTTATGCGACAAGTGTCATTCGATTTTGTTCCAATACTATTTTATATTAATATAAAAATATTTGCCACATTTTTTTTTACACTGGCTCGACATTTTGACTACAGTGTACCTGATGGTAAGTACAGTGTAGTCCAAAAACGAAAGCGACTATCAAAGAATGAAAATCCATTGATAGTCTCCATCGTTATGTCGGCCCACATATACCACGACTGAAGGTCTCTAGGTATATGAGGAATACTGGATATACACAAGCTGATCCCGAAACGCGACAAGCCGAAACTGGTCGCTATGACGGGCTTTACACCCATTTACTGTGGTCGCGATCCAGACGGGCACCGACGCCCTACCACCTCGCTGCTGCTCGTTTAGCACCACCCAGGAGTCACGTGTAGGGAAACTAGGGTAAAACATACGGACGCGAGCAGTTTCGACACCCAAAAAAAAAAAAATTGATTTTTCATGAAAAATAGCATATTAACAGTTTGCTGTATGTTTAATATACTTATGCGTTTCCATAAACTTAAAAAAATCTGCTTTGATGGGCAACATAGTGGGTTCATGGGGCTGTTAAAAACGTCACTTTTGAGATTGCCACTTTCAATTATTTACAACGTGTTCGGGGAGCTACAATTAAATATGTCGAAATCGCTAATTGTATCCGTCGTAAAAAAAATCTCATTTAATATCACTTATTTTATTTCAATTGTGAATTTTTTTATTTGTTATCCTGTTATTAGGATAAGTTATTTCATAAAACATAATTCTGACTAAATTAGGAAATACAAATGCACAAAAATCAAAACGTTCACACACTAATGACATTTAAAATCTGTTAAAGTGATGGCCAAAATGTAATCTAATTAATGAAAAACGATTACGATAACATTTTGCGTTTTTCATGATTAACGTGATTGCATTTTGCTCATCTATGTTTTAAACACTACGGAATCCTCAGTTGCATACACGTTTATGACTCCATGTTTTGAAGGCATTCAATCATGATTACCGAGCAACAAAATTAAAATTGCGACCACATTTTGTAATCATTAATCAGATTACATTTTGCCCATCTCTGGTGTTATTTTTCGACACCATTGAAGCTCTGTGAACTGTTAGAAGTTTGGCGTTATTAGCAAGTTTGATGACGTTATTCGCTGTTGGAAAAAATATCTAGCACCCTGAACACGTCAATAGTCAAAAATCTGAATTCGGCGGATAATAAACAGATATTTAAAAGTTGAAATCCCATTAAATCTTAGTTGAATTTTGTTTTGTTATGTATTTATAATTATTATTTATTTGATGTTAGTATTATTACAAGCTAATTGCATTGGGATTTGTTTTCGTATCGTTCGAAATGTAAGTATACTTTCTATAACTACATATTAGTTATATTTTGGATTTTTAATATAACTTTAAAGCTTATATTTTTTATATCTTTGTAGAAATTCTGTAGGTTATATGACATTTCCCTATTATATAACCCCTTTTATTATTACAGGCTGGAAATATTCTTTTCTTGCCCTCTATATGACAGAACAGCTTTTATGAAATCACTTATAATGATAGGTATTCCTTTTCCATGTCATATTTATGACCTTCTGATTTCTCCCAACCTGAAAATCATTGAAACAATTTTTTGTTTCCTTAGCTATAATAACATTAAATTATAATATGTACTTATGTATTTGTGTAATGTATATATTGTATATATTTATATGTACCTACAATAGTTTTGGTTTTTGTGTATGTACTAATCTTTATTAAAATGTGTGTCTTAATAGCAATGTATATTATATTTATTTTCAGATTGTCATACATTTCACTGTATTTACCCAAAATTTTTAGCTAGTTTAATACTCGGAAATAAACAGTAACATACTTTGACACTGGCAGTAGTGAAAAGGTTGCCATAAATAAGAGAAGATAAGATAATGTATTAACATAGTAGTATACATAATTATAACTTCAAATGCAATGCTATAAATTATTTCACAGAAGAAAAATAATGAATCAGTAGCTATACTATGCTGTTTTAAATTTAGTAAGATAAACAGGTTTACTTCATCATATTTCCCAAATGTATTGTATTGCTCACAAGTCCTCGGCATAATGGAACACTGGCCAAGATTTGTTTTCATATTACGTTTTTTTTTATCCTAACTGAGCTTAGTGACCACACCATGCATGATGCAGTCCAAAAATGACAATAACTATCAACATTAAAGATAAAACCTATTGATAGACACAGCAATCATGCCGGTCTAGACAAATCTCTCTTCCCACTTAGTTTAAACAACCCTACATCATGGGATGGTGGGAACACGCTCACCAGAAAACCATTTCACAGCCCAATGATACGGCAAAAGTAAAAGATAAAGAACTTCTTAATCTTATTGGGATGTAAGTTACACTATAACTGTAACTCCATAAACCTACAAGCATGGTCCTAATATGAAAGGGAAAGGGCAGAACAGGGTAAAATAACCCTTAAACTGGGTTAGTGTAGATGTTCATGAATAATATATTTTTTATGTTAATATGATGCTGATTGCCACTTCCACTAATTGATACTGTACAAATGGAGTTAAGTTTATTCTATATATCTTTATAAAATTGCAGATGCATCACAAAGTATTTGTATATGGTACATTAAAACGCAATGAACCAAATCATCACTGGCTTACAGATACAGATAATGGTGTGAGTAAGTTTGTTAGTGAAGGAACTACGAAGTCAAAATACCCTTTGATCATTGCAACCAAATATAACATTCCATTTTTACTGTACAGCCCTGGTAATGGGAATTATGTTAAAGGTTAGTATAATATTGCTAAGTCTGTAAACAAAGTGTAGGATGATTTGCTCCAAGGTAGAGCAACGGCCTATGAAAGGTGGTCATATAGGAATGTATGAAAGAGCATAAGACTCAATGATGTTTAATCAGATAGGCCTATATCTGGCAGTGGACTAGGTTAAGGGGAATGTGATGATATAGCACACTGACATGAATATATATGTGTGGCTGTATACCCAAAGTGTGCATTATAATAAATGCCAGGGCCCAAGTCAAGTTAACACTAATATGATGGACACTTGAGTGATGTCGTGTCAGGACTAGTGATGAAAATGCCCGGGAATTTTCCCAAAGTGCCCAGCACTTTCGCGAACATTTCGTAAATTCCCGGGAATATTCCCCATACAAGTTTTGGGCACTTTGGGAAAATTCCCGGGCATTTTCATCACTAGTCAGGACATGTTGTGCTGACTCCATCTGCACTGCTTATTCTATTTGTATTAACTATCCCAAATGTTCTGAAGGGACTCTACAGACAACATGGTATAAATTATAATATGGGACATACCTGTTTTAGCTTTATCCCTTTCGCACACAGTTTTGTAATTGTGCTATCCTTGTCTTGGTCTGTATGTTTTTCATTTATCACCAGTTATTTTACATTTTTTCCATCTCTAGTTAAAGATAATGAAATAAAACATATTTTGATACAAATAAGCCTATTTATTGCTCACTATTGAGTCCAAACGTCGCACATTTCGAAAGCCGAATCGGGTAGTCGAAGCTGCTCGCGTCCGTAGGGTTTACCCTAGTTTCCCTACACGTCACTCCTGGGTGGTGCTAAACGAGCAGCCGCGAGGTGGTAGGGCGTCAGTGCCCGTCTGGATCGCGACCACAGTACATGGGTGTAAAGCCCGTCATAGTGACCAGTTTCGGCTTGTCGCGTTTCGGGATCAGCTTATGTATATCCAGTAGCTCATATACCTAGAGACCTTCAGTCGTGGTATATGTGGGCCGACATGACGATGTAGACTATCAATGGATTTTCATCCTTTGATAGTCGCTTTCGTATTTGGACTACACTGTACTTACCATCAGGTACTCTGTAGTCACTATGTCCATCCAGTGTAAAAAAAAACAATTCTCCTGTCCAGCATTTGCGGGTGCGCAAGCGATACGTTCAACCATTACGGCGACTGCGGGAGTGGGTCGGCAGAATGCACGCTACATGTTTTTTGTCAATGTTTTGTTCTACAGGTGAAGTTTACGAAGTAGATAACTTGATGCTAAGTAAATTAGACATTTTAGAAGGACATCCTGAGTATTATGTCAGAGAATTGGATGATATAGCCATTGACAAGTAAGGATCTTTCTAGAAATTTCTTAAAATATATTTATTTGTTTTACGCAAGAAGTGAATACATCCTTTTTTTTTAAACCTGACTCTTTTATCATCGGTAAAGAAAAACCAATCGATATTCGAAGTGATTATGTTAACTCACAAAATTACACAACAATGCACAAATATCTCTTAACGCTTCGTTTAAAGGACCCAATAGCATAGGACTGTGGGAACACCCTCGCCGGAAGACCATACCACAGTTCATTGATTTGGCAAAAGTAAGAGTTAGAAAATTTCTTAGTCCCGGGATATGAAGTACCGTACGGCCTTGACTCTGCAAAACTGCACGGGTCGTTCTTTTATGGAAGGGAGGGCTGGAACTAGGGCAAATCTGGTGGAAAATACAGGATATTCCAGGACTTATTGACATATCCTATTTTAATTATGAACTGATGGATATACAGGGATACAGTTAACTAAAGCAAAACCTCTCAAGGCTGACTTTGGTATATCAAGACTAACAACTTTTGTTCTACGACTTTTTATAATTCAATCTTTTTTCCCCATACAAAAAAAAAATATAAGTAAAATTTGCGGTTCTGATCTTCTTAATACTCTGAAAGGCGGCGCGATGCAACTGGGGCAGACGATTTCGTAGCATCAGCTGACTGAACTTTAAACATAGAGCTAACGATTGATAGAAATCCCTACTAAAACTAAAAAAAATATATATCTTAGGATGTGTTAAGTTTTGGTAAAAGTCATAGAACAAAAGTTTTTAGTCTTGTTGTACCTAAGTTATCTTTAAGAGGTTTGGCGTTAGTTACCAGTAACGTTGTATAAGTAATACTAAGGTCGACTTCCACAAACAAATTGAATTAAACTTGTATAAAGCGCTATTTAAATAAAGCGGCTTAATTCGACCTCAATTTTGATTTCAATTTGACAGTTGTTAAAACTGGCTAATGTTTACGAGCAAGACAATAGCTACAGTTTAATGCTAAATAGCATTTATAAGAGTTAACACTAGATTTAATTTGTTCGTGCAAGCCTTAATATTATGTCAAGTTTACAAAAATAGATTAGTAAAAGTGCACTTTCGCGCGAGTGTGTGCTGGCTGCGACAGGTCACCGCTAACCACCCTGAAAGGGTTGTAGCTGGGGATGGCCTGAGCAGGATTATCTTCCGGGTTATCAAAAAAATGGGCCACATTAACAGTTTTTCTCATATATTTTCTATTGACAGACACCAATCAGACTTTTAAATAAATTAATGATGCACCTTTCTGCAGACCGGAAGAGACCGTCAAATGCTGGGTTTACTTCTTGAAGACATTCAAACCAGAGTTGCTAGGACGTCCAATGTTGAGCGAGTATTTTTCCAAAGGGGATCATGGTCTTCCCTACACGGAGAGGTCTAAAAGAGATCCTGTTTATAATTATATTCTTGAGTTGAAGTAAAATATATGACGGTATGAGGAAATAATGGTTGGATATGATTAATGGATGTATTAAATTCAAAAATTATAATAAATCAGATTTTTTTGATTACAGGCAGGGTTACACTTAACCTCAATCTCACCTGTTGGAAAGTGATGATGAGGCCGACGATGGAGTACACTTACCCAGCAAATACCGATTCACTCTATGTTTGTAGATTCCCATGTCACAAGATCTAAAAGGAAAAATAGACACAGGAAGCTAACTCCACTCCATGAAATTTATATCCGATACTTTGACCTTGCTCAGTAAATTAGTTTATAAAAATATCGCCACGCTATATCTCTTTCGGTGTGAGCAGAGATACATTAGTGGTTGTGTCAAATTTGCGCTTGTATGTCGTGCCCAACGTGACCAGTAGCGCCGCTGATCGCTGTTCTCACAGCACTAGTACATATGACATTTGTATTAGACGCCATACGGGTTTTGTTATGTTGTTTTCCTTCACCGGTGGGTATGTGGTACCTTAATTCATACTTAATCTGGAAAAACTCAAAAGGTGCTGGGATACGATCCTACGACCATCCACGTTGCCGCTCATGGATACTGGTTCTGTTTCCACAGCGCCTCCATAGCCAAATTAGATAAGCTTTTACAAAGCTATTAATATAATTTAAGAACTTGAGTATAGCGGAAGTATTTGCAAAGCCAAACAGGAGTTGAAAAAAAAAACCTTTTCTTACATATCATCGTAAAGCCTTAAATATAGAAATTAGAATATTACGTTGAGTTCTTTTACGACTTTGGCACCTACTAAGCATGTTTTTTTTTTATTTTCTACTCTTAAGAGGATGTAATAGGGGTTAAAAGTATGGGGCGCGCTCCCCTCCCAACACAGGCCGAGCGGTGGACGTTGAGAGCATCCGCCGTCCGGCAGAGAGGACAAGGCGTCGCGTGTGTGTCCACAAGACGCCTCATTGAGAGGGGTAACAATTGACCCCCTCCTAGAGAGGAGGCCTGTCAAGGCCAGTCGCTCGCCAGGTCTGTAGGAAATATACGGATACCCAGGCCCGGCGAAGTCGAAGAGAGGACATAGTTGGCACCCCGGTGGTTTTAGTCGATGCAAGTCCGGCACACCGCCTCACCATTCCTCTGACGGTCCAAACGGATTTCCACCGGCTTACCAAAAAAAAAATAGGGTTAAAAGTATTTTATCGGAAATCTGTCAATTTTGATTGTTAACACCAGGGTATGCCCGCTGGTTATCTATATGTAAGAATAACTTTTTTCAGCAATAACGAATCAACAGTTGATGATTTGGATGAATTGAAACCTTAAGAGAAAAAAATAGCATGAAATTTTTGTGATCTAAAACATAATATTGTAAATGTCATTCCTCTTATATTAGCAAAATTTTAGATTAAACATGATTATTGTAAATGATTATTATTTATACATTTGTTATTATTAAATATTTTATTATTGCTATTTTCTTATTCAATAAGCCTAATAATGTTATTTTAATTAATCTATTATAAAAACTAAATTATCATAAATAAATCAAATAATATAATTAATAAATAAATACACAATCTGTTTTTAAATGCATAATTCACATTAAATTTGATTCCGTAATAAATGTTTCTGCCTATAGACAAAGTCATATGTCGTTATGATAGTTTTTGACACATTACTTACTGAAAACTAATGCTATTCTACGAATCTTTCCGCTAAATTCGGGGATTTATATATATATATAAAAGAAAGAGGATTCTTATTTTTGGTGTTTTCATTAAATCCAATGAATTATGTCGGAATTATAACAATAAAGATGTTTATAATGATTAGTACGCTTTAAACATTAAACAAAATATTTATGCCAACTTTGATTGCATTTATATATTGTCCAATAAATCTGTGGTCACCTAATATGCATATATTTTTAAATAAATGCAATGTCCTCCACGTTTCGAATTAATGATTTAGTCAAAATAATCAATAATATTATTGTAAGGGATAAATTTTATCCTGCTCTGGCAACTTTTATATAAAAAATTTATAAAAATATTGGTATAGTTTATGAGTTTTTAGGTTATAAAAATTATGATTTTATTTATTTAGTATTTATAGTTAATATTATAGCAATATTCAAAAAAACTCAAATGGATTTTGCTAGAAAACAGCTTGAAAAATATGGATGGACTGATGGTATGTTTATCATAAATAAGCACATCGATGCGGAATCAATATTAGTTGACAGATGTTCCAAATGATTAAGAACAACTTAAAGGGAGAGGCTGACAGAAGAATACATCTAGATTAGGCAGCTTTTGACATACTACGTCCAGTCTTCATGTCACTTATACCGCAAAACTAGATGACGAAAGTGTACCATCAGTGCGCCTTACATAGTTGAATGCGTAGACGTACAAAGCTGAGATATGGACACACAGTACTAGTATTTCACTAATTTAAAGTCAGTCGGCGTGATACGCTCGGTGTTTCTCTGAAGGATCGTTTCAAAAATAAAGTGATCCATCAGACAACTAAAGTCATCGACATAAATGATTAGCAGGCGGAAGTGACGGTCAAAACCGATAAACGCTGGGGTAGGCTAGTTTTTGAGTGAAGACCATGCTCCAGTAAGATTAGTGCAGGCTGCCCTCCAGCTAGGTGGAACGACGATTTGCTTGAAGTTGCAGCCAATTTTTCGATGAAAAGATCCAAATATTGGGTTCATTGGTGAACTTTGGGAGAGGCTTACATCAAGCAGTAGACAGATATGGGTTCATGTTGATATGTTTTATAAATGTGTATTATAAAATGTCTTTTTAACTTAAATACAGCTATATTTTTTATACATAGGTAAAGGCCTTGGTAAAAACGAGAATGGTATATCACAAGCCTTGAAACCAAAACTGAAGAGGAGTGTCACTGGAGTTGGTCATGATCCAGCGTCAGACTTCAATGAGCACTGGTGGACTTCATTATATGATAAGGCTGCTGGAAATGTACAGGTGAAGAATTGAATCAATATTAGAGATTAGAGATTTGTTGTCTTTTTTATACTGACTCAAAAAAGTGACTATAGCACACCTGATGAAGAGTGTAGTTCAGGAAAAACAGTGATCAAGGAATATAAATCCATTGATAGTGGCTCTTGTCGTGTCAGCTCATATTTACTGCTGAAGGTCTTTAGGTATATAAACAACTGCTGTACACAAGCAGCTTTAATCTTGACTTGGAAAATATTAAATAACTCGGAGTAGTTATATTTCCCTGTCTGCTGAAATATCAGCATCAGAAACAATGCCAGCGCTCCTGTTGTGAAAGTAGCTGTAGAATTTTTAATCTTAACTCTTTTGTGCACTCTACCTGAATACCTGGTAGCTTTGCTCTGGATACTTTCAAGAAAATTTCATAATTAATGTTGGTTGTTTCCTTAGAAACAACTTATGAATGCTGCTTGTTTGAAGTACCAGTTTGTAAGTTGACATTAACAATTTAGAACTATAAGATATACAGTCTCTATTTTAACAATATTAATATAATAGTCATTAATATTTAAGGTTAAAGATACAAATGGTACAACAAAGAAGATAAAAACAAAGGACGACTTTAAAATAACAAACAATATGTGGCAAATTAAACAAAAACCTAAAAATGATAATAAAGAACAGTATGACGACTTCTTTGTAAGAACCGAAGTAATGTGTGGTGGAAATAAGACAGAAAAAGTCAAAGACTCTGATTCAGAAGAAGACGTAAAATCTAAGGATGTTTTTAAAATGACTGATGAAGAATTGTTTGCAGCATGCGAAGGCAGAACTGCGCATAAGTATGTAATTTTTGTAATTTCAATACTCTTGCTCTATAATTGAAGATATTTACTGAAATATTTTCAATACAACAAACATTTTATAACAAATTTTTTATTGGATTTGAGTAACTTTGGCTCAAATGTAAAATAGCTAATGTTAATCATTTGAAATTGAGTTCATTTCTGTAAAAAAATAACAAACGAGACAAAGTCTTGTAACTTTTTGTTGAAAGTTCCAGCTTGAAGAAAAATTGAAGGGATTCGAATTCTGGCTGTCATACATAGCTGCGTCACCACTGCCTTGTAGTGACTGCCAAAAAATGAATTGTAACTTAAGTTTGTATTATTGTATCTCCTGCAGTTTGGGTTTCCTATATTGTTTCAGTTATAAAATGTAGATGTATGTAGGTAGATAGATGTGTAAATTCAAGCATTATCAATACAAAACTGTTTAAATTATTCTTATTATTATTTTGTTTACTATTCCTAAATGCCCTGTAAACTTGTAGTAAATTTTAAATATTTCATTTTTACAGAGGTGCCCGACATGGGCTCAGAGCCACAGGCAAACTAGCCAGAATAGCTAAACAGGAAAAACTACTTTTATCTCAAGCTAAATATAATGACTACTCTCATGCTAAAAAAATTAAAGAAGTTGAGAAAGTTGTAGATGAAGTACATTTTTATACCGAAGATGAATCTGATTGTAGTAAGAAAAAGAAGAAAAAAAGAAAACATTGTTTAAGCAATGAAAATAGGAGAAGTGAAGAGAATTTGGATGTAAGAAAAGCACAAGAATTGGCAGATTTAAAAAATCGCGAAGTTGATCACATTGATATAGATGAAAATATTGGTAGAAAAAAAACTAAGAAATTAGTTTCTGTAGTTGATAATTCTGTTGATTTAAATGATGTGCAAGAATTAACTAAGAAAAAGAAGAAACGGAAATATGGAGATTTAGAAAAAATATGCCTTGAGATTGACGATGTTGGAGCAGCCCATGAAGAATTTAAAAATGTTAAAAAGAAAAAGAAGACAAAATTAAAAGTAACAGAATAATGTCTCTTTATTATGTAAATAATTACAAGTTTGTAAATCAATGTAATTGTTTTTTTTAAGTTTTTTTTTTAAATGTATTTTTCTATTGCTATTTGTTTCGTTTTACTTCTTACGGTCGAACTTATTAACGCAGTACATGAATGATGATCGATTAATATCCTTAATGTTTATTTCATATTAGAAAAACTATTTGGTTTTCGTCAACAAAATACAGAGATATACAAGAAGAAAATAGAAGCAAAAAATGATTGTAGGATTTTACTTAAGACCCGGAGCCACAGTGATGCGGACTTTAGGGGGTACATCAATTTAGTAGTTTCGAGATTTTAAAATACAAGGTTTTTTTTTAATTTTACCAACTAGTTAAACATTCCAGTTCAGTTCAGTTCAGTTTTCGTTTAGTTAGTTTATGATAAAATGAAGTACGTTTTAAGATAAAAATAAAATCATTCTGTTTGAGTGATATTTTAATAATAAATTAATAGACTTTGATAATTAGTACTGTTTTTTACCAAATAATTATTCATAAGGCATTTAGTTTTGATTATGATATAGGTAATAAAAATGTAATTTTGGAATTCTAAGAGAATTTTTCCAGATTTAGCTTTTGAAGGGACTGTCAGCATTGGCTTTTAGGGTCGTAATATTTAATTAAAAACAAAATTGTATAATAGGGATGCCGGATGTTGATTCTTCTCATAAAATTTTAATTTGTAAGTCATTTTCTTAGTCCCAGATTGGTATCCCTATTGTCAAATTGACATTTTCGAGTCAACACAACAAAATATTGAACTTTTGTTAAAAAATGTCCCTAGGCAAAATACTAGGGCTTGATAAACTAGCTAATTTGTTTAATATCATCAAGCAAAATGGTGGTATTAGAGCTTCACTGTACAAATTGTACAGGTAAGGAAATAAATTGATATTATGTAATATTTGAAGGTTATAATTTTCACTCTAGATTTATGAAATAATATTTCTAATTAGTTTTTAATGTATGTGCTTCATTTCGGTTACATTCTTGAAAAAATCATTTATTTCGAAATGAAAACCGTTACTTAACGAAATTATAAAATTTGATATAAGAATACAAAATATGTTCACTGTTTTCTTCATGATTTTTTTCTAGATTTAGTTTAATAACATGATATATAAAATATATTTTAGGTGAAGAAACTGTCAAATAGAGCTTGTAATATATTATTGTATTTCTGATAGATTGCATAAATTAATCCTAATTTGTATAGCAAAGATTTTACTTGAAAGCAACAATTTGGCATTTGTTTTTTAAGTGAAAATAATAAATTATATTGAAGTGTTTTACTAAAATCTACACAACAATAAAATATGCATTCTCTGAACTTTAACATCAGTATACAAGTGGTAAATGAATGGAATTGTCATAATATGAGGACATTATATTTTGAAAGCTTACAATAATAATAATTTTTGTTTTACAACAAATTTTGACTACATATAACAGGGTGATAAGACTCATAAATTAAGTATAACTTGTCTCTGGTGATATTCTCACTTCCATTCTGATTTATTAAAATAAATCAAAACATTATGAATAAGAATTTATGGAAATTTTATATATATATGGAGGTAGTGTGTGTGAACACATCCATGTGTATTAAAATGTTTAAAAGCTTATGTCATTTCCATACTATTATGTTTAAGAAAACATTGCTCAGTTTCATGAGTGTTAATTGCTAGGCAGTGTAGATAAAACAACTCAGATACATGAAAGAAAAAAAAAAGAAAGAAAGAAATAGCATTTATTTGGCAAAAACATAAAACACAAGGATAGGTTAATGAAGATAGAAAACAACAAAAGCAAATAGTCTGTGTCATGATGATGGACCAAAAGAAAGTCAGCTCAGCAAATGCTAAGTTTAATGTAAAATTTTCAATTTAACTACTTGTATATATCATTTTTGAGACATACCAATCAAGCACCTTACATATACAACACATATATTTTCACTTTTTTACTCGCATTATTGTTAATTAAATATTGCGTAATCTTTGGCCCTCATATCATTGAATGCTATTTTGTCCAGGCTATAGCAGTTATGTGCTTTAATTTTATTATAAATTACATGTTTATCAGCCTCAGATCTTGAAATTTTTTAAGATGGGGTAAAAATGGAATAACCCACCCAGGTCAATTCCCCAGATGGCCAATGGCCATCATAATGGCAGTAGGCCAATGCTCTGCCTTGCCCCCTTAGATTGGGGCCTGGTCCTTATCTATATAAATAAATGAATTGCAAAATGTGTTGCTAAGCGCATTACTCGATAACAGCTGAATCGATTTGGCTGATTTCTTATTTGTTGTGTTTGATGAAGTCTGGGCAAGGTTCTTATTGAGTGAAAAAAGTAAAAATTACGAGGAAAATAGTAAAAACAACAATTTTCTTTTCCCATAAAAACCACTCTGTCCCCAGCTGTCAAACAACGATGTGAAACAAAACAAAAGTGCATTAGGATTGTCTTTGGTATGCCTTCAAGTTGATTATAGGTTGCATGTCGTTAATGAAAATTATAATTTATACGTCAAGTAATCAAACAAAAAATAACATGTCCCATAAGGCATTATAATAAAAATATCATTACCTCCTACCTTAGATATGACTTAAGTGTTTCAATGCAATTTTATTCCTATTAGACTGAGACAGGCCAATAACTTTTGGCAGAATGAAATCTGACGGGGGCAGCTATTAACATAAAAAATAAAACAATGTAACTTTGTTGTAGAGAAATAGGGCAGAACAGGGTCTGCTGGGACAGCTAGTATTCAATAAAATTATGATATAACTATTGTTATTAAATAATTAGCTATTAGTAGATATTCTTATGTTTCAGCTGGTTAGTTCAATGATCATATCGAGGGGTGTAAGGCTATTTGGTTTAAGCGACTTTTTTTTGGTGATATAGTATTAAACATATATATTCTTGGAATCAATTAAAAAATGCTCATAATCTTTTTTGTTAACTTGTTTCCAGGCAGGATGAATTAAAGGATGGCATACTGGTGGGTGAGGACAAATATGGGAATAAATATTATGAGAACCCAAGATATTTCTACGGTAGGAACAGATGGGTGGAGTATGCTGATAAATATTACATGAACTATGACGGGAGTCAGGTGAGTGATTAGTTACACTACATTCAATGGAAAGTGCAATGTAGTCCAAGAATGTTTTTTTTTTATACTAGCTTAGCAAATTAGTAACCATACATGGTATGTATATATCAAAGTACAGTTGTCGCTCCAGTGTTTATTTTGCAAGACAACCATTTTGTGTGTTTGCTCATTGTCCATATGTTTACAGATTCCAGCTGAGTGGTATGGGTGGATGCATTACAAGACCGACTTACCGCCGCACAAGGTGATCATTTAAGCCCTTATCTTGGCCTAGTTTTATTTATTAATATTAAAATAATATTCATACCACTCAACCCTTATGACGCAAGGATGGTTAGAAAAAATTAAATGTGCAATATTAAGTTAGCATAAAAAATAATGGCACTAGATATTTTCAATTCTGATTAGAAGGACACCCCGTGGGTTTTTGGTCAACAGGAGTCTGTCACACCTGTATCGCTGCCCTCACAGCGTCCCTGATGGTCCTATGCAGGAATTCGCACGAGATACAAAAAAATATTTTTTTGTATAATGTAAATATGGTTAGTATTTTAATGTTGTACATCCTGTATTTACATACAAGTGCTTATTCCATTAAATTCCTTTCGAAAATGTAACTATACCTTGTACAAGATAGCTTGATCTTTTAGATGTCAATTTATCTGAATGACTTAACTTTGCAATGACGAACATATTATTTTCTTAATTTAATGATTTTAAAAATTGCATAATTTTTTTTTTCACTTATCGATCCGTGTTTCTTTGGGGAAGTTGTTTACTATCATGGTCTGAACCACATATTTAAATTTAGCGGCAGGTCCAAAATAACCCTGTAATATTAAATAGGTACTTGTTATGTTACAAGTATTTTAAAACGTTATTTTTTGGACTACTAGATATTTTGTTTCTCATCAATAGCCCGACTGTCAAAAAGTTCAAGCTATCTTGTACAAGGTATACAATCCTATTAACTTCGACAAGAAAAGCGTCACCCTTGTATCGGTGAATAAAGATGAACATGTTAAAACTTCTTAAATAAAAAAGCACTTAAGCATAAAACAAACTTGTTAACTAATTTTTATATTTATAAAACAATTTTTCATAGGACCCCAGCCGCCCGCACTACAAGTGGATGACAGATTTCACCGAGAATCTGTCTGGAACAACTGCTCAATATACCCCGTACAGCACGACCAGGCCTAAGATAGAACCCTGGATGCCGGAAAGCAAAAGCGCTTCCCAGTAACGTATCAAATGAACAAAGAGTTCTCAATAACATTGTATCAGATATTTGTTCCAATGTGATCCAATACACCCTTCCGTAACAGATCAAAAGCGCTACCCAATAATGTTATATAAAGCATAGTCTTCAATATGTTTCAATAACTATCCTCACCCTTGCATAACAAAAGTGTTAACCAATAACGTTGTATCAAACTTTTGTTCCAATATCATCCAATACACCCTTCCGTAACAGATCAAAAGCGCTACCCAATAATGTTACGTAAAGCATAGTCTTCAATATGTTTCAATAACTATCCTCACCCTTGCATAACAAAAGTGTTAACCAATAACGTTGTATCAAACTTTTGTTCCAATATCATCCAATACACCCTTCCGTAACAGATCAAAAGCGCTACCCAATAATGTTACGTAAAGCATAGTCTTCAATATGTTTCAATAACTATCCTCACCCTTGCATAACAAAAGTGTTAACCAATAACGTTGTATCAAACTTTTGTTCCAATATCATCCAATACACCCTTCCGTAACAGATCAAAAGCGCTACCCAATAATGTTATATAAAGCATAGTCTTCAATATGTTTCAATAACTATCCTCACCCTTGCATAACAAAAGTGTTAACCAATAACGTTGTATCAAACTTTTGTTCCAATATCATCCAATACACCCTTCCGTAACAGATCAAAAGCGCTACCCAATAATGTTACGTAAAGCATAGTCTTCAATATGTTTCAATAACTATCCTCACCCTTGCATAACAAAAGTGTTAACCAATAACGTTGTATCAAACTTTTGTTCCAATATCATCCAATACACCCTTCCGTAACAGATCAAAAGCGCTACCCAATAATGTTATATAAAGCATAGTCTTCAATATGTTTCAATAACTATCCTCACCCTTGCATAACAAAAGTGTTAACCAATAACGTTGTATCAAACTTTTGTTCCAATATCATCCAATACACCCTTCCGTAACAGATCAAAAGCGCTACCCAATAATGTTATATAAAGCATAGTCTTCAATATGTTTCAATAACTATCCTCACCCTTGCATAACAAAAGTGTTAACCAATAACGTTGTATCAAACTTTTGTTCCAATATCATCCAATACACCCTTCCGTAACAGATCAAAAGCGCTACCCAATAATGTTACGTAAAGCATAGTCTTCAATATGTTTCAATAACTATCCTCACCCTTGCATAACAAAAGTGTTAACCAATAACGTTGTATCAAACTTTTGTTCCAATATCATCCAATACACCCTTCCGTAACAGATCAAAAGCGCTACCCAATAATGTTATATAAAGCATAGTCTTCAATATGTTTCAATAACTATCCTCACCCTTTCATAACAAAAGTGTTAACCAATAACGTTGTATCAAACTTTTGTTCCAATATCATCCAATAACTCTTGCTTTTTCCTTTCGTAACATAACAAGATCGTTACCCGATAACCTTGTATTTAAAATTTGTTCCAATATGATCCAACAAACGCCATTTTCATTTCTTAAAAAAAAGTAGCAGTACCAGTAGCAAGTAATAACACGTTCTTTTGCATTTTTTAAAAGAACAAAATTAATCCATAACTTTCTTTCTTTGCGATGTCCAAAAATGTATCAAACATTTGTTCCAATAAGATGAACCATAAATGTAAAAATATAGATCCTTCTATAACTTTTCGAGTTTTAATAAAATTATTGGGTCATATTGGAATAATTAGTTTTTTTTAAGTTGAAAAGAGAAATTGAGAGTAATTAAATTGTCTACTACAGATTTAGTTTTAAGTAGAAAATGGAATAAATTATTGAAATTAAATGTGTACTTTTATTTAATTATGAACTTTTTTAAATACTATCAAACCCTGTCTGGATTTGTCTATGTGTGGTTTACAAATGGAACATAACAAAGTAGGTACCTAAATTAGGTTTCAACAAAATCAACTGATAATTATAGCTTTTTTTTCGTAAATATTTGAAGTGATTCTTAAAATTAACATACCCTTTTTAAAAGACTAAAAGTTATATTAAGTTTAATACAATAAAAAGGTGAAAACCGCAGCCGAATCGGTTAAGTCGTGTCTAAAATTATTGCGCACAAATGCACAGACGAATAAGAGTTTTAATAATTATTGGTTTAGGTTAAAAACCAATGTAAACATTTTAATTTTCTAGCTTCAGTAGTTTTGGCTCTATAATATCAGTCAGGACTAATATACCCCTTTTAGGTTGTACAGGGGGTTTTAATACACACACACACACATATATATATATATATATATATATATATATATATATATATATATATATGTGTGTGTGTGTGTGTAATTCTCCACAGAAATAATGACTGGGTATTGCAATACGATATATCGTTCATTAGTTATAGAAATAAAAAGAAAAAAAACCTTTGTCCTGTGTTGTTTGTATGGGAAATCGAAAAGTGCGATGCGGACAACCTAAATATTAATATTAAGGGCTCATATTTTCAGAGGCCTATTTTGGTATTAAAACGAAACTTTTGAGCGTGGTTCCGAGGAAAAATATATTTTTTTTAAACACCCTAATATATATATATATATATATAGATTTCTACTATCATTACGCCGAACCACTATTGGAGTAGGCAGAGAGAACAGTACGACACTATACATTCTGTGTACTTTTGATATTACCCTCCAATAGAACTCTTTATATTTGGTCAATATAGGCAAGTCTTGGTCGGCTTCGGCTCTTACTTCCACTCACATTGATATTTTATATTTCTTTCGTCATCCTTTCATCATTCTTTCTCTCGACGTGCCCGAACCATCGAAGGATGCTTTTAGGACACTATCGTTGTTACTATCTTTCAAACCAATCATTTTTCGTATCTCTTCGTTCCTATCGCGATCCGCAAGCATTACTCCGCATATAGAAAGAAGAGATCGCATCTCCACTGCATTTTTTTTATATAGATTTTAAATCAATCGATGTAGCGGGCAGGAGCTAGTGTGTAGTAAAATTAATGTACGATTAAAAGATGACTGCCAACCCCATCGCGATTTAACGCGATAGTAAGTCCACGTTACGGTGAAAAATTCGTGAGCCTTAATTCTGAGTACACTCGACGTGTTATTATTTCCACGCACAAAACTGGTTTGCCTGTACGGGTCCTATGCAGTGGCTCTCAAAGTTTTGTAAATATCTGTGACTTCTATCGAGTGACGTTTTTACTGTCAGTGTAAGTGTCACAGTTAAACTTAGTTCAATTTTTATAATATTACTAGATTAAATATAAGAATAGAATAGTGCCTTCTGACCGGTGGTCGTGGGTGTGGTGGTAGAATGATACGGATTTTGGCGTTTTACTGTTTATTTGCACTTTAAGGCACACCGAACTGCGACGCACACGCACTTACTCTAGCCTCGGGTCTCGGTAGTCGACTGCCGGTCTGCAAATAAATTGTGAAACGCCAAAATCCGTGTCTTCCTACCACCACACCCACGACCACCGGTCATAGCCACCATTTTAATCATAAGAGCCGACTAAGGTGTATAGTATGCCGAATCTCACGCAGATTGCTTTTGCTCGCATTGGCCAATGCGTGCTGGGCGACATATCCAAAACCTTTCCCATGGTTTCCAAAAATATAGTGGAAATAGAGAAATTTGCCCTGCAGTGAGACGAAACTGGCTAACAATAATTAAAATTAATTAAATACAATATCTTAGACGTATTTTAAAATAGCGAAATCAACATATTTACAAAATTATACAAATGTATACTTTTTAGTAGGGTCCGACCGAAGGCGACGAATTTAGTCACCTTCGTTCTCAACAGATGATATGAATGTGTAATTTTTTTCTGTTTTGTAACATCTTGAAAAAAAAATTGAGAGAGACGGTATATAATCTTTCGCTTTTAGTTTTTATGGTATCAAAATTTGACTGATTTAGTATTTTCGTTTTCATCCATATCCGTTTCACTTAAATAATTAAGCTTTTAAAAAGGTTTAGAACCAACGACCTGTACCAACTGCCCACAATCTATCTACATGTAAGAAAATCGAATCAAGCTTTTAACGACATATCAATATTATTTTCAACTCTATTACTCAAGGAATAAGAGTACATTTTAAATTTAATCATCTATGAATGTGGCCACGCTCGTGCGATTTATCTTCGTTAAGCAATATTAAACCATTACAGTAAAGAAATAAAGTTGAAAGTTGTAATTGATGATACTAAAGTTCCAACATGGACAAACTTTTTGCCTCCACAGGTAAAAATATCTTAACTCAGTAAAAATGCAACGCGTAGAGAGTCACCCGCGTACAAAACGCGACAGATTAGTTTCTCAAATTAATCTTGAATGAAATTCCCAAGATTTCGGCGACATTGTATTCAATATTTAGTGACGGTGTAGAGTTTATAAAAGTGGCTTGTGTAACGGACAGTAAATGAGGTTTCAGTTAAGTTTTGTGAATGCAAAAACCATGGCAGGCGTTTAAAAACAGGATTTTGACTTTACGTGAGTTTCTTGTCTCGTTGTCTGCTTCAGTGTGGCAAAGATTACGTATTTATCAGTAGAATTGAGGAACAAAGGCCGATCGACATACCTAGTTTTAGAAAGTAGACGGTTAAAGTTTAATTTGTCGCTAGACGATTGTTGAAACCTCTTGTTAAGGAGCTTTGTCTATTTATTTCTGTAAAAAGTTTAGTTAACTATATACAGCAATTACTTCGTCGTACTTTATTAGAGATATATGTATATGTCTTGTATTCCCTAAAATTAGTATTTCTATGAAGATGTTGTTTGTTCGTTATTATGAGTTTTCTTGAAAAGTTTATTCACATTTTAGCGTAAACTAGTCATATAATTGTAATGGATTAAGATACATTTTGAAGGATAATTTAGAGCAAAACGCGCGAATAAAAGTGAAGAAACATTCCGTTTTCATAAGTTCATTCACTCTCATCTTGCTTTTTTTTATCATGAAGCATTCTTGATACAAATTCGTATTTGCATCAAGAATGTCCCTGTCGTCATAGGAACGGTATAAATCAGATCTCGAATCGTCAGATCGCTACAGGTCATGTTTATATTTTCAAGTTCTATTTAAGGACAAATTACATTAATTTTAAGCACGTGTCTTGTTTCTTTACATGTCTTTACATTATGCTATATGTCAGGCCCTAATCTAGATCCAAGAAGGTTGTAGTGATGGCGGAAAATCCGCTTTTGATAAGACACTATTCGCTTTTACATTCATCATGCGAACAGTTAAGGAGTGGAATATACTTTTAGCGATCATATTTCCAGGTTATTATGACTAGGGACCCTTTAAAAGAAGATTGAATAGCTATTTGTTGGACGCGGTCCATCTTTGAACAGATTCCCATTCTAAGTGTGTTTGAGGTCAAACGTCCGCCTGTAATTTAAGACAAAAGGATTACATGAGCGGATTTACGGGGTCATGCTTATGCGGTCACTCACATCCCGGCTAGGACGAAGAAGTTCTCTAACTCTTACTGTAGCCGTGTCGCTGGGCTGTGGAATGCTCTTCCGGTGAGCGTGTTCTCGCCATCTTATGATATGGGGTCCTTTAAACGAAGCGTAAATAGATATTTGGTTCCCGTCGATTCAATTACCGCGGCCCCTGCGACCGCCGATCCTATCAATAACGAGGTACACACAAGCACTCGTCACATTCCGAGACACCGGCGTCGCCGACGACGATTAAGGATAGGTCCGTTAACTGTTGTTTAAATAACACAGTTTCATTCCGACGCAGCCTTGAGTTTCTTTCGGCGTTTCTTCTCAAGGTAGTCGCTTTCGAAACGCTGGTAGATCACCTCTAAATTCGTTTTTCAACTGACCGGCCGCCCAAGTCGAGGTCCGTACCCACAGGGGTGCCCTTGCGTAGCCGCCCAACCCATAAATTTCGCTGGCTGAGCGCCCTCTGCGTTCGCCCACCGAGCCCGGTTTTGTTGTGAAGGTCTTTCCCAGGCCACCAACGTAACACAAGCCAGAAAAAAAAAGATATTTGTTCATGCCGGCATGATGGCTGCGACTATCGATATTATTTTCTGACTGAATCATGTTTACTTTCAGACGTGATGTGGTCGCTGCGTGTGGAGTTAGAATAAAAACGAATAAATATCATATATATTAGAATATATTTCTTTAACAAGATATATTTAAAAAATAGCTGGATTATTTATTAACTGGAAAGTCATTATAGATTGAGTAAAACAAGTTTTTTTTTGCTTAAATTGACATTATCCGTTAGCTATTAGGTGATCTCACTGGATTATATGAATTTAATACGTGTAATGACTTTATAAAAGGTTTCGCCTTTCTCAGCTATGTTACAAAATATTTTTTTATTTATTATCTGCCAAGCAGTCGAAATAACTGATAAGTACTTATATCCTGTTGTTTCTTTTTTTTATGATTAAGATAGTATTTGTTCAGGCGATTTTTAGATTGGTTCCCATTTAGAGCTGAGATTACGTCTTCTGGGAGATCATTCCACGCTCTGACAATCCTTCGCCTTTGTTACTTAGAAAGTGCTTGTGCGGGGTGTTGTTTAACCGTCTGGTACATAGCTTAATCGGATGGCCTCTGAGCCGGGCGCTACTACTGAATTTGATTTTTTTTAAACATTAATCTTATACTGCCTAATCAATATCACATAGGTTTTCACCAAACCACCGCGACCTCTGCGGTCTTGAGCTTTGTAATCTCTAATATACCTAGACTTTCCTCCTAGGACCGTCGCTGAAGAGCTCTAGGTAACTTGGAGAAGCTGCTCTGTACCCTCTCTAGGAGTTCTATGTCTTTTGCGAATTTTGTTTATAAAATAAGGCCAATTGTTTTTATACCGACGCTGCATCATTGCGCTGTTGATTTTCAGCTGGCTCAGCTAGTCACTTAGCATTTGCTGAGCTGACTTCCTTTTGGTACATCGTCACAGCACAGAATATTTGCTTTCGTTGTTTTCTGTCTTCATTAACCTATCCTTCTATGTCATATGTTATGTTGTATGCCAAATAAAGGTTTTTCTGTCGTTCTTTTACCTGATTTTCAGCACAGAGTAGTCCAGGAACCGAGTGCAACTGCCCAAAAACAAGAGATTGTGCATCGATAGTTGTTGTGATGCGGCCTGCTCAAGTTTCTTCAAACTTCCTTTAAATCACCTTCCTTATATCCGCACAAGAAGATTCGCTTCCACATTCATCATGCGAACGGCTAAAGAGTGGAATATGCTTCCAGCGGCCGTATTTCCGCGATCTTGTGACCTGGGAGTCTTTAAAAGAAGAGTGAATAGGCGTTTGTTAGGAGGACGCGGTTCATCATCGGACTCATCTTCACCTTCCACCAGGTGTGATTGAGGTCAAGCGTTCGCCTATCTTCTTATATATAAAAATGAATCGCAAAATGTCTTGATAAGCGCGAAACTCGAGATCGGCTGAACCGATTTGACTGATTTTTATTTTGTTGTGTTTGATAAAGTCTGAGGAAGGTTATTACGGAGAGAAAAAATTTAAAAACTCCCTGCAACTGTCTAAAAATAACACTTTTCTGTACTCTCATACAAAAAATTCGTTATAAGTCATTTTGAACTTTAATACCACACCATAAAGTTCAAGTGTTAGTGGACGGGTTCCGGGAAGGCAAAACAAATGAGTGACGTATAAATATTAATGTCAACATTTGTCAATTTTTATACATATAGCATTAAGGCCAGGTTCCTTCAAATAATTTTCAAAAAAATCTGACGGGAAGCTATTAACATTAAAAAAAACAATGTGACTTTGTTTTAGAGAAATAGGTCAGAACAAGGTCTGCCGGGGCAGCTAGTAAGTAATAAAAAAAGCAGCTGATATTACAGTTTTTACTAGATTACAATTAATCACACTTAGGTCTAGGTCTAGACATAAATCTAGAATTACTAACAGGAATTTAACACCTTTACTTTGAAGAGGCCGTTTTCTTAGGAATTTCTCTCACAGTCGTCGAATGAACAAGTGTTGGGTTACTTACAGCTAGCTTGCAAGGGTTGCCATTTTGAAATACATGCGTCGATTAGTTTTAAAGACGTTGCAATATTATTTGTCAGTTTTCTCCCAATGCAGGGCAAAGGCTTGCCTTCGCTTGTCAACTTTATTTGTGAAATCCGTCAGAAGGAGTATGTACATATACTAGACGCATTAATTAGAGGATTTAAAAAAAAAATCTGCTTTGATCTTTTTGACATTGGACTTTTTTGCTTTGATCAACGATAACTCAGGATTAAATCATCGTAGGAAGCACGTCATCGTCATCGTAGAAAGTCAAATGAAAGGGAATTGGATTATCTAAAAGAGTTTTAAGATAAGACTATTGAATAAAAAAAATAAAGTCCATAGATCACTTTGAAAACGACAAAAATTTCACGCGCCGATCACTGCGCACCGCCCCCGTCTCTTCCAGGCAGCAGATTTCCTCAAGTCTACTGCCGGGCTACCAACTGCTAGCGACCTGCCTCAAGATCAGTTCTCTCAAGACTCATAATTGATGAAAATCTGAGATTCACCATATGGTTTAAAATTGATTAAATAATATAGCGTTTAACCTGTTAACTGGGTGTGACGAAATATTTCGTCATGGAAATTAATCGTAATATATTGAACACATTCCAAACACAACACACATTACAAACACACACACACACACACACCCAAACAACACACACATACACATTAAAAACACATACACATTATAAAAAGTCCCCATTCTTAAACTAGTTGAGCAATAGCTAATTCCCCGGTTAACAGGTTAATGTATTAGTAAAGTCTAAGCAAAGTAGTGTCTATAAATCTTATCCTAAATGCCTCGAGAACGATGATCAGCTATGCTATTTGTCATATCTATAATGGTAATATCTCAATTTTAGAACCAAACTTGAAATAACTCACTTTAAAAATATCTATTTTAAATTCAGTAGATGTGCTATCAGAGATGGGCAAAATGTAATCTGATTAATGATCAACGATTACAAAACGTAGTCGTAATTTTAATTTTCTTGTTCTGTAATCATGATTAAATCCATTTAAAACATTAAGAAATCATAAATGTGTATACAATCTGGGATTTTTTAGTGTTTAAAACAAAAATGAGCAAAATGTAGACACATTAATGGTAAAAAAAGTAAAATGTAATCGTTAATAATTTTCATTAATCTGATTACATTTTGCCCATCTATGTGTGCTATCCTAATGGATAAGGTTAGGTTCTTATCTCGACACGTATCTCTGGATTTTCCTTATTAAATCCGAATTTAGGCACCAAATGTTCATCGGTGCGTTTAAACATCGTGAGGAAAACCCGCATAGTATTTAACAGTAATGTCTGTGTACTAATGCCGTGAAAACGATGATTAGTCACGCTACTGGTCACGTTGGACACGTTATATGACCTCACCAAGTAGTTGGGGCCTGCAGATGGCCAGACGTCGCCGAATGCGGAGGAAGATGGCTTGGCATTGCTCTTGGCACTCGGCAGACGAGAGAGGGAATACCCCGGGGGCTTTAGTCGGTGCAAGTCGGTCACACCGGGGGCGGCCCTCACCGCCTCCTGAAGCTCCGTTAGGGATTTCCCCCGGATAACCAAAAAAAAGGGCACGACATATAAGCGTAAAGTGGATAGAGCCACTAATGCGTCTCTGCTCACCCCGAAAGGGATATAGCGTGTCGATATATTATTATCATTCACTATTACGGAGAAAATTTTTCGCGTTTAGTTTTTTTTTTAATTCACTTGTTGCATTATAAATAGTGGCTTAGAATGTGATATAGAATTGAAAAGATAATTTTTTGCCTCTCCCATGGATATCTACCTGCATTTGTAACCTTGGAAAACCTTATTGAATGCCTCCTTTTTTATATTATAGAAATATGCTCTGATTTATCTCTATCTTTTGAATGAACGAATTTTGAGACGATTTCGGTTCAGAACTAAGGGCGTTACGCACTGGGGCCTTATCCGAATATGAGGCGTCTAATTTCAAAACCCGCTAAAACGATTTTTCGTACAAAATTACTTAATAGTCCTAATAGTAATTTGAAATGTTTTTATCAAAGCAAATATTATATATGATTATTTTCTTTTTTGCTTTTTCACTTTAGAATAATAATTTAAATACCCTATAAGAATGTGATTGTTAAGTCAAAGAATAATTATAAGTTTTTATATATTTATGGGATTTGTAAAAATATGTTATAGCGGGTTCTGAATTTAGGCACAGAGGTTTTTGGAGGGCTGGGCTTTACTCCTTCCCCTACCAGAGAGGTAGCCTCAACAAGGCTTTTTGTTCTCCGGGCGTCTGGATGAATTTGGTTTCCCAGGCTCGGGTGAAGCGATTAGAGAGACACCCCGGGGGTTTTAGTCAGTAGCAGTCTGACACACCGGGGTTGCTGTCCTCACATCGTTGAGTTTTTCCAGATTATGTAACGGTTTTGGCGCCACATACTAACCGGTAATGGAAAACTCCGTGAGGAAACCTACACGGCATCTAAAAGAAACGTCATGTGTACTAGTGCTCTGAGAGCGGCGATCAGCTGCGCTACTGGTCACGTTGGACACGACATACAAGCGTAAAGTGGATACAGCTACTAATATATCTCTGCTCACCCCGTAAGGGACATAGCGTGTATATATTATTATTATTGTTCTGATAATATAATGATCCGAATTAGAGATTATGGGTTGTCGGATGCGGTTCATGAGCTATCATAGAAATACTTTTACAGCTACTTTGGTGCATATTTTCAAGGTTCCGATCAGACAGTGTATTATCGTCCTTGGAAAAAAAAACCGCGCTATAGACATTTGTTTTCCTATATAGCGTCAGCGTATCATATATTGCACAATGCACATCCATAAACCATCAAAGGACAAGCAGGTAGCTACTTCTCTTTGTTGTCGATTGGATCGCGAGCCGCGACCACTGAAATATGGTGATAATTTCTGCCATAACCAATGTCGGGTGTGTGACATACCTTTTTTTTGGCGGACCTTTTTTATCCTGATACGACACAAATCACACCACAACTGAGTTTTTTACTATTAACATTAAAAAAACTTAGCGATATTTGCAGTGATCATGATCACTGATCATTCATGACAGCGTGTACAAATATCTTTTTACGCTTCGTTTAAAGGGCCCAATATCATGGGACGGTGGGAACACGCTCGCCGGAAGACCATTGCTCAGCGCAACGACTTGGCAAAAGTAAGACTGAGAACTTGAAATGAAATATAACTTTATTCAAATAGGCCTACTTCCAAGCACTTTAGAATCGTCAAAAAAAAACAAAGTGAATCTAGCACCGGATCGGAAAGCAGAATCTACCGAGATGAGCCGGCAAGAAACTCTGGTAGTTGCTCCTTTTAACATAATGAGGTACAATAACAGGTATAATATATAAAGGATTGAATGCCCCGCGAGAACGATTGCATATATTAAGACCACGCACTTTTATCATTCAAACAGTCATTGATAGAATAATATCCCTTTTTCAGCAATTTAGTTTTAATAGTTTTTTTTTAATTTCAATAGTGGTAACTCCAAGATGTCTTTAGGTATTGTATTGTATTAGCGAATACCGAGCCCCATGTAAGAAATATGAGCTTTTTTAAGCCGGTAATTAGGTAAGACTAATTTGTGTTTATTTATTGTATTAACATTATGAATATCACTACTTGCCAAAAATGGATGCAGATTTTGTCGTATGTATATAATACAAGCGTAAATATATTGCGATGGAACTGTTAAAATACCCTCTTCAATTCTGAGTCCTAGCCGCGATGTGAGTTTTACGTATAGCTGTGAATCCGTAAACCTGCGCGCCTGGTTCTACTATGGAAGGGAGAGAGTGGAACAAGGTTAAATACTCATCAGAAGACTGTCCATAATAATGTCATAACATAATGCTTGACCGGGAAAGGTTTTTACAACTTCACCAGCTTGCCAGCGAGTTATGTATTGTGTGGCAAGGCGAGGGCACCCCTGTGGGTACAAGCCCCTAGGGATGTCGAAAATGAAAAAAATATCGTTATATCGATATATCTATATTTATTAAAATGTCAATATCGGCGTCGATATATCGAATTAAAAATATCGATATATCAATTAAATCTCAATAAACACGAAAGTATTTTATCAGTATTCCTTTTTATTAGATAAAATTACAAAAATATCAAGAACTAAAAGGCTATCTTCTAACTTTAAGACCTATTTAAAATATCAAACAAAAATAAATAATAAATAAATAAATGGCGGCAAATAATATACATGCAACAAATTCAGATGTCAATGCATGCAACGTAACAAAACATAATACTCAACAGTCATAGACAATATAGTTTATTTTTCTTTCGGCCCTATCTTTACAGTTTCAGATTTCAGCGATTTCACTATCATAAAAATTAATAAAATATCGTTTTCGATACAATATTCGATACTGGATATTTTGTATCGATATATAATTATAAAATATATCGACCAAAAATATCGATATATTGAATTGAAAATATCGATATATCGATATTTATTCGACAAGCCTACAAGCCCCAACTTGGGTCTCTAGCCAGGGAATTAAGCTGAGGGTGATCTATTAGCATTTAGTAAGCGGCTACCTTGACAAGAAACGCCGAAAGAAACTCAAGGCTGCGTCGGCGTGACCAATTAACCATAATCAACCACTTTAAAATAGTTGTGTCTGATGAAGAAAAACATCGTGAGGAAACCCGCATGGCATGTAATAGAAATGTCATGTGTTCTAGTGCTGTGAGAACGGCTATCAGTTCTACTGGTTACATTAGGCATGAGATATAATCGCGAAGTGGATACAACCACTAATGTACCTCTGCTAACTCCGTAAGGGACATAGCGTGACGATAAATTGTTATTAATATTATCAGAATAGTTGTGTAGTTTACATATAGGAAATATCCAGGTCATTAAGGTGAAATCAGAGAATAAAGCTTTTGTACAATGGCTAGTTACAGATACAAAATATTACAAAACTAGTTTAAAAATTAAAACAATAATAAAGATAGAGAGAGGAATTAAATTCGCTTCCCACGCTAAAAAAAGTATCAAACCGAATCTTTTGAGAGCCGGCCTTGGCCGGTGTCAACGACCGGCGCACAACCATTCAATCATTCACTCAGTAACTCGATTTGAGGCGTCACGAGCTTTTAACCCTTACACTGCAGATGTCGTTAACTGTAGGAGTTCCTTTATTCTACAAAGTCCTCTCTGATTTGGATATACTGGCAGAGTCTGAAGATACCTCTCACAAGTATATAGATCCAGTAGCGTTCATTCCATAGATGTATGAAAGCATTGCATGCCCTTATGATGATTAATTTTGAATAAATTGCTTAAAGTTAAACAAAAAAAGGACCATTATATTCATATCTATTCAATACTAGCTGTCCCGGCAGACCTTGTTCTGCTCTATTTCTCTAACACAAAGTCACATAGTTTTTTTTTAATGTTAATAACTTCCCCGTCAGATTTTTTCGAAAATTGTTTGAAGGAACCTGGCCTTAATGCTATATGTATAAAAATAGACAAATATTGACATTAATATTTATACGTCACTCAATAATTGTTTTGCCTTCCCGGAACCCGTCCACTAACATTTAAACTTTATGGTATGGTGTTAAAGTTCAAATTGACTTATAACAAATCTTTTGTATGAGAATATAGAAAAGTGGTGTTTTTAGACTTTTCCAGACATTTTTTTTAATTGTTCTCTCCGTAATAACCTTCCCCAGACTTCAACAAACACAACAAAAAAGAAATCAGCCAAATCGATTCAGCCGTTCTCAAGTTTCGCGCTTATACACATTTAACGATTCATTTTTATATTATAGAAGATTTACGCTGTCTATCTTTCATATAAAAACAATATAATATTTACTATCATAATAATATAATATTCAAATTAATTACGCGATACTTGCCTACTCTGTCCAAATACTATATGAACGTCACTGTATAGATCCCCAGGCCCGGCGAAGGCGAAGAGTGGACATAGTTGGCACCCCGGTGGTTTTAATCGGTGGAAGTCCGGCCCACCGCGGGAGTGGCCCTCACCATTCCACTTACGGTCCGAAGAGATTTCCATCGGTATAACAAAAAAAAAGAGCCTGAAGATACCTGCTCCAGCAACCGTCGGTTGTTCGGCGTATATGTAGCTCACTGCCCAGGCTCGCATCTGGAGGGGGTTAGCTGAGGCTCACGACCCCTCCCCCCACCAAATTCTAGAAGCGGCAGTACAAGCGACATATCTAACTAAACAAGAGCGCTAATCTTTGAATAATAAATTGGCTGGTAAATATAATAAGAGTTTGTTTTTGACGTGTTAAAAGCTTTTTTTTTACACTGGCACGACATAGTGACTACAGAGTACCTGATGGTAAATAAGCATGAAAATCCATTGACAGTCTACATCGTCATGTCGGCATACATATACCACGACTGAAGGTCTCTAGGTATATGAGCTACTGGATATACACAAGCTGATCCCGAAACGCGACAAGCCGAAACTGGTCACTATGACGCGCTTTACACCCATGTACTGTGGTCGCGATCCAGACGGGCACCGACGCCCTACCACCTCGCTGCTGCTCGTTTAGCACCACCCAGGAGTCACGTGTAGGGAAACTAGGGTAAAGCCTACGGACGCGAGCAGCTTCGACTGCCTTGAACTCAAAAAAGTGAACTCAAAGTCTCATAAGATATTGTTATCACATCTTAAGTTATGAAAGGTCATATTTCCGCGATATTATCCTGGGAATCTTTAAAAGAAGAGTGAATAGGCATTTGTTCGGTGGACACGGTTCATCATCGGACTCATCTTCACATTCCACGAGGTGTGATTGAGGTCAAGCGTTCGCCTCAAAGTAATAGAAAAAAGATCAAATAATGTTTTTTGTAAATATTTGCCGAGTGGGGGTAGAAAGTAGTTTTTGTCACGCATCGAATAATTTAAGGCTCATCTTCTTAATATGAAGAGCCATGTTAATAACTTTGGTTCTCTGCGGATAAAATTGAGTTCCATTACACCTTGTTAAACAAAATTATAATACCGTAAATATCGTAAGTTTCGGCTTGTCGCGTTTCGGGATCAGCTTATGTATATCCAGTAGCTCATATACCTAGAGACCTTCAGTCGCGGCATATGTGGGCCGACGTGACGATGTAGACTATCAATGGATTATCATCATTTGATAGTCGCTTTCGTTTTTGGACAACATTGTACTTACCATCAGGTACTCTGTAGCCACTATGTCGAGCCAGTGTAAAAAAAAAATGTCTAAACATTTCGAAACTGCATTTTGATTCAGAACGCTGCATTTCAACAATTTAATTTTGATATAACAAAATTTGCACGCCAGTTTATTTCGAGAGAATGTTATTTTATCTTTTGTGTCGAATTCACATCTTTCAATGCCGTGGGATTGTTTATATTTCAATATAAGTTAATTAAACTCAAGATTAAATAGACTGCATACTGAAAAACACAATCGACCTTATTAGAAAACAGGTTTTAACTCAAGTAAAGCTTGTTACAAATTTTCGCTTATATCTTATTGGCATTGTCCGCAGCTCTGGTTGCGTTTTTGACTCGTTATTAAAGGATTGATTACATCTGTCCAAATTAAAATTAGTATGTATTTTTATCTTATAATAAAGGCTTCACAGCTAATTTTATTTCAACTGGCCGGCCGCCCAAGTCGAGGTCCGTACCCACAGGGGTGCCCTTGCGTAGCCGCCCAACCCATAAATTTCTCTGGCTGAGCGCCCTCTGCGTTCGCCCACCAAGCCCGTTGTTGTGAAGGTCTTTCCCAGGCCACCAACTTAAGATCTGCCGAAAAAAAAGATAATTTTCTTTGCTTCAATACATCTTTCTTTCCTTATATACTTGTATCAGAGAGCAACCCTATGTGTACTAGTGCTGTGAAAACGACAATCAGCTGCGCTACTGGTCACGTTGAGCAAGATATATAAGCACCAAGTGGACACAGCCACTATATCCTATTTTACGAAGTCGCCCGTGACTGACATAAATAGGTTGGTTTTGATTGTGAAACAATTAGTTAATGATTTATTTTGATTCTAGTTTTTTAATTTTTTAAAAATGTTTTAGTACCTCAATAGACAAATACAGCGCAAACTCTATATAACGACTCTCAAGGGATTGTGCATATTTTGACGTTATAAAAAGTTGTCGTTAAATGGAGAGAAGAAAAATCTGTATTATAAAATGTTTTGTCACTACACAGAGATTTTCTCTTACTTGCCATGTATACAGTTTGAAAGTTTGTGAGTAACTAAGAATATGATAAAGTATAGATAATCCATGACCCCTACTAACAACAATTAACACGTGCAAGCAATCCCAATTTGTAAACAAAAGAACGGATTTCTTATAAAGTTCGGTATGTGTAATGCCGACAGTCGAGTTTATTACGGGCTAGGATAATAAAGCGACAAAAGAACATACACAGTTGCGCAGATTTTGCTAATTTTGGCAACTTCAAAAGTACTTTCTATTATTAAATTGCTGTCGTAATTGCGAGTGGATGTAATGCTATATAGAGTGTATCATTGTATGGGAAACAAGCTAAACCAAACAAAGCCGAGTGATATCCACGCTTTACGGAGTTTGTCGTTAAATCGAGTGACGTTACACGGAGGTTACACTGTATTTATTTTCGCTATTTATACTAAATATGGATATTTAATTTCAAAGAATGACTTTGTAAAATGAACAAGGCATTATGTATCCCTGCTCACCCCGAAAGGGATAGAGCAGGACGATATATTTTTATTTACTAACACACGTTAATAAATTAGAAATCGTAAAAATTAACGAAACAATTAGTTATAGAATTTGTAAAATATAGGAATATTGTATATGCTACGCGATTTCTGTGTATCCTCACGTAGAGTAGTTCTACACCTGAATCTGTTTGAAAATTGATGCTGACTTGTGATCAATGCTCTTTTAATACATTCATGGACGGCAAAGAATGAAATATAAGGCCCAGGTCAGACCTTGCATGGAATATTGTTCGTATCTTTCGGATGGCTCTGCTCAGTGCTTACTCGACGCCCTGGATAGGTTGCAGCGGAGGGCTGTCCGCATTGTGAATGATCCTGACGTGACTGAGCATCTTGAACCGCTTCAGTTGCGCGGAGGTGTTGCCTCACTGAGCGTTTGCTACCGTCTGCATCATGGCGAGTGTTCTGAAGAGTTGTTTAACCTTCCCACCCTCTCCCTTCCTGAATAGAACCAGGCGCGTGGGTTTGCGGAGTCACAGCTATACGGTATCTCACATCCCGGCCAGGACTAAAAAGTTCTCTAACTTCTTTTGCCGTGTCGTTGGGCTGTGGAATGGACTTCCGGCGAGCGTGTTCCCACCGTCCTATGATATGGGATTCTTTAAGCGTAGCGTGAAGAGATATATGTGTAGGCTGGCATGATCGCCGTGACTACCGACGGGTTTTTCTTGTCTGTTGATAGTCGTTGGCGTTTTTTGGACTGCACCATGCTTACCATCAGGTGCGGCGATATCACTGTGTCGTGTCAGAATAAAAAAATTGTAAAAAATACTGTGTAAGGGTTGTTACATATAGAGATATGACTTTTTAATCATACGCATATCTGTAGCACTGCATTTAAGGGTTAAGTAATGTCCTAGAAATATGAACCGTTACGACAATTAAACACACGCCGTCAATTGTGAGAAATATGTCGGACGACCCGCAATTAAACCCTCTTTATTCATAAAATGGAATGATTCTCAAACTAATCGATAGGGTTGTCGAAAATGAAAAAAAAAACGTTGTATAAATATATCGATATTTATTAAAATACAAATATCGGCGTCGATATATCGAAGGAAATATATTGATATATCGATTTAGTCTCAATACATACGAAAGTGTTTTACCAGTATTCATTTTTATTAGACAAAATTACAAAAATATCAAGAACTAAAAGGCTATCTTCTAAATTTAAGACCTATTTAAGATAGTAAACAAAAATAAATAATAAATAAATAAATGGCGGCAAATAATATACATGCAACAAATTCAGATGTCAATGTATGCAACGCAAAAAACATAATACTCAACAGTCATAGACAATATAGTTTTTTTTTCTTTCGGTCGTATCTTCTACAGTTTCAGATTTCATCGATTTCAGTATCATAAAAATATCGTTTTCGATACAATTTTCGATACTGGATATTTTGTATCGATACATCATTATACAACTTATCGCCTAAAAATATCGATATATTGTATTGAAAATAAACTAATAAATAAACTAAATGATCAGGCTTCAGGTCTGTATTTCGCGGGGTCTGTAACAAACTCTATCAAGGACTAAGAAAAGTCAAGGTGATATCTTTAAACCTCAACCTTAGGCTGAGATTTATATATATAGCGGCACAATTAACATCCTTATGGTCGTCCTGGATATAGGAATGGGCAAGCTAGATTCCAGGATCTGTAGAAGAGCACATCACAGAGCGTACCCGCTGAATAATATTAACACTAGAAAGACTGAAAAATGGACATAGGTATCTATAGCACATACGCATATAGGGAATAAAGAGAGGGGGGAAGTAAGTACAACTATTAATAAATGCTATAAAATAATCTAAGAAAATAATATAATAAGTCATAATATTTTAAAAAAATGGTTTCTTATAAATATACAATTTTTTTATATAACTAAACTTTAAAAACAGTAAAATGACTGCTCTAGGCAATCTAGTGTTAATACACATTACAATAATTAACATGAATAAAAAGTGGGATTGCCTCTTCATAAAAAAAATAGGCTAAAATTTATTCGAGAAATTGTTTTGATGTTTTAAAAGTTAGCTGAAACGTCTCATAAGATATCGTTGGCACGTGTAAGTTATTCAAGGTCGATGGTAACGAAATATTTTTTTTTGGCAAATATTTCTCTTTCTATGCATTAAATGATATTTTTATAAAAACTATATATATATAACTAGCTTTTGCCCGCGGCTTCACTCGCTTTAAGAAGTATTATTATTAATTAGATATAATTATTGTGGCTTTACTTTTGTTTAGCATGTGTAAAAAATTAGGGCCTAATCTGTCATTAGGCGCTAAAACTATCAAGCTATTATATTATAGTCGAAAATCTGAGAAGATTTATACAAACTTTCATCCCCTATTTTATCCCCTTAGGGTTGAAATTTACAAAATCCTTTCTTTGGGGATGCCTACGTCATAGTAGCCTTATGCGTGCAAAGTCTCAGCCCGATCGGTTTAAAATTGACAAAGTTTCATACAAATTTTCAACCCCTATTTTATCCTCTTGGGGGCTGAACTGATCAAAATCCTTTCTTAGCGGATGCCTACGTCATAACATCTACTTGCATGCCAAATTTCAGCCCGATCCGTCCAGTGGTTTGGGCTGTGCGTTGATAGATCACTATGTCAGTCAGTCAGTCAGTCACCTTTGAGTTATATATTTTTAGATTGAGGTACAATAAGTTTTGCCCCGCCTCAAAAAATGTTAAGATCTAGGACTGCTAATGGACTAATTTTTGTTAACCGCTATGGCGGCAGGAATGACACTGAGCATTTTAATATTGCTTTAAAGGGTTCCGTACTTTGAATTGATTTTGAATTGGTGATTTTTCAGTTGAGACAGCCCAGGGGTCGAAATGACGGAGGTGACGTCAGCTAGGAGCTCCCCTACCCCTGAAGCATGCCCTGAGTGCGACACCAGCGCCTCCGTTACTTCAGACTTGCATAAAGTACGTACACTTATAATAAATAAGTTTCTTTTTATTTAACTTACTATTTTCAGAATTCAAATATGTGTTAATATTAGAGATGTCACGAATATTCGGCAACTATTCAGTATTCGGCCTATTCGGCCACTTTTTTTGCTATTCGGTATTCGGGCGAATAATACGTACTATTTGGCCGAATACCGACTACCAAATCATGTAAAAAAGACATGTTATATTACTCAAAATTATGTATTTATTTCCAAATTACAACACTTTAGTAATTAAAATTGATAAGTGGTAAGTTGTGATGGATAAAAACAAGCTTTTCAGCATTTTTTTGGTAGCAAACGATTACGGTTTTCATCGTAAATTTTATCAGCCTCAGAAAATAACCTCTCACTAAACACGCTACTTCCAGGAATATTCGGCGCTTCGGCCGACAGCGCTGCTGTATATTCGGTATTCGGCCAATTCACTATTCGTGGCATCACTAGTTAATATTATAATTTTTGTTGCCAATTCCTATTTTTTATCTTCACCCGGCACCGGAACCACACCACGGCTGATAGTACAGCCCGAAAAATGACTGCGACAATTAATAGTAAAGAAAATCTATCCATAGTCGCGGTGGTCATGCCGGCCTGCACTAATATCTCATCACGCTTCGTCTGAAGTACCCAATGTCATATAACGGTGGATATACGCTCGCTCGCTATCATTCCGCAGCTCAATGACTCGGCTGCAGTAAGAGTTAGAGAACTTCTCAGCCCTAGCCGGGATGTGAGATATCGTATAGCTGTGACTCCGTAAACCCGCGCACCCGGTTCAGCTATGAAGGGGAGAGGGTAGAACAAGGTTAAATAACTCTTCAGAACACTCGCCATGATACAGACGGTAGAAAATGCTCAGTGAGGCCACATCTCTACGCAACTGGAGCGGTTCAAGATGCTCAGTCACGTCTGGATCATTCACAATGCGGATAACCCTTCGCTGCATCCTATCCTGGATCCTATCCTATCCTATTGTTAGCATTGTTCGTTAGGATTAGTTAATGTAATTAAAATGAAGATATCATGACGCGTTACCTTTAGGTTGTTGAAATATCATGCTATTCTAGTTAAAAACAAATATTTGATTTCCATTTGCCTCCTGTGTGGTTTCATTACATATTTTATTTCTATGCTAGCAGGCAGAGATTAGCAAAATGTAATCTAATTAATGATTAACGATTACAAAATGTGTTGTAATTTTAATTTTGTTGCTCTGTAATCATGATTAAATTCCTTCAAAAGATTAAGGAGCCATAAATGCGCATTCAATTGAGGATTCCGTAGTGTTTAAAACATAGATGAGAAAAATGAAGTCATATTAATGATGAAAAATGCAAAATGTAATCGTAATTGTTTTTATTTAATCTGATTACGTTTTACCCATATATGCTTGCGGGTACAGGCCAATATTACGTTGAATTAAAAAACATTATTTTTGTACTCCAGTATCAAGTAGCGTGCACATGCAAGCCTGCATCAGTGCAGTACGCGTGTGCTGATGATCCTGGACCCTCTCCCCCCGCGAAGACTGACACCCCGCCGGCGTTACCTCCGCGACCGCCTGCCAGCGTCTTAGCAGCGTCAAACAGAAGAAACAATGGTAAAGAAACTAACTTTCCCATTTTTAGTGGTTGTTTCGTATTCGAATAAGTGTGCGGACAACTTCAATTATGCTCTGACAACACCGTACGGGTTGACAATTGAGTTTTGCTCTCGCTCGACCGATCCGTCGAGTAACGAGATAAAACATACAAATATTCCTAAATTCAACAATAATCCGATGCCAAAGTGTACAAGTGTGCTTGGAAGACCCTCAAAGACACCAGTATCCTGGAGGAGAAGCAGGGGCCCCTGAGGAGTTGGCGAACTGGTGGTCGCGGTAAGTGAAACTCTTTAAGCAGCCCGTGCCACTTGCGGAGCTATCGAAGTACCGTGCAGTGGTAAAAGGAAAAAAGAAACATTTGTTTTAATACTGACACGATGAAGTCACTGCTTGATGGAAAATATAGATTTAGGATCCAGAAGTAGGAATCTTTAAAAATAAGTACAAAATGACCATAAGTTACATTTATAATTATTAATTTAACAAACTCGTAAACTAACCTACAAAATGATCATAAATTGCTAATGATTAGAAATACAAAACGAAATCACCAATACAAACTTTATAAAGAACTTACATAACCACATAACTTACTAATATTACTTATAGAACCACTTTTAACCATTTATAACTTAAATGCTCGATATCAACACAAATCACAACGACCACGACCTTACTACACCAACACCAATGCAATAGTGCGCGCTATGTTGCTATGCTGTCCTGCTCTACCACTCATTTTTAGTGAGGTACCCAGACATTCCTAACTATAGTGTAATCGAAGAACAGCAGCAGCTGTCAAGGAATCAGGGCGGCACGCTCCCTCAACAGCTCTCCCAGCTTACTTTTCCAGCAACTTATCCAGGCCAGAGCGGTGTGCGACGTGTTCCCGCACACCGTTCCAAGACAACTACTTACGAGGGGAGCGAGGGGTGGCCCTTTACACCACTCCCTCGTAAACACAAAGATGAGGCCTATCTAAAAGGCCAGACGTGGTCGCGGGCCGGAGAAGTGGACGCTGCTGTGCCTCCGGTCCAGAGGTTAGACAGAGAGAAGGAACACCCCGGAGGTTTTAGTCGGTGTAAGTCCGATACACCAGGAGGGACCCTCATCGCCCTCTGAGGTCCGTTAGGGGTTCCACCGGGTTCCAAAAAAAAACCAAAGGCTGTCAAGGAATCGAAGCTGCTCGCGTCCGTAGGCTTTACCCTAGTTTCCCTACACGTGACTCCTGGGTGGTGCTAAACGAGCAGCAGCGAGGTGGTAGGGCGCCGGTGCCCGTCTGGATCGCGACCACAGTGCATGGGTGTAAATCCCGTCATAGTGACCAGTTTCGGCTTGTCGCGTTTCGGGATCAGCTTGTGTATATCCAGTAGCTCATATATCTAGAGACTTACAGTCGTGGTATATGTGGGCCGACATGACGATATAGACTATCAATGGGTTTTCATCCTTTGATGGTCGCTTTCGTTTTTGGACTACATTGTACTTACCATCAGGTACTCTGCAGTCACTATGTCGAGCCAGTGTAAAAAAAAGGAATGGGATCTATTGTCAGTTGCCGTCGTCATGTCGGTCTTCATATGCCACGACTGAAGTTCTCTAGGTTTATGAACAGCTGTAGGTACGCTGACATGTGCCGTCAGGTATCCCGTACTGTTGTCATCTTTGGGACGGATCCGCTAAGTATCAGTTGGCGGCTCTGGACTCGATTGGTCGTGGAGCTCGTAGACTTATTGGTGACGGCTCTTTGACAGAAATTAAAATGCAGAGCATCGAGCATCGACGTAGAGTTGCCTGCCTCTCGGTCTTTTACCGGTTGCACGGTGGAGAGTGTTCTCAGGAACTGCATTCTTTGATTCCACCAGCCCCATTATATCAAAAAGCCCCCAGACATTGTGTCCGATACCATCCGTGTGTGGTGGATGTTCCTTATATCCGCACGAAGAGATTCGCTTCTACATTCATCATGCGAACGGATAAGGTGTAGAATATACTTCCAGCTGCCGTATATCCGCGATCTTATGACCTGGGAGTCTTTAAGATAAGAGTAAATAGGCATTTGTTGGGCGGACGCGTTTCATCATCGGACTCATCTTCACCTTCCACCATGTGTGATTGAGGTCAAGCGTTCGCCTATAAATAATAAAAAAAGACTGATCCTAAAATGCTACAGACCGAAGCGAGTCACTATGACGGTCTTTACACTCGTATATTGTGGCTACGATCCAGTTCGGTTAATCACCCCACTAATTTAAAAATCATCATTTTATTTGATATACTCAAACAATCGATCGCGATAACTTTTTACCACATCCATGCGCGACAACGCAATTGCCTGTAAGTTGGAATTCCGCAACGTATCTCTAAATTTTTCCAAACTAAGTGTGGATTTAAGCAACACTTACTCGATGAAGGAATCGTCATAGCATTTAATAGAAACGCGATCGGCTGCGCTACTGGTCACGTTGGATACGACATAGTAGTGGTAAGTTGATACAGTTGATGTATTTCTGTTCACCTGGAAAGGTTATAGCGTGTTGATATATTTTTTTTTTTATTAACGTGAAGTTTGAGTAATATCTACTACGCATGTGCGATTCGTCCATAGTTGAAATATAACCTATCTTGTATTGTAAACGTAGTTGTATTAAAATATATTTATAATTAACTTATATTTACATTAATTTAACGTGAAAATAATGTAAATAATCGTTATTTATTTAATTTCAATAATTATGTAACCGATTGTTTTCAAAATTTTGGTTTTTGTGTATTTCAAAGTAAACAGGGGAAAATAGTGAATTCCGTGGATTTAAAATACATTTATAAATGGTTGATTTTTTGTGGTATTGTATTGTATAGTGGTATTGTTTGTGGAGTGTTGTTAAGTTTTGTTGTTAATAAAGAGGTCATTGTTCTATGCTCGGGGTTTATTGATTTTTAAGGGTTTGGCGGGAGATTCAATGTTGTTATAGTGAGTTGAATTTCGCGTTTGTGGATTTTTGTTTGTTTTTACTAAATAGTCTTTTATAAATCTTGGAAGAAAGGTGTTTAGTGGAAAACTATCTTAATAGCATTCTTGTTTTGGTACTCTGGGTGAAAATCTTTTATATGGCTGTCGGTGCCACCGTGAGGGTCGCAGCCCTGGTGTGTTAGACTCCTACTGGCTAAAAACCCCCGGGGGATTGTCTCCTCTTTGCCGTAAACTGGGTCTGGGGGTCCATATCCGGCGTGCTAAAGGCCTTTACAGGCCCACCTTTTAGAGGGAGAGATATAAATAATCCCTCTTTAATCACCATGTTGGTGGTGCGCACCACACACTTCCTCATCCTCATTTTGGGCAGCAGACTGTCTTAAGTCCAATGTTCTAATTGAATATATTTAGGGTAACTTGCAATTACCAAATTAATCCAGTTTAGGCTTGTATTAAGCTCTAGTTAATTGAGGCGGGTTAAATCGACCTCAATGGTAATTTAAATTTGACATTTATTATAACTGACTTGTTTATTTGATTGATTAATATTTAATGATTATCATTATTTGACTGATTTTTTTTAAGTTCTGACATAAAGGCTAAATATATTTGACTAAATACATTTTCATAGTGTTTTCCCAATGCCTGAAAAGTTTTCAATAAAATTTTTAATTCCTATTATATTTCCGGGGAGAGTGGCAGGGGGCCGTTGGTTTAACGTCAAACTTTTATTTTTAAATTAACATTCGATTTTTCGGATTTTATAGTGCTTACTTCAAAATTGACGGTCTTCCTTAAAAATCTCAATATAAAAAACTGCCCCTAGTCGGTATCTACGTCGTACGAGAAACGCAACGTTAAAATTTCATGTTTCTAGCTGATGTAGTTTGGGCGCCACAATATGTCAGTAAAGACAAGTGATTTAATATATATATGTATATATAAATTAGTGCAGTTTTGTATGACAACTCCGTTTTGTGTCTCTAACTGCGCCCGTATTATATGAATGACTCTTTAGCGAGTAGTGAAGCTTGTAAGGATTAAGTGAAATCTGTGGAAACTGTGCTCTAGTGCTGTGTAGGGACGATGCAATCGTGTGGTTTGATGCAGCTGGTACAATATCAAGTGTCGACGCCTCAGTCGACCATAGCAGCCGATGTGGCCCAACACTATGTCCCACCGCCGTCCTATTTTGGTAATTGTTTTACTATCTGTATACATCAGTAGCGTGCAGTGTTGTGCATAGGGTATTTGAACAGGTTAGGCAGAATTCGCGTAATTAATTTGAATATTATATTATGATAGTGAATATTATATTGCTTTTATTAGAAAGATAGACGGCGTGAATATAGAATAGGTATGAATATAAATATTTCCTGTTTCTTTAACTTTAATTAATTAATTCCAAATTTATTTATCATAAGGGCATGCAACGCTTGCGTGCATCTATGGAATGAACGCTACTAGTAGCGTGCATTTTGAACAAGTATAAAACACTGCTTGTCTTGCTTATGTTTAATTATAGAAAATAGTTTGTTTATTATTAGTAACATTTGTGTAACTGTGATGGCCTAGGGGATAGGAGACCGGTATACATTTGGGGCAACGCGTATGTTCGTAGATTCGAATCCAGGCACGTTCCTAAGAATTTTTCTAGACGCAGAGTTCAGGCTTAAGCACCATATGCTTATCGGTAAAGGTAAACGTAGTATGGCATCTAATAGAAATGTTATATGTACTAATGTTGTGAGAATGGTGATCAGTTGTGCTACTGATCACGTTGGGCACTACAGATAACAGTAAAGTCGATACCGCCACTTTTTTTTGTATCCTGAGTGAAAATCCAGCATAGGACCATCAGGGCCGCTGTGAGGGCAGCGACCCCGGTGTGTCAGACTCCTACTGACTAAAACCCCCGGGGTGTCCCTCTGATTGTTCCACCCGGGCCTGGGAAGCTAAATTCGTCCAGATGCCCGGGGAACTAAAAGTCTTGTTGAAGCTATCTCTCTGGGGGAGGGGTGGGAGTAAAAATAGATACTGCCACTAATGTACCTCTGTTTACCCTGAAAGGGATATAGCGTAACGATATATTATTATTATTTACGCTATGTCCGGTGGTCGTGGGTGTGGTTGTAGAAAGACACGGATTTTGGCGTTTTATTATTTATTTGCACTTTAAGGCACACTGAACTGCGACGCACACGCACGTACTCTAGCCTTGGGTCTCGGTAGGGCATCCCTTGCGCGCGCACATTCTTTACCCCGCGCGTCCCATAACACCCTACCGTCCTTTAGGGCGTTTACCACAAACGCGTATCGGGCGGCGTCTTCATGCTGTAACGCAAATTTGTTTATTAATTTCCGTGATTTTTTAGCATCTGTTGGGTGTAACGCGACGGACACGAGCTGCCGTCGACGCAAGTACGCGTGGTGGTGCGTGGGCTGCGGAGCATTGGCAGCGGCGCTGGGGGGACTGCTCGCAGCGCAGCACATCTTGCTGCGTGCCTACACTGCCTCCCCGCAGCATTTGGAGACTGTTCCTGCCGCCGTCCCTGCTGCTATGGTCAGTTTACGCATATCATTGTCTCCCAGTAGACAGCCATCTTCACTTGCAATCATAATAGCAATAAAAGTGTGTAGTCGAGGAACCCTCATCGTGAATAAATTTTTAGCGTGGTAGGTATGGTGGTATATTGTAAACCTACCGTAGGCTAAAGCGTGATAGATGAGTTGAAGAATGAAATGAAGAAGTCCAAACGGCAAGTAGATAGACGTTTAATAAAGCACAGTACAAAGTCCAGTAGAAGTAGTGAAGCACAAGAAAGATAGTCCAAGTAGAAGTAAAGTACAGAGCACAACAATACGAATAGGAACACTTTCGTGTTTCGTATTTTTCAATAACGATAATGTCATACTATAAACCGCGAGCGAGTGGTGGGAAGAGGCGCGTCGGACGTCATAGCAAGACTATTGTCTCGGGTGCGCGGGTGGTGAAGCGCTTTTTTTCTCAATAAACGTTCTTTTGTTTCTGTTGCGCTAGAAGAAAATATATTCCCAACGATCACTTTGAACAAGCGGGTACGAAAGGCGTGTTCGATTCTTAAAAAAAAATAAAATGTTTTAATTTCATTTTGCCGACAGTTGGTACTCACTGGAGTGTGCATCATGAGTTTGGCGCGCAGAAGAAATAGATACAGCTATATGGTAAGAAAAGTATGTCATCACCATCATCAATCATAAACATCACTAGTTTAATTAACCACTATTTTCACAACATTATTTAATCACGATTATAAAATTATTTTTATTTATTTACATAGTAAATTAAGAAAAAATCCGATTTCCGGGAAAATCTCGATGATCGGGATAAAGATTCACGGTAATCGGGATTTTATAATTTTTGAAATTTGGTTTATTACTTGCCAGTTACGTCAGTGTATATAGATGTTATGTTATTACAGATAAAAGTTGTTGGTGCATTCTGCTTGGTGTGCGCGCTGACCTGTGTGCTGGTCACGATCACGACAACTGTTATACATATGAACAAGTTAGTGGAAGCCATTTTTGTATTAATTTAAAAAAATCTGAACCTGATGATCAAAACAATGTTTAATTTTTTTTATACTGGCTCGACATAGTGTCTACAGAGTACCTGATGGTAAGTACAGTGTAGTCCAAAAACGAAAGCGACTATTAAAGGTTGAAAATCCATTGATAGTCTACATCGTCATGTCGGCCCACATATACCACGACTGAAGGTATCTAGGTATATGAGCTCTTGGATATACATAAGCTGATCCCGAAACGCGACAAGCCGAAACTGGTCACTATGACGGGCTTTACACCCATGTACTGTGGTCGCGATTCAGACGGGCACCGACGCCCTACCACCTCGCTGCTGCTCGTTTTGCACCACCCAGGAGTCGCGTGTAGGGAAACTAGGGTAAAACCTACGGACGCGAGCAGCTTCGACTCCCAATGCCGATTCTCCCTACTGCTGTATGTTGGCCACTATTTTCGATCTCGTGTCTAGGTCATCTAGATACGACCTTGACTTGACCACATCGTCTACCTTGCAGCCAGAAATACTAGTCATCGCTTTCCTAATCTAAGTTCGAACTAATATCCAAGCTCCGCCTTTTTATTTGTTGACCCGGGGGAAAATCGTGCACAGGACCATCAGGGCCGCTGTGAGGGCTGCGGCCCTCGTGTGTTAGACTCCTACTAACTAAAAACCCCTGGAGTGTCCTTCCAATCCTTCCGCCCGGGCCTGGGGAACTAGATTTTACCAGACACCCTGGGAGCGAACAGCTTGTTTAGGCTTCATCTCTAGAAGGGGTGAGTATAATGAGGCCACCCTTCCAAACCTCTGTCACGGCCGCCGCACCGCTTCTCTTCATCCGGGCAGCAGCTTCCCTCAAGTCTACAGCCCGGCTATCCAAGCTCCATCTGCCATAACCTCCTGATGTCCTATATGTCATTTTAGACAGAAAACGCGGGTAAAAGAGACAGGTCTTCAGAAGCTGTGGAAAATGCTTAAATTATGAGACGTCTTTTGACTTGCTGAATGCGGCTCGTCGAATTTCGTAACGATTTGAAGGAGTTCAGAATGGTTGACAAATTATAGCACCCTGTGTCTTGTGACAGATTGCAGACGCTGAAGTTTTGCGAATACACCAAGCTGACTCGGACCTGCTCCTGCTCCTCAAGATCTCCAGACTTGCAGTACGCGGGATCCGACGATGATGGTGAGTCGACACAACGACTGTGTAATTTTTTTGCACTAGTAGCACGGCTGACAGGCACGATCACAGTGGGAAAAGAGGATGCTGCCTTCCCCGATATTATTCGGTACTTTGCCAGAGAGCGTCAAGACGCTCCGTCAACTTCTCGGGGGTCGTTAACCAGTTGCTACGGGCTCTTATCCTAAGCGGCCACATCCCCTAAGATCGTAAAAAAATTGGTCTGGTTTACCCCTGTTTCAGAAATAAGGTGCGTCTTCGAGGGCGTTGCCAATTGCCAAGTAGTCCACGGAGCCTTGTACTGGTGCCTTCGAGGAGTGTTTGCTCTGTCAGTGAGCGCTGTGCTGGTCTGCATCTTCAGCTGCATGCTGGCTTATCAGCTCCTCAGGTTAGTCACCAATTAATAATAAGATATCGTGACGCTATATTCCTTTCCGGGTGAGCAGAGAAACATTAGTGGGTGTACTCACGGTGCGTTTATACAACGTTACTGGTTACTAACGCAAAACCTCTTAAGGCTGAGTTTGGTACATCAAGACTAACAACTTTTGTTTTATGACTTTTGCCAAAACTTAACACATCCTAAAATATATATTTTTTTAGTTTTAGTGGGGATGTCTATCAATCGTTAGCTCTATGTTTTAAGTTCAGTCAGCTAATGCTACGAAATCGTCTGCCCCAGTTGCATTGCGCCGCTTTTCATAGTGTTAAGAAGGTCAGAACTGCAAATTTGATTTATTAATTTTTTGCATGGGAAAAAAACAGATTGAATTAGAAAAAATCGTAAAACAAAAGTTGTCGCTCTTGATATACCAAAGTCAGCTTTAAGAGGTTTTGCGTTATTTACCTGTATCCCTGTATATCATTTCTAATGTTACCGGTAACGCAGCGGATCACCGTTCTTCTAGCACTAGTACTCATGACATGTCTATTAGATGCTATGTGGGCTTCCCCACAATGGTTTCATTCACCGGTGAGAAATTTGGTGCCTAAATTTATACTTAATCTGGAAACACCCAGAGATACGAGCCGAGATACGAACCTACGACCACTGCCGTTACCACATATGGATGCCGGTCCCTTATCCACTAGGCCTCTACAGGTACAGAACTTGGGTAGTTTAAATTGAGTTCTTTCCGAGTATGAATATGGTATTAAAAGTGAGTTTTTATTATGTACTAGCTGATCCGGCAAACGTTGTTTTGCTATATAAGGTTTTGTAATATCTTCTAAGATGTTCATTGAAATTAAGTGATGTCAAAGACAATTTTGTTCACAATTAATACTCTTAATCAACATCACATTTATTTGGATAAAGATTAATATTATTACGTTGATACAACTCTTAACAAATAATGCATTAATTTCGACCAAATTTGTTTACCATAAAAACGGTTCTAGTGAGTTAATCTTAAAAGATAGACATATACTGTCACGGACATTTTTTTAGATCATTTTAAGAGGAATAATTCCTTATTACATATATTTTTGGTATCTTGAACCGTTTTTGCAGCGCACGCAATGGAAGCCCTCAAGGATGAATAGTTTTACCCGTTTTTTTCACATTTTCCATTATTTCTTCGCTCCTAATAATTGCATCGTGATATTATATAGCCTAAAGCCTTCCTCGATAAATGGTCTATTCAACTCAAAAAGAATTTTGCAATTCGAACCAGTAGTTCCTGAGATTAGCGCGTTCAAACAAACAAACAAACAAACAAACTCTTCAGCTTTATAATATTAGTATAGATATCAAAATTTAATTTGCTGTAAACATGGTGTTCAGTTTCCGGTTGAGCGAAGCCAGGGCTATCTGCTGGATGTGGGCCCTGTTCTCTAGGGTTTTGATGCTGTTCTTGAGGTCAGTCACCTCCGCCTTGACTCTGACGTAGTCCATTATATCTGGCACTTCGTATACTTGTCGAACCTACAAAAGCATTTAATAGATTTAAGCAGAAAATAAAAAAGAAACATTTATTGAGAAAAAAAGGAACCAAACAACATATTCATTTACATAAAACAATGCTTAGCAAGGTAGGTACGGTGGGGAAGTTAACCTGGCTAAGGTCTATAGCACATAGCCGGGCAGTAGAGTTGAAAGAGTCTGCCAGCAGTGTGCGGTACGCCGTACGTAGAAAGGTTTGGAGGCGTAGACTCTTTCCACCCACCCTTCCCAGAAATGAGGCCTAAACAGGCTGTTCGCTCCCTGGGAATTAGAAAGAATCTGGATTTCCGGGTCCAGGTGAAGTGATTGGGAGACTCCGGCGGTTTTTAGTCAGTAGGAGTCTTGACATACTGGTATAGCTGCCTTCACGGGCTACAAAAAAAAATTGACCAAGTTAAGGAGAGAAATAAATAAATAGACAGGCTACAAATGAAGGAATAATACATAATATTACATCATGTATTCTGTGTGCTGTCACCGATCTCAAAGAGCACTCAGCTCAGTGTATGCTGGGTGACGTACTGTGTTTTCTTATCAGAGAACCTAGACAAAGTATTCTTACGGAATAACGATGAGGTATGTAACGTCCTCTATTGCTTAGTCGATGATACACCGCTCGTAATGTCGTATTATGACGAACAGTTTAACGACAGTCACTAGTGGTGTCATCTATTGGAGGATGAAAAATTATTTCTAGAAGTGTCGTTGCAGTCTAACATTAACTTTGTAAAATACGAGATGGCTCATCGTATATGCTTCTCTTCTTTTATATATAGAGCCATTACCTTTTTAACTACCTCGAATTTGGATGCTAAAGCATCAGCTTGCACTTGAATCACTTCCTTCTCCTTTCCAAGGTCCACTGTCTGCTTCATTCTATTTTTAATCACCTTTAGAATGTTTGATAAATAGTTATTTTGTTCCATCATTGCCTTTTTGTGTATCGTTAGGTTCAAATTAGCATCACCCGTCATTTTTTTTAATTCGCCTAGTTGCTGGATTTTTTTATCTATCACCTTGATGCTCTCTTGATTTTCAATCTTCAACTTGTCGAAATCCACAGCTCTTAGGCTTTCGCTCAGTTCAGCCTTCACTTTGATCTGTCCGTTCAATTTGTGGAATTGGGTGCTTAAGGTGCTTGTTCTGAGTCTCAATTTTCCTATTTGGCTATCTGCTACCTTGACCCATTCGGTCATGAAGCGTATCCACACCTCAGCGGGAATACGCTGAGCTATTTTGTCCCATCCTTCGACAATTACTTGCTGGTTGAAAATTGCTGTTGCTTTTTCTACATCCGCGACCCTGACTCCTATTTCTTCCAACTTTGCTTTTAAAAGCGCGTGTTGTTTGGCTGCCTTGTTTCTGACTTTCTCCAAATTATCGATTAGAGTCTCCATCTCCACCGTAACCAGTTCGGTGCGTTCTATAACGTTGACTCTTGGCCCTGTACCGAAGATTACAGTGCCGCCAATTCTCGCCGAGGATTCCACACGTCTCGTAGATATTCTGGAGGTACTTGCGAGTATCCTGGACGGACTTGTCATGGAATCTAGCCCAAATCTGGATGTTTGTGATTTGACAAAGCTTCCGAGGTTCAAAGACGATGAGCTCTGTATTTTGGCTGCGTACTCTAATGCTTGTTGGACTCCGTGCATCAGACTGGGTTCCAATCTCGTTATTGTCTTCTCAAGGATTTCGTTTTCCAAGTTGAGGACTTTTATCTGGTTCTTCAAATCATTGACTTGCTTGATTAATTCTAGGTCTGTTAATTCATCAGCATCATGCATGAAGTGACTTGCTGATCTCGACGGTTGACTGATGCTGCTTTTGTTTCCATGGGGTGTCTGAGACATGCTTTTAGGGAATTTTTAAGCACTCGTTATGTAAATTATAGAAAAATGCGAGATTTGGTAAATGTTTCTGACGTTTCTATGATGGCGAAGTTAGTTAATCATTAAGTCGGGGGGCTAAGGTTGAATTTGGGACATGTTTTTGTTTTTTTAAGTATTATTGTTGCTATGGATACGAAAATTGTCATAGTAACATTTGATTTTAATATCCGATTTACACCTTGATCAAGTAAAATAATAGTGATATATTTGAGCCATATTGCTGCTTATTGGAAGTTTATTAGAAATTCAGTCCTTAGTTTTTATAGTTCCCGAGATTAAAATGCAGAACATCGAACATCGACGTAAAATCACCTGCCTTGCAATTTTTTACCGGTTGCGCAATAGAGAGTGTTCTCTGGACCTACATACAGGTGCCCCATTTCATTATAAAACCACTAGACATCGGGGCCGATACCATCCGTATGTGGTGGATGTTCCATATATTCGCATCAAGAGATTCGCTTCTATATTCATCATGCCAAGAGCTATGGAGTGAAATATAATAATAATATATTTACTAACGATTACACCCATTGAACTAGTCCCAAATTAAGCTTGCGCTTGTACTATGGGTAGTTTACAAACATATACATACTTGAATACATATATACAACTATGACTCGTGACAAACTCAGCTGCTCGTCACAGAAATATTTACCACTACCGGGACTCCAACCCAGGACCTTGGCATTGTAAGTATGGTTACTACAAACTGCGCTATCAAGCCGTCAATATGCGTCCAGCGAGTATATTTCCACGATTTTATGTCTTAGCAGCTCTTAAGATTAGAGTGAATAGGTATTTGTTGAGTGGAAGCAGTCCGTCACCGGATTCATCTTTACCTTCCACCAGGCGTGATTGATGTCAAGCGTTGTAAATGATGAAATTTCTAAGGATTATTGTGACCTGAGGACTTAGATAAAGCGTCACTCGAAGGAAACGTACAGACTAAGGACAGATATGCCCTATGCTCAGGCAGTAAACTTGAGGGAGTTTGCTGCCCGGATGAGAGGGAGGCGGTGCACAGTATACAGCGCGCCGCCCGTGTGATAGATTTGGTGAGGTGGGCTCTTTACACCCACTCTCCCGGAGATGATGCCTAAGCAGGCTCTTTACTTTCCGAGGGTCTGGAAGAATTTGGTAACCCAGGCTTGGGTGAAGTGATCAGAGGGACATCCCGGGGGTTTTTAGTCAGTAGGAGTCTGACACACCGGGGTCGCTGCCCTCACAGCGGCTCTAGTAGTCATGCAGGATTCCGGGTTACAAAAAAAGAAGGCTCATATTTGCCGGATCGGGTGTTGCACGAAACCGCTCTACATCGGAATTTTTGTTGCAGTCATGAACGTAAGAAGATGTACTGGGAACAGTTGGAGCTAAGATGCCGCTCTTTGTACCGGCCGCCGAGTGGGCAAACGGCGCCCACCACTGGGAGACCAGCACAGGTATATATATGCTGTATAAATACTGCGAAACTAATAAACATGTAAACAGAGCAGGGCAAAATGTAATCTGATTAATGATGAACGATTACAAAATGTAGTCGTAATTTTAATTTTCTTGCTCTGTAATCATGATTAAATCCATTTAAAACATTAAGAAATCATAAATGTGTATACAATCTGGGATTTTGTAGTGATTAAAACATACATGAGCAAAATGCAGTCATATAAATGGTAAAAAACGTAAAATGTAATCGTTAATCATTTTTATTAATCTGATTACATTTTGCCCATCTATGCATGTAAATAAACTATATTCGCTAAAAAATCATAAAGAAAAATTTATGAACAAATGAGAATTGAACCCTAAAAAGTGTGGACCTCAAAGCGCGTGATGCGCCAAAAAATAAAGATAGGAAACAAAAAAAGCAAATACCCTGTGCTGTGATGATGAGCCAAAAGGAAGTCAGCTCAGCAAATGCTAAGTGACCAGCTGAGCCACGCAGCGTTGTTTTCCAGCTGACACCCATTTATTGTGTCAACGCGCAGATAACAGCGAAGAAGAGAATAATAGAGTGTAAATAAAATAAAAACATATCGTCACGATATCGATGTCGTCGTTTTGCGAGGTGGTAGGGCGCCGGTGCCCGTCTGGATCGCGACCACAGTACATGGGTGCAAAGCCCGTCATAGTGACCAGTTTCGGCTTGTCGCGTTTCGGGATCAGCTTGTGTATATCCAGTAGCTCATATACCTAGAGACCTTCAGTCGTGGTATATGTGGGCCGACATGACGATATAGACTATCAATGAATTTTCATCCTTTGATAGTCGCTTTCGTTTTTGGACTACATTGCACTTACCATCAGGTACTCTGCAGTCTCTATGTCGAGCCAGTGTAAAAAAAAAAAAAATGTATCCCTTTTGGGGTGAGTAGAGTTCTATTTCGTGCCCAACGTGACCAGTAGCGCGGCTGATCGCCGTTCTCACAGCACCAGTGCACATGATATTTCTATTAGATGCCGTGCGGGTTAAAATTTTTAATTTGCAATTATTGATATGTTATACTCAGTTATCATGAAACAGTGTTTAGCGTGGTAAGTATGCAGGAAGTATATAGTAAACCTACCGTAGGCTAAAGCGCAGGATAGCGTGATAGAGATGAGATGATAGAATGAAATGAAGAAGTCCAGACAGCAAGTAGATAGGCGTTTAATAAGCACAGTACAAAGTCCAGTAGAAATAGTAAAGCACAAGTAAGATAGTCCAAGTAGAAGTAAAGTACAGAGCACAACAATACGAATAGGAACACGAAAATAAACACAATACGTAAACTATAAGTAGCGAGCGAGTGGTGCGTGGAGCTAGTCTCAGTGTGATAGCAAGACTGTTGTGCCGGGCGCGCGGGCGGTGAAGCGCTCCCGTCGCGCGCGCCCGCGCAATCCCCCCGCGCGCGCCGGTACACAGTGGCTCTCAACCTTACCACTCACCACATACGATTCCAAAGCATGACACAGTACGAAAGGAAAGAAGTTGAAAGATAGTAGGCTACAAGTGTGTGTATTGTTTGTCCAGACAAGCTGCGGCTGCTGCACGCAATGCCACCCGACGCAACCGGCCTGGGACATCAGTTTGCAGCACAGGTTCTGGGCTCCAGGTATTGACTCTCGTTTTGTATTGTACGATGTTGTATCAGATAGGCTAGGACCGGCTAGGACTACCCCTTCGGGGTCGCAGCCGCTCAGGGTGGGGGCCCTGAGCGACTGGTTAGCGACCCTCGAGAAGTAGGCAGAGCATTGTGACGTGCTCTGCCTAAATACAATGAGCAGTGTCGGGGAAGATATCTTCCTCCGAGTTTGTGCCTCGGGGCTGCGGCGAATTGATTACAGGTCCCGCGGTCCCCGTCAATGCGCAGAAGGTGTCACCTTGGGGTTTTTAGTCGGTACAAGTCCGACACACCTCGGCTTCGCGCAACCCCCCAGTGCGACCGATATAGTCCGATGAGGATTTTCCCCAAGTAAAAAAAAAGGACCGGCTAGGACTAAGAAGTTGTTAAACTCTTACTTTTGGGTTATCGTTGGGCTGTGGAATGGTCTTCCGGCGAGCGTGTGCCCACAGTCCTATGATATGGGATCCTTTAAGCGTAACGTGAAGAGATATTTGTGCAGGCCGGCATGATCGCTGCGACTACCGATGAGGTTTTCTTTACGATGACAGTCGTTGTTGTTTTTTGGACTACGCCGTGCGTACCTTCAGGCGTGGTGTGGTCACTGCGCCGAATCAGGATAAAAAAGGCAATTAAAAAGTGAGGAGTTTGAGAAATTTGCGGTGAATAAAATGAACTGCGAGAATGAGAAGGCGTACCGTGGCTCCAGACGACTCCAGAGTGTAGGGGAGGAGGAATGAGGGTCGTCGACTCCCCGCTGCCAAGTGGTGCGTATAGCCTAAGTATTTACAGAGACGAGCTCAAGGTGATATCGGTTAGATACAATATATTTTATTAATATAAATTGCGATGTAACCGTGTTTGAGTACAGGATTCTCCACCACAATATGGCGGTGGCGAGTATATCAATGTTACCCCGGGCATGGATATTTTTAGTTAGGACCCTGCTAATGCAAAATGTTCATATTTTTAGATACATTCTTTTTGTAAGCAATCAAGTGAAAATGTAATGTAGTATTTAAGTTGCGTCTAAGCGAAGTCAAAGTGACGTCTGTAAATCAGAGCCTTAATAAAATCTTCAAAAAGTGTGATCACGTGACGATCTATCACTTTTGATTTAATTCCAGGTCGTATAGGCAACCTGTACTCACCAAACCCTGGCACGGGCAGGAAGACTTCCGCCTGGAGCTGGTTTCCTTGGCCCAGGAGTAATAGTCAGAAGTAAGTTCATTTTACAATGCTTAAGTTACATTTATTGTTATTAGGTTGCAGCATCATCTTGAATCAATAGAGTACTCCTTTCTCGACTCGTCATTCCACAGATAAACATTTTCATCGAATGAATGGTGTAGGTAGGCGGCAATCCCTTGTGTCCAGTCATCATTGATAATTTGTTTGACAGTTAGCCCATTCGAAAGAGCACTTCGAATCAATCTCTGCGTTTTAAAATCATAGCCCTGTGATACCAGTAAGTCTAGAAATGTAGTCTTCAAGTTTTACCCAAACTGAGTACTCGAATATGAACCTTATTAAACAGGCTTAAGGTTCCGTCATAACAATATATAAAGGTATCCATCAATTAATGTAAAAATATATATGTATACAGGCTGATTTTATAGACTAAGGAGATATTTCAGGTTACAATAATTTGCACCTTCTTGTGACAAATAAAAATGCATATAACTTTTTTCTTTAAAAAATCATAAAAACATTGATAAATAAATAAGAATCGATCCGTAAAAAGTGTGAGCACCCTAGCGCGAGTGGCGCATGATCGATTGCTAAGTAGATAAATGTTTTTCCTCTTACGTAACTTTAGATAAACAGGTATTGACTCCTTTCCCCTCAGCACTTTATCCTGGCTGAGGACAGGCGAAATACCTACTTAATAAATAATCGGTATACATTCGCTCGTGTGTTTCCTAAATATGTTGACTATAATTTACTTTGTTTTAAAGGAAACATTAAGGTATTACTATTTTTACATATTTGGTATTAGATTCGAATGCTAAATACCCTCCCTGATTAATTCTTCGTCTATAAAATCATCCTGTAGATGCATAGGTAGTTGAGCCGGTGTTTTTTTAATATATAAATATAAGCGCACGCTTGAACTCAATCACACCTGGTGGAAGGTGGCGATGAGTCCGATGATGAACCGCGTCCGCCCAACAAATGTCTATTCACTCTTCTCTTAAAGACTCCCAGGTCATAAGATCGCGGAAATATGGCCGCTGGAAGCATATTCCACTCCTTAGCCGTTCGCATGATAAATGTAAAAGCGAATCTTTTCGTACGGATATAAGGAACATCCACCACATACGGATGGTATCCGATTCGATGTCTAGTGGTTTTATGATGGAATGGGGCTGGTGGAATCAAAGAATGTGAAATGGATATGAATGGGTTGTGAAATTAATATTACAGTTCCCGATGTCGAATGGGCGGCGTTCCTCAATCAGGAGACAGTGCCTATGGATTCTGCGAAACGGACGCGCCTGCTGCGACCCCCCACGGGCTCGCGACCCCCCACGCACACGGGGCCCCGGGAGGACAAGGGTACGACGAGCGCGCATACCCGCACTACCCTCAGCCGTTCCAGAGGGCCCAGGCTGGTTTTGCCCAGAACTCTGGGAGCTTTGCTCAGGGTCAGGGTTTTGGGCAGGCCCAAGCTAATTTTTCTCAGGTGACTTGCTTTTATTTTTATTTGTTATAGCAAGGATGATACATATTTATTTGAAACTGGCTGTCCCGGCAGACCTTGTTCTGCCCTATTGCTCTAAAACAAAGTCACATTGTTTTTTTTTAATGTTAATAGCTTCCCCGTCAGATTTTATTCTGCCAAAACCTATTGGCCTGTCGGCTGTTTTTTGAAAATTGTTTGAAGGAACCTGGCCTTAATGCTATATGTATAAAAATTGACAAATATTGACATTAATATTTATACGTCACTCAATTGTTTTGCCTTCCCGGAACCCGTCCACTAATATTTAAACTTTATAGTATGGTGTTAAAGTTCAAATTGACTTAAAACAAATCGTTTGTATGAGAATATAGAAAAGTGGTGTTTTTAGACTTTTCCAGACAGCTTTTTTAATTTTTCTCTCCGTAATAACCATCCCCAAACTTCATCAAACACAACAAAAAAGAAATCAGCCAAATCGTTTCAGCCGTTCTCGAGTTTCGCGCTTATCAAGACATTTTGCGATTCATTTTTATATTATAGATACGAGAGTCACGCTATATCTCTTTTAGGATGAGCAGAGATACGTTTGCGAATGGATCAATTTTGCGGTTGCATGTCGTAACCAACGTGACCAGTAGCGCAGCTGATAGTCGTTCTCACGGTACTATCACACATGTCATTTCTACTAGATGCCGTGCGAGCTTCTGGATTATATTTTCCTTCAACAGTGAGCATGTCGGGCCTAATCCGTACGTAATCTGAAAAAACCCAGAGGTGCGTGCCAGGATATTAACTTACGATAATTTGCGTTGCGTTGGGAGCGGGCAGGGGGAGTTTAGCTAAAAGTTAACACGGCATTAATTGACTGATAAGCGGTACGACGTTCGTCAGGTCATCCAGATGAAAGTAAGGAAAATTGTGTGAACGCTATTCCAGAGCCAAGGTGGTTTCCAGCAAAGCGGTTTCTCCCAGGAAGGGTTCGGAGAGGCGAGCGGCAGCTTCGATCAGCAAACCGGAGTGTGGGGACCGCCTCCGCCGTACAGTCCTCAGGGCAGGAGTGGAAGCAGGTTAGTGCTCACAAGCGCTCATTTATTCAAAATATTTTAACATCATTCTACATTGTTCAATTGACGCTTTTCAGAGACTTGTGAAGCAAACATTTGCTGTTAAAACACTTTGTTGTTGTATTTACTTTTTAAGTTAAAGATACAAATATGGGTTTTTATATATATATTTTGATTTTTGATATTTATTTATTTATTTAATTATGGGCTGTCAACAGTACCATTAACAATAATATCGCATGCACAAGCTAAATGTCGGTCGACAGTGGATCCTAATAAAAGCTAGCCACAACATGCCTCAATAGCATTGACTAACAATATTCAATTTACAAAAATAAAAAAACAAAAATCGAATAGAAAAAACCTTGATAACAATTCCGATATAATGAGGAAAGAGGGGAGGGTGAGAGAGATTAAGAGAGCGGGAGTGGAACGAAGGCATTAAGTGAGGCGAGGGTTGGAAGTAGAGATGGAGAGAGTGCAGTGCCGGGAGAAGGATAGTAAATTTAGCTGAGAGTTAACATGAAATTCACTGACTGTTAGGCGGCGCGGAGGTCGCAGGGTCAGCTACTTTTTGTCTTTTTTTATATTGGCTCGACAAAGTGACTATATTGCAGCTGATGGGAAATGCAGTGCAGTACAAATGGCAACGATAGCTAAAAGACGAAAATCCGTTGACAGTGGTCATAGCCATAGATGGGCAAAATGAAATCAGATTAATAAAAATGATTAACGATTACATTTTACGGTTTTTACCATTAATATAACTGCATTTTGCTCATTTATGTTTTAAACACGACAAAATCCCAGATTGTATACACATTTATCATTTCTTAATGTTTTAAATGGATTTAATCATGATTACAGAGCAAGAAAATTAAAATTACGACTACATTTTGTAATCGTTCATCATTAATCAGATTACATTTTGCCCATCTCTGGTTGTAGCTATGTCCGTCTGCATATACCACGTCCGGAAGGTTTCTAGGTATATGAAGAGCTACTTCCCCCGCTGTGTCGGACCTGCCCCGACTAAAACCACCGGGGTGCCAGCACTGCCCTCTCTTCGCCTTCGCCGAGCCTGGGAATCCGGATACTTCCGACGGCTCGGCGGGCGTTGGCCTTTGGGCAGGCCTCCTCTCGTGGAGGGGGATTTAAACCCCTCGCCTCCTCTCTGTACTGGACGGGGACGCCCTCAACGTCACCCGCCCAGCCTGTGTCAGGAGGGGAGCTCATCGCGCTGGGAGTCCTGCGCGAACTGCTCCCTTCTCCCGAGCCGCCTTGTTCTGCGGCGGCGCCGAAGGTTGCGGGGATTGGCGATGTGCCTCTCCCTCTCCGCCGCTTCTTTCACCCTCATGACGGCCTCGCAAAAGGCCGCCATTACTCTCCATGCGGCCTCGCTGTTGGTGACCGCACGAATTACGGCCGGCAGCGATAGGAGTTATATGAAGAACTGGATATACACTAACTGAACCCGAAATGCAACAAACCGAAGAGAGTCACTAAGCTAGTCAGTTCGACATAAATGAGTATTTTATCAATCGTAACGCACAGATAATATTTTGATTATTTCAGACATCACCTTCATCATCAAGATCCAGCAGCAGCGACTTTACTTCACCATCACCACATTGATGTCCATCGCTCATCTATACCGGCGCATGAACTCTCAAACACATCCATACAACCTCACACATGCAATAGAAACTCATACCTGATGCACAACATGCCGCAGAACATAGAAATGAGCCGGATGAACCCAGAACTAGGACGAATGAACCCAGAATCGGGACGTTTGAATCCGGAATTGGGGCGTTTGAATCCGGAATTGGGGCGTTTGAATCCGGAATTGGGGCGGTTGAACCCGGAATTGGGGCGTTTGAATCAGGAAATGGGACATATTGGGCAACCGTATCCTGCAGATATGAGCGAGATGGTGAGGATGCAGGATCTTGGGCACATGCCCCCTGATGCAAGATTCAATACGCTGAGGGGACACCTGGTGCCGTATCGATGTCAGCGGCTGGGTATGAGCGCCAGCAACCTGCATCGTGATTGCAGGATGGACGATACCGTGGCAATAGAGTGTCTTCATCAGAAAACTGGCAGTAAAGGTTTGTATCCAAACTACAAAAACAAACTCGGAAGTTTCGTAGTTTAGGTTATGTTTTATTTTAAATATAATTTACAAATGGAACTTTATCTCCTTACTAATGTATCGTGCACCACACGCGCTGCGGTATCCACACTTTTTACGGATCAATTCTTATTTGTTAATAAATTTAATTAATGATTTGTTAACGAATATAGTTTATTTACATGTTATTGTGTCCTGAAATATTTCCCTCGTCTATAAATTCAACCTGTATATATATTTGGAATCAGCGTTTTTTAACAATTCTAAAAATATATATAATACTATATCACCAAAAAATGTCGCTTAGACCAAATAGCTTTTCACCCCTCAACATGAAGAGAAATTTGTAGAGGCCGGCATATTTGTTCGATGACTATCGATGATGAGCTTTTCTTTACTGTTAATTGTCGATATCGTTTTTGGACAGCATCAAGCGTGATGTGTTCACTGTGCCATGTGAGGATAAAAAAAGGTTGGGAATTCTTCCATGAAGTAGAGTGTTACCATCGTATGAGGTTTCATAGAGACTTTATTCAGTTTCAGATCAGAGCATAGAATCCTGTCCGAAGCAAGGCCAAGAGAACCTGGGATTCCAGAAAGACAAACATTCGCCAATAAGGTAAGCTTAAGATAACAATATTATTATAAAACAATGTAGATTCGCAATTATTTTATTACATTAATTTTACACGAAATATTTTCTGGGTTTCTCCCTATTAGATACGGATGGTGGCACCACAAGCTTACCAGTGAAGGAAAATATCGTGAGGAAGCCCGCACGGCATCTAACAGAACTGTCATGAGTACTAGTGCTGTGAGAATGGCAGTCAGCTGCGCTACAGGTCACATTTAGCACGATATATAAGTGCAAAGTGAATACAGCCACTAATGTATCGCTGTTTACCTCGAAATTGTTGTTGGAATTGTTTGACAGTTAGTCCATTCTAAAGAGCACCTTGTGACAATCATATCCGTATGTTACCTGGAAGTCTAGGAATCTAAAGTGCAAGTTCCACCCTAGTTCCGTCGTAACAATACTACAGCTATTTCGTTCGGATAATATTCGGGTCCAAATTGCAGATTAACGGATTACGCATAATAAGTCGGATGACGGATGTAATTAGTGAACTATCTACAATTAGTTCTAGCGCTACATTGGAAAGTATATAATCTAAGTATATATCTTTAAAATTGCGGAACGAACTTCCAAGTGCAATATTTTCTTTAAATTACGATACTGGAGTCTTCAAAAAAGGAGTGAATAATACTCTCTGCGGTTGACAATGTAACAATGTTATATTTAGTGTTGCAGATGTCACTGGGGCGATAGTGACCGCTTATCATTAGCCAGGCTGTTCGCCTGTTCATCTTCCTTTTACATAAAATTAGCTTGCGCTAAAAACAATGTGCTCGAACAAACTGCTAAAATTATTTACGTAACCACATGATAAAGAAGTTGACAAACGACCTTAGTCTTGTTAATTATCTGCATTTGTTTATGATAAACTTTAAATGTTATGTCTTTTACGAAGATAAATACTAGTGACTAAATGAAACTACAGCCGAAAGTATTGAACGAAACCGAAATTTTCTACTCTAAATTTAAACACTTCTGGTACTGCGGGGTAAACTCTTTATAGAACTTTATATAGGTTGGCGTGAAGACGTCAATCCTGGTGTGCCAGATTTGTACACCTAAAACGTGTGTTTATTCATTGCAAGCCGAGATTGAGGATCCATATTACCTTCCTAGCATTAGAATTTCACATGCCTAAGCTTCTATATTTCACAAGTTTTGGGAAACTCAAAGGTTCCTGTCGAATTTGTAGCTGATACCGAATGTTTGACCGAAATTTCGGTCGTACGCACTCTAAAGTAATAAAGACACGAACACGACATTAATATGATAAAAACACGTTTGGGCCGATATCTATATAGTGTCATTCTAAATAGTCTCGGTCTTGTGCAAGACCAGAAAAGCAAGCGTCAAGTCTTGCTTTGTGAAAACAAAATCAGGAATTCAAGCACAGAGTCTTGTTTTACCGGACTAATATCAAGACTGTAATTATCAAGTTCTGCTTTGCCAGGATAATATTGAAATTGTAAGAATCAAGACGTGCTGCTAGTTCAATCTCAAAACTACAAACATATGATGATGATGATGATGATGTCCTAGCCGGATTCAGCCACGGCGACTGTTTCAACGCCGATTAAGAAAATCAAGGCCCAGTTTTCGGAAAAAGTCAATTGCGCAGGAGATATTTAAGTGCATAGCTGGACGCGCTGCCAGAAAAGCACTCTCTCGTCCGAGCTCCCTCAGGCCCGATGGAAAGGAGAACCAGTACGATCGGGAGGGAGCAGGATGCAGGTTTGGTCGAGTTTTCCTTTTCTGAACACCTGGTTGAATTGCGGTGTTAAAGAGATACCTTAGTCGCCTTTTACGACGCCTCAGCAAGAAGAGGGGGGGTTTTATTCTATTCTGCCGGCAGCCACCACGGCTTACATATAATTTGTAAGCAAAATTGTAAGCAACTAGTTTTGCTGTGCCAGACTAATATAAGATTGTGAAAATAAAACTTGACGTGTCATATCAAGATTGCTAACATCAAAACTGACAGTGTGTAAAATTCCTAAAAGTCTAAACCATTAATAAAATCTTCATTATTTGTTTAAGATTAAGGTAGTCGCTTTTTAGTCTAACTGTGAGCAACACTAGTTTTTAGTACGAATAAAGTGTAAAAAAAAAGCAATATTTTACGCCAAAACATTTACCAATATAGTCATAAACGTTCGTAATAGTACAACAAAATGAATTTCGACAGCAAAGTTGTGATTATAACTGGCGGCAGTTCTGGAATTGGACTGGCAACAGCCCTGGCTTTCGCTAAACTTGGAGCTAAAGTTGCCATCGTTGGTAGAAATGAAGGCAAACTTAAAGACGCCGCTAAGAAGATCGAAGAAGTGGGCAACAAGCCTTTAGTAATCCAGGCCGATGTAGCTAAAGATACTGAAGCAAGAACGATTGTTGAAAAAACAGTTGAAGCGTTTGGAAAGATTGATGTTTTGGTGAATAATGCTGGAATTGTCGATATGGGATCGCTACTTGACGGTGGTGTGTTAGATCAGTATGATAAAATAGCCAGCGTTAATCTACGAGCCGTGATTCATATAACCAGTCTAGCTGCTCCATATTTAGTTAAATCTAAAGGAAATATAGTGAATGTATCTAGCATTCTAGGAGCAACGTTTTTAGGAGATGCTAATCTTTTAGCTTATGGAGTATCAAAAGCTGGTTTAGATCATTTCACCCGAGGCGTGGCTTTGGAGCTAACGCCTCTTGGAGTTAGAGTCAATACGGTCAGTCCCGGGCCGACTAGGACCGACATTTTCCAAAGTTCCGGGATCGACGTTTCCTGGGAGAGCATACGAAAGAAATTCAACATTTCCAGTGTAACCGAACCTGAGGAAGTGGCTGATCTCATCGTGTACTTAGCCAGTGAAAAGGCGAAAAGTATAACAGGAGGCCATTATACGATTGATAGCGGTTGTATGATTCTTAGAAACTGATATTTTTATTATTTTGCTAATTAAAATAAACGATTTATCGTATTTAGTATATATACAGTCAAAATCTGTTATAACGACATCGAAGCGACTTCTCATATTTAGTCGTAACAACCGGTGATGATTTCGAAATACGAAGTCCTATTTTTTTGCCGGGACCTCTGTTCTGGGTCAATATAAACGGTATTTTGTTCTAAGCGATGTCGCCGTAAACGGTTTTGACTGTATTTATATTAGACGTCTTTTGAATTGTAAATATGGATAGGGTTGTCAATATTCAAATACTTCTGAAGAGTTTGAAAGAAATATTAGATGTAGTAAAATAAAATATTTTTTAATGGCATTAATGATAATGTTCATTAGAGTAATACGACAAAATTGTGCAATTTGGCCTGTATGTTAAATAATTGTGAACATTAAATAAATATATGACTGGTAAAACATGTGTTTAATGTTGTTTTTAAATTGTGAAAATTCTAAAACTTTCTCATGTTGATTAAAAAAAATATATAGTGCTATATTTTTTTATGATTTATACGCGGGTGCTTGTCTCAATCACACCTGGTGGAAGATTAGGAAGAGTCCAACGATGGACCCTGTCCGCCCAAGAAATACTTTTCCACTCTTTTCTTAAAGAGTCCCAGGTCATGAGATCGTGGAATCATGCTTGCTGGAAACATATCCCACTCTTTAGCTGCTCGCAAATGTACTGTAGAAGAGTGGCCACATCTTCACCTTCCACCAGGTGGAGTAGAAGTCAAGCTTTCTGCTGTTGTCGTAAATTATTAAAAAAAAAGATAGTTTTAAGAATTTTTGACTTTCATATATTTTTAACAACCTGCGAAATACACAAACATATTGGAGTTGGTTTATGTGCTTGCATAGATGAAAAAAATGGTTGTTCCTTGCAGGACGTCCATTCATGACTGCCGTAATGCTAATCAGAACGCAGAGTCCGAGGTGTATTTTGCTGACGTCTCCAGCTGCTGCAATGTATCTGTCAAGGTATTTCATTCAATTCCTTAAAGCCCTTTTAAAGTTTAATGCCTATTTTTGATGTTAATGATCGCAACAAACGTGTCAAGCTTTTTCTATGATTTCACACTCAAATCTTACCATTTGAAAACTACGTTAACATCGTGTATTGTCTATATCATATCACGGTAACGAATCTGATTCATTTCAACAAAGTAACATAGAGAATATGATTTTTGCAAATGTCGTAACTTTTAACGAAATTGACGTGATATCAAAGCAAGGAATCGCTAAATTGTCTTAGAGAATTAGGCCCCTTGTGTGACGCGAAGACAAGTCCAACGATGGACCGCGTCCGACCAGCAAATGCCTTTTCACTCTTCTCTTAAATACTCCCAAGTTATAAGATCGTGGAAATATGCTCGCTGGAAGCATATTCCACTCCTCTAGACTCTCGCACAAGAAGTTTGATTTACCGAGTACGACAAAGTAAATTTACTATTTCCGATGAAAAGAACAGTGTAATCCAAAAGCGGCACAGTACACGAGTGTAAGGGCCGTCATAGTGACTCGCTTTAGCTTGTTGCATTTCACGATTGGCTTGTCTATTTTCAGTGACTCATATACCTAGAGACTTGTAGTCGTATATACGTGCCGACATGATGACGGAGACTCAATAGATTTACGTTACGTCCTATGATAGTGTCTTTCGTTTTTGGACTACACTGCACTTTCCGTCAGATGTAGTCACTATGTCGAGCCAGTGTAAAAAACCCTTGACTAATGCGACGCTAGAGGGGACAGGTAATTGAGGAGTTTGTAATAATATATCGTCAAGCTGTATCCGTTTTGGAGTAAGCGGAGACACAATAATAGCTGTACTTTGTACTGTTATCTTCTTGTTCTATACTGTTCGAGTTAGTGACAATAAAAAAAAACTACCAAGGTATGAGGAACCATGAACAGTCACCATCGCCATATCGGTCGAACACATACCACGACAGGTCTCTAGTTTTTTTATTTACTTATTTTAAAGGGAAACAAACAGCAATATACAAACGATAGAAAAAATACACAAAAAATGATACATAAGCTAGCGAAGTTTCCACGAAAAAATTATCCAATAAATAAAATCTACCTACAGACACAAATCAATAAAAGAAAATCAATCAAATACACATACATATACATATGCATATACATATACATATACATATATATATACATATACATATACATATACATATACATATACATATACATATACACATGCATATACATATACACATACACATACATATACACATACACATACACATACATATACATATAAATCAGTGACGTGGATAGGGTATTTGGACAGGGTAGGCATAATTTGCTTAATTAATTTGAATATTATATTATGATAGTAAATACTATATTGCTTTCATAGGAAAGATAGACGGCATGAATATAGAATAGATATGAATATAAATGGTTCTTTTTTTTGTTTAACTTTAAGCAATTTATTCCAGATTTATTTATCATAAGGGCATGCAATGCTTGCATGCATCTATGGAATGAACGCTACTGATATACATATAAACAGTTCATATATAAAAGAAATATAGTAAAAAAAAAACAAAATTGAATTTAAAGTAACATTAACAAAAAGTCAAAAGCACAAAAGCGTATACGGTTACGGTTTCGTTATAACGATATCACAAAAATGTTTATTATTGTATATAGATCGCAGGCACGAAAAACAAAAGTATTATTAACATAATTTGACCTTACAAATGGAACCTTAGCGAAAAGTTTCTTGCATTGGAATGCGGACACCTGAAACCTATTTGGCCTAGCAAATAGGGCTCGTCCACGAGACCGTTAACAATTTTAAATAAGAAAAGTTGATCCCTCTCAATTCTATGATTATACAATGTAGGTATGTGACAAGGGAGGTTGTGTAATTCACATTTATATTTTAAATGTTTTAAGAATTTACTTTGTATACTCTCAAGAAGAATTATATATTTTTTATACTGTGCATCCAATCACTAGAGGCGTAAACAAGTAATTTGCTTCGGTTATTTCAAGATAATCTTTATTTGTTTCTAGGCCGAATGTTGTATGAACGCGAATGTGTCCGCCCTGGTCGGCACAATCGAGAACCATCCAGAATCGACTTCGGAATCGGACACCGGGTCGTTCACTCTGACGAGGCAGCAACGTCCCCAGCCCCAAGTGGGCTCAAAGCGCCGCCCCAGGCAGACAGACAAACACGCCAAGAGCCAAGACAAAGTACGACAAGCCCTGACTAACAATGCCAGATTGGCAGAACAACAGTTCGAACATATTAACAACTCCAAAAGAATCGAGAGAATGACCGATTCGAGAATCGATCGATTGAACGAAACTCGGGGAAGTGAGCGAATGAGCGGTTCTAGGGATCGATTGAATGAGCGTATAGAAAGGATGAACGACTCCAGGATAAGTGAGCGCATGTCGGAAGCAAGAATGAGTGAACGGGTGACCGGATCGCGTGATAGATTGAGCGATCCGCGTAGCTGCGATTTAAATGAATCCAGAATCAGCGAAAGAATTAATGATGTGAGGTTGAGCGATCGTGTGGATCGCGTAAACGATAAATTAAATGATTCTCGATTAAGCGATCGAATCGAGCGAATGAGCGACAAGCTGAACGAGTCTCGATTGAGCGAACGCATCGAACGATTAAGTGATAAATTAAATGAATCTCGATTAAGTGATCGTATCGAGCGGTTAAGCGACAAATTAAACGATTCTCGATTAAGTGAACGTATTGAACGAATGAGCGACAAGTTAAACGATTCTCGATTGAGCGAACGTATCGAACGTTTAAGTGACAAATTGAACGATTCTAGATTGAGCGAGAGAATTGACCGGATGAACGAGACGAGGCTAAGTGAACGAATGACAGAGTTAAACTCAAGTTTCAGAGTTGAGGGTAGTCCGATAAGCAGGTCTCACATGAGTCCTCTGCGCATGGCCAGGTTGAGTCCAAAGCTGGCCCGGGACCATCCCAGGCAATCAGGCTCCGAGGCCAGCAAGCCAGAATACTTCGTTCAGCAGATGTCACCAATATCACCGAAGACTGAGGAATCTTTACTCTCAGATGATGACAGACCACAAGACCAGGTGTATTCGAATGATCCAGAAACTTCGAAATGCCTTGGACCTGATGCGCAGTATGAACCGGTGAGGGATGAGAAGGTGGAACTGAAGACCAACCATCATCACTGCTATAGTGACACTAACACGATGGATTCCGGATGGCAGAGTGGTTCTGAGAAACAAGTGACAGACTGAAAAATATATTTTTGCATGTACATATGGACTACACTTGGACCTTTCGGTGTTATATCATTAGGTTGATGTCTCCTACTTTATTTTCGGTCAATTTTCAATCGTATTTGAATCTCACGTCGAGTGTGACTTCATATAAATAATACCTGTTTTGATATTATGCCAGACTAAGATTGTGAATAGATTTTGATCATTTTTAATTTGTGAAAAAGGTTAAATATGTTATAATTGTTGTTAATAATAATAAGTATTTCACTGAATAATACGGTAATAGTACATAATGATACAAGTGTGTTAACTTCATCTATACAGATGAAGTTGAGCCGAGTTTTGCAATTATCAAATAGCACACGCGTGTTATACGACGTTTTCCATCACGCTTGTGAGGAAAAAGACGCTCTTATGTTATATTATGATGTATTATATTATTTTAATTGTTGAAAAAATATTATTAACACGTTCGTTGGGCAACGCGATTCGTTTGAGTTTTCCTGACAATTCGTTTGATTTGAGCGCTTGCTAGAAACTATTTCGGCCAAAACTTCGGTATATTTTTTATTCGATATATTTATTCGACATAAATCGAATTTTCGGCCGATCACTAGTGTTAATGTTAATGCTCAGACTATATGTATGTATTTAAATATCTATAGCAGGGGTGGCCAACCTGCTTGATATTCCGAGCTATTTTTCAAAATAAAATAAATTTTTCACGAGTCGTATTTAATTAATACGTATTTACAAGGTATGCAAAAAGGTGTTTTTTATTTTTTATTTTAAATATAATAGCACTGAAATGAAAAGTGTACATTTATCGAGAATAATAAATCGACTAGTGAAAGGCTATTTGGTTTAAGCGACATTTTTTGGTGATATAGTAATATATACCATAAATTGACGAGACGCCGTGCAGGTTTGCACCCTTTTGTGGTTGACATTCCTGCTGCTCGCACTAAGCGATTTGCCTCCTCCTTTTTGCTGCGAACCGCGAAGGAGTGGAACTCGCTTCCTGCGACGGTGTTTCCGGCGTCTTATGACATGGGAATCTTCAAACGTCGAGTGAATCGGTATTTGCTGGGTGAGCGCGCTCCATCGTCGGCCTCATCATCACTTTCCAGCAGGTGAGATTGAGGTCAAGCGCAAGCCTGTCAGTAATTAAAAAAAATATATTTTTGGAATCGGTAAAAAACGCTGATTCCAAATATATATATTACTATATCACTTAAAAATGTCGCTTAAACCAAATAGCCTTTCGCCCGACGAAATAGTCTTTCAAAGAGCCGCATGAGGATCGAGAGTTGCTGGTTGGCCTCCCCTGCACAATGGTTTCTTAGTTGTAAGTATAATGAAGGAATTGATTTTAGTACAATACACCAGTTGTATGTAAAATCGTAATTTAAGTGAAATTATCAATAAATAATGAGAGTCGTGCAGATTCAAAGATGGCTATCTCATTTTTTTTCACTTTTGAGTTAATGATAAAGAAAAATTTAAACAAAGAGGTTTTTTTATAATGACAAAATAGAAACATTATTATTTAAAACATCGTCACGGTTGTTTGAATCGGTGTCAAAGAATGTTTTTTTTACATTGGCTCGTCAAAGTGACTACAGTCCATGTGATGGTAAGTACAGTGTAGTCTAAAAACGAAAGGGAGTATCAAAGGATAAAAATCCGTTGTATGCCGCGACTGAAGGTCTCTAGGTATATGAGTTACTGGATATACATAAGCTGACCTATCTATGGATTTCCATCCATACATACTCGTTTCGTTTTTAGACTACACTGTACTTACCATCAGGTACTCCGTAGTCACTTCGTCAAGCTAGTGTAAATACAAAAACATAAAAAAAATTACTAAGGACAGGCTCAAAAGGACTTATTATTAACAATAGAATCAAAAATTAAATTAATGTGCAAGTGACCAATTACAGCAATGCATGCAATCCTGTAACAATATGGCGATATATAGATTTTGTGTGAGCTTCGATGTTTTTGATTGCTTAATAGTTATGGCTATCATTCGTTACATTAGTACATACATTTTTTTAGAAACGCTCCAGACACATTCCACTAAGAAATGGCGTAAGTCTCCTGGGGCTAGCTCCCAAAAGTGCCCCTTTAATACCTGTAAAGTTCTTCAGGCAGGGTGAATTGGATATTCCTATAATGTTATTTTTGATCATTCGTGTAGTATATGTGTTAGAATTAACGTAGCTTATTAGTGTTTTACAGTTCGCAATAGGAAAAGTGTATTTACCTAAATTTTGAGATAAGTTGTAAAAAGGGAGGTGCTTTTTGAATTTCACGATACGATCCGGGATTTTTTTATTTCCGTTATTTTTATCTAATTTGAATATTTATGTATAAATATATGTATAACTAAATTCTAAAATAATTTATTATCTATGTTTGTAACATAGAATAGAAATGTCATGTGTACTAGTGCCGTGAGAACAGCGATCAAATCCGCTGCTGGTCACGTGGGGCACTGTATATAAGCGTAAAGTGGATGAAGCCACTAATGTACCTCTGTTGACCACAAAAGGGTTATAGCGTGACGATATATTGTTATTAATATGTTTATAACGAAGTGCATTAAATTAACGTCGATTTGGAGAACTAAAATACGTAATTCAGCACAATTATTACCAGTCGGCCGTTTTTCTAAATCTAATTGAAATTTTGTATAGCTCCGATTAGTTTTATCAATAAAATGTATTTCTTTATGAAATTTCTTACATTACACTTTACTTTGAATTGCATTGCAACTGTTCTATGTGAAACAATATGAGTTACCTAATAAGATAAGGACTTTTTACTGAATCCTGTAATGGGACACGGCCCTGATGAAAGGTTAAGTTGTTAATATAAGATTTTACATCGAATACTTTATTAAACATAAGAAAACTTAGATAAATATTATAATAAAAGGACAGTAGGTGGCCTTATCACTTTGTGTTTTTTTTTTCAGACAACCATTCATCAGTGTATTAAAAACTTAAAATACAATAATTTATTAAAAATCTCGGAACAGTTTCGTAAAATTCGGATGTACTATTTGATAAAATAAAAAATCCCGGCATTAAATTGTTATCTTTTTATTTACTATGTATATGTAATATAAAATGTCTGTATTCAACAAGGTTTAGGTAAATAAGATTTTGTCTATTATCGAACCCTGGTCATAAGGTGTTTTAGAAATTTTGTATAATTAAGGAATTTCGTAGCTGTTTTTTATGTCTTTCCATACGTGGCGTATATTTAAATCCTAGCCTATATATACGGGATTTGAATGAATAAATATAGAGATTTGCCAAATGATTTATAAATGATCAAGAATACTTTTACTATTAAAAGTCATTTTTAGTGCTAGAGCAATGACTTTACAGGCTATGTATAATACTTACTCTTGACGGGTTATAAAAATGTTCAATTTGTAACGTTGACTTGTGAACCAATTTTTCCCGATGATCGGGAATTCGGATAGCAATTTTCCAGATTTTCAGGATTTTAGAAATTGAGCTTAGTGATTGTTGTAATATTTTAAACTCAATGTGTGTCATGTATAATGTATGCAATTTTGTATAAAAATTATTGTCAAATTATACTCAATTGTGATTAAAATTATAATTATTAATTGTCTTATTATTGATAATATAGTGATGTTTTTTAACAATTACGTACCTTTATTGTTAGATCAGTTATTACGGTTCTATTAAAAGACTGAAAACATATTTTGCTTTTAATTTAAGTACATCCTATTTTTTTGTACAAAAGTATTTGCGTGTCGGTAATAAAGATAATTAAATAAAAACAAATTCATTGGTGTAATGGTAATTTATTGGAAATCTCCAATTAGTTTTATCAATAAAATATATTTATTTATGAAATTTCTTACACTACATTTGACTTTGAATTGCAACTATGCTAGGAGAAATAATATGAGTTACCTAATAAGGTTTTATGGTGATAGGACGAATACACGCACTGGGTCGTGACCACAGTATACAAGTGTAAAGACCATCATAGTGACTCGCAATGGCCTGTCGCGTTTCGGGATCAGCTTGTGTATATCCAGTAACTCATGTACCTAGAGACCTTCAGTCGTGGTATGTATGGGCGTGGTAATTAAATAAAAACACAAGTTCATTGGTGTAATGGTAATTTTTTGGGAAAATTCACAATTTACAGATATCCGGGTTTACAGTTTTTATTAATATAGATTATGAAACTACACAGAAATGTAAAACATTATTTTCATAAGACTAGTAATCTTAAAAGCTCTTATAATTAACTTATACATTAAAAAAATATTAATTAGGCACTTAAATTATTTAGCAATCACTCGTTTTTAGTCCATGTCTAAATATTAATAAAAATATTTTTATTCCAAATTTATATTGTTAATGTGTACAGAAATGCCCCATTACTAAATACAAATTATTAAAATAATCGCATTAATATATATAGTACATACTCGTCACGAATATTTAATACAAATTAATGTAGTTTACTATATGCTTATAATATTGTTTTTTAATTCATTGCTTGCCCATAAGCCGGACTTATGGCTTCGCAGTACTATAGCATGCAGACGTCGCCCGATACGTACATGTGTTAAACGCCGTAATGGCCGTTAGGGTGTTACGGGACGCGCGGGGTAAGGGGTGAGCGCAAGGGATGCTCTAGCTAAAGCAGTCGAATACCGAGACCCGAGGCTAGAGTATGTGCGTGTGCGTCGCAGTTCGGTGTGCCTTAAAGTGCAAATAAACAGTAAAACGCCAAAATCCGTGTCTTCCTACCACCACACCCACGAGCACCGGTCATAGTCCATAATTTGTGATTTTTTTTCTTTGTAATTTAGAACTAATAAATAAAAAATTGAGTTACAGCGGTAATGAAAAATATATGAAACTTTAAAGTTCCCGGTAATCAAGATTTACAGGCAAGCGCTTGACTTCAATCACATTTGTTGGAAGGTAAAAAAGAGGCCGATAAAGGACCGTGTATGCCCAGATTATTCTTTTTTAAAACAGTGACATTTCTGGGTTAATCTATACTAATATTATAAAGCTGAAGAGTTTGTTTGTTTGTTTGTTTGTTTGAACGCGCTAATCTCAGGAACTACTGGTTCGAATTGAAAAATTATTTTTGAGTTGAATAGACCAATTATCGAGGAAGGCTTTAGGCTATATAACATCACGATGCAACTATTAGGAGCGAAGAAATAATGGAAAATGTGAAAAAAACGGGGAAAATAATTCATCCTTGAGGGCTTCCATTGCGTGCGCTGCAAAAACGGTTCAAGATACCAAAAATATATGTAAGAAAGAATTATTCCTCTTGAAATGATCTAAAAAAATGTCCGCGACAGTATATGTCTATCTTTTAAGATTAAGTCACTAGAACCGTTTTTATGGTAAACAAATTTGGTCGAAATTAATGCATTATTTGTTAAGAGTTGTATCAACGTAATAATATTAATCTTTATCCAAATAAATGTGTTGTTGATTAAGAGTATGTAATTGTGAACAAAATTGTCTTTGACATCACTTAATTTCAATGAACATCTTAGAAGATATTACAAAACCTTATATAGCAAAACAACGTTTGCCGGATCAGCTAGTAATAATATAATTGGGTTCGAGTCCTAGTGTCAGCTTAGTTTCTTGTGATGAGCAGACTTGTTAGTCCCTAGCAGTGACGCGCATAGGGTATTTCGACAGGGTAGGCAGATTTCACATAATTCATTTGAATATTATATATTGATAATAGATATTATATTACTTTCATAGAGAAGATAGATGGCGTGAATGTATATTAGATATGAATATAAAGAGTTCCTTTTTTTGTTCAAATTAAAGGAATTTATTCCAGACTTATTTATAGTAAGGGTATGCATTGCTTTTATGCATCTATGGAATGAACGCTACTGGTCCCTAGTCTTGGACGTATGTAAGTATGTATATCTTTGTCTAGTACCCATAGTAGAAGCTTGAGCTTAGTTTGAGTCTAGATCAACATATGTATATAGTTGTTCGTAAATATTCGCATTATGAATGAAGAAGCGAATTTCTTTCAAAAAACTGGTGTGATAAGGGTTAAATATAATTCGTTAAAAATTCATTATGTATTTTAAAAGTGTTACAAATTTACGAAATTAAAATCACAATTTAGTGTTAATTTAAATAATTAGTACAACAGTTAGGTCTGACACGCACTGCGAATTTTTATCACGCGTTTTTTTATCGCATGCTTTGTATTACTTAATTGTATGAAAACGCACGTACAGTAAAAATTCGCACTAAAACGTACTCACTAAATTAAGGTACGGCGCTGTATAAAACTCATTTCTATACAACTAAAAACTCTGTAATAACAAAACAACTTGTTACGCAGTGCGAGCCAAGTGAATTTTAGTTCGCGAATAAAAGTCGCCATATTTACCCGCGCGGTGAAATTCAGCAGTGCGGTCTAAGCCTTAAAAATATCCTTTTCTATCTAAACGAACTTGAGGGTTAATATTAAGCTCAGTGTTAGTAATAGACAACTACAGGCTGTTTTAAAAGAGCTGTTGGATTGTTCAAAGAAGTTTCCAGGGTGTAATATAAGTTTATTATCCTGTGTTTGCTCAGCAACCGTCGCTTGGGTGCCGTCTTTGTCTCCAAGACGTTGGTTTGCCACCTTCAGATTCTTGAGGAGTGACATAATTTCTTCTGTAAAGAAAAAATAATTTTCTAGAACGCTATCTGTAGAGATTCGGCGTTGCCCGGTAGGAATCTATTACTTTACGCAATTTCCGAGCCGTTTCTGTTTGCTATTGACTATGGTCTGTTCAACCAGGTCGAGACATCGAAGCGTAATTAAAATCAAGTTACTTTGCGTATAGGACTCTTTACAGCATTTATAATTGTATCACTTTGGATCTATAATGGTGGTAGTAACTTTAGGTAGTATAAAAGTCAGTGACTTTCGCTGTCTACTCGCTTAGATCTTTTAAACTATTCAACCAACTTAAATGCAATTTTCAGCTATAGATAGAGTGGTTCTTGAGAAAGGTTTTTATGTATAATAAATATATATTATAGTACAGAAAAGTCAAATATTTCAAATATTTGTAATGTGATGTTTATATGTCGTAACAAACATATTCTTGTGCACTTTAATCGCAAACTGTGTACGAGTATAAATTTTACGAGATAGGTCTAATTAATGTACTACGGAATTGTATATCTTCATAAGATTAATTGATAAGTCTCGGATTATATATCTCTGAAGAATAACCCAAAGGAACTATTTTCATCTTTTACGTATTACAAAAAAATGTGTTATTTACCAAGCCATTTTATACAACACAATATTACTGCTTATCCAACTAAATCCATCACATACGTTCCATATAGATCCAAACTGCCCTTAATAGTATTTCATTAAAGGAGCTGGGCTGGGATGATTGAAATCACCCCGGCCCGGTTTTCACGCAAAATAGGCGCATTCAGACCTCGAGTTGCGGAAAATGAGCCTGTGTGAACCTCATACCTGATAGTATTTCATTACAATGGATATCTTAGAAAACTGCCCCATATTCGTGTCTATATTGCACCCGAGCGAAGTCGGGGCGGATCGCTAGTAAGTAATAAATCAAACTCATCCACGATCTCTCGATGCCAACCATAGCCTTAACCCTTTATGGCGCCGTGTTGTATTTCTGCAACATACCACTCAAATAGAAGCAACAATAAAATAAATGCCGACAGACTGACTTTGCTTGATGTTATACGGTACCAATAAAGCATTCTTACGATTTAGTGACAATTCAGCTCACTAGGTGACGAGACTTGTAGGTAATGATGTTTCATTGTAGTGTCGAACGAATACACGCCTGTTTTCAGGTTTTCAATTTCATTTACGAAAAATTAATTCTTGGTGAAATACTAATATTTGACTGTTGAAATTTTTGTAAGTAAACGGTAAGAGGATGTTTTTTAATAATCTGTTCCTAATTTTAAGTTTAATGATTTAGTACTAATCTAATGTTGCATTTCTAGTACATGCAAGGTTTTTTAGAATTATAAACGATACATTTTTAATATTTTTATAATTATTATTTTCGTTAACTATACACTATTTACCACCTAGTTTTTACAAAATTAACAAATTTAACGACCTTGCGCCATAAAGGGTTAATCATCACCAGTAGCAAGAGATCGCTACCGATCTCATACCTTAGAACGGAATGTTTCTCAGTGCAAAAAACTTACCATCTTCTCTTGAGTCGCCTTCTACATTTTTAACCCGTATAAACGTAGTGAGAGCGACTTCGTAAAGTTTGTTTGAATCTGAATTTGTCGCGATAGCTCTCCGTTTTCTGCCGTAGCCTATGGCTCCATTACTACATTGAACCTGGAGATCAACATAATTCAGTATTAATTAACTCGCTGGCTGTGATTTAGTTGATAAAGGACCAGACATGCGCAACGATGCTAATGGCCGTGGGTTCGAATCCTGGCATGTACCTCTGGGTTTTACCAGATTAACTCTTCAATTCCCATGTCTATGATAATGTTAATTTTGTATTTCTCTTTTACTAAAATAGTTTAGATACATTCAGCGAAGACATAACCAAATAAAAAAAAAACTACCCTCTTTTTTTAGGAAGGTGTCATACAGATGACACTGGGCATTGTGAAAAAATATTATCTTCTTCTTATATATAAAAATGAATCGCTAAATGTCTTGATAAGCGCGAAACTCGAGAACGGCTGAACCGATTTGGCTGATTTCTTTTTTGTTGTGTTTGTTGAAGTCTGGGGATGGTTATTACGGAGAGAAAAATTAAAAAAAATTGTCTGGAAAAGTCTAAAAACACCACTTTTCTATATACTCATACAAAAAATTCGTTATAAGTCATTTTGAACTTTAACACCATACCATAAAGTTTAAATGTCAGTGGACGGGTTCCGGGAAGGCAAAACAATCGAGTGACGTATAAATATGAATGTCAGTATTTGTCAATTTTTATACATATAGCATTAAGGCCAGGTTCCTTCAAACAATTTTCAAAAAAATCTGACGGGGAAGCTATTAATATTAAAAAAAACAATGTGACTTTGTTTTAGAGAAATAGGGCAGAACAAGGTCTGCCGGGACAGCTAGTAGATGAATAATTTTACTCTTCAACTTTGCTGTAATAATGGTAGAATTAAAAAATAAATTATCATGTCGTAGAAAAAAAAATTAAACTACTGTCACCTACAAGTGACACTGGGAATTGAAGAGTTAAGTACGAATTTAGGCATCACATATTCCCGGTAAAGGAAAACATCGCGAGGAAGTCCGCATGGCATCTAATAGATATGTTATGTGTCAGTGCTAGCGCTGTGAGAACGGCAATCAGCTTCGCTACTGGTCACATTGGGCACGACATATAAGCGCAAAGTGAATACAACCACTAACATATCTGCTCACCCCGAAAGGGATATACCGTGATGACATATTACTATTAATTTCAAACTCACCCCTTGACATTTATCCAGGCAAACAGTGACTGTTCCCTTAAACTGCACGTAGGTCGTATCGGGGAACTTGAACGCCCTGAACTTAGCCGTCAGTGTGTCTCCGTCGACGGTGTTAAAGTTCTCAAACAGGTACGGGTCTACGGAACATCTGAAAATAGCCATCAACACGGTCACGTCGCCGCGTACGACCAGTGGCCCGCACAAGTCTGCCTCATCGAGCGGCGGGATAAACGGTGCGTACTGACCAAAAATTTAAATCATATATTTATTATATTAATTGAAAAAGTTTATTTTAACAACGATTGCGTGTAATGCTTTAAGTGCAGCCCTCTATGGGCGAGAAATTGAATTACAGCGCCGGTGAGAACGTGTTAAATATTAAATTTAAAGCACTCCCACTCAATAATGTTTTAAAAGTAATAATGTGTTGGTTATATATTCCAATGAGCTCAAACATGGTATCTCCACTGTAAATTAGTGAAGATTTGAGCATCCTTTAGCTGCAAGATGGCGCTGCATCATCTAAATATCACATACCACAGAATTCTAGATTTAAATCGGTTAAACCAGTAGAAGTAGTTTACAAGTTTATATTCCTTCAACAACTATAAAAGAGCTGATTACCTTCAAGTAGCTGGTCAGTTTTTTGTCCTATATTTACACATCAGTGCCTATTCCATTAAATTTCTTTTTAAAAATCCTATTAACTTTAACATGAAAAAAAAAAAATTATAAAACTAATACTTGTAAACACTCCCCTTTTAGTAGAATGCTCTTTGGTTATAATAGCATTTGTAAATCTATAATATTAATATTTTCATTCTTCCTTTCCTTCAATCAAACAAGAAGAACAAAAAAGAAGAGGGAATAAGCATTTGTTAGGCGGACGCGGTTCATCATCGGACTCATCTTCACCTTCCACCAGGTGTGATTGAGGTCAAGCGTTCGCCGATAAGTAATAAAAAAACATAAGATTTTGCAGTGATTTTTTTGTGTGTGCAAGTGTAGGATATATTTATTTTTCCTTTTACTATTTATGTCTGATTTATGTGTGATAATATTATTAACTGAGCTTTTTGTGTTCACTTTTTAAGGACACACCTGTTGTATTATTGTTTTAAGTTTTATTTATGTATTGTTGTAGTTATCTGTTTGTAAACTAAATAAAAAAACAAGTAAAGCGGCACTTGTATTTGGGTTAATCCCATAGAGCTTTTCAAATCAAACTGCAGTTTCATTTCTACTTTTGGCGATTTCATAGTGCGTGAAAGTACTATTTGAGTAAAGTTATATTTAATTTCACATCACCTATTGCTTTCTTGTATTGGTTATAAACAGAGATGGACAAAATGTAATCTGATTAATGATGAACGATTACAAAATGTAGTCGTAATTTTAATTTTCTTGCTCTGTAATCATGATTAAATCCATTTAAAACATTAAGAAATCGTAAATGTGTATACAATCTGGGTATACAGTCATATTAATGGGTAAGAAACGTAAAATATAATTGTTTTTTTTTTACACTGGCTCGACATAGTGACTACAGAGTACCTGATGGTAAGTACAGTGTCGTCCAAAAACGAAAGCGACTATCAAAGGATGAAAATCCATTGATAGTCTACATCGTCATGTCGGCCCACATATACCGCGACTTAAGGTCTCTAGGTATATGAGCTACTGGATATACACAAGCTGATCCCGAAACGCGACAAGCCGAAACTGGTAACTATGACAGGCTTTACACCATGTACTGTGGTCGCGATCCAGACGGGCACCGGCGCCCTACCACCTCGCTGCTGCTCGTTTAGCACCACTCAGGAGTCACGTGTAGGGAAACTAGGGTAAAGCCTACGGACGCGAGCAGCTTCGACTAAAACTAATGACTTTCATTGATCTGATTATATTTTGCCCATCTATGGTTTATGACCGGTGGTTGTGGGTGTTGTTGTAGGAAGACACGAATTTGGCGTTTTACAGTTTATTTGCACTTTAAGGCACACCGAACTGCGACGTACACGCACGTACTCCCGCCTTGGGTCTCGGTAGTCGACTAACTTACAAGCGTCCCGTGCGCGCGCACATCCTCTTACCCCGCACGTCTCGTAACACCCTAACGACCCTTAGGGCGACAACTCCGTATAGGGTTACGTCTACATGCTATAGGTTATAATTTTATAAATAGTACATTTACCCATTCATAATGATTGTTTCCTGCTGTTTTCCGGTGTCGGTGACGTGCATGTAGCTGACAAGTAGACCGTAGACGCTCGCGGACTCGTTGTTCAGGAATATTTCCATCGATAGAGGAGTTCCTGGACTCACTGAGATCTCGCCCGACACCCTGGAGTTACAAGAAGACGTAAAATTGTATTTTTTTATACTTGCTCGATAAAGTGCACCTGACGAAAACTATCTTGTAGTGTAGTTCAAAGATGGCGATGGACAAAGGACGAAATTCCATTGACAGTCTTCGTCGTCATGTCGGCCCACATATACCGCGACTGAAGGTCTCTAGGTACCATATATGAGCTATTAGCCGTGGTGGCTGCCGGCAGAATAGAATAGCACCCCCCTCTTCTTGCTGAGGTGTCGTAAAAGGCGACTAAGGTATCTCTTTAACAACGCAATTCAACCAGGTGTTCAGAGAAGGAAAACTCAACCAAACCTGCATCCTGCTCCCTCCCGATCGTACTGGTTCTCCATTCCATCGGGCCCGAGGGAGCTCGGACGAGAGAGTGCTTTTCTGGCTGCGCGTCCAGTTATGCACTTAAATATCTCCTGCGCAATTGACTGTTTCCGAAAACTGGACCTTGATTTTCTTAATCGGCGTTGAAACAGTCGCCGTGGCCGAATCCGGCTAGGACATCATCATGAGCTATTGGACATACACAAGCTGATCCCGAAACGCAACAGGCCAAAGCGAGTTACTATGACTAAATTTAATTCATTTGATTACTTACCGTGTATATATTATAGTATTAAAGGAAATTAGATAGAAAACTAAGATAGCCAGTTTTTGTATTACGATCGTTTTTACATAGAATTTTCGTTTTAATGGGTATCGCATTAAAATAGACGTAACAGCCAATTGAAGTCATTTGTACGAAAAAGTTGTTTTACTCTTTGGTTTTACTTTGGTATTTGAAAGTAACAAAAAGTTATTTATTCTATTTAGCTGTTAAGTTTAGTTCAACATACGAGCAAATTTACTGGAAATACGACTTAAATTATAGTTCGTTTTATTACGACAAACCCTAGGTATTTTCAACAAAAGATCCTTACGTATACTGTTTTTCGGCGAAACTAGTCAGTAACAAAAACAATTAGAATACTGTTAGGCGAAAATATAACGAGGCCTTTATTTCTTCTACAAAAAAAAAAAAAACATTAAAAGAGCCGTACTTACTGTTTTCCGTTCTGTTTGACGACAGCCCCTAAAACTGGTTCCGGTGCTTTTCCTTCTTCGTAACGCGTGATATTCAGTACTCTGTAAAGATAGACAAGCTGTTTTGATTAATCAGGAAAGGGTTAACTATATTATATCTTCTCTTATCATCAGTCATTTTACGGAGCAATTTTAGAAACGCTGTTTTATTTTCGTGAAGATATATAACTTTACTGGTAGCTAACCCCAAACCTTTTAAAGATAACTTAGGTACGTTAAGACTAACAACTTATGGTGTACGACTTTTGCCGAAACACAACTCATCTTAAGATATATATATATTTTTAGTTTTAGTGGGGATTTCTATCAATCGTTAGCTCTATGTTTAAAGTTCAGTCAGCTGATGCTACGAAATCGTCTGCCCCAGTTGCATCGCGCCGCCTTTCAGAGTATTAAGAAGATCAGAACTGCAAATTTCATTTATTTATTTTTTTATATTGAGAAAAAGATTGAATTAGAAAGAGTCGTAAAACAAAAGTTGTCAGTTTTGATATACCAAAGTCACCCTAAAGAGGTTTTGCGTTAGTTTTTTTTTTATAACTTATAGGCGAACGCTTGTCCTCAATCACACCTGGTGGAAGGTGAAGATGAGTCCGATGATGAACCGCGTCCGCCTAACAAATGCCTATTCACTCTTCTTTTAAAGACTCCCAGGTCATAAGATCGCGGAAATATGGCCGCTGGAAGCATACTCCACTCCTTAGCCGTTCGCATGAACAGCTAAGGAGGTAACAGGTAACACGTAGTTACCTGTATCCCTGTATATTTAAATAAACAAAAGTATTAGACTTATAAACAAAGTAGCATAATAATTAATTAGAAAATAAGTTCTTAAATCTCCGATAATACTCACTCCGGCTCGTCGAAGTCCAGAGGGAAGGGTTTGACGTCCCTCCTGGTAATTGATCGCAGTTTCCCGTAGAGGGAGCATCGAACGGAGACCGTCTCTCGAGTGCCATCACTGCTTTCAATAACTATCTTGTGGTAGAAAGTGCGCTTGCCCTGGAAAAAGGTTAATATTCAACTATTTATGATAGCAGGGTGGAGTCGCCGCGATACGTTCGCCCGTGGAGATAAGGGTTAATGATCCGTATTTTGACACTTACGTTCATTTTATTGAGAACCCTCGTCACGCCGCACGTGTGAGGGTCTTGCAGGTCAAGGACAAAGGTTGCCACCTTCCCATCCACCACAGGCAGGCATGGGTTGTAGTCTGAAATATCAAACATAGGTACATGACTTCTAGCATCCAAAGGAAACTTCAGAGTGCGGCCCCTCCTTTAGCCACATTGTGACAAATTGTCATTACAATTCTTATTTTCACCGTGTCATTGGGCTGTAGAATGGTCTTCCAGCGAGCGTGTTTCCATCGTCACGCCGGGTTAATGTTTTTTTTAAACGAAGCGTGAAAGATATTTGTGCAGGCCAGCATGATCGTTGCGACTACCAATGGATTTACCAACAACATAGATGGGCAAAATAAAATCAGATCAATGAAAATGATTCACGATTACATTTTACGTTTTTTACCATTAATATGACTGCATTTTGCTCATCTATGTTTTAAACACTACAAAATCCCAGATTGTATACACATTTGTGATTTTTTAATATTTTAAATGAATTTAATCATGATTACAGAGCAAGAAAATTAATATTACGACTAGATTTTGTAATCGTTAATCATTAATCAGATTACATTTTGCACATCTCTGACCAATAGGCTTGGTGTCGTCACTATGTCGAATCAGGATAAAAAAAATATTGTTAGGTCATTTTAATTATCTAAACACGTTGTTCATACACTATGTTATAAAAACCCTGTCCGATCTGTGAAGATGTTACTATCGCTATTAGATATTCAGGAGTAGCCTATCATGGTGCTGATCGCGCGCTGGGCTTGCGGAAGATTACTCCTCGTTCCCGGAGTCCGACGCATTACGCGAGTGGAAACCAATCCGGTCTAAGCGAAATCGCATCGTGACTCGTGTCCTTAACAGGAAACCGCCCGGCCGTGCGTCCTACAATGTCTCACGACTTATATTGATTTAATTTCAAATTAACGCCACAAACACGAGAATTCAGCAGGTATTATTGATACACGGCTGTGTATTATTTAAACTTTAGAAAAGGTGGATAACGTCAACGTGTATTTTTTTCTATTCTGGGTGTTGTCAAAACACTGAATCTGATGAAAAGCTTTTACCTTTACCTTCTCTAACTCTAGAAATGTCTCTAATTCTTCCCTTTTTTATGACGTTGGATTGTGAAAAGGTCTTCCGGCAAGCGTGTTTTTTTCATCTTACGATATTAGGTTCTTTAAACGAAACGTGAAAGTTTAATCGTGTAAATTGGCCTGGTCGAGACGACTATCGACAGGCGGTTATCCTACGATTATCGTACTCGGTTTCTGAATAGAGATGTGCTTTCTGTCAGGTAAAGTGTAGTCACCAACACTAATCCGAATAAAAAAAGCACAAACTACAAACCGAGTTGACAATAGTCGCCGCAATCATGCTGGCCTACACAAATATCTTTTCACGCTTTGCATAAAGTACCCAAAGGTGGGAACACGCTCGCTGGGAGGCTGTTCCATAATCCAATAACCCGGCACAAGCATGTTGCGGCATTAATGCCAGTCAAGGATGAACCCGCACAATGCAAGCAACTTGTGTATTTATTTATTTATTATTATCAGGCAAGCAGTTAAAATAATAATAAGTAAAATACATAGACACAAACAGAACATAACCCCAAAACTGCTGGGTGTTTTGTGAATGAGAGAGGTTCACTAGGCTACTGCCCATTTCGAACCTGAACCTTTACCGAATCATATCGAAATCAGAGGTAAAAATAAAATTTGTGTATCCATTTTATTTATTCCCAATAATACCACAACGTTCAAATATTGGTTATGTTTTTGTAATGCTGAGTGAATAAGCTGTTATCTCTTGTTTATGAACAGTTTCTAGTATTCGTATAAATAAATTTCCTGGCATTACGTCAGTCTGCCTTTTAATAAAGTCTTCTTGACACTTTAATCTTATGTTACTAGTTATTTTTGGTGGAGATTTTAAGATTATTGTAAATGGCAAGGTATACGTTATGTGTAATCAATTTTTTTTTATTTTAACACGGCATCGGGAACACACCACGTCTGATGGTAAGCTTGGTGTAGTCTAACAACCGACTACAACTGGCAAACAGTATAGAAAAATTGATTATTCTGATGAAATTGATGATATTTATTGCAGTGATCATGCCGGCCTGCACAAATATCTCTTCACGCTTCGTTTAAAGGAGCCAGTATCATAGGCCACTGGGAATAGGCCAGATTTTATTATGATAGAGCAACGTTCAGTAGTTTTTGAGTTTATTACGAACAGTCAGACAAATGCGGCAGATAACGTTGTTTTTATGTTGTGATTTTATAAATCAAGTGATGTAATTTAAAGCAGAGATGGGCAAAATGTAATCTGATTAATGATGAACGATTATAAAATGTAGTCGTAATTTTAATTTTCAAAATGACAAAATGTAATCTGATTAATGAAAATGATTAACGATTACATTTTACGTTTTTTACCATTAATATGACTGCATTTTGCTTATTTATGTTTTAAACACTACAAAATCCCACATTGTATACACATTTATGATTTCTTAATGTTTTAAATGGATTTAATCATGATTACAGACCAAGAAAATTACAATTACATTTTGTAATCGTTGATCATTAATCAGATTACATTTTGCCCATCTCTGATAGTAACTCACTTTAGCTTGTCGCGTTTACGGATCAGTTTAAGTATATCCAGTAATTCATATACTTAGAGACCTTCAGCCGTGGTAAATGCGTGCCAACCCTGATGGCGACTCCGACTAAACTGTACTTTCCATCGTTTTATAAATTACTTTACCTTTTAATTGATCGAGGTAGGATGTCTGCCTGTCTCCGTCCATAGGAACTGTGACCTTCATTACTTCCGGGGTGCATTCGATTACCGCTTCCGAACCTGCGAACAAATGTAATTCGTTGAATATATTTGTGATGAAATTGTGATGGTGGGATCAGCGGTTGAAGAACACGACTACTTAACTTAGATGCTCAACGCTCTGCGTTTTATTTATTACTAGCTGTCCCGGCAGACCTTGTTCTGCCCTATTTCTCTAAAACAAAGTCACATTGTTTTTTTAATGTTAATAGCTTCCCCGTCAGATTTTATTCTGCCAAAACCTATTGGCCTGTCGGCTGTTTTTTAAAAATTGTTTGAAGGAACCTGGCCTTAATGCTATATGTATAAAAATTGACAAATATTGACATTAATATTTATACGTCACTCAATTGTTTTGCCTTCCCGGAACCCGTCCACTAACATTTAAACTTTATGGTATGGTGTTAAAGTTCAAATTGACTTTTAAATATTATTACGAATTTTTTGTATGAGAATATAGAAAAGTGTTGTTTTTTCAGACAATTTTTGTAATTTTTCTCTCCGTAGTAACCTTCCCCAGACTTCAACAAACACAACAAAAAAGAAATCAGCCAAATCGGTTCAGCCGTTCTCGAGTTTCGCGCTTATACACATTTAACGATCATTTTTATATTATAGAAGAAGGTATATAGATAGAAGATTAACATTTTGCCGTCCGCACGATTTATAAATATTTATTCGTATTTATTTGAGCGCTAATTCTGATCACTTGATATGTCGCCGGCCGTTCTTGACATTATCGGGAGATTATAAATTGTTAAGTTTTACTAATCTCGTCGTTAGTTATCTCATAAGCTCTCAATCCTGTTCCTCTATTGTCATGAAATGTCACCACTGTGGTGTCGCCGGATGGCATAGTTTTAACACTTTGTCTGTAAACGTTTTTTAAGCACCTTCCGTCTTCTGTAAGCGTGGGTCATTTGCGTCCTGCCATTTTTTTACACCTTTAATGTACTAAAAAAAAATTTGAAAATTTTTTATTACTATACAAAACATTAATTTTAAAATACCAATTGAAAATTTTCGTAAATTAGGGACAGAAAGGGCGCCCAATGCTCCTCTATGTAGCAGGTATAAACAGAAATTGATTTTGCTTGGCGATTTAAATTTCCTTTGAAAAAAGTACAATATATTTATATAGTACTGTCACGTCTGCACTTCTTTCGGCTTATTTCATTGTAATGATGCTGAAGTAAGCTTATTTTAAAACTTCATAATTTGAAATATGGAAGTAAGGTTGAAAATTTATCATTTTTATAGGTGGTCAGTTTAAAGTCGCTCAGCATGTGATGGAGCCGGCATCTCTTTGAAGGATAAAGTACAAATTAAGGTTAAGCGACAGAACCAAAGTTTATTTATTTATTTAAAATACCATCGATATATACACGTTTTAATTAAAAAAACATATATATAGTTTTTAAGACCGCGTGTTACATCATTACAGGTATGCCTAACTATATACAGCACATGTATAAACAACATTTAAAAAAATACATATTACTTAATCCTGCTACATTCAAGCGGTTTCAGATGAGAACAGTGCAATCAAAGCCGACCGAAATCCTGATAGCAGTGACGTGCTTCAGATATTTGAACGGGGTAGGCAGAATTCGCGTAATTAATTTAAATATTATATTATGATAGTAAACATTATACTGCTTTCACTTTTTGAATATATTCATACCACCTATCTTTCTATCTCTTTTCTATTTTTATTTTTATAGAATAGATATGAATATAAATGGTTCCTTTTTTGTTTAACTTTAAATAATTTATTTCAGACTTATTTATTGTCAGGGCATGCAATGCTTTCATGCATCTATGGTATGAACGCTACTGCCTGATAGGGAGCATTGAAAGATGTCAATGTCACTAACTTTGTAACTAAAGTTGTCGACATAGCTCTCCGTATTAGCAAGCTAAACGGTACTGGGCAGGTCCATATATACCGAAGAACTGATGGGCGGGTTCTTGAGTGAAGACTGTGAATCGGCGCCCCCGGCTGAGTGGTGCGATGACACGCGGAAGATGGCCAGAGAGGACCGCATGAAAAGTGCCGAAGACCGGGTTTAATGGCGCTTCTTAGGGGAGCAATAGGTCCAGCAGTGGACTAAATATGGCTGATGATGGTGATACAGTCAAGGCGTTAAGATTACTAAGCCTTTTTGATAAAATAGTTCATATATTTGGCGACACTGGCCACTTTTTTTTATAATTTATAGACGAACGCTTGACCTCAATCACACCTGGTGGAAGGTGAAGAAGAGTTCGATGATGAAACGCGTCCGCCCAGCAAATGCCTATTCACTTTTATCTTAAAGACTTCCAGGTCATAAGATCGCGGAAATATGGCCGCTGGTAGCATGTTCCACTCCTTAGCCGTTCGCATGATAAATGTAGAAGCGAATCTTTTCGTGCAGATATAAGGAACATCCACCACATACGGATGGTATCCGACACGATGTCTAGTGGTTTTGTGGTGGAATGGGGCTGGTGGAATCAAAGAATGTAGTTCCTGAGAACACTCTCCACCGTGCAACCGGTAAAAGACCGTGAGGCAGGCAACTCTACGTCGATGCTCGATGCTCTGCATTTTAATTTTTCACTTTCCATCAAACAGCACGATAATCAGTTTATTACCATTTGGAAGTATAATAAAGCTTTTGTTTTATTTCTTTGATTTATTACATTTCATTGCTATTCATAGCTCGTAAAGAAGCCGTTATGAAACGAAATGAGGTCTAAAGTGTTCATAAATCAAGCGGCGACATCAAAGGGACGTTGGAAGTGGTCAGTTATCTCTTATTGTAACGCGGATCACGCGTTTGTGGAACTTTTGCAGACTGTAGGGCCGGATGTGGCTACGACCGGTCCAAAGTTTATATTTCTAAACACCAAATTAGGAAATATTAAAAAAATATACACATTGTAATAGCAAAGGCAATAGTGGTACTAAAATGGATCCTTTTCTTGACCTGGTGGAAATCCTCATGGATTGCCAGGTCCGCCGTGAGGGCAGCAGCTCCAGTGTGATGGATTCTTACGAACTAAAATCACGGGGTTTTTTGCCCCGGGGTTTTTTAACCCGGCGACGTTTGGCCTTCTGCAGGCACATCTACTATTATACGGATGGGGTAAATTGCTACCTCTCATTCGTTTAAAGCTGTCTTTAAAAAAAAAAGAAAGAAAAAGTTTATTGAGACAAAGGAAAAAACACACAACAAACACATTTATATAAAAACAACAACGAAAGAATAATACATAACATCACATCATGTATCCTGTGTGCTATGTGTGTGTGTGTTTAAGGTAGTCGGGCTATTGTCCAAACTGTGGATTCACCAAAATCCTTCTCAAGCGTACAATTTTGAAAGAGTGGTGGTGGTGATAGAAAGAAATAGGCCTCTACCCCCCTCCCCCTTTTACCATAAATTGACTGCGCATCGTGTGGGCTTGCACCATTATGTGGTTGACATTCTATTTACTCCCACGAAGCGATTCGTCTCCCCCTTTTTTGTTGTAAACCGCCAAGGAGTGGAATTCGCTTACTGCGTATGTTTCTCCAACATCTTATGACATGGGAATCTTCAAAAGTCAACTGAACCAGTGTTTGTTTGGTGAGCGCGCTCTATCATCGATCTCATCACCTGAGCTCTGATGAGCCTTTTTTTTACACTGGCTCGACATAGTGACTACAGAGTACCTGATGGTAAGTACAGTGTAGTCCAAAAACGAAAGCGACTATCAATGGATGAAAATCCATTGATAGTCTATATCATCATGTCGGCCCTCGTATACCACGACTGAAGGTCTCTAGGTATATGAGCTACTGGATATACACAAGCTGATCCCGAAACGCGACAAGCCGAAACTGGTCACTAAGACGGGCTTTACACCCATGCACTGTGGTCGCGATCCAGACGGGCACCGACGCCCTACCACCTCGCTGCTGCTCGTTTAGCACCACCCAGGAGTTACGTGTAGGGAACCTAGGGTAAAGCCTACGGACGCGAGCAGCTTCGACTCCCAAAGCCAAACAAGCGATTAAAGCAAGTGATTTCAGTCAAGCGCAGGCTTGTCGGTTATAAAATTGTGTAGCGTCTATAAAGCGCCGTGGAATTCCGGTGGCGGAGAGCGTGCACAGATAGTCTCGCCGATTGCTGATTCGGGTTCGATGCTCGTTCCGGACCGGCGCGGGCGGCGAGCTCGCGTGTGAGCATGCGTGCGCTTCCCCGGATAAAATGGGGGAATTTTTGTTATTTATCATTGTGTCTTCTATGGCGTATTAATGGGAATTTATGTTGGCTATAACTCTTTTACTCAACATCGCCTAGGTAGACAATTTGTATCTATACTAATATTATAAAGCTGAAGAGTTTGTTTGTTTGTTTGTTTGAACGCGCTAATCTCAGGAACTACTGGTTCGAATTGAAAAATTCTTTTTGAGTTGAATTGGCCATTTATCGAGGAAGGTTTTAGGCTATATAACATCACGATGCAATTATTAGGAGCGAAGAAATAATGGAAAATGTGAAAAAAAACGGGGAAAATTATTCATCCTTGAGGGCTTCCATTGCGTGCGCTGCAAAAACGGTTCAAGATACCAAAAATATATGTAAAAAAGAATTATTCCTCTTGAAATGATCTAAAAATATGTCCGTCTACAGTCTACTGTCCGTGGACAGTATATGTCTATCTTTTAAGATTAACTCACTAGAACCGTTTTTATGGTAAACAAATTTGGTCAAAATTAATGCATTATTTGTTAAGAGTTGTATCAACGTAATAATATTAATCTTTATCCAAATAAATGCGTTGTTGATTAAGAGTATTTAATTGTGAACAAAATTGTCTTTGACATCACTTTATTTCAATGAACATCTTAGAAGATATTACAAAACCTTACATAGCAAAATAACGTTTGCCGGATCAGCTAGTCTGTAATATAATTATCAAGTGGCTGGGGTAGCTTAGTGGATAAGCGATCAGCATCCATGCGCAGCGACGCAAATAGTTCTCAGTTCTAATCCGGGCACCTCTGGTTTTTTTTTTTCAGATTGGGTACGGATTTAGGCACCGGTGAAGGAAAATATCGCGAGGAAGCCCGCACGGCATCTTACAGAAGCGTCACGTGTACTACTGGTCACATTGGGCGCGACATATAACCGCAAAGTGGATACAGCCATTGATGTACAAGTATCTCTGCTCACCTCGCGATGGATATAACGTGACGATACGTTATTACTACCACCTTAACTCATAACGGGAATATTATTACATCGCTTTTGAAAAAAAAAAGTCTACATTACGCACTAGTGCTATAATAACATTACCGCACTCCGAAATCGGTATTGTGGTATCCCGATTATGTTTGTACCTCACTGTAAATCATATGTAAAAGACGAATTCTTAATATAGTCCAAGAGTAACGCATTGCTGGCTTAAATGTGAGCGCGTCATTTTATATAAATAGAAAATGTTTTATTAAAGATAAGCTTTGAATATCAATAATTTCGACTTCAAGGTTAGGTTAGGTTAAGGTTCTTTTAGACCCGGGGTCGCGGCCGCTCAGGGTGGGGGCCCTGAGCGACTGGTTAGCGACCCTCGAGAAGTAGGCAGAGCATTGTGACGTGCTCTGCCTAAATACAATGAGCAGCGTCGGGGAAGGCAATTTCCCCCGAGTTCGTGCCCAGCGGGCGCGGCGTGACGGGGCTGTGGCGAATTGATTACAGGCCCCGCAGTCCCCGCCAATGTGCAGAAGTAGTCACCTTGGGGTTTTTAGTCGGTACAAGTCCGACACACCTCGGTTTCGCTCAACCCCCCCAGTGCGACCGAGACGGTCCCATGAGGATTTTCCCCAAGTAAAAAAAAACAAGGTTTTTTTAGACCCAAATGCCACATAATTCTGTCTGCCTTCTTTAATCTGTCAGTTTTACTTTATTAGATTAATAATTCGGCTATAAAACACTTTATTCATAACTAGCTGATCCGGCAAACGTTGTTTAGCTATATAAGGTTTTGTAATATCTTCTAAGATGTTCATTGAAATTAAGTGATGTCAAAGACAATTTTGTTCATAATGAAATACTCTTAATCAACACCACATTTATTTGGATAAAGATTAATATTATTACGTTGATACAACTCTTAACAAATAATGCATTAATTTCGACCAAATTTGATCACCATAAATACGGTTCTAGTGAGCTAATCTTAAAAGATAGACATATACTGTTGCGGACATTTTTTTAGATCATTTCAAGAGGAATAATTCTTTCATACATATATTTTTGGTATCTTGAACCGTTTTCGCAGCGCACGCAATGCAAAGCCCTCAAGGATGAATAATTTTCCCCTTTTTTTTCACATTTTCCATTATTTCTTCGCTCCTAATAGTTGCATCGTGATGTTATATAGCCTAAAGCCTTCCTCGATAAATAATCTATTCCACACAAAAAGAATTTATTTTTCGATTCGAATCAGTAGTTCCTGAGATTAGCGCGTTCAAACAAACAAACAAACAAACAAACTCTTCAGCTTTATAATATTAGTATAGATGTTGAAGAACTTCATATCACAACCCCGGTGCAAAGGTCATGTATTTTTGTAATAATAAAAAATGTAATAGTTTTTTAAATGATTAATTAAAATGGATACGAATTCAAAGCATAATTTTTGTTGTGTAACGTAAACACGAAACGCACGCGAACAAAACATCAAAATCATAAAAACTTGCGCATACTTCCGTCCATTGAAACAAGAATTTTTATAAATTGCGGTATAAGTTGAACCATGTTTAGGACTCGAGTTCACAATCCCGCAATATCGATGTCCCGGTATTCCGAGATCCCGCTGGATTTACGGGACTCGAAATAAGTATGTACACGACTATTCGTCACGACTATATTCTTTTTACACTAGCTCGACTACAGTACACCTGATGGTAAGTTCAGTGTAGTCCAAAAACGAAGACGGCCATCAAAGGATGAAAATCCGGTGATAGTCTACATCGCCATGTCGGCCCACATATACCACGACTGAAGGTCTCTAGGTATATGAGCTACTGGATATACACAAGCTGATCCCGAAATGCGACAAGCCGAAACTGGTCACTATGACGGTCTTTACACTTGAGTACTTTCTAAAGTAAACATAAATAGACACAGTTAATATATGTTAACATAATAATATATCATCATCAATACAGCGCTCTAATGACAATTTTTAGGGAGGGGGTGGCGGCACTTTGCACCACTCTCTTCGCAACGATGGTAGGAGTGGCCGGTAGTGGCATCTTTACCATCCCCCGCACAATAGGCGGGACTTGTAGATGACCAGATATTGATGGGCGCCGAGGAAGTTGGCGTGGCCGTACTCTTGGCCTCGGCAGACGGGAGAAAGAAAATCCCGGGGGTTTTATCCGGTAGGAGTCCGGGACAATGCCCTCACGATGGCTTCACGATCCATGAAGAATTTCCCTCAGGTTACAAAAAATGGATGCTTATCATCTCAACCTTAAAGCATAGGTTAATGTATAATAATAAAAATTTATAGCTACAGCAAATAAAAACTATGACATAATGCATATATTTGTTGCTCTCGGAGGTCAAATATACTGGTTATTCAAGTTTCTATGTCCGATTCTGTACACTGCTGGCCATTTTATTTAGCACTTCCTTTATTATTATTTTTTTATTCGACTTATGACTAAACAGAGACAATCGTTAAGTCAGTAGAGCTGCGGCTGTGTGTAAGTATCCTGCGTATCGCCTGATAGAGAGGCCTTAAGGGAAGGACTCTTTAACCTCTCCAGGGGATGGAGAGCCTAGACGGCTAGCAGCTATTCGAGGGACATCCCGGGAGTTTTTAGTACGTAGGATTCTCACACACTGAGGTCATCGTCTTTCCGGTAGCCCTGATGGTCCTATGCAGGATTTAGCCGAGGTGTACCGAAAAAAACCTATATCATAAGTATATATTTTAAGGTCCATAATTTAAAAGGAAAAAAAAAATCCCGAATGGTATAACTTCGTAGTCCATCCCTCTATCGGAGAAGATATTTTTGTTTAAGAAGGCGTAACGGTATCCATTTTTCTCATGATATTTTTATCAGATTCCTTCACGATGTTTTTCTTAACCGCATGTAGAGCTAAATCCGTACGTTATCTGGAAAAACCTAGAGATACGTATTGCGAATCGACCCATCGACTATTTGTTCATTCACGCTTATTGAGTTTTATCATAATTTTCTTGTAAATCTGTAGCATTTTTTAATGTGTTTAAAATCAGGAGAACTCGAGGCAACTCGCTACAAATTGTTGAAATTACATATTGTTCTAATTAAAAACATTTCTTTGGTTCCACTTTTAGCGTTTGTGAGTACTGTAGTGATTGTATGTAAGGAGTGCGTTAAATTAGGTTACATATCTATGATATAAATATCAGGTTGGTCGTTTAGTAAAACATAATATTTTCTTAGAAAGAATTGGAAAAAAGTAAGATCGTTACGAATACGAAATTTAACAAGGATTTGAATATTATAGAGATCGCTTCTTGGGATTTGAGAAGAAAAGAATTGTAGTATTTAAAATAGTATATAAAAATAAAGAGAAATGTTATGTAAATGTATTAATAGTTTACTAAATATATAATTTAAAGTGATAATAAGAGTTTGATTGAAGCAGGAAGAACTCCACAACATCAGTCATCTAAGAAGGAGTGGAGGAGTGATGTGGAGAGGGCCACCAATGTATCTCTGTTCACCCCAAAAGGTATTTAGCGCGAATATTTTATTATTCTATGAGACAAAGTTGCAGTTACAACATGCAGTCTACTATAAAGGTAATTTATGTTCGTAATTATATTTAATAATTTTTTCAGAATAATCTTGGCCGGTAGTGTACAGTGTACAGTCAAGTAACGTTAGATCTAAGTCGTTTTTCATCCGATACGATGACATCATTCGATTGCTGCGTATAGGATGCAATAAACAGGTTTTGGCTGTGACTGGATGAAAAATATCCAATCCTTTATAAATTATTTTCTTTGTACCGTTGTTTGTCTGTCACGGGCCACTCTAGTATTTTTAATTTATTTATAAGAACACTTACATAGACTACATTATCACATTCAGAAATATATAAGACATGAACAAGACACATAACAAATGCGACTATATTTAAATGTGTAGACTGCATGGACAGAAGGAAACGAAAATGTAAACACGAGCAACACGCGGCCAGTGACAATAAAAAAACAAAACACAAACGTAATTTACAAAAAAAGAAAAAAGGAAATAAAAGAAAAAAAAATAACATTAGCTAACAGTAACATATATATGTATGTATATTTGATTGATTGATTTTCTTTTATTGTTATTTATTTGCTTGATTTTTATTTTTGTACTAATTGCTAGCCAACAACATCAACATCAACATTGCTATTATATTGCTTATTGGAAACTTTGCTGGCTTATGTAACATTTTTTGTGTATACTGTTATCATTTTAATATTGCTGTATGTTTCCCTTTAAAATAAATAAATAAACAGGTCCAGTTAAGATGTGAAGCGTTTTTTTTTTAAACTTGCAATATCTCCAAAATTATGTATAATATTTTAATTATGTAAGCTGTTTTTCAATAATTACTCAAAAATACTAAATCTATACTAAAGCACTATGGGTGTGATTACATATATATATATATATATTTATATATAATGTGCTTATATAAGTTTTTCTAAATAATAGCAAATAAGTTTCTCTGAAACCAAAGAAACAACCATTAAAGCTATTATTCCGCTTTTTACCACCTTATTCAAGCTCAATTCTTATTTTTGTGCGATATCGTTGATTGTTTATGTTCGTTCAGAATACCACACGTCACAGCTGTCAATTCCAGCCCAATCCATAGCGCCGATATCGACCATAGTGTCTAGTGATAAAATAGAGTATAAAATAGAGTATAAAACAAATGTTATGAAGAAACTATCTTTACATATATACATGTATTTACATGTATATATAATCATACGTATTTTTTTAATAGTTCAGATTTTCACATGTTTGAATTTGATGAAGCTCTTGATGAAGAACTTCGTTGAGGGTTCGGTAGAGACTAGCTTTTTCTTGGTAACCCAGGGAAAACCTTCATAGGACCATCAGAGTAGCGACCCTAGCTAGTGTGCCACACTCCTGCCTACTAAATTCCTCCAGAGCTCCTCTCTTTCTAATTCTACCCACTGGGCCTGGGTATCCACGTTTGTCCAGTTTCCGAGGAAACAAATAGCCTATTCAGGCTTCCTCTCTAACCTCGAACCTTTCTCACGAGTGGCACGCCAAACATTGCGCACCGCCTTCTTCTCACCCGGGAAGCGGACTCCCTCAACTCTACTGCCCAGGGTATATACCTAACTCAAGAGACTACTAAGCACACACCATAAAAAAAAAGAAAAAAAAGTAAAGTAAGTTGAAAAAGTAGCACAAAGCAATTACTGATGTAGGGCTAGAATCTAGACTTCACTGAGCTAGATCTGCGACCGGTCCAGGCTGACTGGGTCATGTGTTATTAGATGGAATACAGGACATGCTGTTTTTCCGTACGGCGTTACTAGGGTTCTGTATATATTTAATTTTTTTTGTTGACCCAGCTGAAATCCTGCATATGATCCTCAGGAACGCTGTGAGGGTAGCGACTCCGGTGTGTCAGACTTGCACCGACTAAAACCCTCGGGGTGCTCCTTCTCCCGTCTGCCGGGGCCAAGGGCAAGACTGTGCCAGATTCCTCAGCGCCCGGCGACGTCTGGCCTGTTATGGAAAGCCCTTACGCGCGGCAGGCTCACCTTCGTTGTCTTGGAGCGGTGCGCGGGAGCACATCGCGCACCGCTCTCGTCTTGAAAATGTTGGGCGGCGCACTTGAAACTAATATGTATTTTACAGAAGCGTCTCCAAGTCGACAACTGTATTCCACACCCGGTCACAACTACGCTTGCTGAAGGAACCCTAATGTTTAAATTACAGTTGATGGCACTAGCCTTGTAAAAGGCAGGTGCAACAGACAAACACGCATATGAGTATATATTTATTGGGTATCTTGTTCGTAAGAATACTAGTATCTCCAGTTTTTATGGCCATCATAAAAATGGACAGGATGTAACTGTTTATAGGGGTGAGGCAAATTCGATATCGATCGTGATACTATCGAACCCGGTTAATATTCGAGTGATTATTTCTATTTGTCGATATTTTCTTAGACTGAAATTTGCAATTTGAATTTGAATTGGCTTTGAAGAGAGCAGCTTTGATTCCACTTAAAAAAAAAGTATTTAGTTTTTTTTTTTTTAAGTTTTTACTTTTAAGGCTTAATGTGATATTTAACTGGTATGGTTTCATAAAATAATTAGTTTACTATTAGATTATTCTATCAAAATTAGAAATCGTTCTAGAATAGTTTAAACAGACTATCAATTCATAATTATGAAGATCTACTCGACGTGGTATAAAGCGACTACTTTTAGATTATTAGATTCATTTATTTTCTAAGACTCGCAATAATTATACCAGTTTTAATAGGACTGTAATAATTTTATAATGCAGTTTCTGCCATAGTTGATTGTAAAATGGACGGGGCAGAATTTGTAAAAACAGTTTCAGATTACATCTCCTTAAAACACGGTAAGCAGTTCCTGGACTGTGTTTATAAATTAAATGACTTGACTAAGGGCGGCTTGCACTAGGACATTAAATCTATAACAGTTTAAGCGTTAAACTGTATTTATTGTCTCGCATGGAAATATTATTTAGTTTTATCAAGTGTCAAATTTAAATAACACTTGAGGTCAATATAATCCGTTTCTATTGAATAAGGTTTAATACAAACTTAAATTAGATTTAATTTCTTGGTGCAAGCTGCCTTTAGTTCATTCCATTTACACCTCGACTTAGCCTTGAGTTTCTTTCGGAATCTCTTCTCAAGGTAGTCGCTTCCGAAACGCTAGTAGACCACTGTTAGGCTTCGTATTTTTGGCTGGCGGTCCACATCGAGGTTCGTACCCACAGGGGTGCCCTTGCATTGCCACCCAACCCATAAATTGCCGGCTGAGCACCTTAAGTGTTCGCCCTCCCGCCCGGTTTAGTTGTGAAGAGCTTTCTAGGTCGTCAACACGTGGTCAATTAAAAAAAAAACTATTCTTTAGTTGAATACATTTTTTTATTTAGCAAGGAAAGTAAACAATAACACATGATGATGATGAAGAATTCCTGGCCAATTTCAGCCTCAGTGACATTTCCATATCATATCAAGTAGGCGCGGGCTCCAGTTCCAATAGGCGAAGATGAGCTGGCTGATGACTTGTGTAGACCACCTTAGCACGGAATGTCCTCATAACACATAATCAATCAAATAATACACACACCAGCAAAGTTAGCACAAAAGTATTTTTAACAAAATAAAAATCAAGCTAAAGAACGCATAAATAAATACAAAAAGATACCAACAACAAATAAGCATATAAATATGTCTTTACTAAGTTTATAATCGTGAAAGTAACTCTGTCCGTCTGTAGATTAAAGTTAAAAAAAGGAAATATTTGTATGCATACCTATTCTATTTTTACGCCATATTTTTTTTATGAGTACAATACAATGTTTACTGTAATAATAGTATAACATTTAAATTAATTAATCGACCACTGCCTATCTTGTTGAAATATGCTGTGCACGTCACTGCAATTTACAATTATGTTAAACTTATATATTATGACGATATAATAATAATTTTATTGGATCAAAATTTACATTACATAATTAAAGTTACGTTGGCGTCTGCACTAGTCGTGAGACTGTATCGCAGGCGTCAGCGCCCACCATTACAAAGCATTCATATAATTACAATAATATGCAGACGTGTTATGTATGGGTGTGCTATGTGTAGAAAGGGGTGAGTAAAGAGTAAGTGTTGTGTGATTGTGTAGAATTATATACATATAAGTATTCAAAAGATCTTCAGTTTGTGAATAATCAACCTGCAACAAGTAATCCCTAACTTTGATTTTAAGTTCATAAAGGGAAAGGGGATAGATATTGAGAATTGTATTTAATTTTTTGTAGAATCGAGCGCTTAAAATTTTGAAGTGTCTAGAGTAGACCGAGATGCGGTGAGATTCAGTTTTACAAACAGTAAGCCCTATATTATTATTAAGTATCGATAAATTATATTAATTCCCATCACTATAATGGCCTATCCTTTAATACACTTTCATATTGCGGCGTGAACTATTTTTACCCCTGTATAAATAGACCACGTTTAATTACTTTGTGTTTTTGTTTATATTGGAATAATTGCTTTACAAGCCCCTCCGTATACATTATAAAACTGTCTGTATGTATGCTCTAATTTATTAACGCTTAATAACAGAGGATGCTTCGAGATATACAGTGAAACCTGGTTAAGTGGGATCTCAAGGAACCCGTGATTTTTTATCAGTTTAATGCCCAGTTTCAGAGAAGTTTTTAAATTTTAAAACGCTCTTTAACACAAATGTATCATTATTTAGTATGCAATTAAATAATTGGTATTTTTTTGCTTTTATTCTATTTTTTAAGGGACTTTTACGTGTGTACGTATGTCACCCCCATCGTACCCTAATACAGAAATACCTAACATATTACATATGGTGCCATTGATCTGAAAAAGCCAGACGCCTCATCAGATAATAGTTCTGTTAAGATTTTGTTAAACATCCCGATGTCAAGTCTGTTCAGAGCAATAATTAGTACTTAAAAATGTTTTTAAATTTTTAAACTGTTTCTGAAGCTGGACAATAGAGGATTTTCATTTACCCAGTTTCCCAAATATTTGAAACAGTAGTTGTCTTATTTACAGAGTCCTGCTAAGAGACTCGGGCGTTTATAACAACAACATGTCGTAATTTGTCTAAACCTGATAAATTTAATGTCCAAGAGCAATATTTTCATGGATTTACACAGTTACTTTATGATGATTGCGTTCACTAATGGACGCACGTTTTGAAGTAAAATGTTTTGTAAATGAATTGGGGGTTGGTTTTCTAGTATTAGAATGTTTTGCCCTCCAGGGGATACTCCTGACTTTTGGGTATTTTAACGAGAAGTAGTGAAGTAGTTTGAATCTATCAGAGCGCATTTTAGTATATATTGAATGATGATAATAATATTCTAGCCAATTTCCGGCTTGGAGACGGTTCTAAATCACATCAAGGCGAAGATAAGCTCGCTGATGAAAATATTAGGAAACAATCAATTTCACAGGATATATTTAGTGTGTGAATGCTGGCGCTTCCACAAATACATGCTCTCGTTCGAACCCATCTTAACCTAAGGGAACGGGGACACAACACAACTAGAGAGAGGCAGGATTAGTGATGAAAATGTCCAGGAATTTTCCCAAAGAGCCCAAAACTTCCTTGGGAATATTCCCGGGAATTTACGAAATGTTCTTGGAAGTTTTGGGAAAATTCCCGGGCATTTTCATCACTAGGCAGGATGCAGTGTCTGGTCCAGGCGACGCGCTTTGAGGAAGTGCGTCGCCCAGATCCTGGCGCGAGCGGTGTGTGATGTGTTCCCGCACACCGCTCCAATCACAATTCAAGGAGACGAGGGGGGGTGGCACTCTACACCACTCTCTCCGAAATGTGTTAGGTGTACGCGTGGGGCGGCGACTATTTAACCGCTCCCCGCCTAGTAGGTGAGGCCTGAACAAGGCCGGACGTCGCCGGATGCCGAGGAAAATTGCGCTCGGCTTTGCCCTTAGCATCCGGCATACGGGAGAAGGAACACCCTGGTGGTTTTAGTCGGGGCAGGTCCGACACACCGGGGGAGCGGCCCACACCGCTCCCCTGCCGGTCCGTAGGGATTTCACCCGGGTTAACAAAAAAAAAGGATGCAGTGTCTGTCACCCCTGGAATTTGGCAGAACCCTCTAGATCCGGGCCTTAGTTACCCTGGACTCGTATTACATGTTTTAAATATTACATCTAAAAGAAAATGAAATTCGAGTTCGCACGTTTTGATTATGCGCGTTGGGCAGTCTACGGCATATAATGTCTATGTATTCGCCCTTAAGGTCAGTGTGTCCGCACGGCCGGATACTTTCTTGTACCTCTTACCTACTTAGATCCGGTTGCTAATTTTGTAATGTGTCTATTGGATGTGTTTGATGCTAGCATTTGTCCGCGATTTCACTTGCGCTTGCTGTCATTTTTGAATTGATTTAATAATATAATATATCATCATGCTATATCTCTTAAGGGGTGAGTAGAGATATATTAGTGGTTGTATACAGTTTGCGCTTATAGGTCGTGCCCAACGTGACCAGTAGCGCAGCTGATCGCCGTTCTCATGACACTAGTACTCATTTCTATATATTAGATGCTATGCGTGTTTCCTCACGGTGTTTTCCTTCATTTTCTTTCACGTACCGGGATACGAACCTATGACGATTCACGTTCCCACGCATAGAAACCGCTCCCTTATCCACTAGACTACTACAGCCTCTTTTAATTGATTTGATGTAACAATATAAAAAAAAGATCAGTAAATTACTTTATAGCAGTTTTTTATGATCCTACCTGCGTCGCCGAATGTCCTGGGTTCAAGTCTCGGTAGGGGCAAACTGTACTATGATGATGATGTCCTAGCCGGATTCGGCCACGGCGACTGTTTCAACACCGGTTAAGAAATTCGAGGTCCAGTTTTCGGAAACAGTCAATTGCGCAGGAGATATTTAAGTGCATAACTGGACGCGCTGCCAGAAAAGCACTCTCTCGTCCGAGCTCCCTCAGGCCAGATGGAATGGAGAACCAGTACGAGTTGGAGGGAGCAGGATGCAGGTTTGGTCGAGTTTTCCTTCTCTGAGCACCTGGTTGAATTGCGGTGTTAAAGAGATACCTTAGTCGCCTTTTACGACACCTCAGCAAGAAGAGGGGGTGCTATTCTATTCTGCCGGCAGCCACCACGGCACTATGATAAGGAGATTACATGTGTATATGTATATAAAACTAGCTGCGGTGACCCTGCGTTGCTCGGGCAGAAATTATTGAATCACTTTGAAAATTGATCTTCGACACCGCAACGCATCATGTGCACCGGCTTTTAGTTTGGAGCTACTTTAATAACTATACATAAATGTAAAAGCTACACTCTTTTTTTAACTGATAGATATGTATCTCCATGAGTATGAAATGTACGTTTTTTAAAAGAATTACAAACAGCAAAAATAACTATTTCCGGCGTTTAGTTTGGAAATTACAGTGGGTTTGTATTCATTTATGAAATAATGATAAAGCCCTGAGGTGATTCGTGCTTGCGACCTCTGAGCTGGCCGGCGTAATGTGTGGCTTCGGGACAAAACGACCACAAAGGTGACGTGCCACTGAAAGCTACAAGCTAACATTTTTTTATTAGAGAAGCAGGTATTGTGTGCATAATCTCCTGCTTGCTTCCATTTATCCCAGGATCTAAGGTGGCAAGGCGGGGCCAAGTCTTCATGAAAAAATGGGACTGGAAATTTGTACAATCCTTTGTTTTTATGTTTTAAAAGGCAACTCAAAGGTCCCATAGGATACCGTTAAGCGTTTACAGATATTGACATAAAGATAAAAAGAAATATAATAAATACTAGTGAATTATAGTAAATTAACACAAGGGATGTTTATAAATCAAGGAAATAAAAAAAAAATAGTTTAAAAGCGGTAAATTATATTCAGCGGACACCGAAACTAGATGTACATGTATATTTGCTATCAGTACTATCCATGAAATGTAATATGATTCTTACAGTTTATATCTGCTACGTAGCTTCAATCAGATCTTAAATAATATTTGTATATCTAACCATGCGCATGCGCCCAAGCAGTCCAATTTAAAGCGATTACTAGAATCTCGCTTTTAATGAGACAGCTCCCTAAAGGTATCATTATAATTACGCCGCTTGTTTAGGCTGAGTGATTGATGTTTCACGAAGCGGAGGAACGAACTAAGTTCGATGCCCGGGTGGTTTTTTATTGGCGGCAAAAAAAATTGACTTTCGCTGCACCAATAGTTGTCCCAGGATCCAGGCAAAAGCTGGTGGAATAGCTATTCGTTCAATAATGATCGTGGGCATTTGTAAGGCCCGAATTACAATTTTAACAGGACCTAAGAATACATACTTTTTTTTTTGTTTTTGTTTTTTTTTTTTTTGTTAACCCGGTCGAAATCCCTACGGACCGTCAGGGGAAGTGGTGAGGGCCACTCCCCCCGGTGTGTCGGACCTGCCCCGACTAAAACCACCGGGGTGCTAGCACTGCCTCTCCTCGCCTTCGCCGCGCCTGGGAATCCGGATACTTCCGAGGTAAGAATTCAGTCTACTTAATTTGGAAACTTACCAGTGGACAAGTACCAGTTGTGGTGGCTCCTGGCACGTATATCTGGGTTTTTACAGACTAACTAGGGATTAAGGCATCACATGCTCACCAATGAAGGAAAACATCGCGAGGGAAATCGCGTGAATAGAAATGACATATGAAAATATTCTGAGAACGGCGATTATCTGCTCTAGTGGTTACGTTAAGCACAGTGACGCGCATAGGGTATTTGGACAAGATAAGCAGAAATTACGCAATTATTTTAATATTATAAATATTATTATAGTAAATACTGGCAAACCCGGCGAACCTCGTTTCGCCACCAGATGGCCTCGTTTTGGTTTTTAGTTAGCGTTTGAAAGAACGTGCGCATAATAAATGTCACATGCAATTAACTCAGCAGAGTACAATGAGTAGCTGTCAAACAATGTATAACGCATCGGCGCCATCTAGTTAAATTACTGGTGCGATCTGCTCCACCGCCAAGCAAAACCATATTGGTTTGTAGTACATGCTATGTATCTCAGATGGCGCTGTATGTGAAAAATGATATTCCCCGTTTTCCTGCTTTTCTGTTGAAAATTTTCTTGAATTTTGTTTGCTATAAGCCTCACGGAGCCCGAGACCTTTCAAACGAATGCAAAATCGTGGAAATCGGTTCGTGCATTCTGGAGTTATAGCGCCAGGAAGGAAAACCGGACTTATTTTTTATATAATAGATTATATTGCGCTCATAGGAAAGATACACAGGGTAAAAATTGAATAGGTATGAATATAAATATTTTCATGTTTTGTTTAACTTTAAGCAATTTATTCCAGACTTATTTATTGTAAAGGCATGCAATGCTTTAATGCCAGTAGCGTTCATTTCATAGATGTATAAAAGCATTGCATGCCTTTACGGTAAATAAATCTAGAATAAATTGTTTAAAGTTAAACAGAAAAGTGAACTATCTATATTCATATCTATTCTATATTCACGTCATCTATCTTTCCTATGAAAACAATACAATATTTACTATCATAATATAATATTCAAGTTAATTACGCGAATTCTGCCTACCCTGTCAAAATACCCTATGCACGTCACTGTTTAATGCATATATAAAATGACCGCTACGGGTTAGCACGATATATAAGCGCAAAGCATATACAACCAATAATGTATCACTGCACACACCGTAAGAGATATAGCGTTAATATATATTATTATTTATTTATCATGTTTACATTATAAAATAAATACATATAAAAAGATAACATATCAATTTTTAAATATAAAAACATGTCGACCTACGGGATCGAGATCCGAGGCCCATGCCACTGATAGGAGCTCGGAGTGATGAACCTCTTAAGACTGAGTAGAACTGCCTTCTGTATCCGGACCTTGATCCAATAACCAAGCGAGAGGCTCTTAAGGTGGTAATCGAAGCTCTTTGCGACCAGCCCATTAGTCGATACAACTTTCGGGACAATAATCGTTAAATCCACATCCCACATGCTGGTAATCTCGTCTTCTTCTCTTTTGTTATTATTATAACCAGTGCAGCACTTACCAGCGTGCACAGAGAAGAAGGATTTGACGATTTTTTGCTGTAGCAGCGGGGTGGTAGGGCGTCGGTGCCCGTCTGGATCGCGACCACAGTACATGGGTGTAGAGCCCGTCATAGTGACCAGTTTCGGCTTGTCACGTTTCGGGATCAGCTTGTGTATATCCAGTAACTCATATACCTAGAGACCTTCAGTCGTGGTATATGTGGGCCGGCATGACGACGGAGACTATCAATGGATTTTCGTCCTTTGATGGTCGCTTTCGTTTTTTGTCTACACTGTACTTACCATCAGGTACTCTGTAGTCACTATGTCGACCCAGTGTAAAAAAAAAGTATGTAACCTTTAGTGTGTGCTTTCCCGTACATGTAAAAAGTATCGTCTATTGTTAGGATATCTTCGTGAGAAAAACTATAATAATTTTCTATACCTAATCTTGTTGTAAGATAAGATCTGAGTTTCCCAGGTTTCTTTCTAGGCGTTCACAATTGTGAGACTGTTTTTTTGTAAGATATTAGACTTCGGTACTTCTTTATCTAGTATAAATATAGACATAGAGCTTGACAGACCGAAATATGCAAAAGGACATATAAACAAATTACTATGCCTCAAAAGTTAAGCCATAAATCATATATATTTAAGTAAAACAACATAATGAGTGCTCCAAAGAGTAATTTAACTATCTTTCATCCTCTCTCTTCCATAATAGATCCACGCGCGTTGGCTTACGGAGTCACAGCTATACGGTATCTCACATCCCGGCTAGGACTAAGAAGTTCTCTAACTCCTTCTTTTGTCGTGTCGTTAGGCTGTGGAATGGTCTTCCGGCAAGCGTGTTCCCACCGTCCTATGATACAGGGTCTTTTAAGGTTGCATAAAGAGATGTTTGTGCAGGCCAGCATTATCGCTGCGACGATTGGTTTTTCTTGATCATTGATAATCTTTGTCGTTTTTTGAACTGTATTATACTTACTATCAGGCATTATCTAGTCACTGTCTCGAGTCTGGATAAAAAAACATGAAATTTTGATGTATGGTGAATTTATGATTTTAAATACCTTATGTAGCTTCTGTCTCCTATATCAAGAAATGCTATAGAGTTTAGGCAAGACAAACAGAAAATATATTTTTTCAATTTTAATCACGTTATTTGTATTTAATTTTATTACTTTTTTTTTACACTGACTCGTCATAGTGACTACAGAGTACCTGATGGTAAGTGCAGTGTAGTCGAAAAAACGAAAGCGACTATCAAAGGATGAAAATCCATTGATAGTCTACATCGTCATGTCGGCCCTCGTATACCACGACTGAAGGTCTCTAGGTATATGAGCTACTGGATATACACAAGCTGATCCCGAAACGCGACAAGCCGAAACTGGTCACTATGACGGGCTTTACACCCATGTACTGTGGTCGCGCTTCAGACGGGCACCGACGCCCTACCACCTCGCTGCTGCTCGTTTGGCACCACCCAGGAGTCACGTGTAGGGAAACTAGAGTAAAGCCTACGGACGCGAGCAGCTTCGACTCCCAACTTAACTTGACTTGGGGTAAATCCTCATGTTGTATTAAATGCTGGTCAATGTACCAATATAACTAGGCAGCAACAGTAGTAATGCTGACTTTATTGTAGCTTTTATACGACATTGGCTTAAAAATGTTTCATTAAGGAAAATATTGAATATAGAGATGGCGATACTCCACAAAAAAAAAGGGTTTTTAAATTAAGTCACAAAAAAATCTCCTTACGAAAGAATGATTTCTAAAAATAAAGTTTTATGCAGTTTGTATTTACAATATCACATCCTTTTTATAGAAAACCAGAAAGGTGTTGTCTTAAACGATCTCTTACCATTAAAAACAGGAAATTTCTTAGTTCAGGGAACTTAATAATTACCGTTATTTATACAACCTTACTTAAGTATCAGTATAAAAGAAGATAGCACTCGTAAGAAAAATATTGATATTTATTTGTATTTGCTCGAGTTCATTCACTTTGTTTGTTGTTTCAGTTACTTGTGAATGATTTTATGCTATTATCAACACAAAAAAATGGAACGTCAAGCTTTTTGGGTAAAAATCAATTCAGTACTATATCGATTCAAAAACATCGATTTTTTTTTTACTGCATAATTAATTCTTTGATAATTTGTCTCAGATTGCCATCCCTAGTTCACTTTAGTTAGAGTCTATGTTTGCTGGTGGGTGGAGACCTCTCGCTGCCGACATTGGTTTCACTAATGGTCGGCAGCGAAGGTACATGGAGGGCGGTCCTGCGGTTCGCCGAGGACGTGCTAGCTAGGGAGGAGGCGGCGGAGCGGGACCGGGAGGCGCTGGCTACAACATCTTTGGCAGTGTCGTGGAAGGTGGAACACCCCGGGGCTTTTAGTCGGTGCAAGTCCGACACACCGGGGGCGGCCATCACCGCCCTCTGAGGTCCGTAAGAGATTTCCCCCGGGTTAAAAAAAGAGTCTATGTTCACGCTCATATGGTCTTTTTCTTTCTAAATTATTGGTACTAATAAGATTATTTTAAATATTTTAAGGGGTCTCATATGCGCAAAAAATCCGTCCAAGTATTTATAATGAGTATAAAATGCGAAAATATGTTACTAATAAGCTTCTAAAGATAATTTAACTTAAAAAAATGTACCTAAACTAACAAGAACAAAGTAGCATTGTTGGATTGATTCCTAGAAAATCCTCGAGCGGGTCTCGTTAAGGGTCGTTAGAGGATATTTTTCGCTCTTTCTGGACCATCGCATACCGTTCACTAATTACAGGTGTATAACAAGGTTGCTAGATTAAGTTTCTCAATTACCCCATATTACTGAAGATTTTCCTTAAAATAGCATGTTTTGAAATGTTACCCATTTTCTTTTAAATAGGAATTAGAACAAATTGTTCATTTCAATTATGCTTATTAATTAGAGTGAAAAGAAATAGTTCTAGGTTGCTCAGTCAGTCATTATAAAATTTACTAAGCTGATTTCCCTTTGCCGCATCCTCACAACATAGGTTTTTTTCTTTTGTTGTTTTCTTTCTTCACTAACCTATTCTTTTGTATTTTATGTTATGTTGTGTGAGAAATAAATGATTTTTCTTTCTTTTCACATATATTGTTTACATATTATTTTACAACATCTTATTAATATTCCAAAAATCTTATGTAAGCAAGACACAATCGGTATATTATACGCAAATAATTATAATTACAATTTAAAAATCACTCATTTTTGAGACTGACGAATAAGGTTTGAAACATAACATGATTCAAGGCGGCTTACAGTTTAAAATATCTCTTAGTTATTTTTGTTTCTCCTAAAACTTCCTCAATGATTTAATTTTCCCGAAATATTGACAAGACTAATTTTTTTCCCCAAAAATGAGAAAAGACCCCAATTCTATCAACCCTAGTCCACAATGAGATTCCCGCAGTTCGCGCCAAATGTACCGCGTTATTAATGGCCGACAGTTGACACCTGTACCATTGTTTTGCGAAGGATTTTTTAATTAGTATGTTTTATTACTGTCATTAATAAATCGAGTTTATTTTATTTTTTACATTTTTAGGAAAAGATACAGTAATAAATAAGCAATATAAAAAAATACGCAAGCCAGTGAAGTATCCAGAAAAAGAATGCAAAACAAAAATCAAGCTAAGTGACATGAAAAAATATTTAACCCTTTATGGCGCCGTGTTGTATTTCTACAACATACCACTCAAATAGAAGTAACAATAAAATAAATGCGGACAGACTGACTTTGCTTGGTGTTATACGGTACCAACAAAGCATTCTTACCATTTAGTGACAATTCAGCTCACTAGATGACGAGACTTAATAATTAGGTAATGATGTTTCATTGTAGTGTCGAACGAATACACGCCTGTTTTCAGGTTTTCAATTTCATTTACGAAAAATTAATTCTTGGTGAAATACTAATATTTGACTGTTGAAATTTTTGTAAGTAAGCGGTAAGAGGATGTTTTTTAATAATCTGTTACTAATTTTAAGTTTAATAATTTAGTATTAACTAATGTTGCATTTCTAGTACATGCAAGGTTTTTAAGAATTATAAACGATAAATTTTTAAAATTTTTATAATTATTATTTTCGTTAACTATGCACTATTTACCACCTAGTTTTTACAAAATTAACAAATTTAACGACCTTGTGTCATAAAGGGTTAAAATTTACTAAAGCGATTAGAAGTTACGTGAAACAAAATCTGAATTATCTAGATCATAAATATCTTTAGAAAACTAAATATTTATATATTTATCATACGCCGAATCCCTATTAGGGCTAGCAGAGAGATCCCTATTCTTAGAAACCTCTATCGCTTCCTTAACATTCGTTGATACGTTCGCGAACTATCGCTCCGTATCGAGAACAAGGTTACTTCGATTAGTAAAGTTACATCATCGCATGTAAGGGTGGTAATTTTGAGGTGATAGGCCTATTGCCCGAACTTATCCTGTCGCGTTTTGGAATCAGTTTGTGTATATATTAGGTCCTTACATATGAAATTGGCGTTTTTCGTACTGGCCACTTTAATCACAAATTTCTCCTCTTTGGTAAGGAATTCCAAATTCAAATTTGTACAGCTATAGACTCATGTATTTGTGCTTCGATGATCGTCATTCATTTGTTTTTTTCTTCTGTTTTTTTCTGTTTGCGTCACTCATTTTACAAAATGGAAAACTTAAAATATCGCATTATTTACGAGTACGAGTTCCGCCGTAGCACTAGTGCTGCGGAAACAACTCGAAGGGTGAATGATGTGTATGGCGGTCGTGTTGCAAAAGAAAACACAGTTCGTTTTTGGTTCCAACGTTTTCGTTCTGAAAATTTCGACCTGCAGAACAAGCCCCGTGGACGGCCTGAGACTCAAGTTGATAATGAAGAGTTGAAGGCTATTGTGGAAGCGGATCAATCGCAAACCACGTCCGAGTTAGCTGCAGGCTGCGATGTTAGTGATAAAACTCTTTTAATTCACTTGAAGCAAATTGGGAAGATTAAAAAGCTTGAAAGGTGGGTACCTCACGAATTGACTGAAGCAAACCGGCAAACGCGCGTCGACTGCTGCGTTACATTACTAAACCGGCACAATAATGAACGTATTTTAAACCGAATCATTACCTGTGATGAAAAATGGGTTCTTTACGATAATCGGAAGCGCTCAGCGCAATGGTTGGATCCTGGCCAGCCAGCCAAATCCTGCCCCAAGCGAAAATTAACCCAAAAAAGTTACTTGTAAGCGTTTGGTGGACTAGTGCCGGTATTGTTCATTACAGTTTTCTCAAATCTGGCCAGACTATTTCGGCTGATGTCTATTGTCAGCAATTGCAAACCATGATGGAAAAGCTAGCGGCTAAACAACCTAGGCTGGTTAATCGCTCTACGCCACTGCTGCTTCACGACAACGCTAGACCACACACTGCGCAACAGACGGCTACTAAATTAGAAGAGCTTCAATTGGAAAGTCTAAGACATCCTCCGTACTCCCCGGACCTTGCTCCAACAGATTACCATTTTTTTCGAAATTTGGATAACTTCTTGCAAGGGAAAAAATTCAACTCCGATGGGGCAGTCCAAATCGCCTTCAAAAATTTTATTAATTCCCGTCCGACTGGTTTTTTTAGTAAAGGGATCAATGAACTACCTATGAGATGGCAAAAGTGCATAGAAAATAATGGTTCATACATTGATTAATTAAATATATTATATTAAAAAATATTCGACTTTTTGTTCCTCCCATACAAAACGCCAATTTCATATGTAAGGACCTAATATAATAGTTCATATTAGGGATGTACCGGAGGCAGTTTTATCGGAAACGAAGTCGGAATCGGAGTCGTAGGCAATGTCAGTCGCAAGTGACGGCAGAATAAAATAGTTTTATTAAGAGACAAATAAAAACATTATTCAGTGAACCTTTTTAATTAGAAAGTGATAAATTTACAAACACACAGACAATAAAAATTGCTGTGTTTCTTATTAAAATTTTCCCATTAACAGTGGACAAATCAAATCAAATTTGCTCCAGGGTTGTTTTTGTGTTAATCTATATTTTACTTAATTTAATGTAAATGTAAAATAAAAAAACCTTTTAGTAATAAATTTAAATGTACATTTGGTTTTAAATTTAATAATTTTAATCATATTTTTTTAACCTATAAATAAATTTTTAAAAATGTCTCTACAAATTAAGTAGTACTGATTGTTTGATTAATTGATATTATGTTTCAACAACATATAAAATAAAATCAAATGAATTGACTACGACAGTGGTAACCTCCGATGAGTACCTCCGATTAAAAAGTTTCGGAACCGAAGTCGGAACTGGAGTTGTAATAACAATCGGAAGTTCCGACTTATCAGAGTCGGAGTCTAAGCTCCGTAACATCCCTGGTTCATATACCTGGCGACCTACCATCGTGGTATGTGTACCAACATAGCAATTGCAACTGTCAACGGATTACATCCCTTGGTGGTTGGATCTGTTCTTAGATTACAGTGCATGTTCGACCAGATGTAATGTTGTCACTATATTGAGCCAGTATAAAAAAAACTAAAATATCATGATGTAAAATCTCCAATTACAACTATAGTGAGGAAGCAAAAAAGTCCAAGTTCATCGACAACACGCTTTAGTTCAGACAGATCGCTTTAATGAAATAACAGCAAAAACAGCGCGTATTCGTGATAACGGGTGGCCATTACCGTTAAAGTGAATTTTGACCGGATTCCTACAGCGATCGGTAATCGAGTATTGATTTTGGCCTCGTTTTCGCGAAATCTTTTTATGTAATAACTAGCTGTACTGAGCCGGCGTTGACCGGATACAAATGGAAACATAAAACATTAAAGATGAGGCTTAAGCTGTGATTTTTTGGCTCAGTCTTTACTCAAATATTACAAATTATATTATTTAATCAAGGTATTGTGATGGTCGTAGATCTCGGCAAGAATCTCTGTTTTCTTTTTTATGATTTACAGGTAAACGCTTGACCTCAGTCACAGCTGGTGGAAGGTGATGATGAGTTCGACTATAGACCGCGTCTGCCATACAAATGCCTATTCACTCTTCTCTTAAAGACTGCAAAGTCATATGATCGTGAAAATATGCTCGCTGGAAGCATATTCCACTCCTTAGCTGTTCGTATGATGCATATCTTCGTTCAGATATAAGGAACGTCCACCACATACGGATGGTCTCCGACACGGTTTCTGGAGGTTTTATGGGGCTGGTGTAATAAGAGATTGTAGCTCTAGAGCTCCAGTATAGATTTTGGCAGCACATCTTTACCTATGAAATAGAACATCGTGAAGAAAGTTGCATGACATTTAACACTAAACATCCCATAACGGGTCAAATGACCCATTTTGAATTTTTTGCATTGAAAATACAAGTATCATCTTTTTGGTTTTGCACATTTGACTTCATGACTTTTTCTAACTAATTAACCTGCAGTTAATTTAGTATTTTTTTATTATTATTTTTTTTGTTTTATTTATTTTGAGTAATACTTGAACTTGGCGCCGGTTTTCGAGAAGCCCGTGAACAACCAGAAGAAAAGAAATACAAAAGAATCGTTGCCTTAGTCTCCTACAGATGCTTATCAACGTAAGAAGTGTCAAATAGGATACTGGAAAGAAAATAAAACGAACAAAATTTGCTCTAAATGTAAAAAATATCTTTGTGGAAAATTTACAATGGACACACATGTAAAAATTGCGATGAGCAATAATTAAAAAATATTATTTTTACTTTTGTAATAGAAATGGACAATATACACTTTTTTTAATATAATAAATTTCATTATTATGTTTATTTCCTTCTTAACAACCATATAATACATTCAAGCAGGAAATAGGTATCTAAAAAGTGTTGGTATGATTAGTGTTAATAGAAATGTCATGTGTGCTAGTGCTGTGGAAACGGCGATTAGCTACACTACTGGTCATGTTGGGCGCGAAGTGTATACAGACATTAATGTATCTCTGCTCACCCTCAGTGGGATATAGCATGACGATATATTATTATAAGTATTGTAAGTCTTTGATTTATTTCAACTTTGACCTTCTTAGTGAATACTTACGTTAAACTTAAGTCCCTATCATATGTTAAGTTTTTTATCAAAGTGGAACTTAGTTTCAAAGCAACGTTGTAGCTGCGTCTATAATTCTCAGCCTTGGAGCTTCCTTGAGAATTAATTTTCCAGAAACGTCAAAATATGTATTTTTTTTTATTTCGAACCAAAATCTAGTTTTTTTTTTTCGTATTTGGTTCAACACATTTTACGGAGTCACGCTATACGGTCACTTACATCGCAGCTAGGACTAAGAAGTTCTCTAACTCTTACTGTATCCGAATTGTTGAGCTGTGGAATGATCTTCCGGCGAGCATGTTCCCAAAGTCCAATAATATTGGATCCTTTAAATCATTATTATTTTTTGGGTCATTTGGCAGACTGGCATACCATCGCAAAACGACCCAAAAAATAATAATGATTTAAAGGATCCAATATTATTGGACTCTGGGAACATGCTCGCTGGAAGACCATAATATAATTTATATAATTTATATATATATATAGATAGAAGATAAGTAGTCATAATAATATGTAGTTTATAGAGCGCTACATACATAATTACAGATTATATCTCTAAACACATCAATACGATATAAAGAGTTCAAATAAAATAAATAAAAGTAACACAGATAATAAAGTGTCGATTTGAAAATGATATCATCTAATAATACACATCAACTTGTCATCGATTTAAATCGATATAATTACGTGTTATATCGAATATCGAGTTTGAAAATAATAGTACGACTCTTTGTAGGGTCACCATACGTCTTGGTTTAACCAACGACCGAGTCCCGTTAAAATATTATTTATATCCGTCTCATAGTAATTTTCAAATAATTTAATCCCATTATATACACAGATTTAAATGATACATAGAAGTATAACCTAGTACAAAACGTGTGTCTAACTGTGTAACGATATGATTTCTGTTTTCATAAGTTCATTTATGCTCAGTTTTTTTCTACCGTATTTTTTTTTATAACGCTGTAGTATTTCCTGACTCAGGTAATAGATAGAAACGAAATAATGTAATTAAATTCTAATACGACGCGTTAACTACCAACTTAACGATAAAATTGCATGTTTTTCTATTTTAAAAGATTAATTCTAGCTTACATTTTGTCGCATTTACTCTAATTTAGAAGACTTTTTGTACTCTGTATACACTATGTATTTTTTTGTAATAAAGTATCTAATCTTTTTTATATACTATTATGTTCCTTTTCAAAATATTCTGCATCCCACTCCTGTCCTGATTTAAAGCTGAATAATCATGGTAAGCCCAAGTCTCCAGGCCAAGCGATGAAAAAAGTAAAATTGACACCAGTTTAAAAATAGAACACGCTCCCGGCGCTTTTACTCTATTCTTTTTAAAAAATGGCGACATTAATGTTTCCTTCCAGCCTGCCAATGTTTTACATTCACTTTAACTTTTTTGGAATGAAGGTTTTATTAGTTCGGCCGCAGATAAAATATAATGCCTTTGTTTTTTCTCTGTGGAGAACTTGAATGTTTATTAGTAATTGTTTATTTTTATTTATTGTAATACAGTAGAATTTTTAAGAAACTGTCGGGGCCTTCTTTTTTTTTTTTTGTTCACCCGGTGGAAATCCCTACGGACCGTCAGGGGAGCGGTGAGGGCCGCTCCCCCGGTGTGTCGGACCTGCCCCGACTAAAACCACCGCGGTGTTCCTTCTCCCGTCTGCCGGATGCTAAGGGCAAAGCCGAGCCATCTTCCTCGGCATCCGGCGACGTCCGGCCTTGTTCGGGCCTCATCTACTAAAACTGTTGGGGCCTAGTGGTTAAACACTCGTATCCATGCGCGGCAACGCGAAATGTACTAGTAGATTCAAACCCCGGTACGTACCTCTTATTTTTCCAGATTAAGTAAGGATTTAGGCATCACATGGTCATCGATGAAGGAAATGATCTATCTAATAGAATCTAATCTATAATATAAAAATGAATCGCTAAATGTCTTGATAAGCGCGAAACACGAGAACGGCTGAACCGATTTGGCTGATTTCTTTTTTGTTGTGTTTCTTGAAGTCTGGGGAAGGTTATTACGGAGAGAATTTTTATAAAAATTCCCTGCAACTCTCTAAAAATAACACTTTTCTGTATTCTCGTACAAAAAAATAGTTATAAGTCAATTTGAACTTTAACACCATACCATAAAGTTTAAATGTTAGTTGACGGGTTCCGGGAAGGCAAAACAAACATGAGTTACGTATAAATATTAATGTCAATATTTGTCAATTTTTATACATATAACATTAAGGCCAGGTTCCTTCAAACAATTTTCAAAAAAATCTGACGGTGAAGCTATTAACATTAAAAAAAACAATGAGACTTTGTTTTAGATAAATAGGGCAGAACAAGGTCTGCCGGGACAGCTAGTATCTAATAGAAATGTCATGTGTAAGTGCCTTGAGAACGGCGATCAGCTGCGCTGTTGGTCAAGTTATATATATATATATATATAAGCGCAACGTAGATACAGCCACTAATGTAGTTATACTCTACCTGAAAGGGATATAGCGTGACGATATGTATTTATTATTTTGCACTGAAAAAAACTTAGATAACTGGAGTTTCAAGAGTTAGATTTGAAGAACATGGTCAGTGGTACTTGAGGGAGTCCATAGCCCATGCATGAAAAAAAAAACAGCGTGTGAATGTTTTCATAAACAGCCTATTACGATGGTTTTCTAGAGATGGGCAACTCCTTAACCCATCTTCCTTAATTTGAAGAAGCCTGAGAAGGTTGAGAAGGTCGCGTGTGTGCCGGTACCGTGTTAGATTGTGCAGTTATCTCCCACGGCAATACCCAGGAGTTTTAGTCAGTAGGAGCCTTTTTGGTAACCAGGGTTAAATCCTGCAAAGGACCATAGGGGCCGCTGTGAGGGCAACGACCCTGGTATGTCAGACCCCTACGATTAAAAAACGCCGGGGTGTCCCTCTAATTGCTCCACCTGTGCCTGGGAAACCAAGTTCATCCAGACGGCTGGGAAGCAAAATGCCTTGTTGAGGCAACCTCTCTGGGAGGGGTGCGAGCAAAAAGCCCACCCCTCCAAAACTCCCTCTCTTTCAGGCGGTGCGCCAGGCATAGCGCACCGTTTCCTTCTCATCCGGGCAGCAGATTCCCTTAAGTCTATTGCTCGGCTTAGTCAGTAGGAGTCTGACGCGACCCCGACCGTCTCTCTCATAGCGATCGGAAAGTCCAATGATGGATTTGCCCCTGGTAAATAAGCGGTTAGATTTGAATATTGTAATTTGCCACGCCCACCGGGAAATAGCGAAGCTGATTGACAAGTTTTCCGCTTTTCTCAGCTGAAATGTCGGCATATAATGCTTGTCATTCAACACCTGAGATGCAGAACTGTCCGTCGTAAAACTTGTGTGTCATGGTTACGGATGTTATAGATTTAGCGTTGTTTTGTTTTGCTTTTTAACACATTAACTAACAGAAAATGCTAAGTACGAGTCGGCCTCATGAAGCGATGATTCCGTATAAATCTATAGTCTTAGAAATAACTTTTTTCACCCTGTTCCTTTCATAACAACCACGCGCGCAGGTTTTCGGAGTGACGGCTGTACGGCATCATAGCCCGGCTAGAATAAAAAAGTTCGCTAACACTTTTGTCGATTCGTTGAGCTGTGGACTGATCTGTCGGCGAGCGTGTTATGATTCTGCTTAATATCGAGAGCCGCCAAAACCCGCTTAAAGCCGGCTTATACACTGGTCGATCCTAATCCCGTTTCCCTTCCCTCTACCACTACTCCCACCACCACACCTCCTTCTTCTCATCCTAGGCCTCATCCAGATCCTGTTTCAACACGGAATCTTCCAGCCCAGGATGACCTCAGAAGGACACGCTCGGGCCGTAAGGTCCGATTTCCTGATTTTTATCGCCCGTAGCGACGGTCTCTGGAGGGGAGTGATGTGGCATACTCACTATTAATTTATTTATTTCTGTCTTTAAGATTATCTATTTTCTAATTCTTTATACTATACTGACCTATAACTAACAACTATTTTAAATAACATTATTATATCTTCACTTATTTATCTAAGTAATTTTATTAACACATTTCGTACTAACATACTTGATATTTAATCTTTAATATCGTGTCGTGCGATGGAAACGGCGCTAAGCCAGAGAGCCGCGGGATACCGGGGCGCGCGGGGGGATTGTACATGTGCACGCGACGCGAGCGCTTCACCGCCCGCGCGCCCGGCACAACAGTCTTGCTATCACACTGAGACTAGCTCCAAGCACCACTCGCTCGCTACTTATAGTTTTCGTATTGTGTTTATTTTCATGTTTTTATTCGTATTGTTGTGCTCTGTACTTTACTTCTACTTGGACTATCTTACTTGTGCTTCACTACTTCTACTGGACTTTGTACTGTGCTTATTAAACGTCTATCTACTTGCTGTCTGGACTTCTTCATTTCATTCTATCATCTCATCTGTACACGCTATCCTGCGCTTTAGCCTACGGTAGGTTTACTATATACTTCCTGCATACCTACCACGCTAAAAGAGAATTGAGCGTGAATATACTTTTAGGGTGTACGCACTGTGTCTTAATCCGTGAAAATACGTTCCGAAGTGGCCATAGAAATATTTGTATGGTAACTTACGCACTATATCTGTCATCCATTATCCGATTGTTATCCGTAATCCGATATTCTATGATTCAAATCAGAATATTGTTGGAACGAAAAGCCGCAGTAGTGAGTGTATGAACGCGTGCGAAATTTTATCCGAGCAGCGTAGTGGACGGTGGGGAATTATGGAAATGTTTACCCCGAAAGAGGTATAGTGTGAAGATATATTTATTTATAGTATAAAAATGAATTGCAAAATGTGTTGATAAGCGCGAAACTCCAGAACGGCTGAACCGATTTGGCTGATTTCTTTTTTGTTGTGTTTGTTGAAGTCTGGGGAAGGTTATTACGGAGAGAAAAATTAAAAAAAATTGTCTGAAAAAGTCTTAAAACAACACTTTTCTATATTCTCATACAAAACATTCGTAATAATATTTAAAAGTCAATTTGAACTTTGACAACATACCATAAAGTTTAAATATTAGTGGACGGGTTCCGGGAAGGCAAAACAATTGAGTGACGTTAGTATCGTTTAAATATTATCAATATATTTGTCAAATATAGAAGAACTAGAAATAATTTATATGGCAGCACCACGTTTGCCGGGTCAGCTAGTTATTAATATATTTTTTTGTTATTCCGTAGTTCCTTCGTTCCCGAAATCTGTATTTTGACGGATTTCAATCAAAGGCAGTGCGTCGCTATTACATTCCAGTCACGTGAGATTTTATAAAACTACGTCATAATGTAGGCGAGGTTTTATGTGGGATTCACCAACTTATTTTGCGTCAAATTGCACAAATGTCATTGGAAAATCGACCTTAGTATAATGCTTTAAGAATCTCAGTTTATTTACGAGATGCCAATGAACATTGCCACTAAGCAAGGTCGGTCGTGCCAACAAAGAAAAGATTTACTGGTCCTTATATGGTTTCGCAGGTATAAAAAAGCCTTTTAGCCTAGATTTTAGGATGTTAAGGAAAAAAAGGTTTTAACCTAAAAGGTAGTCATCGGAATTTACTTCTTACATCAAGTTTCGATCAAATTTCAGTTTGGTGAATGTTAAAAATAGGCGAAATACTGGTTTCGCCTTCTAAAAGTTTCGTACTAACTTTATTTAATAAGTAATGATATATCATCACGATATATCGCTTTCAGGGTGAGTAGAGATATATTATTGGCTTACCAACGTGACCAGTAAGTAGCGTACGTGATCACCGTTCTAAAGAACTTGTATTATATAATTCCCAAAAATAATGGTTTCGTAATGTAACTAAAAATTGGCTCGACAAAGTGAGTACAATTAATCTGATGGTAAATACAGTATAGTCCAAAAACGAAAACGACCGTCAAAGGATGAAATCCGTTGATAGCCGTTTTTAGATTTTTACTTATTACTTGTGATATAATACTTCGTTTCTTGTTTTTCATAATTTTAGATCAACAGACAGTACCCTATAGGTTTCGATTCCCTGAAAATCGTGAAAATAATGAAAAATACAATATAAATGGACTTACTGTCTTTTGATTGCATTCACCTAGAAGTATGAGTTTTTAGAACTACAAGAAACTGTAGACTTGAATATCTTGTATAATATAAAAATGAATCCCTAAATGTCTTGATAAGCGCGAAACTCGAGAACGGCTAAACCGATTTGGCTGATTTCTTTTTTGTTGTGTTTGTTGAAGTCTGGGGAAGGTTATTACGGAAAGAAAAATTAAAAAAATTGTCTGAAAAAGTCTAAAAACACCACTTTTCTATATTCTCATACAAAACATTCGTAATAATATTTAAAAGTTAATTTGAACTTTAACACCATACCATAAAGTTTAAATGACAGTGCACGGGTTCCGGGAAGGCAAAACAATTGAGTGACGTATAAATATTAATGTCAATATTTGTCAATTTTTATACATATAGCATTAAGGCCAGGTTCCTTCAAACAATTTTCAAAAAACAGCCGACAGGGCAATAGGTTTTGGCAGAATAAAATCTGACGGTGAAGCAATGTGACTTTGTTTTAGAGAAATAGGGCAGAACAAGGTCTGCCGGGACAGCTAGTTGCTTATAAAAAAACTGGCTAAGTGAAATGAAAATGAAATGAAATGTATTTATTTTGCTATAACTTACAAAAAACTAAAAATTTAAATAGAGTAACACAAACAGTATACAGAAACAAAAGAAAATACAAAAACATACAAACATGGCGAAAATGGGCCCTCCATCAGCTTAAAGCCACAGAGGAAGTCTGCAGCGCTGGTTTTCGTGAAGGGCCCCGGTCGTGTTACAATAACATATAGCTTAAATATTAAATACAAAATAAATACGAGTATACTAAAATAAACTATTACATACAGTAAACAAATCGACTACAAAATGTATTAGTGATAGATACTATAGTAAGAATACCTAAATTTACCTAAAACAAAAGCAATAATAAATGAAATAGACTACTTGCAACTGATAGATTATTAAATTAATATCATTTTAATACTATTTTTTAAAGGTAATTTGGATGTGCGATTCGGACTTGCACCCCGAGGGATGCGTACAAATAAACTATGAAAGTACCGTACTTTGCTCAAACAGAAAGATTAAGCAGATTTAGGGACAAATTTAACTTTGTCGTTGGTAAACGGCTGTCCCAAGACATCAATATAGGTCGCTCTCTTTTTACCAACTTTTTTTTTTGTAACCCGGGGAAGTCCCTGACGGACCTCAGAGGGCGCTGAGGGTCGCCCCCTGGTGTGTCGGACTTGCACCGACTAAAGCCCCCGGGGTGTTCCTTCTCTCTGTCTAGCCGGGACCGGAGGCACAGCAGCGTCCACTTCTCCGGCCCGCGACGACGTCTGGCCTATTCGGTCTCTGTGTTTACGAGGGGCTAAGTAAAGGGCCACCCATCGCTCTCCTCATAAGTAGTCTTGAAGCGGTGTGCGAGAACACGTCACACACCGCTCTCGCCAGGCGTATTTCCAGTTGCGGAGGACGGCCTTTGGCAAAGGCCCTCCTCCTTCGTCCTCTTCTGCGTGGCCGACGCCACCGGGGCCGGCTATTGCCTCCCTGACCCTCTCCGCCGCCTCTTTCGCCTCCATAGCACTCTCACAATATGTGACGACCGCCTGCCGTGCTCTGCCGCTGCCGATTCGCGCGAGCGAGCGCCGGCAGCGACAGGTCACCACCCATCACCCTGACGAGGTCGGTCCTTTCGGAGGCCCAGGCTGGGCACTCCTCTACTGCGTGCTGTGCGGACTCATTGAGGCATCCGTCACAGTTCTCTTTTTACCAACTGCAAATACAATTATATCTCAATTTTTTTTTTGTTATGTAGCTAAAGGTTTCGGAATTTTTCCTGTATTCGTGATATAGTCCTTTCAGTAGAATGTTCTCTAGTTATAATGGCATCTTTCACTCTTCCTTGCCCTCAGCCAAACCTAAGATTTTGCAGTGCGTGCAAATGTAGCGCGTTTTTTCGTTTTCCGACGATTCTATGTGTCTGATTTATTAATAATAGCATTATATACTTTGCTTGTTGTGTTCACTTGTTTAGGACACACCTTTTGTATTATTTTCGTAAGATTTCGTAAGGAAACTGGTGAGGACAGGCGTCCTCAGCAACCAGTTTCTAGGTGTCGGTTTTTTTACCTATATCATTGTCACTGTGCCTGAAAGGACTGTTTGTCGTTAATTAACGTGGAAATCTAGAACTAGCTGTGTTTGCCTTCGCTAACAAATATAAAAAGACCTTTTTAAAGAGACACAATATCCCGTTTGCCATTCGTTTCGCCTACATCTCAGTTGCTAATTGCATATTACAATATTGCTTAAATATGAATCATTTGTAACGGTCCGTGTAGGTCATTGGCGGCGCGGCCATATTTGTTGACTCCATATTTAGCGCTAGAACCCGACTAAATGAGAAACAACAATCTACACAGAGTTAAGACAAAGAATATTTGTTACTCTAAGAGCGAAATCCGTGAAAATACCTTCCGAAGTAAGCATAGAAGTACTTATATTTTGTGAGTGATGCTGTCGGTAAGAATTAAACTTAAAGATCAGTGGGGGAGTCGAACATCGACGTAGAGTTGCCTGTCTCTCGGTCTTTTACCGGTTGCACGGTGGAGAGTGTTCTCAGGAACTGCATTCTTTGATTCCACCAGCCCCATTCCATCACAAAACCACTAGACATCGTATCGGATACCATCCGTATGTGGTGGATGTTCCTTATATCCGCACGAGAAGATTCGCTTCTACATTCATCATGCGAACGGCTAAGGAATGGAATATGCTACTAGCGGCCGTATTTCCGCGATCTTGTGACCTGGGAGTCTTTAAAAGAAGAGTGAATAGGCATTTGTTAGGTGGACGCGGTGCATCATCGGACTCATCTTCACCTTCCACCAGGTGTGATTGAGGTCAAGCGTTCGCCTATAAGTAATAAAAAAAAGAAGATAATCTGCAGTAATTTGTTGAACTATAGAGTATTTAGCGTGGTAGGTATGCGGGAAGAAGAAAGTAGACCTACCGTAGGCTAAAGCGCAGGATAGCGTGTAAAGATGAGATGATGAAGAAATGAAGAAGTCCGGACAGCAAGTAGATAGACGTTTAATAAACACAGTACAAAGTCCAGAAGGAATAATGAAGCACAAGTATGATAGTTCAAGTAGAAATAAAGTTCACGACACAATAATATAAATAACAAACACAAAAAATAACAATGCGGACGAAAACTATGAATAGCGAGCGAGTGGTGCGTGGAGGTGCGTCGAATGAGATATCGAGACTATTGTGCCGGGCGCGCGGGTGGTGAAGCGCTCGCGTCGCGGGCGCCCGCGCAATCCCCCCGCGCGCGCCTGTATACAGTGGCTCTCAATCTTACCACTCACCACATACGATTCCAAAGCATGACACAGTACGAAAAGAAAGAAGTTGAAAGATAGTAGGCTACATCACTCCCCTCCAGAGGCCGTCACTACGGTCGATAATAAATCAGAAAAGTGAACCGTTCGGCCTGAGTGCTTTTTAGTGATGTTATCCTGAGTCAGGTGGTTCTGTTTTATAAGAATAGATTCAGGATTAAGCCTAGGGTGGATATTAGAAGTAGCGGAAATAGGAGTGAAAGTGGAATCGGGAGCAGATTGGGACAGTGTATAGACCGGTTTGAGAGAAGTATAAGATGTTGGTGGTAATGTAGTCCTAATGTGATGTACTGTGCTACACTTTGGAACCACGGGTCTGCCCGATGGGAGAACAATATCAGGAAATTTTGATTCAATATCGCGGGAACACGTGTCATCTGTCGCTATCTTCCGTGAGCTTCCATCGTTGCCGTAGTCGCAAGGTTTATTACATTGTCGAGCTTGTGCATTAAACTTATTATGGTACCAGCACAGTGGATATTTTCTGTAGCTGGCATGGGATCGCATCCTCTGTCGTAAAGAAGAATGTCCTGCGTTATTGGTGGTGCTGCAGGCCGTAGAGGTGCAAGATAATGACATGTGCTCCGACAGCTTTTGTGTAAAATGTTGTACTAGGGTCTTGAGCTCCACAATTTCGTCCGCTTCGTGTGATGTATGTGTGCTGCTACTGGGTGCAGCGGCGATGGTGGAAGATGACATCATCTCATGAATGTGGTCAGCCAGATCCGCGAGTTGGTCCAAGCGCTGGTTGGGTTGAGATTCCAGTAATGCTTGAAGGTCGCGGGGGAGGCGGCTACACCAAATTGTCCTGAGAACGTCTTCAGGCACGAAAGATCCAGCCAAGTCTTTTATATGTTTCAGGAACTGAGATGGTTTCCGGTCGCCCTGTTCCTCGTTGGTCAGAAGCTGTTTGATCTTGGTCTCGTGAGATTCAGAAAGACGCTTGATAAGCTCGCACTTAATCTGTTCGTACTTGTTGTGTACCGGAGGATGGATAATGATGTCCTTCACGGCTTTACAGTATTCCATGGGCAAGTTGTTCGTGATGCATGAAAATCTTGTCATGTCATCTGTGATGTGATAATTGTAAAACTGTGCTTCAAGGAGTGCAAACCAAAGTTCAGGTTCCTCTGATGAGAATGGGTGCACTTTCATACTTAAATGCCGGAAATCGTGATGTGTCGTGTTGTCGGGTATTGTAGAAACACGCGCTCGGCGCGGTTGCCGTGTGGTTGCAATACCTTCAAGTTTTGAAGTAACGTTCTTCACCGTATAACTCATCTTCAACGTCGAGAAGTCACCAGTAAAGCGATGCTGATGATGATGGACGATGATAATATCGCCCGATGTCGACAGTAGAAGTGGAAGAGACGAAACGGGAGTATTGAAGGCAGCAAAGTTGAAACACGTTGAGTAATACACATTAAAAAGTCACAAGGTGAAATGATATAGCACAGATATAGTTCGAGGAGAAATACAGTTCAAGAAGAAACGAAGTTCACAGCACAACAATGTAAACACGAAAATAATAATGCGAGCGAAAACTGTAAATAACGAGCGAGAGGAACGTAGTGGCGCGTCGAATGTGATAGCGAGACTATTGTGCCGGGCGCGCGGGTGGTGAAGCGCTCGCGTCGCGGGCGCCCGCGCAATCCCCCCGCGCGCGCCTGTATACAGTGGCTCTCAATCTTACCACTCACCACATACGATTCCAAAGCATGACACAGTACGAAAAGAAAGAAGTTGAAAGATAGTAGGCTACAAGTATAAAGCAATCACGGCCGTATAAAAGCGATAAGTTTTGGTACATTAAGCAAATTTTTAACCCAATTGCATGTGGATTCGAGATTGTAAAAATTATGGCGGTTTCACGGTACAGTTTTTAGATGATTCTAACTTTCAGACCAACTGACCTACTGAAGTTTTTTTAATTTAGATCACTGCTTGTAAACATTGATCTAAATAGTCTAAATTAATCTAAACAGTTTAGTAGAGATCATGTTATTCAATATAATTTTAATAATTATTTAAACTCTTTAGACATTTCTTCATATAATTTTAATTAAAATTTTACAATCCAGTAAAACAACTCTGACCCAGCTCAGTGACCACACAAAGCGTATTGGTACGCATGGTGCGATCCAAAAAATAACTGCAAGTATCAACAGTAAAGAAAAACAATCGATAGCCGAAGTTATCATGCCGGCCTGCACAAATATCTCTTCACGCTTCGCTTAATGAACCTAATATCATAGTGTTCGAGTAAAAGAACATGAGTCGGCAGCTGTGAGCAGACTATGGCGTGATGCATATCGGTTCGGTAGATGGCGTTGTGCAAAATTGCATCGCGTTATAGTTTCGTTCACAGCAGCTGCATATAAGGCAAAGGTACCATATTGTAGATCGTGACGAAAAGACAGAGAAAGAAAAGAGATATCAAGTATTGGTTTTAACGTGTTATATATGTGAAGTAATTCAACCGGTGGTGACCTGTATCTAGTGGTTTCAATTCAATCTCCCCGCTCATGACCCAGTAAAGGGAAATCTGTACACATAGGATGATGAGAACACGCTTGCCGGAAGACCATTCCACAGCGCAACGACTTGGCAAAGTAAAAGCTAGAGAACTCCTTAGTCCTAGCCGGAATATGAGTTGCCGTGTAGCCATGACTTTGCAAACTCGCACGCATGGTTCTCTTACGAAAGACAGAGGGTAGATCAAGATTAAATAGCTCTTCAGAACACTCGACGTGATACTTACGGAATTAAATCCCACATACACTGTTGTAAAAATCCTGTCTGACCCATGAATGCGTTACTCAATATCGATACCAGGATTTATTTAAATTATCCGTTTTAGTCGAAGAGCAAAAAAATCCGAACAGAATGAAAGTTAATTAAAAGGGGATAGCTTACATGGTAACACCGAGAGCGTGCGTAGCTCGTGAACAAAACAAAAAGGAAATCAAAGGATCATGCCAGTAGGTCATATCTTCATTGAACTCAAAGCACCATTTATCAATTAAATCGTTTATGACCGGTGGTTGTGGGTGTGGATCACCACAAAGAAAGGTAAGAAAGATAAGGATTTCGGCGTTTTACTGTTTATTTGCACTTTAAGGCACACCGAACTGCGACGCACACGCACGTACTCTAGCTTCGGGTCTCGGTAGTCAACTGCTTTAGCAAGAGCATCCCTTGCGCGCGCGCACCCCTTACCCCGCGCGTTCTGTAAAACCCTAACGACCTTTAGGGCGTTTAACACAATTACGTATCGGGCGGCGTCTACTTGCTATATGTTTCATTTATTTTTAAAGTGATTTTTGTAAGTAATCCGAGAATAGATCGCATGTGAAATAATTCAATTTCCTCAATTATACATGACAATAACTTTTTAATGTTCACTAATAATGTAATTTTGTGATTTATTTTGCTAATGTGTCATCAATATGCCTTTTTTGGGTGGGACAAGGTTTTCAAAACACTATATAAATGTTTCACAAGATTTCAAAATTATTGAGACTAAAATTATGGAATTAAAAAATTCATGGAATGATAATCAAGTACAAAATGCTCGGTTAAAACAAATTTCCGGAAGCTCATATATGATAATTTTATTCTCTTGTGTTTTTTCTTTAAATATATAACGTCATATTGCAATTAAAATCAGATCACGACTTGACAAGTCGCTATAGAACGTTGAAAGATATTGTTCTATTTATTATACGATCATATTTATGGCTCGTGTACGGGGTTTCTTCACATACAATCATATATATATTTATATGCCTTAAAAAATCATAAGTGAATCGGTGTTTATTGGACGATAGCGTTCCATCTTCAATCCTATTTTCTATTAGGTGAGCTTGAAGTCAAGAGTAAATCTATTTACAATAAAAAACAAACTTACCTTTCGCGACAGCGGCGTGGACAAAGCACAAGCATGCCAGTAATCTCAAAGCGGCCATCTTGTATTTAGTTAAACACTTTTGTAACACTATTTTTATCTGAAACAATTACAAAACAGTTGTTTAATATTAAGATAAATGTAATTAGGCGTGGTGGCTGCCGGCAGAATAGAATAGCACCCTCCTCTTCTTGCTGAGGTGTCGTAAAAGGCGACTAAGGTATCTTTTTAACACCGCAATTCAACCAGGTGTTCAGAGAAGGAAAACTCGACCAAACCTGCATCCCGCTCCCTCCCGATCGTACTGGTTCTCCATTCCATCGGGCCTGAGGGAGCTCGGACGAGAGGGTGCTTTTCTGGCTGCGCGTCCAGTTATGCACTTAAATATCTCCTGCGCAATTGACTGTTTCCGAAAACTGGGCCTTGATTTTCTTAATCAGCGTTGAAACAGTCGCCGTGGCTGAATCCGGCTAGGACATCATCATTTTTTTCAAATGTATAATTTTGAAGGTTAACGCTGTATTCGTAAAGTCCCTTTAATCGCGCAGTAGACTTGAAGGAGTTCGATACCCGGAGGAGAGGGAGGCGTGGCCTGTGAGAAAAGTTTGGAGGGATGGGCTCTTTATACCTATTCCTACCAAAGAGGAAGCCTGGATAAAGCTACTTGTATTCGCTACCCGGGCGACTCGACGAATTTGGTTGGCCTGAGTGGAGTGATTAGGGGGACACCCCGGAGGTTTTTAGTCAGTAGGAGTCTGACACGCCAGGGTCGCTGCCCTCACAGCGGCCCTGATGGTCCTATACATAATTATCCACTCGGTTACAAAAAAAAAGACGTAGAAGGTTTTTGCCGGGTAACACCATGGACGAATTCTTAGTTCGGACGTGCAACAGGCGTGAAATACCTAGGTGATTTTAATCATCCGCCGGGTGCCGAGGAAAATGGCTCAGCCTTGTCCTTGGCACTCGGCAGGTGGGAGAAGGAACACCCCGGGGGTTTTAGTCGGCGCAAGACCGACACACCGGAAAGCTGCCCTCACCGCCTCATGAAGGTCCGTTAGTGATTTTTTTATAGCGACTCGACACAGTGACTGCACCATACCTGATGGTAAGCATGGAGCAGTCCAAAAAACGCCAACGACTATCGAAAGGTAACAAAAAACCCATCGGTAGTCGCAGCGATCATGCCAGCCTGCACAAATATCTCTTCACGCTACGTTTAAAAGATCCCATATCATAGGATGGAGGGAACACGTTCGCCGGAAGACCATTCCACAGCCCAACGACACGGCAAAAGAAGGAGTTAGAGAACTTCTTTGTCCTGGCCGGGATGTGAGATACCGTATAGCTGTGACAACGCAAATCCGCGCGCGTGGTTCTATTCAGGAAAGGAGAGGGTGGAACAAGGTTAAACAACTCCTCAGAACAGTCGCCACTACTGGGCAGAACCGTCCCAAAGATGCGAACAATATTCCATGCAAGGCCTGACCTGAGCCTTATATAAAAGGAACAGTTGATTTGGCGTGGAAAACCGTCGCACCCTATTCAGGACACCAAGCCTACGTGATGTTGTAGAGATGACAGATCCTAAATGATCCCTAGGATTGAGATCACAGCGGAAGGGTCTTTTTTAGGGTTACAAAAAAGGTGATTTTAATCGTTAGGAGTTTTATACAATTCGACCGTTCAGATTTTTCACCGTACTTGTGGTATAAAATATTGATTCTTACCTTCCATTATTCTTCTTTTGTAACCCAGGAGAGAATCCTGCATAGGACTCGCTGTGAGGGCAGCGACCCCTGCGTGTCAGACTCCTACTAACTAAAAACCCCCGGAGTTTCCTTCCAATCACTCCATCCAGGCCTGGGAAACTAATTTCATCGAGACGCTCTCGTAGCATAAAGACTTATTGAGGCTACCATTCTGGGAGTGGAGGGAATAAAGTGCCTATCCCTCCAAAACCTCTCTCTCAGGCGGTGCGCCGGACACTGCAGACTTTCATATTTTTTTTACATTGGCTCGACATAGTGACTACAGAGTACCTGATGGTAAGTACAGTGTAGTCCAAAAACGAAAGCGACTATCAAAGGATGAAAATCCATTGATAGTCTACATCGTCATGTCGGCCCACATATACCACGACTGAAGGTCTCTAGGTATATGAGCTACTGGATATACGCAAGCTGATCCCGAAACGCGACAAGCCAAAACTGGTCACTATGACGGGCTTTACACCCGTGTACTGTGGTCGCGATCCAGACGGGCACCGACGCCCTACCACCTCGCTGCTGCTCGTTTAGCACCACCCAGGAGTCGCGTGTAGGGAAACTAGGGTAAAGCCTACGGACGCGAGCAGCTTCGACTCCCAAATGATTTCATGATTCCAGGTCAACGGGAAATAGTCTATATATTAGGTCCTTACATATGAAATAGGCGTTTTTCGTACTGGCCACTTTAATCACAAATTTCTCCTCTTTGGTAAGGAATTCCAAATTCAAATTTGTACAGCTATAGACTCATGTATTTGTGCTTCGATGATCGTCATTCGTCGTCTGTTTGCGTCACTCATTTTACAAAATGGAAAACTTAAAATATCGCATGATTTACGAGTACGAGTTCCGCCGTGGCACTAGTGCTGCGGAAACAACTCGAAGGGTGAATGATGTGTATGGCGGTCGTGTTGCAAAAGAAAACACAGTTCGTTTTTGGTTCCAACGTTTTCATTCTGGAAATTTCGACCTGCAGAACAAGCCCCGTGGACGGCCTGAGACTCAAGTTGATAATGAAGAGTTGAAGGCTATTGTGGAAGCGGATCCATCGCAAACCACGTCCGAGTTAGCTGCAGGCTGCGATGTTAGTGATAAAACTGTTTTAATTCACTTGAAGCAAATTGGGAAGATTAAAAAGCTTGAAAGGTGGGTACCTCACGAATTGACTGAAGCAAACCGGCAAACGCGCGTCGACTGCTGCGTTACATTACTAAACCGGCACAATAATGAAGGTATTTCAAACCGAATTATTACCTGTGATGAAAAATGGGTTCTTTACGATAATCGGAAGCGCTCAGCGCAATGGTTGGATCCTGGCCAGCCAGCCAAATCCTGCCCCAAGCGAAAATTAACCCCAAAAAAGTTACTTGTAAGCGTTTGGTGGACTAGTGCCGGTATTGTTCATTACAGTTTTCTCAAATCTGGCCAGACTGTTTCGGCTGATGTCTATTGTCAGCAATTGCAAACCATGATGGAAAAGCTAGCGGCTAAACAACCTAGGCTGGTCAATCGCTCCACGCCACTGCTTCTTCACGACAACGCTAGACCACACACACACACACACTGCGCAACAGACGGCTACTAAATTAGAAGAGCTTCAATTGGAAAGTCTAAGACCTCCTCCGTACTCCCCGGACCTTGCTCCAACAGATTACCATTTTTTTCGAAATTTGGATAACTTCTTGCAAGGGAAAAAATTCAACTCCGATGGGGCAGTCCAAATCGCCTTCAAAGATTTTATTGATTCCCGTCCGACTGGTTTTTTTAGTAAAGGGATCAATGAACTACCTATGAGATGGCAAAAGTGCATAGAAAATAATGGTTCATACTTTGATTAATTAAATATATTATATTAAAAAATATTCGACTTTTTGTTCCTCCCATACAAAACGCCAATTTCATATGTAAGGACCTAATATTTATATTCCCTTGTGTAAGTACCAGGAACGAACGTGTCTGCGTTTTTTAGATATTGTTGTTTTTCAGTGCTGCAATGGACCAAACTCAGCGTGTAGAGAGTGACTGTATTTTTATTTTTATTTTTTTTGTGTTACTTGGAATCAGTCACAGTTTCGTTTAAAGTTGTTATTTATACATTCTACAATATTGTCCTTTTGTGTTGTGTCTATGTATGTATGTATATGTTTTTTCTTTTTTTGGAATTTTATTATTATTCTTTAATGTAAACTAGCTTTATATATTAATCACTGTGCATGCTGTGGTGCCCTATAATTGTGGGGGCATTTATATGTTCTATTTAAGTACCATGATCCTTTTGTTTTCTTGTCTAATGTTACCCATGTTGGGCACCCTATTATGTAAAATAAAATAAAATAAACTCTAAGTGTTTCATATTAACTTCAACTTAATACAAATTTATTTTATTTTTAAGGAGCGGAAGTCTAAAAACTAAGCAGCTACGGTCCGAGTAACTTAACCGAGCACCCGTAATTATGTTAATTATTAATTAGTGCTTGGCCGGAATCGAACCCGGTACGCTCTGCTGAGCGGTCAGCGGCGCATTTAAAATCAGATCGCATTACTGTACTGGAAACGGTTTTAAGTTACCTGAGGGTCAACGTATGTTTGACGTGTTTTTTATTCTAGCCCTACAAAGTGACTACGGGGCACCTGATGATAAGTATAGTGACGCCGAAGAATGGCAGGAGTACTAAGGGTAAGATTTATAAACACACCTTTATGTTTGCTTAGACTTTACTAAAACTTTACAATTTTTTTTTTTAATTTGCAAGCTGGTAGAGGTTCGTTACCTATCTGGATCGCGACTAGTGATGAAAATGCCCGGGAATTTTCCCAAAGTGCCCAAAACTTGCTTGGCTATATTCCCGGGAATTTACGAAATGTTCGCGGAAGTGCTGGGCACTTTGGGAAAATTCCCGGGCATTTTCATCACTAGTCGCGACCACAGTACATGGATGTAAAGCCCGTCATAGTGACCAGTTTCGGCATGTCGCGTTTCGGGATCAGCTTGTGTATATCCAGTAGCTCATATACCTAGAGACCTTCAGTCGCGGTATATGTGGGCCGACACGACGATGTAGACTATCAATGGATTTTCATCCTTTGATAGTCGCTTTCGTTTTTGGACTACACTGTGCTTACCATCAGGCACTCTGTAGTCACTATGTCGAGCCAGTGTAAAAAAAAAATCATGGACTTAGCTCTGCGAATACTATGTCTATACTCAAGTTCCTCTTATATATTCCGATTTTTGTCAAAACAATTTTTTTTTAAACTTTACTAAGCAAAATCGAAGTAGCGTCTATGAATCTCAGCCTAACAGATAAGAATCCGTCAGCCATCAGTCGCCGTCCTTCTATCGGCTCTTATATATCATGACAGAAGGTCCCAAAGTATATGAAGTGGTAGGGCGATCGCCCGAACTGAGTCATGACCACAGTACACAAGTGTAAAGACCGTCGCAGTGACTGGCTTTGGCCTGTCACGCTTCGGGATCGGCTTGTGTATATCCCGTAACTCATATACCTAGAGACCTTCAGTCGTGGTATATGTAAGCCGTGGTGGCTGCCGGCAGAATAGAATAGCACCCCCCTCTTCTTGCTGAGGTGTCGTAAAAGGCGACTAAGGTATCTCTTGAACACCGCAATTCAACCAGGTGTTCAGAGAAGGAAAACTCGACCAAACCTGCATCCCGCTCCCTTCCGATCGTACTAGTTCTCCATTCCATCGGGCCTGAGGGAGCTCGGACGAGAGAGTGCTATTCTGGCAGGGCGTCCAGTTATGCACTTGAATATCTCCTGCGCAAATGACTGTTTCCGTAAACTGGATCTCGAATTTCTTAACCGGTGTTGAAACAGTCGCCGTGGCCGAAACCGGCTAGGACATCATCATTATCATCATCATCATGTGGGCCGACGTGACAACGGAGACTGTCCATGGATTTTCTTCTTTTGATAGTCACTTCGTTTTTGGGCTACGGTGTACTTACCATCTGGTGTACTGTACTAACCTTATCAAGTCAGTGTAAAAAAATGCAGATTTGTCATCATTATTGTTTTTGAAACTAGAGTTACCTTCAAACTACAATCGTTTGTGTAATGTGTTTGGTAGCCAATAATCCAATATTGAACTGCCCTCGAAATAATTTCAATATTTACTGAGGTGCATTGAACTAAAGAATTAGGAAATTTAAAACACACACACACGGGTTATAAGTGAATGCAATAATATATGAATTAATGCAATGGAGATGCGATCTCTTCGTTCTATATACGGGGTAATGATTGCAGATCACGTGTTAGGAACGAAAAGATACGAAAAAATTTTGTTTTAAAAGATACTGTCATGCGTAAAAGCATGTCCTGATTTTATTTATATTGTTTTATTTCTGTATGGTTCTTGTGTTATGAAATGGTACAGAGTTAAACAAAAATTCAAGAACGAAATAAGCATGAATGAGATTACGAAACCAGAAAATATGGTGCTTCCTTTTTATCCGCACCTTTTGTTACATTACATTACCCTTCCATATATTTTTTAACTCAATGCTAGAATTCAACGAGAGTATAATTTGTATTTTAGTTTTTCTCTGCGGTTTGTGGCAAGACCAATATTAAATTTAAAGTACAAGAAACAAATGTTGGCCAATTACTTGGTGAAGGGGGTTTAAATGAACTTAAACTTAAAGGAAAGAAAGTAATAAAATTTCTCAGTACTGTGGATACATGGTAATTCGGCCTTTGTCTAACTTTTTTTGGTAGGACCGTATGCTGTTTTCCTGGAATGGCCTTTATACCTTCACCGGGCATAAAGGGCGAGCACTTAAGCAAAATTAAGAGTTAGAGAACTTCTTAGTTCTAGCTGAAATAGGAGTCACCGTAAAACTGTGGCACCGCAATACAGCGCGCGTGGTTGTTTTATGAAAGGGAGAGAGTGAGATGAGTTATGGTTTGGTCAGTTATTATCAGCATAGATGGGCAAAATGTAATCAGATTAATAAAAATGATTAACGATTAAATTTTACGTTTTTTACCATTAATATGACTGCATTTTGCTCAATTATGTTTTAAACACTACAAAATCCCAGATTGCATACACGTTTATCATTTCCTAATATTTTAAATGGATTTAATCATGGTTACAGAGCAAGAAAATTAATATTACGACTACATTTTGTAATCGTTCATCATTAATCAGATTACATTTTGCCCATCTATGATTAACAGTCGCTTATAGCAAATTCGCAAGCTTTACGTCAGGGGTGCTTGAATGGTCAATAGCGAGAGCTTTTTGAGTCTTTCTCCGGAATTATTGGCCGATTACGAGTAATTTGCAATTGTTGTTTTACGTGTTTGTTTCTCTACTAATGGTAAATTTTATAGTAGATGGCATTTTCTCTCTATTTTTATCTCCCAGCTAAAAATTATCTATTACTATATATTTTTTGAGGTAATAGGGCGATTGCCCCACAGGGTGGCGCATGTGAGGAAGTGCGTTACCCACTATTAAGGCGTGAGCGGTATGTGTGTGTTCTCGCACACCGATCCAGTGACAAACACGAAAATGAGGGGAGGGAAGTACTTTGCACAACACTCCCCGCAGTTATGAGACAAGTGAGCGTGCTTGGCACCTTTACCACCCCCGCATAATTGGAGGAGACCTGAAGAAGGCCAGACGTTACCGGGTGCTGAGGCTTAATGGCTCAGTTCCCTTTGCCCCGGCAGACGGGAGGAAGAAGATCCCGAGGGTTTTAGTCAGCGAGAGTCCGACACACCGGGGGCCGGCTTTTACTGCCCCCTGACAGTCCATAAGAAATTTCCCCCGGATAACTAAAAAAATGTGAGATTGCTCGAACTGAGTCCCGACCACAGTACGCAATTATAAAGACAGCCAAAGCGGTTCGTTTCGGCACATCATGTTTCAGAATCAGCTTGTGTAGAGATAGGTGGGGAAGGGCGCGGACGGCAGAGCAAGATGGATAGAGGGAGAGTGATGGGGTGAGGAGGTAAGTGATCAGAGGAGGGTGAGGAGGAAAGGGTTAAGGGAAGAGGAGTTCGTAACAAAGGGTTTTTGGTTTAACTATAAGTTAACACGACATTCCTTGACTATTAGTTAGTATGAAGTTTGACGGTTTTTCGACGGAAAAAAAACTCTGTTGGCCTTTAGAACTTCACCGGACGAGAGGGAGCGAGCAGTTAAGGAGCACAGTTATGGGTTGGGTGGCAACGCAAGGGCAAGGAGCCCTGTTGGTACAGACCTCGACTTGGGCGAACAGACAGGAAAAGAACCTACCGGTCTACTAGAGTTTCGGAAGCGACTACTTTGAGAAGAAACGCCTATAGAAACTCAAGGCTGCGGTCGGAGTGGATTCGACAGGTCGGTCTTATAATAAATATTTTATTGAGGAGCTAATTTTAATTAGTTATAAAAAATATATATCTTACAGTACTCAGTTATAAAATGTACCTTCTCAAAATTATAGTAGTTTGAGAAATCTGAGTAAGGACTTAATTTACTACCTCAAGAGTTTTTAGTTTAATTAATTTATATTACAGCTATACCAAATCCGAAAGGTTATATTGCGTGGGTCTAAATGACGCAACCTGACTGTCTGTGCCAAATTAGGCATCTTGTTCACGCAAACATCAACCCATATTCACAACTCTATATGTAGAAATTGTACAACTCACGTAGGAAAACAGAGTTTAACAATTAACTATTACAGCATCCTTTCCTACTTTGTAACTCCCTGAATGCTTAAAATAGTTTTAATTCATGTTAACCTACGATATAAATGTCGTTACATCCTCAGAATAACAGTTACCGTAAATATATCACAAAAAATGTAATAATATTGTGAGTAAGGATAAAAACATCTCACCTCTTTTGAGTTTTGAGCATAACCTCTAATGTTTGACAACTGATTTTTAAAGATGGCGGCGTTTTGCACGTATTTGTCAACACTTATTGCTGATTGTAATTATTGTGAACGAGTTATTTGTAATACGTTATTAGCGGGCACGTAAGCCCCTCGCGGCGGTTGTCGAGCGACTGGCTTCGAGTTGAAGACAAAGGTGCGTACACGCAGGTGTATTGAATATGAACTGACATAGAGCCTTTACTATGTAGACTATTTGACGTATTTTTAGGGATCCATACCTCGAAAGGAAAAACTGAACCCATATAGGGCCATTTTGTTGTTGGCCTGTCTTTTTTATCCTGAATCGGCATAATTAACACAAACCATCTGAGGGTGGGGATAATGCAGTCCAAAAAAACAATTACGACAATCAGGAGTAAAGAAAATCCAATCGACAGTGGCAGTTATCATGCCGGCTTGTACAGATGAAATGAAATGTAATGTATTTATTTCGCCATAACTTACAAAAAACTAAGAATTTAATTACAGTAACACAAACAGTATGCAGAAACAAAAGAAAATACAAAAACATACAAACATGGCGAAAATGGGCCCTCCATCAGTTTAAAGCCACAGAGGTAGTCTGCAGCGCTGGTTTTCGTGAAGGGCCCCGGTCGTGTTACATCTTATAAGAATTATCAATCTATACTAATCTATACTAATATTATAAAGCTGAAGAGTTTGTTTGTTTGTTTGAACGCGCTAATCTCAGGAACTACTGGTTCGAATCGAAAAATTCCTTTTGTGTTGAATAGACCATTTATCGAGGAAGGTTATAGGTTATATAACATCACGATGCAACTATTAGGAGCGAAGAAATAATGGAAATTGTGAAAAAAACGGGGATAATTTATTAAGAGTTGTATCAACGTAATAATATTAACCTTTATCCAAATAAATGTGTTGTTGATTAAGAGCATTTAATTGTGATCAAAATTGTCTTTGACATCACTTAATTTCAATGAACATCTTAGAAGATATTACAATTTTAAAATAAATAACTAACTAAAATGTCCAAAATAACTATTCCACGCGGACTAAGTCGCGGACACAGCTAGTAAAAAATACAATAAATAGAATAATACATATATAGCTTAAATAATAAATACAAAATAAATTCGAGAAATAAGCTTCACTTAAAGGAACTAATATCCTAATTAATATCATAGGATGCTGGGAACATGCGCGCCGGATGAGCGTTCCACAGCTCAATGATTCGACAAAAATAATATTTAGAGTTTGTCTGCTAAGATCCCATTTCTCAGAAACGCGTTTAGATATCCAGTTGAAATTGTACCTGGCGGTGACATTGTATGGATTCTGGATTCATTTTTCTACGCAGACTTCCATCACCCTTTCGCACCATTGCAGTACCTTCTTTGTCTTGATGAATTTTATCTGAAATCAAAAGGAACTATCACAATCAACCTTAAAACCTGACATCCTAAAACTGGCACATACTTTTCTAGGTGGTTGTTGAGAATGATGATCCTCCTTTCCCACTTACAAAGGTAATCCAGTAAGCCTACCACAATTTTTTATAATATTTTAATTCTTTCTTGACTTCATATAACGTCCTCCGAATCAAATAGGGTTCTTTAAAGCCTAAACCTTAAACCTAACCGCAGAAAAAAGCGTTAAACTAAGGTCTTAGGCAAATAACACTTTATTTATTTAATATTTATTAATCTCTATCAGGCACAGTAGTGGTCAGGTATTGAATACTGTTGTCCCCTTTGGAACGGGTCTGCTAAATGACGGTTGGCCGCTCCTGACTCGATGGATGCTAGGGTGAGCCCTAGCCTAAGTCTACGAGTAGACCTTTTGGCGATGACTCTTTGACTGAGACATCCAGAACATCAAGCGTTGATGTAACGTCGCCAGCCTCGCAGTCTTTCACTGGTTGCAAGATGGAGAGCGTTCTCAAGAGCTACACTCTCTAATTCCATCAGCCCCATTTCATACGAAATACTCAACCCACGGTCTCTTGTAGCTCTGTTTAAATCAAATGTCTAACTAAAAGCCTTTAAAAGATACATCCCTTTATGTCGTATTTTTTAACCAAGTCGAAACGTCAAGCCGTAATTAAAAGTAAGTTAATTCGCGGTTAAGACCTGTTTAAGTATTTGTGATAAGTACAAAACGCAAAGTTTAAAATGTATAATTGACACAATTGGTCAAAGTGTTTTTTTTTTTGTACAGAAATGAATTCAGTTTCGAGTGAGAATCATGCTTATGTAAAACATGCAAGGATTTGTACAGCAGTTCAATAACTTTTATCATATATTTTAGGTTTCTACAGAACGTTCGGTGCGCGAACCTGACTCACACTTGTCTGGGTTTTATAAATTAAAAAGTAACAAATAAACCCAGTGGATAACGGACCGGTTTAGATGTGTGGCAATGCGAACAGTCATAGAATCTTATCCCGGTATGTATGTCTTTTTTTTTTTTTTTACTTGGGGAAAATCCTCATAGGACCGTCTCGGCTGCACAGGGGCGTTGCGCAGCCGAGGTGTGTCGGACTTATACCGACTAAAAACCCCAAGGTGACTACTTCTGCGCATTGGCGGGGACTGCGGGTCCTGTAATCAATTCGCCGCAGCCCCGTCGCGCCGCGCCCAGTGGGCACGAACTCGGGGGAAGTTGTTGCCTTCCCCGATACTGCTCGTTGTATTTAGGCAGAGTACGTCACAATACTCTGCCTACTTCTCGAGGGTCGCTAACCAGTCGCTCAGGGCCCCCACCCTGAGCGGCCACGACCCCAAACACATCAGCCAACCGGTCGTGGATCGACCGATCGGCTGGGACTGATGCACCAGGGCGGTTGCCGGCACCCTGGCTCCTTCTTCGAGCGGCCTTTTTCCGCTCTCGCTCTGCAGCCTCCTTCTGGGACATAACATCCTCACAGAAGGAGGCCACGGCCCTCCAATTGTCATACCCTGCCAGCATAGCCGACACCACTGCTGGCAGGGAGCGGTATGTATGTCTAGGTTTTCCCAGACTAGGTATGGAATTAGACCCCACATGATCACCGGTGATGGAAATCATCGTGAGAAAACCCGCATGCTCTCTGATAGAAATGTCATGTGAACTAGTGCTGTGAGGACGGTGATCAGCTGCCTTACTGGTCATATTGTCCATGACATATACGCGCAACGTGGATACAGCCATTAATATGTCACTGCTAGCCCCGAAAAGCACATAGCGTAACGACATATTATTATTGCATTATAATAAGCACAATTATATAATCAGTCTTAGTTTGATGCTCGCTAAAACCTTTAAGGTTTAGTGACACTTTGGTTATTTTCAAAGTTTTCCGAGTGATATTTTTTTGGCGAAAATGAATGTACTCGAAGCTTTTGGTGGGACACTAATTATAGTAAAAACAATTTGGCTTTCATGAAAAAAATACGAAGATTACTCTATTTAAGTTTTTAAGTCAAGAAAACCGCTGCATTCTGTAAATGAGATTTTTTTTTCTTGAAAGAAATAAACATTCCCTGTAACGATGAAATTGAAATGCTCATAATAAACCAAAAGTAAATATTTCTTGCAGTAAACAGTTTTCTCTTATTTTTAGCATAAATTCTGAGAAAAAACACATCTTAAATTAAAATTTGCTGTATTTGAACGTACAAAAATATTTTGTGAAGTAATATTTTATTGGATTTACTCAATATTTCTAGAAACTTTACTTTCTTGGTTTAACGAAGCCTTTTTTCTGTGCAGCTGTGATCAAACTGTAAATGAATTAGCATTCATTGTGAACGCCCCTTTAGTACACCAGACAGCATTGCAAAGCGAGAGCCTTTCCGAAGGTTGTTAACTGTCAATTTGCCATCCAAAACGTCACATAAACATCCCCAAGTCAAGCTGATACGCACTTTAAGCCCTGACAATACGAAGTAATTTAACTAGAACGGTAATCTACCCACTAAGTTTTGATTGCATCGGTTAACACAAGGTTCCTTCTTTGATGTGAGACTTTTTGTTAGGGTGATAAAGAGTTTTTGAACTTGTATATCGGGACTTATTATTGCGCTTACGTTGGGGGATAGGTAGAAAGAGTAGTTTGCTAATCTTGAACCGCAGTGGTTCCCTAGAACATTTCTGGTGCGCATTTTGGAGTTGTGGAATGAGCTGTCGGGTATAGATTTACCCCAGAGCCATTATGTGTATTATTTTGGGAGTCGAAGCTGCTCGCGTCCGTAGGCTTTACTCTAGTTTCCTTACACGTGACTCCTGGGTGGCGCTAAACGAGTAGCAGCGAGGTGGTAGGGCGGCGGTGCCCGTCTGGATCGCGACCGCAGTACATGGGTGTAAAGCCCGTCACAGTGACCAGTTTCGGCTTGTCGCGTTTCGGGATCAGCTTGTGTATATCCAGTAGCTCATATACCTAGAGACCTTCAGTCGCGGTATATGTGGGCCGACATGACGATGTAGACTATCAATGGATTTTCATACTTTGATGGTCGCTTTCGTTTTTGACTACACTGTACTTACCATTAGGTACCCTATAGTCACTATATCGAGCCAGTGTAAAAAAAATATATATATGGCCTTTTTTTAAGAGAAATAATCCTTGATTTTCTATTGTTCGTTCTATGTCATTCCTACAAGATATTTCTATTCGTGTCAGCCGTCACTAGATCGCACAAAAGCTAAAGCAAACTTATTAGTCAGCCTCCTTTTGCAAAACCTATTACAGCATTCATATGCGTTTACTTTTCGTAAATTCGTAATACCGAGAACATTTCGTAAATTCCCGGGAATATTCCCAAGGAAGATTTTGGGCACTTTGGGAAAATTCCTGGGCATTTTCCTCACTATACACGACTCCATTTATGATTGCGAGTTTCTTTACAACCCCATACAAATATAAAAGAAATATAAATTAATATTTTTTGATGATCTATTTATTAGATAACAATATACATATACATTTAAAAATATATATGTAGTTATGGAATTCGTTTTGAAACATACAAAAATTTAAAATTGCTCAAAAAATTACAAAATTGTATTTATTATAGTTTCAAAAATAAAAGTGGATTCTGACCGTCTTAATTCGCTCGAATATATTCAAGTAGTTGCGTGGTAAGTATTAAATTAAAATATAAGTAAAAAATTTAATGAGATGGATGTGCCTGGTTTTGATTGCATAACAAATCAAATCTTGGTGGAATGTTTGAAACTGCTGCACGTAAGACCTCTTCAACATTTTTTAGCGCTGAACGATATTGGGATTTAATATGTGCTCAATCAACAAATGCGCGTGTCTAGATCCTGCAAGTCCACTGTATTCCGCCAACTCTAGTGATGTTATAAAATGGTATATATTAATATTTAACATTAAAATCTCTCCGAGAATTTCCTAAATCCGAAATAAAATCCGAAGAATTTGCTACGCGACCCCATTTGGGGTCGCGACCCATAGTTTCAGAAGCCCTGCTCTACACAACTAAACAATATTTATAATTATTTACAACGTATCAATCCAGTTTCTACAAATAATCGCTATTTCATTGCCCGTTCTATTATTTACGTTCTCTTGTTTTAAAATTCCAAGCTCCCTTCACTCGTTTACACAAAAAGTAGATTAAAGTTATATATTAACCTTCTTATGCACGAATCTATCATAATACTTTATTTTTAAGGAGAGTAAATGGACCCCTTACAATATATAATTCAAATTAATATGTATTATATATGGAGTTATTGAAATATTAAAATTAACGCGCGCAAAAGTTAATTAGGCGCGAATTTCACACCCTCGCGTTGCTATAGTTTACATTTTGAAGAAATAAAATACTAGTAATAGCTTGGTAGTGAGGAGGGGAAAGGGAGAGTGGTTAGAGGGGAGGAATAAGTTTAGCTAAAAATTAACATGACATTCATTGTTTTTTAAAGTGTCAGTAAATTATGGTAATACTTTTATTTTTAGTGCTCGTGATATGTACCATATAACGAATGTTTTTGTGATGTCGATATTGTCTTTTGCATTTGCTTCTTTTAGAAGAATGTTGAAAAAAATCTTACAGTTAATTTTTTTTGTTGTATTTGTTATTCTATACATGATTAGTTTATTTTCTCTTATTGTATTGTGTGATTTAGTTTGATATTTGTTTTGTATTTTTTTGTGACAATTTTGTTGACTTATGTATATTTTTTTGAGTATTTTTTGTTATTTACTGTATGTTTCCTTGAAAATATATAAAAGTCATCATTTCAGGCAGTATGAATTTAGCTAGGTCAGTTAGTTTTATAATAAAGTTTATACAAATTATAAAAATTTCCGTCTAGATTCGAATCATGTCTGATGTCATTGTCCAGAAGTGCATATAAAAAATTAATACGACAAAAACGCACACAATCGCAATGTTTTTGTGTCAATAACACTTGGTAAGGATGTGTGGGAGACGGGTTTCGGGGTTCAACGACCGGGGCTGGTTTTTAGGATGGAATGGCCAGAGTCGCTCTTGCCTGTTTTAATCTGTCGCTGTGAGACCGTTATATTGGGAATTAATTATCTTGAATTAGATTAATAGCACTTTAAATATATATAATAGTTATACGGTATCAGTTTAAGTGAGATTTTTTAAGCTGGCGTAGAGTGTAGTAGGAGGAGTAGTCTTTTTTTTTTTTGAAGCGGACTGCCGGGAAAGACATTTTCAGCTCAACCGGGCTTAGGAGGCGAGCACAGAAGGTGCTCAGCCAGCGAAATTTTTGTGTTGGGTGGCAATGCAAGGGCACCCCTGTGGGTACGAACCTCGACTTGGACCAACAACCAAATAAAGTACTAACCCTACGGGTGATCTACCAGCGTTTCGGAAGCGACTACCTTGAGGAGAAACGCCGAAAGAAACTCAAGGCTGCGTCGGAGTAGAACTGCGCCTCGGTGCGAAAACGCACCGGTTAGCAGCAGTTGACTGAACTATCGTTCTTCAGCGTCGCCGGCGACGCCGGTGTCGTGGAATGAAACTAGTGCGTGTGTGTACCTCACTGATTGATCGATCGGTGGCTCTTTTAACAGCCACTGTGATTGGATCATCCGGATCCCCTAGCACGTCGCGAGGGCGACGAATGGCGGGTGCGAATTCACTCTTGCGTACGTATACGCAAGATCTACTGATTAAGTTGTTAGAGTTGTGCTGCGTCTTGTCGAAGTAACGACGAGACGCTTCACGCATGTAACTGGCGATCGTTTCCAGACCGAAGTCGTCATGGAGGTCGACATTGCGTATATACCGTGGAGCGTTCACGGCTCTACGCATGAATCTTGTCTGAACTGTCTGAAGGGTGTTCAGAGCGGACGGAGAGGAGTGGGCGAATACTACAGAGGCGCAGGTCATCACCGGTCTGATGACAGTCTTGTAAAGTGTCACCTTATTTCTAAAGGACAGTTTACTTTGACTGGACAGCAAATGATATAATTTGCAGAGAATGAAGGCGGCGCGCTTGCGTATGGTCCTGATGTGTTCGGAATAGGTCAATCTATCGTCGAGTGTGACCCCGAGATATTCGACCTTTTTGAACCATGGGATGGGCTTGTCGTATAGGAGTATGTTTCCTGGCAGAAATTTCGGCCTCCTCCGAGAGAAGAGTATTGCTACGCTTTTCTCGGGGTTGACTTCAATTCTCCACTTGCGGAATCATATGCCTAGAAGAGTCATGGCTTTCTGTAATTTGTTGATAATAACAGAGAAATTAAAGTCCGACATGTAGAGTGCGGTGTCTTCCGCATAGAGAGCTAGCTCTACGCTCGGGTGCTTCGGTAAGTCGTTGGTATACAGACTGTACAGAAGCGGGGCGAGTATGGAGCCTTGCGGGACTCCAGCTCGAATCGGACGTGGGGAGAATCGGACGTGGGGAAAGAAGTAGTCTTTCGGTTTTCTTTACATTATACTCTAGATTGTGTGCGGCTGAGTTGTGTGATTCCCCTCTCTCTATTTTGCCCAATACGCCTTTTTTATTTTGACCCGGCGCAGTGACCACACCTAGCCAGTTAGAAAGCATAGTGCAGTTCAAAAAACTGCAACGACAATTAACAGTAAAGAAAAACCCATCAGTAGTCGCAGCGATCATGCCGGCCTGCACAAATATCTCTTCACGTTACGTTTAAAGGATCCCATATTATAGGACATTTGGAACACGCTCGCCGGAAGACCATTCAACAGCCCAGCGACACGGCTGCAGTAAGAGTTAGAGAACTTCTTAGTCCTAGCCGGGATGTGAGTGACCGCAAAGCTATGACTCCGTAAATCCTCGCGCGAGTCTCTGTTAAGGAAGAGCGAGGGTGGAACCAGGTTAATTAACTCTTCAGAATACTCGCTGTGATACAAATGGTAGCTAACGCTCAGTGAGGCAATATCTTTGCGCTATTAATAACCTCAATCAAACGTGGTTTATTCATGAAAGGGAGAGGGTGGAAACAAGTTCAAAAAGTTGAGAGCTGCAGGTCCTTCAGGAAGAAAGTAATCGAGGCTATCGGGCCGTTTTCGGACAGGGACAGTTAACATACACATTTATACATACACACTAAGTCACATACACAAAGTACACAACCAAACTACACATTTCATATATAACTTTTACATTCTTATTTCACAACAATTATTTCAATTCCATTCAATGCTCTCATATAACCTTGTTATACAAATCATTTTGGTTAATCTGATTTATTGCTTGTTTTCCTGTATTAATAAAGTTATATACTGTAGATTTGTAAATAAATAAATAATTAAAAAAAAAGCTTTTCAGAACATTCGCTGTGATACAGACGGTAGAAAATACTCAGTGGGGCAACATCTCTGCGCAACTGGAGCGGTTCAAGATGCTCAGTCACGTCAGGATCATTCACAATGCGGACAGCCCTCCGCTGCAATCTATCCAGGGCGTTAAATAATTACTGAGCGGAATCATCACGTAGATGCGAACAGTACTCCATACAAAGCCTGACCTGGGCATTATACGATAAGAACAGTCGCTCCGGCGTGAAAAACCGTCGTACTCATTTCCGAGTACGAAATCTACGTGATGTTGCGGAGATGACAGATTTTGGAGAGAAAGAAGCAGGGGGAAAGCGGTCTTTGTTTATTTTGTGCACTCGTGTTCTAACAGTTTGACATGTCTAGAAATTAATAATGGTATTCCTAAGAAATTAGACTTATTAACGCCTGACATTATTTGGTTAGGACTGAGATAAGTTATTGCTAATATATTTTGTGGGCGCTTGAAGGGTTTACTGCAGAAAAATGTTTTATAATACCTTATAATAAGACTGAAGTTATTATTTTTCTATCATTATATAGATATAAGGTACCTTAACAGTCTTCAACGGTTAAAAAAAACAAACTCTTTGTTGCTCTGAAAATTCAAAGAAACGACAATAATGTTTGTTTATAACTTTTTCCGTACAAACCAAAACGCTTCTTTTGATATTCAAATCAAACTACGACCGAGACTCAGTCAGCTGTCAAAATAATGTCCACAGTTTATAGCAAGTTGTAGAGCAAGATCCCAGAGCCGCCAGACCTTTCTTATTTTCTCAGACATAAAATATATAAAATAACGTAGTGTTAGTATGTACTATGAGTGTATGCATACCTGCTAGCTTGCGCGGGCGGCCAATTTACAGGTACCAGGTGCGAAAGGTAGATAAAAATTATACTTACTTTACTTATTTTCTCAGTGCTGATTTTTATATATATTTTAGAAAATATTATTTTAAATTTATAATGATTACTGCCAGACTCTTTTCGACGGCCATTATTTTTACTAGACGCTTTAAAGCAGCCAAAAAAATAAGGTAACTTTACTTATATTCTCAGTCTTGATTTTTATACATGATACTCAGGAAACTAATTCAGTAATTTTTGCAAGCAGCCAGACCACTCGGATGGGCCTAACATTTCCCCAGACACATATAAAGGCTTTCTGTGTGTATGAACGCGATCGTGATTGTTAGACGGTTTTATTGCATAGTTTTGTAAAATTTGTTATTAATCATCTAATTATTGAATTCGTTTCCTGAGTATCACGTATAAAAATCAAGACTGAGATTATAAGTGATGTTACCTTATTTTTTGGAAGCTTTTAGGGGGCTATCCCATGTGATGGGCTGTTTTTTAGGGATGTTTTAGGATTTTTTTTCTACGACCAGTAAATATATATAGCTTTATTATCATCTATTAATATATATTTTCACAGCATAAATATAAATTTTAAGCTAAAAAAGTTGTGTCGAATATGAGTTACAGCGCTCTGAACAACCCCGCCTCAAAAAAATGGGCTGGCACTTCCTCCACGATTCCGGCTGATTGGCTTATCTAAAACAAAAAAAAAATAGCAGCGTTTTAATCTGTAGACCTAAATGCACGGAATGAACTATTATCAAATGAATATACCGAAATTTGGACTTCTGGTAGGCATTTGAAAAAAAAGTCGCTTATTTTGCGTTCTTGTGTTTTGTTTTTTGCTTAAAAAAAAAATCTAAATTTTTGGAAAGAGTAATTAATAATAGTTCATTCTATGCGTTTACATGACATGAGTGCGCCTTTTAAGTTTTAAGATATTCGGTCAAGCCTTTTTGAGATACGATGGAGGAAAGTTTGACAAGCACAGTTTTGAGAAAAACTTATTTAAAATTTCAAGTCCGCTTAAAACTATGAAAGTCTTAACTTACCCTCAATCGGCGATGCCTGTTCCATAAAGTTTCCTTCCTCTTCCTCTTGAAACTCTTTCAAAGCATATTGTTCAGCTCTTGAGTCATTCCTGGCTTAACAACATCGCTTACGCGCCGCTCAGAACGTGAGATTCGCTTTTCATCACGTTTCTTAACATAAGTATGGGCTTCGCGGCCAATAGGGCATCCCAGAACTGGCATTAGTTTTAAAACACCTTCAAAACCTTCATTAAAGATGATAACTGATATTAATCGCATCACAAATACAAACCGGCGATTAACTTTAAATGCATTCTAGATCAATGGGCCCTAGTTTATAACTGTCTGTTTTTCACACTCACACGATAGAATAATTTTAAAACCTAAGCCTTGGAAACTTGATAGCGAAATAGGCACATCACTTTTACAAGTTTTGCATATTACCATTTCAGAAATTGCAGCGAATACAGAAACAAACTCAAAAATGCAATACGCAAAATTCAAAGCGATGGGAACATCCATGTTCAAGCTATTTTGAAGTTTTTTTGTCGAAGCTGATGTAAATACCGTTTCATTTTGGGTGGTTAAACGGTTTCTTCTAAACTTTCTTTTTTTACTACGGCCAGGATGAACATATCTACTCGTATATCCTTTCCGTCCACTCATTATGAAAAGAAATAATTTGTAGTTTTCGCGCTCTTCGAAGTTAAACGAAAACTAAAATAACTTCAGTAAAATATTTAATAATTATAGAAATTAATTTTTAAGCCTGTAGAAACTTGTATAAACTTATATTTGTATGAAAGCGTGCCAGGTATCAAGCCGACTGTACACAATAGGCCCAACTCCGACTGCCAACTCAGGGCTCCGAATAGCTCCTTCTTTTGACAGCTGTATCTTTAAAATGACTTCGAATTTTTAAAAATCACTTTACTACCGTATTCTAGATATGTTAAGAAAGCAATTTATGAAAAAAAAAGAAAAACGTTTTTTTAAGCCCATCACATGGGATAACCCCCTTAAAGCTTCCAAAAACATAAGGTAATATCACTTATAATCTCAGTCTTGATTTTTATACGTGATACTCAGGAAACGAATTTAATAATTAGATGATTAATAACAAATTTTACAAAACTATGCTATAAAACCGTCTAACAATCACGATCGCGTTCATACACACAGAAAGCCTTTATATGTGTCTGGGGAAATGTTAGGCCCATCCGAGTGGTCTGGCTGCTTGCAAAAATTATTGAATTAGTTTCCTGAGTATCATGTATAAAAATCAAGACTGAGAATATAAGTAAAGTTACCTTAATTTTTTGGCTGCTTTAAAGCGTCTAGTAAAAATAATGGCCGTCGAAAAGAGTCTGGCAGTAATCATTATAAATTTAAAATAATATTTTCTAAAATATATATAAAAATCAGCACTGAGAAAATAAGTAAAGTAAGTATAATTTTTATCTACCTTTCGCACCTGGTACCTGTAAATTGGCCGCCCGCGCAAGCTAGCAGGTATGCATACACTCATAGTACATATTAACACTACGTTATTTTATATATTTTATGTCTGAGAAAATAAGAAAGGTCTGGCGGCTCTGGGATCTTGGGCTATTGTAGTGGCATAGACATTTTCACATACAGCCGCGCGAAGAGCGACAACATTAAAAACCCTGAAGAAATTATATTTCCTTTACATAAATATAACCATTCATATTGTAAGAGCATTTCATCATCAACTTGTATCCGTCTACTGCAGGACATAATTCTCTCCTAAGGCTCTCCACTGAGCTCGATCTTCGGTTACTTTGGGAAAATCCTCATAGGACCGTTCCGGCCGCATAAGGGGGTAGCAGCCGGGGTGTGCCGGACTTTTACCAGATAAAACCCCAAGGTGACTACTTCTGCGAATTAGTGGGGACTGCGGGTCCTGTAATCAATTCGCCGCAGCCCCACTACGCCGCGCCTGTCAGGCACGATCACGAGGGCGAGACGCCAACCTAGCTAGACCAAATCTAACCAAGCTATATGTCATCCTACAATACGTTTATCGAGGCGTGGTCTCCACTCAAGTACTCGTCTACTCCAGCGGGTCTTCTTCGGTTATATGACAAGACCCCTGTCACTTCAGCTTGCAAATCCTCTATCTATATGTCGATGTCTTTAGTTTATTGACGAATAACCTCATTTCTTATTCGATCATACCACGTTACATAGTTACATACCACGCTGAAAGATTTTAAATGACCAGATCAGATCAGAATGGTAATTTAATGTGGGACAGAAATCAAGCTTAACTAAGGTTATAGAGGATATATTTTATTTGCAAAATGGATGTACCAGGTGGGTAAGTGTTGGCTGGAGCTTTATCGATCGAATATTCCTGGCGCATTGGGGGATGCGTTGTGCAACCAGTAGCCAGTGATGGGACACAATCTTTGATTATATAAAGAATTGCTGTCGATACTTTGAAGAAAAAATATTTGCACTTTATAGAAGAAATAGCAAGATGGCGTTGAAAAAGGTTCCGAAAGTGTGTGTCTTTTACACTGACTACCTACCAGCGAGGACGCCTTAATAAGGATATTCGTTCCCCAGGCAACTGGAAGAATAAGGTTTCTCAGGCCTGGGTAGAGTGATTTGAGGGACACCCCAGGGGTTTCTATTCTAATAGGAGTCTGACACACTGGATCACTACCTTTACAGCGACTCTGCAGGTTATATGCAGGATATTTCCCAGGTTACAAAAAAAGTCGTGGTCGATTGTTTTGGCTCACCAATCTAAAATATACCGTATCGTGCACAGTTTAAGATTCCTTTTTAATTGAAGAGATTGTAAAGTAAAGTGGTGCTGGTTTGGTGCTGGGGTTTTTAATAGACGCATATAATAATCGGCTGTGTGAAAAACAAGTCAGTTTGATTTTTTATCAATAACTAGCTGTCCCGGCAGACCTTGTTCTGCCCTATTTCTCTAAACCAAAGTCACATTGTTTTTCTTAATGTTAATAGCTATAGGCCTGTCGGCTGTTTTTTGAAAATTGTTTGAAGGAACCTGGCCTTAATGCTATATGTATAAAAATTGACAAATATTGACATTAATATTTATACGTCACTCAATAATTGTTTTGCCTTCCCGGAACCCATCCACTAACATTTAAACTTTATGCTATAGTGTTAAAGTTCAAATTGACTTATAACAAATCTTTTGTATGAGAATATAGAAAAGTGTTGTTTTTAGACTTTTTCAGATAATTTTTTAAAATCTTCTCTCTGTTATAACCTTCCCCAGACTTCAACAAACACAACAAAAAAGAAATCAGTCAAATCGGTTCAGCCGTTCTCGAGTTTCGCGGTTATCAAGACACTATAGCTGATCCGGCAAACGTTGTTTTGCTATGTAAGGTTTTGTAATATCTTCTAAGATGTTCATTGAAATTAAGTGATGTCAAAGACAATTTTGTTCACAATTAAATACTCTTAATCAACAACACATTTATTTGGATAAAGATTAATATTATTACGTTGATACAACTCTTAACAAATAATGCATTAATTTCGACCAAATTTGTTTACCATAAAAACGGTTCTAGTGACTTAATCTTATAAGATAGACATATACTGTCGTGGACATTTTTTAGATCATTTCAAGAGGAATAATTCTTTCATACATATATTTTTGGTATCTTGAACCGTTTTCGCAGCGCACGCAATGGAAGCCTTCAAGGATGAATAATTTTCCCCGTTTTTTTTCACATTTTCCATTATTTCTTCGCCCCTAATAGTTGCATCGTGATGTTATATAGCCTAAAGCCTTCCTCGATAAATGGTCTATTCCACTCAAAAAGAATTTTTCAATTCGAACCAGTAATTCCTGAGATTAGCGCGTTCAAACAAACAAACAAACAAACTCTTCAGCTTTATAATATTAGTATAGATTTACCAAAGAGAATATAAAGTAGAATCTCCTTGCCGGTATTCTAGCGTTATATGACAAACGAAACCTTTTTCTAACTCGGGAAAAATCCTGTCTAGGACCATCTGGGCCGTCATGAAGGCGGCGACTCCGGTGTATCAGACTCCTGTGGACTAAAAACGCCGGGATTTTCTTTAACGGTGTAGGGACACATAGTATAATGTTAACGTAAGTAATTGATTTTGATAGCGTGATTTATGAAAGTGCGAATATTGTATAAATGAGGAACGTATGCATGTATTTAGAGACGGCTGCGTCCGTCGATTCAGTTAGTTCGGATTATACACAGTTAACAGCAACACGCATTTTATTTCCATAGTCCTCGAACACTATAGGCACCGCCACTTACAACCTAAACTGGGGACCCCGACGTGATTTGAACACGCAACCGTTTGACTGCTAAGCAATTCTTGCAAGAACGCACGAAAACTGCGGGACATATTTTGACTTGATGTCAAATAAAACACTCTCATTCAGACAAATATCAATCAATTTTAATCATTCTTTTCGTATTATAAAGAAACAACATTAATTGTGTTTGCGAATAAGAAAAAATAAGAATAGCAAATAAGATACCCTGAAGCTCGCGGTTTTCGAGACAAATGAACGCAGCATTTTTGCACCGCGTAGTAGTCAAACACTTAAATCGCTGTTAGCTGGGCCTGCGAATCCGAATTCCTCCAACAATCCGACGAGTTAATTGCCTGTTAGGCTCAATTTCTTGGGCCTCTCTTGTAGGGGGGTGGGCAGTACACTTACGTGCCCTGTCCGCCTTATCCGGTCTGCAGACACCGTTAAATCTAGTGCCCGGTATAATCGACAACACCCGACACATCTTCCTTTAGACATATACCTTGTGAGTAAAATAAGTCAGTATGGCGTTAATTATTTATAATTATTCATATACGTATATCTTAGACAGCTGTGTGGAAGAGAAATTGCAATTTGCTGATTTATACCAAAACTAACAAAACTATAAAAATCGATGTCGATAAAATAATTCCAATCTCTAAAAGTCCTGTACTTCTCGTGCGTCATAAACGTTCTTGACCCGTGATGTGACTAGCATTTAATCTCACCAACATTGTTGAAAATTGAACTCTAACTTCTGAAGAATATAATTGATTATTGTATGAATGTAATCATAAAATTAAACTGGGTTGATTCTCCCCCAACCTCTAACAAATATTACCTTACCCCAGGCGCTAATTAAGGGAAACATTGTCTTTACGAACATTTTCTTAGTTAGAAACTTTGTCTGTAGTATATTCTTTGTTTTTTAATACAAAAACACTACATTTGATGGAAAGTACTGTGTGATCCATGAATGGCAGAGACCAGCAAGGGATGAAAATCCTTTGACGCTTGCCGTCTCATGTTGGCCCACATAAACCACGACTGAAGATTGCTAGGTATATGAACCAACTGGACGTAGTATAGCCATAGATGGCCAAATGTAATCAGATTAATGAAAATGATTACGATTACATTTTACGTTTTTTACAATTAATATGACTGCATTTTGCTCATCTATGTTTTAAATACTACAGAATCCCAGATTGTATACATATTTATTATTTCTTATTGTTTTAAATGGATTTAATCATGATTACAGAGCAACAAAATTAAAATTCTGACTTATAGCATGTAGACGCCGCCCAATACGCGTTTGTGTTAAACGCCCCAAAGGTGGTTAGGGTGTTACGGGACGCGCGGGTTAAGGGGTGCGTGCGCGCAAGAGATGCTCTAGTTAAAGCAGTCGACTACCGAGACCCAAGGCTAGAGTACGTGCGTGTGCGTCGCAGTTCGGTGTGCCTTAAAGGGCAAATAAACAGTAAAAGTAAAAATCCGTGTCTTTCTACCAACACACCCATGCCCACCGGACATAGACATTTTGTAATCGTTAATCATTAATCAGATTACATTTTGCCCATCTCTGAGTATAGTAAACGTTGATCCCGAACTGCGTGAGACCGGAGTGAGTCGCTGTGGCGACCTTTACACTTCCAGTTGCTCTGTCGTGATGTATGTGGGCCGGAATGATGACGGCGATTTTCAACGAATTTACATTTCTTGGCGGTGGCTTCAGTTCTTAGACTTCTCTGTACTTTCCACCAGGCGGGATGTAGTCACTATTAAATGATGGATTATCGACCTTTTGTAACACCGTATATGTAAAACTAGCTGATCCGGCAAACGTTGTTTTGCTATATAAGTTATTGTAATATCTTCTAAGATGTTCATTGAAATTAAGTGATGTCAAAGACAATTTTGTTCACAATTAAATACTCTTAATCAACAACACACATTTTTTTAGATCATTTTAAGAGGAATAACTCTGTCATACATATATTTTTGGTATCTTGAACCGTTTTCGCAGCGCACGCAATGGAAGCCCTCAAGGATGAATAATTTTCTCCGTTTTTTCACATTTTCCATTATTTCTTCGCTCCTAACAGTTGCATCGTGATGTTATATAGCCTAAAGCCTTCCTCGATAAATAGTCTATTCAGCACAAAAATAATTTTTCAATTCGAACCAGTAGTTCCTGAGATTAGCGCGTTCAAACAAACAAACAAACAAACTCTTCAGCTTTATAATATTAGTATAGATTAGTAGCTCTGATGACCTAGTGGATAAAGGAACGAAATCCTTGCGCGGTAACGCGGATGGTCAAAGGTACAAATCCCTGCACGTACATCTAGATTTATTCAGAACTAGCTGATCCGGCAAACGTTGTTTTGCTATATAAGGTTTTGTAATATCTTCTAAGATGTTCATTGAGTTTTAAGTGATGTCACAGACAATTTTGTTCACAATTAAATACTCTTAATCAACAATACATTTATTTGGATAAAGATTAATATTATTACGTTGATACAACTCTTAACAAATAATGCATTAATTTCGACCAAATTTGTTTACCATAAAAACGGTTCTAGTGACTTAATCTTAAAAGATAGACATATACTGTCGCGGACATTTTTTTAGATCATTTCAAGAAGAATAATTCTTTCTTACATATATTTTTGGTATCTTAAACCGTTTTTGCAGCGCACGCAATGGAATCCCTCAAGGATGAATAATTTTCCCCGTTTTTTTCACATTTTCCATTATTTCTTCGTTCCTAATAATTGCATCGTAATGTTATATAGCCTAAAGCCTTCCTCGATAAATGCTTTATTCAACTCAAAAAGAATTTTTCAATTCGAACCAGTAGTTCCTGAGAGTAGCGCGTTCAAACAAACAAACAAACAAACAAACAAACTCTTCAGCTTTATAATATTAGTATAGATTAGTACTGATTTGAACACCACATACTCATTAGTGATGGAAACATTGTGAGGAAACTTATGAAGAAAAATATAACAGAGCTAATTGGTAGAAAATATCTTGGCATCTTGTTGATATTTTTACTTTATTTATTATAGTAGATATTTTTTATTGTGGCAGCCTAGTGGATAAAAGATTCGTTTCCAAGCGTGCGACGTGAATTTTCGTAGGCTTAATCCCGGCATGTACGTCTGAGTTTTCTAGATTACATACGGATTTATACATGACATGCTCACCGATAGAGGAAAACTTCGTGAGGAAACCCGCATGGCGTCTAATAGAAATGTCATGTGTACTAGTGCTGTGAGAACGGCGATCGGCTGCGCCACTGGTCACATTGGGCACGACATATTAGTGCAAAGTGGATACAGCTATATAGCGTTATAATTAGGTATATAAAATTGAGGACTTTACAAAAACCCGAAATACTCAATATGGTTCGGCTATACAGCCTTAAGACATGGGTTTGATCTCGGCAGTCGCGACTTGGTAGCTATGTATTCAGCGAGGGTAGTTGCAATGTACCTCTGTTAGATGTAAGTTAAAAAAAAACTTTTTTTTACACTGGCACGACATAGTGACTACACAGTACCTAATGGTAAGTACAGTGTAGTCCAAAAACGAAAGCGACTATCAAAGGATGAAAATCCATTGATAGTCTACATCGTCATGTCGGCCCGCATATACCACGACTGAAGGTCTCTAGGTATATGAGCTACTGGATATACACAAGCTGATCCCGAAACGCGACAAGCCGAAACTGGTCACTATGACGGGCTTTACACCCATGTACTGTGGTCGCGATCCAGTCGGGCACCGACGCCCTACTACATTGCAAACTTTAAAAGATACAAGAATAAATTGATTGCATAAGCGCGCAAGAATCTGTATGTTTCTTGAAAAATATAGATATATCAATATATTATTATTTTAATTGAATATATCAACATTTATAGCCAACTAGCAAACCCAGCGAACTTCGTTTCGCCACCAGATGGCTTGGTTTTGGTTTTTTTTTAGCGTTTGAAAGAATGTGCGCATAATAAATGTCACATGAAATTAACTGAGCAGAGTACAATGAGTAGCTGTCAAACAATGTATAACGCATCGGCGCCATCTACTTAAAATACTGGTGCGATCTGCTCCACCACCATGCAAAACCATATTGGTTTGTAGTACGTGGTATGTATCAGAGATGGCGCTGTATGTGAAAAATGATTTTCCCCGTTTTCCTGCTTTCTGTTGAAATTTTTCCTGAATTTTGTTTGCTATAAGCCTCACGGAGTCCGAGACCTTTCCAACGAATGCAAGACCGTGGAAATCGGTTCGTACGTTCTGGAGTTATAGCGTCAGGAAGGAAAACCGGACTTATTTTTATATAATAGATATATTTTGATCCAATATGTCAATATCGAAAATTATATCAAAAGTTTGGGGGTTTTTATATCGTTCGCAATTGATGTCGTGATCGAAAGAACTTTTGATGAATTTCAGTGTGGACTTGTTATTAGCCCGGAATGTACTGTCTTGCAGAGTTTCTCTTCTCACAGCCTTGGGTCTAACTGAAAGGGTCTGCATGGCATGTGTGTTGGCTGCAAACTACACTGTAAGCCGCCATGAAAGATTGGGTATTGCGATATTGCTAAAAAGATCTTACACTTTAGAAATAGTTGACAACGAACTCAATTAACGAAGGCATTTCTATAGCTTAGTAAACCCAAACACATTGAAGGTACAACAGACAACAAAACGTGTAAAATAAGTGTAAAGTGTAAAAATATAACGTTTTGTGGGTACACAATCTTAATTATGTAATGTATCTTAATTTATGTAAGTAAAGTCGCTAGATTCCAAAACCATAAAATATATCTACTATAATATGAAAAATCAATAAAGTTTTGAATCATCACGAGACATTTTACCCCAGTTCCTTCGAATCTGGCACTTAATACTTGACATCTACAGCTTCCTCTATACCTTCCGAGAGAGTGACTTCTGCCGTTAATCTGGTGGTTCCTAATAATAGTAACCGGATGATAGTGGAGAATGTAAAGAGCAGAGTTTCGCAATCGGGCAAATATTCGTTATTCGTTTGCTTGATATAATAAATACGTTTTAAATGATTAATTAGAAGATAGCTTTTTGGTTTTAGATATTTTTGTATATTTGCGACCTAATAGTCATAGCCGAGTCGCGAGTGTTAGAATTAGACGCGTGTCTTAAAGTGAATACTAAGCGTCAAATCACGTATGCGGTTTACATTAAAGTGTGATAATTCAATATAGTTTGAGATTTCCACGTCCGATTTTGAATGTCACAAGCGCAATGACTCAATGTCGTCACTGTTTAGCATCTCGGATAAATTTTGTCTCAAATATTTTAAAGACTTCTACATATATGCCCGTCTGGATCGCGACCACAGTACATGGGTGTAAAGACCGTCATAGTGACCAGTTTCGGCTTGTCGCATTTCGGGATCAGCTTGTGTATATTCAGTAGCTCATATACCTAGAGACCTTCAGTCGTGGTATATGTGGGCCGACATGACGACGGAGACTATCAATGGATATTTATCCTTTGATAGTCGCTTTCGTTTTTGGACTACATTTTACTTACCATCAGGTACTCTGTAGTCACTATGTCGAGCCAGTGTAAAAAAAAAAATATATTTTACTTCGTACTCCGGACCTTATCCTCCATCAGAACTCTCTTTATTTCATCTGCGTCGGTAAGTCTAGGTCAATCTCGGCTCTCACTTCAACTCAAATTTATATTGTATATCTTTTTCATCACTCTTTGATCATTCATCCTCTCCACGTGCGCGAAACATTAAAACATGTTTTTGTGATTCCCTTTGATGAAACTATCTTTCAAAAAAACGATTCTGGGGTCCCGCACTTGTGGTATTCCGCCGTCGGCTCCCTTCCGGTCATCCCCTTTAATAGCTTCTAGATATACAATTGATGATGATGTCCTAGCAGGTTTCAGTCACGGCGACTGTTTCAACACCGATTAAGAATTTCGAGGTCCAGTTTACGGAAACAGTCAATTGCGCAGGAGATATTTAAGTGCATAACTGGACGCCCTGCCAGAAAAGCACTCTCTCGTCCGAGCTCCCTCAGGCCCGATGGAAAGGAGAACCAGTACGATCGGGAGGGAGCAGGATGCAGGTTTGGTCGAGTTTTCCTTCTCTGCACACCTGGTAGAATTGCGGTGTTCAAGAGATACCTTAGTCGCCTTTTACGACACCTCAGCAAGAAGAGGGGGGTGCTATTCTATTCTGCCGGCAGCCACCACGGCTTAGATATACAATTAACGTATGATTAACTGAATTTCTATATTTAAAAAACTGTTTATCTAAGAGTCAACGTAAAAATTCCAATGTTAATTTATAAGTTAATTTCATGACTAAATCGCGATATTCGGGGTTCAGAAGATATTATTATACATCAGTGTTTAAGTAAATAATTAGCTATACAAATATCAATCTATGCATGAAACATTCATACAACAGTTGTCTAAGAGCTTTACGTTTTCTCATCTTCCTGATCGTCTATTTAAAGATCATAGAGTGACTTCTAATTTTAGAATAACTGCCTCTCTTATACTCAAGAGCAGGATATATGAGTCACGTACACTAATCTTGCTTCCTTGTGTGTATAAAAATACTTACTTATTAAAATTGATAAACTATTTAGTAATAATAGTATGTATTAGGTTGATTAGGAAGTAATTTCGGTTTTTAATGTCAAAATAAACTCGATTTTATCTACATGGAAAATGAGTTTAATTAATCAAGTATCTCTCATCCTGTTCGATATTTTTTCTTCGCCACCTTTCTGGTAGCTTCATGATTCCGCGCTCAAAGAATTTTTCGTCCTTAATGGCAAAAAAACTAAACTTTGTACGATTTGAGGTCATCGTTATTACTGAAATTCTTACCATTTAAAACGTTTTGTAATTTTCGAAATGAATGATAATCCGAAGATGCAAGCACAATATGTATGGGAGATGTGACATTACTTCTCAAACAAGCTCCAATAACTTCGTACGTGTTGCTAAAGATTTGTGAGGCCTCGCATTGTCGCAGTGAAAAGCGGTTTCTTTGCGATTTGCCAATCCTGCCATTTCTCTTTGATCGCTTCCTCCAATTTTACAAGTTGTTAGCAGTAAGTATCTGAGTTAATCCTTTCGTTGTTTAAGCAGCTCAAAATATACAACACCATTGTAATATCAGCAAATTGAATTAAACTTTTAATTTTTTAGCTTGGTTGGGAAGTAATGTCGCATCTCCGATACAATCCCGAGCTTGCATCTTCGGATTATCATTCATTTCGAAGCTTAGAAAACTTATTAAATAGTAAAACTTTCAGTAATAACAATGACTTCAAATTGCACTTGGTTGAGTTTAGTTTAAGTAGAAGTTAAAGTTATTTTGAAAAAACTGTCAGTGTTTACAAAACTATCAAACCCCATACTATGTGACGGTGGTAACACGGTCGCTGAAAGACTATTTTACAGCCCAAAGACTTTGCAAAAGCAAGAGTTAGAGAATTTCTTAGTTCTATTGTCACTGCAGCTTATAGTATTCATCACTACAAGGGAACATTTTAACATAAAAACTGGAGTTTTTTAAAAAAATACTTAAATCTTGAATATCTTAGAAATTAACAAGTTTCGGACATGGTGTCATATGACTTAAATGACTCCAAATAAGCTGTACTACAACGTCTATCAAGGAATGTATCGCATTACCGTTCACCCTGTATAGACATGATTTGTACTATTTACAGATACATAATGTAGTTGCCGTCGTGTCTAGCTCTAGGTCTAATTGAACATCGTCCGCAAATAGGTCTAATCAATTCTGTGATTCCCTCCGTCCACGTTATTAGCTATGATACGATAATTATGTGTTTTGTTTTCAACTATACAAATATGGGAAAATGTTTTCCAAGTCTCTTGTGTTTCATAAGTTGTGTAATTTGATACAATAGACACACACACACACACACACATATACAACACTACATACCATTTGAAGTTGTTTTTATACATTCAAAATAAAACCTTTAGTAAAGTTTTAAGTATTCTTTACTTTTATTAATCAATCTCATTGTGTTTGTTGTGGTATAGTGGATAAGGGTCCTTGCGCGGGAACGTGAATGTTTGCAGATTCGAATCCCGGCACGCACCTCTGCGATTTTCCAAATTATGTACTGATTTAGGCATCACATGCTCACCGATGAAGGTAAACATCGTGAGGAAACCCGTTTGGCATCTAATAGAACTGTCATGTGTACTAGTGCTAGCTGCGTTACTGGTCACGTTGGGCACGACATATGATGAGATTGATGTATAATGAGACTAAAATCATGATTGTGAGACAGCTCTTTGTTCTCCAAACTATTGTTTTTAGGCATGACACTCAATCATTGGATTTAGGCATTCTAAATAAACGTCTAGGGCTTACTGTCTGTAAAACTGAATTTCACCGCACCTCGGTCGCCTCTAGACACTTCAAAATATTAAGCGCTCGATTTTACAACAAACTAAATGTAATTCTCAATATCTATCCCCTTTCCCTTTATGAACTTAAAATCAAAGTCAAGGATTACTTGTTGCAGCCCGATTATTTACAAACTGAAAATCTTTTAAATGCTTATATATAATCTGCACTCACACACAACACTCTTTACTCACCCTTTTCTACACATAACACACCTATACACAACACGTCTGTTTATTTTTATATATTTTTGTAATTATTTGTTTTCTCTGTAATGGCGGGCGCTGACGTCTGCGATACAGTCTCACGACTAGTGCAGGAGTCAACGTAAATTAAATTATACAATTTAAATTTTTTGATCCAATAAAATTATTATTATTATTATATAATCTAATGCACCTCTGCTTACCCCGTAAGGGACATAGCGTGACGATATATTATTGTTCGTCAATATTCAAGCGCGGCTTTGACCAGAAATCGACTTTTCGTCGGGCACTAATTTTAGTTGATCAACCCAAGGAATATTGTTTCTGAAAATCCACTCTAAGGGGTAGAACCAGAATGCGGAAGGTTGCATGTTTTTTTTTGTTAGATTAAAACAGAGATTGCAATTTGTGCTATCAGGGGTTTACCAGGGTGCCGGCAACCGCCCCGGCACATCAGTACCAGCCGATCGGTCGATCCACGACCGGTTGGCTGATGCCTTTGGGGTCGCGGCCGCTCAGGGTGAGGGCCCTGAGCGACTGGTTAGCGACCCTCGAGAAGTAGGCAGAGCATTGTGACGTGCTCTGCCTAAATACAATGAGCAGTGTCGGGGAAGATTTCTTCCTCCGAGTTTGTGCCCAGCGGGCGCGGTGCGACGGCGCTGCGGCAAATTGATTACAGGTCCCGCGGTCCCCGTCAATGCGCAGAAGAAGTCCGACACACCTCGTTTTCGCGCAACCCCCCAGTGCGACCGAGAAAAAAAAGGGTTAAGTTCATTTTTAGGTTATAATCATGAAAATAGGAATTTGAATTCAAATAGCAATATATCGTTACGCTATGTTCCTTTTTGGAATTAGCAGTACATTAGTGGCTTTATCCATTCTACGCTTAAACGTCGTGCCCAACATGACCAATATGCAGCTGATCACCGTTCCCACAGCACTAGTACGCATGACGTTTCTATCAGATGCCACGCGGGTTTCCTCACGATGCTTAGAGTAAAAGAACATTGTTTTATTGGATCCGGTCTGTTAATATCAGATACCTAGTCATTTATTTACTTTTAGTCATGGGTCGACTCGGCTATTCTTAAAATCATGAAAGACATCATTAGTATACCATTATATCTGTAAGTAATATTCAGAAATTATCGGAAATTTCAACCTTAACACGTAGAGAATAAAAGTGTGATTTATTTCTATGTTGGAGTTATAAGTTTGTCAGACAATGTGTATAAAATAGATTGTTGTGATATTGTTCTGTCAATTGTTGATTTAACTTTAAAGGGAATAATATAGTTGAGTCTAATTTACGATATCAATATATTTTTTAGAAAAATGTACTCCGTGAACAGATTTTTCATTCTCTCAACAATATTCGTAATAATTCAGGTGAGTCATTTATTTTTCCACTCTGACGCAGCCTTGAGTTTCTTTCGGCGTTTTTTCTCATGATAGTTGCTTCCAAAACGTCAGTAAATCACCGTCAGATTTATTTTCCTTGAGTCCAAGTCACGGTTCGTTCCCAAAGGGTGCCCTTGCGTTGCCACCCAACCTATAAACTCGCTGGCAAAAAAAAAAACTTTTTTAGTTAATTTTCAAAATTTGAAAGGGTGGATTTCGTGGGATGTTGGCTCAGTGGATGAAGGACCAGCTTAGATGAGCGTCGACGTGAATGTTCGTAGGTTTGAATCTCGGCTTGTAAGCCTGGTTTTTGAGATTAAATATGGAGTTAGGCACCACATTCTTACCGACGAAGGGAAGCATCGTGAGGAAACCAGAATTCTGTTAAGAAATGCTACAGAGTCCTTCCAATCACTTCACCCGGGCCTGGGAATCCAGATTATCCCAGATGCCCGGGGAGCGATCAGTCTATTTAGGATTCATTTCTGAAAGGCATGGGTGTGTATAGAACCTACCCCTCCAAACCTAACTCACGGGCGGCGCGCTGTACACTGCGCACCGTCTCCCTCTCATCCGTGCAGCAGATTCCCTCAAGTCTACTGCCTGGCTAGTGTCACAGAGGGATGTCGCGCCGCTCACACTCGAACGCGTCCCTCCTGCGATGGTTCCTTGGCCACCGAATGCCGGTGGTTGTGCGCTCCCTTCGATGGCTCCTTCTGCTTCATCACAGCCTCGCTGAAGGACATGATGCTTTGCTATGCCCCTTCACTGTCAACAATAGATTTGACCATGGCTGGCAGCGAGAGGTCAAAACAAATTGAACACAAGTGAATCTAGAATAACATCAGAATGAGCCGCTTCACTTTTGCTCATGTATTTTGTACTAAGTGAGGCTTATCTGTTTTACTAAGGGCGGCTTGCACTAACGAATTAATCTAGTTTAAGCTTGTATAAAACGCTTATTAATTGAATTGGTTTCATTCCATCCTAATAATGATTTTAGTTTAAGTGTGGTTACAACTAGATTTTGATTTAGTGCAAGACAGTAAGTACAGATCAGCGCTAAATAGCATTTTATATAACTCTAAACTAGATTTAATTTTTAGTGCAAGCCGCCCTTAATTACATATTTGAGGCGTCGAGTTTCAAAACCCGCTAAAACGATTTTTCGTACAAAGTTACTTAATAGTTCTAATAGTAATTTGAAATGTTTTTATCAAAGCACATATTGTATATATTTTTTTTCTTTATTGCTTTTTCACTCTAGAATAATAATTTAAATACCTTATAAGAACGTGATTGTTAAGTCAAAGATTAATTATAAGTTTTTATAAATAATTGGAATTTGAAAAAATATGTTATAGCGGGTTTTGAAACTAGACGCCTCATTTACGAAATACTGTATTTCAGGGAGCAACTGCATTCTGGAACGGAGGTTGGGGTCCACGATTCGGGCATCCAGTCGTGGTGAGAGGCGGATATGGGGCTTATAGGCCTCTTCCTCCGTACGGCTACCGTCCTCTACCACCGCCAATCTTCTACGGATGAATATATAAATCATTAACTGTTGGATATACTCGTAAAAGTGATTCGAAATTGTCGTCATATTGTAAATAGATAATGAATAAATATTTATACATAGCATAAAAAGCATTTTGTTTTTAATTGGTTGGTAGAAATTGATTTGGAGCTTTTGTTGATCCTGCATCAACATACTGAAAAAAAAATGGCACATAACATACAACATAATATCCTATAGTGTGAAGATGAGTTAAAGGGAAGTCAACACAGCAAATGTTGAGACTGAGGTTTATAGCCGGGCAGTAGACTTGAAGGAGTCTGCTGCCTGGATGAGAGGGTGGCGGTGCATGGTGTTCGGCGCACCGCCTGGGAGAGAGGTTTTGGAGGGGTGAGCTTTACTCCTTCTCGTACCGGAGAGGTAGCCTCAACAAGGCTTCTTGTTCCCTGGATGTCTGGATGAATTTGGCTTCCCAGGCCCGGGTGGGGCAATCAGAGGGACACCCCGGGGGTTTTTAGTCAGTAGGAGTCTGACACACCGGGGTCACTGTCCTTACAACGTCCCTGATAGTCCTATGCAGGATTTTCTACCGGGATACAAAAAAAAAATAGGCTGAGATATATAGACGCTATTTCAACTTTGCTTAGCAAAGTTTTCAAAAAATTAATACGTTTTGACAAAAAGCTGAATATATAATAGGAGCTGTAGTATGACCATTATTATTTGCAGAGCCAAGTCCATGATGACAAAATTGGTGGGTGACTTAGCAAATTATTGATATTTATTGAGTAATATATGGTAAATTGTAATATTTTAGTAAACTCAAAGCAAATATAAATTTACGTCTACAAATCGTAGCCTAAGTGACCAGTAGAGCTATACAACGCTGATATTTAGTTGACACCCATTAGTTTTATCAACGCGCAGAAAACAGTAACGATAGGAAGTGGTAGTGATCCCACCACGCCTGATGGTAACCTTGGTGCAATCAAAAAAATAACAACGATTAGCAATAGAAAAGAAAACCTACCGGTAGTTGATTAATCATGCCGGCTTGCAGAAATATCTCTTCATGCTACGCTTAAAAGACCCCATATCATACGACGGTGGGAGCATGCTCACCGGAACTCCAATATACAGCCCAATAAAACAGCAAAAGTAAAAATTAGAGAACTTCTTAGTCCTAGCCGGGATGTGAGATACAGTATAGCTGTGACGTAAACCCACGCGCGTGGTGTTATTAAGGTAGGGAGAGGGTGGAACAAGGTTAAATCTTTACTAATACAACTTTATGCAAAAGTAAGAATTAGAGAACTTTTTAATCCTAGCCGGGATGTGAGATACCGTATAGCTGTGACGTAAACCCGCGCGCGTCGATCTATTCAGGAAGGGAAAGGGTGGAACAAGATTAAATCTTTACTAATACTACTTTCTGCATTTGTTTGTCTTGATAACTTATTATTATTAATTTCTGATGTCGACTGTACACACTACGTATTAAAAATATTAGGTTTATAGAACCCATTATTCAATTTTCGATAAGTCATTTTATATTTGTCATATATGTGTCAAGTTAAATAAGATAGAACAAAGTGGTTTGCTTTATTTAACACGAAATTTACTCAATTTTAATCCTTATGTCATACGGTTAAGAATTATGATAGTGCAAAGGAGATGCAATAGTAAAATTGTCAAAGAAACTATATAAGTGATATATGAGACAATTTTTGCATTTGTTTTAAAAACTTTGAATAAGGTTGTAGTTGCGAGATTATTGAACTATATTTAATTTAAAAATGATATTTTTGGCTCGTTTCATCGTTATTTTGTTGACTTTAGCTCTGATTCAGGTACGTTTTATATATTTTAATAATATAATCGTCACGCTATATCAATTGCGAGTTGAGCAGGTATACATTTATGGCTATATTCGTTTTGCCCAAATTTAAAATGATTTTATAGATGAGTGATTTTTGTTTTACACTAGCTCGACATAGTGACTACAGATTACCTGCTGGTGAGTACAGTGTAGTCCAAAAACGAAAGCGACCGACAAAGGATGAAAATCCATTGATAGTCTACATCGTCATGTCGGCCCACATATACCACGACTGAAGGTCTCTAGGTATATGAGCTACTGGATATACACAAGCTGATCCCGAAACGCGATAGGTCAAAGCGAGTCACTATGACGGTTTTTAGATTTGTGTACTGTGGTTATAACCCAGTTCGGGTAATCGCCCTTCCAACAAAAAAAGTGATATTCAGCATTCCATTTTAAATCCAAATATGTAAACATAGTGATATCTTAATATTTCCATTAAAACAAAATAAATTAAAGTCAACATATTTAGGGACAAATACACACGTGAATGAATGAATAACAGTTAATTATTAAGTAGGTATTTTGTCTCTCCTAAGCCAGGATAAAGTACGAAGGGGTAACGAGTCAATTACCTGTTTATTTAAAATCACGTAAAAGGAAATTTATCTACATACAAATCGATGGCGCGCCGCACGCGCTTCGATGTCCACACTTGTTACGGATCAATTCTTATTAGTTCTTCAATGTTTCCTTGTGATTTGTTAAGGAATATAGCCATTTAAATTTTTATTATTTATTTATACCCTTAATTTTATATATATATAAAATCCTCGTGTCACAATGTCAGTTAACCTTACTGCTTTACCGATTTTTACCAAATTTTTTTATGCATATATTCAGTAGGTCTGAGAATAGGCTACTATTTATTTTTCATACCCCTAAGTGATAAGGGTTGTTAACCTTTAACATATTTTTTAAATTTTGGGATTAAAATTTTTGTTTTTTCTATATTGTGGCATTAAAAATATATACAACCCTAAATTTTTACCCTTTTATCACCTACCCCTATTTTTTAATAGCCATTTTAGTAATTTAATCATTTTTATCCCGCTTGATAACTGATCAATTATCATCTAGAAATAACTAATATGACAAAACAACGTTTTCCGGGTCAGCTAGTATTTATTATACATTCCACTCGTCTATATAATCATATATATATATATATATATATCGTGCGTAGCGGAGCTGATCTCCATTCTCAAGACAACACGTCACATTTACTGATAGCTGGTAGACATGTGAAATTTGTATGATAATTTTCAGGGTACATGTGGCCATTGGATCGGCGGCTGGGGCCCGAGCTATGGCTGGGGTGAAGGTCCTGTGGTCGTTGGAGGGTTTGGGTATGGGGGCTTCTATAGACCGTACCCCCATTTCTACCCTCCGCCACCTCCCCCACCTTTCTTCGGATAATTACAATGACCACGATATCTCAGTTGTGTAATCAGAATTTTATTAGACTTTAAATAAATTATTGTTTTTCCATTATTTGTTTTATTTATGCAAATAATTGTGAAGGAAAACATTGGGACGGGAGAGTCAAAAACTACAATCGGGCCCAGACAGCCAGCGTTTTAGAATACAACCTAGGAGGTGGGAGGTGTTCGCACACGATTTTGCGCGTGACCACCCTTCATAACAGTATTCGGGTGATAGACTTGAAGGAGTTTGGTGAATAGATGAAGAGAAGGAGGTGTGTGGAGCACACCACTTACATGGTGACTAGAGGGGGATCTTTCACATCCCTTCCTCCAAGAGTTGAGACCTATATAGGCCTATCGCACGCCAGGCCGAATGACGAATGTGGACCCCAGACCCGGTTAGCAGCGATGAGGGGACGACACCCCGTGGACTTTAGCCAATAGTAGTCTGTCCTATGCAGGATTACCCCCCGGGTTACCAATCTCACTCAATCCGCTAGTTACCAATAAAAAACCAAATTGCAGATACAGTTTATATATTTTTAACACATTAATAGACAAATTTCATCAATACATTCCATCTTAAATGGCAACTAACAACATATATTAACTGTTGCAACACTACAAAGCCGAACTATTTTAGGCCATGCAGCTGTATAACAAAAAATGGCGTCCAAAAATTACAAACAAGATATTTCATATCTCCGACAGCGTTATGAAGGCTTAAGGCAGAAAAATATGTTTCTTTTAATTTAAAAAACAATTATCAGAAAATATATATAGACATCACAGACATAGGCAAGATTACAACAGATTAAAAAAGTGATATGTCAAAACGTGATTATTAAATTTTTAATTATCAGTTTTTTTTTTAATTATTTTATTGATATGTATTACCTAGGCACCTACCACAGTTATTTAAGTTTAAACAACGCAGAAAATTAAATCTATATTGATACAGATAGTCTAAAATCGACTATTAATTAATTTAACATAGAACTTCATTCCATTAAAATCGACTATTCTCAAAAAATATTCCAAATAGTGTCATAAACATCAAATAATGCATAAGACAGTCATAAGGCAGTAACAACTAATGTAGAATAATAACTCAGAGTAAGATTAATCAGGTAGTCGATGTATCAGTTACAACAACTACGATCCGATGTAATTTTAATCGATTACAATTATCGATTTCAACCTACACTTAAGACTAAAGAGCTTATTTGCTAGACAATGATATGTTTTTTAACATCAAATATTACCTAAATCTAATTATAAATGCCTCAGCCAGTTAGATATGTATTTTGTTTCAATCTTTGAAGACTTATTTACTTAGAAACTATTCATAAAATGTTTCAATATTTTAAACACATACAAATAAGATGCGATATTAATAATCGCCTAATTGTAATTCACATTCATAAGTTTAGATTAATAATTAAAATGTTTATAATATAATTAATGTTAATGTTAAACTACGTTACAGGTTAAAATTAAAATCTAATTTAACTTTCCTCTACACATTATTTTTTATTTTTTCGAGAATAATTTAATAGGAAATAAAAAAAGTGCCAATCGGTTGACCATTTTCATAGCGTTTATCGTTTTTAATCCGTTATTTGGGGATTACGTTCTATAATGTATAGAATCAAATCAAGCCCCTAATATTGAAGATTTTAATAAAACTTTATCAATATTGATGGAAAATACCTGACCTTTTTAGTGCTTGAAAAATTATGACCGTAACCCCAAATTTTTAAATTATATTTTTTATGATACCGAGTTTCTTAGTCGATTATTTCTGTGAAACTCTTGTATGATAATCAATTTACTAATAAACTATTTTTATCAATTATATAACTTTCAATAACAATGCTTTGTCAATTTATAGGAATTTATTAGTAAAAAGATTAATTTTCATAGCAAGCGTAACGCGTAATACAATTAGACATTGATTTTGTTAAGCTATAAATATTCTTTCATTTTAAATTTCAAAACCATAGATAATGTAAACTTTGTTAACTATGTTTTGGCTGAAAATATTTGTATTTATTTGAATAAAAACCGTTTGATATTATAATGTTTTGTTTAATTTTATTACGCGTTTTATGATCTATTTTGTTTTTTTTAATGCAATCTGTAAACGCCGATACGTTTTTCCCCTGCAGTATGTTGGACAAACTCGCGGATTTGGTCTGTGGCGACGGGGCCGATGCAGACGAGGGGTTCTTTGAAATATCCACAGCTCTGAAAGCAGATTTCCTTTATATATCATTTAAACTTTATAAATACATAAATAAACACAGTTTTTATAAATTGTCCCATTTAAATAACTTTACAATGTGTAATGTAATTAACAAAGTTTCTGAGACTTTTTTGTGTAGAATCGTCATATGAAACCATTTCAGCAATTTTTAATACAGGTATTTTTTGGAAATTTATAATTTTTCAATTGTTACTTAACTTGTACTAAACGAAATTGAATCATATTGAGAGATGATAATTGGCAATGAATGGTTGAAATGGTCCAAGGTTGAATGACGCGTGAAAGGCGAAACGAGAGTAAGTGAAGGTAGCAAGTATAAAGTATGTTTTATTAGCACAGCACTAAGTTATAGTTGAAATAGGAAAACACAAGTAGGATATGCTAAGTAAAAATATCCATAGCGAAAACATCACTAGCAAATCCGTCACGTGTTGCTAGCGAGTGATCCGTTGTGTGACGTGTCGTAGTGAATGTGATGCCGAGACTGCAGTGGCCGGTGGTGGCGCTCGCGACGCGATCAGGTTGCGCAGCTTGCTAGCGCGTGCTGGTTTACAGCGGTACCCAATCTCGCCGCCCGCTACGTGTGTTTCCAAAGAACCACACCGTATTATTATATAGACGTTTTTTTTGTTGATGCCTAATGGTAAGTAAAATACTGGAAAAAGAAATAAAGGAAGACAAATCAATAGATGGGAGGATGATTTAAAAAAGGTGGCAGGAAAAACAAGGCTAAGGGAAGCTAGAGATAGAAGAAAATGGAAATCCTTAGAGGAGGCCTTTGTCGGAAGACAAGTAGAGTAGTTAAAAAAAATGTATGTAAAAATACACTCACCCTACACCCTAGTTACCCTACACGTGACTCCTGGGTGGTGCTAAACGAGCAGCAGCGAGGTGGTAGGGCACCGGTGCCCGTCTGGATCGCGACCACAGCGTATGGGTGTAAAGCCCGTCATAGTGACCAGTTTCGGCTTGTCGCGTTTCGGGATCAGCTTGTGCATATCCAGTAGCTCATATACCTAGAGACCTTCAGTCGTGGTATATGTGGGCCGACATGACGATGTAGACTATCAATGGATTTCCATCCTTTGATAGTCGATTTCGTTTTTGGACTACACTGTACTTACCATCAGGTACTCTGTAGTCACTATGTCGAGCAGTGTAAAAAAAAATCTATAATAAAGGCTCATATTATTATTATGGTAAGTTTGGTGTAGTATACAAATTGACTAAGACCATAAACAATAACGAAAAACGTATCGATAGTTACAGAGCTCAAGCTGGACTGTAAAATATCTCTTTACGCTTCGTTTAAAAAGAGCCAATATCATAGGACGGTGGGAACACGGTCACGGTTAGACCATTCCACAATTCAATGACTCCGTAAAAGTAGGAGTTATAGAACTTCTAAAGACAGGGAGTAGAATTAGAAAGTAGAAATAGTAAATAGAGACAGTGAGTGGATAAGACCTAAATATAAAATACGCATTCCCTTTGAAATAAATAAAAACTAAGACTGGTTAGGCTTAAGTTATATTTGATGGATTATAAACTTTTAGCCTACTATCTTTCTACTTTGTTACATTAGTACTGTGTGATGCTTTAAAATAATTTGTAGTGGTGAGGTTGAGCACCGCTGAATACTGACACACACAGGTAAAATGCGCTGCCGGTCCGCGACGCGAGCGCCGCAAACGCCCACCTTAGGTTTTCACCATCGATATGAGATCGCGCACCACAAGCTCACTATCCGTACAGTTTTCGTTGTTGTTTATTTTGTATTATTGTGCAGTGTACTTCAATTTACTTGGACTATTCTACTAGTGCTTGCTTAATCTTACTGTGACTCTTTATTGTGCTGAATTAAACGTGCTTCACCCTTGGGTCTGGACTTCTTCATTTCCTTCTATCAACTCACTTCTTTACACGCTATCTTGCTATATCTATACCCTAATGAGATCACTTCACTACGAAACCTACCAAGGTAAAACGAATTTTTTTTTTAATTCGAGGTGTTTTAACTCCTTACTTAATTAAATTACACGTTGTAATAAATATATTTTACTAGCTGACCCGGCAAACGTTGTTTTGCCATATAAGTTATTTCTAGGTAACATTTACAAAAAAGACGATAATTGATCAGTTACCGAGCGGGATGAAAATTGATTAAATTACTAAAATGGCTTTTAAAAATAGGGGTTAGTGATAAAAGGTTAAAATGCCACATTATATAAAAATAAAAACAAAGAATTTTGTCCAAAAATAAAAAAAAAAATGTTAAGAGTTAACAACCCTTATCACTTAGGGGTAAGACAGATAGTAGCCGATTCTCAGACTTACCGAATATGCATATAAAATTTGGTAAAAATCAGTAAAGACGTTTCGAAGGAGTAAGGTAACTAACCTTGTGACACGAGAATTTTATATATATAGAGGTTTCATTTCACTAGAACTGATAGGGATATTCAGGTTTCGAATATAAAAAAGAACAGAGTTCAGTAATAATGTCCAATTATAAAACCAATTAATTAAAACCTATATAAAATATTGTTTTCACATATTTTTCATCAACCCAATTAGTTCCATTGGAACATTTTTTTTTCACGGTTGTTTAATATTTTCTTCAAAGGGATCTATCTCTTTTTAAACAGAGCTTTTATAAAAAGTAAATTGGATGAAACGCTCGTTTAGATATTACAGTAACATTTTAATGAAGCTATCTGTGTGTAAACAATTTTAATTCGTTTTTTCTTTTCCCTAGTATTCCACAGTAACTTGTTTTACGTTTCCAATGGCTAAATATAATATACAAGTATTTCTAGCATCAGAAAATGACATAACTCTTAAACATCTACATCGAATCGGGAAAATATGCCATATATTAAATGTCTTAACGACAAGGCAAATTAATCTCAGTCACTTTAATAAAAAGATTCATTTTTAATCGTCAAGTGATGAGCCAAGAGTGCTGCGAGATCACACGACATCGAGTGACAGGCTAAATGTAACAGTTACGTGAACACACGACTTCGAGTGAGTGGCTTGATGTAATAGTTGGGAGACCGTACGATGTTGAATAATGGAAATGTGTCTATGGCTAACCTTCCTTGGCTTCTGGCGATGCCTGCGCTGCATGATGCAGCAGAGTCCACGGGTAATGTCGCATTCGCTGGAGGTGCCACAGTCTTCATTGTACTGCTTACGGCCAATGGTGGGAGGACGGCACACATGCATTTCACCTAGTTTACAACCATTATTTAAACTTTTGTAACACCAGGTTGAGTAGTTCTTTAGAGCACCCCCCAATGGAGGAACAGTAGAACACGCGTAGAGACATGGAGTCTTTGATTATATTTAGAGATTCTACACCATTTGTTAGGTCATTATATTAATCACCATAGATATCCTTAAAAGTTTCTATGCTGAGTATTTCCTCTGGACTAGCTTTATGTAATGCACAAAAAACTCTACAATCATGGAACGAAAGCTCTGGACACCACATTTTGTGTTATAGTTGTCTACAATCCAGGAGTACTCAGGGTGAGGTGTTAGGGTGCCGGAATTGGGTTGTGACCACAGTACACAAGTGAAAAGACCTATAGTGACTGGCATCAGGCTGTCGCGTTTCTAGATCAGCATGTATATGTCTAGAAACTCATATACCTAGAGACCTTCAGTAGTAGTATATGTGAGCCAGCATGACATCTCCAATGTATTCTCGTAACACTAAACCGACACTACGTGGTCTTATGAAGATTTGATATTTTTTCAGGCTTGCGCTTGACCTCAATCTCATCTGCTGGAAAGTGATGATGAGGCCGACGATGGAGCGCGCTCGCCCAGCAAATACCGATTCCCTCGACGTTTGAAGATTCCCATGTCATAAGATGCCGGGAACACCGACGCAGGAAGCGAGTTCCACTCCTTGGCGGTTCGCAGCAAAAGGAGGAGGCAAATCGCTTAGTGCGAGCAGCAGGAATGTCAAACACAAAATGGGGCAAACCCGCATGGCGTCTCGTCAATTTATGGGAGAAGGGGGAGGGGGCAACTAAATCATACACTTCAACCGCACACTCTCCAGAGCATAGTCTATAGAAAACCGAAAGGCAGACCAGTTTACGCCGCTGTTCCAAATTGAGTAGTTTACGCGACGTAAGAGCCTCATCCGCAATGAGCCGCCGAGCTCGGCGATCAATTGAGTCCAAAGCTGCTAGATGGTGTTTGGCGGAACCATCCCAGAGGTGGCAGCAATACTCCACACATGACCGTACTTGCGCCTGATACAGGTTAAGAATGAAGGTGATTGAGATCTTCGATTTGGTTGTAAAGTTGATTTCATACCGGTAGAATCCCTTTGTTTGATTTGTTTATTTGTCGATACGCAAGAAGACGAAGAAGTAGTCCTTTACCGGTTACACAATGGAGAGTGCTCTAAAGAGCTACATTATCTAATTCTACCACACCCATTTCATCATAAAACACCTAGAAAGCGTGCCATACACTGCCCGTATTGGATGGACGTTCCTTATATCCGAAATCCGAATAAAGAGATTCGCTTTATATTGCGAACGGCTAAGGAATGAAATACACTTTCTCCGATCATATTTCAACGTTCTTGAGAGCCTCCAAGACAAGAGTAAATAGGCATTTATTAGATGGACGCGGTACACTGTCAGACTTATCTTCACCTTCCATGAGGTGTAATAGAAGTCAAGCGACTGCCTGTGAATTATAAAAAAAAGCGGGATTACTTAAATATATTTTAGCCTAAATGACAGTTACTCTCAATCTTTCCGTAAGATTCCAAATAAACTTACCAGGTACAACTTCTTCGCAGATCAGTCCAGCATCGCATTGATTCTCTCTGTTGCACAGCTCGCCTAGTTTCCTCCCAGCAAATGGTGGGAGACAACGACCTCCATCCTCTGACAAAACAGTATCTCGATTATTGTAAATTGTCTAGGATCAAATACCATTACTTCGGGATATTGAAATCTGACTGGAACCAATATTTTGAAGCTTCTGAAATCAAATTTCTTATTTCTAAGCTGTAATATACATTTTCGTTGTATAAATTTGTCTCATATTATATTTACACATCTTAATACTTGTATTCTGTCACGAATGCTTCTATACAATTCTTTCAATGTCCTACTTCGTTCGATCTTACCCTCGCCGGTTCCACCTGCCTGTTTGTTTCGCTAATAAAATGCTTGCACGGGTATCCTGTTGAAATGACTTATCTTGATGTTGCCTTTGAAGTTTGAATATACATCTTGAAAGTTAAACCTTGGGATGTATTGGGCAGTGTCAGGGTTATTGCCAATATAGGATATTAATCACTTTTATAAACACAGAAACACAGGGTAACTTAAATAATTATTCATTTAATGTCCCTATTAACAAAATTTAATTGAAATCGATTTATAGAAATAAAAATACAGCTTGTCTTCTCCGAGTAGTTGCCTTCACGACATCATCATCAGCTTATTCGCACACACTGCTGAGTATTAGTTTCTTCATCATATCGCAAGGCTGCTCATGTCCAAGTTTTATCCATGCCTTTATAGTCATCGGCCGATCTCGCAATGGGTAGACCCAAAAAGTCTCTGTTACACCCGCGGCCACTATTCTTTGAGGGACTTATTTAAAATTAGTCTTGATATATAGTCCTACAAAATCAAAGGAAACATTTGTACCTATAAATGTTTCCTAAGATTTCGCAGGACTAGCTATCAGAGTAAAGAAAACTGTTAAATTCATTCCCTTTGATATGATATTCATCAAATAAAAACATGAAATGTTTCTGATCCCAATTGTGTTCCTGAGTGGAATTTCTGCAAAGCTCAATGTTATTTGCTTTTGTATTTCAAATGAGAGTAGCGTTTTGCGGACCTTTCTTAAGCCCCAAGGAATACAAAGGGAAAGCGATAATCTCTCCGCTTCATCTAAGCTTCCGAGACTTATTTCCGCAATGAATTCCGGTTTCCGTTCCGTTCCGACATACATAAAACCTTTATTATTCTATCACAGAGGTATGGGTTGATATTTTGGGGTATAACCATAAGACAAGGATATTGTGATAGTATTATTACTAGAAACGTAAATGCTATCTTTTTTTTATTTTAAAATATATACATATAAAAAAACATATACATTGTAAAATATAAGAATATGTAGATATACCTACAGGGGCGAGGCGTAAGGTCCAAGCTACCGGTAGTTAGGAGCTCAGAGTGAGGAACCGCCTAAAAATGCGTGCCGTATCGAGTAGAACTGCCTCCTGTATCCGGCCCTTGATCCAACAACCAAGGGAGAGCATTTTAAGGTGGTATTCGAGGCTCTTTGCGATCAGCTCATTAGTCAATACGACTATCGGGACAATAATCGTAGAATCCACATCCCACTTGCCGATATATTGTTATTATATCGTATATAATATTTATTGTTATCGGGGCCCTTCAAGAAATCAGCGCTGCAGACTTCCTCTGTGGCTTTAAGCTGATGGAGAGCTCCCATTTTCACCACGTTTTTATGTTTTTTATTTTCTTTTGTCGTTTGTGTGTCTGTTTGTTGTTTCTGTTACTGCATTTAAATTTTTAGTTTTTGTTAGTTTGTGGCGAAATAAATACATTTCACATTATTAAGATTACGATTATAGGTCGATATCCGACCGAAGACTATAACGAAGATTTAATTCCCAAATAGTTCCGTTGAATATTGACTTAAAGTGAATGAGTAATAAACATAATAATATAATTTTTAAAACTTTAAAATGTCAGCCATATTTTAATGTATATATACAACTTGTAAAGATTATTATAATTTTTTTAATTCCGACTCGACACAGTAACTGCGTCATACCTGATGGTAAGCATTGTGCAGTCCAAATAACGCCAACGACTATCGACAGGTTAGAAAAGCCCATTGGGTGTCACAGCGATCATGCCGGCCTGCATAAATATCTCTTAACGCACGTTTAAAGGATCCCATATCATAGGATGGTGGAATCATGCTCACAATATACCTCACAACTTGCCGAATTTATTAAAATATAAATAAAAAGATGTCCTAATTTTATAATTTCATTCAATATATTTATTTAATCGTTTTATGCATGTACAAAATAGGAGACATTGTCAATTCTAGGACCTCATAGTATAAAATATGAAATTAAGAACAATTGAAACAATACTGTTATGATTGATCACAATATAGCGCTGATTATTTTTGATAGGAATATCACAAAGAATTCAGCGTTGAATATAACATAAGTCAGTATCAATACCGAAGCCAGTAGTAGTGCGAATGAAGCTATAAATCTTCATAATACTAATATTTTACTCAATTAAGCTGATATAGTTAATCTAAAAGCAAAATTAACGTTCAACCTAAATCGTTACAAATTTATAATAATGGCCGGTCCCGTTCCAAAGCAATTAGCTAGGGACGGCTTGGCTAATTAAATTGCCTACATATCAGAAGTTCAACGTCTCGTTCAAATTGCTGGATTATTTGAAGCCGAGGGCGAATTTATTATGCAAACACCAATTTGGCCCCAAACAATGTACCTCGATGAATGGCTTTAGGAAATGTAAAATTTTAATTGGGAAATATTAGCTGGGTCCCTGACAGGTCAGTTAGGATACAATCATAGATGGGCAAAATGTAATCAGATTATTAAAAATAATTACGATTTCATTTTACGTTTTTTACCATTAATGTGACTGCATTTTGCTCTTCTATGTTTTAAATACTACAGAATCCCAGATTGCATACACATTTATGATTTCTTAATGTTTTAAATGGATTTAATCACGACTACAGAGCAAGAAAATTAAAAATACGACTACATTTTGTAATCGTTAATCAGATTACATTTTGCCCATCTCTGGATACAAGTATAGCTAAAAGGAGGTAGGAATGGTAAATTATTATAGTGATTATAAATCATTATATCATATCAAATTTAAATTAAAATAAAATTAAAAATAAACATTTCCTTACCTTCACCAGTGGCTCTTAATTGTAGAAACTCTAATGTAGAAGTAGTAAAAGGCGAATAGAAAAACCTATACCAAGATGGGATGACGAAATAAAAAAAATTGCAGGCCCAAGATGGCATGAAATAGCTCAAAACAAAGATGTTTGGACATCCTTGAGGAGGCCTTTACCCGGTAAGGGGTTCTTGAAATAGCAAACACTAAATCTAGCAGATAAATGTAAATAACAAAAAAAAAAGAACAAATAAAGGCTTTTTTATTTTATTTTATTTTATTTTATAATAGCGTAGTACAAGCGGGCAAAATACGCCTGAAATGTTTCTTGATAAGGAATACGGGCGTGCCTTGCTTTGGCACCAGCTAGCCAACTTAATAGCCAAGTCAGGGCTATCAGAAAAGTTGTCACCTGTATCCAAGCAAAGAAGTCCGGGGCAACAGTCGCCGTTGATAGCACACGGGGAACTGTAGCAATGAGCCGGGTCCTCTATGACGTCATCGATGCGGTTACCTTCCAGAGCTTCGGCATATACCTCTTCCGGTTCCACCTGTCCATATAACATCAGTTGAAATTCGCTATTAGACAATTCTTTACATAAAATCTTCGGATAAAGTGTCTTAAAGTACGTTTCCAATTCTGGCAATTACTGCCCAGCAAGGGCGATCCAGCAGCGGCTAACACGCTGCCATATACCACTTTGTATGCATTTATATGGAAATACCTTCGATGAATTCCATCAGAATGGCTCTCAGAGACGGATGTGGCTAGACGACATCAAAAATTGGACTGGATTGAGGATTCCTGTTTTGAAGAGCTAGTATGGTATGAGTTTTGATTATTGACCTCCAAACTTTACTATGACGACGGCATCCTCTGATGGTGACTAGATTCTTCTTCCAGACAATACAAAAGAAATAATGGAGGGATCATAACGTGAAATATAGGAACAAATCAATTAAATCTATTATATAAAAATAAGTCTGGTTTTCCTTCCTGACGCTATAACTCCAGAACGCACGAACCGATTTCCACAGTTTTGCATTCGTTGGAAAGGTCTCAGGCTCCGTGAGGTTTATAGTTCAGGAAAAATATCAACAGAAAAGCAGGAAAATGGGGAAAATCATTTTTCACATACAGCGCCATCTCTGATACATAATATGTACTACAAACCAATATGGTTTTGCATGGTTGTGGAGCAGATCGCACCAGTATTTCAAGTAGATGGCGCTGATGCGTTATACATTGTTTGACAGCTACTCATTGTACTCTGCTCAGTTAATTTCATGTGGCATTTATTATGCGCACGTTCTTTCAAACGCTAGCTAAAAACCAAAACGAAGCCATCTGGTGGCGAAACGAAGTTCGCCGGGTTTGCTAGTTGTACATAAAACTGATTTTTTTCCCCTGACACGACACAGTGACTATACCACGTCTGATGGTAAGCATGATGTAGTCCGAAAAGGATAACCACTATCAACAGTAAAAAAACATCTAGTCGATAGTAGCAGCGGTCATGTGTGCACAAATATATCTTCCTGCTTTATAGAAAGGACCTAAAATCACAGTACAATGGGAACACGCTCGCCCGATGACCATTCCACAGCTAAACGCAAAAGGCAAAGAGCTAGAGAACTTCTTTGTCCAAGCCGGGATGTGAGTTACCGTACAGCTATGACTCCGTAAGCCCGCGCGCGTAGTTCTACTATGTAAGGGAGAGGGTGGAATAAGGTTAAATAACTGTTCAGAACACTCGCTATGATACAAACGGTAGGTAATGCTAATTGAGATAATATCTCTCTGCAACTGGAGCGGTATTTATACACATTTTCCAGGTCAATACATTCTGTAATTAATCAGGAAAGTGCTAAATGTGCCACAAAGCCCCAGCAAAGGGCAGGACGTTCGCATTTCATTAAGCAATGTGCGCTGACATTTGGTGTTCCTAGCTGCTCTGAGTGCCATGTGAATCCAGATCAGTAAACCGCTTCAAAGTTTTCAAAATATTAACGACTTTTTATGGATTTGACATTTACTTTTATGCCCTAGAGATGCAAATAGGTGTAGGAGAGTTGGCGTATTATAAATGTAAAAGGATGTGATTTTTTATTTTAGAGTTTTAGTTCATAGAAATAATTTAATGTTAAAAATTACACAAGTTTACAAATTCTGGCCAACTTTTGGACCCGAGCAGATGAGAATGATTCTTAAACTTATTTGGTGCCCTGAACTCAGATCTTCAATCCGTTTGTTAAGATTGGTTCTAGTTTTCGAGTTCGGGTACGGTGGCGGTACTGCGCTCTTATAATAGTTATCAGCTGACCAAGATGCATTTACATCGTTTGAAACTTGTTTTTGCAATGTGATCGTGCTTCAGAAAGTGTAAAAATACAGATAAAACATTGCACAGTCAAATCAAGGTGTTTTTCTTGCGTTTGTGTATGTTATAAGCTCTGAAAATGTAGAAAAATTGAGAAAATGCGCTCAAAGATGCGTATTTGCAGAATAGGAAATTTATGGCGATCTATAGATCGCGACAAAATAATAGGGGTTTTTTTCATTTCGTATAAATTTATAATATTACTTCTATGCTTACGTCAATGATATTATTATATAAAAAGATCATTCGTATAAAAAATATTTTGTAGTGAAACCGTATTCCATACAATAATGCCCATTCTCCTTTGTTTACCCCGGCCCGTGTGGAACAATTAGATGAATATTCCAGGAGTTTTAGTCAGTAGAAGCCTCACATAGCAGGGCCGCTGCCCTCACAGCGGCTCTGACAATGCTTTGCAGGATTTTCTCCCGGGCAACAAAAAAAAAGATTTACTGGTTCCTTCGATTAGACATCGAGATCGATTCACAGACATTTCTGTGACTGCGTGCTATAATATTGTTACATTCTCTTCAATTACTAAATTGATTGTTCATCAACACAGGTATCTTACTACCCAACGCTCCTAACAATATACAAAATAAATACACACATATACAGGGTTATAGGTAACTAACGCACAGCCTCTTAAGGGTGGCTTTGATTTATCAAGACTGACAACTTTTGTTGTACGACTTTTTCTAATTCAATTACTTTTTTCCCATACAAAAAAAATAAAAATCAGATTTGCAGTTCTGAACTTTTTAACTCTTCCTAAGGCGACGATCGCGCCACGCCGACAAAGGCGACCGTAGACAGACTTACGTAGTACGCGGCGTCTTGTGTCGCTACTAACAAAGAAAGGGGTCTGCGGCGCGGTGAGCGGGCGTGGCGACATGTGCTTGACTACTGTGTGACACGAGTCATGTCAGTCGCAAATTTGCTTGCGTGTGCGCCGGCCGTGACGTGTTAGTTGTCCCAGTGACGCGTTCGTTTCATAAATCACAATGTCAAATCGATACTTAGTGTATTACTATTATTATTATTGAATATACCGAAATGGTGCGTGCTTATGCTCGGTGCGGTGACAATCTGTCTGAAGTTTGCCGTAAGTCCGCGAGACTATTTCCGAATGTGTTGACACCGAGTAAATAGATTTGTGAGTATTTTTGTAAATACTTTAATTATTGTAAATAGAGTGATTCCACTTTTTAAATACGCCTACATTAAAAAAATAGTTTGCAATTATCTATCTTCAAACAGACCGCGCGCCTCTTTTGGTGCGATGAATTGCTTGATTACGAATCAATGTTCGTGTTTTTCTATTTACTTTTTTTATTTTTTAGTGTAGCCAGTCCTAAGTAGTGATGCCACGAATAGTGAATTGGCCGAATACCGAATACCGAATATTCGGCAACGCTGTCGGCCGAAGCGCCGAATATTCGGCCGCCGAATATTCGGCATGGAATACATGCTTGTCGGGGGCGCGTTAGCTGGATTAAGGCGAGTTGCAACCTGTTTTCCTCGTTGCGTTGGCGCGGCCAGCAAAGACAATACAATACCCAATACAAACGAACAACAATACCCAAAATTTTCCAAATTTGCTAAAGTTTATCTTTCTTCTCCTGGAAGTAGCGTGTTTAGTGAGAGGTTATTTTCTGAGGCTAGTAACATTTACGATGAAAAACGTAATCGTTTGCTACCAAAAAATGCTGAAAAGCTTATTTTCATCTATCACAACTTACCACTGATAAATTTTAATTACTAAAGTGTTGTAATTTGGAAATAAATACATAATTTTGAGTAATATAACGTGCCTTTTTTACATGATTTGGTATTCGGTATTCGGCCGAATAGTACGTACTATTCGGCCGAATACCGAATAGCAAAAAAAGTGGCCGAATAGGCCGAATACCGAATAGTTGCCGAATATTCGTGGCATCTCTAGTCCTAAGCCTGGATAAGTATGAAGGGATTGTGGATTCAGTGTATAAATATGTACAGATTGTACAACATTTGAAACATTAACTTACGTAGAGGCCTTTACCTTGTTCATTTTACGATGTTCTCTATGGCAGACAAATAATAGGTTGGTTTTGTTTGTGAAACAATTATTTAATGTTTTATTTTGATTCTAGTTTGTTTTAATAGTGTATTAGTACGTCAATCAATAAACATTTATTTTCACTATTTAACTAAATATGGAAATTTACGTTCAAATAATTGTTATAAGCGACTTTGTAAAATAAATAAGGTATAGGGTTAATAAACTTTCTGCTACACGATCCTTAACGCTGCGTAGCAACGTAACTTGGCACACGACTGCATAGCACCAGCTGATTGGATACCTACGCCAGATCGAATGAAAGTTGGAATATAGAGCTAACAATGGCTAGATATTCACACAAAAACTAAAAAAAAATCTAACGATGTATTAGGTTTTGGCAAAAGTTGTAGAACAAAAGTCGTTAGTCTTGATGTACCTAAGCTACCTTTAAGAGGTTGTGCGTTAGTTACCAGTAACATTGTATATGTATATGGCTCGAGATAAACTATTATAAAAAAGTTTGCTGGTACTAAAACCCAAAACCAGAATCTGTAAATATAGTTTGGGCAAGCCGTTAAATCTGCTCCTCCCCGTGATTGTGCCTGTCAGGCGCGGCATAGTGGGGCTGCGGCGAATTGATTACAGGGCCCGCAGTCCCTACTAATTTGCAGAAGTAGTCACATTTGGGTTTTTATTTATTTATTTATTTACTTTTACAGGGTTGCCAGTGGCCCGGTACAATAACTCATTTACACAATACATATACAAAGTTATAATAAAAAAATGTACAGTTCCTATTAAGGCATCCACAACATACGTCAGAGTGGCCTGTTTTAGCTGGTAAGAGTCCAGCACACCCTGGCTGCTACCCCCCTTGTGTAGCCGGGACGGTCCTATGAGGATTTTTACCAAGTAAAAAAAAACCGTTAAACCGTTGTAGCCAGGAATCACGAAGAGTATTTGCTTGAAACAAAGGAGCTGATCTGAAAACTACGTGTAGATCTTACCGGTCCATACGGGTAGTTGCGGTATGGAGAACGCCCGTAGCCAAGGTTGGCCAGCATGTCGGAGCTGAAGCGGTTGAAGAGGCCGCCCCAGGCGTGGGCTGTCGCCAAGTACGTGACGAGCAGCACGGCGCTGACTGCCATGGTGGTACTGGACATAAAATATTACCATTAACTCATATTTCTTATGTTATCTGGAGGGGATGCAACTTGTGACAGTTATCTTAACCTATTGCACTCCGTAGGCGCCGCTATTGCGCCAGCGCTATCAGTGCACTAACTCCGTAGGCGCCGCTATTGCGCCAGTGCTATCAGTGCACTAACTCCGTAGGCGCCGCTATTGCGCCAGCGCTATCAGTGCACTAACCCCGTAGGCGCCGCTATTGCGCCAGCGCTATCAGTGCACTAACTCCGTAGGCGCCGCTATTGCGCCAGTGCTAACAGTTCACTAACTCCGTAGGTGCCGCTATTGCGCCAGCGCTATCAGTGCACTAACTCCGTAGGCGCCGCTATTGCACCAGCGCTATCAGTACACTAACTCCGTGGGCGCTGCTATTGCGCCAGTGCTATCAGTGCACTAACTCCGTAGGCGCCGCTATTGCGCCAGCGCTATCAGTGTACTAACCCCGTAGGCGCCGCTATTGCGTCAGTGCTATCAGTGCACTAACTCCGTAGGCGCCACTATTGCGCCAGTGCTAACAGTTCACTAACTCCGTAGGCGCCGCTATTGCGCCAGCGCTATCAGTGCACTAACTCCGTAGGCGCCATTATCGCGCCAGTGCTTACAGTTCACTAACTCCGTAGGCGCCGCTATTGCGCCAGCGCTATCAGTGTACTAACTCCGTAGGCGCCATTATCGCGCCAGTGCTTACAGTTCACTTACTCCGTAGGCGCCGCTATTGCGCCAGTGCTATCAGTGCACTAACTCCGTAGGCGCCGCTATTGCGCCAGCGCTATCAGTGCACTAACCCCGTAGGCGCCGCTATTGCGTCAGTGCTATCAGTGCACTAACTCCGTAGGCGCCACTATTGCGCCAGTGCTAACAGTTCACTAACTCCGTAGGCGCCGCTATTGCGCCATTGCTATCAGTGCACTAACTCCGTAGACGCTGCTATTGCGCCAGCGCTATCAGTGCACTAACTCCGTAGGCGCCGCTATTGCGTCAGTGCTATCAGTGCACTAACTCCGTAGGCGCCACTATTGCGCCAGTGCTAACAGTTCACTAACTCCGTAGGCGCCGCTATTGCGCCATTGCTATCAGTGCACTAACTCCGTAGACGCTGCTATTGCGCCAGCGCTATCAGTGCACTAACTCCGTAGGCGCCGCTATTGCGCCAATGCTAACAGTGCACTAACTCCGTAGGCGCCGCTATTGCGCCAGCGCTATCAGTGCTCTAACTCCGTAGGCGCCGCTATTGCGCCATTGCTATCAGTGCACTAACTCCGTAGGCGCCGCTATTGCGCCAGCGCTATCAGTGCTCTAACTCCGTAGGCGCCGCTATTGCGCCATTGCTATCAGTGCACTAACTCCGTAGACGCTGCTATTGCGCCAGCGCTATCAGTGCACTAACTCCGTAGGCGCCGCTATTGCGCCAATGCTAACAGTTCACTAACTCCGTAGGTGCCGCTATTGCGCCAGCGCTATCAGTGCACTAACTCCGTAGGCGCCGCTATTGCGCCAGCGCTATCAGTACACTAACTCCGTGGGCGCTGCTATTGCGCCAGCGCTATCAGTGCACTAACCCCGTAGGCGCCGGTATTGCGCCAGCGCTATCAGTGCACTAACTCCGTAGGCGCCGCTATTGCGCCAGCCCTATCAGTGCACTAACTCCGTAGGCGCCGCTATTGCGCCATATGCTTTCATTTATTTATTTCAGTTATTTATTGCTTTTAATTTATTTAAAATGCTACGGAGTTGTCACATTCTTGAGTAAAAAAAACAATCGAAGTGCTAAGGGTTAAGGCACCCGTCAGTTTCTAGCAGTTCTGCCTCGGTAGCAGCGACTGAAAGATTGCCAAACCGCCTCGATAATGTGCACTGCACCTAATAGAAAGTAGAGTGTAGTCCAAGAACTGAAAAAGACCACAAAGGGGCCAAAATACTTTAAAAGTCGCCATAGTTTTGTCGGCCCGCAAATACCACGACGGAAGATCTCTAGGTATATTAATAACGAGATATACACAAACTGATCCCGAAACACTACAGGCCGAAGTGAGTCACTATGACGGTCTTTACACTTGTGTACTGTAGTCATTACCCAGTTCAGGCAACCGCCCTAGTAGCTCAAAAACTACAGTCTTAAGCTTAATATAGATTTATTTTTTCGACGTAAGTCGCCCTTAATTAATGAAACGATGTAAATTAATGTAAAGTTTTGTTATTATGGTGGTATTATGATTGTCCAAACTATGTCACGACCACAGTACACAAGTGTAAAGACCGTCATAGTGACTTGCTTCGGTCTGTCGCGTTTCAGGATCAGCTTGTGTATATCTAGTTGTTGGTACATACCTAGAGACATTCTGTCGTGGTATATGTGGGCCGATATGACAACTAAGTCTGTCAAGAGATTTTTGTCCCTTGATGGTTGTTCCTGTTATTGGACTACATTATACTTACCATCAGGTGCGCTGTAGTCACTTTGTATAAAAAAGCAAACATTAGACCTAAATGCCTCCTAGGAGAAGATGAAAATAAGGCCAAAGATGGACCGCGCCCTCCTATAAAATGTCCAGTCTTCTTTTAAAGGGGTTAAAGTCATAAGATCGTGAAAAAATAGACACGTAGACTCTATTCCATTCTTTCGTTATTAGTATTATGAATAAAAAAGATATTTTTTAGTAAGAATATGGGGTATATCCACCATATGAGGGTGGTAGGTAACACGAAGTCTAAAGGTTTTGTGGTGAAGATTGCTACGGGAAAATTAGATCCTGCTCTTGAGAACGCTCTCCAGAATAACCGATTAAAAATTACAGGCTTATAAAATCTATTATTTATAAATATTTTTATAATTATTGGTTTTTGTTTCGATTCATCTTAATAGTAAATGCTAATCGTTATTTTAATATTTGGCCAAGTTAATGGATTAATGTTTGAAAAAGGATTTTGTTCCAACTTACCGGGACATGTTGCTCGCGCCGCGTCCAACTCGACACTGACGATCCATACCGGGCGTCTCATTGCGCATGGATAAGGAAGACCATAACGTGTTCACACTACCTTCATTTATACATCAATTTTTTGACGCGGTTTTTTATATTGCGACTTTGCTACATAATTTTTTCGTGAAATCGAGAGGCAATATTATATTATAGTAATACACACTTGGTGGAATCTGAAGATGAGTCCAACGATGTACCGCATTGTACCAGCAAATGCCTATTCACTCTTCTCTTAAAGGTCCCAAGTCATTAGATCGTGGAAATATGCTCGCTGGAAGCATATTCCGCTTTTTACTTGTTGGCATGATTAATGTAGAAGCGAGTTTTTTCGGGAGGATACCAGGAATGGTCACCACATACGGATGGTATCCGACAAGATGTCTAGTGGTTTTATGATGAAATGAGGCTGGTGAAACACTCTCTGTATCAAAATAAAACAAGATTTTTGGAATGTTTGGTCCAAAGATTGTCTTATCTTATCTTGTGTTTACTACCAGTTACTTAAAATTATTATATTAAGTGATTTGTAAAGCGTATGTTAGAATAGTTTTCCCTTTTTTTTGTATAAATATTACAGAGTCAAAGTTTTAGTTTTAATTTTACCAATATTATTTATTATGTTAAAATTTAATTTAACACTCTCCATTGTGCAACCGGTAAAAGATTGCGAGGAGGCGACCTTACGTCAATGACTGATGCTCTGAATCTCAGCCTCAGTCAAAGATCAATCGAGTCCAGAGCGTCCAACTGTCATTTAGCGGACGCGTTCCAAAGGGGACAAGAGTATTCCACACCTGACCGCACCTATGCCTGATACGGGTTCAGAAGTAGTGATGAAAATGCCCGGGAATTTTCCCAAAGTGCCCAAAACTTGTATGGGGAATATTCCCGGGAATTTACGAAATGTTCGCGGAAGTGCTGGGCACTTTGGGAAAATTCCCGGGCGTTTTCATCACTATTCAGAAGTTGCGATGGCGTGAACTGCTGCTTAACGTTAAAAAAGACACATAATCTTTTGGCAGCTGTTTTTGTTCTAAACTTTATCGTCCTTCCAAAGTTCAGATCAGCTATCAACACTATACCGAGGAGCTTGAGACTATCAATCGACAGCAGGAAAACTCCTCGGAATGTAGAAGTCAAGTGAAAGGGACTCCGTTTGACAGAAAAAAGGCACGCCTGTGATTAAGTAGAATTAAAATGAATCAAATTTGCATCGGCTGTGCTATTCGCATGGTGAATATAAAGGCGAATCTTTTCGCGGGAATCATAGATGGGCAAAATGTAATCAGATTAATGAAAATGATTAACGATTACATTTTACGTTTTTTACCATTAATATGACTACATTTTGCTCGTTTATGTTTTAAACACTACAAATCCCAGATTGTATACACATTTATGATTTCTTAATGTTTTAAATGGATTTAATCATGATTACAGAGCAAGAAAATTAAAATTACGACAACATTTTGTAATCGTTGATTATTAATCAGATTACATTTAGCCCATCTCTGGTGGGAATGTATGCTATGTCCCCCACATAAGGCTGGTATTCGACACGGCGTCTAGTGATTTTGTGTGTCTTGACTTCGGAAATCATTTCTGTGATGAGCAGATTCGTTTGTAGTAAGACATGGATGTGAATATTTTTTTAATTATGTATATCTTTTTCTAGTACCCATAGCACAAGAACTAGCTTAGTTTTGAGTTGGTTTAAGTAATTGTACATAATTAATTGTTTATTATTAATATACAATGTATTGTAACTACGGTGTCTCAGTGGATAACGGACCGGTTTAAGTGTGCGATGATGCAAATGATCAAAGGTTCGAATTCTGGCACGTACATCTGTGTTTTTCCAGATTTATTACAAACTTAGACACCTCATACTCATTGGTGAAGGAAGATATCGTGTGGAAACCCGCACGGCATCTACTAGTGCTGTCAGAACGGTGATCAGCCGCGCTACTGGTCATGTTGGGCACGACATATAAGCGCAAAGTGGATACAACCACTAATGTAATCCTACTCACCCCGAAAGAGATATAGCGTGATAGATATTATTATTATATAAATCACATATGTAACTACTAAAATGATATTGTCGGGTGAAAGTCTATTTGGTTTAAGCGACATTTTTTAGTGATATTGTAAAATATATATTTTTGGAATCGGTAAAAAACGCTGATTCCGATAATATATATTACTATATCACCAAAAAATGTCGCTTCAACCAAATAGCCTTTCACCCGACGATATGGTAAAATAACGAATAATTTTTTTAATATGAGAGCGTTTTTTGTCGCATTATTTTCGCTCTCCCCGTGAACACGGCCTAAGGAGGGTGCTATTTACCAATACATTTATACAGCCTACCTCCATCCTCCCGAATGACGTAGATGTCTATTTTTATAAAGCGTATCCTAATATCTTATTCTCTAATTTAGGAATCATGTAATAAATAAACGAAATTGCTCTTTACTAGCGTGTACTATTATAACGACGTAAGCGACAATTTGCACATTTTACAGAGTATGGTTTTTCTTGATTTTATTGTAGCTTCGTCCCAATGCTGGGTAGAAGCCTCCTTACCTTTTTTCCGCTATATTTGTGAAACCCATGGGAAGGGGTTTGTACCAGGGATGTTACGGAGCTTCGACTCCGACTCCGATAAGTCGGAACTTCCGATTGTTATTATACCTCCGGTTCCGACTTCGTTTCCGAAACTTTTTAATCGGAGGTATTCATCGGAGGTCACCACTGTTGTAGTCAATTCATTTGATTTCATTTTATATATTGTTAAAACATAATATCAATTAATGAAACAATCAGTGCTACTTAATTAGTAAAAGACATTTTTAAAAATTTAAATAAAAAAATATGATTAAAATGATTAATCTTAAAACTAAATGTACATTTAAATTTATTTCTATAACGTTTTTTCTTTTTTACATTAAATTAAGTAAAATTGAAATTAACACAAAAACAACTTTTGTTTTTATTTTTTCCTTAATAAAACTATTTTATTCTGCTGTCACTTGTGACTGACATTTCCTCCGACTCCGATTCCGACTTCGGTTCCGACTCCGATAAATCAAATTTAAAAACTCCGACTCCGACTTCGGTTCCGTTAAAACTGCCTCCGTTACATCCCTAGTTTGGACATGTAGCCCAGCACACAATGCAGGTTGGTGGGTGTGCACTATAAGCAGAGAAGGTGCTTTAGTTCGGTAATTATATTTTGAGAACTTTGCTAAGGAAAGTCGAAGTAGCGTCTATAAATCTCAGCTTTAGTCTTTGTTCATAAGTTTATTTAGAAAGATGTATTTAGAAATATCTGGAACACTATTAAGTTTTTTCTCAACAGTGAGATGGCTAAAATGCATGTTACCTGTAACCAGAGATGGACAAAATGTAATCTGATTAATGATGAACGATTACAAAATGTAGTCGCAATTTTAATTTTCTTGCTCTGTAATCATGATTAAATCCATTTAAAACATTAAGAAATCATAAATGTGTATACAATCTGGGATTTTGTAGTGTTAAAATCATAAATGAGCAAAATGCAGTCATATTAATGATAAAAAACGTAAAATGTAATCGTTAATCATTTTCATTAATCTGATTACATTTTGCCCATCTATGCCTGTAACATACTTTAAATAATACGATGAGTTTCTAATAGCTTTTATATAAAAAACCTCGATAAAACTTAAAAATACTTTATTTAAATAACTTAATTAACACAAGTGAGGTTTCCCTCGAACTTAAAGTAACAAACTAAGCAAGGCCTGGGCAACCATAACCACGAGTTCCAGAAGCCCTGGGAGCAGACCACCGCCGATCCCAATAAGAACATCCTCAGCCAAGTCCGCAATCGTTGAGACCAGGGTTGAGAGCAAACCTTGGATATTGACCACATTCGCCGGCGGAGTGTTTGGATTCGCTCCAAATGCATACTCCGGCAGAGACCTTAAGAAGTTCACAATAGCCAATGCTTGGGAATAGAGTTTCAGTAAGGATGTCTCCAAAGCGCCCAAATCGACTGGGATGACGCAGCTGATCGCCGGTGGGAGAGTGTCGAAGATGGAGAGAAGAGACAGAAGAAGGTTGTAGACGTTGTTTAGAAGAGGCAGGAGAATGTTTACTAGAGGGTACACCGCAGGGAGTTGCACACCGGTGGCTGTTACTGGAGTCTAAAAAGAAAGTATTAAATTATTGAAATGATTTTGTTAAGATAGTTGGATACTTGTATAACAGAGTAAAAACACAGATCGGATACACATGGTGATACTACAAGCAGGGTGCGCGGCAAGAACAACGCAGCGCTCGTTCCCAGTGCACGCGCCTCTCGCCAGTGTCGTTCATACTGTTCCAATGCCTACGCGTGTCATTTTGTTGCCGTGTTATGATTATCTATATATTATAAGTTTACATTTCAGTGGCTAATTATGTTTTTCAGATCAAAGATATGCAATAAACAAAGATATGAAATAAACTAATCGTATGCTTTTAGAATCAAACCTCCCCTAGAGTTTAACCATGAAATTAAAAGAGTGGTTGTATAGTTATTGCATGAACTGAGTCGTAACCACTGTGTAAAAACCGTCAAAGTGACTCGCTTCGGCCTGTAGCGTTTCATAATCAGCTTGTGTATATCTAGTAGCTCATATACCTAGAGACCTTCAGTCGTGGTATATGTGGGCCGACATGACGATGTAGACTATCAATAGATTTTCATCCTTTGATAGTCGCTTTCGTTTTTGGACTACACTTTACTTACCATCAGGTACTATGTAGTCACTATGCTGTGCCAGTGTGAAAAAAAAATCGGTGCGTTTTTGTAGTATTTTTATATCTTCTAATTCTGTTAAGGTAATATGGAATCTACTTTAAAAAAAAAGGACAAAAAAAACTCAGGATTAATTAATTTTAGGGATGCTCTCTAGCTAGAGAAGTCTACTTCTATGCTCTATGTGTCTATCAATAGTGCAAAATACATAAATATGTAGTGTGTCTTACCGTCAGTACAAATATGGATGCTATACAAATAAATATCGACAATTTCGTCATTTTTTAAAATAAATTAAGTGAAAATACATATAAATACAATTAAAAATACGATACCAGTAAAGCTAAATAGTCTTTAGTTTCAAATTAATAGATTAAACATGTTTTATAGAATAGTCATTGTGAAATTATGTAATATTTTTTATCTATACTAATATAGAATTGCGACAGGTTGTCTATGTATTTAAAATTTTATTAATATTAATATATCGTCACGCTATACCCCTTTTGGAGTGAGCAGAGCACACACACACACAGTGAGAGTGATACATTAGTGGCCCTATCCATGTTGAGCTTATTTTCGTGCCCAACGTGACCAGTGGCGCAGCTGATCGCCGTTCTCACAGCACTAGTACACATGACGTTTCTATTAGATGCTATTATATATTTGCATATATTTTAGCCGTGGTGGCTGCCGGCAGAATAGAATAGCGCCCCCCTCTTCTTGCTGAGGTGTCGTAAAAGGCGACTAAGGTATCTCTTTAACCCCGCAATTCTACCAAGTGTTCAGAGAAGGAAAACTCGACCAAACCTGCATCCTACTCCCTCCCGATCGTACTGGTTTTCCATTCCATCGGGCCTGAGGGAGCTCGGACGAGAGAGTGCTTTTCTGGCAGCGCGTCCAGCTGTGCACTTAAATATCTCCTGCGCAATTGATTGTTTCCGAAAACTGGACCTCGATTTTCTTAATTGACGTTGAAACAGTCGCCGTAGCCGAAACCGGCTAGGACATCATCATTAGATGCTAAGCGGGTTTCCTACACTGTTTTCCTTCACCGGAAAGCACGTGGTGCTTAAATCCTTACATGAATTGGGAAATCCTAGATGTAAGTTCCGGGATTTGAAACTAAAGCTATCGATACTTATCCACTAGGTCACCACGCTATTTTATAATTATTTGGTAAAAAAATGACTGTAACAAGCAGGCGTCGGTAGTTCAGGCTTTCAGCACTTTCGAGATTAAGAAACATCTGTGCACTGTATATATTTGCTCGAAAGTTCCAGAAAAGCTTACAGTTTTTTCGCAGCTCGACATTCCACAGATAAACAGCTATCTAATTAAAATTAGGGTAACTCGCGCTTCGTTTATCTAAATAAAGAGTGTAGGTAAGACGGTAATGCTTTGATGATTGATCATTATTGACGATTTGTTTGACAGTTAGACCATTCGAAAGAGCAACTCGAGATAATATCTCGAGTTTAAACTCATAGCCGTGGGATACCTATAACTCTTTGGAATCTAGGGTTCAAGTTTCAGCCCTGTTTCATCGTAACAATATCATATAGAAATTCTTTTAAAACTATATTTTAATAAAGTTTATGCGAGCAAAGACAAGGGCCAATTCTAGTTATAATTATATAATAAAAGATAACAATTATCTAAGATTTTATAGTTTTATATTTCACTATGGTTACCTAATTCTTTCTAGGTAATAACAATGTTATACAAGAAACAATAATATTGCCATTTCTAAAACATCAACGCAATTACCATAACGCGTTGCCCTAGCTATGGTAGATAGCAGCCCCGGATTTTGAAATATTTTATTTCGAGTCGAGTCAAAAACTACTTTTTTTTCTGATCAGTCAGTCCTTTTACATTTGTTTCTCAATTATTTGGTTTAATCCAATAAAAAAATGTTTACGGCACAACTTTTAGAGATTTTGTGCTCGACAACTTTGCGAAAATGTAAATGTGGTACCGATATCTTATGAGACTTTTGAGTTAAGTTCTGAAAACTATATATATATAAACGATTCTACAGCTAATTCGAAACGTATTTTCACGGATTCAGGACCCAGTGAGTAAACACGTTGAGCGCCCACGTCTTGTCTGTATAAATGACAAAAATTTCTATCAGTAAGAAATACCCTGAGTTTTAAAGAGAAGTTAACAAATCTCAGTTCATTATATTTCTTGCTTAAGTATTCTTTTGTCGAATATTTATTCACGAAGAGTTTTTCTTCCTTAAATAAAGTTTTCCTATTTCATCGTCCCGCTGAGATTTTTACGAAATATATTTTGGAATATGATTAACTTTTTTTTGTTCAATATTTTCTTTATTATTCTTTTTCTTCGGTTATGATTCCTAACTAACACAGCACATTTTCTTACATTTAAAATATTTTATTTTTGTGGTTTTTGTAATAATATCGCAAATTATAATATTTCTGAGATAAACAAAGGTTTGTTAAGATCTATACAGTATGTTAGAAAAACTCTATCCGACCCGAAAGGCGTTAATCGGTACTTTATAAGATTTTAATAAAGTCACCCTATTTAGTTAAAGAGCATAAAACACGAATAAAATAAAAAATAATGAAATGGAAAACTTGGCAATTTTAGGAGTGTAGGTAACCCGCATAGATGGGCAAACTGTAATCAGATTAATAAAAATGATTACGATTACATTTTACGTTTTTTACCATGATTGTGACTGCATCTCCTTATCTATGTTTTAAACACTACAGAATCACAGATTACATACACGTTTATGATTTTTTAATGTTTTAAATGGATTTAATCATGACTAGAGAGCAAGAAAATTAAAAATACGACTACATTTTGCAATCGTTAATCATTAATCAGATTACATTTTGCCCATCTCTGGTAACCCGTAAATCAAGTACAAAAGGAAAACAAAATGAAATGCATTTATTTCGCCATGAACTAACAAAAAACTAAAAATTTAAATGCAGTAACACAAACAACACACAGAAACAAAAGAAAATACAAAAACATATAAACATGGTGAAACTGGGACCTTCATCGCTTAAAGCCACAGAGGAAGTCTGCAGCGCTGGTTTTCTGGTGGGTCACGCACTCACTCAGGACGTACCTTTGGGTTTTTTCAGATTATGTATGGATTTGGGCACCACATTCTCACCGGTGACCGAGATCATCGTGAGAAAACCCACATGACATCTAATAGAACTGTCGTGTGTTCTCTGAGAATGACGTACGCTGCGCTGTTGGTCACGTTGGCCATGACATAATATAAGAGCCAAATGGATACGGTCACTTATTAATTTATGCTCATCCCGAAAGGGATATAGCGTGACGATACGTTATTATAATCTATATTGAAACTAACAATATTTTTACATGTTATAATAAATACATATAAAAAGATAACATATAAAATTTATAATTTAAAAACATGTAGACCTTTTTTTTGTATCCCGGGGGAAAATCCTGCATAGGACCATCAGGGACGCTGTGAGGGCAGCGACCCCGGTGTGTCAGACTCCTACTGACTAAAAACCCCCGGGGTGTCCCTCTGATTGTTCCATCCGGGCCTAGGAAGCCAAATTCATACAGAGGCCTAGGGAACAAGAAGTCTTGTTGAAGCTACCTCTCTGGGAGGGGAAGGAGTAAAGCCCACCCATCCTAAACCTCTCTCCCGGGCGATTCGCCGGACAACGTGTATCACCTCTCTTTCATCCGGGCAGCAGTCTCCCTCAAGTCTACTGCCCGGCTAACATGTAGATCCACAGGGGCGAGGCCTAAGGCCCAAGCTACCTGCAGTTCCGAGCCGTATCGAGTAGAGAACTGCCTTCTGTATTTGGTCCTTGATCCAACAACCAAGCGAGAGCCCTTTGAGATGAAAATTAAGGCTTTATACGACCAGCCCATTAGTCGATACGATTTTGGGACAACAATTATTGAATCCGTCCGTAATCCGTAATCTCGTGTGCAAGATCTAAATATATTGAAAATTTCTTATTTTTAGCTTTCACGAGACTCTAATCATGTGATTATTGTTTTAATATAAAGCAGATCAAAAATTAGTAATGACGATTTAAATCGAAGAAGGTATCGATAATAAATTTCAATATAGATTATCAAAATTGATAACTTTTATAGTTAAAACTGTTACCTAACGATAAATTTCAATAATTTATTTCACATAATGATAAAACGTGGTTATAAAATAAGAAATAAATATTTCAATCAGACAAATCTATATTTAGCACAGTTTAGGTTATATGTGATTTAAAAATGAGAAAATTGCTTATTTTCGGTTTTGTTGTCTCATTATTGGTTAGTTTATTTCATTTTTAATACTATAATTAATTATGTAGGTCAATAACTTAGAAACTAGTATCTAGCTTCGATTTTTATCGTTAAAAATATAAATTTAATGGATAATAATGAAACAGTAAACTAATAATAAAATATGGAAGCGACATAGGGGAAGAACAAAGAGCTTCACGAACGGTTTTGTCGGGCTCTTCATGGTTTTGATGTAGACTCAATTGCCTCCGTTTTTTGGGCTACGTTTCGGTGACCTTTTTGGGGAATCCGAAGGTTTCGTCTGTATAATTATGGACGAGGTTATCAAGGCAAACAACTACGGAAAGTACATTCTCAAGGACAGTCCAAGAGAATGTTTAAGGCACGGTTTCTGGTTGTTCGTTTCTTGCTAACGGCGGGTACTTGGATAGACATAATCAAATAGCAAAGACCATATACATAGAAACAGCCCCGCCCAGTTTAGTTGTGAAGACCTTTTCCGGTCAATCAACGCGCGTCGTTTCGAAAAAAAAAAACTATAGAAACAGACTAAATTTAATTTAAATATCACTTTTGGTTACTTTTTAAAAATATTATTTTATTTTATTAATGTAATATCTTAAAAAGTTTTAAATTTGTTAAATTAGGGTATATTTTACAGTCGATTAATTATTTATTATATAATTTCTTTGAATCCTTTCGATTTATATATATTACTTTTGTAATAAAACTATTTTATTAGTAAATGAAAATTGCAAAAGTTTTTTTTATACTGCCTCGAGAAAATAACTAAATTGCATCTGATAGATACTACAGTGTAGTCAGCCTACCTCGAAAGGGATATAGCGTAAAGATATATTTTTATTGTTTTATTTTTTCACAGATACAAACAAGCCAGGCAATGATACCAGCGTATTCAGTCTCAGCTCTTCGCCTGGCTTTTGATGAAATATCAACTGTACTCCCGATAGCCAACCAACTCGCCTGCCTTCTGCTCCCATTCCTCATAAACCTCATCAATAACTTAAATAACTTGTCCAACATAATCCAGAACTTGACTCCAGCCGTCTTGCCCTACTTTGGATGCACTTTGCCTTTGCTGTACGCGACTTTGACAGACTTGGCTTCAGTTTTATTCTTATACATTAGCGTCCTGATCTCTCTATTTAGGTCGAATGTTTTGGCTGCTCCGGCCGTAATGATAGGGCTGGCTTCACAGATTTTTAATTTTGTCCTTACTTTACTCAGCGGTCTGACAGATGGCACTGGATTGTTAAGCGGTTTGATAAAATTAATAACGAGTGTGGTTGTTGAATTGGAGAAGCTGTTGCTGTGATTTTTGTAAATTAGTTTTTGTAAATTATGTATTGTAAATAAATAAATTTTAAGGTTTTATTGTTTTATTATTAGAATGAAGATTATTAACGCCGCTTGTAGGTTTAAAGTGTTTTCGCATTGCACGCGATGCGGAACATAGATGGGCAAAATGTAATCAGATTAATGAAAATGATTAACAATTACATTTTAGGTTTTTTTAGGACTGCATTTTGCTCATTTATGTTTTAAACACTACATAATCCCAGATTGTATACACATTTATGACTTCTTAATGTTTTAAATGGATTTAATCATGATTACGGAGCAAGAAAATTAAAATTACGATTACATTTTCTAATCGTTCATCATTAATCAGATCACATTTTGCCCATCTCTGATGCGAAACTCGGAGCGAATTTGGATGTTGCTTTACGCAGTGACTCGATTTCAATTCGTGAAAATACAGATATCGGAAATCACGCAATTCGGGAATAACAAAATAATGAATAAATGTATAAACGAATGTACTAATATATATAAACCAACACCAAACACCATTTGGCAGTCTTGGACTCAATTGATCGCCGAGCTCGGCGACTCATTGCCGATGAGGCTCTTACGTCGCATACTTACTTTGGAACACCGATGCAGGTCTGCTTGTTGGTTTTCTATAGAGTTTACTCTGGAGAGTGTGCTGCTGAATTGTATAATTTAGTTCCCTCATCACTCTTTTACTATAAATTGATAAGCCGGCGTGCAGGTTTTCATCACTTTCCAGTAGGCGAGATTGAGGTCAGCCACATCCTGTGAGTAATAAGAAAAAATTAAGCGCAATTTTAGTGACCGTGACAGCTGACAGCAAATAAAAATACGAGCAACACACGAACATTAACAGTAAAAAGGAAACCGATAAATCTAATTTGCAAAAATAATAAAAGACAATAATTTGCAAAAATATAAAAATACACAAAACGGAATACGTGGGCCGGGATAAGTCATTGATTTATGCTGTTGCACAAATGCACCCTCGTAAGCGGGATAATCTATTATATAAAAATAAGTCGGGTTTTCCTTCCTGACGCTATAACTCCAGAACGCACGAACCGATTTCCACAGTTTTGCATTCGTTGGAAAGGTCTCCGGCTCCGTGAGGTTTATAGCAAACAAAATTCAGGACATTTTTAAACAGAAAAGCAGGAAAACGGGGAGAATCATTGTTCATATACAGCGCCATCTCTGATACATAGCATGTACTACAAACCAATATGGTTTTGCAAGGTGGTGGAGCAGATCGCACCAGTATTTTAAGTAGAATAAGAAGCCATCTGGTGGTGAAACGAAGTTCGCCAGGATTGCTAGTTTTATAATAAAAAGATTGCGATATTTGAGACAGCTATCAAAGTTCTTACCGGTTGGCAGCGATATTCAAGCACTCTACAAACCACTTTACAAACCACTCACTGTGTATGTGTTTGAATGCGTATGTGGAGTATGGTTTTTGAGAATTTGTGTTGTGTGTTGCGAGTTTGAAAGAATTATAAGCGACTGTAATGGTGAAAAGAACGCGATGCGATGTTTGTAGTTTAAAAGCGAGAACGGTTAAGAAAGTGAAAAGAGAATGTTCGCCAGATGGCGTTGGGGATTAGGTGCGTTTATATTTTTATTGTGTAACTAGCTTTTTCCCGCGGCTTCGCTCACGTTAAAAAGTATTATTATTATTAATTAGGTGTATAGGCGTCATAGTAGCCTTATATATGCGTCAGAGTAGTCTCAGCACGATCGGTTTAAAATTGACTAAGTTTTATACAAACTTTCATCCCCCATTTTATCCCCTTGGGGGTAGAATTCATCAAAATCCTTTAGCGGATGCCTATGTCATAACATCTACCTGCATACCAAATTTCAGCCCGATCCGTCCAGTGCTTTGGGCTATGCGTTGATAGATCACTATGTCAGTCAGTCAGTCACCTTTGAGTTATATATATTTAGATGTTCTGGGGTTACGCCTTTTGGCGTGACTACGGAAGAAAAGGAAATAAACAAAAAAACAACAATTTATTCCACAATCCTAGGCTAGGTGTCCTGAAGAGAGTGTGTCAGTTTTTCACGTCAGATTAACTGACTCCATTGAATAAGGTCCAGGTCAGGCTTTATATTGAATACTGTTCGCATCCCTGGGACGATCTTGCCCAGTACTTACTCAGGGCGCAGTTAAGTCGGCGCCCCAGTGTGCCCGCCTGTTACCGGCTAAAACCCTCGGGGTTTTCCTTATCTCACCTTCCAGGACCCAGGGTACCATTGAGCAAGCTTTCTCCGCAAACAGCAACGTCTGCTCTTCAGCAGGCCACACCTATTGTGTGGAGGATGGTAAGGACTCCACCCCTCGCTCGCTCCTAACATAATTGCCGGGAGGGTGGTGTAAAATGACACCCGACTCCGTGTATTTTTACTAATGGGATTTTACCTAAGGACCTAAACTCACAACCTGTAAAATTTAGGATTTTTTTTAAATATACCATATTAAATCTACACCGGATTTCGTCATCTGAGTAAATCAGAAACTTTAAGGAGCAGCTATGAACACTCGAAATAGTTTTTAGGGCCAAATATCTTTTCTTATAACTTTTAGTCAGAAGTTTGACCTCACACCTGGTGAAGGTGAAGATGAGACCGGTGATGGACCGCTTGCAACCAACAAATGTCTATTGTCTCTTCTTTTAAAGGCTCACAAATCATAAGAACTTTCATATGGTACTTACATCCGTACTTACATAGTTTGCTTGTACTGCGACATCGGCTTCTTACCTACCTACTATTACCTACTACCCTCTTACTTAGAAGTATAAGTTACTCAGAGCTATATGGTATTAGAGATGTCTCTCTGTATTTGATATCAATTCGAATTTTATATTTTAACCCTTTCTTGAGATTTTATTCTCAAGAAACCTTTTTGTCCTGATAGAGAGACTTGCTTGGGTAGGTTAGCTAGTTATGGAGATGGTAAGGCGATTGCCTGAACTCGGTAGCCATACAGTGCCGGTAAAGCGAGCAAAAACAAGTGTTCCGGAGATTTTTCAGGTTCGCGGCATCGCAATGCTGGAACGATATACCGCCACCAATTTGAGATTCCCTACAGTTTGGCCAACTTTTAAAGCTAAGCTTAAGAAATATATTTTAGGGCGGCTTGCACTAACGAATTAATCTAGTTTAAGCTTGTATAAAACGCTTATTAATTGAATTGGTTTGATTCTATCTTAATGATGATTACAGTTTAAGTGTTGTTACAACTAGATTTTGATTCAGTGCAAGACAATAAGTACAGAGCAGCGCTAAATAGCATTTTATATAGCTCTAAACTAGATTTAATTTGTTAGTGCAAGCCGCCCTTAAACGTACAAGATTAAATCTAATGTATTTGTATGGGTAAAAGATATGCATGGATCAATATTTTCACGACGCGATGGGCCCGGGTAATATTTTTTTTGTATCCCAGGGGTAAATTCTGCATAGGACCATCAGAGACGCTGTGAGGGCAGTGACCCCGGTGTGTCAGACTCCTACTGACTAAAAACCCCCGGGGTGTCCCTTTGATTGCTCCAACTGGGCCTGGGAAGCTAAATTCATCCAGATGCCCAGAGAACAAGAAGCCTTGTTGAGGCTACCTACCTGGGAGGGGAAGGAGTAAAGCCCACCCCCCGAAAACCTCTCTCCCAAGCGGTGCGGCGTACACCGTGCACCGCCTCCCTCTCATCCGGGCAGCAGATCCCTCAAGTCTACTGCCCGGCTGGGTAATATATACATGAAATCAATTTATTTCATAATTCAATAAAAGGTTGGATTGAAACGAGAGTTCTCATTGTATTCGGTTTTTGTGTTTATTTGTGATTTTGTCAATCTGTTTTCTTTTTTTTACACTGGCTCGACATAGTGACTACAGAGTTCCTGATGGTAAGTACAGTGTAGTCCAAAAACGAAAGCGACTATCAAAGGATAAAAATCCATTGATAGTCTCCATCGTCATGTCGGCCCACATATACCACGACTGAAGGTCTCTAGGTATATGAGTTACTGTATATACACAAGCTGATCCCGAAACGCGACAAGCCGAAACTGGTCACTATGACGGGCTTTACACCCATGTACTGTGGTCGCGATTCAGACGGGCACCGAAGCCCTACCACCTCGCTGCTGCTCGTTTAGCACCACCCGGGAGTCACGTGTAGGGAAGCTAGGGTAAAGCCTACGGACGCGAGCAGCTTCGACTCCCATAAAAAAAAAAATGTTTGTAAGGCTGTCCCGGTGAAGTGGCTGTGTCGTCCGCAAGGCCTTATCAGAACACTAGCTCTGCAGAGTCTAGTGTTGTGTAGCACAAGCTGATACAGGATCCTTATCAGCGACGGCCGGGAGTTTTATGTATTGTTTTTTCCTTTTTTCACATGTCATTTATTTGTATTATTTCGTCACTTTTGTTTTGCTTCTACTTATCAAATTATTTCTTTTCTTTTTTTACATAAATGTAAAGACCGTCGTAGTGACTCGCTTCCACCTGCCACACTTCGGAATCAGCTTGTGTATATCCAGTAGCTCATATACGTAGAGACCTTCAGTCGTGGTCTATGTGGGCCGACATGACGATGTAGACTATCAATGGTGTTTTTGTACTTTAGATCAGGTGCATCGTAGTTAATTTGTTAAGCCATAGTAAAAAAAAAACTTCAACAAGGGAGTGAATTTACAAGGGCAGTTTTTCTTATCTACTTTTGGAACCCTAAAAACAGTGAATTTAATTTATGCAATGTGAAGATAAAAATGATTAATTTTTGGATAAAAAAATCACTCGTAATGTCTAAGAAATGTTTACCAATTCACTGTATAATAAAACAAAGTGATAACAATTTGCCGTGATTTATCAAGATCGTGTCTTGATAATTATCAAACGACAATCATATTACTTATCAACCATATATAACATGTAATAGATGTAATTATCACGTATTTATATATTAGATTTCTTTGGATACAGCTTTTCATTTTTTTTTTTTGTTTGTTATTTAAACAATTATCCATGTAAATAATGAAAATTAATAAAAATGATTTTAAATATATATTTATTGTGTCAGCTAATAAATATGTTAATGGTAAGTTACTCAAGAAGTACGATATATCTAATATATTTTTTATTATGAACGTTGATGAAAGATAATTAAAATACACTAATTTAAAGCTGAGATTCATTAGTGGCTGTATCCACTTTGTGCTTATATGTCGCGCCCAACATGACCAGTACCGCAGCAGATCGCCTTTCTCACAGCACTAGAACATGTGACATTTCTAGAAGATATCCTGTGGGTTTTATGGTGTTTTTCTTCAACAGTGAACATGTGGGGTCTAAGTTCGTACTAAGGCTACGTTCAATCCTGTAAACACGCGTAACTCAGGAGTGCCTGTTGTTATATCAATCAATAATGTAGTTGTGGTAGTCCAGTGAATATCGAACCGGTTACCATGCGCGGTGACGCACACGGTCGTGGCCTCAAATCCCGGCATTTATCTCTGGGATTTTCCAGATTACGTACGAATTTAGGGGCCAAATGCTCACTGGTATAAGAAAACATCGTGAGGAAACCGCATGGCATCTAATAGAAATGTCATATGAAACCCTGAGGTTCGACCCCCTATACCTGTTAGGTTTAGAGGCGAATACCACCCCCATTTAGGTTATATCTCTATTACACCTTAATCCCAATAACAATTTTAAGTATAAAGTACTACGATATGTTAATTTATACATTTTTTTCAGGTATCAGGTAACCAACAGATCGCAATACCAATCCAAACATATCCTGTCTACCAACAAACTGCATTCAACGCCCAATCAAATGTTCCCGTTTTACTAGTTCCTGTAAACAATAATAACCCTTATGTGCAAGCCGATACAGCTCAAACTGTAATACCAAACGATCTAGCGAGTGTAATCGTCAGCAAGGTTCTATCAAGCCCCACTGTCCATAGCTATGTTGACCCTAACTTGAATTATTGTAACAAAAACGCTGTCGAATACAAAAAACCCACATGCCATGGAGCTATTGTACCGCATGTTACAAATAATTATTTTATTATACCCCCTGAATATTTAAAATTGAATGATAGTGAGATTGCTACAGAAAAAATTGCACCAAAATTATATAAAGTGATTGAGAATAATGTAGTAATTACTCCAGAAGCAATGAAAAAATGTTCTGAAGACAGAAATAAACGAAGACAAGATCTTATTGACTCTAATAAAGAAAAATTAAGCGTAAAAACCGAGCAGTTGAAGGGACGTAAGGAAAGAACAAGAAAGCGCAATGAAAATCAGGCTACAATAACTAAAGAAAAACTTAAACGTAATGATGATGATGACAATACATCCAATCTTACAAAAGCCAAAAGAAATAAGGGAACTGATACAATGCCAGAAATTGCTTCTTCTGAAACAAGTACAAAAAAAGAAAACGACGGAAACAGCGGAAATCAAACAAAAACCACACGGAGACGATCTCGAAAAAGAAAAAGGACTAATAATAATGATAACAATAAAACAGAAGCTCAAAAACCTGATAACACTAACACAAGTGAAATAGACCCTATACCAGAGTCTAAAAAACTAGTTAAACAAACTATACAGAAATCTGATACACTGAGTAAAGATATAAAAACTCTTGAAATAATTTCAAATAGTAATTCCGTTTCTGGAAACAAAAGAAAAAAGAATAAAAAAGACGAAGATAATAGAGTTACTCGAAATTCTAAAGATGACTATATCATAAAAGATTTTATACAAAAATATCCGGAAGTATCTGAAAGTTTAGCACAATCTATGCTATCGTATGTTAAAAATCAATTCCAAAATAATTTTGGTATAAATTCTTACTACCCGGAAGGATTACCTTTTAGCTATGACCAGTTTTTCCAGTTACCACAATTGACTAACTTTGGCAGAATTCACAAAAATGAATATAAAGTTAGAGGAAGAAATAGAAAGCGTAAACAAAGGCATAGGAAACGGAGTAATAAAAAGAAAAGAGCTCGAAAGAATGCCGAATTAGTAAAACAGTCAGCTCCTTTAATTATGGATAATGAAACAACTACCCAAATAAGTATAAAAGAAAATCCGATTTCAGAAGAAATTAATGAAAAACAAGAGGATGTCAACGCAGAAATAATAGAAGATATATCAGAAACACTAATAGAAATGACGCACAGTCCAGAGAAGACTTCAGAGAACAGTCATGAAATAAAAGAATCAGAGAGTATAGAACTTGAATTAAGCTTGGAAGATCTAGACCCGAATATAATCGTAGAGGATTATCCCGCACCTGAACTGAGTGAAGAAGTAATTGTGCCTACAATGTACGATAATAGAATTATAGAAGATTACTATCCCATTTTCACTGATGACGCTGGAAATTTTGCTCATGATAACGAATACTATGTTAATAATAATGATAGATATTATTACACGACAGATCATCATACAAATACTATTTTTTACGATGATGTTACAAAACCTCGCAAGTCTTTCAAAGACGATATACCCAAGCTACTCAAATACACAATTAGAGATAATCTCCCCAAATACACATATTTTGACGCAGATAAGGAAGCTCTTAGAAAATTAGCCCGAGAACTTCCCAAGTCACACCCATTGTTGCAACCAAAGACTGATATCAAACCAACCCATAAAGACGAATCTTTTAAATCTCCACCAGCTTTAGAATTCCCTGATTTTATAACTAAGAAAGTTGAAAAACCGGCTTTAAAATCAGAAGAATATAGAAACGATAGGTTTGATGATGTAGCAGAAAAATCTATTCTAAATTCTAAATATTTTCCAGGAATGAAACCGAACGGTGCAAACAAAAGAAAATCACAAGAGTCACCTAAAGACATTGAAACTGTGTACGCTAAATCAAAAGTGGTCAAGTATGGAGCAGACGAAAATTATGGCAACGGTTACAAATATTCTGGACACGAAACTGATGATTTAAAAAATGAACACCTTAGTTACGTTATAGCTAAGTCATTGATATATCCTAATTAAAAATACGGAAAATATTTATTAAAATATTTGGAGTTTTAACTTTATTTGCTATAATTCATTTTTTTTTCCGTTAATAAATTGGCTTACTAAAAATTACAACGGGTGTGTCTTCTTGTATAAAATTAATAATACTAACGCCTGTTTCTTATGACATATTGTTAGGACACGAATTAAAATTAATTTGACTAAACAATGTAATTAAATTTTAGAAACTTGATATTTTTTTAGTCAATTCCTCGATATATATCGTCCCTATAAGAGATTTTACATGAAGCAAATGGTTAAAACCTTTGTTACGCCTGTAAACAGCGGATATATTTTACGCACATGTATGACATGATTTATGTATTAACAATTCAAGGCATGTGGATCTGTGTATTTGTAAGTCTGTTTGTGGTACCATAGCTCCTAAATGGATGAACCGATTTTGATTTGTTTTTTTTTAAGGTAATTTGATCGAGAGAGTACTTAACTATGATGGAAGAAAATCTGATTAGTTGTTTAAAGAATATTGACTCTGTTGTAGTTGTTGCCTTCAACAGTTACAAAAGAGCTACTGATTCTGGAACCCTTATTCAAACCTATAAATGCTTTTTTTTTGTATCCCGTGGGAAAATCCTGCATAGGACCATCAGGGACGCTGTGAGGGCAGTGACCCCGGTGTGTCAAACTTCTACTGACTAAAACCCCCGGGGCGCTCCACCCGGGCCCGGGAAACAAAATTTAACCAGACGCCCAGGGAACAAGAAGCCTTGTTGAGGCTACCTCTCTGGGACCTACAAAAGCTTCTCTCCTCCAACGGTTATTGTTATCAGCGATATAATGTCTAAAGTCATTTTAGAATTATCACTATTGAAAAAAAAAACTATTTAAATTATATTTAAAAAATATGCATATAATTCCACCAATGACTGTGTGAATCAATAACTATTAAATCCATAATAATACGTGATCTTACTTTTTACAATTTCTCTCAGAGAACGTTTATTCCTTTTTGGGTTATGTATATCATTATTGGAAAGCGCTTGGAAATAGGCTACTTTGGAGTTACATTATATTTCACTTTATTATCGTGAGAAGAGCGTTTCTTAGACTACCAGAGTTTCTTACCCATTCTTCTCGTTAGATTCTGCTTTACGAACCAGTGCTAGATCAATTTCAATGGAGGTGTGCCAATTTAAATAAAGTTATGTTTAATTTTATTGCTTTTTCGGCTTATGAAGTCCCTATTGCTACTTATGTTCGTTTATTTTGATAGTCATGTCGATAATTTTGGTTTTATGATGTATATGTTACGGAGCGCCGGTATAGATTAGTGATGCCACGAATAGTGAATTGGCCGAATACCGAATATTCGGCAACGCTGTCGGCCGAAGCGCCGAATATTCGGCCGCCGAATATTCCTGGAAGTAGCGTGTTTAGTAATAATAATAATCATCTTTATTTCAACACAAAGCTTATGCATATACACAGGGTGATAAGTCTCATCAATTAAGTAAATCTTGTCTCTGGTGAGACTCGCACTTCCGTTCGGGTTATTCAAGGGTGTTTTGTGTTTTTATATAGATATCCACGGTATAAGTTTATTAGTATGTCTGTGAGCGAGAGAGAGAGAGAGAGTGTGTGTGTGAGAGGTTATTTTCTGAGGATGGTAACATTTACGATGAAAAGCGTAATCGTGTGCTAGCAAAAAATGGTAAAAAGCTTGTTTATATCCATCACAACTTACCACTGATCAATTTTAATTACTAAAGTGTTGTAATTTGGAAATAAATACATAACTTTGAGTAATATAACGTGTCTTTTTTACATGATTTGGTATTCGGTATTCGGCCGAATACCGAATAGCAAAAAAAGTGGCCGAATAGGCCGAATACCGAATAGTTGCCGAATATTCGTGGCATCTCTAGTATAGATGACTCTGGGAGCATGCGCGGAACAGCGTGGACAAATCCGCGCATGCGTATGACATTAAAAGTATGTACTTAAACGGATCTAACATCAAATTAAATGGAACTAACATCGTTTTATTTGCATTCACGAATATTATTAGCTAACTAAGTGTAATTGGCTATCACCGTTTCATTTTATCTTTGGTAACTTCATCCCATATTTTATCCTTCACAAAAATTCTCAATATAGCTCCATTCTATATACCAGGGAGTGTCCAAGTAATGACGTCTGTATTTCAGTTATATTTACTAAGATCCTAAACAAACAATAAGACTGACTTTGAAATCTCTAAGGACTAATGCAAATAAGGTTTTGAAGTACAAACTCGGCTGTTTCCTTAGGCCCCTGTAAAATGGGCAATGTTATTTTAAAGTCAAAAGCGAGATGTAATATCATGGCATCTGTAGGAATAATAGACACTGAATATTAAATTATTATTGCTCTCTTTAGATCGTACCTTTGTTTGTATTATATTCTTATTTCTTAGAGAATTTCAGCTCCAGTTTTAAAATTGCAAGTTACTACCGAATTTAATGGGGCAAAAAAGTACAACCTGTTAACTGGTAGCAACTAAATTGTTAGTGATATTCAATAAATTGCTAACCGTTACATATTGCTAGTTTATAAACTATTAACTATTACAATGGAGCTAGGACGAAACTTGGACCCTAGATTGTCTTCAAGGTATCAGACAACTATGATCTTACAACGCATAAATTGTTTCAAGGTATTCTTTCGAAAGAATAACTGTCAATCAAAATGTCAATGTTGATTTAACATCGAAAAGATTGCCACCCTACCCACATTGTTCATTCAAAGAAATGAGGCGCGCGTGAACTGAATATTAATTAGACAACTGTTTACCTGTGGAATGTTGAGCAGCGAAAGATCCATAAGCGATTCTAGAACATACGAGCAAATACATAAGTTGCATTGAGCTCTCTTGATTTCTTTCGACTTTGCCAAACATACTGGATTACTGAGACTACTGCAATTGGAAACTATTCCTACGTGTACATATTTCAACTAGCTTTTACGACTGGACTACGAAAACTCTCTGCGATTGAATTTTGACGACTGATTTCTGGAACCTTCGGCGATAGAACATTAGTATTATTCGGTGACTGCGCTTCGAGATATTTCTGTGACTGTATGCTATTATAGAGCACTCTCTTAGATTAATAAATCGATTGTTCGTCAACACCGGCATCTTATTACCCCGCGTTCATAACAATAAAGTGGTTTAAAAACATTTGGATTTATAAATTAATAATAAATAAAGGATAATATATTAAAATACATAAAAATTCTTTACCATTAACAATTTAATTAATAAAATAATAAATTATTACATATTATACCTTCACAACTACCAATAAAATATGCGATTTAATAGACGTAATTATATCCACCGAAATTTGAACATGGCGCCATAGTTGCAACGGGGGAGATCATGTTACTGCCGAATTCTACGGGGTAAGATGGTAAAACCACTTCATTGGCAGCGGGTAAGCTGTTACTCAACAGATTGCTAACAACCAACAACTGTAACGCGTTGGCGAGGTTGTTCGCGACTGTACTGTCCTGTATAATCGTGGTTGTGGGCATAGGGTTGGCGTATACAGTCTCGATTCCATAGTCGTAATTGGCCATGTTGGGCAGGTAGTTCGGCATTTGGCTGACAATCATTTGGTTGGGCATCATAGTTTCTGCAACCGGCATCATGTTTGGTTGTAGACTTGGCATAACTCTGTTGATACATTGACTATAGACAACCTGAAACAAAATTGTTATTTTTAAATATCAAATCTAAAGTTAGAAATTGGTATACCCAACTTATTTCATAGCAATTTTTTTTTTTACTTGGGGAAAAATCTGATAGGACAATCTTGACCGTATAAAAGTGTGCCGGACTGGATATGGTTAAAAACCTCATGACTTCCCCATATTAACGAGGCTTATAGCTCTTACAATCAGCTTACTATAGTTCCACCGCGCCATACCCGCTAGGAACTATCTAGAACGCTAGATTTATAGTTAAGCAGGGGATCGATTTCATTTAGTCTACGAAGGTCAAAAATATCATCATTATCATTAATATCTTCTAGCCTATTTCTTGACGTAAACCTTCCTAATGTCCTTAGTACTGTTGATCCTTGACCTCCACTCTTCTCATCCAGTAGCCGTATACGAAAATATATATATTTTACTTTTTAGAGACATTTTTGTGTCAGGGTTTTTTAAACATTTAATAACCAATTTGTAAACGTTTTTTCCGCACCTTTCGTCTGTAAACGGGGGTCATTCGCGTCCTGCTGATTTTTTCACAGCCCTAACGCATTTAAAATTTTGAAAAAAAATCTTGCATTAATTTGAAACATTTCTTTTGAAATAGCAATTGAGAAATCCCACTTTTAGGGTCAGCAGGGGATCCTGCCGTTCCGTTCAGCATGAGAGGGAAGCGGTGCACGGTGTCCGGCGCACCGCCTGGGAGAGAGGTTTTTGGAGGGGTGGGCTTTACTCCTTCCCCTTCCAGAGAGGTAGCCTGAACAAGGCTTCTTGTTCCCTGGGCGTCTGGATGAATTTGGCTTCCCAGGCCCAGGTGGAGCAATCAGAGGGACACCCCGGGGGTTTTTAGTCAGTAGGAGTCTGTCACACCCCGGTCATTGCCCTCAAAGCATCCCTGATGAACCTATGCAGGATTTTCCCCCGGGATAAAAAAAAACGTTCCGTTCAGCAGTTAGAATCAGAAATTGATTTCGCTCGGATACAATTGACCCCCGTTTGCAGTCGAAGTGTTTATAAAACTAAGGAACACTTTGAGAAAATTAATCTGTGAATTATAGTGGTATTTTTAATAACAAGGGACAAACAAATGTATATATAAGTTTGGGAATCTCTGAGAAAATAACGAAGTCATTAGTAAAAGATACTTACGTTGAATAGCAAAATATTTACTACAAGAAAAACTGCAAATTTTCTCATAATGTTTCCTTTCTCTTATTTACAATTTAATGCTAATTGTAAAGAGATAATTTTATTTATAATACGTAAAAAATTAACCTACGTTATATAGTATATTTTATCATATATTACAAATGAATTAATCGATTTTTTTTTTAGAAATTATGAAACTGATCTTGCGTTTGATACTATTATCGCTGTTTTAAAATTGTGTTGATAATAATATGCTTTATCTACAAAAAATATACTATTACAACCCAATCAATTCTTTCATTGAGTAATTTTTTAACATATGACAATATAGTAATATGTTTCGAAGTTTTCTAGACGAACAAGTACAGAAAGTACACCCTCAAGGGCGTTACGGTCGACATATATTGCGTATGCCACTGACCGGGAGTATCTTTGAGCCATGTGGTTTCTGGTTGTGCGTTTATTGCTAACGGCGAGTATTTACACACACCCACACACTACACACAAACACACACACACATACACATACACAATTGCACAGATAATCACACAGTGAGTTGTGAGATTTTCACAGGCATAATCAAGGACTTAAGATTATATATCAGCAGCTTGGTCTTTCATATGGTCTTCTGGACAATGAGGTACCACACTACCAGTATGTATGACAGCCAGTTCTCGAAAATGGTCGTGCAATCCTGTAATGGGATCGTTCTATTATCCCTGATAGAGCCATTTTCGTTAATGCCGTTTGTGCTTATGCTGGCGGTGTATGGCAGTAGGGCGATTACCCGAACTGGATCATGACCACAGTACACAAGTGCAAAGGCCGTAATAGTGACTCGCTTTGGCCTGCTGCGTTTCGGGATCAGCTTGTGTATATCCAGTAACTCATACACCTAGAGACCTTTAGTCGTGGTATATGTGGGGCTGACATGACGATGGAGACTATCAATGGATTTTCATCCTTTGATGGTCGCTTTTGTTTTTGGACTACACTGTACTTACCATCAGATGTAGTCACTATGTCGAGCCAATGTAAAAAAACCCTTGACTAATGCGACGCTATAGGGCACAGGAGATTGAGGAGTTTGTAATAATATATCGTCAAGCTATATCCGTTATGGAGTAAGCGGAGATACATTAATAGCTGTATACATTTTGTACATATATGTCAAGCATAACTTGCCCAGTAACACAGCCTATCATTGTTTTTTTTTTTTTTTTTTTTTACATTTTTAAGGGCGGTCAGTGGCCAACACGCTACAAAACAATTAAAAAAAAAACAATTAAAAAAAAACACATTAATGTGTCGCGCCGTATATGGCCACCACATCGTGCATCAAAAATATAAACAATGCTACTTATAAAATAAACACATTAACAAATATGAATAAAACAATGAAAGTGAAAACATAGGCAAATGAAAAATCATATCAACAACAACATAGTTTTCACAGCACTAGTACTCATGACATTTCTATTACATGCCATGCGGGATTCCTCACGATGTTTTCGTCTACCCATGAGTATGTGGTGCCTAGATTCATACTAAATCAGGAAAATGTTAATGAAAAATAAAACAAATGACAAACTGACAGGCTACAAAGCGATACTATAAGGGTTCCGTCTTTACTTTTGATATACAGATTTCTAAAAGTACGTGGAAGGAAAATGTAGTCTAATCTTGAGAAAGAGATTTTATGTTTTTAAAAACACAATTTATTACTTAAAGATTACAATGGCCGATTTATAGGCAGTACAACTAACTTAAATTAACTTAAGCCGATATAGAGGCTCCTATCCTAACCGCTGCTCCCAATACAAATCTGTGGCGTGGAGCGCCGCGCTCTTAGTTATAGGTTGACCTTTTGTAAACAGGAACTTACTCAGCCCTCTTCCTATTTGCTGAATAAGCCCCTGCCTCAGTCTAATATGCCTGGGCGAGGGGGATGCATAACTATGTAGTACAAAACGCGCGAATAAAAGTGGAGAAACATATTTCCTGTTTCCATAAACAAATTTATGGTCATCTTATTTTATCAAATATTTTTTTGTCTTGGTAATGTTATATTGTTCGCTGAGGAACACGTTTATTATATACATATATTATAAAAGAGGTAAATAAACACCAAAACAAACTTAATCACTTTCACGTAACTCACACCGATGCTTCGCGAAATACACACTGCCGCCATCTTTTGTTCACCCCAAAAAGTCCTTATTAATTGTCTGACATTATCTTCCAAGAAAGTTATTGTTAAACGATTACAGCATAAATTATATGATATTAAATAATAATTATTAATATTGGCTTGTAGTAATATTCGTCCCTACTTTACGCTTCTACTGTGGTACTCTATAAACCGGAAACCAAGCCAAGAGGCCAAGCCGGAACTGCCATCCGGACGTATTCAGATAATTACCTTTATCTAAATATATATAACTCAAAGGTGACTGACTGACTGACTGATATAGTGATCTATCAACGCACAGCCCAAACCGCTGGGCGGATCGGGCTGAAATATGGCATGCAGGTAGATGTTATGACGTAGGCATCCGCTAAGAAAGGATTTTGATCAATTCTACCCCCAAGGAGATAAATTCTACCCTCCAGGGGATAAAATGGGGGATGAAAGTTTGTATGAAACTTAGTCAATTTTAAACCGATCGGGCTGAGACTTTGCATGCATAAGTAGTAGTAAGTACATAAGTAGAGCTTTCCCCCGGGTTATCAAATAAAGTACAATGGCTTTGTTGTAATGATGGTAAGTAATGGTTATGATAATGATCGTGCAATGCTAAACGGTGTCGTATCGTGTTAGTCTCATTTCTCCTTCTGATAGTGTTCTGGTCTCATCTTCGTCGTCAACCCATTTTAATTCGCCGTCATACATAGTCTTCTCCTAAAGAGCGTGACTGAGCGTTTGATTCTTATCCAGTATATTTTATTCCCTCATTCAATCTTGGTAACCATTATTTCTATAAAACACAATAACATATTCTACAATACTAAAACTGAATGAGGGCCAATTTCATCATGTTTATCTTTATTTTTATACTTTCTTCCTCTACGTATTTTTTCCTGGGTTTTATAGACTATGTGCGGATTTAGGCGTCACATACGCACCAGCGAAGGCAAACATCGTGAGAAAGCCCGCATGGGATCTAATAGAACTGTCATGTGTAACAGAGCTGTGAGGACGGCGATTAGCTGCACTACTGGTCATGTATGCAGCCGCTAATGTATCTTTGCTCACCCCGACAGGGATACAGTTGACGATATATTATATTTTTTTCTATTATAGCATGTAGGCGTAACCCGATACGCTCTTGTCTCTCTAAGGGTCGTTAGGGTGTTACGAGACGTGCGGGGTAAGAGGATGCGCACGCGCACGGGACGCTTAGAAGTTAGTCGACTACCGAGACCCAAGGCGGGAGTACGTGCGTGTACGTCGCAGTTCGGTGTGCCTTAAAGTGCAAATAAACTGTAAAACGCCAAATTCGTATCTTACTATAACCACACCCACGACCACCGGTCATACTATTCATTTATTTATGTTTCTTGTTTAAATTTATTTATACTTCATGTGTGTGTAATAAACGTATTTCTTTTCTATCTTTGCAAAATAATAAAACATGCTCAACTAACAGAATAATTTATTAAATTAAATAAATATTGAAAAACAATTAAAATAAGTCACTGAAAGAGTAAAAATCGTTGCTATCAGCAATTATTTTGTAAGGGGATTTCAAATCCTTTTTTGAATATGGTCCATACGATACAATAGAGTCTGAATAGGACGCTAAAGCTTCGTACGGAGATCTCAAGCCTGAATTAGACCTTGATGAAGGTTTTGGGGCGTAAGGCGCAAAGACATTTGTTTCCGATGATCCTAAGAAATTTGCATTGGGAAACGACGTCTCTTTTATGGCGTATCGCGTTGGTTCTCTCGCAAAAGGTGGTTCAAAAACATAGTGTTCTGGAGCATCTACGTATGGAAGTATGTCTGGATACAGAGTTGGCAATACAGGCGTATTTCCATCAATAGCAGACAAAGCCAAATTCGCTGCAATTTCTGGATCAGTATATTCCAGTGGCTTATTTAGCATATTGCTAAGAATTAATAATTGCAAAGCTATTGCCAAATTGTTAAGAACATTTGTATCTACAGATTTATCTTTTAGCTTCGGTGGGTTAGGTTTAGATGATTGGGGTTTTGGAGATTCGTGCGAGACGAATGTTGGTGTAGGGTTGGCTGTGCTTGGCACCAATGTTGGAGACGATTTGGGTGGTGATTGGCGATACGCTTGGTACGTTGGAGGTGCGGTTGGTGCTGATGAGGCGTATGGCACTGCTGCTACTGGAATGTAATGGCCTACTGGAGTTGGAGCATGCGATGATATTACCTGGAAATAAACGTTTTTGTATTTATAGTTCTTTTCTAATCTGAATCGTCCCAGATTTTTAAATATTGGCTCGACAAAGTTATTATAGAGCATCTGACGTAAAGTACAGAGTTGTTAAACTATTGCAACAACTACCAAGAGACGACAGTCTATTGAATGTCGACATCAACATAAAGACCAGTGTTCCGTATTCGAATATGTGTGCAGGTAACTTCGATACAGCTCTGGCAACACCGTAAGGTTTATTAATTGAGTTTTGCACTCGCTCGACCCATCCGCTCAGTAACAACGAAAAAACATACAAATATTCAATTCCGTTGAACATACGTTTCCAAAATGTACAAGTTTGATAAGAAGAGGTCCTTGAAGACACCAGTTTCCTGAAGGAGAAGTAGGGGCCCCTGAGGAGCTGGCGAACTGGTGGTCGCGGTAAGTAAAACTCTTTAGGTAGCCCGTGCCACTGTTGCAGAGCTATCTAAATACCGAAGTTCTCTAGATGAATGAAAAACATGAGGTAGACCGTAAAGTCGCCTGCTCGCAGTCTTTTATCAGTGGTGGAGAGGAGCGGGTTTTCAGGAGCTACATTCTCTAATTCCACCAGCCCCATTTCATTTTAAAACCGTTGGACGCCGTGTTGGATACCATCCATATCTGGCGGACGTTTCTATATTCTTCTATATTCATCATGCGAACAGCTAAGGAGTGAAATATGCTGCCAGCGAGTATATTTCAACAATTTTATGACTTAGGAGTCTTTAAGAGAAGTGTGAATAGGTATTTATTGTGAGAACGCGGTCCGCCATCGGATTCATCCTCACCTTCCACCAAGTGTGAAGAAGAAAAACAAAACGACAAATTCATTTCGAAATGCAACAGGCAGAAACATGGACTTCCTCTAAGCAATATAATAGATACTCGAATTCTTGATTGGAGAAATTGAATTGAATTGGCAAATGTGATGTCTAACGACCTCGAGCTAGGTAAAGGGGTGATTTGCGCAAAGTGGCTGGATGTTGAGTAAGATGAGTCCAAGATTTGACTCAGTGTCGAACTATGAGAGAGGCCATGTCCAGCATTGGACAAATACTGGCAGATGAATGTAAACGGTTATATTTACCTTTAATATACATGAAGCTATTATAATTAATTTAAACATATTTAACTAAAGTGCGACTGTGTAATGGTTTTATTACCTGGGTTTCTCTATTGATATAGACTCTGATATCTTTAGAAATAAGTTACGAAATTATTAGGCTGAGGTAATATCAATTATCTAGATATTTTTGAAATAAATTATTAGAAATTTTTATCAGTTTCAATCATACTTTTGCGTAGTTAAGCAAGAAAAAGTATTGCAAAGTAATAGATGATTAGAGTGCAATTATTTTACTAGTATTGCAAAGTATTAGACTTAGAATAATGCACTTCAATAATTTGTGTGACTGTGGTGGCATAGTGGTTAAAGAGCCGGTGGTCGACGTTTGTAGGTTCGAACCCTGGCTTGTACCTTGGGGTTGTTCCAGAGCACGTACAGACTTAAGCACCACATGTTTACCATTGAAGGAAATCGTCATGAGGGAACCCACATGGCATCTAATGGAAATGTCACGTGTACTCTATGTGCTGTGAAAAGCGCGATCAGTTGCGCTACTGTTCACATTCAGCGCGACATATAAACGCAAAGTGGATACAGCCACTAATGTATCTCTGTACACCCCGAAAGGGATATAGCGTGACTATATATTGAATATAATTAGTCTATAAATAGGTATTTACAATAACTTTAAATGTGATAGTTTCAAGATTTTTACTGTTTCATGTAGGTGGCGACAAATTGCAATGTGTAACCAGATATGGGCAAAATGTAATCTGATTAATGATGAACGATTACAAAATGTAGTCGTAATTATAATTTTGTTGCTGTGTAATCATGATTAAATCCGTTTAAAACATTAAGAAATGATAAATGTGTATACAATTTGGGATTTTGTAGTGTTTAATACATAAATGAGCAAAATGCTATAAATATTGATGGTAAAAAACGTAAAATGTAATCGTTAATATTTTTTATTAATCTGATTGTATTTTGCCCATCTATGTGAGTAACGCGGGGAATACCCTTCAATCACTCGCGCATTGTGTAACGCGGGGGATGCCCTTAGACCGCTCGCGTATTACGGTGCACACCTCTTCCCCCTCACCTCTAAGGGGCCCGCGGCCAGAGAGATCACCGCAACAAAGGTTGTGATAGCCTGTCCGCCATTCGCATTGCACGCGTCCTTTCCCATTGTTCTGTATTTATTATATTTCGTGTTTGTTCAGATTGTGTTCGTAAATAAACTAATCGAAACAGAAGAACCCCTGTTTTAATGAATATCCGTTAAAAATGTTTTATAAACCTTTCTTTTTATTGCAAATTCGCAAGGGTCAAGTTGCGAGCCATCGCTAGTTACAAATATACAGGCAAACAGATTCTATTTTATATAACATCATGATTGCTTGCATAATGTAATATGTGTTTTAGGATTCGTTTTATATGGAAATTGCCAAATTCTTTTAACCTTCGATTTTTCTATTACATTTTTTAAGCTGTGACTTCGTTATTATGACGAATAAAAAATATATTTACAAAATTTGACATGTTTTAAAGAGAGTATGTAGAAACTATTGTATAGGTATATTCAGAGGTTTATAAATGAAAAAGCCCTATTATGTACTTTTTTTTTTTAATAAATATACAAAGTTACGTAACCTGTGTTTTCTAAAAATGCTAAAACACTATTATCCACCAAACTATTCACGTTTGCTCGTAAAAACTATGTCAAATTGTTAGCAAATGCCGTCTCATGTTATAACCTTTTCAAAGAATCGAGACACGTTATAAGTAAAAAAAAAGAAAAAAAATCCTATTCTAATGTATATATAAAGGAGGGTTCACATGAATTTAAAGCATGAATTAAATTATGTTTCAGAGCGGGCGAAAAATCTCATTTCCTTATCCAATTACCCGATCACGCACGTGATATACACAGGCTGGCTGGTCTTGGGTGTAAGTAATACAGCGTAAAAAGGGGTTAAAGAAAATTGAGTTATCGGAAATTACATTATTTTGGTTTCTCAAAGGATCGTTTGTTTAATATGTTACAGAAAATTACGCTATTCATGGAAATATTGTCGCATGTAACAGAGTCACATTAAATATATTATGTTATTATTTATTTCTGTTCTTGTATATGTGTATTTTCATTTTATTATCTATGATACTTTAAATTTTGTGTATCTGTACTCCATTGATCCCTTCCTTCCTGTTTTCTGCGCGTCGATTCAATAAACGGGTGTCAGCTGAAAATCAGCGCTGGGTGGCTCGGCTGGTCACTTAGCATTTGCTGAGCTGACTTCCCTTTGGCGCATCATCACAACACAGGTGTTTACTGTTTTTGTTTTCTATCTTTAATAGCCTATTTTGCTGTGTTGTTTGTTGTGTTGTGTGCCAAATAAATGTTTTATTATTATTATTATTAAATAGGTTTGAAAGCGTCACGTCGTAACGATCTCGTATTATAGTATATATACAGGCTGATTTTATAGACGAGGGAGATATTCAAGGAGGATATTCAGCATTCGATTCTAATTACAAATATATAGGAATAGTGATATCTTAATATTCCATTAAAACAAAGTAATTTATAGTCAACATATTTAGGGCTAATAACACACATGATAGAATAAATAACAATTAATTATGAAGTAGGTATTTTGTGTCTAACCTAAGCCAGGATAAAGTACTAAAGGGAAGCGAGTCAGTTACCTGTTTATCTAAAATCACGTAAAAAGAAATTTATCTACCTACCATTCAATCATAAGTCACACGCGCTGCGGTATCCAAACTTTTTACGGATCAATTGTTATTTTTTGATAAATGTTTCTTTATGATTTGTTAGGGAATATTGTTATTTACATTGTAATTAGTTACAAGAAGGTACAAATTATTGTTTCCTGAAATATCTCCCTCGTCTATAAAATCAGCCTGTATATATCATATTATTTAAATGTTCAGATTGTTACTAGGCAGCGGATATCGTAAACTGCACGTAACATATTGTTTATTATCTATAACTTTGACACCCAAAATACAGGTAGTCCTAGTTTAAAAAACAACAAAAAACAAACAACAAAAACATTACACATTAAACATTATAGCCATATAATGTACCACTTTTAAACTGTTTTTTTTTTCTGTATATATTATTCTTTATTCATTATATATATATACAATATAGTTACATTTTAAAATAAATACATATAAAAAACATATAAATTTTAAAATATAAAAATATGTAGACCTACAGGGGCGAGGCCTAAGGCCCAAGCCACCAGTAGTTAGGAGCTTAAAGTGAGGAACCTCCTAACAATGCGTGCCGTATCGAGTAGCACTGCCTTCTGTATCCGGCCCTTGATCCAACAACCAAGCGAGAGCCTCATAAGGTGGTAATCAAGGCTCTTTGCGATCAGCCCATTAGTCGATACGACTATCGGGACAATAATCGTAGAATCTACATCCCACATGCTGGTAAACTCGTGTGCGAGGTCTAAATATTTTGATAGTTTTTATATATTATTTATTATTATTATACAATAAAAGCATATCTCAGTAACTATTTCCAATATTAGATCTGCAGCCTCCTTCTGGGACATAACATCCTCAGAGAAGGAGGCCACGGACCTCCAATTGTCATACCCTGCCAGCATAGCCGACGCCACTGCTGGCAGGGAGAGGTCGTGTCCGATCCTACGGACCAGGTCCCGCCGTTCGCAATCCGACGCTGGACAGTGTGTGAGCGTATGTTGGGCGGAATCCAGGTCCGAACTGCAGTGGTAGCATTTGGCCGTCGCTTCTCGTCCAAAAAAATTCAATCCAAATTCATGATTCTAGTTCTACGGGAAGTCCTTTAAAGGCTCTGATTCCCATGCGAAAATGCTCCTATATTTTGATTGTGTTCATAAAAAAATTAATATTTCACAATTCTAAGGGACTGAAGACCTGTATACTGGATATTGATTGGATTTTGGGAGTCGAAACTGCTCGCGTCCGTAGGCTTTACCCTAGTTTCCCTACACGTGACTCCTTGTGGTGCTAAACGAGCAGCAGCGAGGTGGTAGGGCGTCGGTGCCCGTCTGGATCGCGACCACAGTGCATGGGTGTAAAGACCGTCATAGTGACCAGTTTCGGCTTCTCGCGTTTCGGGATCAGCTTGTCTATATCCAGTAGCTCATATACCTAGAGACCTTCAGTCGTGGTATATGTGGGCCGACATGACGATGTAGACTATCAATGGATTTTCATCCTTTGATAGTCGCTATCGTTTTTGGACTACACTGTACTTACCATCAGGTACTCTGTAGTCACTATGTCGAGCCAGTGTAAAAAACAAAATTGTTAAATATTTCTCATTGCGTTACTGAGAAAAAAAAATCTGGACAGAGAGACGAATCATGAAGTTATCCCGTAAAGGTTGCTTTTCTCCTTTTAAGGTACAGAAAAGTATACTGGCGATTGGGATAGAAGGAAGAGAATAAAGAATTTCACATGAATTACAAATTGAAGAGCAACAAACGATTTCTAAGTATTTTATCGTATTTTATGTAATTTCAAAATTATGTCACTAGTCGCTGTTACAATAATTGAAGTATATATATCAGTGTGTTTTTGGTGTTGGTACACACGCAGGATGGCTCACAGAGTTTTAATTTTGACATTGGCAGCGGTAATTCATAAGGTAACTGTTAATTTAATATTTGTCGTAATTTTTTTATAATTTATAGACGAACGCTTGACCTCAATCACACCTAGTGGAAGGTGAAGATGATGAAACGCGTTCGCCCAGCAAATGCCTATTCACTCTTCTCTTAAAGACTCCCAGGTCATAAGACCGCGGAAATACGGCCGCTGGAAGCATATTCCACTCTTTAGCCGTTCGCGTGATAAATGTAGAACAGACGAATGTAGAATGTAATGTAGACAATTTTTTTTACACTGGCTCGACATAGTGACTACAGAGTACCTGATGGTAAGTACAGTGTAGTCCAAAAACGAAAGCGACTATCAAAGGATGAAAATCCATTGATAGTCTCCGTCATGTCGGCCCACATATACCACGACTGAAGGTCTCTAGGTATATGAGCTACTGGATATACACAAGCTGATCCCGAAACGCGACAGGCCGAAACGAGTCACTATGCCGGTCTTTACACTTGTGTATTCTGGTCATGATCCAGTTCGGGATATCGCTCTACCACGATTAAATTCGCGGATTCCTTATAGATGTTTTAGAGAAATGTCTTTGGGTTATTGGCAGAGGCACATAATAAGATATGACAATTATTTATGACGTATAGAATTACGTAAACTGTGACTTTAATAAGAATTAGATTTCGTCGAATTTATGCTTACGCTATTGTTTTTTTTAATGTGTAATCGTTTCGATCATGTTTCTATTTTATATTAGTAGCGTTCTGTTTGACTTTACTTCTTTTATTGTTTAAAATATTTATACATGACAATATTCACCCTTATTCATATTAAAAACGCCACTCTAATGTATGTTAAGGACGCGTTAATAGGCACTGTACATATGTAATTATTATTACGTATATATTATATCAATGGAATAGTGTATTGGGCCACTGGCAACTCTAAGACATATAAATAAAAAAAAGTATATCGTAGAGCCTCCATTATTGACGTTAGAAACATGAAATTTGGACATAGAATTCTTTTTATAATATGTGTGTCCACTATGGGCGTATCTTTTTGCGGCTATTAGCCACAATTTTGTGAATGGTATGCTCACATGCCCTCAATGCTCAAGAGTCTTCCTAAAGAAGATAGGGTATGTGAGGCACCTAAGAGCACATGATCGGAGAAATCGGAGTGGAAACAGTCGCTGTGGACGAATCCGGCTAGGACATCATCATCATCTTTTTGTATATATCCCCCATAGGTGGGCAAAATGTAATCAGATTAATAAAAATGATTAACGATTACATTTTACGTTTTTGCCATTAATATGAGTGCATTTTGCTCGCTTATGTTTTAAACACTACAAAATCCCAGATTGTCTACACATTTATCATTTCTTAATCTTTTAAACGGATTTATTCATGATTACAAAGCAAGAATATTAAAATTACGACTACATTTTGTAATCGTTCATCATTAATCAGATTACATTTTGCCCATCTCTGATATCCTCTAAAGGTCTGAAATTGTGGTTGTAAGTTTGTTTTGAAATCCATTAACTTTCAAGTAAGCACTAAAAAACTTGGTATTTTTGGTTGAACATAATAATAATATAAATTTAAATTTTTTGTAAACCAATCATCAAGGGGTATAAATAGAGTTAAAGTTTAAAATTGTATATCGTACAAACTCGCTCTCGTTTTCTGTAGTTAAAGTTTTTAATCAATATCAACTTGACAGACTTTACAAATCGTTTTTATACTCTAATAAAAATTGTACCCATTTGTGTTTGAAATGTAAATAGTACGTTATAATAAAAATGTGCGAAGTTGGTCGATACAGCGGAGGTGAAAAAAAATGCGCGAGCCGCTAGCCCCTATCAGAATTGGTCACCTTTAGTTTATAAACGAGTGTTCTTTAGAGTTGTTTAACCTTGTTCCATCCTCTCCCTTCCTGAATAGACCTACGCGCGCGGGTTTGCGGTGTCACAGCTATACGGTATCTCACATTCTGGCCAGGACTAAGAAGTTCTCTAATTCCTTTTGCCGTGTCGTTGGGCTGTGGAATGGTCTTCTCGCGAGCGTGTTCCCACCATCCGATGATATGGGATCCTTTAAGCGTAGCGTGAAGAGATATTTGTGTAGGCCGGCATGATCGCCGTGACTACCGATGGGTTTTTCTTGCCTTTCGATAGTCGTTGGCGTTTTTTGGACTGCACCATGCTTACCATCAGATATGGTGTAGTCACTGTATCGAGATTGTAAAAAAATAAAAAAATAAACTGCAAATAAATTTATAGTCGCAAATGACATATTATTTATCTTAATATATGTATCTATGAGTTTCGTATTTCTTCCTATATTACATATATATGTGTATAAAACATTGTTTTTTGTTAAATTTCATAACTCTAATTCAATGGGAAATACCCTGTTAGTTTTAATTCCCTTGCGAAAATTGCAATAACGATAAAATATACGACATAAAGGGACGTAACTTTTGATTGAGTTGACTTAGAAATCCAATTTTTTGTAAGCTACTGGGGACTGTAGACTGGACTTTTTAATATTAATTTTAACTTTATAACCCCTCGCGTTTCAGCATCTTGACTGACAAATAAACTGACAGAAATTTCTTATAATGATTCCTTTTGCCTGTTCAGATAAGGAACTTTAAAACGAGTTTAAAAGAAATTGTTTCTTCCAGGTTAATTCACAAATATGCGGCGTTGGACCAGGAGCTAACTTACCCGGAAATTTACAACTAGGAACTAATTGCATAAATCAAGGATTGCCTTCTATAAATTCCATACATGCCCCACAGCCTTGTATCGCACCTCAGTCGAGCAATCCTATTGTTTTACCGCCTTGTGCTAATCCTGTAGTGGCTACAACGATTATAGACAACTCCTTGTCAAATACTTTAGCCAATACTATTCAATTGCTTGTAGTAAGCAATTTAATTGAAAATACGCTAAACGCTGGTATGTGTCCAGCCGCTTTAAGTCCAGTTTGCGATGCAATTATGAATCCAATACCTTGTAATCCCGTTGAATATGTTACAATGGACTATGCTCCAAATATTTCGCCTTGTATATGCGAAGGACCGATGATAGAAGTTGTGCCAAACGTTTGCGGATGTGCGGATTTGAGTCCATTCCCAGGGTATACGTTGGCGGAAATTGTGTCACCAATGCCTCAAACGTTTGCTCCAAACTTCCCAGTTATGTCTCCAAGTATGTACAATGAGTGTGTGCCAACGTTGGCTCCAGTGGCAGCTGAGGTGCTCTTTCCTTCAGCTATACCGGCACAACTAACGTGCAATTTTGGATATATGAACACCAATGTGCCTTGTGTGAGCGTTAATGTTGAACCGCTACAGTCTTTTGACGGGTGTTGTAGTCCTAATTTGTTTGGTAATGGATTTTATTATTAAGTAAAATATATTATATTGTTTAGTTGTGTATTTTTTGTTTTATTTGATAGAACATTAAGAGTAATCTGTTCTTGATTTGATTGTGATATTATAACTATGGTTAATGCAGTGATATCAATAATGCTTATACATTTCTCAACTGTCTCAACGTTACGATGTACCTCTGTTTAATTTAATAGAATGTGTGAATTCATTTTAGTTGCGTAATTTAGTTCACTTCGCACAAACTAGATGGCACTACCAGTATTATCAAACACGCAAGCGTTTTGTTGCGGAAACGTGATAACCATCTATGATTTTTATTCTTAGGGTTTCCTAATACTTTCGTAAAATATTAAGTGTGTATGTGCGAAATAAACAACCTCATCAGTTTATTGTTTGAGTAATGACTGTAACCTTAAGTAAGTGTATATACAGGCTCAGATTTAGAAGGTCTAAGCTAGAGGCCGCATCCTACGCGCCAAATTCTAGAGGCGCCAGATGAGTAAATCACCCAGCGTACTTACTAAATAACATATTTAAACTACTTAGAATTAATTAACATTAAAAAAATTAATATATTTAGACTACTTAGGCTGAAAAATACAAGCCTTTGGTTCGACGTTTTAAAAGTTAACTCAAAAGTCTCATTAGATTTTGTTACTACGTCTTAAGTTATGGAAGGTCAAAAATTGATTTTGTGAGCATTTTTCTTCTTATGTGATACATGATTTTTACAAAGGTGTAGACCTCAAAATCTCTAACAATTGTACTATAAAGATTTTTGTATTAAATTAATCCATACTACTGTAGCAAAGATGAAAGTATTGCAGACGGGGAGAGTTTACCAGGCAGTACTTTTGGCCCGCCTCGAAAATTTCAAGATCCAGCGATCTTAGCGTTCGAATCATAGCGTGCTTACAATTAATAAAAAAAATATAAGAAATCAGTATCATAGTGCCAAATCTATCATTATTGAATTGCTGTCATTACCTCAAACAACCCAGAAAACCCTTTTACAGTGACTCGATTGGGTCAATAGCGTGTTGGAAGCAAATATTGTATACCCAATTACTTAAAGATCAGAGTGATAATATCAACTATTAATAGAGTCCCATATTTTAACAGTCGTTATAGCTTTCCGTCCGTGGAATCTCATTACAGGACCCTGAACCTGATTTTCTGTAAATCTATAATAATTAGAATTTTGTGGAACTTCAATTAGTTTTATCCATCTATACTAATCTATACTAATATTATAAAGCTGAATAGTTTGTTTGTTTGTTTGTTTGTTTGAACGCGCTAATCTCAGGAACTACTGGTTCGAATTGAAAAATTATTTTTGAGATGAATAGACCACTTATCGAGGAAGGCTTTAGGCTATATAACATCACGATGTAATTATTAGGAGCGAAGAAATAATGGAAAATGTGAACCAAACGGGGAAAATTATTCATCCTTGAGGGCTTCCATTGCGTGCGCTGCAAAAACGGTTCAAGATACCAAAAATATATGTATGAAAGAATTATTCCTCTTGAAATGATCTAAAAAAATGTCCGCAACAGTATATGTCTATCTTTTAAGATTAAGTCACTAGAACCGTTTTTATGGTAAGCATATTTGGTCGAAATTAATGCATTATTTGTTAAGAGTTGTATCAACGTAATAATATTAATCTTTATCCAAATAAATGTGTTGTTAATTAAGAGTATTTAATTGTGAACAAAATTGTCTTTGACATCACTTAATTTCAATGAACATCTTAGAAGATATTACAAAATCTTATATAGCAAAACAACGTTTGCCGGATCAGCTAGTAATATTATAAAGCTGAAGAGTTTGTTTGTTTCTTTGTTTGAACGCGCTAATCTCAGGAACTACTGGTTTGAATTGAAAAATTCTTTTTGTGTTGAATAGACCATTTATTGAGGAAGGCTTTAGGCTATATAACATCACGATGCAACTATTAGGAGCGAATAAATAATGGAAAATGTGAAAAAAACGGGGAAAATTATTTATCTTTGAGGGCTTCCATTGCGTGCGCTGCGAAAACAGTTCAAGATACCAAAAATATATGTATGAAAGAATTATTCCTCTTGAAATAATCTAAAAAAATGTCCGGGACAGTATATGTCTATCTTTTAAGATTAACTCACTAGAACCATTTTTAATGTAATCAAATTTGGTCGAAATTGATGCATTATTTGTTTAGAGTTGTATCAACGTAATAATATTAACCTTTATCCAAATAAATGTATTGTTGATTCAGAGTATTTAATTGTGAACAAATTGTCTTTGACATCACTTAATTTCAATGAACATCTTAGAAGATATTACAATAACTTATATAGCAAAACAACGTTTGCCGGATCAGCTAGTAAAATATTTATTTATTTTATTTTTTTTATTTTATTCATTCACAAATCTACAGTATATAATTTTATAATTTAAAACAGGAAAGCGTACAAAAAATTGGATTAACCAAGATGATTTGTGTAACAAGGTTATATGAAAGTATTAAATGCGATTCAAATAATGATTAATATTTCTATATGTAATTTCTGACACTACACTTTACTTTGAATTGCATTGCAACTGTTCTATGAGAAATAATAGGTGTAATCTATTAAGATAAAGCCATGCAGACTTGAGGGAGTCTGCTGCCCGGATGAGAGGGGGGCGGTGGACGGTGTCGGACGCACCGCCTCGGAGAGAAGTTTTGGAGGGGCAGGCTTACTCCTACCCCTCCCAGAGAGGTAGCCTCTACAGGGCTTCTTGTTCTCTGGGCGTCGGGATGAATTTGGTTTCCCAGGTCCGGGTGGAGCAATCAGAAGGACACCCCGGAGTTTTTAGTCAGTAGGAGTCTGACACACCGGGGTCGCTGCCCTCACAGCGTCCCTGATGGTCCTACGCAGGATTTTCCCCCGGGATACAAAAAAAACCTATTAAGATAAGGACTTTTTACCGTATCCTGTAATGGAACTCGGCACTGATGAAAGGACACGGTTAAGTTTTAGACAATATATTTGGCATCTAATGTAGTGTATTTATTTCACTGAGCATGTGTTTATTTACATATTTTTCTTCTTTTGTTTTTTTAACATTTATGTTAAAATGTTTATGTTTTTTTAATAAATCAATAAATGTATTGACCATTGACCAAGCCTCCAGTAATAATTGCGTTTATAGTATTGGTACTAGATAAATGTACCCATACATGACAAATTAATCTGCTCATCGAAGAATAAATCCAAACTCTCCTTGAGTTTCGTTATTTTATAGATAAAAAAGCTTAATAGGTTTTATAATTTAATATTACAACCATAAACATAATATTAATGCTTAAATAAATTAAAATTAAAAACTAAAATTGTTTACATCCCACTGCCAAGTAAACTCATTAAGTTATTCAATAGCCCAGTAGATTGTATATTAGAAATAGATGGGTTTGGATGAGTTGGAACGTTGGGAGAAATAATTCTAGGGATGACCACGTTCGGAGAAATAACGTTAGAGGAAACTACGTTAGGAATATAGGGCGTCGAAATAGGATTTGAACAGCCGCATGAAAATGTCGGGGATGACAATACTTCGTTCAATATTGGAGATGCTAAATGTACCCCTAACTCAGCTCCACCTTTGGTATTTTGCAGCAAATTGCAAACGATCATTAGTTGAATGGTGTTGGCTAGATTCTTACATACTGTCGGCGTACAGTCAGTGATGATTGTTGTAGTGGGTTGACCGTTAGCTAAAGGAAATATATTATTAGAGTTAGGTTCAGGAAGCATCATAGAAGGCAATCTAGGTCCGTCGATTAATCTTGGAGATTCTAAGTATCTAGGAGCGTCGATTAGCCGAGGTGTCTCGAGGAATCTCGGACCTTCCATAATTCTCGGAGCATCCATGTATTCCGGCATCTGTCGTGGCAGGATATTGTACGTCGGAGGTCTTAGACACTGTGAGATCACCTGCAAAATGGTTTGGTATTTAGCTGACTTCAAAATGGAGTAGGTTCTTTATGTATTTTTACGTATGTTCACCGATTACTCCGCCATTTATGGATCGATTTAGATAATTCTCTTTTTGGTCAATAGCGTATTTCATAAAGTTGATCTTGTTTTACCATGATGCAGTTCTGAAGAAATTCTTTAGACATATAGGCTTAAATGGACATTACTGAAATAAACGCATATACAGAACACTCATGCGTCCACACGCATATTATAGAACGCCCCAAAACATACTCAAAGGATGAAAATCCGTTGATAGTCTCCGTCGTCATGTCGGCCCTCATATACCACGACTGAAGGTCTCTAGGTATATGAGTTACTGGATATACACAAGCTGATTCCGAAACGCGACAGGCGAGTCACTAAGACGGTCTTTACACTTGTGCACTGTGGTCACGACCTCACGGCGACGCTGCATGCAAAGTGCTTCCAACCGATAGCTCTGGGAAGCATCATGGGAGACATTTGCCTTGAAATGAATTCTAATAAGGTCAAGACTGTTCCATCGATACGAATCCGTAGAGAGCAGTGGCGTGCATTCCATATAAAGCGTAAAATGCATTATCTTGGTTTACTTGGACATTTGACAAATATATTGACTTAAAATCTGATGTTTACCAAAATAACAGTCTGAGAGCACAAATTGGACCAAATTTTAAGTATATATGTCGAGGCGTGAATGGCTATTTAGTTTAAGCGACATTTTTTGGTGATATAGCAATATACATATTTTCGGAATCAGCGATTTTTACCGATTCTAAATATATTACTATATCACCAAAAATGTCACTTAAACCAAATAGTCTTTTACCCCTCGATGTGTTAAATCTCCGAGTATAACGAGATAAAGCTTTTTGTGCTTTATATGGGATGCACGCCACTGGTCGAGAGAAATTTATGAATGCTCAAAATTTAAAAAAATCAACTAACCTGATTAATAAACATCTCCAGTATAACACTTAAGAAGAAATATTTAGTCATGTTTTTATTAAGCCACCTGACCGGCCGTTATGGATTCGTTTAATGTGAAATGAAAATTAACAATTTTTATTATATTTATTCAATTATTATCAACGTAATCGTGATTTATCTTATAAACGTAAATTAAAGAGAAAACGATAAAACTGTTAAGTAATAATGATTTTATGATAATAGTGTTTTGATTAATAGATAATAGAGAAATTACATTCATTTTTCTATGATTTTTTTGACGTTAATGATAATCAGGTTGTATTCCTTTTTTTGGTAGCCCGGGGGAATCCCTAGCGGACTTCAGGGGTGGTGAGGGTCATCCCCCGGTGTGTCGGACTTGCACCGACTAAATCCCCGGGGTGTTCCTACTCTCCGACTATCCGGAGCCGGAGGCACAGCGTTATCCCGTTGTAATCCAAAGTAACGACTGGCAAGTATTAACGGTAAAGAAAAACAAACTATATTTGCAGTGATTTTACCGGCCCGTACAAAAATATCTTCACGCATCGTTTAAAGGGCCCAGCATTATAGGACGTTGCAAACACGCTCGCCGGAAGACCATTCTATTGCTCTACAACACAGCATAACTATGTAAGAGTTAAAGAACTTCTTAGTCCTAGCCGGGATGTGAGTTACCATATAGCTGTGATCAGTAGCGTTCATTACATAGATGGATAAAAGCATTGCATGCCCTTTCCATAGATAAGTCTGGAATAAATAGCTTAAATTTAAACAAAAAAGAGACTATTTATATTTATATCTATTCTATATTCACGCCATCTAACATTCCTAGGAAAGCAATATAGTATTTCATATCATAATATAATATTCAAATTAATGACGCGAATTTTGCCTACCCTGTCCAAATATCCTATACACGTCACTGGCTGTGATTCCGTAAACCCGTGAGCGTGGTTCTCTTATGGAATGGAGAGAGTGGAACGAGGTTAAATAACTCTTCAACCCACTCGCCGTGATACTGACGGTACGCAGGTACAATAAAACATGTGAAGCGGTCATAGACAAGTATTTCGGGTAAATGTTTTGCTAGAACATTATAAAGGGGTATATACTTGCCTGCATAGATAAAAAAAATCGTTGTTTTCTGTACTCGCAGGAATAATAAACAAGTCGCCGGATGTCGAGGAAAATGGCTCAGCCTTGCCCTTCGCAGGCTGGAAAAGGAACACCCCGGGGATTTTAGTCGGTGCAAGACACACCGGGGGCGGCCCTCACCGCCTTGTGAAGGTCCGTTAGAGATTTCCCCCGGGTTACCAAAAAAAGAAATAAGAAACAATAACTGTATTCTCTATTAGGCGTCACAAGCTCATCGATTGCATCTAATAGAATTGTTATGATACTATTGCTGTGAGAACGACATAAAAACGTCAATTTGATACAAACGCTAATGTATCTCTGCTCACCCCGAAAGGAATATAGCGTGACGATATATGTTAATTACTTATAAAAATATTTTTACTTGTATATCAATCGTTTTTCAGATTTCTATTTAGTATACTTCATTATGACCAAAAATTATTAAAAATATAAGGGTTTTGTATGATAATATATTTTTTGCTTTCAGTGATAAAACTGCGTGGTAAATTTTCATCACATGTACAAAATATAAAGAGAACAAATTAATTTTTATGTTGTTTGTAATTTGCAGTGGAGCATATATGATTTTGTTTAATAATTAATAATAAAGTGTTAGGCAATTGTATTGTTATATGTAGATAATAAAATTGTTCTGGTTTTATCGGTATATATCGATATTGGGACATGTTTAGTGTATTTATAATATTCAATCGACTAGAAATACTAATTGTCTATCTGATATATTTTATTAACATGTGCATAAAAATTATATTCATTGTGACGATATTTTTAGGGGTAAGATTTTTCTTTTGGTTCTTTTCTCTCCTCTGTGGGAAAGGCAAAGGCTTTCGCCATACAGCCATGTCAGAGGTCTCTTTCTCATTATGAGATTTAAAATTTTATGCTATGTTGTTTTAATCATGGCTACTTTAAAGAAAGGCACAAGTAACTGAAACATTTAGCCGTAATATATTATTGTTGTAATTATTGTTAATTATTAGTTTTTAAATTTGTTTCGCCGTCAGTCTTCAACTTTTATTAATGGATTAATTATTAAATAGATTTAAACTATTGGTGCAAAATAGGTGTTTCAAAAAAGAAGGAAAATATTGAATCTATAATAATTTATAAAGTATTTTGTTTAGAATAAGTTTTAAAATGAATTATATGTATTTTTAGGTAACATCAGCCCGTCGAGGGAAAATTATCGCAGAAGAGTCAAAACCTACTACGTTAGTAATCATTCAAAATATGATAACACCGGATTCAACTGTCAAAGATTCTACTGTCAAGGAGTTTACAATACAGGAATCTGTTTTAGAATGCGTACCAAAAGAAATTCCTTTGAAAGAGCAGTTGATTAATCCTCCGCGAGGCTTGGAATTGCCAGCCGGCTTGGGATATTTCCCGGCAGCCTTATCTGTCGTTGCGAAATCTTTTCAACCGGAATTCAACCCATATGAACCTGGATTAGATATACCAATTTCCAAAGCCATGACAATAGCGGCTCCATTGTTTTCTAACTATGAATATTTGGCTAAACCTATTCTCCTTTAGATAAATGTAATTTATTTTATTAAATATGTTTTGTTTGTATCTTTTCATTTTATTTAACACTAGCTGATCCGGCAAACTTTGTTTTGCTATATAAGTTATTGTAATATCTTTTAAGATGTTCATTTCAATTAAGTGATGTCAAACACACACATTGTTCACAATTAAATACTCTTAATCAGCAACACATTTATTTGGATAAAGATTAATATTATTACGTTGATACAACTCTTAACAAATAATGCATTAATTTCGACCAAATTTGATTACCATAAAAACGGTTCTAGTGAGTTAATCTTAAAAGATAGACATATATTGTCGGGGACATTTTTTAAAATCATTTCAAGAGGAATAATTCTTTCATACATATATTTTTGGTATCTAGAACCGTTTTCTCAGCGCACGCAATGGAAGCCTTCAAGGATGAATAATTTTCCCCGTTTTTTTTCACATTTTCCATTATTTCTTCGCTCCTAATAGTTGCATCGTGATGTTATATAGCCTAAAGCCTTCCTCGATAAATAGTCTATTCAACACAAAAATAATTTTTCAATTCGAACCCGTAGTTCCTGAGATTAGCGCGTTCAAACAAACAAACAAACAAACTCTTCAGCTTTATAATATTAGTATAGATTTTCTTTAAATTTTCAATTTCTTCAATTTTCTTGTTTTTGTAGTTTATATTGATTATTCTTAAGTTTTCGTACAATAAATGCAAATAGTGGTGAAATATGGTGGTTTTAGTGCCTTCAAACGTTAAAAAGTAAGTTAATCTCGCATAAGACATGTTAAAGAATGTATAATAAGTACGCACCGCGAAAGGTAAAACTGTAATTCTAGTTCTTGTAAATTTATTCTTTTAAATATTTTTGTTGTTGTTTTCTTTATTATAGAATCAGAAATAATAGAAAATAATAAGATGACTAATTGCAATACCACAAGAATAAAATGGACGTATAGTTCTTAGAAATATAATTATTAATAACAGATTGATATTATTGTAGACTTAATCAGCCGTGAATATCATGTTAGGTAAATCTAGGATTATTCGACGCTATGGGGTCGTGGCCTAGGCTTGTCAAATAAATCACGTCACGTCGAGTGAATCGGTATTTGCTGGGTGAGCGCGCTCCATCGTCGGCCTCATCATCACTTTCCAGCAGGTGAGATTGAGGTCAAGCGCAAGCCTGTATGTAATAAAAAAAAATAAAAAATAAATAAATAAATATCGATATTTTCAATTCAATATATCGATATTTTTGGGCGATATATTTTGTAATGATATATCGATATATCGATGTAAAATATCCAGTATCGAATATTGTATCAAAAACGATATTTTTTTAATTCTTATGGCAGTGACGTCGCTGAAATCTGAAACTGTAGAAGATAGGACCGAACGAAAAAAAAGAACTATACTGTCTATGACTGTTGAGTATTATGTTTTGTTATGTTGCTTGCATTGACATCTGAATTTGTTGCATTTATATTATTTGCCGCCATTTATTCATTTATTATTTATTTTTGTTTGATATCTTAAATAGGTCTTAAAGTTAAAAGATAGCCTTTTAGTTCTTGATATTTTTGTAGTTTTCTCTAATAAAATATAATACTAGTAAAATACTTTCGTGTTTATTGAGATTTAATCGATATATCGATGTATCGATATTTTTCATTCGATATATCGACGCCGATATTGATATTTTAATAAATATCGATATATCGATATAACGATATTTTTTTTCATTTTGGACATCCCTATCGTGGCCGCTCAAAGTGGGGACCCAGAGCGACTGGTTAGCGACCCTTGAGAAGTAGCCAGAGCATTATGACGTGCTCTGCCTAAATACAATAAGCAGTGTCGGGGAAGTTATCTTCTTCCCAGTCTGTGCCAAGCGGGCGCGGCGCGACGGGGCTGTGGCGAATTGATTACAGGACCCGCAGTCCCCGCCAATGCGCAGAAGTAGTCACCTTGGGGTTTTTAGTCGGTACAAGTCCGACACACCTCGGTCGCGCAACCCCCCTGCGCACCTGAGACGGTCCTATGAGGATTTTCCCCAAGTAAAAAAAAGGATTATTGGACCCTGAGCTTTCCACTTTATCATATAATAGTGTAATAGTTAAAATTACAAGATACATAGCATATTCGATTAGCATATTATTAATAACGTGCATTATCAACGATTACCTTTTTACAAATATAGTTATCTGTTTCAAAATTACACTGAAGAGATAAGGTGTAAGAAATATTTTATTGAATCGTTGCATTCATTAATTTTATCTGTTAGTTACTAAAATCATTGGTAATCCCAAACATGTTATTGTGTAAATTTTTTAAAAGTTGTTTTGTCTTCTTGGCTGTGCGGTCAATTTAACAAATGACCAATATCTATTATGCGCGGAAACTTGATTGGCCGTAGGTTTGAATCGCAGGGTTTTTCCAGATTAAGTATGGAATTAGGCACCACATTCTCACTTATGTAATAAAATATCCTGAGATAACCCGCGTGGCATCTAACTGAGTATGTAACTGTCTAGAAAACGGCGATCCGCTCCACTACTGATCATCTGGAGGGCGACATATGAAGAGTCTAATTTCAAAACCTATTATAACATTTTTTTTTCAAATCCCATAAATTTATAAAAACTTATAATTAATCTTTGACTTAACAATCACATTCTTATAAGGTATTTAAATTATTATTCTAGAGTGAAAAAGCAAAAAACAAAAAATCTATTATATCAAAATAAGTCCGGTTTTCCTTCCTGACGCTATAACTCCAGAACGCACGACCGATTTCCACGGTTTTGCATTCGTTGGAAAGGTCTCGGGCTCCGTGAGGTTTATAGCAAACAGAATTCAGGAAAATTTTCAACAGAAAAGCAGGAAAACGGGAAAATCATTTTTCACATACAGCGCCATCTCTGATACATAACATGTACTACAAACCAATATGGTTTTGCGTGGTGGTGGAGCAGATCGCACCAGTATTTTAAGTAGATGGCGCCGATGCGTTATACATTGTTTGACAGCTACTCATTGTACTCTGCTCAGTTAATTTCATGTGACATTTATTATGCGCACGTTCTTTCAAACGCGAACTAAAAACCAAAACGAAGCCATCTGGTGGCTAAACGAAGTTCGCCGGGTTTGCTAGTCATATATAATATTAGGTCCTTACATATGAAATTGGCGTTTTTCGAACTGGCCACTTTAATCACAAATTTCTCCTCTTTGGTAAGGAATTCCAAATTCACATTTCTACAGCTATAGAGTCATGTATTTGTGCTTCGATGATCGTCATTCATTTGTTTTTTTCTTCTGTTTTTTTCTGTTTGCGTCACTCATTTTACAAAATGGAAAACTTAAAATATCGCATTATTTACGAGTACGAGTTCCGCCGTGGCACTAGTGCTGCGGAAACAACTCGAAGGGTGAATGATGTGTATGGCGGTCATGTTGCAAAAGAAAACACAGTTCGTTTTTGGTTCCAACGTTTTCGTTCTGGAAATTTCGACCTGCAGAACAAGCCCCGTGGACGGCCTGAGACTCAAGTTGATAATGAAGAGTTGAAGGCTATTGTGGAAGCGGATCCATCGCAAACCACGTCCGAGTTAGCTGCAGGCTGCGATGTTAGTGATAAAACTGTTTTAATTCACTTGAAGCAAATTGGGAAGATTAAAAAGCTTGAAAGGTGGGTACCTCACGAATTGACTGAAGCAAACCGGCAAACGCGCGTCGACTGCTGCGTTACATTACTAAACCGGCACAATAATGAAGGTATTTTAAACCGAATCATTACCTGTGATGAAAAATGGGTTCTTTACGATAATCGGAAGCGCTCAGCGCAATGGTTGGATCCTGGCCAGCCAGCCAAATCCTGCCCCAAGCGAAAATTAACCCCAAAAAAGTTACTTGTAAGCGTTTGGTGGACTAGTGCCGGTATTGTTCATTACAGTTTTCTCAAATCTGGCCAGACTATTACGGCTGATGTCTATTGTCAGCAATTGCAAACCATGATGGAAAAGCTAGCGGCTAAACAACCTAGGCTGGTCAATCGCTCCACGCCACTGCTGCTTCACGACAACGCTAGACCACACACTGCGCAACAGACGGCTACTAAATTAGAAGAGCTTCAATTAGAAAGTCTAAGACATCCTCCGTACTCCCCGGACCTTGCTCCAACAGATTACCATTTTTTTCGAAATTTGGATAACTTCTTGCAAGGGAAAAAATTCAACTCCGATGGGGCAGTCCAAATCGCCTTCAAAGATTTTATTGATTCCCGTCCGACTGGTTTTTTTAGTAAAGGGATCAATGAACTACCTATGAGATGGCAAAAGTGCATAGAAAATAATGGTTCATACTTTGATTAATTAAATATATTATATTAAAAAATATTCGACTTTTTGTTCCTCCCATACAAAACGCCAATTTCATATGTAAGGACCTAATATTTGCTTTGATAAAAACATTTCAAATTACTATTAGAACTATTAAGTAATTTTTTACGAAAAATCGTTTCAGCGGGTTTTGAAATTAGACGCTTCATATAAGCGCAGTATATACAGTCACAAATGTATCTCTGCTCCCCCCAAAAAGGATATAGTTTATACTATATTATTATGTTTTAGAATAATACAATTAAATTGAATTTTCTGGTATATTTTAATTGAAGAATCAGGAGATATCAATAGATTAGAATAAATCTGTGTAAGTGTTTAAATATGTTCTTAGTCTGAAATTTTTAGACTGTCTTTTACACTTTGCTCAGATAACAAATTTGTCTTTAGCAAAAAACTGAATATTTATTGAAATATGAGTAGGTATAGTTCAAGTATTCGCAGAGCCAAGCCTAAGTTAAATAAATCGAGGAAGCAGCCTATACAATGATAATAATTAAGCAATATAATTTGCATTATTTGAGTAAACTGTAAGTAATTTTGGGAGTCGAAGCTGCTCGCGTCCGTAGGCTTTACCTTAGTTTCCCCACACGTGACTCCTGGGTGGTGCTAAACGAGCAGCAGCGAGGTGGTAGGGCGTCGGGGCCCGTCTGGATCGCGACCACAGTACATGGGTGTAAAGACCGTCATAGTGACCAGTTTCGGCTTGTCGCGTTTCGGGATCAGCTTGTGTATATCCAGTAGCTCATATACCTAGAGACCTTCAGTCGTGGTATATGTGGGCCGACATGACGATGTAGACTATCAATGGATTTTCAACCTTTGATAGTCGCTTTCGTTTTTGGACTACACTGTACTTACCATCAGGTACTCTGTAGTCACTATGGCGAGCCAGTGTAAAAAAAAGTAATCAAATGTACATTTTTAAATGCATTCGTAAATCTCAGCCTACAGTTTTACAGTTAGTAAAGCTATTTCAATGTTTATTGTATATCCATTGCCAGTGGCGCGCATAGGGTGTTTGGACAGGATAGGCAAATCCACATAATGAATTTGAATACTATATAATGATAATAAATATTATATTACTGTCATATGGTAAATAGATGACATGAAAATAGAATAGATATAGATATAAAGGGTTCCTTTTTTTTGTTTAAATTAAAGGAATTTATTCGAGACTTATTTATCGTAAGGGCATACAATGCTTTCAGGAATTTATGGAATGAACGCTGCTGTCCATTGCCCTTAGTCGTTCTTGTATACGATAGTCAATGCTAAGGATAATCCGAGATGTATCCTTATTTCTATGCAGTCGATATCAAACAATATACAGACTTTTAATTCGCCCTTATACTTCAGTCTTTTAATTTAGTAAAGATATATCTCTGGTTTCGCATCACTAAGCATATCACAGGTTTTAAGTTAGAAAATGTATATTATAGTTTATAAATGTATACAATAGTTTACGCGTGATGCTCTCATTGACATAGAAATAGACAAAATTATTGAAAACGATAATTGGTGTTTATAAATTTAATAATAATAAATACTGATATTATACTTTTGGAAATAATAAAGTTTTAATTTGTTATAATGTTTATAATAATAGTTAGAAAAAATGGCTTTATAAATGCAAAAATATTACAAAATTGTGCATTTATTTTCAATGATATCAATGCCGGAGCAAGCTTAGTAGACCGTCGATTTATTATTAAAATAAATACTAAGAAACTACGTTTTTGTTGTATTTAAACACGATTTATAGTTAATTTTAAATTTTCTAACATTTCGTTATTCGTTGTACCTATTTCTTTGATTTTTTATATTCTGTGTTGAATTTGTTAAATACAGAATCGAAGGTATTTTGCGCTATATAACAATTATAAATTAAAATAGATAATTGTAAGGTATCGATTCTGAATGTAGTAACTACGGTTACATCAACTTAATTGACTATTAAAACTATGGCACAATTTGATAATCATAGTACATAAATAAGCATTTCTACCATAATTTTCATCATTCGGTCTATAAAATGGATTCAAAATTACCAATTTTCTTATATTTTTGCGTCTTTTTAAAGGTATATATTTTTCAATTTGCTTGATACTTAAATTTTTCATGAGTAAAGTTATTTTATATTGTTCATAGATATCCCAGCCGCAGTTCAACTATGGGAGTCATCCGTACTATAGCATACCGAAAAAAATCGTGAACAATTCACCAAGCCCGCCAATATTAGACCAACAAACAGCACAGGCTTCAAATATTTGGTCAAATCCACCTAAATGCTCTCCACCTACAGCTACGGCATATTTCTTACCGGCACCTCCAACGTCACCTAAGGTCACCATACTAGATACAAAACAACCAAATATTAAAATAGAACCATTTATTAAGGAAATACATGATAATATTCCACCACCAACGTATCCATGTCCGTTTTGTACAGGAAAAATAAATGTCCCGCCAAAATTTGACGTTCCCCCTCCACCACCATCTTACTCAGTATTGCCAGGAATCATTGAAAAAATTCCTTCTATGATGGCATTGGTCGAAAAAGAAGATGAATGCAATTGCGCAGGAAGGAGAGTTACCGCCGTGGATGATATAATTGATACATCTTGTTTACTACCGAATACATTTAATTATGACCAAGAATTGTTAGAAGGATTTCTAAAAAGCTTAGGCTTGTAAATTTGGAATTGATTACTAAAGTTAGAATTACTATTTATACTTCTATATTAAGTTGATATTTATATTTTTTTACCTTTAAATAAAGTCTGAAATAAAATAATAATTAAATTGAAGCATTTCTTCATTTTGTATTCAATACACCTTATTAAAAAAAACGATAATTTTTATTTAGGGATTAGGGCTAAATAAATTAAATTATGATGATGTTATAGATATACCCTTATTTATGTACTATTAATGTGATAATAGTAATGACTAATAATATTAACAAACCCACGTGCTACTTTTGTAAATAGCTCTAGTTTAGTACATTGATAAGTTATTTCATTTTAACATAAGATATATTTTGCCCTGTATTTAAAAAAGTTTTTATCGTGGCTTTATAATTTAGTTATCTTAGTCTCATGAAATAAGATAAACTTAAAAATGATATTTTTCAATTGACCGTAGTAGAAGTCTTGATTTATTCAGAGTTTTAAATTATTTACTTTTTGTTAAATAAAGTTTTAAGATAAAATAAACAAAATGGTAGAAGCTCAAAAGTATAGACTGGAACAGGAGATGACAAATCTAGTCAATGAGCTAGATCGGAGCTATTTAAGAAAGATGCAAGTAGGTTTTAGGTTAAGTTAAAGATAAGCATGTACTTACGCAATATTTACTCATTATTATTAAACAGTAATATTTTTTACATTATTAACATAATATAATAAAGATTTCCATCATTATTATATTTAGTATAACTACAAACTTTGCCTTCGTTTTAGTTTTGACTTAAATTCCGATGAGTTGTTTTTGAGTAGGCTTAAATGAGGTGAGCCTGTGCGGTGGATGATGTGTGAGTGGTGCGATGTGGTGGTGGTTTTGATACTCTCTACTTAAAAGACTTCGCTGGCTGGGCTATTGGAATTATATGAATCTCGAGGTGGGGCTAGCATCGAGTTGAATTACATCCTAAGGCTTAAGCCTTTTTTAGAAACATTAGTTACGGTCACTTTATAAGGCCCCCATTTACCAGTAAAGGAAAACATGGTGAAGTAATCTACATGGCATTAAATAGAAATGTCTTGTGGACTAGGAACAGCAGTCAAGTCTACACCATTGGTCACATTAGGAACGATATACAGGCTGATTTTATAGACGAGTGAGATATTCAAGGAGGATATTCAGCATTCGATTCTAATTACAAATATATAGGAATGGTGATATCTTAATATTTCCATTAAAACAAAGTCAACATATTTAGGGGCAATGACACACATGATAGAATAAATAATTAATTATTAAGTAGGTATTTTGTCTCTCCTAAGCCAGGATAAAGTACTAAAGGAAAGCTAGTCAATTGCGTGTTTATCTTAAATCACTTACAAGGAATTTTATCTACTTACCATTCAATCATATGTCGCAACACTGCGGTGTTCAAACTTTTTATGGATTAATTCTTGTTTATTCATCAATGTTTCTTTATGATTTGTTAGGGAATATAGTTATTTACATTTTTATTAGTTGCAAGATGGGGCAAATGATTGTATCCTGAAATATTTCTATTTGTATCGTTTATAAAATCACTCTGTATAAGCACAAAGTGGATACAACCATTAATGTACCTTATCCAAAAGGGTTATAGTGTGTCAATATATTATTATTATCATCTCTGTTATTTATTTACGAAATTTTCAAAATTGTGACGATATTTTAGTCATAGAAGCAAAGATGCAAATTACTTACTACATTTTTCAAATTTTGATATTTTATGCAGGATATTTGACTCTGTCTTTGATCCTGCAGAATGATTGAAAGACATTTTGTTTGTTCTTGCAGGGTGATATGCACAGATGTGCAGCCAAGTGTTGTGATGATCCTCAAACATCATTGGAGAGGGTTCATGGATGCATTGAAAACTGTACTGGCAAGTTAAACCAAGCTAATAACTATGTCCAGGTAAATATTAAATTATATATATCTATCAGATAATAATGTTTACTCAATTACAAAAAGAAATAATAATACATTTTGGAATAGCAGGCACTTGTCAGAATATCAGGCCGGGTGTGAACAACTTGGTAGATTGCAGACAGACTAGAGAGGCATTCCCTCGAGCGAATCCAAGGATCTCTAAGGCTGTCCTGCGTCTCAATAAATTACAGATACGTAGGGTCACCGGAGCTATAACAGGACACGGTTATTTTAATAGACATCTTCATCTTCATCTGATTGAAATCATCCCAACCCGGCCTCACGCAAAATAGGCGCACTTAGATGTCGAGTTGCGGAGAATGAGCCTGTCTCAACCTTATAACCTTATATCAGGCCGGGTGTTCGCAAGTTTGAATAGTAAGAATGTCATATGTAAGTGCCCTGAAAATAGTGATTAGTTGCGCTACTGGTCATGTTGGGAATGACATATAAACACAAAGTAGATACAGGGTCTAACATATGGGATAAACACTGAAAGCGCTATTACGTGACTATAAATATATATTTATTAAATAATGCTTTTTATCCAACAGGGTGAGATCAACCATTTGCAGAATAGACTACAGAGATGTGTGATGGATTGCAATGATGCGGCGCGAGACAGGCTTGGACCTGATCCTAGCCAAGAAACGGTCAGTGGAGTTACATCACTGTCTAATATAATTATAACTATTGTGGTGAAGCCTCTATTGCTTGTGGGAGGCTAATTAATCAAAAGGCAGTTTTAGCTCCTGATGTTAAGCGTAACACAGTCCAGAAACCCAGCTTGAGTTGCCGCTGCTCCAGATCACACAGGCATACATAACACTCACTAGTTCTAGTTTCACGTCAGAACACCAGTACTGAAGAAGGGTAGTACAGTTGTCTGTTGGGTGAAGGGTGCGTTTACACTTCGAGACGAAGTCCCAATCTGATGCAGCCTTGAATTTCTTTGCGCGTTTCTTCTCAAGGTAGTAGCTTCCGAAACGCTAGTAGATCACCGTTAGGTTCATTTCATGGCTGACCGTCTTATTCGAGGTTCATACCCACAGGGGTGATCTTGAGTTGTTATCCAACCCACAATTATCGATGACCGAGCATCTAAAGTACCCGGTGACGTTGTAAAGGCCCCGCAAGACCAGCAAAAATTTGTCGCAGCAAAAAAAAAGGACGAAAATTTTTTTTTTTTTTCATAAATAGAACGGCTGGAATCATGGCAGCAGTGTAGCACCACTTTTTATATATGTGTTCCTTTTGGGAGTTGTATATCCGACTATATTCGATATAATGACTTCAAAAAATTCACAAAGATTGTTGAAATGTTGATGAAATTGATATGCGATTTATAAATTATTTTATTTAAACGCTGTGAAAAAAAAAACAATCCTCTAAAACCCATTGAAAAACGGCCTTCACACTAGACAACCCCCTTAAGGAAACCGGCATGGAAGTTTAGGTTAGGTTAGTACTGCCTTATACAAAATTGTGCTGGTATTGTTCCTATCTGAACAATATACATGTGTTGTGAAAACTGTTTTTTTTTTTTGGTCTGATATCGCGTCCACATTTGTCACACTCGTCATGATACAAATGATAGAAGACGCTAAGCAAGGCAATATTTTTGTGTAAAGTTTAATCACAAATGTGGATTACATTCTCAGTGTCTCTGGGTAACATATCTTTCTTCCGCAGGTCGATAAATGCACGATAGACTTCGAGAAATGTGCGGTGAAATGTGTCGATAAACACATCGGCCTCATCCCTACCATGATGAAGACTATGAAAAATGTCCTGGCGAGCGGGAAACCGCCTCCAGCGAAGAGCGAATGATAATTCCTTATTATATTGTGGCGTGCATAGTATGTTCACGTAGGCAGGGACAATTATACTAGAGTTAATAGTCATTTGAATTGGTCCCGGATCTAGCGCGACCCGGGGCTCCCGGTGCAGACCACCTTGAGTACCTACTAAATATCATATCTAAAAAAGCGATATAATTATCATGTCTTAAGTTATGCAATGTCAAAAGGTTGTGGAGCACAAAATGTATAAAAATTGTGCTGTAATTTTTTTTTATTGAACTAATTAATAACATTGAAAAGTAAGCCACAAATTACAGCCGCGTGGGGGAAGTATTTTTTGCCTCGCCTCGAAAAATTTCAAGGTCCGAGTGTGATTTGAATTGCCAGTGAATAGGCATTATTATTATAAATAGTAAGACGTTGCCTTAAAAAAGTTATTTAATAACTTGTGGTTAATGTTTATTTAACAAAGTGCTGATTTTAAAAGTCCCTCAGGGTAAGAGCGGTTCCGTATTGCAACAGATTCGAATCCGTCAGAACAAGTTCCAATATAGTCATAGAACCGCTTATATGGTAATTCAATTTGGTTTACGTACCAGATCCGATTCCCGTCATGCGGAAATCTCAAATTTGTTTCAGATACTGACAAACTGAAATAACCATAGATGGGCAAAATGTAACCTGATTAATAAAAATGATTACATTTTACGGTTTTTACCATTAATATGACTGCATTTTACTCACCTATGCTTTAAATATCGCGGAATCCCAGATTGCATACACATTTATGATTTCTTAATGTTTTACATGGATTTAATCATGATTACAGTGTAAGAAAATTAATATTACGGCTACATTTTGTAATCGTTAATCATTAATCAGATTACATTTTTCCCATCTCTGGAAATCACTATGGTGTATAATCAAGATGGTTCCTGAATTTAATAACTTTTTAAACTCGTATTTTTACGGATTCGGAAAGGTTGCAGTGCGGGACCTGTCTAAAGTGACATTAACTTATAAAGTTATATCAATCTATACAAGGTGTATCAGCAACTGCTTTTAAAACACTATTTTAACAAATTGTTGCTTAATTAAGATTTTGTATAAATAATAAATAATTTCCAAATGGAATGCGCATTGTGTATGTACAAGACAATCCCACTTCTGATACAAACCTTTTTTGCTGAAATGTTAATTTGTTATATAGTGATATAGACTAAATAATTATAAATCAACTACCATCAAAGAAAAACTAGTATGTTAGTCATGTAATCTAGGTATTATAATGTAAAAATATATACAAGTTAGTAATTGTTAGTAAATGTTGCATTGAATTGATTGTTTTATTTTTACTTGAACTGTACTTTGCAAGCTTTACGTGTAGATACGTCATATAATACGTGGGTTGATAGCTTGGTTGCTGTTTTCTGATATAAATAAACAAAGCCACACAACACAAGAAAGCTAAACTGTTTGGCCTTGACCAAAATGGGTTGAAAGTAAACACATATTGGGCATGGATTCTGCGAAACGGTACCTTATATTGTATCAAAATGTTAATTTATGACCAGTAGCAAGGTCATTTTAATTTCTAGAAGTGCCTTATACAGCATGTTATAAAAACACTATCAGACCCTAATAGATTCTTTTTACGTTATTCTTTATAGTTACAGAGCAAACAAAATCCGAAAAAATAAATGGATTGGGATACTTAGGCAACACTGGGAGCGTGCGTGGTTTGTTAACAAAGGGAAAGAAGGAAAGCAAAGGATAATGCTAGTAAGGACCCGACGTAAAAAAAGTTATGACGATAATCTTTGATGCGAAGCTCTTACAGGTTGAAAAGGTAGCGTGGAATGCAGTCTTTATTATGCCCAACAAGCGCCTTTAAAAACCGCTATATGTACATATACTCACACTAATATATATAAATACACCGTCACGCTATATCCCTTTCAGTGTGAACAGATATACATTCATCGCGGTATCCGCTTTGCACTTGTACCTATGTCGAGTTCGTGACCAATAGCGAACAGCTGATCGCTGGTCACACAACCCTAGTACACACGACATTTCTATTAGATACCATACGGTCTTTCTCTAGATGTTTTTCTTCACGTCATTAGTATATTTAACCCTTTCGCTACTATTGATGATTATAGCTAATAGCTAAAAAAACACCGCTTGTACACAATGGGTGACTATATTTTATTATTTTATTCACCCGTACTATTTTTCTTCTGAAATGTAATGAAAATCGTTTTGAACCAAAAGTTTGGCGCTGAATGCTGAAGACTGCGCGCATTTGATGTGCGCAATTTCAGCACAGGGCACCGTTTCCTACGAAACACTTAACAGCGTAACCTGCTGTAGCGAAAGAGCGTAACGTAATCGAATTCGGAGGCAATTGCTAGTTAATTGTTATTTTCGAAATATTTACGTAAACATTATCGACATTCTTTAATATCATATCTAATATCAATAACGAAGAATCATTCATTTTGCAATTGTTTCAATACAATTTATTATATGAAATTAACTTTGTATAAAAGTGCTTGATTTTCTGATATTATTCAAACAATATACATCGAGTACAATGGAATCAAAACAGTTTTTAGTTTTGTTATTTTTTTGTGCTATCGTAAGTATTTATACTATAAATAACCATTATATTAAAGATTTGAAAGACCCCCCTGAGACAACTTTTATCTGTAATCTATTCGTTGAGACCATCCGAAAGAATTAAACACAATACTGCTGCTCTAACTCTATGTCGATGAAGTGTTGAGTCTACTTTTCGAATACAAAATTTTCAATTTATAAGACCAATGGATATTGTTTATATCCCTTAATGAACTGGAAAATAGCTTATAATTAATCTTCAAACACCTGGTCAAATTCTTTGTAATCATAATTAAGGACACTCTAAAATAAACTAAATAAAAATTAGTTCAGCCGTTTATAAAATCTACGATACCACAGACAGACAAACAAATACAACAGAGCTACATATACATTGATAGACGCGCATAAACTTATAAATACCCCTCTTTTTGCATCGAGGCTTAATAAAATGGATATCACTACTCTGTCCATTTTATAAATCCTTTATTACCAAAATTTAACTATAAAAGATTCAGATTGGAATTTCTCACCCCTTCAAAAACATTACATTTCTGATAACTTTCGTTTATGTAATATATATAATATAATCTAATTTCTCAGGTCAACGGGCAAATAATATCGTCAGTGAGGAAGACCACAAAAATACATAAATTTAAACTGCCTGGCAATGGTTGTCAGTGCCCAGTCGGCATGCCTTGTGGTTGTGACATTTCTCCAAATTCGCCATATAACTGCGGATGTGCCAACCCTGGGTTGTGCGGATGCCAGAAAATTATAGACCAAAGAGAAATACCTTCTTGCAGTTTGGAAATGCCTGCGGCTTTCGCAATGGATATTCCATATAACTTTGGGGCTGAGTCGTATGGTTACAGCCCTATAATCACGGTTCCTTATGATTACTTTAATCCTATAGAAACTAAGCCCTGTGGATGTCCTTTATCTCTGAATCCTTGCGGTTGCCAGACCGCCGGAAAGCCGAGTCAGATGCCAATAATCCAGCCTACGAATATATTTGACTTTTTAGCATATCTTGATGCCCTCTGTGGAAGTCCAAATTCGGTACGATTAGCGAAAAATGACTACATTCCATGTGGATGCGGGATTCCGCAATGCAGATGCCAAGTGCCTAGGGATGCGGTTGTATGTGGATGTCTTTCTGGCACGGTAGCCCCAAATACTTATCAAACTGTGCAACCTGCCTCTAGTGTGATTCCTGGTATTGATGGATTATATTTATGTGGATGCCAAGGAAGATATTACACGCCAGATGTGCTTTGTGCATGCCATGTATCTAGTCAGCCGTGTACATGCCAAATGCCATGTAATTGCGGATGCCAGAGATGTGGATTCGGCTGTGGTTGCGGATGCGGAAAATATTTACGTCAAGTGACATTGCAACCGCCATTTTTGTAAATGTAATTAATACTATTTTTTAAGAAACGTATTTAACGAAATAAATTATTGTTTTCAGTATTTAAAACTCTATTACTGTCCCTGTTAATATTGGTTAAAAATTAGTATGGTCTGGTAAGGAAAATATATTTGTTATTAAATAATCATAACACTTCGTCTGTAAGCGGGGATATTTCGCATCCTGCCATTTGTTTTCCCTTTAATGCACTCATAAAAAAGCCTGCTGTTCCCTTTTTTAGAATATATACAGAAATTGATTTTGCTCGGAGACAGATGACCCCCATTTACAGATGAAGTGAACACGATATTAAACGTAAAAGAAAATAAAAATTAAAGAATCTTTCAGGATACTTCTATTATTAAAGAAGGGAAAATTTTTAAACACTATTATAGCTTTAAAAATAATAGCATGTAGGTTGCCAATTTCTCAAACATAGTTGATCTTTCGTACAAAACGCAATAATCAACCATAACAAACAATGCTCATCATTAAGAAACTAATTTACGCGTTTAGTAATTTCAGAATATATAAATACTCTCGAAATTACTTAGACTTAATTTTTTTTACTATTATTTGTATAAAAACGTAATATATAAAAATATACTAAATAGCGTAGTGTGGAACGCCTCCGGGTAAGGTCGAGTGATAACTTGCGAAGGCTGGCAGGAAAAGAATCAGCAATAAAAGCCGAAGACCTAACTCGCTGGTGCTTATTAAGAGAGGCCTATGTACAGCAGTTAGCTAAGGACAAACCTTAGAACTTTAATCACCTTTAAGATATATTTTTATAGACCTTTAGAATTATAATCGATTTCAAATACTGATGTCAGTCTAGAGTTTTTTTATCAGTATTTCTAAATAACTCCTAATCGGTGTTGATAATATATTACTATATATTCTTAAAAATGATAAATAATTATTGCAAAATAATAGATATGTGAATGAATTATCTTTTCAATCAAAGAAATAGTATGACATAGTCTTGATAAAAAAAGATTTAAACCTATTTTAGAACGACTTCCATTGTGTAGTATTTCTGTAGACACAGGAGAGGTAGTTCTTGATTGGAAATCAAGTAAGTAAAGAAATAATTTAACATATATAACTTTTTTTTAAAATACATTTTTCAAAGAGATTATATTTCGCACTGATTACTTCACTTTAGCTTATATCTTAAAAATGAAGTGGGGTATTCCATTGGTGACATCTGGAATATTTGGTTTAATAAAATAGTAAGGTGCAGTGAGCACGAGACGTCCGCTCATTCTGGCGTCCGCCTTTATAGTTCTTGACACTTGTCATGATCAGACATTTATTATGACACAGGCACATAGCTCTTTGTGTCAGTACAAAGCAATTTCGCGTTTTACAAAAAAAAAAAGATATATCTCTTGAATGACATAGAATCAGAGGACTTTGCAGTAAATTATAAGAGCTACCCTCATTAAATAACCTCTTTTAGCTTTAAACCACGACTTACGAGTCAATTGTACTGTAACTTACACAGCCGTATAATTTTATTCAATAATATGTTTTTTTCAGATAACATGGGGATAAAAGAAACAAAATATCTTATGTTTATCATCCCATTGCTATGTCGCTATGCGCTAGCACAATCCCAAAACAGTTTTTCAAGTGGAAATCTTATTACATCGCTATTACAAAATATATTATCATCTTCAAATTCAGAAGATCTTGTAAAGACGCTAAAAATGCCAAACCCCAAGATGGTAATACCAGAAATAGCCATGCCAGGAAGCTCTCTAATGCCGAAAATGGAAATACCAGTTGCACCGTGCAGGGCAGTGCCGACCCGCAATGTTTTTATACAAGAAACAGCCATGCCAATTCGCAATATGAAGTCTCAAGGGGAAACAATGTTGCAAGTGCCACAAGGAAATGAAAGATTAATGCCTCGTGTTGTGCCAAATTCCGATTTTAGGATGTTGATGTCAAATGATGTTCAAATACCACGTGTTGTAGGGAATACTGAATTAATAGCAGGAATGGGATCTCGTGAAATTGGCATGCCACGTATATTGGCTAACAACGAAATGGGAGTCATAAGGAGTGGAGTAAGCATGCCAAGTGCTACGGCAAATCGAGAAGTAGTATATGTGCAGCCTAATGAAATGGCAGTGCCATGTGAGATGAGGAATGTGGTGCCAGATGTCTACGAAAAGCATGTATATGTGAAACCGGTGCAGGAATCTAAAGTGGGAGTAATAAGGGGTGAAATAAGCTTACCAGGTGATATGATAAATCGAGAAGTGATATATGTGCAGCCTAATGAAATCGCCGTGCCATGTGAGTTGAGGAATGTGGTGCCAGATGTCTACGAAAAGCAAGTCTATGTGAGACCAGTGGTGGAATCTAGAGGGAATGTATACCAGAATCCTGTAGTTAGTTACGCACCAACTTCAGAAGTAAAGGCTCCATTTTCTCACATACAACCATCAATTATAAATCCATTTTTACCAATAGCGTCACCAGTGTCCGCTTTCTCATCCACGGGGGCAAATAATCTGCCCCTTCCCACTCAAGGCAGAAGTCAATATTTAAGGAAAATGCCCATCCCGCCACCTACGTTATAGTTAAATATTCATTGGAAGTATTTACTAGTAGATAGTTACTAATATAGCATAAATTATTATAGCATTTGTAATAGATAGTTACTTTTCCTCTATATAGCTAAATTATAAAGGGAAGCAAGTACAGTCATATACATTTGATCCACGATATATTACAATATAATGCATAAAGCATAGCAATGTAATACAAAATAAAACATGGTCACTTTGTTGCATCTAAGCGAATAACTCATGTTTTGCAATAGAATTTTAGTTAATTTTTTAGTTCATTATGTTGATATTTTTAACTTAAATTATAAGTTAGAAAATAGATAAAGTTGAAAATAAATCCAACGTTCTACAATTTAAAAACTGAATAGTATCGGTAATAAAAATGTTAACTTTTGTAGTACGTGTTTACTTACTTAGGGGCAAGCCCACACTGACGTTTGGTAATGGATATTTCACTACAGTGCGCTGGCGCGTCTTTTAACTTCACGCGACTTTTTGAGAACCAATGAGAAAGTAGTGTCGCTTGTGTTTTAGTATCACCCGACTTTCGAGAGCCAATCAGAACTAACGGCCGTTGCCTAGCAATAAAGTAAGTCCAACACTTTATAAAATAGAGTGTACATATTTGACGACACCTTAATCATAGTTTTCTTTTTTTATGGATGGAGACGGCCGTGAAAGGACTTGAAACTCTTGCTTATGAAGCCAATATTTTACTATTTTAGTGTATAAAGGGATTAGTGTTTACAAGTCGCAAAACGTTTACGAAGAGATGCAGCGCTCCATTCTTTCGTTACACTCTAAAAAGGAATTATCTTAATTATAGATGTATAATCTCTATCTGTCATCACGCCAAACACCTATTAGGGTAGGTAGAAAGATTGGAACGCCACTTTTCTCAATTTTGGCAAACATGTTTGGCTTCCTTAACATCAGTTAGTCTCGTCACTTACTTCCACTCACCTTCATATTTATATATTACGTGTTATAAATGATTTATTGTAATAAAAAAAAAATAGTACCATTTCATTTTATTTTCCGATTCTTGTTATAGCATGTAGACGCCGCCCGAAACGCGGTTGTGGTAAACGCCCTAAAGGACGTTAGGGTGTTATGGGACGCGCGGGGTAAGACGATGCGCGTGCGCACGGGATGCTTGCTAAGTCAGTCGACTACCGGGACGCAAGGCCAGAGTACGTGCGTGTGCGTCGCAGTTCGGTGTGCCTTAAAGTGCAAATAAACAGCAAAACGCTAAAATCCGTATCTTTCTACAACCGCACCCACGACCACCGGTCATACTGTTTTATTTCTATCTAATTAATCATCGTCGACAAAAATCTTTAGAGGGGAAAAAAATCCCATAGGCCGGATCCCTAAGCAGTGGTTGGATCAGTTCTTCAAACAGCTAGAGATTCTCTTTAGCGCCGCGCAACCAAGCTATTGACCGGAATCGGTGGAGGTAGATAGTCTCCCGAAGGTATTGAAGTTACGATCCTCAGCGTTGAAGTACTAACAGGAATGAGAGAAGGACAATAATTGAGTCAACTTAATGTAAAATAGTATAAAATATAGCTGTGGTGGCTTAGTAGATAAGGGACTGGCATCTATGCGAGGCAACGCCAATGGTCCTAGGTTTGTACCCGGCGCGTTACTCTAGATTTTTTCCATTGCTCTTCGGTGAAAGCAAACATTGTTAGATAACCCACATGGTATCATGGCATGGAATTGTAAACTTCGGTATTTTAACAGTTCCATCGCAATATATTTACGCTTGTATTATATACATACGACAAAATCTGCATCTATTTTTGACGAGTAGTGATATTCATAATGTTAATACTAGAAATAAACTCAAATTAGTGTTACCTAATTACCGGCTAAAAAGGTTCATGGTTCCTACATGGGGCTCGGCATTCGCTTATACAATACAATACCGAAAGACATCTTGGAGTTACCACTATTGAAATTTAAAAAAACTATAAAAACTAAATTGCTAAAGAAGGGATATTATTCCATTAATGACTGTTTGAATGATAAAAGTGCGTGGTCTTAATATATGCAATCGTTCTCGCGGCGCATTCTTTTTTTTATTCTGACTCTACACAGTGACTGCACCATACCTGATGGTAAGCATGGTGCAGCCAAAAAAACGCTAACGACTATCGATAGGCAAGAAAAACCCAACGGTAGTCGCAGCGATCATGCCGGCCTGCACAAATATCTCTTCACGTTACGCTTAAAGGATCCCATATCATAGGATGGTGGGAACACGCTCGCTGGAAGACCATTCCACACCCCAACGACACGGCAAAAGAAGGAGTTAGAGAACTTCTTAGTCCTAGCTGGGATATGAGAAACCGTATAGCTGTGACTCCGCAAACCCGCGCGCGTGATTCTATTCAGGAAAGGAGAGGGTGGAACAAGGTTAAACAACTCTTCAGAACACTCGCCATGATACAGACGGTAGAAAACAATTCAATTCAATCCTTTATATATTATACCTGTTATTGTACCTCATTATGTTAAAAGGAGCAACTACCAGAGTTTCTTGCCGGCTCTTCTCGTTAGATTCTGCTTTCCGATCAGGTGGTAGATTCACTTTGCTTTTTTTGACGATTAAAAAGTGCTTGGAAGTAGGCCTATTTGAATAAAGTTATATTTCATTTCAAGCCAGCCAGTGGATCCAACCTTAATGTATCTCTGCTCACCACGAAAGCGATATAGCGCGATGAGTTACTTAATCAACTGATAACAACGTAACTTTAAGTTATTGTTATGTAAAATTATTAAACAATATTAATTACACATATATAAATAGGTCTCCATATAAATATTTTAGTTCACTAGAATAAAAATGTTTTTAAAAGTGTTTTTAATATTTTGTTCGATATTTATAATTGTGAATGTAAGTAACAAAAATAATTAAATATGGGAAATCCGGTATCAATTGGAAAACATGGATTTTTTTACATACTAATGCAATAAACTGACTATAACACACCTGATGGTGAGTATAATCAGGCTCAAATCTAGGCTTGGCCAGCCGGAGCCCACACGCCTGGCGCTAATTGCTGGAGGCGGCAAAAAAGCGAGGCAACTTCTCCATAAATTTTAGGCTGACAATTTTCACAAGCCTTTGTTTTAAAACTTTAAAAGTTAGCTCAAATGTCTCAAAAGATATCGTTACCACGTTTTAAATTATGCAAAGGTTGTTATTCGTAATTACATATTTATGCGATAAAAGATTTTTACATTTTTATAAATTTGTAGAGGGGCGACAATAAGTAGTTATTGCTCCGCCTCAAAAAATTTCAAGAACCGAGTCAAATTCAGGATTCCGGGCACACAAAAATATAAGATGAAGCTCTCTATATGGGCCCTCACATCAAGATCACGATGACTATCTTTGTTAAGTCCATAAAATAAGAAAATACATAAGTATAACACACACACCAAAAGTGATGTCAAATTTTTTTTTTATTGGCTCGACATAGTGTCTACAGAGTACCAGATGGTAAGTACAGTGTAGTCTAAAAACGGAAGCGACTATCAAAGGATGAAAATCCATTGATAGTCTACATCGCCATGTCGGCCCACATATAACACGACTGAAGGTCTCTAGGTATATGAGCTACTGGATACACACAAGCTGATCCCGAAACGCGACGAGCCGAAACTGGTCACTATGACGGACTTTACACCCATGCACTGTGGTAGCGATCCAGAGGGGCACCGACGCCCTACCACCTCGCTGTTGCTCGTTTAGCACCACCCAGGAGTCACGTGTAGGGAAACTAGGGTAAAGCCTACGGACGCGAGCAGCGTCGACTCCCAAATATATTCTTTAATACTAAAGTATGGAATTTCAACAATCTTTTGCGATTTGAGGCGTCGTTATATGATTTTAATTAGATTTATTTATTGTATTACATTTCCACAGTCTATATTAACACAAACTAAAAAATATAACACGTGAACAAGGTACATTACAAATATAACTATATTTAAAAGTGTAGAGACTACTTGCTTCAAAGGACAGAATAATGAAAACACGAGTAACACACAGACAGGAACGTTAACAAAAAGAAAAACACTAATCTAATTTGCAAAAATAAAAAGCATACTGTTAAATAAATTTGTAACGTAAAACCTTAGATTATACGTAAAACATGATTTTAATGACAATTTTGTGACAAACTGTTGACATCGAAATTCATCGAATGCTACAATATTTAAAAGTGTTGTATACAAAAAGGTCTAATAACGTAACATAAAAAGGTACAATAAGTATATATATCACAAACTATAACCTATTCAACAATCTTCTCGAAAAACATCCTTCATTTATTGTCGTACTCGTGTCAAAAATTGACTACAGAGAAAAAGAAACATTTAAATGACTCCACAGCATGATTTTAATGTATAAATGTTTTTGTAATTTCTTCTTTGAGACTATTCCAAAGAACCCGGAGAAGTTACTCCTTTTGTAAGGTATTGTAGAGTTGAGTATCCGGCTGATTACAGATGACGCTGCAGGATTTGGTAAAAGTTACCACGTTATGGTAATCTTTAAACTACCAGGATTCTAAATTTTACATTGATCAGATTAGTAGAAATGGTTTAAATCCCTTCTACCAGTAAAAAAGTTCTTATGATCCTCAAACAGTTGATTAAATTTCCTTCAATCTATTATATAAAAATAAGTCCGGTTTTCCTTCCTGACGCTATAACTCTAGAACGCACGAACCGATTTCCACGGTTTTGCATTCGTTGGAAAGGTCTCGGGCTCCGTGAGGTTTATAGCGAACAAAATTCAGGAAAAATTCAACAGAAAAGCAGGAAAACGAGGAAAATCATTTTTCACATACAGCGCCATCTCTGATACATAGCATGTACTACAAACCAATATGGTTTTGCGTGGTGGTGGAGCAGATCGCACCAGTATTTTAAGTAGATGGTGCCGATGCGTTATAAATTGTTTGACAGCTACTCATTGTACTCTGCTCAGTTAATTTCATGTGACATTTATTATGCGCACGTTCTTTCAAACGCTAACTAAAAACCAAAACGAAGCCATCTGGTGGCTAAACGAAGTTCGCCGGGTTTGCTAGTCGTAGCTAAAAACACATTCGATAAAATCTCCTTTAAAAAACACCTACCCCATTCATTAGTTCCTTCATTTTCATTTTTATTCTTTTGTGTTTCAAATTATGTTATGAGTCAAACAAATGTGTTTTCTTTTTTGTTGTAACTTAATCAAAATCGATTCATCCGTTTAGTTGCTATGATGCACAGGTAAACACAAATACACCGAACCACAGATAAACGAGTTGTAATAATTACGTCCCACTTTTTTAAATGAAATGAAATGTAAATGAAATTGAAATAAAATGAAACGCATTTATTTCTCCTCAAATGACTATAAAAAATATAAACAGCATACAGAAAGGATGAAAGTACAAGAGACAGAAACATATAAATACCGGGCAGTAGATTTGAGGGATTCTGCTGCCCGGATAAGAGGGGGGCGGTGCACGGTGTCCGGCGCGCCGCCTGAGAGAGAGGTTTCGGAGGGGTGGAATTTTACTATCACCCTTCCCCCAGAGAAGTAGCCTCAACAAGGCCTTTTGTTCCCTGGGCGTCTGGACGAATTTGGCTTCCCAGGCCCGGGTGGAGCAATCAGAGGGACACCCCGGGGGTTTTTTAATCAGTAAGAGCCTGACACACCGGGGTCGCTGCCCTCACAGCGTCCCTGATGGTCCTATGTAGGATTTTCCCCCGAGATATAAAAAAAAAGAAACATATAAATATTGCGTAATGGGCGTCGTCAGCTTAATGCCACAGAAGAAGTCTGTGGCATCGGCGATTAAAACACACGATAGACCAAGATGAGTATGAATTATCTTGTGCCTTATTTTTCAGGTCAATGCGCACTTCTGCTCACCAATAAACCTTCAAAAGCCGGTGGTAGCTGCTGCGCCGGTATGCAGCCCAGCATGCATTAACCCTTGCCCAAGCTCTTTTGAGCTTAGTCCTTGCATATTCCAAAATCCCATACCAGAATGTATAATCAATCCTTGTCCTGTAACAGCTGTTGTGACGCCGTATGGGTCGATCGCTGAAACGCCATTGGCAGATATTTTACCGGGTCTGCCGAATCCATTTTTACCTGCCGCGTCCCCAGTCTCCGCTTTGGCACCGCTGTTTTCCCCTCTTCTACCGCCTATGACTCCTTGCGCTTGCAGAAGCGAATATCTCAGGAAAATACCTATACCACCGCCGTGTATTTAAACACTATGTTTTACTAGCTGCTTCTCTTGTCTTTATTCAATTATATAATAAATTGTGTTGTAATGTCTATTTTGTTTATTTTCAACTCCATTAGAATATAATAATAGTAATATTTTATCACCCTTCAAGGGTGAGCAGAGATGCATTGGTGGCTGTATCCACTTTTGAGGTTATATATCGTGCCCAACCTGACTAGTAGCGCAGTTGATCGCCGTTCACCCAGCACTAATACACATGACATTTCTATTAGAACCCATGTGGTTTTCCTCACGATATTATCCTTCACCGCTGAGCATGTGGTTCCTAAATTTAATTATTTTGTTTATTCGGGAGTATAATATCTTTTTTTTACAATGAGGCTCTAGAATTAGAAAATATAAGGCAACCTCATACACGCGTAAAAACTGAAGCCAAACATACGTTTTTAAAAAGGAAACTTGAAATTTTATCGAACTGTTGCGAGTCATCGTGACGTCACATATATGTTTTGTACAACATATATCAAGAAATCTATCTATCATTACACTGAATCCCTATTGTGGTAGGTAGCGAGAATAAACGCCGCTTCTCTCTCGCTTCCTCATTAATCCAGTTACGCAGTCTCACCTATTAGTACTTTTGGCTTTACCCTCCATCAGAAATCTCTTTAGTTGGTCTGTGTGGGTAAGTCTTGGTCGGCCACGGCTCTTACTTCCACTCAAATTCATATTGTAGGTATATCTCTTTGTCACCCTTTCATCATTCATCCTCTCCACGTGCCCGAATCATCGAAGCTAACTTTTGTGCATGCTATCCATGACACTATCTTTCATTGTATCAAGAAATGTCAAATATTTAGAGAAAAAACATGGTATAACAAACTGAGCATGAATGATTTTACAAACACATGGAAAATATGTTGGTTATACACGCGTTCTAACTAACGTAACTACTCCCAGAGAGGCAGCCTCGACAAGGAATTTCGCTCTCCGGGCGTCTGGATGAATTTGGTTTCCCAAGCCCAGGTGGAGCAATCAGAGGGACACCTCAGGGGTTTTTAGTCAGTAGGAGTCTGACACACCGGGGTCGCTGCCCTTACAGTGTCCCTGATGGTCCTATGTAGGATTTTCCCCCGGGACACCAAAAAAAAAAAACTAACGTAACTACTGTAATGCTACATTTCATCATTACTGAGGCAAGCGAAATCGCGGGCACAAGTTGTCATAAGAAACAATATATTTTATTGTTATTGTAATCTATCGTATATTAGCAAGTGTTTCATCATTATTTTATAACAGAATATTACATAACAATTATCAATATTGAGATAATGGACGTTTATAAATTGATAACAGATAAATATTGTATAAATATAATCTTGATTAATAATTATTCAATTACAACTAAATATAGCTTTCATTAACAAAGTTTGTAAAAAAATTTTTAATTAAAAAATTATATTTTTTTTTGTCAAAACGTTTTGCTCTATAATTTTTTTTATAACTAAAATAAAAATGTGTAAGATAGTTAATGTTTTATTTTCTATAATATTTATTATTGATGTAAGTATATATATTTTTTAATAATACATTTTCTATATTACATTATCTTAGATTACATTATAATTAGGAAAATAACATTTATCCAAATGTCAATTGTATTAATTTTATTTTCATTTATTTTTATAGACTGTTACCAGCCAGAGCTATCAAATATCAGGTGTATATACGCAGCAACCACAGATTAAAAATATTCAAAGCCAAAAACAAGCTGTACTAGGCCCTCTTTTGACCTCAATCATAGCCAAAAGGCCGATTCCAGAGAGAATAGACGTCATCGCTAATGCTATACAAAGAACACCTACTTGGGTTGATGGTAGGAAGACCAAACGCCACGAAATGGTCGAAATGTTAAAGCAAACTGCAATGGAGAGCTTAACGGCAGCGTCAAATGCGTGTAAAAATTGTAACAAAATAAAAACTGTTATGGCTGAATACGCCAAGCCTTTGCCATTAAAAAACCAAATGACAGTTCGAAGAAGCGTCAGCGATTATCCAAATGCTGTTAAAGTTCACTATCTATAAAATTGTAGATTTACGGTTATTTTTAAGATATTTTATAACTATTTATTGAAATAAATTATTACTAGATCGTATTATTTTTTTGTGTCCTCTACATTATTTTTGTAATAAACATAAGAATCTATATAATTTACAATTAAATCATAATATATCGACACGCTATATCCCTTTCGGGGTGAGCAGAGATAGGCTTAACATACGATTACGTTTCGATTTCGAAAAATCTTTGGCTTTTGGATTTTTAATTGAAAAAATAAAAATTTCTATAAAAAAGGAACAAGTGTGATACCTTTTTGGAAACTGAATAAAATGGAGCAGTTTTTTGTATAATGGGGTCTACTAACCATGCTAGATATTTTTTAAGATATTGTCATTTTAACTTTAACCCTTTCGTTACTGCAATCCATTCCGCCAAAGTGGTGCTTATGAACCGGGCAGCACATCGCGAACTGTGCATATTGCATGATGGCAAGTTGATGTTCGAATTTTGTCATTTAAATTTATATTTGAAGATTTTGCTGATATATTAAATAAAAATTTAAATTAGGATAATTTTTAGTAATTTATTTTTTGGGAGTCGAAGCTGCTCGCGTACGTAGGCTTTACCCTAGTTTCCCTACACGTGACTCCTGGGTGGTGCTAAACGAGCAGCAGCGAGGTGGTAGGGCGTCGGTGCCCGTCTGGATCGCAACCACAGTACATGGGTGTAAAGCCCGTCATAGTGACCAATTTCGGCGCTTGTCGCGTTTCGGGATCAGCTTGTGTATATCGAGTAGCTCATATACCTAGAGACCTTCAGTCGTGGTGTAAGTGGGCCGACATGACGACGGAGACTATCAACGGATTTTCATCCTTTGATAGTCGCTTTCGTTTTTGGACTACACTGTACTTACCATCAGGTACTCTATAGTCATTATGTCGAGCCAGTGTAAAAAAAAATACTTTTCTATAAAATAAATGTCTGCTAAAGCCGGCGCTGTTGCACATGGGGCGTTTTGTGAATGCCGTCTAAAGCTGGCGCTGGTAACGAAAGGGTTAACAAATTTTTGTTCCGAATGATTTTCACTTGTAACTTTCATAATAAAAGGAATTCAATGATAGAAGTAATTACAGTACATTCATAATTTATGTGTGACTAAAGTAATAAGCAATCAAACCTTTACAAATGTGTATTTTTTTTAGAAAAATCATATTTTTAAAGCAATTTCGGATTTTTTCGAAAATCCCAAATACTTCCTTAATCAGCGTGAATTAGGAAGTCATGTTTGCGGCAGGTTATCTCTCTCTATCAGGTATTTAGCTTTGGACTTCGACTTATAGAAGACTCTGTGTATTTAATCGAGTAAAAACTTCACATGCGCGATGTAGTTATTTTGAGATGTCTACAAGAATTTATGTTTTTTACAAACAAAAATTATATGATAGCGCCATCTATCAACATTTATTAAAACTATTTTAAAAACATATCGGAATCGTTAATCAATATACACAAATCTGTACGCGCTTGTGAACGCTAATCTCAGAAACGGCTTAAGGGGGTCATCCCGTGTGAAGGCGCTTTTTCGACGCTTATTTTAGATTTTTTTTTTTTTGATAAAATCAGTAAACATACAACTTTAAATTTACACCACACATTAATTCATATTTCAAACAGAGTTTAGAATTTTTTCAGTTAGGAATCTCCATCCATTGCTGAAATAAATATTAACTTTAATGCCCATTAAAAAAGAAAGCAAAAGTGGTGACCATGATTGCAGGCGTTCTGCTTATCAGAAACAAAAAAATCAAACAGAATATCATTCTATGGAATATAAACTATCATTTGAACCAGGATTATTAAAAAATATTTAAAGGTAAATTTTTGGCATGTTGTTGAACATTCTTCCGCGAATTTTGACGCTCTTATACTACTTCTTCAGCTCGGGAAAAAAACGGCTCGACGGATCGAAATTTTCCTAGTCCACATTGTGTCTTCAGGAGTATTAAATAAGTCCCCCAAATTGCAAAGAAATCCGTTTGATAGATTTCAAGTTATTGTGGTTATTCATTGTTTTGGAGGACAAATTGTTGTGTATTTCTCAGCTGATTTGCTTCAAGTTGGTAATTTGGAAAAATTCCCTACTAAAGTTTTGTTTTTGTGTTTCTCGAGTTATCTTTTTTCAACCTTTGATCTACTCTGTTTTTAAAAATGTATTAAATTCTTCAACCAGGGTACCTTCTGCATTACAAAGAGGCATCTGATACCGAATGGCACACGCTCGAGCTATCGCCAGAAGTAACTTCTCACACCATGGACATGTTGAAATGTGGAACGACATACAACGCTAAAATACAAGCCCGTAATAAAATCTCCACTGGCCCATCTAGTAAGGTTTTGACAGCATCCACCAGAGGCGGGAGTGAGTAATTTTTTTCTTTCCTTGGTGGATAGTCCTCGTCGGGCCTTCCTGGCCGCACACGAGGTGCTGTGGGCAAGGTATGCTGGAATAATAATAGTATATCATCACGCCGTATCCCTTCTGGGGCAAGGTAACATACATTACTGGCTCTTTTTTCTGCAAGACAATAAGTTGGTATCTGGGAGAGGTTTAGCTTAGGGAGCACTTAGGACGCTCAGCCAACGATTTATAGGTCTGGAGGCAACGGAAGGACACCCCTGTGGGCACGGAACTCGATTTGGGCGTGCAGCCAGAAAAGTAAACCTAACGATGATCCACTAGCTTTTTGGAAGCGACTATCTTGGGTAGAAATGCAGAAATAAACTGAAGGCTGAGTTGGAGTGGATACATTATTGGCTGTATCCACTTTACGCTGAAGTATTGTACCCAAAGTGACATAATTTATCTCCTTGAGTATTGATTTTCAAAAACGTAACCACGTACAGTTTTGAGAAAAACGCGTTTAAAGGTTAAAGTACGATTTTCATCAATAAAATATTGACTCATTCTTATTGTGCTATACCTAGTCCATAAATTGAACCTTCGGTTTCTTCAAAATAATCTCGCAATGTCGATTGTTGCTTCCTGGCATCAATTTTCCCTCTTTTAACAATGTTGCTCGAGCGTTGTTCAGAGCGGTAGATATGCGTTTCGTTTACGCCGATGGACGGAAGCTTGAGTTATGTGCTCAATCTGACATCCCATGAGATTCAAAATCCACTCTCACATTTTCTGCATATCACGATTGTAGAAATAGCAGAAAAAACGGAAGCAAATTAAGCAAGAAAAAGAGCTGCAGACTACCTCTGTGGCTTTAAGCTGATGGAGGGCCCATTTTCGCTATGTTTGTATGTTATTGTGTTTTCTTTTGTTCCTGTATACTGTGTTAGCCTTTTTAAAAGTGTTAAATATTTATTTCGCTTTAAATTAAGGTAAAATTATATTTGAATACGTTGCGTGTTACTTAAATCGTGGTTTTTATTAATTCACTCACTGGCAACATTTACATATCCGCTAATGCCAGTTTAATGACGATGAAGGGATATAAGGACACGCAACGGCATTCGTACGGGATTCGAACGCTAGCTCTTGAGCAGGGAGGACGGATTGTAAAAAAGAGGACGAATTGTAAAGGCAATAAACAAATGATGTAATATATAAATTACTGGATTTTATTCCTAACTGTTTAAAACTGTTTGTGTTACTGTTTTTAAATTCTTAGTTTTTGTAAGTTATGGCGAAATAAATACATTCCATTTCAAATTCGAGTATATAATATACAAAATTTGTCGCGATCGGCGTATCCAAATCCCTGCTCTCTTTTGGTTTTTTCGCAGACGTTGATGCCAATTCTATTTCCAGTGCCACTGTGTGACGATTTTTACCATATCCTTTATGACCACAATTACAAAAAAGGTATAATTTTTTCAACCATAGTTTTCAACAAGAAACCGTCAATTGATTAATTGTGATCCTCGTCGCTACTGAAATGTCGGTGTAGTGAAACAAAGGCGATCCATGCGAGACTGGTTTATTTACTACTAGCTTTTGCCCGCGGCTTCGCTCGCGTTAAGAAGTATTATTATTAATTAGGTATAGTTTTTGCGGCTTTACTTTTGTTTAGCGTGTGTAAAAAATTAGGGCCTACAAAATTTCTTTGTACACAATATTCTTAACTAACCTGCCATTAGGCGCTAAAACTATCAAGCTATTGAGTGAACTTATACAAACTTTCATTCCCTATTTTATCCTCTTAGGGGTGGAATTTATCAAAATCTTTTCTTAGGGGATGCCTACGTCATAGTAGCCTTATGCGTGCAAAGTCTCAGCTCGATCGGTTTAAATTTAACAACGTTTCATACAAAATTTTCATCCCCTATTTTACCCCTTTGGGGGTAGAATTGATCAAAATCTTTTCTTAGCAAATTCCTACGTCATAACATCTACCTGCATGCCAAATTTTAGCCCAATCCGTGCAGTGGTTTGGGCTGTGCGTTGATAGATCACTATGTCAGTCAGTCAGTCACCTTTGAGTTATATATATTTAGATTTCGGGTACATAAAAAGTTCTATGACAATTAAAAATTAACCAATACATTATAGTGCTTAAATCCGTGCTTAATCTGAACAAACAAAGATGTACGTGCCGCGATCTAGATCTACGACGATTCGCGTCAAAATACGGAGAAGTTAGAACATAGATAAATATAAAATCAACAGTAAAATATAATAGAAAAGCAAACACATATTGTATAGAACTACTGTCCCATGATTCACGAATTCTAGGTTTCTCTTGACAGTGCTGAAGAGTCCGCTCAGCACATATTTGACGGGTGCCCAGCCTGGGCTCCGAAAACGGCTGCCTAAGCGCAGCAGGTTGGAAATGACCTGTCGCTGCCCACATTTATTCGGGCAATGCTCGACAGCGACAGATCATGGAAGTCGGTCCTCCGTTTCATAGAGGAGGTCCTTAAAGTGAAAGAGGAGGCGGAGCGTGAGCAGGAGAGGCAGGCTTCATCTTCCCTGTCCTTTCCGCCCCTCCGTCGCTCTCGCCGTATTGGACGCAGGAGGAAAGCCTACTCAAGGCACTTCCCTCCCTAACGGATTGACGCCTGGGTGGCTCACTTGAGGGAGTGCGTTGCTCAACATCTCTAAGGCGAGAGCAGTGCGCGATGTGTTCCCGCGCACCACTCAAAGAAAATGAAGGAGAGCAAAATGGTGTGCTGGGGTCTTCCATCAATAGGCCAGACGTCGCCGGGTGCTGAAGAAGCTGGCACAGCCTTGCCTTTGGCCCCGGCAAACGCGAGAAGGAACACCCCGGAGGTTTTAGTCGGTGTGACTCCGACACACCCGGGCGCGACCCTCATCGTCCCCTATCGGCCCATAACGGGTTTCCCCCGGGTTAAAAAATAAAAGATTTCTCTTGACATTCATTGAATAATATTATAATTGTCTTTAAAGTCACGTAACTTCTCAGTTATCTGTATTTTTATTCAGAAATGAGTTATTAATCAAGATAGCACCACAGTAAGAGTGCGTTATAAGTTAAGCGAGATTGTGAAATCGTTTTAGTCATAATTATGACTACGTGATGTGAACTCTTAAAAAATGATAATTAAAATTTTGTGTATTTTAACTTTGGAAATAAAGGTGAGTTTAGTATACAAAACTTTGTAATTATAGCTTTTGTGGCTGTGGTGGCTTAAGGGAAAAAGGAGAAGAAGAAGAAGAGGAAGTGGAGAGAGAGAGAGAGTTTCTCCAGATTAAATAAGGATTTAAACACCATATGCTCACTGGTGATGTAAGACACTGTAAGGAAACCCGTTTAGTGTCTAATAGAAATGTCATGTGTACTCGTGCTATGAGAACGGCGATCAGCTGCGCCACTGGTCACGTTGGGCACGAAATATAAGCGCAAAGTGGATACAGATACTAATATATCTTTGCTCACCCCGAAAGGGACACAGCGTGATTAGATTATTTACGGTAAGCTGTAAATATGGGCACACGTGAGTTAGTTTTATATTTATTTAGGTGAGGAAATAAATAGCAGCATAAAAAAAATACAACAAAACTTATGGATGATATATAAGCTATCGCTGGGAGCCGAGGAAGTTGTCGTGGCCGCACTTTTGGCTTTGGCAGGCAGGAGGAAAACCCTGGTAGTTTTAGTCTGTAAGAGTTCGACACATCGAAACCTCTGCCCTCATAGCGGCCCTAACAGCCCTTGAGGATTTCCATAGGTTAAAAAAATGGCCAGCAAATTTTCTACAAAAAAATTAAAGATATTTACTGTGTTTCAATTTTATCTTTTTCTGGATATGATTTTACTATGTAAAGATTCGAGTATACCTATTTATTTAATGTAATATACCTCAATTCCCTCAACAATAATGCATCTTTTTAATTTAACATTTGAAAACTTTAATAAAATATTTTTTTATTCAGTGAAACACATTTTTTGCTCAATTATTTGTTGGGTAAACAAAGATATGTTAGTTATAATATTTTACCATAAAAATCTGGAATGTGATATTTAAACAGCACGAAAAATATCGAAATTTAGGGTAAATTTCAATAAATTACAGCAAAAGAGTCAATATATATATTTTTTAAATTTTTGTAACAGAATGATTAAAGACAATTATATTAAGGTTCAAATTATTTTAAAATAAATGTCATAATAACTTAATTTTTATATCATCATTTACTTTTTTTTTATTTTATCAAGTTTATATATATACAGAAAGAAAGAAAAATATAATTTTTGACACAAAAAACAACATATAACACAAAGGGATAGTTTATTCAAGGTAAAAAAGACAACAAAAGCAAATATCCTATATTGCGATGATGCGCAAAAAGGAAGTCAGCTCAGCAAATGCTAAGTGACAAGTTGAGCCATCTAGCGCTGTATTCAACAGATACCCATTTATTATGTCAAAGTATGGAATATAAAAGGAATTAAAAAGGAGATAGTAAATTAATATGCATCATTTTTTTACAGAATGTATTTGGAGAATTCATATATGAAGGAGATGTCAATGCGCAGTATAATCAAATATGGCCGAACGGTGTATTTAATAATAATCAAGAAAATAACGCAGCACTAGCTGATTTGACAAACCCTTGGGCATATTCAACAGCAGTTGGAACTGACTTTCCATTCCCAAATTCGTTGCTTGATACCTTACTACCAGCTATAGATGTCAACAATTTATTGGTCCTTGGTTTACAAAATATAAACAACCAGCCAGATAATGTTGGCTTCAATTTTGTTAATGATGGTAATGTATTGATACCTAAGAATAACCTGGCATTTACAACAGGAGTTCCAAATCAAATTGAAAACAGTGCCAAGGCATTCTACAATAATCCTATGTTAAATTCAGTTCTAAACAATAACATTGCTAGTCACATTTCTGGAAATAATGTACCAATAATTGATAATTTACCAAATAATTTGCGTGTTATAAAGCCAGCTCCAAATAACGGATATCAAATGAATAATGAGTTAAATTATAAACAGCCAGTGAGAAATGATTTATTTCACAATTATTTGCAAAACGCAAAACCACAAGATAATTTATTAACTGTTCAAAATGGCATACAGAATAGAAATATGATACCCAACAGTAATGTATTACATCCGCTACTGACACCTAACAGAGTTCCATTAAATGATCAAATCGATAATTTTTTGCCAGTGTTTAAACCTGGCAATTTGAATCAAGACGTAATGATAAGTCATCCAAGCGTCACTTTTAATCCTAATAATCAATATTCCAATAAAATTCCAGCTCCAACATTTGGCACTGTACCTTTTAATTTAAATACTGCGAAAGATAACAATTTGCATTTCAACAATGGCATACCAAATCATAGTAGACAATATGCTAGCATTATTCCTGGAATGACTGCAATGAATAATAATCTTCTTCCAAATACTATGTTACGAAATCCAGCACTTATTAATGGTTTTAATGAAGAACAAGTGTATCCAAGACCTAAAACCCCGTTCCACGTGGATAGTAATGTATTAAATATGTTTCCTATTCACAATAAAGCAACATCTGATAATGGAATGTCTATTAATAATGATATTCCGAATATACCAAACGTGTTACTTGGTAATGTTCAATCAAATGGCATTAGCATACCAAATCTTATGGTGTATTCGAGTGGAACTAACATACCATTAGACAAGCAAATTGATTTCAATAGTTTTTTATTAAATAATTTAGATAATATAAAAACAGGCTTTTCTGAGACAGAAATACCTATCAAAACATTAGATTACGCGAAATGTGATAGCACACCTGTAGCATTGTCTTCCAGTGAATCAAATTTTGCTAAATTTTACACGCCAACCGGCATGGCAAATGCGAATGTACTTAATTTAGGTGAATTTGGCAGTTTACCAATCATAAACGGCCTTCCAGTTGCCAGTATTATTGAGACCGTTACAGTATTGAATCCAAATACCAATTGCTATTAAAATTGTAGGAAAGTTAACAAATTACCATACAATTGTTATTCTGTGATAGCTCATTTTGCTGCAGTATTTAAATTTTATGTGAATGTTAATTGTTTCAAAAACTTTCTCCTGCGAACACCTTCTATCGAGTATGCTGGTCCGGAGGGGCGAGCTTCCACTCAACCACGGATCCAGTCCTTGGGATTTGTTTAGGCCACCTCAGAACTACAAAAGTGGGAGAAGACAGCCCTCCTCCTGGACCAAAAATGTGGACGGTGTGTGGGAGTACGCACACACTGCTGTCCTCATTTAAGGGCAGCGGAGTTTCTCAAGTACTGCTACTACTGCCTATTATATCAAAAACTTGATCCAACTTCTGAATTTAGATTTCAAATAACTACATACTTGGCGGTCAATAATATTCCCTTTTATATTGTTGTGCTATATTATTCACTAATGGTGATTATACAGAAGTCCATTAATAGCAGCCAGAATAAGAAGATGAGAATACATTGAAAGTCATTGTAATTATCTAAGTTGAAACTAATCATGATGAGAGTATACTAGCTATAGGTAAATAAGCTTCGTTTAGACGAGGTGATCTCGAAACACTACGAGCAGCAGAGATGGGCAAAATGTAATCTGATTAATGATGAACGATTACAAAATGTAGTCGTAATTTTAATTTTCTTGCTCTGTAACTATGATTAAATCCTTTAAAAATATTAAGAAATGATAAATGTGTATACGATCTGGGATTTTGTAGTGTTTAAAACATAAATGAGCAAAATGCAGTGATATTAATGGTAAAAAACCTAAAATGTAATCGTTAATCATTTTTATTAATCTGATTACATTTGCCCATCTATGATGAGCAGCAGCTAGCCAATATTACGTGCACTGGGATCGTGATCCAGAGGACGCCAACCACTTCAATGCTTTGGTAGAGCGTTCGGAGGATAGGTATAGGATATTAATGTTTATGTAATGATGCGAAGACTACCAAACACCAAATTTACATATGTTTAACTCGAAAATAAATGAAATATGGATAGAAAATATGCATGTAAAATATGTGTTTTATCTATCCAAAAATGAGGGAGAAGAGGGTAAAGATAGGATTTATTTTAAGCTCATGAAAAATTTGTAAATGTGACTTATATATATACTATACTTTAAATTGTTAAATAAACATTGTTTATCAACTATTGTTATTTTGTAAAAATAAACTGTTCAATATGATATTCTTTCATTTCATGATTATGTTCACGTACTTACCACTCCGTTCCATTTCATTAATGAAAATGTAATTATTTCAAATGCTGGATTACAATTTCATTTGACGGAAGATGAAAATGCGGCCAATGAAGGAACAATTAACGAATGACGATTAACTCTTTCTTTATCATTCCTCGCAGTTAGGGGTCCACGGTGGATCCACAGTGGAATCACGGCGAACGTGGATCTAAGATGGAAACACTGTGGATCAATTGTGGTTTTTAAGCCACTTTGCCATTGTGTACGATAGTGGTACCACCATAAAACCACAGTGGTACCACAGTGGCTTAATTGCCGAAAATCCACGATGGGTCCACGATGGTTCCTTTGTAGCGCCTCCGTGGATCTTCTACTCAATCCACTGTGGCCCCCGAACCGCGAGGGATATGAATGTGACAAAATAGGATTAGAGAGAGTATTCCGCTCTTTACATTAGAATGAAGATGTGAATTCTATAACGCAGATTTAGAGACCAGTCAAATCGGATTAACTGTTAATTTTTAAAGCTGTTAGATTTGTAATTTTTTTAAGGTTTCACAATTTATTTTATATAACCTATAATTTTACTCGTAAAAGGTATTTTTCTACATAATCATCAAGTATTGTACTGCTATTAGAGAAATAATCGATCGAAATGAATAAAATATTGATATTCTGCAAGAAATAACAAGTTCACTGAGGTCATAAATAAAGAGGTACCGTTTATGCATATTTGAGTTACGTATTGATACATTTCTAGCTAACAAAGGAGTATAACAAAGGAATTAATTCCTTTGAGATTTCGACATACCGATATAGGCTTATTCGCTTCACAACACGTACTTAGAAATAATTGAAGCACTAGCTTAATCACATGGTGTTTCTCTTTATGAAAAAACATGCTTATTACTTTACTAGTATCTGTTAGCATACAAATCCCTAACGCTAAGCTTTTAGCGTAATCTAAATATTTCGCTGTTTGACACATTTACTTTTATTAAACGTTTTACTTTTTTTTCTGGGAGGAATAGGTGTAAATATTTCATCCCTTAGGAACTCCATGTCAAACGGTGTATATAGTGCATATGAACTTCCTCCTTATTCGGGCAGCAAACTGCCTCAAGTGTACTGTCAAAAAAATATCCTTCTTATTTTACTGCTGACCATGAAGAAGAGATATAGAAGCTAAACTAATTCTGGCTGTTCCCAAAACGCGACAGACAGAGACGAGTTGTTAAAACGGAGTCTGCACCCATACGCCGTGGTCGCAATCCAATCGAAGGAAAGAAAGAATCATTAATTGTCCTCTGACACAGCTTAGAAACTCATTTAGCAATTCTTTTCAAGGTAGTGGTGTCCGAAATTATAGCAATTTATTATCAGTAGTTACTCCTTAATGGCCTCCTTAGCCTAGGTTCGTAACCAATAAGGTGTCTTGGCGTTACCACAAGCTCATAAAATTCTCCTGGAGCGTTCGCTTCACACACCTGGTAAAGTTGTAATGACCAAAGATGGGCAAAATTTAATCAGATTAATGATTACCGATTGCAAAATATAATCGTACTTTTAATTTTGCTAATGTGTAATCGTGATTAAAACACTTCTAAATATTATAGTTATCAATTTGTATGCAGTTGAGAATTAATTTGTGCTTAAAAAACATAAATGGCCAAAATGTAATCATAATTGTTTTTCATTAATACGATTAAATTTTGACCATCTATGGTAAAGACCCACCCAGGCCAATAGCATCTTATCTCGTGCATTAAAAATCATTATATGATGGTCGGAGAATAATCTACAAACTTACAATTTTCTGACAGACGTACACGGCTGATTATTTTAATATATACCAAAGCACCAAAATTCTTCCAGAATGTAAACAATGTGGCAAACAAATAGATAAATATAGGTTATAAGTTATTTATAAAATTAAGTCACGTACCAATATAAAGCATTTGCTAAGTGATCTTTATAAATATTGGTGTTGAAAAATGTTTTTTACGATTCTGTTTTTTGGATTTCATGTGCTTATTTCAGATGTAAGTTGATTATGTAATTTTTAAGTAAAGAGAAATGTGATAGCCTCATTACTGATTAATATGGCATAATTGAATCTCAGTGGGCTAAACTATTTAAAATAAAGTCAATGGATTCTGAAGGTCGCCTCCAGCACATGCTTCATGAACACACGAGTACAAAAAATAAAACGAGACTATCCGAAACACAATTTTTGATGATGAGAAACATCTACATATATATTATTGTATTTTATTGTTGCTACCTAAAATTATAGATACATACATTTTAGAGTGTATAGAATGAGCATCAATTCAAAATGTTTGTTTAAAAAGTTGTAGAAAATTATATTTTCTACAAGTTTTTATATAAATTTTCCTTGTGCCTTCAGTAACAAAGAACATATAAGCATTTAAATGTAAAAACTTGAAAGATGAGAATCTTTGAGATGTAATATCTAATCAATTTGTAATTGGACGTCATAAATTTTCGTGATTTCTATAGATCATTATAAAAAGTACATTTAGATCATTCAATATTTTGTAAAGTTTTTTTTTTGTCTTAAGGTAATTTTTCTATATGAACGAGCTTGGAAAATAAATATCATTATTTTTCTCACATATTTTATGTTATAACTAGCTGACTCGGCAAACGTTATTCTGCCATATAAATTATAGCAGACCAGCCACGCTTTGCTGTGACTGGTTTTTGAATAATTACTCAATCCAGTCAACGGATAGCGCCATCTTTTAGAATCGGTTGGAGCCAACTGTAAATTATGACTGCTAAATAATAAACAAATAATTTGCAATAAAATAATATTGCAACTATGAATTGAGATGAAAACTATCCTATCTCTTAAATTAGATCAAACTGCACGTGGTGTGTAAATTTCATTAAAATCGGTTTAGTAGTTTAGGAGTCCATCGCGGACAAACATCGTGACAGGAGATTTATATATATTAAGATGAGTTGAAAAAAAAAATGATGTGTCTTGAAATTTCATTTTCATCTCTCTAAAACTGAAAAATCAAAACTAATAAAACAAAAGGTAATAGGGTATTAGGTAATTTTCCACTCTTTTCCTTCCATAGCAAAACCACGCGCGCAGGTTTATGGAGTCAGAGCTATACGGTAACTCACATCCCGGCTAGGACTAAGAAATTGGGAGTTGAAGCTGCTCGCGTCCGTAGGATATATCGCATATATCGGATGATAGATAGATACCGGATGTCGCACATAGTGCGTACCATACAAATAGTTTAGGGGTTATTTCAAGACGTATTATCATGTATTTTAAACGGCTACAGTGCGTTTACGCCTTAAGATTTTAATTTTTTGCAGCTCGAAGCATTATGCACTGACAGCGATGTGCTGGTGGCTGGAGAAGATATTGATGTATTGGGGGCAACGGCTGTAGAGGCAAGCTTACCCACAGCCGGAAATGTAGCGTTTACGGGCAAACTAAAGGCTAGCGGATCCGTGAGAATCTTGGCAACTACTGGTATGGTGTTTTGTACTCATTATGTCAATAATATTTTGATTTACCATTCCTGTAATATATTGCAAGAGTTTTTGTGATGTCGGCATTCTGTCTTGTACATTTGGCTCCTTTAAGATATTGATGGGATATAAATTATCAGTTTACATTCTTTATTGTATTTGTTTTTGTTTATAATATATCTCTCGCCACACTATAAGAAATATAGCATGTCGATTATTCAAACTACAAGAATATTTTTACATTTTAAAAATAAGACATATAAAACATGCGCGGGCGAGACCTAAGGCCCAAATCATCGGTAATGAAGGGCTCAGAGTGAGGAACCTCCTAACAATACGTACTGTATCAAGTAATACTGGCTTCTGTATCTGGGCCTTGATCTAAGAACCAAGCGAGAGCCTCTTAGAATGGTTATCAAGGCTCTTTGCGATCAGCCTATTAATCTATACGACTATCGGGACAATAACCTTTTTATCCATATCCCACATGCTGGTAATCTCGTGTGCGAGGTCTAAATATTTTGTAGATTTTTCTTTTTCTACTTTCACGATATTCTTTGTAAGACGATTTATTACTATTTTATTATTATATAAGATATTATTTGTATTCACAGGGCCTGGATTCCAGAAACCGATTTCTGCAAGTTTCTCCGTGCCATCATTTACCAGCCCTACTCTTGGTACTAATTTCTACCTCCCATCAACTACTCCCATTATTTCAATACCAAATTACAAAGCTCCTAATTATGCATTGGCAATATTTGCCCCAATAGCTTTGGAATTGCTATCCAGGATCAGAAATTCTGGCCCAAGACTGAGACAAATGTCCAATCCGAACGAATTGCCTTTCAAAAGGAGTTTGTTTATTCCAGTAAAGGCGGCATTTGATCCTGATATATCCAATATTCGTAAAGTTCCGCTGATCAACGCGTTTGATTGCGAAGAGCTGGTACAGAATTTGCCAGATATTGGGGAAGTGCTGCCGGATTGCAATGAAAGTTTTATCGATACTGGTTGTTTGTTGCCAGTAAGTGGAAGGGTGTCGATCACTGCGAGATTTTGATTATTAATTACATTCTTTGTTAATAACTATTATTAATAAAACTATGAAATGTTCTCAACAATGTTTCATTTATCTTTAGATGTAGAGTGTGTTGGTCGTGTGACTAGATGCACCTTTCCCTTTCATAACAGAACTACGCGCGCTGGATTGCCGTGCACCACTTTTACAGTGACTTCTATTCAGCCAGAACTACGGCATTTTCTGATTCTTATCTTTGTCAGGTAATTGTATTGTGGAATGGTCTTCTTTAAGCGAAGGCCGAAAAGATATTAACATATGCCAGCACGATCACAGCAGTTGTCAATTGTCTCTCTATAATTGTACTCAGTTTTTCAATGGCATTATATTTTATATCAGTTGCAGTCACTGTACCAAGCCAGAATTTAAAAAAAAGTAGTTATTAGCTGATTTTACTAAATTATAATTGCGTTGGTAAAATAATACAGTTCAATTTACGCTGAAGAGTTTTTCACTTTTTAAAAGGTTATATGTGATTCTATCCAAATATATATAACTCAAAGGTGACTGACTGACTGACATAGTAATCTTTCAACGCACAGTCCAAACCACTGGACGGATCGGGTTGAAATTTGGCAGGTAGGTAGATGAAGTCTACTTTGCCATGACAATAAACAAGTCTCATGGGCAAACTCTTAAATTTGTGGGTATTTAATTGAAAGAACATTGCTTCTCTCAGGGAAAGTTTTATGTTGCCTGCTTACGAGTAAGTTCACCCAATAGCTTGATAGTTTTAGCGCCTAATGACAGATTAGTTAAGAATATTGTGTACAAAGAAGTTTTGTAGGCCCTAATATTTTACACACGCTAAACAAAAGTAAAGCCGCAAAAACTATACCTAATTAATAATAATAGTTCTTAACGCGAGCGAAGCCGCGGGCAAAATCTAGTTGGTAATATAACCTTATCAACTTGTGAGATTGGAAATAAAATATAAATAATTGCAATTTCATATCTGCACAGGATAACGTCTAAAGATGAGAGAAATTTGATTTCATATTCGACATGACATCACACATCTCTCACTCGCTGTTCGTATAATTTTAGTTGTTGTTATTTGTGTTTTGTACTGTGCTGTAAACTTCATCTATACTTGGACTATCATTCTTGTGTTTCCTTATCTCTAGTGTTACTTTTATTATTAATAATTAAAAATTATTATTATTAAACGCCTATCTACTTTCTGTCCGGACTTTCTTCATTCTCTCATCTTTACACGTTATCCTGCGTTTTTAATATTTTTGTTTTTTAACAGGGGATATTTCTTATGACCCCAGTGTGTCGAACTCTTACCGGCTAAAAACTCCTGTGTACTCATATCGCTGTTTAGGTTACCTAAAAATAATGGAGGTGGGGGAGAAAACCCACCTTCTTGATCAACAATGTGGACGGTGTGAGTGCGAATTCACCGCCGCCGTCATATATAACAGACTCCCTTAAATACGACTGCCTAGGTTAATATTATGTTGGAAGGTTGCGTGGGTGAAAATGCGCGTATGCACCCCACCGTCTTGTCCGGCATCCTGTCTATCCGTCGCGAATGGCTAGAGTAATGGTGATTTCTGTGATCCATTCGGCAACCTTCTTTGAGCTCAACACCAGTTCACAAAAATCGAGCACAGCCTTCCAGATATGCTGCGCTATAGATAGATAGGGTAACTCTATCATCGTACCTTCCTTGCTTTAAAGAGGTTTCATCAAGACAAGCAACTTTTAGATAAATTATAACAATATTAACGTCGAGAGTTCGATGTTAATATTAACAATCTCTTCAGATCTTGATTCAGATAAAACTGTAACAATTTTCACAACGTTATCACGTAGAATAGATATGACGAAGAACCAAATGATAAATTAAGCGTCGTATATAAGAGTGCAATATTACAAAACATAACTATTCTGATATATTTTTAAGATATGGACACATTATTTTATTGTGTTGCTGTAATATTTATTAAGGTAAGTTTTTTACTTTCCTACTCATTACTTAAAAGCAGGGACGTGCATAGGGTATTTGGACAGATAAGGCAGAATTCGCGTAATTAATTAGAATATTATATTGCTTACATAAGAGAGATAAATGACGTGAATATAGAATATAAATGGTTCTTTTTTTGTTTAACTTTAAGAAATGTATTCCAGACTTATTTATTATTAGGGCATGCAATGCTTTCATGCATCAATGGAATGAACGCTACTGCTTAAAAGTATGTTTAGCCTATTTCAATAGAAATCGGTAAATATATAAGCGAATATAATTTTGAATATAGTCTGTCAAGTTTAAGTTGGCTTTACAATAAAAGCAACTTCTGCATTTGTGTTGTCATAAAAAGCAAATAGTTAAAATAATTATTTAGCTGAAATTACCTCATCTATAAAACACAGGTTTTTTTAACACTACTTAGTAGTTATATAATCTAATTAATTTTGGTCTTTAAGTAGTAATTACATTTCTTTTAGAATCGCTTGTGATGAATTTATGAAAACAATAAGTTTTATCAAGGATATTGACTTTTTGAAGATTTGGTTTTTTGATTTTTCCCGAATATTTCGGTAAATAAACTTTACTGACTGTCAAAATAAATTCCATTTTATCCACGTGCCAACTTATACTTGAAACTTTATAGCTTACATCACGGCCTACATTGACAAAACTATGATCTTAAGCAGTCGCTCCATTTCACTATACCATTAGAAATTATTATCATTAGATATAGACTGTCCAGTGTTATTTTTTTATTAAGATCACCAGATTATTTTAAAAGATAGTCTATCATTTGGCGCTGAAACTATCAAGCTATTATTTTATATTATAGTCGAAAATCTGAGAAGATTTATACAAACTTTCATCCCCTATTTTATTCTCTTAGGGGTGGAATTTATCAAAATCCTTTCTTAAGGAATGCCTACGTCATAGTAGCATTATGCGTGCAAAGTCTCAGCCCGATCGGTTTAAAAATTGACAGAGTTTCATACAACATTTCATCCCCTATTTTATCCCTTTGGGGGTAGAATAGATCAAAATCCTTTTTTATCGGATGCTTACATTATAACACCTACTTGCATGCCAAATTTCAGCCCGATACATCCAGTGGTTTGGGCTGTGCGTTGATAGATCACTATGTCAGTCAGTCAGTCAGTCACCTTTGAGTTATATATACTCATATTTAGAAGATAAATATCCCTTCATAATTTATTTTAGACGTTTACTTTTAAATGACATAGGCCCTACATTAAATCAGTTGGAAGATTATAGCACGCAAAAAGAGCTAAAGATTCATTTGTATACCCTAGTCTGGTCAACTGTAATTATTAAAAGATATATGAATGACTAAATGCTGTAATTAAACTGTTGATATTTGTCGTGATTAGGCTTAGAACAAATTATAACAGGGCGGGTATCTGCTATTAGTTACATCTCATTCGCACGCATGGTTTTGTCATAGTGTCGGTCTCAGTTCGTATAAATTTCATTTGTCACTGTTATTACTATATTCCCGATTTATTCCATCTCTAGTCGTGATCATTGCTGACATAAGCGTATCGCCTATTACCTATTTTTACAATTTTCTTTCGCTTAAATGGGTAATTTCATAAATATAATTTTCCCACAGATTGTAACAACACAAGTGATTGGAGTCAATTCGCAGCAAATAAATCTCGTCAACCAAAATGCCAGACTGGCAAACGGGGCAGCAATTAACAGAGGAATAGTAAATGGCTTGCCTATTAGTAGTCATCTGAGCTTGAACGCTCTTGGTAACAATTTACAAAATGGTAATATAGCTAATTTTGCAAATATAATGCATGCGAATCCAAATTTAATGAATTTGGGTAATGTGGGGAATACAAATGGATTAAATACAAACACAGGATATGTCAATACTGGAGCTGCAAATTTTCCTGCTAATATTAATGCAGCTTCGCAAATGGCTGTTTTAAATCATGCTAATATGGCAAATCCTAACTTGCCCATAAGTTTTATGAATCAAATGACAAATGCTAACGCAGGTTACATTCCTAAATCAAATTTAATAACTGCGAATCTACCAAACACATTTGTTGGAGTTAATAATATTCCTGGCAATATTAACCAAAACCCATTTATAAATAATCTCAAAAGTATAGACATGTCTCCAAATAAATTCATCAATACAAATCTAGGTGTTTTAAGTAACGCTGGGACAGGTTTAGTGAGTAATCCTAATTTAGCTCTCCTTAATATAGGTAGCGCTGGTAGTTTAAGTAGCACGAATGGAGGTACTCCCAATTTTGGACTTCATATACTCGCAGATGCTCTTGAAATTGGTGGGACAGTCTCAGTAGCCGGGAATATGCCTATATATGGGGCCGTGGCGATGACTGGAAACCTACCAACAGATGGCGCTGCAGCTGTAAATTATAATTGCTAATCATTTTCTCTTTGTATACTAGTTAATTTATTATTTATTTAGTATTTATTGTTGTATAATAAATTGTTGTGAATGATTAGTGTTATTTATTCCTATAAAATATTTCACGAAGCATTACTTTATGAAGTCAATGATCACAAAACTAGACGCTTTAGTAACTGAAAAATTATAAACTGTTAACTCCAGAAAAAATACTAGACCTGAGGCTATAAACAGAAAATTAAACAAGTCATGATAAACTGAACAATCCTAAAAATAATTACAAAATAAAGAGATTGATGATTGTGAATTGTCCTGCATTGCAAAACTCTTGTGCTCGTACACCATCAATTGTAGAAGACTTGTATTGTTTAGAATACTTTTTGTAACGTGTTTATGTAGACAACTTTTAAAATATTATTTCAATTTGGTAAATGGTTTAAAAATGCAAACACAAAATAAGTATAAAACTCCTAGCTTGAGTAATAAAAGAACTAAAAATACCCGTTCTACAGAAAATCCTCAACCCTGGACTACAAGCAAGACAGTCGTTCTTAATTTGGTATAATATTTAATACTTTATGTAACTCACAAGATTTAATATAAGATGCTAGCTTAAGATTCAATGTATTTAGTTAAGGTTTAATTACTTCATCATATAATATGTGTCAAAATATAGTAAGTTATATTTGATACATTTTTTAAATTATGGAACATTCAACTTTTTCTTGAAATATTATGTATGTGGCGTAGAAAAGGCAACCTTATATTTATTCTAGACTATTGTACAGCACTTCATCAGATTCCCCTAGATTCTATCTCTCGTGAAGATTTGGAACAATAAAACGTCAATAAAACTAAAAACAATTTATTCAACCTCAAAATAATTAATACACTACGGGGCCATTGCAGCCACAGTTGCTAGCAACACTCACGATACCTCCTGCTGGCACATTACCCTCGAACATTACATATCCGATGACTGGCACGTTACCAGCTATGGCTGTATTGCCACCTACTGGCAACTCACCAGCAATGGCCACATCACCATATCCAATAGGCATGGCCCCTGAAATTGGAACTCCAGCCATAGTGAGACCATTAAGAGTAGGGCCTATATTTCCTGGGTAAGGGCCAGCTCCAAAACCTATGCCTCCAGCGCAAGGTCCAAGGCCATTGGCAAATCCTATAGCTTGACCAAGGGCGTTCTGCAAACAATCAAATATTGTATAAAATTTTGATGAAACAATTTTGCATTATACTTTGGGTTTGATAGTGCTTATAATATTAAATTCAGCATTCAATATGTTTCATATAGCTCTCAAGTTTCCGGGCAGTAGACCTGAGGGAGTTTGCTGCCCGGATGAGAGGGAAGCGGTGCACGGTGTCCGGCGCATCACCTGGGAGAGAGGTTTTTGGAGGGGTGGGCTTTACTCCAGCCCCTCCCAGAGAGGTAGCCTCAATAAGGCTTCTTATTTTCTGGGCGTCTGGATGAATTTGGCTTCCCAGGCCCAGGTGGAGCAATCAGAGTGATACCCCGGGGGTTTTTAGTCAGTAGGAGTCTGACACACCGGGGTCGCTGACCTTACAGCGTCCCTAATGGTCCTATGCAGGATTTTCCTCTGGGATAAAAAAAAAGCTTTCGAGTGTGCTACACGAATAGTAATGGGCTTCTAAAATCATAATGTATTTATACGAATGAAAAGCCCTTCAATGTGATTCGGTTTAACCTGTCGCATTTTAAACAGTAATATCCATGGTAAGCATTTAATGCTCTGAACCAGTGAATTTTATGGGTTAGTAGCAACGCAAGATTTTTGGTAGGGGACTCAGCTCTGGCGGTAATTAAGGAAGAACTACTGATATAAATCTACTGGCGTTTTAGAAGTAACAACATCGAATTGAAACGCGGAGGAAACTCAAGGATTCTTTGGAGACTTTTGGTACTGAGTAATCATTCGCTAAGCCAGTATAAATAACATAAAATATATGTAACTAATCTACACCATTCCAACCATCCTATGTTGCAAACTATATCATTATATTTGATTTGTAGTGAAAAAAGTAAGTTATAGACTTATATAGAGTTGTTGGATTTGTATAATCTAATATATTTATAGGTTCATAGTAAAGATTTCAGAAAACGGATGTGACAAGCTAATATTTTCTAATGGTTCAAGAATATGAATACACAAAGCGTGATTATCGTTACTGCATTGTACAATATCTAAAAGTATGACTGCCAAAGCATGAGAATCTATTTAAAATGGCGATCGTAATGCTATTATCATTAATCAATATCAAAGGTCTGTAGGTTTAGAGGTTACTGGAGATGTATGGTTCAAGCTATAATGAGTGTCATTACCATTGGTAGTAGTTCGTATTTTATAGTATAGTGTTTACTTGATATAGATATGTTCATCGTAGTAACACAGTCAAAAGTCAAATTAACTGTCCCAAGGACCTTGGAAGAAATATTATCAAATAAAAAGTGCTTTGTGCCTATTTGCGATGTTATTAAAAATACGATAAATAAAATCAAATCTAAACATTAAACCACCAATGTCAGGCTCAAAAGGGCTTGTACCCAGAGCCCAATATTAAAAAAAATCAAATTAACTGTCAAGATTAAAGCGTCATAAACTATTGTTTGATACATTCACATCTTTTATGGAGCGAAATAACAAAGGACCAGTCCTAGGATGAAGGCATAAATTAAGAAAAAAAAAAAACTTTTATGGATTCCCTTGCTAAGGCACTTGATAATTAAATAAACATGTTTACAACTCTTTCTCTAAGTTCATTAAAATTGATAAATGGATTTCTTTAATCAATTGTTTTTGTTGCGTTTGTCAAATCTGGAAAGTCTATTGCTTGTGCTTGATTTAATTCAATGGTTGTGATGACCTAGTAGACGGAATCAGTCACCACTTCCTCACCGATGAAGAAAAACATCACGAGGAAACCCGTATGACGTTTATTAGAAATGTCATGTTTTAGTTGCCTGGGAACGGCGATCAACTGCCCTACTGATTACGTTGGACACGACAGGTAAGCGCAAAGTTGATATAGATACTAATCTATTTCTGCTCACCCCGTAAGGGATATAGCATGAAGGCAAATTAATTTAGTTAAAAGCGTTAAGTAAAAATTACATTACAGTATATTTAAGATTAAACTAAAAATTTATCGAAGATACTTAATGATTTTAAATAAATTTCACAAGAATGAATTGTATATTTTATAATTTATATTATTTAGTTTTATCCGATTGAAATAAAAGATTGTTATATTGTGAAAGTACAAATAAAAAGATGACCGGCAGAGAAAGGTCAGTATGGCAATATTTTCAGGATAAAAGATTACAATGCTGAAACAAATAATGCTTACAATACTGTTGAAATACTAAACGTGTCATACCTGCGCAAAACAAACGCACAAACAAGCAAGAAAGAGAGTAGACATGCTGACTTTTGGATACACTACAAAATAATGATAATTGACAAATATTTTCATATATTTTATACCGAATTTGTTACGTAATAACTAATATTCCAGCTGTAATTTATGATACGGCGTTGCATGGTGATAGTGCGATGGAAAACGCTAGAAATCACGAATTCTTTGATAAAATAATCATGTTTCTCAATTAGACGCTCGAAGACTCTTCAAGACATAGTATCAGGCACGTAAACATAGTGAGGCTAGTCAAAATAATATAGATCAATAGCAAGGTCGCAATATAAACGCATGCCAATACTGACTACAGTAGATTTCCGCATTCAAAAGCAGTCAAAACGTTGCCTAACATGTCACGTGAATTATAAACGTGAAGTTATAATAGCTAGAACGCGTAATATCAAATGAAAAGGCAGATGAATGGGAACTACCTAAAACTAAAACTTTATATAGTAACAATGAACTTTGAAACGTTAATATATCGTTGATTGTAGAAAAACACGTTAATGTAGAGTAACTATTGTAACTTTAGCATGATATATATATACAGTTATTATTTTAGTTAAACTGTAGGAATATCACTTTCTTCTAATATTGGTTAAAAATGTAACATCAGATTACATTTCCTGATCAATTCCTTTTACGTTGACATAAAAATTTCTTAATTACACACGTTCATACTAATTATTATTGGTTTTTATTTTAATACTCATGATCTTAGATGCCATCTTTTTTATATACTGCCTCGAAAAATTGACTATAATGCAGTGACGTGCATAGGGTATTTAGACAAGGTAGGTAATTATCTTTATATTTTATTATTATAGTAAATATTATATTGCGCTCACGGGAAAAATACACGGCGTAAAAATAGAATAGATATGATGTTTTCTTGTTTTGTTTAATTTTAAACAATTTACTCTAGACTTATTTATTGCAAGGGCATGCAATGCTTCAATGCATCTATGGAATGACCGCTGCTGCTAAAATGCAGCTGGTGGAAAGTAGAGTGTAGTTTAAGAATGTAAACGCCCACCAAGAGACTAAAATACGTTAACAGTCGCCATCGTTATATAGGCCAACATCTATCACGATGGAAGGTCTCTAGTTATGTGGAAAAAAGCAAGTCGTTATGATGATATTGACACTTGTATTCTGTGATCATGACCCAGTTCGGGCAATCGTTCTACCACTCCACAATGAAACACCTCATCATCATAATGAAGTTTGGATGTCAATAGGTAAAACTTCTTGTGATCTCATGCTGTGCTCTTGCAGACAGGAGAGCTCAGTCAGTTACACTTTTTGATTTTGTCTAACCATTTCAGTTTCTGACGGCCTAGGCTACTCTTCCCCAGATTCTTACCTTTGAGGATCAATCTAGGAAGCAGTGACGTGCACAGGGTATTTAGACAGGGTTGGCAGATTCACATAATAAATCTGAATATTGTATAATGATAATAAATATTATATTACTATCATACGGAAGATAAATGGCGTGAAAATAGAATAGATATGAATATAAAGGGTTCCTTTTTTTGTTTAAATTAAAGGAATTTATTGTGGTATATGACCGGTGGTCGTGGCAGATATGACCGGTGGTCGTGGGTGTGGTTATAGTAAGATACGAATTTGGCGTTTCACAGTTTATTTGCACTTTAAGGCACACCGAACTGCGACGTACACGCACGTAGTCCCGTCTTGGGTCTCGGTAGTCGACTAACTTCTCAGCGTCCCGTGCGCGCGCGCATCCTCTTACCCCGCACGTCTCGTAACACCCTAACGACCCTTAGGGCGACAAGAGCGTATCGCGTTACGCCTACATGCTATAGGTATTATTTATCGTAAGGGCATGTAATGCTTTTATGGATTTATGAAATGACTCCCTCTCATCCGAGCAGCAGACTCCCTCAAGTCTACTGCCTGGCATTAATGGCTGCATCAACTTTGTACTTATATGTCCTATCCACTGTGGTCAATAGTGCAGTTGAACGCCGTTCTCAGGGTACTTACACTTGACATTTCTATTATTACACATCATGCGGGCTTCCTCACGATGTTTTCTTTTTATCTTTTTTTACACTGGCTCGACATAGTGACTACAGAGTGCCTGATGATGAGTACAGTGTAGTCCAAAAACGAAAGCGACTATCAAAGGATGAAAATCCATTGATAGTTTACATCGTCATGTCGGCCCACATATACCACGACTGAAGGTCTCTAGGTATATGAGTTACTGGATGTACACAAGCTGATCCCGAAACGCGTCAAGCCGAAACTGGTCACTATGACGGGCTTTACACCCATGTACTGTGGTCGCGATCCAGACGGGTACCGACGCCCTACCACCTCGCTGCTGCTCGTTTAGCACCACCCAGGAGTCACGTGTGGGGAAACTAGGGTAAAGCCTACGAACGCAAGCAGCTTTGACTCCCTTTGTTTTCCTTTACCGGTAAATATGTTATGCCTAAGTCAGTACATAAACTAAAAATATCCAAATATCGCGTTACCGCGCATTGATACCGATCTCTTATTCACTAAGCCACCACACGCATTATAATATATAGTATAGCATGTAGACGCCCGTTCCGGACACTATCCAACAGCAAGTTTTGCATATCTCATGAGGAAAGCCGAGTCACCCAATTGTGACACATGTGGAAAAATTGAAGATGTGCATCACTTGCTGATGGAGTGTGCCCGGAACGAGACACAAAGGGAGTCGCTGATGAGCAAGTTGCAAATTAACAGACAAAATATTGGAGCATGGCACGGCATTTTGGCCAATCCTTTGTCTAGTGAAGCCAGAATGCTGTGCCAGATGGTGACGCTTGCTCATCCGCGACTCCCCTAGGATGTAAGGAAATAGGTTAGGGTACAATGGGGCTGATATGTTCACGTGAATAAAAGCCCCTAAATAAAAAAAAAAATTAAAAAAAAAAAAAAAATGTAGACGGCGCCCGATACGTAATTGTGTTACACGCCCTAAGGGTCGTTAGGGTGTTACGAGACGTGCGGGGTAAGAGGATGCGCGCGCGCACGGGACGCTTGGAAGTTAGTAGGGATGTCGAAAAAGAAAAAATATATCGATATTCCAATGTATCGATATTTATTAAAATATCAATATCGGCGTCGATATATCGAAGGAAAAATATCGATATATCGATATATCGAATAAATCTCAATACACACGAAAGTATTTTACCAGTATTCCTTTTTCTTAGACAAAATTACAAAAATATCAAGAACTAAAAGGCTATCTTCTAAATTTAAGATATCAAATAAAAATAAATAATAAATAAATAAATGGCAGCAAATAATATACATGAACAAAATCCGATGTAAAACATAATAGTCAAAAGTCATAGACAACATAGTTCTATTTTTTTGTTTGGACCTGTCTTCTACAGTTTCAGATTTCAGAGACTTAACTGCCATAACAATTAAAAAAATATCGTTTTCGATACAATTTTCGATACTGGATATTTTGTATCGATATATCGATATATCATTACAAAATATATCGCCCAAAAATATCGATATATTGAATTGAAAATATCGATATATCGATGTATCGATATTAATTCGACAAGCCTAGAAGTTAGTCGACTACCGAGACCCGAGGCGAAAGTACGTGCGTGTGTGACGCAGTTCGGTGTGCCTTAAAGTGCAAATAAACCGTAAAACGCCAAAAACCGTGACTTTCTACAACCACACCCACGACCACCGGTCATAATAGTCAAATATTGAGAGCGAGACTTTGCTTTTTTAAAAATACACAATTTATTATTTAAAGATTATTATGGCCTATTTTTAGGCAGTACAACTTAAAAGTAACTTAACTTTAACTTGAGCCGATATTGAGGTTCCTATTCTAATGGCTGCTCCCGATACAATTCCTTGGCGTGCAGCGCCGTGATCTTACTTATAGGTTGGCTTTTGGTAAACAGGATCTTACTCAGCCCTCTTCGTATCTGCTGAATAAGTCCCTGCCTTAGTCCAATATGCCTGGGTGAGGGGGATGCATAACTATATAATTATTATAAAATACTCTAAACAAATACAAAATATAGTTTAAACAGCTTCTTAAAATAAAAGAGCCTTATTTCTTAATAATTCCCTCAAACATTTCTTCAAATCAATCAAAAACAAAGATGGGCATGCCGATTTTGGCTACAGCGACTTCATAACTTCTCAGGTGGTTTAGTACATACGGAAATGACTATCGAATCCTATTTTGGCTCTAAAAGATAATACATATGTAATACAGGTTAATACACACTTACAATATTATAAATATTATTAGATGTTTTTTTTGTTAGTCTCTCATTGTGTCAAATTCACATGGGTATAGGTCAGACGTAAAAGAATGCATAATGAAAGAAAGGAAACACTTAATGAGCAACAAACACAACTGATATAACGACACAATACACATAAATGACATATAAAAAGAGGGGAAATAAAAAAAACAAAATATAATATACAGTGTAAGCTCCATGTAACGTCACTCAATTTAACGACAAACTGCCTAAATCGTCGATATCACTCGGCTTTGGTTGGTTTAGCTTGTTTCCCATGCAATGATACACTCTATATAGCATTACACCTACTCCCGATAACGACAGAAATTTAATAATATAAAGTACTTTCTAAGCTAAGATGACTTTTTAAGTTGCCAAAATTAGTAAAAACTGCGCAGCTGTGTACGTTCTCTTGTCGCTTTATTATCCTAGCCTAAACTCGACTGTCGGCATTACAAATGCCGAACTTTCTAAAAAATTCATTCTTTTGTTTAAAAATTGGGATTGCTTGCACGTGTTGACTGTTGTTAGTAGGAGTCATGGATTATCTATACGTTATCATATTCTTAGTTGCTCACAAACTTTCAAACTAAGTAACAAATGTAAGAATTTAAAACTTTTTATTTTTCTAATACAATTTTTTTCTTCGCTCCATTTAACGACAACTTTGTATAACGTCAAAATATGCACAGTCCCTTGAGGGTCGTTATATAGAGTTTGCACTGTATATAAAATTGTATAACGTCGCCGATAACGACAGCGTCCTAAACTCTAGCGGTGCGATTCGGATGCAGTCTTATGACAGACAGAAAGAATAAAGAATGAATTTATGATTATCAGAATAAAAGATCAAATCACTGGATTGAATTACATGAACCATAAAACTTGTGCAGAGATCGTTTCTATTATCCTCGATTAGTTACAGAAGCGATCCAGATTAGAAAAAACATAAAACTGTTATTAGAGTAGATTTAATAGCGTGGAACTTTGGATTTGTATTGAAAAACTAGGAACTTGAATTTATGTCTATTAGTAATACTGACACCGTGAGTTTTATATGCCTAAACTATTCAACACAACAAGAACAAAAGCGAGTAGAGGAAATAATTTGCCCCTCTTGAAGATACTGCGGTACTCCAATGTGCTTGCGACCTCCATTTGTGTAACCAGATCGAAACATAGAGTCAAAATCACAAGTATACTTCTAGCATAAGATCAATTAAATTATCTATAATGTAGCAACTTTGTTTTAGAAGATTATTGACGAATATTATTAAATCACGAAAAGAAACAAAATAAATGTATCACCAATACAATCCATCAAGAAGGGCTAGAAATAAATTCTCGTATCTGATCTCTCTACAAATTGTGATGCAAATATTGTAAATCAAAGGTTGAGGAATAATTCCAACATGCTCCTATTAAAGTTAGAACGTTTAAGGAACAATGAAAAAATATATTTCAGTAATAGTTTATCTTTAATAAAAAAGTAATATAATATTTACATACGACAGAAATATGAAAACACAAAGATCATTTAGACTTTCTTCTGTTTTCAGTAAAAGACTAACATTGGCTTACATTCAGTCGACAATAGATGGTGCTAGGGTTAACAAAATAATAATTATATCACCAAAAAATTAATAAGTTTGCGATAACTGAATTATCTTTTGAGTTTGATCAAATTTTGTACATTTTTCAATTCAGTTCAGGCTTTAGCTATATAGACAATACAATTGAGAATATATGACTTGCAGTAATTTAAATATCATTTGGTGTTTACTGAATAATTTGTATAAAACATATTATAATATGAAATTTTCTACTATAATGAAGATAATATTTTGTTCATGACATTAATAAATCTTTTTAAAGAACTTTTGTTTATTCTAATTTGGCACTAGATGGCGTATGAGACGTATTTTTGTAACATTAAAAGTCTTATTCCCAGTTATAAATACACAGTTTTAGTTTTGCAAGTACTGGGGTTTGAAATAGTCTGCCGAAAGTAAATGAAACACGCTCCTTTAAAATTTATTTTGAAAATCTAATTTTTACCTAAGCTTTAATAGACGTTACATCCACAATCGTATCCATCACCTAATCCAACTCCAAGACCTATGGGTCCTATGGCACTTTCAGTAGCAATACCAACAGACCCATCTCCGCAGCCATAAGAGATGGCACCAGCTCCCGTGCTGGGGAAAGCTCCATCAGTGGATACTGCTCCTAAGAATGGCAACTGGCCAATCACAGCAAGAGATCCTTCAATAGCGTTCTCAGATGTAACGATGAGGCCTGTAGGAGCGATGGGAGAAGCACTAGTAACTGTGAAGCCTCCTCCAAAGGATGCGGCTAATCCTGAAGCTGGGGCGATACCGGGACCGATGCCAAAACCGAATCCGGGTCCGAACGATCCAAAGCCACCGCATCCACCGAACCCACCCATTGGCCAGCCTCCATATCCCCAACCGCCGTAACCTCCAAAGCCGTCATACCCCCAGCCGAAACCTAAAGGACCGTAAGGGTATCCTTCATATCCGTTGAAAACTCCAAAACATTGTCCAGAAATTGTCTGAAAATCGAAAGATAGTCCTTTAGCAAAGTTTAAGTCTCTCTAACGCTCACTATGTTATTGTTGGAAATATCCAAGAACTAAAAAAAATCTTTAAAAGACAGGGTAACTATTTTATATAAATAGATGTTAATATTTAGAATTATTATTTGAAGGAGAGAACTAAACTAGGATTATTCAAGTAGAATTAAAACCACATCAATCATACCTGTACCAAGATCGATGCACAGACGATAAAGATAGCAATCCCAGCCATTTTTCATGCGAGCGAGTCTTTAAATGGGATGCATACCCTCAAGTATTGTTTTTATAGCGTTTAATTACATGAGATAAAGCTTATTTGTAACGGTTCATGATCTTAATTGACCCTGAGCATTTAATATTTAATTTACGTGACTTACGTGTGCTACAACCCTTTACCGTGATAACCAAATTTTTGAATTAATACATTATTCAATTATCATCTAAAGTTTTCATCATACCTGTTAATATTTTCCTAATAGCAATTAATATCGCTGTACACGAAATCACTTTAGTAATTGTGTCATTTAATTGAGAAATTCCAATTGCGTTATATATTCGTTTTATCGGGTATAAAGTAGGAGCCTGAAGCTCAGTGAACATTCTGAAATCAACTTACAGTCGGAACTTAGAAACATGTCGATCTTCGCCATCACTCTGCTTTGCCTCCAGGCTTGTCTAATCCAAGTACGTTTTCTAGAAAAGTTAAATCGTTTTGAAGAACTAAACTGCATTCGTTTAATAGCTTAAACAATAGCAATCTACAATTAGTTTCATTGAAATATTTCAAGGCTAGAGGAGTAAATAAAGGTTAGACCAGAACTAAAAACTGGCGCTACCTATAAACGCCACACTCCAATGGAGGGAGTTGGCTTCCAACAAAAAGATAATGATAAAGAAGAGAGAAAAAAATATTTCAATCATTTGTAATATCACGAAAACTTGGGTGAATGCTATTGATAGGGTAATCGAATGATTTAAGAATTTGGAATTTTAATTAACTTTCTCGTGATTCGGTTCTGTTTAGATCATATAGTTATCAAAGTTATGCGAAAGAGAATCCATACCTGATCTTTTGATATGAATTTGTCTCCTGAAAAAGCATTGATAATCGTTATTCCATTAATTCAGTCCATCTTCTCACCATTAAGTACATAAATTTGTTGCTGTATCCTATAGAGCTAAAACTGAATAAAACCACGAAGTATTTATTATTAATAATAATATTTTTAATTTTCTTTGCAGAACGTTTACAGCCAGTGCTACGGCGCTGGTCTTGCGGCTCCCGGTATCGCCCCCATGGGGATCTCTAGTCCTATTGCTGCTCCTTACTCTCCCCTCGGCTACAACGCTGGCTGCGGCGCTGCGTACGGCGGCTCCGGTGTGGGTAACCTCCGCGTTGCTGGCGAGCTCCCCGTCGCCGGTACCACTGTCGTAGCCGGACATGTTCCCATTATCGGTGCCGTTGAGTTCTGCGGACCCGCTGCCGCTGCTGGTGCTGTCTCCATTGCTGGAGCTTGCGGATGCGGTTGCGGTGGTCCCTATGGCTACTAGATCATATTTTACTGCTTAAAATTAAATTAAATTCTGATACCTTTTATACCTGAAATTTGGTTTTTATTTTCCTAATTTTAGACCACTGTCAATTCTAAATTGAGTAAATGGCAAAACAAATGCATATCACAAGCCATAATAATAAAATGTCATTCCCTTTTAGCTCGCAGTGCTATCAATAAACTGTTTTTAATTTAAACGTAATTAAAAACAGTTCAGCAGATTATCCAGTTTCTAAACATTATGAATTAATGTGTTTTATGCATAAAATAGTTTAACTGTTTTTAACAGCATTCTCATTTAGATTCGGGAATTCATTTTACATTATACATTTTTATCAGCTATTTGAATCTATAAGGAAAATGGCATTTTTTGCACCAAACGTATTTTCTCTTGTCTAATATTTCTTTACTATTAAAGGTAAGCTTTATTTTTTAACAGTTTGCATACGTATTTAGGCACCAAAAACTCACCGATGAAGGAAAAAAATGTGAGGTGGCCCGCATGCATCTAATAGAAATATCATTTGTAATTGCTCTAACAATGGCATTCAGGTGCGCTACTGGTCACGTTGGCCACGACGTACAACCACAAAGTGGATACAGACACTCATGTATCTCTGCTCACCCCGTAAGTGAAATAGTGTGTCGATATCTAGGTTATATAAAATAATAGCTGTAGTTTTATTAAAAAGGTAGATGATTTATAGAAATAGTGAATTATTCAGAATTTTGCATGAAAAGTGTCTTCCATCTCCATCATCAAAATTCGTCTAGCCTTAGAGTTGTATGGCGTGTAAATTTATGTATAGACTGAAGGACCAAAGAAGTAGTATAGGAAAGAAGTAGTATAAAAAATATCCTAACCCTTTATGGAGGAGTGTTGTATTTCTGCAACATACCACTCAAATAGAAGAAACAATAAAAGAAATGCAGATAGACTGACTTTGCTTGGTGTTATACGACACAAACAAAGCATTCTTAGGATTTAGTAACAATTCAGATCACTAGACCAGTAGGTAATGATGTTTCAATTTAGTGTCCAACAAATACACGTCTGTTTCCAGGTTTTCGAATTAATTTATGAAAAAATAATTCTTGATGAAATACTAATATTTGACTGTCGAAATTTGTGTAAGTAAACGGTCAGAGGATGTATTTTAATAATTTGTTCCTAATTGTAACTTTAATGATTTAGTACTAAAGCAATGTTGCATTTTTGTAACATGCAAGGTTTTCAAGAATTATAAACGATACATTTTTATTTTTTATTATTATTATTATTTTCGTTAACTATACACTATTTACCACTTACTTTTTACAAAATTAACAAATTTAATTACCATGCTCCACAAAGGGCTAATACGTATAAGTTAAATAAAGTTTCTCCCCTTTTTTTACCCAGGATAAAACTTCATAGAAAGTCAGTACCACCGTCAGGTCAGTGGTCTCGATACGTTAGACCCTAATCGACTATACTCGTAAGCTTCCAGATGACAAATAGATACAACTTTACATGCTGTCCGCGTTGTGAATGATCCTGAAGTGTCTAAACATCTTGAACCGCTCCAGTTGCGCAGAGATGTGGCCTCGCTGAGCGTTTTCTACCGTCTGTATCATGGCGAGTGTTCTGAGGAGTTGTTTAACCTTGTTCCACCCTCTCCCTTCCTGAATAGATCCACGCGCGCGGGTTTGCGTTGTCACAGCTATACGGTATCTCACATCCCGGCCAGGACAAAGAAGTTCTCTAACTCCTTCTTTTGCCGTGTCGTTGGGCTGTGGAATGGTCTTCCGGCGAGCGTGTTCCCTCCATCCTATGATATGGGATCTTTTAAACGTAGCGTGAAGAGATATTTGTGCAGGCTGGCATGATCGCTGCGACTACCGATGGGTTTTTTGTTACCTATCGATAGTCGTAGGCGTTTTTTGGACTGTACCATGCTTATCATCAGGTATGGTGCAGTCACTGTGTCGAGTCGGTATAAAAAAAAAAACATGCAATGCAAGTTTTTTTTGTTTCGAATGTCGACGCATTGACTACCGCGAAAGGCCTTCATAACTAAACCGGGGAGGGCGAACACTTAAGGTGTTCCGCCGGCAATTTATGGGTTGGGTGGCAACGCAAGGGCACCCCGTGGGTACGAACCTCGACTTGGGCCGCCAGCCAAAAAATACGTAACCTAACGGTGATCTACTAGCGTTTCGGAAGCGACCTTGAGAAGAAACGCCTAAAGAACCTCAAGACTGCGTTGGGGTGTGCAACGCAGGTGAAAATAAATAAAATGAAAGAAATATACGCACATAGTTTTATTTTTATAATCCTAGGTCTATAACATTCACAGTATAACGTTGTATTCTGTTTGCTTGCATACTACACCTGCTACATGTATATTCTTTTAAACATAGATGGGCAAAATGTAATCAGATTAATGAAAATGATTAACGATTACATTTTACGTTTTTTACGATTAATATTACTGCATTTTACTCATTTATGTTTTAAACACTACAAAATCACAGATCGTATACACATTTATCATTTCTTAATGTTTTAAATGGATTTAATCATGATTACAGAGCAAGAAAATTAAAATTACGACTACATTTTGTAATCGTTCATCATTAATCAGATTACATTTTGCCCATCTCTGCATAATATATTGTACTACATACAGATCTAATTATTTAATAAACTTTATTAAGCACAAGTGATCCTTCCCTATTTTTGTACCCTTCCTCATATGTTCTCTTTCACAATAGAACCATGCGCGCTGGATTGCGGAGCCACAGTTTTACGGTAATTTCTATTTTAGGTAGAACTGAGAAACTCTCTACCTTCCCTTCCTTCTCTTCTACCTTTGTCGTGTCATTGGACTGTGGAATACTCTTCTGGTCAGCGTGTTCCCTTGTCCTATGATATTGCCTTCTTTAACTCATTCAATTGGGTCTCGGTTTTTTAAGTATAATACAGTCGCTGTTTCGAGGACAAAGTTAAAGAAAACTGCATAAACAATTTTTCTTGATAATAAATTAATTAAAACTTAATATAAATAATAAAAAATTGTCACGATATATCCATTACGGGGTGAGCAGAGATACATTAGTGGCTGTATCCAATTTGCTATTATAAGGCGTGCCCAACGTGACCAGTAGCACCGCTGCACTTACATGTGACATTTGTATTAGATTCCATGCGAGTTTCCTCAACGCTTAACATATTCGTTTAAATCAAGGCTTCTTAAACTTTTGTCATTCACGACTCCATTTATGATTGCGAGTTTCTTGACGACCCCATACAAATATAAAAGAAAAGTAAATTAATATTTTTTGATGATTTACTTATTAGGTAACAATATACATATACATTATGAAAATATACAGTTTTAGAATTCGTTTTGAAACATACAAAAATCTATAATTAAAAATTGCACAATAAATTAAAATTTTAATTTATTATAGTTTCAAAAATAAAAGTGGATTCTGACCGTCTTAATTCGCTCGAATATATTCAAGTAGTTGCGTGGTAAGTATTAAATTAAAATATAAGTAAATAATTTAATGATATGGATTTGCCTGTTTTTCATTGCATAACAAATCAAATCTTGGTGGAATGTTTGAAACTGCTGGACGTAAGACCTCTGCAACATTTTGTAGTGCTGAACGATATTGGGATTTAATATGTGTTCAATCAACAAATGCGCGTGTCTAGACGCTGCAAGTCCACTGTATTCCGCCAACTCTAGTGAGGTTATAAAATGGTATATATAAATATTTGACATTAAAATCTCTCGCGACCGCAGAATTTTCAGGATAAAGTGAAAGTATGAGGTAAATGTTATATTTCAATGTATAATGTATATTAGATAATATCGTGTGATAAGAATATAAGTACAAAAGATAACCAATATGGTAACAAATTCATGTCAAAATAATTAAGTTACTATTACTTTATGATTTTTAATTGATAATTCTGTAATTCATATCTTATCAAGTTTTGGTAATAATTATCTATAATTTCTAATAAAAAAATATATATAAATTAATATTTTCGGAATAAATAATTATAATCAATTCAATTGTCGATACCTCTTCATTACAACTTTAAAATGGCTAATAAAATAATTCTTTTCGTCGCTTCAGCAATCTTCTTTGAGGTAAGAATTGTATAAAACTAAATACAATATCATTGTTTAAACTGTATTGGTATTCTGATATATTTTTACTCTAGTACGACAATGTGAGTACAGTGTACCTTGATAAGTAACGAAAGAGACTATCAAAGGATGAAAATCCGTTGATATACCACGACTGAAGGTCTCTAGGTATATGAGTTACTGGATATGCACAAGCTGATCCCGAAACGCGACAGGCCAAAGCGAGTCTCTATACGATATCTATGTTTGTGTAGTATCTGTGTGTGTGTGGGCGTGACCCATGATTTTCGTTCTTTAATGGTCTTTGCCGTTTTTGGACTAAACTGTTATTTTCATCAGGAGCAATGTAATCACTATGTCGAGGTAGTATAAAAGATATAGTAGCGAAAGTTTTTATACCAATGTCAGTTTTTTTTTAATCAGACCCTGCGTTTGTAAGACAAAAGGCAGAAGAAGGAATAAAGACAATCAGTTTTTATTAATGCCTTAGAATATCTTAGACCAGGGGTCAGCTACCAGCGGCTCTTGGAATTTATAACTGCGGCTCTTTAGTTCCATCGCAAATATAATTTATTTTATTTGAAAATCGTTCTGAATCCATGAATAAATAGATTAGGTTTTTTTCATCAAAGAATATTTATACAATAACTATTTATTATTTGTAAGACATTTTTTGTGGCTCTTTAAAAACTTTTAAATTTTGTAAAATGTAATTTTTGGCTCTTTCGACTCAAAACGTCGCCGACCCCTGTCTTAGTCTAAACGTTAAGACATTATTTTTTCTTTTTAATATTACACTTTTGTGGAGGTGACACAATTATGGGTAGTCTACTTGGTTTCTTCTAGGGTTGTCCTCTATTAGAGACACCGTGTGTACATTATATGAGGTACCATCTTATAGAGGATTATAGAGAACTAGCTGAACCGGCAAACGTTGTTCTGCCATATAAATTATTCATACATATATTTTTGGTATCTTTAACCGTTTTCGCAGCGCACGCAATGGAAGCCCTCAAGGATGAATAATTTTCCCCGTTTTTCTTTTCACATATTCCATTATTTCTTCGCTTCTAATAGTTGCATCGTGATGTTATATAGCCTAAAGCTTTCCTAGATAAATGGTCTATTCAACACAAAAATAAGTTTTCAATTCGAACCAGTAGTTCCTGAGATTAGCGCGTTCAAACAAACAAACGAACTCTTCAGCTTTATAATATTAGTATAGATATTTATGCGTAGCTAAAACTATTTAATGTTTTATTTTAAATAATATTCATTTTTAACAGATTGTGTCAAGTCAATGTCATCGAGAACCATTCATGGGACCTGGCGCATTGAGTCCTTTTGGTCAAGCAAGAGGTTTTGAAGGATTTGGAGCCTTTGACAGCACACCCTTCGGCTCGGGTCGATTTACCCCATTCGAAGGAATGCCACCAATGATGTCTCCTTCTGGTCTCGCTGCGTCTTGTGGAGGAGGTCTATCGGTAACAAGTTCCTCCCCAATAACTCCGACTGGACTGACGGTGGATTCACAAAACGCTATTGAAGGTACGTGTCCATATTTTTTTTGTAACTAGGGGAAAAATTCTGCCTAGGACCATCAGGGGTGTTGTAAGGGTAGCGACCCCGGTGTGTCAGACTCCTACTGACTAAAAACCCACGGGATCTCTTTTAATTGCTCCACCCGGGCCTGAGAATCCAAATCTAGGTGCAAAAAGCTTTGTTGAGGCTACCACTCTACGAGCAGTGGGAGTTTAGAGTCCCCTCCTCCTCCAAAACCTCTCTGCCTCCCTTTCATCCCAGCATCAGACTTTCTCAAGTGTACTGGCCGATACGTGTCCAGGTTATAAGATCATAAGATTTCAAGTAGGTCTAAAAGATATTGACAAAGATGTAGTAATTTTAGATGAATTATTTAAGAAATTTTTAAAATTTATTTTGTTAATACGTCTTTAATCATCGGACTACATGCTACATTTGATGGGTTTTTAAAATATCTGGACAACAAATTGTATTTACCTTTTTTATATATTTCTACAGTGGAAATAATTTTAATATACTTTATTCTGATTTTTTTTTTTGTTAATTCGGTGGAAATCTTCGTGAACTATCACGTGTGTATTGGATTTTTACCAACTAAAGCCCCTGGAGTATTACTCATCTCATCTGCTGGGGCTAAGGAAAAGGCAGATCCAGCATCCTCAGCTTCCGGCGATGTCTAGCCTTTCTCAGACCACTATTTACTATGTTGTAAGAGAAATGCTGTAAAAGACCACCTCCTGTTCTCCTCATTGCCTTGAAGCGGTACGTGGGCACACATCGCGCACCTCTTGTGTCTGGATTCTGAATATTTAGTTTACCTACTTATATCTTATCATTCTTCAAGCATGCTGTTAATAGCATTGAAAATTTTGTTTTATTTCCTATATCTAAAATTATTATGGAATTTTCTGCTAGCTAGTTAGGAAACTTTATTGTTAGTTTAACTTTTGTTACCCCCAGATGTGATCGGGGTCAATAATAGAAATTGTTTTACAGGTCCTGTGATCATTAGTGGTCAGATGCCTTTCCTAGGAACGGTTGCTACAGACAGCGTGTTTTCCACTGCTGGAGTAGGTGCTGTGACATATGGATGCGGCGATGGTACAATTGGAATCACTGCGGAGACTCCGATAAATTTGGCTTCCCCAATGTCTCCAAATTTAGGTTACGGGCTTCCTTTCAACGGCTCACCGAATCGACCTGGATTAGGCAGAAGTGGCATTTACTAGAATAGTGTAGCTTTAAAATAAATTATTAAGTTGTAAATAAATTTGATTATAATGGTATCACATTGTGTTTAAACTTACAATTTCTGTCCCAAGCTCTCAAATCCACAATTTCAACAGAATCTATTAAAAATGCTCATGTCACAATAATACAAATTAAATTATTATTATTTTTTTTTACACTGGGTCGACATAGTGACTACAGTGCACCTGATGGTAAGTACAGTGTAGTCCCAAAACGAAAGCTACCATCAAAGAATGAACATCCATTGATAGTCACCGTCGTCATGTTGGTACACATATACCACGATGAAAGGTCTCTAGATGTATAAATTACTGGTTACATACAAGCTGATCCCGAAACGCGACAGGCCAATGCGAGTCACTATGACGGCCTTTACACTAGTGTACTGTGGTCATCACCATCAGTTCGGGCAATTGCTCTACCACCAAATTAGTTACTAGATCAATAGTTTTAAAATATCTATCTAATAAAATATCGTCTATTTTCTTGTCAAGTATCAATTTATATTTAATTTACTTCATAATTTATGTAAGTGAAAATACACAAATGTTTTTCTTTAAATTCAAAGAATAAATATAATTTGCAGTAAGGACGACTATTTGTAATTTTATAAAGATCGCACCATAACATAATAGCGCTTATTTGGAGAGGCCTATAATTAGCATTGGACTAGGGTACGCTAATGATGAAAGAAAGAAAATTAAAGTCCGAGTGGTATTGCTGCTTGGTTGATCTTTATTCCTCAATGATGTGTGTATATTCAAGTATTTACAAGTAGGCACCGGCGCATCCGCATCCGCATCCACCAAATCCGTAATCCCCATATCCCAGGCCAGCGCCGTAGCCAATACCAGCGCCGTAGCCGATACCAGCGCCGTAGCCGAGACCAGCACCATAGCCGAAACCAGCACCGATAGGACCCTCGGCGGTGATGCCGACAGCGCCGTCACCGCAACCGTAGGAGATAGCACCGGCTCCAGCAGTGGGGAACACTCCCTCAACACCAACGGTTCCGAGGAACGGCAAGTTGCCGGCGACACCTACACAGCCCTCGTACACGTTGTCAGAGGCGACAGCGAGACCGACTGGAGGGATGGCAGAGGCACTGGCGACGCCGAGACCGCCGCCGTAAGAAGCGCCAAGCCCACCAGCAAGACCGATGCCAGCACCGTAGCCGTAGCCTCCGTAGCCCAGACCGTCATAGCCCCAGCCAGCGCCGCAACCACCGAGACCGGCACCCCAACCACCCCAACCACCGAGACCGGTACCCCAACCGCCCCAACCACTGAGACCGGTACCCCAGCGCCCCACACAGTTACCAGCAGCGTCCTGGGAATCGAAATTGATAATGAAGAAACAAATAAAACAGAAGAAATTATGAATGCCGGAATAAGATCCAAGATTATGGACTTACCTGGAGTAACAGTGCAGAAGCACAAAGAACAAGAGTGGCAATGGCGTTCATTGTTTAAGATCTGAAGGCAGGCTTTAGAATGAATCTTGTGATTACTGGATTTCTTTTTATACCAATCAATTTAGACAAATCATCCCAATAAACAAAAATCTTCATTCTAAGTACACAAATATAACTTAAAATGCTATGGTCACGTTTAAGAATTTCAAACTAATTATTGAGTAATTCGTAAGATTTGTTTGTACGTGAAATATCAACAATTGACTAGAATCAGAGGACAATTAACCTTCAAAAGTTGAGAAATATAAAATATTAATTCATATAAAAGGCTTCAGCATTATTACTGAATTATTCTGACTTAGTACCTCAGTCTACACAATCAAACTATGTCTACTTTTACTTTCTTGCTGCTCTGCATCCAGGCTTGCCTGATCCAAGTAAGTTGAATTATTAGCTTCTTCTAAATGACGACCTGGCTTGTGCTTGATCTCAACTTCGTCTAATGGATAATGATAATGAGATCGATAATGAAGAGCGAACGTTCAAACACACACATCTTTTTTAAGATTCTCATGTCATGATAGGAATACAGACGCAGGAAGCGAAATATTGCCATCTGAATAAAATTTCTACTTTTTATACAAGCGTCGCCAAATTTGAGACCGACTACGTTACGGTTGTAGGTCTTTTTTTGGTAACCCAGGGGACATCCTCATGGATCGTCCGGGGCCAGTGAGGGCCGCCTCTCGGTATGCCGGACTCCTACCAACTAAAACCCCTGAGGTGCTTTTTTAGTCGCGTGTGCACCAGCTCCCGGGTGTACCGAGGACTTCCAAAAGGGCTGGTGCGCGATCCACCCTGTGGGTTTCTCCACAATCGGGAGGGGCACGGTTGTAGGTCTGTGGAAACACAAAATTTTACAGATAACTGGAACCACATAAGATAATTCCACAATTTTAATATTTTTACTATTAATACTAATGTGTTGTATACATGTCAGAATGTTACCGAGCTTTTTTTTTTCTTTTTTTTTTTTTACTTGGGGAAAATCCTCATAGGACCGTCCCGACCGCGAAGGGTTAGGCAGCCGGGGTGTGCCGGACTTTTACCAGCTAAAAACCCCAAGGTGACTACTTCTGCGAATTAGTGGGGACTGCGGGTCCTGTAATCAAATCGCCGCAGCCCCACTACGCCGCGCCTGACAGGCACAATCACGGGGGGAGACGCCACCTCCCCCGATATCACCTAGTATATTTCAGCAGAGCGCGTCACAACGCACCGCCGTCTTCTCGGGGGTTGCTGACCGGTCGCTCAGAGCCCCTACCCTGAACAGCCACAACCCCTAAGACATGTTACCGAGCTGTGCCAACCCTCAAAACACAAGATAAAGTTTTTATATGTTTATTAGAATGTGTACAGCCAGTGCGGCTGCGGTTTCGGTCGCGGCTACGGCGGTCTGGGCTACGGAGCCGGCTGGGGCGGCTGCGGCTTAGGCGGATACGGCGCTCTCGGATATGACGGTATCGGATACGGCGGTCTCGGTTACGGCGGTCTCGGCTCCGGCGGTCTCGGCTACGGTCTGGATGGATACGGCATTGGCGAGTACGGAGGTGCCGGCATCGGTAACGTGGCTGTCGCTGGTGAGCTCCCCGTCGCCGGTACCACCGCTGTCGCTGGACAGGTCCCCATCATCGGCGCCGTTGGCTTCGGTGGCACCGCTCACGCTGGTGGCTGTGTTGCTATCACCGGCAGATGCGGAGGCGGATGCGGTTGCGGTTGCGGATACTACTAAGAAGGAATATCAACGATTTTATCGTGATTAAAATACAGGAACCGATGAAACAAATAAATTGATGGCAAATAAATTCTTTTTTTATTTACATTACCTAACATACTGAGATTTTGAATAAAAGGACATTCAAATGACTTAATTTAACAATCATGAACTATTTTAAATTCTAAATATAAATATACAGTATAAAACAAAGTCGTTCTAGTAACTCAATAAAATTTACAACTTAAGAACGTATTGACCAATTTCAATGATTTTTTGGATCATTTACTTCCAGAATAGTAGTAGGGTTCGATAAAAGTTAAACATAAAATTAATTGTTTGTCAGACAGTACACAATTCCCCCTGTCAGCTAGTAACTATTAAAATGCGTTAATTAAAACCGTTATTAAAATTTCCCCCTTACTTTTGCAGTAAAAGAATTCTTATATTATTTGTTATTATGATGCACTCGATTATTACCATACCCATTTTGCATCATTTCAGGTTTAAAATTTCAATTCAATTCACATATAGATTTTTGTATAATTTCTTTTTATTTACAAGCGACTTTTTAAAATCTTTTTGACGTTAAAAGAAGCTGATTATTTTTAAGTGGATTCTCAAATAATTCTAGTTAAAATATCACTATTTAAGAGGTCAAACGAGGTTTGGGAGATCCTATGTCTTTAAAATTAGATTTTGTTTAGAAGGAACTAAATCAATTACCTTTTAAAACAATTCATTGCCATTTCACGTTTCTAGAATAACTTGTATCTGTTGCTGCATGATACACAATGTTAATCACAGTGTAGTTTAAAAATAAATCGCAGTACTGTGGCACAATAATCGAGAATCAAGAAACCCAAGAACCAATATAGATCCTATGATTTTAGTAATTTTAAGAATAATGTTTACTTAAAAGTGTTATCACAGTTTTCTTTTTTTTTACACTGTTTCGACATAGTGACTACAGAGTACCTGATGGTAAGTACAGTGTAGTCCAAAAACGAAAGCGACTATCAAAGGATAAAATCCATTGATAGTCTACATCGTCATGTCGGCCCGCATATACCACGACTGAAGGTCTCTAGGTATATGAGCTACTGGATATACACAAGCTGATCTTGAAACGCGACAAGCCGAAACTGGTCACTATGACGAGCTTTACTCCCATGTACTGTGGTCGCGATCCAGACGGGCACCGGCGCCCTACCACCTCGGTACTGCTCGTTTAGCAGCACCCAGGAATCACGTGTAAGGAAACTAGGGTAAAGCCTATGGACGCGAGCAGCTTCGACTCTTTTGTTTTTTTTTTTTTTTAAGCGGACTAAGTACTGATTGCCGGGAAAGGCATTTTCAGCTCAACCGGGCTTAGGGGGGGGAGCTTCGACTCCCAAAACAGTTCTTTAAATAGGCCTGAATATAATAAAAAGAATGTAAAATGCCGATCATTCTTATTATCAGAAGACGTCTGATCATTTTGCAAGGTCGGAACGAATAAGGTTGATTGATTAACATTTCCCAAAGATAGTTGATCAACTATATCGTTATCAATATATTTCTTCCAATTACATATTATCATGTAACATATTTACAACAGATTTATTATGGTAATCACAAAATCACAACGTATAAAACGCTGCGCGGGGCTTTTAAAGTCATTCGTGAGTAGTATTTTCAACCACACAAAAATGACTGCCAAATTAAGTTTGCAAGCCATCGTGTCATCGGCACTGATAATCGTAAGTTTCTTTTGTTCAATATTATAAAATACTTTAGATTTTTTTTTAAATTATTATTTATAGACGAACGCTTGATCTCAATTACACCTGGTGGAAGGCGAAGATTAGGCTAATCGAATAAATATCGATACATCGATATTTTCAATACAATATATCGATATTTTTGGGCGGTATATTTTATAATGATATATCGACATATCGATACAAAATATCCAGTATCAAAAATTGTATCGAAAACGATTTTTTTTTAATTTTTATGATAGTGAAGTCGCTGAAATCTGAAACTGTAAAAGATAGGACCGAACGAAAAAAAAAACTATATTGTCTATGACTGTTGAGTAATGTTTTGTTACGTTGTATGTATTGACTTCTGAATTTGTTGCATGTATATTATTTGCCGCCATTTATTTATGTATTATTTATTTTTGTATGATATCTTAAATAGGTCTTAAAGTTAGAAGATAGCCTTTTAGTTCTTGATATTTTTGTAATTTTGTCTAATAAAAATGAATACTAGTAAAATACTTTCGTGTTTATTGAGATTTAATCGATATATCGATATTTTTCCTTCGATATATCAACGCCGATATTGATATGTTAATAAATATCGATATAACGATATTTTTTTTCATTTTCGACATCCCTAGCGAAGATGAGTTCGACGATGAAACGCGATCGCCTAGCAAATGCCTATTCACTCTTCTACGTATATATATATTCTAGATATATTAAAACATTCTCATTGTAACTATTATTATTCTGGAAAGCACCATCGATGTGTTTGCTGATAGTCTGCCAGTCTTTAAAACTAAAGTTATCAGATGGTTGAGGGACAAGCAGATGTGTGGGTGTATTATTTTTTTCTTGTTTTTCTTATTGTATTTTCACTCTAGTTGACTTTTTGTTATTATTAATATGTTCATTTATGAGTCCTAGAATCGTTGAAGTTTCTGATGCACGATGTGGTATCCTAAACGGCGCAACATTTTAATGCTATTTTTACTTACTTGCTTGCTTGACTGTTTTTTATTGTTGTGTAGTGTGTTGACCACTGGCCACCCTTAATATTAAAAAATAAAATTCAAATAAATAAATAGTTTTAGAGGACTGACTTACGAACCTTGCCTTGGTAACCCGGGGGAAATTCCTAACCGACCTTCAGGGGCCAGTGGGGGCCGCCCCCCGCTGTGTCGAACTTGCACCGATTAAAACCCCCTGGGTGTTCTTTCTCCCGCCTGCTGAGTGCCAAGGGCAAGCCCGAGCCATCTTCCTCGTTATCCAGCGACGTCTAGCCTTCTGCAGGCCCCGCCTTGCAGACTTGGCAGAATATTATTACACCCTAAGCTAATTCACGGTCTTTTATTATGAAGAATTTATATTCTCTTCACGATATCGTGAGGAGGAGATATAAATGATTAAATTCTCAAGACGAAATTCTTTCCACTGCTTCTTGAATTAAAGTATAACTATCGATGTTTACTCTATAACGGATTTTATATTTATTTCAGAGTGCTTTAAGTCAATGTATCGGTAGAGAAGCCATCATTGGAGCTGGACTTCCAGGAGCTTTTGCAGGACCCTGGTCTTACGATGCTGTAGCGCCCTTCGATATGCCATACGGGCCAGGGTGGGCTCCTGCTGGCTGCGGTGCTGGAGTAGGTGGATTTGGTGCGCCGTATGGCTTCGAACCAGCCGCGAGCTACGGAGGTGGTCTTGCCGTGACCAGCACGTCTCCAATTGCTCCAACAGGACTAACTGTGACGTCTGAGAACGCAATCGAAGGCGTGGTGGCAGTGAGCGGGCAGCTGCCGTTCCTGGGCGCCGTGGCTACTGACGGCGTGTTCCAGACTGCCGGCGCTGGTGCCGTCTCCTACGGCTGCGGTGACGGAGCCGTCGGTATAGTGGCGGAGGCTCCTATCGCCCCTGCTGCTCATGGATACGGACCTGCTCTAGGTGTAGGCATTGCAAACAATGGATTCACAAGTCCTGTAGGCTACGGCGGTTGTGGCGGATATGGACCTTATTTTTAAAGCTCTATTTAAGTTATTAAATTTATTAGAATATTACTTAGTTTTGTTTAAATTTCTTCATGTACCCCTACTTTAAGTTTTAGAACATAAGCAGCTTGGGATTTGTTTGTTTTAACGTTTTTTGAAGCTAGAAAGTAAGCTCTACTAATAGTTTCTAATTCATGTTGTTGCATAGATCACTTGTTAAAAATTACATAGTTATAAATTTAAGATGACAGAAAACAAAAACAAATAATATAAAGAGCAAATTGAATTTGTAAAATGCAAAAATATATTAAAAAAAAGAAAGTGACTTTCTACAAAAGTTCTAGTATATTAATTATTCGTAATAATTCACATGGTATCTATTAATTGGATTTACAAGAAATTTCAATATTAATAGAGACAATGCAAAAATTTAAAAGACTTTTTGCTAACGGCCATTTCCTACATTTTTATTAACTTTGTATCGTAATCAAATATGGGTGTGCGGGTACTTTTGACAATGTTTTGGCAACACCGTACGGGTTGTCAATTGTATTTTCACTCGCTCGACCCATCCGCTGAGTAACGACATAATCATACAAATATTCATTTTCCAAAAAAATCGGATTCCAAAGTATACAAGTATGCTAAGGGGAGATCCTTGAAGACTCCAGTTTCCTAAAGGAGAAGCAGGGCCTTCTGAGGAGTTGGCGAAGTGTTGATCGCGGTAAGTGAAACCGTACATACTTTATGAAGTCAAATATGGTGTGTAGTAATTACACTATTTATAATTTATTTTAGTAAATAATTTTAAATTTACCTTTATGGATATGATGAAGAAATAAAATAAAATTCAGATTTTATTTGCTGCATTTAATCATGTCAGGTTCATCATTAACTTGGTCAATAGTAGTCATGGGAGTTAGTAGCCGCAGCCGCATCCGCAACCGCCAAGGCCGTAGCCGTACCCGGCGCCGTAGCCGAGACCACCGTAGCCGAGACCAGCTCCGTAGCCAAGACCAGCACCGTAGCCGTAGCCAGCACCGATGGGACCCTCAGCGGTGATGCCGACAGCGCCGTCACCGCAACCGTAAGAGATGGCACCAGCTCCAGCAGTGGGGAACACTCCCTCAACACCAACGGTTCCGAGGAACGGCAGGTTGCCGGCGACGCCTACGCAGCCCTCGTACACGTTGTCAGAGGCGACAGCGAGACCGACGGGGGGAACGGCAGAGGCGCTGGCGACGCCAAGACCGCCGCCGTAGGAAGCGCCAAGACCACCGGCAAGACCGATGCCAGCACCGTAGCCATAGCCGCCGCAACCACCGAGACCGGCGCCCCAACCACCCCAACCACCGAGACCACCGCCCCAGCGGCCCAAGCATTGACCAGCAGCGGACTGCAGATTAAAAATTCCAAATTACATAACTTTAATATAACCATTTCGATGAATTTTAATTTGTAAGAAAACCACTTACCTGGATCAGCGCAGTAGCGCAAAGGACAAGGACGATTTTAGCGTTCATTTTAGAGGAAGGCGTAAGGTTAGAGTGATCTCAACTGGTCAAGTTGATAGTTTTATACTGTCTTTAATCAACTCTTTTGACCAGAGCACGTGTCAATTAAACATTAGATTCAAACAGTATTCCGAGTCAAATAAAATTGTTTATTTTCTCACGTCTTTTTGCAATTAATTGATTTTCTTGAGCAATATGAGAGATTGGCTGAAATTAGTACGTGGTTCTCTCATGATTTATTGAAATATGCTCTTGATTTGATTAAATTACAAGGACAGAGGTAGTTACACAATTCGCTATGAATTGAAAATTTATGATAATACAGACATATAAAAGCTGATCCTGATTGCTTACTCATTACTCTGACTTAGCAAGTTGTCAGCTCTTCCAATTATGTCTACCTTCGCTTTTCTGTTGCTCTGCATTCAGGCTTGCCTGATACAAGTAAGTAATTTATACTTAGTTTTTTCTATAGCAAATTTTGCAAGGAAATTTACTAAATAAAATTCCTTTTGCTTGCCAGAATGTGTACAGCCAGTGCGGCTGCGGCTTCGGTCGCGGCTACGGCGGTCTGGGCTACGGAGCCGGCTGGGGCGGCTGCGGCTTAGGCGGATACGGCGCTCTCGGATACGACGGTGTCGGATACGGTGGTCTCGGCTACGGCGGTCTTGGTTATGGCGGTCTCGGCTACGGTCTGGATGGATACGGCATTGGCGAGTACGGAGGTGCCGGCATCGGCAACGTGGCTGTCGCTGGCGAGCTCCCCGTCGCCGGTACCACCGCTGTAGGAGGACAAGTCCCCATCATCGGTGCTGTTGGCTTCGGCGGTGATGCTATCGCTGCTGGTGCTGTCTCCATCGCCGGCAGATGCGGCGGCGGATGCGGATGTGGATGCGGATGTGGGTCCGGATACTATTAATAACAACATAAATGTGACTTGACCTCGGTTTGAGAACGAAATGGATAATAAACAAACAGCAAATTATTTTTAATTTTATTCATGATTATATCTTGAGGAAAGGCTCTCCCCGAGTTTAGCCACCCATACTTATGATTACACCCATTTATAGCAAATATTTTAGACAGGCATTCGACTACCTGTATTTCTATACTATATGGTATAGTGATATTATCCTAAAAGAGAACTACGTCTGAGAAGTCTAAAAGGTATATAAAAAAAAAGATTGTGTCTACTTCATACCTTGAGAAAATACAGTTTTAAAACCACCTCATTTATTTATTGATTGTCTTTAGGGTAATCCCGATTGACTAGGATATATTATCTGTATAGTTTTCATATAAAAAGCAAATAGCCCTCTCGTGTGTTTAAACGTCAAACAAATTGTGAGGTCTAAAAGAAAAACTATGCCTGGGAATTGACTTCATGACATCAGTTAAGACTTAATAACATTATGATTTACTATAAAAAAACATATAAATCTATTCTAAAATAAGCATTACAGGTGAGAATATATTTTTTTTACTTAAAATAACTGCAATACTAAATTATGGAGAATGACAATCGGCAATTTTAGACGGAAAATGTTATGTCTGAGAGTCTAGAAAAATCTTTTCCGTTGGCACTCACGGAAAAGGTATCTCTAAAATGTATGCTTACAAAATGACGGCCTGATAACGCAGTTTGTAGTGACCCAACTTTCGATGCTAAGGTCCTGGGTTCGAGTCCCGGCAGTGGTAAACTTTTCTGTGATGAACAGATAGATTAGTTTGTCACGAGTCATGGTTCTATATATGTATTTAAGTATGTATATCTTTGTCAAGTACTCATAGTACAAGCGCAAGCTTAATTTGAGACTAGGTCATTGTGTGTAATTGTTAGTAAATATTATTATTATAAAATAACAAGTTGACATATTTTTTTCTCGATATAAGTATTTGTTAATGCCGTGGGAGCCCTTCACAACTACACCAGGCCATAAAGAAGAGCATTTTGGGTGCGACTTACGGGTTGGGTGGCAACGCAAGGGCACCCTCGTGGATATAGACCTCGACTTGGGCTGCCAGCCAGAATAATTTATTTATTTATTTACTCTTTACGGGGTTGCCAGTGGCCCGGCACAATAATTCATTTACACAATACATATACACAGTTACAATCAAAATATACAGTTCCTATTAAGGCATCCACAACGTACGTCAGAGTGGCCTGTTTATTTATACTGTAATAATGATATTTAATTATAGTAATAACTAGCTGTCCCGTCAGACCTTGTTCTGCCCTATTTCTCTAAAACAAAGTCACATTGTTTATTTTAATGTTAATAGCTTCCCGTCGGCTATTTTTTGAAAATTGTATGAAGGAACCTGGCCTTAATGTTATATGTATAAAAATTGACAAATACTGACATTAATATTTATACGTCACTCAATTGTTTTGCCTTCCCGGAACCCGTCCACTAACATTTAAACTTTGTGGCATGGTGTTAAAGTTCAAATTGACTTTTAAATATTATTACGAATTTTTTATATGAGAATATAGAAAAGTGTTGTTTTTAGAGTTTTTCAGACAATTTTATTAATTTTCTCTCCGTAATAACCTTCCCCAGACTTCAATAAACACAACAAAAAAAAAATTTGCCAAATCGGTTCCGCCGTTCTCGAGTTTCGCGCTTATACACATTTAACGATTTAAAAAAAAATAAAGATAATATAATAATATGTTTAATTTTATTATTATATTATACATTTATTATAATAATAATTAACCTGTTGGTGATCTATTAGCGTTTCGGGAGTGACTACATTGATAAGAAACGCCGAAAACCACAAACTTAAGGCTGCAAATGGTGACACGTTATGTTAATTTCATACGTTTGTACTTTTCCACTAGAGATGTAATTAATGAAATATAAATTTATACATATAAACCTACTTTCAAGCGCTTTTGACTCATCAAAAACAAAGTAAAGTGAATCTACCACGGGTTCAGAAAGCACAATCTATCTAGAAGTTCCGGCAAGAAACTCTGCTAGATGCTCTTAAAAAATGCCCCGTGAAAGAAGTTGTTTACATTAAGACCACGCACTTTTATCATTGAAACAGTTGGCTTGTCGAATAAATATCGATACATCGATATATCGGTATTTTCAATTCAATATATCGATATTTTTGGGCGATATATTTTGTAATGATATATCTATATAAAATATCCAGTATCGAAAATTGTGTCGAAAACGATATTTTTTTATTTCTTATGGCAGTGAAGTCGCGAAAATCTGAAACTGTAGAAGATAGAACCGAACGAAAAAAAAAGAACTATATTGTCTATGACTGTTGAGTATTACGTTTTGTTACGTTGCATCCATTGACATCTGAATTTGTTGGATGTATATTATTTGCCGCCATTTATTTATTTTTGTTTGATATCTTAAATAGGTCTTAAAGTTAGAAGATAGCCTTTTCGTTCTTGATATTTTTGTAATTTTGTCTAATAAAATGACATACTGGTAAAATACTTTCCTGTTTATTGAGATTTGATCGATATATCGATATTTTTCCTTCGATATATCGACGCCGATATTGATATTTTAATAAATATCGATATATCGATATAACGATATTTTTTTCATTTTCGACATCCCTATGAAACAGTCATTGATGGAATAATAACCCTTATTCTGCAATTCAGTTTCAATAGTTTTTTTAAATTTCAATGGTGATGCCGCTGTGATATCTTTAGGTATTGTATTGTATAAGCGAATACCGAGCCCCATGTATCTTCTTATGCCGGTAATTAGGTAGCACGAATATGTGTTTATTTCTAGTATTAACATCATGAATATCACTACTCGCTAAAAATAATGTTTAAATTAATAATAAAATATTAATTTTCTTATATGGGCTTGACAAAGTAACTACAGTACATCTGATGGAAAGTGGAGTGAAGTCCAAAAACCACAGCCACTATCAAAGGATGGAATTTAATTGAAATTAGTTTCATCATGTTGGCACGAATTAAAGTTTTTTTTTCATTAGGCTCCTGTAGAGAGAGAGTGAGATCTTATAATATAAAAATGAATCGCAAAATGTGTTGATAAGCGCGAAACTCGAGAACGGCTGAACCAATTTGGCTGATTTCTTTTTTGTTGTGTTTGTTGAAGTCTGGGGAAGGTTATTACGGAGAGAAATATTAAAAAAAATTGTCTGAAAAAGTCTAAAAACAACACTTTTCTATATTCTCATACAAAAAATTCGTAACAATATTTAAAAGTCAATTTGAACTTTAACACCATACCATAAAGCTTAAATGTTAGTGGACGCGTTCCGGGAAGGCAAAACATTTGAGTGACGTATAAATATTAATGTCAATATTTGTCAATTTTTATATATATAGCATTAAGGCCAGGTTCCTTCAAACAATTTTCAAAAAACAGCCGACAGGCCAATAGTTTTTGCCAGAATAAAATCTGACGGGGAAGCTATTAACATTAAAAAAAAACAATGTGACTTTGTTTTAGAGAAATAGGGCAGAACAAGGTCTGCCAGGACAGCTAGTAATAAATAAATAGTATTTATTAGAAAACCAAAGACAAAGCAGCACATTAAAGCCAGCTGACACTCAAACTAGAACTATCTATATCTTGGATGTCAGCATATTTCACACAATATGTTACATCCAGTTTATATCCGCAGCGTAGCTCCAATCTTAACTTCAAACAATACACTTTACAATAATATTAAACCATAGGAACATTTATTCGGGTAATAGTTCCTCAGTGTCATTATATCCCAGATTCAACAACCAATCCCTCAGCTTCGTCTTACATTCGTAATTAGATACATTCAAAATATTTAATGTATGGTTAACCCTCTTGTAAGTCCTTGAACTAAGAATCCAAAATTGTTTCTCTACAAAATTAGATTTATGAATAGGCAAAGGGTAAACATATCTCATCCTATAAGGTTTCCTTTTACTATCTGTTCCTGTGAGGACCATTTTATGTTTGCGAAGGGCAAGTTTCGGGACAAAGAGCTGTCTTATTGTTAACATATGTTTGTTTTTTTTTTCTTTGTTATATTTGTTATTCGTTTTTTGTTCTTGTTTTGTCGCTTAACTTGATTTTTATTTTAATTTTTTTTAATGGAAATTAGCTGGGCTATGTACAATTTTTGTGTATTTTGTATTTGTTTATATATTGTTGTATGTTTCGAAGCAAAAAAAAATCGAGTAGTCGTAGATTTGAATCCCGGTATGTACTTTTTGGTGTTTCCAGATTACGTACGGATTTACCACTTGCTCACCGATGACGAAAAACATCATGAGGTAACCCGCATGGCATCTAATAGAAACGTCATGTGTTCTAGTGCTGTGAGAACGGCGATCAGCCGCGCTACTGGTCACGTTGGGCTAGAGATATAAGCGCAAAGTGTATACAACCACGAATGTACCTCTGCTCAACCAGTAAGGCATATAGCGTAACGATATAATATGATTGCAAACTACTTTAGTATGTTTTTCTTGTGTTTTTGTTAAATAGCAAATTGTTGGTTGCACACATTGATCTAGTCTATATTATATTTTATTTAGTATTCTACATTTTTGTATACTACATAGTCACGCCAAAAGGCGCAACTCCAGAACAGCAATAAAATTAATAATGTAAACGCACCGAATCCCCAACGCCACCTGGCGAACATTCATTCATACTTCTACTTCTTAACGTTCTCGCATTTTAAACCAAACTCCACATCGCATTCTTTTAAAACTTAATAACATCGGATCGCATCCTTTCATTATAATCGCATCGAATAATCCTTCCAAACTCGCAACACACAACACAACTGCTCAAAAACCATACTTCACATTCGCGTTAAAATACATACATAGTGAGTGGTTGTAAAGTGCCTGGAATACTGCTGCTCGGTAAGTACTATTCTCATTGTCTCAGTTATCGCAATTTTCTTTTTATTTATAAATCATCCCGCCTATGAGGGTGCATTTTGTGCAACGGCATAAGCCAATAACTTATTCCGGCCCGCGTACTACTTAAAAGTATTCTATGTACTTATTGTCATACTAAATAAATAAATAAATAAATACTTGTTTATTGTAGGGAACGGATCTAATATTGAAATAGTACCGTGACGTCCGCGCATCGGTTCCCCTGAGTGTCGGCTGACAATCAGCGCTGGATGGCGCGTGCAGCGTCGCCCAGCACACGCTGAGCCGAGAGCTCTTTGAGACGGGTAGCAGCACACAGGATACATGATGTGATGTTATGTATTCTTTCATTGTTGTTTTTATATAAATATGTTTGTTGTTTTGTTTCCTTTGCCTCAATAAACTTTTTCTTTCTTTCTTTCTTTTAGTTCCAAACTAAAGGTACACTACGAATTTTGAAAGTCGCTGCCCGGTAACCGGCTGAATCTAAAACGCGAAAATCAGAGGCGAATCATTACTATGGTTTTTGCACTGTTTTGGTTTATAATGTCCTGTATTTGTAATTTACAGTGTATCAAAAATACAAATAAAATTAATTAAGTTTATACAGAGGTTTTTTTTATTACAGATAGGCTTGCACTTGTCCTCAATCTCACCTGCTGGAAAGTGATGATGAGGCCGACGATGGAGCGCGCTCACCCAGCAAATACCGATTCACTTGACGTTTAAAGATTCCCATGTTATAAGGTGTTAGAGCAACAGACGCGGGAAGCGAATTCCACTCCTTGGCGGTTCACAGCAAATAAGTGGAGGGGAATCGCCTTGTATGAGCAGCTGGAACGTCAGCCCCATATGTGTGTAAGCCCGTACGGCGCGCAGTCAATTTATGGCAGAAGAGGGAGTAGAAAACTGTATTATACAACTCAGCCGCACACTTTCCAGAGTATAGTCTATTTTAGTCACTTGTTTTTATCGTTTAAATTGATTAAAGGCTATAAATAAAAAAGCATGATATTTATTTGCAGCACGGTCGTTGTTTATTTATTGCAAGTTTATTTTTAAGTTCAGATCATAAAGATGTTTAGATGCATCCGCATCCGCCGTAGCCGTACCCGGCGCCGTAGCCGAGACCACCGTAGCCGAGACCACCGTAGCCGAGACCAGCACCGTAGCCGTAGCCGGCACCGATGGGACCTTCAGCGGTGATACCAACAGCGCCGTCACCGCAACCGTAGGAGATGGCACCGGCTCCAGCAGTGGGGAACACTCCCTCAACGCCAGCGGTACCGAGGAAAGGCAAGTTGCCGGCGACGCCTACGCAGCCTTCGTACACGTTCTCAGAGGCGACAGCGAGACCGACGGGGGGAACGGCAGAGGCACTGGCCACGCCGAGACCGCCGCCGTAGGAAGCGCCAAGACCACCGGCAAGACCGATGCCAGCACCGTAGCCGTAGCCGCCGTAGCCCAGACCGTCATAGCCCCAGCCAGCGCCGCAACCACCGAGACCGGCGCCCCAACCGCCCCAACCACCGAGACCACCGCCCCAGCGGCCCAAGCATTGACCAGCAGCGGACTGAAAAATATATCACGTAATTTCAAACCTGCCATAGAATGCGCAATTAATATTAAGTCAAGATGACATACCTGAATCACAACAGCAGAAGCGCAGAGAAGAAGAACAGCTTTGAAGGCCATGATGCAATTGTTGTTCTCACGTTTAACTTCAGAATGATCCAGTAACTCAATTGCAGGGTTTTTATACTGAGTCTAATTGTTTTACTATCCTTTGTGATTGTCCTCTATCACAATTTGCTTAGTCAGTACGTGATGTATGAAAAATGTGACACATTTTTCTCAATGACCTCGAATAGCGATTACAGTTTCTAATGATTGTTGTGGTACTTGTGCAATTTGTACGGCTCAGAGCACTATCGTTATGTCTCAAGCATGTGATTCTGTTTATCAAAAACAAAGTAATTAACGAAGCGACTGCAATTATTACGAAATTAGTATAATTAAGATAGAATTGAATTTTCTGTATAAAAACTTTGCTGCTGACTCCGCACATCATTCCGTCTCGGTTTACTAAGACAAAACAATTATGTCCACCTTCGCTTTCCTCCTTCTCTGCATTCAGGCTTGCCTGATCCAAGTGAGTTGCCATCAATATGTTATATTTTTAATTATGAAAATGTTTTAATTCTATACTATTGACTTAATGCTTTTTGTTCAACTCACCAATCATTGTCACAGAATACCATCTTCACAATGAGGTTCGGAGTTTAATGGGCAAATTTCGATCTCATGATCTGCTATTTACAACAGGAAATCTCAATACAATCCAATTTGTGATGGATTGAAACCGCTTCCGTCACCCTTGGCTTATTTTTCCTGTAATCTTACCTTCGAGCAAACTCATATTGGCATCATCTCCGCGTCCGCGCGGTATTTTCGCGTCCGTAGGCTTTACCCTAGTTTCCCTACATGTGACTCCTGGATGGTGCTAAACGAGCTGCAGCGAGGTGGTAGGGCGTCGGGGCCCGTCTGGATCGCGACCACAGTACATGGGTGTAAAGCCCGTCATAGTGACCAGTTTCGGCTTGTCGCCTTTCGGGATTAGCTTGTGTATATCCAGTAGCTCAAATACCTAGAGACCTTCAGTCGTGGTATATGTGGGCCGACATGACGATGTAGAATATCAATGGATTTTCATCCTTTGATAGTCGCTTTCGTTTTTGGACTACACTGTACTTACCATCAGGTACTCTGTAGACACTATGTCGAGCCAGTGTAAAAAAATAATCTTTGTACATGTCCAAAAATGGCTTCCATCTCAAGGCAGCCAATATTAGTTCTTTTTTTCGCTAGGCCACTGACAGGGCCTATACGTTTGAGATATCAATGGCAAAATTTATTGTAGACCGTCTTTTTTTGTTGTAAATACATTTCTCATAGACCTCTAGGGCAGCGGTGAGGGTCGCTCTCGGGTATGTCAGACTACTGCTGACTAAAGCCACCGAGGTGTTCCTTCGATCGTAGGTGTACCGAGCTGCGCGAAACGCCAGGGTGCACTAAACTACGATCCGACGTGCGATACGCCCTTTTAGAGGCAACGCCACAGTGTACAAGAGAGGTGTCTCTCCACCACCTAGTCCCATCAGTACATCAACGTCAAAGCCTTTTATTTCAGAAATTGTAATATTTATTTACAAATGTATATTTTGGGTATTTTGACCGGTGGTCGTGTGCGAGTTGATAAAAAGGCATGGATTTTGGCGTTTCAGTGTTTATTACCCTTTTTGACACACAGAACTGCGACGCACACGCACGTACTCTAGCCTTGGGTCACGGTAGTCGACTGACTTAGCAAGCATCCCTTGCGCGCGTGCACCCCTTACCCCTCGCGTCCCGTAACACCCTAACGACACTTTGGGCGTTTAACACAAGCACGTATCGGGCGGCGTCTACATGCTAGTATACTTTTCTTTTTTTTTCCAAGATTGAACAAACATACAAAATTGTTTTTTTTTGACCCATAATATCATCTCTCGAGCGATTATACATACTGTTTATAGTAAGTAATGTATTTCTCATAATATCTCTTAAATGGCATTTTTTTTCAATTATTTATTAACACGTTGAGCGCCACGCTGATTTTGAAGGCAATCCCGGTCAGGTCACGCGTGCCACTTAGAAGCCCTGTATTGTAGGGCAAATGTCTCTTCTCGCAGCAGAAGAGTGTTTACGTTTAGAACGAGACTTTACGTGACTGACAGCACTGAATGGCAAGTTAAAGTAGATACTCAGTGTAAGTCACGAGTGACTAACATAGCGCCATTGGAGTATTCCAGTGACTGACAAGGCGGTCAATGTGTTAAATTGAAGTGAATCTGATTCCGGCTCCTTATGATGTTTGTGATCGATAGTAGCTTTTAAAAGAAACGTTTAAATTATTATTATTATTTCCAGAATGTGTACAGCCAGTGCGGCTGCGGTTTCGGTCGCGGCTACGGCGGTCTGGGCTACGGAGCCGGCTGGGGCGGCTGGGGCGGCTGCGGCTTAGGCGGATACGGCGCTCTCGGATATGACGGCATCGGATACGGCGGTCTCGGCTACGGCGGTCTCGGCTATGGCGGTGTCGGCTACGGTCTTGACGGATACGGCATTGGCGAGTACGGAGGCGCCGGCGTCGGCAACGTGGCTGTCGCTGGCGAGCTCCCCGTCGCCGGTACCACCGCCGTTGGTGGACAGGTCCCTATCATCGGTGCTGTTGGATTTGGCGGTACCGCTGACGCTGCTGGTGCTGTCTCTATCGCCGGCAGATGCGGAGGTGGATGCGGATGCGGATGTGGATACTATTAATGAAAAATTGTACTACCGACCTGATTTCAATCTGACCTATATTCAGTAATGAGGCTAATAAAAAGCAATTATAAAATGTATTAATGACTTTTATGGTTTATTCATATGGTTATAGTAAGCTTTTCTCTTGATATCCTGTATGTGAACCCTATATGATGCCAGCAATTACAATGGCCATTTTTTCCTTCTTTACCCGCAGATAAATATAAAATTTTGCAGCGTGAGGGTAGTTCATTTACTTTTGATTAAATCTATCATTTATCTACTTTTTCCTTTTACTTTGTTTCTTCGATTTAATTTAATTATTTTAGTATTATTCGTTTACTTACTGTGTTGACTATTTAAGGAAATACATTTTATTTATTTATTTATTTATAAGTACATTTTGTTTTATTGTTTTCACTTACGCGGGCCGGGATAAGGTTTGACTTATGCCGTTGCACAAAATGCACCCTCGTAGGCGGGATGATTTATAATAAAGTTAATTGCGATAATTTGAGACAATGATATAAAGTACTTACCGAACAGCGGTATTCCAGGCACTTTACAACCACTCACTATGTATGTATTTTAATGCGAATGTGGAGTATGGTTTTTGAGCAGTTGTGTTGTGTGTTGCGAGTGTGAAATTGTTAATATGCGATTATAATGAAAGGATGCGATGCGATGTTATTAGTTTAAAAAAAATACGATGCGGAGTTTGGTTTAAATGCGAGATCGTTAAGAAAGTAAGAAGTGAAGAAAGTTCCCCAGGTGGCGTTGGGGATTCGGTGCGTTTACATTATTAATTTTATTGCTGTTCTGGAGTTGCGCCTTTTGGCGTGACTATACCGCCGGCTTTGAAAGGATCCCCTTTCGAAATAATAAAAAAATAAAAGTAAGAAATTTGAATGAATAAAAGCGAATATTGCGTTTGTGACATAAAAACTAGCGTAAAGAAAAATATAAAAATTAAAGCTAAACTTTAAATACTAAAATGAAAGAAAAGTTGCAAGTCACTGTGTCGGTAGCGAGCACAGTCTTATGATCGGTCTAGAGTAAAGACCGTCTGCGGTTTTCATGGTTGTAATGCGTACAACTCCATTGCGACCAGGATGACACTCCGTGGTTATACCTAGGTGCCACTGCAATAGCGGGACTTTGTCCTGCATGGTCACCACTACAGTATCAGTCTTAGTGGAAGCTGTCGAGATGTTCCACCTTTCACGGTCTTGCAAAGTAGATACATATGCTACGGACCACCGATTCCATAAAGATTGAATATTTTTATAGAGCAATTGATATCGCTCTAAGCGATGTGTCGGTTGGTCTTCTGCGTTCAACGCAACCGGTAAATATTGTATTGGCGTCAACGTTAGAAAATGTGAGCCAGTAAAAACTAAAGGCTCACGCGGATCTTGATTTAGAGTCGTACAGAGCGGGCGTGAATACACAACATTCTCTATTTTAAAGAGAATGGCGCGCATCTCCTCGTATACGAGGATCTGTGATCGTACTAATCTACATAAATGTGATTTGACTAATTTAATTGTCATATGGTGCAAATGCTTGGTCAACGTGGTAAATCGTTTAGTAAGTTGATACAACAGCAGGATGTAATCTGCTGGTATAATGGAGGAGGCGGCATAAATAACTTTAATTTCCAGAATTTTAAACGCGAGATTTTCTTTGTAATGTGTTATGGGCCAGTTCTTCTCGTCCAGGACTGTGCAACACGGGCTGGTAAACAATAGCAGCTGATCACATACTCGAGAGGGCAGTGATATACGAGATAAACAATCGTCTTCATTTATAGTACATACCAGGGATGTGGTACAATATTTTTGTATTTAATAATTGTATGTGCGAGACGCGGTTGGCGACAAAATTTTGAATGCGATGCGGGGGTGTGGCTATACAAGGATAGGCCACAGCGGTATTAGGAAATGTGAATATTTTTATTTTAAGGCGCGGAGTGTACTCTTTTAAAGATATTAGGTGAATATCTATAATAAAGTCGACGTTGAAATGTTTAATAGTGTTCAATAAATATTTAACTGCGGATTTCGCGAATGAAAAATCGGTGTTGTTATATCGATTTTTAAAATATGGATTTTTCTTAAACTCCTGTTCGAAGTTCTGAAAATACTTGCGAGCTTTGTATAATGAATCGTCTAAAGAGGTAGGATTTTCTTTGGACCGTAACACGACACTAAAACAACCTGAAAGAAAGCGATTAATTCTTGAGTTGTACAAATTTTTTGAAATGTTGTCTGGCGAGCGTCTGACAGAAATGTCTTTTATTATTTCGTGTGATTTATACAACTCTTCACGGTAGGTCCAATCAATAGGTCCGAGATGCGAAAATGTATCGATATTCGTATCGATATGTGAATTGCCCATCACTACGTACCCTAATGTGGTTCGGAACGCAGAGGGGAGGTGCGATTCAGCGATGATTTTTCCAGGTAAAAATTGAGTAAATAGTTTAGAACCGAGAAGAATCTCTACCTCTGACGGTCCAGAGAAGTCTTCATCAGCAGGTGGTAAATGATTTAAATAACCAAGCGAGCTGGTTTTGATTGGAGCGGTAGGTAAATAGCCGGTGATGCGGTCTAATACGAACAAATCGGTCGTATAAAAATGATTTTGGTTGATGCGGCTTGAGAATGTTATTTTAACTTTTCTCTGTGCGATATTTGAGTTGTTACTGAGACCTTTAACTATAGTTGTCCGATTTAGTTGATTGACATTTAAATCTAATTTTCGGCAACATGCGGCGGTTATAAAATTACTTTGTAATTCTGGTTCGATAATGAATCGACAGGGAATAGGTTTATCGTTGCGATCTAAAACATTAATTATAGCGGTTCTCAATATAATATTATTTTGCAGTTGAATAATTTGTTTATCAGAGCACGAATCCGTACAATCAGCTGATAAACATGCTACAGCGCTGTGAATGTCGTAGCTGTCGCGGCCACATGCTGAGTGGAATCGGGAGCGCTATAATCTTGGTGTGCGAGCGGGACTGAGCGAGAATGATTCAAAGCGCTGTGAGCTGGCTGCAGCGCTTGCGCTGGCGCTGGAATGGCACGGAACGATACTGTCTTATTATCTACAGACGGACTCGTTGTCTGCGACATATTATTTAATTTTTCTAAATGAATGAGTGAGTGATGTCGCACTCCACACGTTTTGCATACCATGTTACTATTGCATGCTTTCCATTCATGTTTAGAACTCAAACAATTTGTACAGTAATTATTGTCTTTAATAAATGTATATCTTTGAAGCGGTGAGAAGTTTAAAAATTGTTTACAAAAATACATTTGAGTATGAGATTCACTGCACAAAGAGCATGTAGTAATAAAATTTTCAGAATTTACGTTATAACTAGGGTTTAAATAAGTATGCGTAATTGTTGGAATAGTACAAGATTTTATTGGAATATTTAACTTAGGCGCGGGTATAAAATTCGATTGCTTAATTGATCGCTCATTAGTACGTTTGACGATTTTTGTTTGACTTTGATCGCCGTACAAATTAGGAATATTTTTCCGAGATAATTTGGCTAATGCAACAGTTGATGACGACATAACTTGGTCTCTTTGCGAGATAGAGGGTAGTAAACTCTTTTTTATGCGACGTACTTTGCAGTACAAGTCCTCAAATTCATTAAAAGCCGTGAAATCTGGAACATATTCAGGATTCAGATCCATGCTGAGTTTATATTGTATAAACATTGCATGTATTGTTCCCGAATATCATCGATGGTCTCGGCGAGTGTTAAAAAATTGTCGAGTGCATAATTATCAGTTTCAATATTATGCGATGCGTTAGAAATATGTTGAAGTTGTGAAATACATGCTACCCGACAAGTTTCATGCATTGACAGCTCCGTTTGTAGTTTTTTAATATGCGCAGTTGCCATATTTGCGAACTTGTATGACAGACTGAAGGCAGTTGTTAATATAAAAAATATGAAAATATATATACGTTTAGCAGATATTTATACAAGTAAATATTTAGTTAATGCGATAGTACTGCTTATTATTATGTCACAAACAGTAATATTAGCGAAAAAGGGCTCTAGACGCGGGTGTAGGTATTTTACCGTTATGTCTCAAATTTAAAAATATATTTAAAGTGAGGAATTGACCTCACAGGAGGCACCAAAATACTATACGCGGGCCGGGATAAGGTTTGACTTATGCCGTTGCACAAAATGCACCCTCGTAGGCGGGATGATTTATAATAAAGTTAATTGCGATAATTTGAGACAATGATATAAAGTACTTACCGAACAGCGGTATTCCAGGCACTTTACAACCACTCACTATGTATGTATTTTAATGCGAATGTGGAGTATGGTTTTTGAGCAGTTGTGTTGTGTGTTGCGAGTGTGAAATTGTTAATATGCGATTATAATGAAAGGATGCGATGCGATGTTATTAGTTTAAAAAGAATGCGATGCGGAGTTTGGTTTAAATGCGAGATCGTTAAGAAAGTAAGAAGTGAAGAAAGTTCGCCAGGTGGCGTTGGGGATTCGGTGCGTTTACATTATTAATTTAATTGCTGTTCTGGGGTTGCGCCTTTTGGCGTGACTATCACTATTACTTCTGTTTTGTGTTTTCTTATGTGATGATTAATTTGGGAGTCAAATTATAAAAAAGTAATGAAGTGGCAGTGCGTCAAAGCCGGATTGGATCACGACCATAATACTTGGTTGTAGAGTTTACAATAAAATGACTCGCTTTAGCTAGTTTCCTTTCCGAACCAGCCCATTCATGTCCATTCCTTCAAGATGCTCAGTTACAGACGAAGAAGATGGAAGAGTTATGGCAACACTTTTGCTAGTCCATTCTGTTATTGACGAATGAAGTCAATTTCTATTAGCAAGAGTACCACGGTTTCTTGTAGCAGTCTTGTTGTCATCACACATTCATATTTGGTAGCAGTTTGGCGAGGCATAACAGTGACAGCGCTATATAATAAAAAAACAGAAATATTGTTTTATGTAGCTTATGGTACGGTCAAAGGTAACTAATTAATCAGTTTGTCATATTTTAGTATAAAAAAGAGCCTTGAGGAAATAGTATGTTTCCATAAGTTACAAAACATTCATGTCAGTCTAGATAAGCTTTTAAATTACACTGCCATAATAATTCAGATATCAAATTCGCTTTTTTATCAGCTATTACTACAAATGTATTTGATAATACTGTATTATGTAAACTTTAATATTTTACAATAGCATCAATATTGCCTGCGTATTGTATAAAAGAGTCAACAACTGTTCCAGATATCATTAAATTATCTGTCTTCACACAAGAACAACAAAATGGCATCTAAAGTTTTCGTTGCAGTTTACGCTCTAGCAAGTTTTATTTTGGTAAATATTAACCATTCTTTATGTTTCCATTCTACATTAGTATTAATCGAGGCTAGTGATGAAAATGCCCGGGATTATCCCAAAGTGACCAAAACTTCCGAGAACATTTCGTAAATTCCCGGGAATATTCCCAAAGCAGTTTTTGGGCACTTTGGGAAAATTCCCGGGCATTTTTATCACTAATCGAGACTTTATAGTTGTATTAACATTTATTGGATGACAACAATGGAGTTAACAACAAAGATTTCTATTGAAATATCTTTGAATTCTAGGATAATCTTTCGCCGAACAGGTTCCTTTCGTTGGAAGACAATGGGTTTTTTAAACGAAAGATGGAAAGATCTCATTATACTGGTCTGCCAAAATAACCAGAGTCCACATAATTTTGAACATAGAGCAGTCCAAAAACTGACCCCAGCTATTTAGAAATAGAATACTGTTCTTAAATAAATGATGTGGTCATACCATATATGATGTGGTCAGTTTGTACCAGTCTGTTCAAAGAATAGGCTGATATTATCGTAGTGACTATTAATTGGTTTTGTCTCTCGATAATTGTAATCGACTTATTGGAGCTTACCACCATGTTTGTCGTAGTTACTTTGACGAATCAAAAGACAATGATGGCTCATAATGAATACATCATTATCATTAGCTACAAAAGATCCACTGCTAGATGTAGGCCTCCTCTGTGTATATCTAGAAAGTAAGTTTGGAAGTGGCTTGCACCTAGGGATCTTGATTGGGTCCCCTTATTACCTTGTAAGTGGGTGTTCCACGCTGCGCTTGCCAGTACGTGATCTCCAAACGAGATCTCTTCTAGCTCATCAGCTAATAATCTATGTGCCTTGCCTAATGCCACTCTTAATTTGCTAATTCTTTCGACTATGTCTGTGAGACTAGTTCTTTCTCATAATTCTTAATTTCTAATTCAATCACATAGATAAATACTAAGCAGTGTGTCAGTAATATAATAAGACAATTTTTACTATTCTTTAAATCTTTGCAGTCTGCATCCAGTCAATGCATCGGTCGCGATGCAATCATTGGTCCCATTGGAGGACCTTGGCCGTATGATGCTATGGCACCCTTCGATATGCCATATGGACCAGGATGGGCTCCTGCCGGCTGCGGTGCTGGATTTGGTGGTTTTGGTGCGGCATATGGCTTTGAACCAGCCGCGAGTTACGGCGGTGGACTCGCCGTAACCAGCACGTCTCCAATAGCTCCAACAGGACTAACTGTAACCTCGGAGAACGCAATCGAAGGCGTGGTGGCAGTGAGCGGGCAGCTGCCGTTCCTGGGCGCCGTAGCTACTGACGGCGTGTTCCAGACTGCCGGCGCTGGTGCCGTATCATACGGCTGCGGTGACGGAGCTGTTGGTATCGTGGCGGAGGCTCCTATTGCCCCCGCTGCTTACGGATACGGACCTGCTCTAGGTGGTGCAAACGCATATAATGGATTTGCCGGTCCAGTTGGATATGGTGGTTGTGGATATGGACCTTTATACTAACGTAGTATTGAATTAGTTAAATATAGTTTTAGTACATTTGAATAAACGTGATTTTTTTATAATGTCAAATGTTTCATTACATTAAATCTCTTACTTTATTCTCTAACCTTATCCATTATCCATTTGAATTTGAGTTGGCATTACCGATCGTTATATATAGATCGGTTTTAAATCATTAATTTATTCATCCAACTTGCATGATCAATTGCAGTAACTAATTATAATATCAAACTCCTTTGTGTTCAAAAGCAATCACATATTAATTAAGGTCATTATAACTTTATCGGATGAGTACTTTTACAAAAATTATATTATTGCTTGGGGAGGGGGGGTATATTGGGAACTTAATATCTTATTATATCACCCAGCATCTATTTCGATGTGACAGAAATTAGTTAAACTCTATAAGAAAAAGGATAAAGAGAAGCGTTAGAGGTTACAGTGTCTTTGGGTAGTCGAATGGTCTTCCGGTGAGCGTGTTATGACCGGTGGTCGTGGGTGTGCTTGTAGAAAGACACGAATTTTGGCGTTTTACTGTTTATTTACACTTTAAGGCACACCGAACTGCGACGTACACGCACGTACTCTAGCCTTGGGTCTCGCTAGTCGACTGAATTAGTAAGCATCTCGTGCGCGCGTGCATCCTCTTACCCCGTGCGTCCCATAACTCCCTAACGAGCTTTAGGGCGTTTAACACATGCACGTATCGGGCGGCGTCTATATGCTATAGTGTTTAATAAATTATATAAATTTCATGAATAAAAATACAGTATTCATTTGCTGCAAGGTCTTTGTTTATTTGCCAGAAATTTATTTTGTGCTTAGTAAGCGCATCCACATCCGCCGAGACCGTAGCCGCGGCCATAGCCGAGACCACCGTAGCCGATACCAGCTCCATAGCCAAGACCAGCGCCGTAGCCGTAGCCAGCACCGATGGGACCCTCAGCGGTGATGCCAACAGCGCCGTCACCACAACCGTAAGAGATGGCACCAGCTCCAGCAGTGGGGAACACTCCCTCAACGCCAGCGGTTCCAAGGAACGGCAAGTTGCCGGCGACGCCTACGCAGCCCTCGTACACGTTCTCAGAGGCGACAGCGAGACCAACGGGAGGAATGGCAGAGGCGGTAGCAACTCCGAGACCGCCGCCGTAGGAGGCGCCAAGACCACCGGCAAGACCGATACCAGCGTAGCCGAGGTTTCCTTCCCAACCGCCGTAGCCCAGACCGTCATAGCCCCAGCCAGCGCCGCAACCACCGAGACCAGCGCCCCAGCGACGACCGCAGCATTGACCAGCAGCGGACTATATAAATTCAAAATCACATTAATATTGGTAACAATATTCAGCATTTAAATTGCAAGTTACAATACATACCTGGATGAAAAGCGCAGAAGCGCAAAGAACGAGTACAACTTTAGCGTTCATGATTTTCTTCTATTCAAAACAGAATGATTCTTTTAACGCGTACCCTCGTTTATATATTAATTTACTAATCGCAGAAAGAATGTCTTTCACAATGTTATTAAAATAATTTAAGAGCAAGTACGTGATGATTTCAAAATGGAGCATTAAACTTAATATGACCCAGTCATCACGTCTTCAATATTTAAAAATTATTTGCCAACGTTGGAGTTATATCGGAAGTAATTACGTGAGGAATGTCAATATTATTTATCTAAATTAATAGAATATCTCCTTTTAGAGGACTAATATGAGTTTTGAAATTGGATATCCTTGAAATATTTCACGAGAAAAATGATTTGTATATAAACGTCCCGCTAGTGTTACTTGGCATTCTGAAACTAAATTTTATTCAGTATAACCATGTCGACCTTCGCTTTCTTGCTTCTCTGTATTCAAGCTTGCCTGATCCAGGTACGGTAAACTTGTTAATTTAACTAATATTACTGTTGCTATATTATAATTTACAGTCTTTGTTTATTATTGGCGTGACCATAAAAAGTAATAATTATAAGCATTGTATATTACTGCACTGATATCGAGTGAATCGGTATGTGCTGTGTAAATGCGCTCCATCGTCGGCGTCATCATTACTTTCCAGCAGATGAGATTGAAGTCAAGCGCATACCTGTCCATCTAAACGTAAATTATAAGTGTCAATATTTGTGTTTTTATTTTGGTTTTACTATGATTTAGTGCTAATCTAGTAGTTTCTACATATTATATACGCATATACTGTTCCTTCCTTGCTATGTCATTATTATTTTTAAGATCTTTGGTTTTTTTAGTTTTTAGTTTATTTTAATATTTAGGCACCACATTAAATATCTAACAAACATGGCATCTGTCTACTATTATACTAGTCACGTTAGACAAAACATAGACGCGCAAACTGGATACAATTACTAATATATCTCTGCTAACCCCAAAAGAGATATATCAGGACGATATATATTTATTATTAGAAAACAACAAAAGCAAATATCTATATTCTGATGAATCAAGCCATTCCTAGATCAGACCTATTCCAGACTTTCTAAATTTACGTCGCAATAAATATTTTCTTCGATGAGTATCGGGGTCTCGGGTCTCGTATAATTATTTCATATTGAATATAAAGAGATTATTTTATTTAGTTTTTAATATAGTAACTGATAAATTCATTTTCCACAGAATGTGTACAGCCAGTGCGGCTGCGGCTTCGGTCGCGGCTACGGCGGTCTGGGCTACGGAGCCGGCTGGGGCGGTTGCGGCTTAGGCGGATACGACGGTATCGGATACGGCGGTCTCGGCTATGGCGGTCTCGGCTACGGTCTGGACGGATACGGCATTGGCGAGTACGGAGGCGCCGGCATCGGCAACGTGGCTGTCGCTGGAGAGCTCCCCGTCGCCGGTACCACCGCTGTCGCCGGACAGGTCCCCATCATCGGCGCCGTTGGCTTCGGTGGCACCGCTCACGCTGGTGGCTGTGTTTCTATCGCCGGCAAATGCGGTGGCGGATGCGGTTGTGGTTGCGGCTCCGGTTATGGATACTATTAGTAAATGTGATACTAAAACGGATTTTCAATTAAAACAGATGAGAATAAATAAGCAGCAAAAATATTCATTCTTTTTAAATTTATACACCTGCACATTCTAAGATAATTAAAAAGACAAAATAAATCTACAACTGACTAATCTGGATGTAAAAAACTAAATCAGCATATTAAAATAAAGTAATGGAATTAAAAATGTCACGTTAACTGGAAAGTCTTGAAGGATTAAAACGATTGCTAGTGTAAGAAGCCTACCACCAAATTATTGTTATTTATTTTCTTAAGGACCCGTAACAGTTCTCTACAAAGGTGATTTTATAGATTTTATAAACAAGTGATTTTATAGAAGAGAGATATTCAGAGAGAAAATTGAGCGGATGTCGATATAAAAAGTGATTTTATGGACGAGGGAGAGGCTCAGTACTTGACTCTAGTTACAAGCACGGAAAAAAAAGATCAACCTTTATACCAATTGACATTGAAACAAGTCAATTTATAGTCAATATGGTTACATAATTTTTGTAGACATTTTCACCCATGTATGAAGGAATGAGAATTAATTATAAAGTAGGTAGTTTGCCTGTCCGAAGGCAGGATAAAGTGCCAAAGTGCGATAGAAAAACAAATCAATACTTGTTTACCTAAAATTACGTAAAAAGAACTTTATCTACTAACTATTCAATCGTGCGCCACACTCGCTAAGTTTTATTATATTTTACATGGATCTATTCTCGTTTTTTCATCAATTTTTGTTAATGATTTGCCAAAGTATATAGCGGTTTTATAGCATGTAGACGCCGCTCGATACGTAATTGTGTTAAACGCCCTAAAGGTCGTTAGGGTGTTACGGGTCACGTGGGGTAAGAGGTGCGCGCGCGCAAGGGATGCTCTAGCTAAGGTAGTCGACTACCGAGACTCAAGGCTCTAGTACGTGCGTGTGCGTCGCAGTTCGGTGTGCCTTAAAGTGCAAATAAACAGTAAAACGCCAAAATCCATGTCTTTCTACCAACACACCTACAACCACTGGTCATAGTTTACATTATTATTCGTTATAAGATGGTGCAAATTATTATAACCTTAAAATATCATTCGTTTATAAACTCAGCCTGTATATTAAATGTTTATAAGGCACACAGAAGAAAAACTAGTTGTAGATAACCAAAGCTCTTTTTGGTATATAAAACAAAAAATAAATGACTGTACAAAATGATTGATTGTGGCAAAAATCAAAATTCAGCTGTTTTGTCAAGTGCATGTTTACTGTTGATGTCCAACGCGTAAACAACCATCCTTAAGGAATTGTGTAGTTGATAGTAGTAAAATTTTATTTACTCACAAATAGGTAAAATAATAATATTTTCAAAAAAAAATTCAAAACCCTCTTTTCCTATGATGCATATATGCTTTTGAGATAGAGAAAGATGAGTGTTATTTAGATTCACAGACGATTGTTATCTTTAAAATTAATTCATTAAAGTAACTTTTACGGCTAAAGAAAGATCAAAGACTTTTTTTCCTTTCTCTACTTTCCATAGTAGCTCGTTAACACTATTTTATTTATTTTATTTTAATAGGCTTTCAAACAGAGTGTATACACTAAACAAATAATAATAGAAAACATGTCTTATACATTTAAAGTGCACAACTCCAATTACGTGAAAGCGCAGCACGCATTACAAAAACAATTCAATGCAAAAAAAAATACTAGTGATACAGCGATAAAAAAAAACAAGAGATAATTAATCACAAACGATAAATTTATAATTATTAACTGGGAAACAATTTTAAAACTACTAGGGAGCCGAACTGGTTCCTCTTGCCGAAAATACAACACAATTACGCAAAGAACTCTGTAATACACAGATGCCTCAATACTTATAATAAGGACTTTCAAATTATTGACATATTTTCCCTAAATAGAGATAGCTTCATAGGCTCGGTTTTAGCTTTGCTAAAGTTAAAACGACAATAGGACGCCACACTGCATTCATATACATATCATATATAGCTTTCTTACACTCGCCTTGTCACAACAAACACACACACGCACGCACACACATCTATTTCTCATTGTTGCGAGCTTACTGTTATTTTATTTTCCTTTTCTTTGCAGTTTTTAAATATTATCATTGTGTAATTGGCACAGCTTGTTAACTGTACCGTATGTAAAATGTTTATATCTGCTGTTCAATGATAGCGAATAAATAAATAAATTATAATCATTTGCTTTAAAAGAGGTTAGAGAACTATAAAATATATCTTTACTTTCATTATGAATGTTATTAAAGGTCCTACATATACGCCATGAAGGAGCCTGTTTGCCAAGGTTGGTGCGGATATGTATTGTGGCAAATGGTAAATATGAGCAAGTTCTTGAGCCTGAACGTGGCACTTTCAGCTTAATACTCTGAAGAATTTCCGGGCTATCGACCATTGCATTTACAATTTTGTACAGAAACACTATTTCATAATGATATCACAAATAATAATAATAATTTTTGGAAGTCGAAACTTCTCGCTTCCGTGGGCTTTACCCTAGTTTCCCTACACGTGACTCCTGGGTGGTGCTAAACGAGTAGCAGCAAGGTGGTAGGGCGCCGGTGCCTGTCTGGATCGCGACCACAGTGCATGGGTGTAAAGCCCGTCATAGTGACCAGTTTCGGCTTGTCGCGTTTCGGGATCAGCTTGTGTATATCCAGTAGCTCATATAGCTAGAGACCTTCAGTCGTGGTATACGAGGGCCGACATGACGATGTAGACTATTAATGGATTTTCATCCTTTGATAGTCGCTTTCGTTTTTGGACTACACTGTACTTACCATCAGGTACTCTGTAGTCACTATGTCGAGCCAGTGTAAAATAAAATAAAAAATAAAGATAATTTATATTACATTGGTAGCCATTTATTAAAACTAATGTTCTGAGAGAACTCTGAGCTAGTGATGTCTAACAAAAATAGTGTTGAGCTCGTGTAGTTTATCGGTAGCGATAAAGTCGAATTTATTTATTACATACAACACATAAATAGAGCTCCTGGCTTGAAGTGAGTGACTATAGGAAAACCTCAGCATCCTTATGATGCATATGCATCTAGTGCGACTTCATCCGTAAGTTTTTATAGATTGCGTCATATCCACATCCTTCAGGAAAATTGGTTTGCTTTATAGAGTGTGCCAATATCGTTTATATAAGGGCCGGATTCAGTGGTGTAGAAATACTACTTGCATCTTTGGGTCAATATACATTATAACTGGGGTCATATAGCAGGGAATTAATAATACATATTTAAATATAACATTTTTTGATTATTATATTATCATTCAATGTTTAAGAAGAAGAAGGAGAAGAATTCTAACTGTATTTTTTAATGCTCAACTAGCACGTATCAATTTAAATAGATACTTAAAACATTTATTTGCTGTAATACATATATCTAATTCATTTTACAGATATATAGCATGTAGACGCCGCCCGATACGTAATTGTCGCCCTAAGGGTCGTCAGGATGTTACGAGACGTGCGGGGTAAGAGGATGCGCGCGCGCACGGGATCCTTGTGAGTTAGTCGACTACCGAGACGCAAGGCGAGAGTACGTGCATGTACGTCGCAGTTCAGTGTGCCTTAAAGTGCAAATAAACAGTAAAATGCCAAAATCCGTGTCTTTCTACAACCACACTCACGACCACCGGTCATAGATAGAATTATTGTGGTAAATTTAGTACAAGTAGCTGTAAGATCCACTACGTCCGTATCCGCCGAGACCATAGCCAAAACCAGCGCCGTAACCGAGACCATATCCGTAGCCTAGGCCAGCACCGTAGCCGTAATCTTCTTCGACAGGGTCCTCAGCGATGATACCAACGGCGCCGTCACCGCATCTGTAAGATATAGCACCAACTCCGAGAGTGGGGAACACCCCCTCAACATCTGCGGTTCCTAGGAACGGCAATTCGCCACGGACGCCTACGCAGCCTTCGTACACGTTCTCGGAGAGGATATTGAGTCCGATGGGAGCAAAAGGAGAACCAGTAGCGGCGCCGAGTCCAATACCATCGCAGCCGAGACATTCTCCACAGCCGCCGTAGCCCAGGCCTTCATAACCCCAGCCAGCGTCACAACCACCAAGAACACCGCCCCAGCGACCCAAGCATTGTCCAGCACCAGACTGTAACACACATATTACACGAATTATTTATCATCACGCCGAAACTCTATTGCTGTAGGCAGAGAGAATTGAACATCACTTTTCTCTATTTCTGCAAACCTTTTTCGCTGCTTTAATATTAATTAATCTTTTCATGCACTCTCATCAAGACAGCGTGCTTTTATCAGTACCTTCCATTAGAACTCTCGTCATTTAAAGTCATTTTATAAGAAAAAAATCCTGGGCCTGTGGTTCGTGATTATATTCACAAGCGCCGGCAGCGAACGTGTTAACAAACTGTCAATTATGATATTTTATACCATACTAGCTGTCCCGGCAGACCTTGTTCTGCCCTATTTCTCTAAAACAAAGTCACATTGTTTTTTTTAACGTTAATAGTTTCCCCGTCAGATTTTTTTGAAAATTGTTTGAAGGAACCTGGCCTTAATGCTATGTGTATAAAAATTGACAAATATTGACATTAATATTTATACGTCACTCAATAATTGTTTTGCCTTCCCGGAACCCGTCCACTAACATTTAAACTTTATAGTATGGTGTTAAAGTTCAAATTGACTTATAACAAATCTTTTGTATGAGAATACAGAAAAGTGTTATTTTTAGACTTTTTCAGACATTTTTTTTATTTTTCTCTCCGTAATAACCATCCCCAGACTTCAACAAACACAACAAAAAAGAAATCAGCCAAATCGGTTCAGCCGTTCTCGAGTTTCGCGCTTATCAAGACATTTTGCGATTCATTTTTATATTATAGAAGATTAGTTAAAAAAAAAACTAAAATTGAACAGAATTAAACATGAAATACTTACTTGAACAAAAAGCGCAAAAGTGCAGAGAACAAGGGTGACTTTGGCGTACATTTCTCTTGGTATTGATTCTGAGAATGATTCTCCATATCTTAGTTTCTCATTATATACGAATTCTAGCATATCATACAGGAATTGTCTCTTTGTCTATTATTATCATTGAAAAACACAGTACGTGACAATCTCTTGAACGGCGAATAATAAAACGGAGCCTAGATTGCTAACTTCTTTTGTAGCGGCGGACTCCGATCAGGAAGTCGAGACGTGAGTAACGAGGCGTCTAATCCTTAATAATTAATCTGTTCTACAAAGGATATATCGAATTTAACAATAAGTAAATAAACAATGACTGATGGTAATTTAAAATTGTATAAAAACGGCTAGTTTTGCTCTTTTTTTAGATATACATATATTTTTGCTATAGTATCTATCACTAATACATTTTTAGTCGATTTATTTATTGTATGTAATAGTTTATTATGGTATTGTTTATTTTTCAGTGGGTGTGTTGCTATTGCTTAAACCTATTATTACAAACACTTATATTTAAGATTACTTAAGCTAGATGTTATTTCCATTTATTGTATTTTTTTTATTGCTTATAGATATTTGTAATAAGATGTAACACGACCGGGGCCCTTCACGAAAATCAGCGCTGCAAACTTCCTCTGTGGCTTTAAGCTGATGAAGGTCCCATTTTCGCTATGTTTATATATTTTGTATTTTCTTTTGTTTTTGTGTGTTTGTGTTGCTGCATTTAAATTACTGGTTTTTTTGCTGGTTTATGCCGAAATAAATACATTTTCATTAATTTCATTTTTTCATTTTATTTAGTTTATTGTTAATATTCATTTAAAGTCTGAGACGTGGACGCTAACGATTTGGCTAATTCAGTACTTTAAAGTCGTTTAACGTGCGACGGAGTGGGCTATGTTGCACTCTTTGAAGGAAACGAAAAAGTTCTCGACATAGCTCTCCGTATTAGCAAGCTGGAGTGTCAGTGGGTAGGCAATATATTCCGAATAATCGTTGATCTCTGGAGCAGTCGATTTCTTGAGTGGAGAGCACGGATCGGCAGACGTAGCGTGGGGCGCTCCCCGGCAAGAAGACTGGAAAGGATTGGATGAGAGAAGCCGAAGACCGGACTCAATGGCAAATTTATCAAGAAAGTGGACTAGGGAGAGTTGACCATGATGATTAAAAAAGCAGCATCTCATTCAGTATAAATATCTTTATATATTTTTATTATTGCTGCCTACCAACATCTTTTTTCTTCTCGATTTTAGTAATTTCATGATTGCTTTATTCTACTTTTATGATTCCTTAACATAGAACATCAACAGGTCGGGGTGAGAGACAAGAAGGGGGATGCTATATACGCGGACACATAATAACGGTAACCTTGGCGAAATCTGTGATTATAGAAGTATAGTCTTTGACAATAGAAGCTTATATTAAGAGGATAGAAGAATATATTTTTATAAACTCTAAAAGTTATCTGGTAGTTGGTAAACTCGCCATTTAAAATCTCTCCCATTCCGGCCCTCCTTAGTATTCGTACTGGATCGATGGACACCTGTTCAGACCATTGCATCAAACTCCGACCGTATAATTATTTGTCATACATTTACAGAACTCCAACACAATATCAAACGCCTTCCTTTTCGCCACACAACTGCTCAAGCCGCCGCCATTACAAAAATGTCACACACACTGCCATATCCTTAATGTCACTTTTGTGCTTGCCAACATAAAATATATTTATTGAGAAATATATTTAATTGTTAACGGTGTTCACATTTATATTTAGAATTTAAAAATTATTATTTATATTATCACTCACTTTGCCATAACAAACACACCCACACAGACAACACACACACATTTATTTCTTATTGTTGCGAGCTTACTGTTATTTTCTTTGAAGATTTTTTTTTATATTATCATTGTGTAATTGGCACAGCTTGTTAACTGTACCGTATGTAAATTGATTGTATGTGCTGTTCGATGATTGTGAATAAATAAATAAATAAATATATCCAGTCCAGCTTGTCAGTTATATTTGCTGTTGTGCTTCTCTATTATTGTAACACTTAATAATGTTTATAGCATGTAGATACGTGTTTATGTTAAACGCCCTAAAGGTCGTTAGGGTGTTACAGGACGCACGCGCAAGGGATGCTCTAGCTAAAGCAGTCGATTACCGAGACCCGAGGCTAGAGTACGTGCGTGTGCGGTGTGCCTTAAAGTGCAAATAAAGAGTAAAACGCTAAAATCCGTGTCTTTCTACCACCACACCCACAACCACCGGTCATGTGTTCATAATTATGGTCAAATATCGACTAACGGCCGACCGGTATTAGTATTAATAATTCATTCATGATTTTATCAGTGCAATTTGTTTGGTTCTTATCATAAAGGTGGAAATGAATAAATGTTTGCTAAGATCATTGTTTGGTAATATAGACTGATAAAGGTCAGCTTATCGAAATATTGTTACAACTTTTAATAATTCATGTAACAATTTATTAGTATAAAAGGTTCGATGTGTCTCATATCGTGCATCCTAGTAAGTTCCAGTTACAGAGATATCAACAATATGGTGTTTAAATTTTACCTGACCAGCTTCATCTTATCAGCTTTTGCAGAGGTAAGAATCCTATGATTTACTCTAAAAATTACTTCTATATCAGAGCTTCTTAAACTTTTGTAATTCACGACCCCATATATTAGGTCCTTACATATGAAATTGGCGTTTTGTATGGGAGGAACAAAAAGTCGAATATTTTTTAATATAATATATTTAATTAATCAAAGTATGAACCATTATTTTCTACGCACTTTTGCCATCTCATAGGTAGTTCATTGATCCCTTTACTAAAAAAAGCAGTCGGACGGGAATCAATAAAATCTTTGAAGGCGATTTGGACTGCCCCATCGGAGTTGAATTTTTTCCCTTGCAAGAAGTTATCCAAATTTCGAAAAAAATGGTAATCTGTTGGAGCAAGGTCCGGGGAGTACGGAGGATGTCTTAGACTTTCCAATTGAAGCTCTTCTAATTTAGTAGCCGTCTGTTGCGCAGTGTGTGGTCTAGCGTTGTCGTGAAGCAGCAGTGGCGTGGAGCGATTGACCAGCCTAGGTTGTTTAGCCGCTAGCTTTTCCATCATGGTTTGCAATTGCTGACAATAGACATCAGCCGTAATAGTCTGGCCAGATTTGAGAAAACTGTAATGAACAATACCGGCACTAGTCCACCAAACGCTTACAAGTAACTTTTTTGGGGTTAATTTTCGCTTGGGGCAGGATTTGGCTGGCTGGCCAGGATCCAACCATTGCGCTGAGCGCTTCCTATTATCGTAAAGAACCCATTTTTCATCACAGGTAATGATTCGGTTTAAAATACCTTCATTATTGTGCCGGTTTAGTAATGTAACGCAGCAGTCGACGCGCGTTTGCCGGTTTGCTTCAGTCAATTCGTGAGGTACCCACCTTTCAAGCTTTTTAATCTTCCCAATTTGCTTCAAGTGAATTAAAACAGTTTTATCACTAACATCGCATCCTGCAGCTAACTCGGACGTGGTTTGCGATGGATCCGCTTCCACAACAGCCTTCAACTCTTCATTATCAACTTGAGTCTCAGGCTGTCCACGGGGCTTGTTCTGCAGGTCGAAATTTCCAGAACGAAAACGTTGGAACCAAAAACGAACTGTGTTTTCTTTTGCAACACGACCGCCATACATATCATTCACCCTTCGAGTTGTTTCCGCAGCACTAGTGCCACGGCGGAACTCGTACTCGTAAATAATGCGATATTTTAAGTTTACCATTTTGTAAAATGAGTGACGCAAACAGAAAAAAACAGAAGAAAAAACAAATGAATGACGATCATCGAAGCACAAATACATGAGTCTATAGCTGTACAAATTTGAATTTGAAATTCCTTAACAAAGAGGAGAAATTTGTGATTAAAGTGGCCAGTACGAAAAACGCCAATTTCATGTGTAAGGATCTAATATGATTGCGAGTTTCTTGACGACCCCATACAAATATAAAAGAAAAATAAATTAATATTTTTTGATGATTTATTTATTAGGTAACAATATACATATGAAAATATATAGTTTTAGAATTCGTTTTGAAACATACAAAAATCTAAAATTAAAAATTGTATTTACTATAGTTTCAAAAATAAAAGTGGTTTCTGACCGTCTTAATTCGCGCATCTAGACACTGCAAGTCCACTGTATTCCGCCAACTCTAGTGATGTTATAAAAAGGTATAAATAAATATTCGACATTAAAATCTCTCGCGACCGCAGAATTTTGCTACGAGACCCCGTTTAGGGTCGCGAGTCGCGACCCATAGTTTAAGAAGCCCTGTTCTATATTCATTGATTAAAAGGTCTTTTCTAATTCTCCACAGACAGTTTTTAGTCAATGTATCAATCGAGACGCCATTATTGGTGCTGGTATGCCCGGAGCATTTGGAGGACCTTGGCCGTATGACGCTATCGCCCCCTTTGATGTGCCGTACGGCCCAGGGTGGGCGCCTGCTGGCTGTGGAGCTGGATTTGGCGGTTTTAGTGCACCCTATGGCTTCGAACCGGCCGCAAGCTACGGCGGTGGACTCTCCGTGACCAGCACATCCCCCATCGCTCCGACCGGTCTCACCGTGACGTCAGAGAACGCAATCGAAGGCGTGGTGGCAGTGAGCGGGCAGCTGCCGTTCCTGGGCGCCGTGGCTACTGACGGCGTGTTCCAGACTGCCGGCGCTGGTGCCGTCTCTTACGGCTGCGGTGACGGAGCCGTCGGTATTGTGGCGGAGGCTCCTATCGCTCCCGCAGCTTACGGATACGGACCTGCTTTAGGTGCAGCAAACGCGTATAACGGATTTACTGGTCCTGTTGGCTATAGTAGTTGTGGCTACGGACCTTTATATTAATAATTAATATGATATTGTAGATATTTAAATATAAAATAAAAATCTTTAAACTTAAGCAAAATTAATTTCTATACTTCTCTTTACAAATATTTTGTAAATTTTTGACACTTACCAACTTCAATTTGGCCAAGTTACAATTTTTATTATTGACCATGACCAAAGGTATTAGTGGCACACTCCAACTGTCCATACAATTTAATATTTTACCTTACACTATTTTATCAAAACATATTCTACTAAATTTAACAAAATTTTATAAATTTAATTTCCATTAAAAAGGATATCTCTATGTTAGAATATGCATGTAGCAAATAGCCGGGCAGTAGGCTTCCCCCGCCTAGTAGGTGAGGCCTGAACAAGGCCGGACGCCGCCGGATGCCGAGGAAGATGGCTCGGCTTTGCCCTTAGCATCCGGCAGACGGGAGAAGGAACACCCTGGTGGTTTTAGTCGGAGCAGGTCCGACACACCGGGGGAGCGGCCCTCACCGCTCCTCTGACGGTCCGTAGGGAGTTCCACCGGGTTAACAAAAAAAAAAGAAGGGCAGTAGGCTTGAGGGAGTCTGCCCGGACGAGAAGAAGGCGTGCGAAGTGTTCGGCGCGTGAGAAAGTTTTAAAGAGGTGGGCTCTTTAGACTAACTCCCACCGAGAGGACGCCTAAACAGGCTGATCGTTCCCCGGGCGTGCGGAAGATTTTGAATTCCTAATCTCGGGTAGAGTGATTGGAAGGACACCCTGGGGGTTTTTGTCAGTAGGAGTCTGATATTCCAGGATCGCTGCCCTCACAGTGATCATAATAGTCCTATGGCAGGATTTTCACCTTTTTTTTTGTTATCCCGGTGGAAATCCCTACGGACCGTCAGGGGAAGTGGTGAGGGCCACTTCCCCCGGTGTGTCGGACCTGCCCCGACTAAAACCACCGGGGTGCCAGCACTGCCCTCTCTTCGCCTTCGCCGAGCCTGGGAATCCGAATACTTCCGACGGCTCGGCGGGCGTTGGACTTTGGGCAGGCCTCCTCTCATGGAGGGGGATTTAAACCCCTCGCCTCCTCTCTGTACTGGACGGGGACGCCCTCAACGTCACCCGCCCAGCCTGTGTCAGGAAGGGAGCTCGTCGCGCTGGGAGTCCTGCGCGAATTGCTCCCTTCTCCCGAGCCGCCTTGTTCTGCGGCGGCGCCGAGGGTTGCGGGGATTGGCGATGTGCCTCTCCCTCTCCGCCGCTTCTTTCACCCTCATGACGGCCTCGCAAAAGGCCGCCATACCTCTCCACAAGGATTTTCACCTGAGTTCTCAAAAAAAAAAAAAAAAAAAGCCACATAGCAAAATTAAACTACAAATTTAGTTGCTGCAATTGATCACGTTTGTCATTTATTTTTCAAATATTTGAAATCATACTCAGTACAGGTAAGAACCGGCGCATCCACATCCGCCGAGACCGTGGCCATAGGCGCCATAGCCTAGTCCAGCACCACAGCCGATACCAGCTCCGTAGCCGAGACCAGCTCCGTAGCCGAGACCAGCGCCGTAGCCTAAACCAGCACCGATGGGACCCTCAGCGGTGATGCCAACAGCGCCGTCACCACAACCGTAGGAGATGGCACCGGCTCCAGCAGTGGGGAACACTCCCTCAACGCCAGCGGTTCCGAGGAAGGGCAGGTTGCCGGCGACGCCTACGCAGCCCTCGTACACGTTGTCAGAGGCGACAGCAAGACCGACGGGAGGAACAGCAGAGGCACTGGCGACGCCAAGACCGCCGCCGTAGGAAGCGCCGAGACCACCGGCGAGACCGATGCCAGCACCGTAGCCGCAACCGCCGTAGCCCAGACCGTCATATCCCCAGCCTCCCCATCCACCAAGACCTTTGCCCCAGCGACTGCCACAGCACTGAGCGACAGCGGACTGTGGATTAAGTATTACATATTAGACAAATGCAGAGCCTCGAGAATCTACGTAAAGTCGTATGCCTATCAATCTTGGGAGTCGAAGCTGCTCGCGTCCGTAGGCTTTACCCTAGTTTCCCTACACGCGACTCCTGGGTGGTGCTAAACAAGCAGCAGCGAGGTGGTAGGGCGTCGGTGCCCGTCTGGATCGCGACCACAGTGCATGGGTGTAAAGCCCGCCATAGTGACCAGTTTCGGCTTGTCGCGTTTCGGGATCAGCGTGTATATACCCAGTAGCTCATATACCTAGTGACCTTCAATCGTGGTATATGTGGGCCGACATGACGATGTAGACTATCAATGGATTTTTTCCTTTGATAGTCGCTTTCGTTTTTGGACTACACTGTACTTACCATCAGGAACTCTGTTGTCACTATGTCAAGCCAGAGTAAAAAAAAAAAAACTTTTTGCGGTTGCAAAATAGAGTGTTCTCAGGAGCTTCCTTCTCTAATATTACCAGCCCACCATTATCCGTGTGGAATACGGCCCGTATGTGCTGGAAGTTCCTTATATCCGCACGAAAAGATTCATTTCTACATTCTCATGCGAACATATAAGGAGTGAAATAAGTTTCCAGCGAGCATATTTCCATGATCTTATGACGGGAGTCTTTCAGAGAACAGTGAATAGGCATTTGTTGGGCGGATGTAGTTTATAGTCGGGCTCATTTTCACCTCTCACCAGATGTGATTTAGGTCAAGTGATCGCCTGTAATTTATAAAAAATATATAACAAACACTAAGTTGATTACGTTTTCTTAATATTTCTTAACTTCGCAGAGACATTGCCTTGCTAAGAGATTTATTATTTATTTATTTATGGGCCATCAACAGTTCCATTGCATTTTACATTCACCATGAGATCGCATGCACAAGCGAAATGTCTGCAACGGATACTAATAAAAGACAGCCACAGCATGGCTCAAGAGCATTAACTACCAGGATCAAAACACAAAAAAGAAAAAAGATAAAAAATCCTAGACAATAATACCTACAATTAAAATTAAAAATTAACACACAAACGATACAACACCAAGAACAATGCCAAGCTCAACACACCTGCTCACTTATTTTCCTCTTGAAGGCCGGCATCGAATCCGAAAATATATCAATGCTCTTGTCCCCGGCCACAAACCCGTTATATAAACGCGACAGCCTTGGCACTACAGAAAAGTGGCCAAGGTTGGTCTTAAATCGTTTTGTGGCAAATGTGGGAGCAGGATACCGAGGCAGCCTGCGAGGTACCGCAATACTAAATTGTTCTAAAAGCTCAGGATCGTCCACACGGCTTTTTTTTTTGTATCTCGAGGGTAATCCCTGACGGACCTCAGCGGGTGATGAAGGTCGCCACCCGGTGTGTCGGACTTGCACCGACTAAAGCCCCCGGGGTGTTCCTTCTCTCCGTCTAGCCGGGATCGGAGGTACAGCAGCGTCCACTTCACCGGCCCGCGACGACGTCTGGCCTATTCGGTAGGCCTCACCTCTGTGTTTACGAGGGGCTAAGTAAAGAGCCACCCATCGCTCTCCTCATAAGTAGTCTTGGAGCGGTGTGCGGGAACACGTCACACACTGTTCTCGCCTGGATATCGTCCACACAGCAACGGAATTCGGAAACGGTGATTTCTACCGTTTACATCATAGCGAGTGTTCAGACGATTTGAAAATTTGTATAAATTTATTCTACTCTCACTTTCATAACAGAACGTGCACATTTATAACTAACTAGCTGTCCCGGCAGACCTTGTTCTGCCCTATTTCTCTAAAACAAAGTCACATTGTTTTTTTTTATGTTAATAGCTATTGGCCTGTCGGCTGTTTTTTGAAAATTGTTTGAAGGAAACTCGCCTTAATGCTATATGTATAAAAATTGACAAATATTGACATTAATATTTATACGTCACTCAATAATTGTTTTGCCTTCCCGGAACCTGTCCACTAACATTTAAACTTTATGCTATGGTGTTAAAGTTCAAATTGACTTATAACAAATCTTTTGTATGAGAATATAGAAAAGTGTTGTTTTTAGACTTTTTCAGACAATTTTTTTAATTTTTCTCTCCGTAATAACCTTCCCCAGACTTCAACAAACACAACAAAAAAGAAATCAGTCAAATCGGTTTAGTCGTTCTCGAGTTTCGCGCTTATCAAGACATAGCTGATCCGGCAAACGTTGTTTTGCTTGATAAGGTTTTGTAATATCTTCTAAAATGTTCATTGAAATTAAGTGATGTCAAAGACAATTTTGTTCACAATTAAATACTCTTAATCAACAACACATTTATTTGGATAAAAGTTAATATTATTACGTTGATACAACTCTTAACAAATAATGCATTAATTTCGACCAAATTTGTTTACCATAAAAACGGTTCTAGTGACTTAATCTTAAAAGATAGACGTATACTGTCCCGGACATTTTTTTAGATCATTTTAAGAGGAATAATTCTCTCGTACATATATTTTTGGTATCTTGAACCGTTTTTGCAGCGCACGCAATGGAAGCCCTCAAGGATGAAAAATTTTGCCCGTTTTTTTCACATTTTCCATTATTTCTTCGCTTCTAATAATTGCATCGTGATGTTATATAGCCTATAGCCTTCCTCGATAAATGGTCTATTTAACTCAAAAAGAATTTTTCAATTCGAACCAGTAGTTCCTGAGATTAGCGCGTTCAAACAAACAAACAAACAAACAAACAAACAAACAAACTCTTCAGCTTTATAATATTAGTATAGATTACAGCTTTACTGAACCTAAAAGTTCTTTGATTCTTTCTTTTGCTTAGTCGTAAAGCTGAGAGATTCTATGATATTAGGTTTTTTAAAAGAAGCCTAAACAGATATTTATGTAGAATTGTGATTACTGTTACTAACGATGGCCTTTATTTTCCTCTCAATAATCTTAATCGGTGCTTTGGGCTTTATCATGGTTACCATCAGATATGGTTAAGATACTATGTCGAGCCACAATTAAAAAGAAAACTTACCTGGACGAAAAGCGCCGTAGCGCAAAGAACAAGGATGGCTTTGGCGTTCATTTTCTGTTTGCAATGAAAGCTGAGAATGAGTCTCTATTCCTGTGTTAAGTTTTATATAGTAAGGTGCTCTTCGTAGGAAATTATTCTTTATTACAATTAATTGAATAGACTACGTGACAATCTCCAAATAGGTTAATATTTTGTTCATTACCCAATTTATTATCGTTTTTAGGCACCTCCAAGGATTTCTGAAGCAATAGTAACACCAAATCAGAAGTTAAAACGTGAGAAACTGAACATATACTCATCAAAAATCCAAAATACAAATTAAGTTTCACAAGCAAATGATAAACAGAAGCTGGAAGCAGATTTTCGTATATAAGCCTCTCTTCACATATTTCTAATCATTCTGAATTCAGTGTCTTACTCAGTAACATGTCTACCTTCGCATTCCTCCTTCTCTGCGTTCAGGCTTGCCTGATCCAGGTGAGTTGCTTTACTAAAATCATGATCGTGTAATTATATCTTCTCATTGCATGTCTTATAGAAGGAGTGGAATTCACTTCCTGCGTCTGTGTTTCCATCTTCTTATGACATGGGAATCTTCAAACGTCGAGTGAATCGGTATATGCTGGGCGTGCGCGCTCCATCGTGGGCCTTATCATCGCTTTCCATCGGGTGAGATTGAGGTCAAGCGCAAGTCTATCCGTAATAAAAAAAAGAAATTAGTACACTTTTATTATTCACAAGAAAATCCCGCACTGGACCGTTACGGCTGCCGTAAGGGCAGCGGTCGTTGAGTCCCAGATTTTCCTGGCTATAAAGCCCCGGAATATGTCTATTTCTCCTACGATCCAGCTAATATAGACATCCTCTCTAGGACAGCTCGGTGCAAAGGGCTACATCTCTCAGGACATTACTATCATCAAATGCATAGAACATATACACACCGTCACCATCAGAGTAATCAATATCTCTAAATTAACTTAATCTAATATGTCCTTATGCTTTTTCACATCACTTTCTCAAACTATATTATTGATAAAATCATGCAATAATCTGTCATGTCTCTTGTCCACTGCATTTTTAATTTCTAGATGACCTCTCAGCATTGAATTGTCAATGCACATTCAGCTAACATAACAAAATTAAATTCCGTTTTCCAATTAATGAACCAATTTGAGTTTCTGAAATATGTCACTTTCTCTTTTTAGTAGTATTGTTTATGGTATCTCGTGATGGCTCTGGGAAAGTCGTTATAACTTTGAGTGGCATGCTTTTGTTTTGCTACGATTTTGATACGCTGTCTATTTGACCAAACCTTTTAAGGGTACAGGTTAAGGTTTTAACAGTTTTAACTGACTTTGACTCTATAAATAATATTGCTTTTCAGAATGTGTACAGCCAATGTGGTTGCGGCTACGGCGGTCTGGGCTACGGAGCCGGTTGGGGCGGCTGCGGCTTAGGCGGATATGGCGCTCTCGGATACGACGGCATCGGATACGGCGGTCTCGGCTACGGTGGTCTCGGTTACGGTGGTCTCGGCTACGGCGGTGTCGGCTACGGTCTTGACGGATACGGCATTGGCGAGTACGGAGGAGAAGGCATCGGTAACGTGGCTGTCGCTGGCGAGCTCCCCGTCGCCGGTACCACCGCCGTCGCTGGACAGGTCCCCATCATCGGCGCTGTTGGATTCGGCGGTACCGCTCGTGCTGGCGGCTGTGTTGCCATTACTGGCCGTTGCGGAGGTGGATGTGGTTGCGGTTGCGGCAATGGCTTGCTCTACTAGAACCGTTTAACTCGATCAAGATCTGAATATCACATGGACTAATAAACAATCAGCAAATATGCTTGTTCTATTATTCACTATTACTTCTCAAATCTTTTAAACTATATACTATGAGGCATATATGGCCAAAATGTAATCAGATTAATGAGAATGATTAACGATTAAATTTTGTTTTTTACCATTAATATGACTGCATTTTGCTCGTTTATGTTTTAAACACTACAAAATCCCAGTTTGTATACACATTTATCATTTCTCAATTTTTTAAATGGATTTAATCATGATTACAGAACAAGAAAATTAAAATTACGACTACATTTTGTAATCGTTCATCATTAATCAGATTACATTTTGTCCATCTCTGCTATGAGGGAAGCCAGGTCTTTTAGACAGAGCTCTCTTAGGTTGTAATTATGCTGATCCATCATGCTATAATCAACTTTATTGTCATGTCATTAGATGCTACATACTTTTCGAAGCCTTAGGAAGAAGGTATAAAATTTTTTCATAGTCGAGTCTCAATTATAGCCAACCAGATTAATTTGACATCACACATTTTCATTTTATATAGGTACGATTACAAGCAGAATTAATGTATAGAGATGCAGAATAATTAGGAATAAGATAAGGAAACCATAGCGTTTGAATAATGGATTATTCACAATGCAATGAGATGTGGATTACTGGATATTTAGCCGTTATATTCAACGGCCTAGGAGATTAAAAAATATAAGTAGCAGTTGGTAGAACACATAGCTTGTAGAGCAAAATTAATTTATTTCGAAAAAGTGAACAAAAAAAGCCTAGTCACTTTCATTGCTTCAATATTCAATGCTTTTGTTGTTTATTTGTACGGAATCTTCAGTGCGTGATCTGAATTGCACTTAACTGCTTTATAATTATACCATATATTAACCCTTTCACTACAGCAGGCTTTGCCACAAAATATTTCCCAGAAAACGGAGCTCCGTGCTGAAAATGCGCTCATCTAACGCGCATAATATTTAGCATTCAGGGACAAAGTTTTGGTTCAAAACTATTTTCATTAGTTTTAAGAAAAAAAATAATACGAGTTACAATAATAATAAAATATACTCACCCATCGTGTACAGACGGCTTTTCTTAAATGGTATCTATAGTCATCGATAGTAGCGAAAGGATTAAATAAATATAGAATAACTTTAATATATTAATTTTGCCCCAAACTAAAATTTGAAACACAAAAACATAAACAATACACAGAAAAAATAAAAATACAAGAACATATAAAAATGGCGAAGTCGATCATCCGTCAGCTTAATGCCACAGAGGAAGTTCGAAACGCAGGTTTTCGAGATGGAAAATGGTCGTGTCATATCTTGTCAAGATAATTAATAAACAATAAAAAGAAAAGCATATAACAGTACAGATAATAAAAGGAACAATGACCGGAGTTTTCATTGAATGCAGTCAATATCTCAAAAAAGGCATCAGGAGTATATTGCATATGGTAGCCCCAATCTAAATCTGGCGTAACCCCTTTTTTTTTGTAACCCGGGAGAAATCCCTAACGGACCTCAAGGGGCGGTGAAGCCTCCCGGTGTGCCGGAATTGCATCCAGTAAAACCCTGGGGTGTTCCTCTTACTCGTCTAGGGTACAGCATTGGGCCACTTCCTCGGCACCCGGCGAAATCTGGCGTAACCCTAGCTTTACTAAACTTAGCGTATTGATCAATATTTTACTAACGAATGTAAGTTAGTAATAATGTTAGATAAAGGTCAATTTATCAGTTTATTTCATATTATCGGCGATTACATCAGTTCCAATAACTTACATTTCATTAACTAAGTTTGACGTAACATCTCTATGGCTGTTCTGTATATATATTGCATATTTTTCATTTACTCCATACACAGCTTCAGTCTCTTCGAGAGTTACTACAAGATGGCTTGCAAAATCTATTTCATCGCCTTGTCTCTCTCTAGCTTTGCGTTGGTAAGATAATTAATGTAAATAGTAACTGCTTTCGGTTATAATTTCTTGGATGCTAATGATTCATTTTGTAACCCTTAGACAGCACTAAGCCAGTGCATCGGTAGAGAAGCAATCATGGGAGCTGGACTTCCAGGAGCTTTTGCGGGACCCTGGCCTTATGATGCTATCGCGCTCTTTGATGTGCCGTATGGGCCAGGATGGGCGCCTGCCGGCTGTGGTGTTGGATTTGGGGCTTTGGGTTCTCCGTACGGCTTTGAACCAACCGCGAGTTACGGCGGTGGACTGGCCGTGACCAGCGCGTCTCCAATAGCTCCAACAGGACTAACTGTAACCTCGGAGAACGCAATCGAAGGCGTGGTGGCAGTGAGCGGGCAGCTGCCGTTCCTGGGCGCCGTGGCTACTGACGGCGTGTTCCAGACTGCCGGCGCTGGTGCCGTCTCTTACGGCTGCGGTGACGGAGCCGTCGGTATTGTGGCGGAGGCTCCTATCGCTCCCGCAGCTTACGGATACGGACCTGCTTTAGGTGCAGCAAACGCGTATAACGGATTTACTAGTCCTGTTGGCTATAGTAGTTGTGGCTACGGACCTTTATATTAATAGTTAATATGATATTGTAGATATTTAAATATAAAATAAAAATCTTTAAACTTAAGCAAAATTAATTTCTATACTTCTCTTTACAAATATTTTGTAAATTTTTACACTTACCAACTTAAATTTGGCCAAGTTACAATTTTTATTATTGACCATGACCAAAGGTATTTGTGGCACACCCCAACTGTCCATACAATTCAATATTTTACCTTACACTATTTTATCAAAACATATTCTACTAAATTTAACCTACGGCTGCGGTGACGGAGCTGTCGGTATCGTGGCGGAGGCTCCTATCGCTCCCGCTGCTTACGGATACGGACCTGCTCTGGGTGCTGCAAATGCCTATAATGGATTTACCGGCTCTGCTGTGTATGGTGGCTTTGGATACGGACCTTTATATTAATTAATAAGATAATATTTATTTAAGTGTTATACCAATTTAAAATAAATTGTTTATTTGTATTGATACCAACTTTTTACTATTCTATTTTTTTTTTACACTGGCTCGATATAGTGACTACAGTGTACCTGATGGTAAGTACAGTGTAGTCCTAAAACGAAAGCGACTATGAAAGGTTGAAAATCCATTGATAGTCTACATCGTCATGACAGCCCACATACCACGACTGAAGGTCTCCAGGCATATGAGCTACTGGATATACACAAGCTGATCCCGAAACGCGACAAGTCGAAACTGATCACTATGACGGGCTTTACACCCATGTACTGTGGTCGCGATCCAGACGGGCACCGACGCCCTACCACCTCGCTGCTGCTCGTTTAGCACCACCCAGGAGATAGATAATATAGTTATGCATCCCCTCACTCAGGCATATTGGACTGAGGCAGGGGATTTTTCAGCAGATACGAAGAGGGCTGAATAAGATCCTGTATACCAAAAGCCAACCTATAAGTAAGAGCGCGGCGCTGCACGCCAAGGAATTGTATCGGGAGCAGCCATTAGAATAGGAGCCTCTATATCGGCTCAAATTAAAGTTAAGCTAGTTTTAAGTTGTAGTGCCTTAAAATCGGCCTTTATAACCATTTAAGAATAATTTATGTGTTTTAAGAAACTAAAGTCTCGCTCACAAGATTTGACAATATTCCTTAGTTTTTTTTTTTTCATTTAGTGTCATAGAAAACAAATCCTTAAGAGTATATGGTCTAAACTACAAAAGTTCTAGGCTTAAAAGCCGTATTAAAAATATTAGTGAAACAATAACCAGAACTTTACATCACAACACAGGGTACTAGGGTGCAGGGATTATTTTCTTTTGTTGTTTTCTCTCTTAATTAACCTATTATGCTGTGTTTTATGTTATGTTGTGTGCCAAATAAATGCTTTTATTATTATTATTTATTAACTTCATGAAATATTACATAGGATCTAAAGGCACACACTTAATTTTCAAAACCTATTTTGCTTTTAAAAATTACTAAGTCTATTAATGTCTCAGGACTTTTAAACAAGGAGGAGTACATAAATTGAAACAAAGATATTATTTACTGCATTTAATCATGTCAGGTTCCTCATTAACTTGGTTAATAGTAGTCATGGGAGTTAGTAGCCGCAGCCGCATCCGCAACCGCCAAGGCCGTAGCCGTACCCGGCGCCGTAGCCGAGACCACCGTAGCCGAGACCAGCTCCGTAGCCGAGACCAGCGCCGTAGCCGTAGCCAGCACCGATGGGACCTTCAGCGGTGATACCGACAGCGCCGTCACCGCAACCGTAGGAGATGGCACCGGCTCCAGCAGTGGGGAACACTCCCTCAACACCAACGGTTCCGAGGAACGGCAGGTTACCGGCGACGCCTACGCAGCCCTCGTACACGTTGTCAGAGGCGACAGCGAGACCGACGGGGGGAACGGCAGAGGCGCTGGCGACGCCGAGACCGCCGCCGTAGGAAGCGCCAAGACCACCGGCAAGACCGATGCCAGCACCGTAGCCGCAACCGCCGTAGCCCAGACCGTCATAGCCCCAGCCAGCGCCGCAACCGCCGAGACCGGCGCCCCAACCGCCCCAACCTCCGAGACCACCGCCCCAGCGGCCCAAGCATTGACCGGCAGCGGACTGAAAAGTTATTTATAAATAGACAAAATAAAATAAAAATTGTCACAAATAACTAGTAAGCGGCATCAGCGCATCCGTATGCGGTGGACGTTCCTTATATTATATAGTATCCACACGAAAACGTTCGTTTCTACATTCGCTTCCAGCGATCTGTTTTTACGTCCTTATGATAAGAGAAGAGTGAAATAGACATTTATTGGGCTGACGCGGTCAACCTTCGGCCTTATCTTCACCTTCCACCAGGTAATTGAGGTCAAACGTCAACCTGTAAATTATAAAAAAAACAATCCCATCTAGCTTCAGCTAAAAATCACCTGGATGGCACGTACAACGTCACCTAGTACACACCGAGCCGACTGCTTTCTGAGATTAGTGACAACACAGGATACATTTATTTATTTATTTTATTTATTTAATAGCAACTTCACAGCACATTATAAGTCTATAGAGCGTTAAAATCTCTACAAAAATAATGAATAGGTATTGCAATACGATATATCGTTCATTAGTTATAAAAGTCAAAAGAAAAAAAAACTTTTGTCCTGTGTTATTTGTATGGGAAATCGAAAAGTGCGATGCGGACAACCTAAATATTAATATTAAGGGCTCATATTTTCAGAGGCCTATTTTGGCATTAAAACGAAACTTTTGAGCGTGGTTCCGAGGATTTTTTTTTTTGAAAGCCCTAATATATACCATAAAAAAGGAAATAAAATAAAAGAAGAAAGTACCAGTAACGAAATTACGCTTACATATAAAATTTTATAAACATCTTTTGGGTCGCACTTCGTATCCGAATAGACGAGTGAATGTTGTTGTGTGCGTAAGTGCATTTGTATTGAACTATTACATGGATGTATCAATTATTTTTTCATTATTTTGTCCAAATTCGTTTATTATCTTGTTTTGCTTCTTCTTAGTAAATATTTCTTTCTCTTAGTTCCTTAATTTCAGGATCAACTGGACAATTCTAGTCAGTATCAACTGGTTGTTTACCAAAATGTAACAAGAGTACGTATTAATCGCTAATACACAGAAAGTCATAAACTGGAATCCTAGTGCAAACTTTGGGTTTTTAGATTCTAGAAAACTGGATGAGAATATCTCTATTCCTTGTTACAAAATTTGTACTACTCTTAGAAGATTGATTAGTTACGCCACTGATCACGTTTGTTGCGATATTTAAGCGTACAATGGAAATAACTACAATTTGAAATTGGGTCCTATTTGAATTGTGAGAATCTTATTCTGGTAATGACCAGATTCTAAGTAAATATATTTATTAAATGTGCAGTTATAAGGGAGAAATTAGTCTTATGCTTTGATAAAATGCATATTACTGATTAATTATTATATTCACTTACTTGGATGAAGAGCGCAGAAGCGCAAATAACAAGGACGGCCTTAGCGTTCATATTGTCACAAAACGTATGTTTGTACTGATGCTTAGATTCCATGTTACTGTTTATATATAATTCTTATGTGGTTTGGAATTCTTCCTCCGACACCATTATCAATATTTTGGATAGACACACAATAAAAATATTAATTAGAAATATTTTGGGTACATTTGTCACGTTTTTTAATAATTAAGTACAACATTAGGCAACATATTTAAGATTATTTGGGAAGTGTACGTGAATTTTTTTTAATTTGCTATCAATTAGCCGACATTGCATTTTTAGAATAATTATTACAACACACATAATCAGCTGAGAAAGGAATGCATTTGTTTGTGTATAAAAGGTTACTGAAATATGCTTTGATCATTCTGACTTCGGATTCCCTGACACATCATGTCTGCCTTCGCTTTCTTGTTGCTCTGCATTCAGGCTTGCCTGATCCAGGTAAGTTAATTTATGTGAAACTATTTCATAATCTTTTTTGCGTATTCATATTTGAACTAATTTTAATATTCGTTTAATCATTGTCTTTTGAATAAATTCTCGTAATTATAGAAAGAAAATCTTCTTCAACAAGTTAGGTGACATTGTCAAAGACATTTTCTTGCCTTCCAAATTAGCTACATTTCTAGAGTATGATTTAACTCCAATATTGTATGGTTTAACATTGTCTGGGATATCAGCAATACATTTATTTTATTTTATTTTATTTAATAGGCTTTCAAAGAGAGTGTATACATTCAAAAATAACAATAGATATCATGCCATACACACATACAATGCATCACTCCAATTATCTGAAAGCGCTACATGTACTACAAAGCAAATTTTCATATAAACAAAGTAAAATTCAAATGCAAAATTTTTTTATGGCACAGCGATAGGAAACAAGAGATCCTTTATACACAAATTATGAATTTTTAATTATTTTAACCGTGAAACAATTTTAAAAGACTTGCATTGAAAGAGGACAGAGAACTAAAAAAATATATATCGACTTTCATTATGAATGTTATTAAAGGTCCTACATATACGCCATGAAGGAGCCTGTTTGCCAAGGTTGATGCGGATATGTATTGTGGCAAATGGTACATATGAGCAAGGTTTTGAGCCTGAACCTGGCCCTTTCAGCGAAATGCTATGGAAAATTTCTGGGCTATCGACCATTGCATTTACAATTTAGTACAGAAACATTATTTCATGAATAGAGCATTCATTCTAACATAAAACATCATTTTCAGTATTATCTGTTAATATAGCTAGATATGTTTTATACTTTAACATTACTTTTATCGTCATTTCGAGATTGTGTGTATAGTCGGTAGTATGGAAAACAATGTTATCTACACTTTTAGAAATATGTTACCAAGATATAAAATGTCGAGGAAAATTGTGCATTTAATTATTGCCGTGAAGGATTTGGAAATATTTCCATGAGAATATAGCTCCTTTAGAAGCACATTAAAAGAAATATTTTCTGTTAATAATATCGGAAATGTCAATAACTAGATCCACACTTTTGTTTCTCAGAATGTGTACAGCCAGTGCGGCTGCGGCTTCGGTCGCGGCTACAGCGGTCTGGGCTACGGAGCCGGCTGGGGCGGCTGCGGCTTAGGCGGATACGGCGCTCTCGGATACGACGGTATCGGATACGGCGGTCTCGGCTACGGCGGTCTCGGCTACGGTCTGGACGGATACGGCATTGGCGAGTACGGAGGCGCCGGCATCGGCAACGTGGCTGTCGCTGGTGAGCTCCCCGTCGCCGGTACCACCGCCGTCGCTGGACAGGTCCCCATCATCGGCGCTGTTGGATTCGGCGGCACTGCTGGCGCTGCTGGTGCTGTCTCTATCGCCGGCAGATGCGGAGGCGGATGTGGATGTGGATGCGGATGTGGAAACAGACTCGTTTACTAAAAACAAATACTTTGTTAAAGGATACCTGAATTACAATGAACTAGCAGCAAAAGCTTAATTATTTTAATTTCAAATACTTAAAACATAATATGCGTTATTTCTAATATCCGAGCAAGCTTTGGCTGCAACTTAGGAAGGTTTGGCTGTAACTTAGAGGTAATGTCAATAACCTTTCTACGTTGTTTATGTACGTTAACATAATCCTTACATTTAAAAGATTTAAAAATCTTTACATTATTTACTTTTATTCAATATTGAACAGAATTGTTTCAAATTTTAAAACTTTCGGTTCCGGTCCAAGATTGTGTTAACGGGGCAGTAATCGACTTAGACTTTAGCTGGATACTGACCTATAACAGGATATTTATTAACCGGGAGAAAGGTTTGGAGGGATGGCCTCTTTACACTCACTCCTCCCAGAGATGAAGCCTAAACAGGCTGTTCGCTCCACGGGCGTCTGGAAGAATCTGGATTCTCTGGTCAGGGTGGAGTGGTTAGAAGGACACACCGGGGATTTTTTAGTCAGTAGGAGTCTGACACGCCGGGATCGCTGCCCTCACAGCGGCTCTAATGATCCTTTGCAGGACTTCCCCAGGATTACAAAAAAAGCGTACTTATTAAAAGCAATTTAACAATCATAATTAGTTCAGTCGGTCTTAATTTGAACTTGAAATTTGTACTTCCGGTCCATTTAAAAGCTTTACCTAATGTAGGTTTTTTGGCTTCGGTGGGACACTAATTATTTTCTAACATGGTCTAACCGTTATAAACTATTATTTTACTTGAGATTTTTTTACATTGTCTTGAAAAAGTGACTACAGCGCACCTGATATTAAGTACAGTGTGGTCTAAAAACCATCAAAGGGTGAAAATCCGTTGATAGTCTCCGTCATCATGTCGGCCCACATATACCGCGACTGAAGGTCTCTAGGTATATGAGCTACTGGATATACACAAGCTGATCCCGAAACGTGACAAGCCGAAGCGAGTCACTATGACCGCCTTTATACTCGTGTACTGATGCCATGATCCAGTTCGGGCAATAGTCCTACCAATAAAAAAGATATTTTGATCAAGAAAATAATACTGTAAATGAAGGGAATCTTTTGTCAAAAAATATAGAAATTATATTAGGAGCTATCGTCACATAACTTTTCTATTAAGCCTTATGTGATGCGATAGTTGTCGACGTAGCTCACCGCTAGCAAGCTGAAACGGCAGTGGGCTGGCCATAAATGCCGAAGAACCGATGGTCGTTGGAGCAGACGGGTTATTGAGTGGAGACCATGGATCGGCAGACGTAGCGTAGTGTGTCCCTCGGCAAGGTGCAGTTACGACCTGCGAAAGGTAGCTGGAAAGAATTGGATAAGAAGACCGGGCTCAATTGCATTTGTTAGGTGAAGCAATGGACTAAGAAGCGGAAAACCATATTTCAGATATGATTTAAAAATTAATCAGAATTGTTTTTGTGATCACTCTGGGTGTTCCAGTACACTCGTTATATGTAAATATAACGAGCGTACTGTACGTATCTACGTTGTATGTTGTTAGCCGTGGTGGCTGCCGGCAGAATAGAATAGCACCCCCCTCTTCTTGCTGAGGTGTCGTAAGAGGCGACTAAGGTATCTCTTTAACACCGCAATTCAACCGGGTGTTCAGAGAAGGAAAACTCGACCAAACCTGCATTCCGCTTCCTCCCGATCGTACTGGTTCTCCTTTCCATCGGGCCTGAGGGAGCTCGGACGAGAGAGTGCTTTTCTGGATGCGCGTCCAGTTATGCACTTTAATATCTCCTGCGCAATTGACTGTTTCCGAAAACTGGACCTCGAATTTCTTAATCGGTGTTGAAACAGTCGCCATGGCCGAAACCGGCCAGGACATCATCATCATATGTAAATATAATTTCTCTAGCTCAATTCTATGTAATACTTTATAAGTGTCTTGTGAGAGGTCAGGTCACATTCCATCAGGCAAATCTAAACATCTGATGAAGCTTGTGGAGTCACGGAACTGCAGCATGTGTAAGAAAGTAGATGACGTACAACATTTGCTGATGGAGTGGGTCCGATCTCAGTCTGCAAGAGATTCTCTGATGGGAGCCTTTAGCCTGAACAAATTTGATGTAGGCATGTTCTACGGAATTTTAGCAAGACCTTACTCAGCCGAAGCAAAGGAGTTGTTCAGGCTGATGGCTCCCCATCAGAAATAAATGTTAGTAGTGCATGTTTAGGATACGATGGGGCTGGCATGTACCGAGGCACAAAAGTCCCTTAAATAAATAGAAAAAAAAGTGTTTTGTGTAGCTTGTATACATTAAATGTTACAACAAAATTGGAAATTTAAAGGGTAATATTTTGGTTGTTGAGTTGTCAATCACAATCTTTCATGCAATTAAAATGCAGTATACATTATAAATGTAAGGCTTTCTTTTAGCTGCATATATTCGTTTACCAAAAATCTATATACATTCCAAACTATCACCCATGAAACTATTTCTTCCAATACGTGACGGTAATTACAATAATAAAATATAAAGATAGAGACTAAATCACTTAGAAATCACTGTAGGATGGATGTTATTGTGTGAAATATTATGTATCAAGTAGTGAATGCGTAGATCGGAGTGAAAGGCAGGAAAGGTAGAGAGAGAGAGAGGATAAATGTTTTTTTTGACGCGATCACTCAGTAATATTAAGACGTATTAAGTGTAAAGACGAAAAATTAATTTAAAAAAAGCGCAATATTTTTAGTTTCATTTATGTTGGTGTTTCCATAATGTATTCAGTTTTTGATACGTACGAGTATTGAAATACTTTTTCAATAAAACTTTAAATTTATTTTATTATCTCTTATATAATACTATTAAAATAAATATTTAACTAATACATAGGTCCATATCCGCAGCCACCGTATCCAATAGGACCAGTGAATCCATTATACACGTTTGCAGCACCCACAGCAGGTCCGTATCCGTAAGCTGGAGCGATAGGAGCCTCCGCCACAATACCGACTGCTCCGTCACCGCAGCCGTAGGAGACGGCACCAGCGCCGGCAGTCTGGAACACGCCGTCAGTAGCCACGGCGCCCAGGAACGGCAGCTGCCCGCTCACTGCCACCACGCCTTCGATTGCATTCTCAGACGTCACAGTCAGCCCGGTCGGAGCGATAGGAGACGCGCTGGTCACGGCCAGACCACCTCCGTAGCTTGCGGCCGGTTCAAATGCATATGCCGCACCGAAACCGCCAAATCCAGCTCCACAGCCGGCAGGAGCCCACCCTTGTCCGTATGGTACGTCGAATGGGGGTACAGCATCATACGGCCAAGGCCCGCCGAATGCTCCAGGCATACCAGCACCAATTATAGCTTCTCGTCCGATACATTGACTTAATGCTGTCTGGAAATAATAAAACAGGAGATTATTAATTCATATGTTTATAAAGTGGCTGTGGCATCCCAGTGGATAAGGAACCAGTATCCACGCACGGTAACGCGACTGGTTGTAACTCTTATTTTTTTTTAGATTGAGCATTGATCAAAGCACTTCATGCTCACCGGTGAAGGAAAATATCTATAAGGGTCTATATCAGGGATGTTACGGAGCTTCGACTCCGACTCCGATAAGTCGGAACTTCCGATCAATGCGCAGAAACGCGAACTGTCTTAGGTTTTAATCCCTGCTTGTACCTCTAGGTTTTACAAAATTAAATACGGATTTAATTAAGCACTATATGTTGACCGGTAAAGAAAACATCGTGAGGAAATCAGCATGGGATGTAATAACATAAAAAAATGCATTTAGAAACATATCATGTGTGAGTGCCCGAAGAATGGCATTCAGCTGCGCTACAGGTCACATTGGGCACGACATATAAGTGCAAACTGGATACAGTCACAAATGTATCTCTGCTCACCCCGAAAGAGATATAGTGTGGCTATATATTACAATTATTATTACTAAAATATAGAAAACAAAAAACAAGCAATTTCTATGAAAAAAAAACCAACCACCTAATTAATATTATTAAAATATTTCTAGCAAAAATTTCGTGTTACCTGAACCTGATTTTATGATACTTCAAACTCAGAAATACACTGTCCTTATAAATATGTTTTTTTTATTATAAGATATTTTATTATAATTTCGGAAAGCAGAATTTCCGACCACTAATTTCATATAAGAATCTTTCCATAAATCGTACACTAAATAATATAAACCACGATAATTTGAAATAAATTAACAGAAACAATTAAATTCGACGAAAAGCTAAACATAACACGACCGCAAGCGTACAATTTTAACTGTTTATAATTGTTGACTACGAACATTGTAAATAAAACCTTTTTTTTTTCAAATTTTAATATTTGTCACTGATAGCAAAATATAATGTTTAATAAATCATATGACTAATTTGTAATTATTATTTGTTTGTATAAAACTACAGAACATTATAATTGGAAAGTAATTATCAGAGATAATTGAATAATATAGCAAATACGTGCCACTATACGATGATGCTTTCACTTTCGATTTTGGTTGAATCCAATACGCAATATGGCAAACTGTCATAACAGTCCGATTACGGAATTGTAATTGAATACTTATTTTTTTCAAATTTAATATACGAAATCAAAATCAGAATGTAATGCTTAAAAAATCGAAAAACTTATTTTTAACTATTATTCATTTATATAAAACATTATAAAACTACTTTTTTTTGTTCAAAAGCTTGCATGTCTTGGCCTTATAAAATTCGCTAGGTACCTAGCAATTTTGGGAGTACGTACCTACACATTTTGTATGGTGAAAAAAGTAAAGGTTAGTTCTGCTTTTCGCGCGAACCTGAGTTCGCGTCTCGCGCCATGTTTGTTTTAAAATGATTTTTATAATAGTTTCTCAATCGGTCGATAGATGGCGTAAAAATAAGTTTTTTAGAAAAAGCAAATTATTTTTGATTGATTGATATTTATATTTGATTGATTCATAATATTAGAATTAGATATTCGTAGAGCGTAGGACAAGTATTGATTTTATGCTTGTATTAGATTAACGCCACTGGGGTGAGGAAACCCGCATAGCATTTGATAGAAATGTCATGTGTACTAGTGCTGCAAAAACAGCGAATAGCAGCCGTACAGCACACGTTGGGCACCACATATATGGGCAGAGTTGATAGAGCTACTTATGTATCTCTGCTAACCCCGAAAGGGACAGTGTGATTAGTATTTAATCAACGTTCGTTTACAAGTACTGGGGTATTTCGCACAGGAAAACCGTGCGTAGTTTTCCAAATTTCCATAATATTCCGATATCTATACTAATATTATAAAGCTGAAGAGTTTGTTTGTTTGTTTGAACGCGCTAATCTCAGGAACTACTGGTTCGACTTGAAAAATTGTTTTTGTGTTGAATAGATCATTTATCGAGGAAGGCTTTAGGCTATATAACATCATGATGAAACTATTAGGAGCAAAGAAATAATGGAAAACGTGACCAAAACGGGGAAAATTATTCATCCTTGAGGGCTTCCATTCCTTGCGCTGCGAAAACGGTTCAAGATGCCAAAAATATATGTAGGAAAGAATTATTCCTCTTGAAATGGTCTAAAAAAATGGGCAGTATATGTTTATCTTTTAAGATTAGCTCACTAGAACCGTTTTTATGGTAATCAAATTTGGTCGAGGTTAATGGATTATTTGTTAAGAGTTGTATCAACGTAATAATATTAATCTTTATCCAAATAAATGTATTGTTGATTAAGAGTATTTAATTGTGAACAAAATTGTCTTTGACATCACTTAATTTCAATGAACATCTTAGAAGATATTACAATTTTAAAATAAATATAACTATTCCAAAATAACTATTCCACGCGGACGAAGTCGCGGACACAGCTAGTGTAATAATAAAAATTATTTTTTATTCTTACCTCTACGACAAATGCCAAGATACATGTGCGGAGAAAGTTTTTGGATGTCATTTTGATGTTTTTGTGTGAGAACCTGAAGTTGATTATACATGAAACAATATGGGCTCAGTATTTATAGAAAGTGGAAACAAAAATTTTACACAAGAATTACTTAACTTTTATTGTAACTGATGAAACAGTTGATAAATTGAAATAGAATTCAGATAAAATTGTCGTTATCGAGCTTACATACTAACTTATATTTATTTTTAAACATTGGTTAATATTAGTACAGTATGAACGCACTTGCCCAGTAAATATCTACACCTTCTTCCCTTGCATCAAATCGTCTTGGCTTCCAAACCATAAGAAAGTGGAAATATGGACTTTCTGAGCATATTTCAATTCTTTGCTGTTCGCATTATAAATACAGAACCAATTAACTAATCTAACTGGCATCTAATAGAAATGTCATGTGTAAATGTCCTGAGAACGGCGATTAGTTGCGTTAATGGTCACGTTGGACACGATATATAAGCGCAAAGTGTTTAATGTATCTCTGTCCATCCCGAAAGGAACTTAGCGTGACGATATACTATTATTATAAGAAAGGCGACTAAGGTATCTCTTTTACCCCGCAATTCAACCAGGTGTTCAGAGAAGGGAAAGCTCGACCAAACCTGCATCCCGCTCCCTCCCGATCGTACTGGTTCTCCATTCCATCGGGCCTGAGGGAGCTCGGACGAGAGAGTGCTTTTCTGGCTGCGCGTCCAGTTATGCACTTAAATATATCCTGCGCAATTGACTGTTTCCAAAAACTGGACCTCGATTTTCTTAATCGGCGTTGAAACAGTCGCCGTGGCCGAATCCGGCTAGGACATCATCATCATCATCATTATAAGAAAATATGAGTAAAGTTGATTAAGTAAAACTAAAAAAAGATATTGCTGATGATTTATTATTTCGTTATTTTCAATATCCGTTTTAAAGTAAAATCACATTTGGTGTTACATGATTTTTGCTTTAATAGCCGTAGCCACCGTAACCACATCCACATCCGCATCCGCCTCCGCATCTACCAGCAATGGAGACAGCACCAGCAGCGCCAGCAGTGCCGCAGAACTCAACAGCGCCGATGATGGGGACCTGTCCAGCGACGGCGGTGGTACCGGCGACGGGGAGCTCGCCAGCGACAGCCACGTTGCCGATGCCGGCACCTCCGTACTCGCCAATCCCGTATCCATCCAGACCGTACCCGAGACCGCCGTAACCGACACCACCGTATCCAATGCCGTCATATCCGAGAGCACCGTACCCGCCTAAGCCGCAGCCGCCCAAGCCGGCTCCGTAGCCCAGACCGCCGTAGCCGCGACCGAAGCCGCAACCGCATTGGCTGTACACATTCTAGAAATAACAATATTCTGTCATAATACATATTCTAAACATAAAATCATCCCTTTAGGCCTTTACAGGAAACAAAAATATAATTATATGTTCTCGTTGATACTATAGATGATTTAAAATCGTTTACCAATTTTATTTATTGCTCGCAACAATTACAGAAATATATGAATAACGTTCCTTATACAATGATGATCTTTCATAGATTAATGATTGAAGCAAAACATCAGTTTAAATTGATATCATCAATTTAATATCAATAGTTTAAAACAATTCACCTGGATCAGGCAAGCCTGAATGCAGAGCAGCAGGAACGCAAATTTAGACATGATTATGCCAAGAGAATATATGAATCTAGAATGGCAGATACTGATGTCGGAAGCGTTTATATACAAGTATTATTTTTCCTTCAGTTCGTATCCATTATTGTATTTCGAAATATTAACAGGTATTAGGAACAACAAGATTTATCTTTGGTGTATAAATGTTTTGTTTCTCACGTAACAATGTCCTATTTGCTCTATTGTTGTTATAAAAATTATTGTTAATATCAAACCAGGTAAATAATGAAGTCAAACAATAATTATAGTCCCATATGCAGATAGTCACGTATAGTCTATTAAATTAATAAATATGGGCTTGCAATCATTTGCTCTCAGGTGCGCGTGGATTTATAATGAGTATTATAGAATTAGAGATTTATCCTTAACTTGGATCTCTGAGAGAAAATGAATGCCAAAACCGTATTTGTTCTGTGTGCTACGGCGCTTTTTATCCAGGTAAGATACCGATAACACATAAATTCAAGCATATTGTTGATAGTATAGTAATGAAATGTAATTTTGTACTCGTAGTCCGCTGCTAGCCAATCTTTGGGGCATTGGGGCGGTGATCTTGATGGTTGGGGCGCTGGACGCGGTGGTTGCGGCACAAGCTATGGGTATGATGGTCTGGGTTACGGCGGTATCGGTGTTGCTGGTGGACTTGGTGGTTCCTATGGTGACGGTTTCGGTGTCGCTAGCGCTTCCCCTGTCGCTCCCGTCGGAATCGCTGTCGCCTTTGACAACGTGTACGAGGGTTGCGTAGGCGTCGCCGGCAACTTGCCGTTCCTCGGTACCGCGGGCGTTGAGGGAGCGTTCCCTACTGCTGGTGCTATCTCCTACTGTTGGCATCACTACTGAAGGCCTCTTCACAGATGCTTTTGGCTGTGGTCTCGGCGGTCTTGTCTATGGAGGCAACGGCCTTGGAAGTTGCGGATATGCCAGTGCCTTTTACTTAAATTCTTGCCAGCAATTTTAACAATAAATGATGAATAAGCGTCCATGAATTGATTAATTGTATTTATTACTCATAAATAAAACATAGTTATGTATAATACGTTTATTATTAACAATTAAGGGATTAAAATAAAAAATCTAAAATTTTTGCCGATTTTTGATGGGCTGTATCTCAGTGAAAAATTGATTTATTATAAAACTAAAGAAATTTAAGCTTAGACGCAAAAGGTCGTAAAACTAGAGAGTTTTACGATCTTTTGACACAACATTTTTTGTAGCTACGGATTTTGCCCTGTCTAAAGGAGTAGGCCGGATAATAAAATTCTTAAATTATATACTTTTTCTTTTTGGTCTACGCGCATAGATTTTCTGTTATACAGCTACTTGGATCAAATATCTTGCTTATTCAGCTTTATTTTACTGTTTCTAGACACTTGCTACGCCCATTTGTCGCGCAAATTGATAAAAAAAACATCCTTTTGTTTTTAACTATCAATATCTCGGCAAACAAAGCTTGCATAGATCAAATTAAAGGATAGTTTCTACAACTGAAATAAATTTCTCGTAAGCACTTATCGAGACATTAAAACAAAACATGTTTTATTCTTCCCCAATATCGACTTAAAAAAAATAAGCTGAAAAACATGATTTTTCCTTGTTTTGGCGTATCGACAGTTTCTTCGTAAATATTTATAGGGAGGCCATAGCCCTCGCTTCAATGTATCCCTAATAGCCCTGTCAAATTGTATATCGATCCATTAAATAGTTTTTCTTTCGCAACTAATCGAAGTTTTGGCAAAATTAAAGGAGATTTTTTTTAGTCTGCAACGATTTGTATTCTTCCTTAAAATAGATTTATTTTTCTTTAATTTTTTTATTTGATTCTTTAACTTGTAAACTAAAACTGGAAGAGCTTCTCTCCATTACCTTCTCTATTATGTTTTTACAATTTTATGAGGTTTACATTATTATACATAAAAATGAAGTGAGAAATAAAAATATACAACTGAAAAATACTATTCTTAGTTTATTAAATTAAAATATTACACTAATATAAAGGTCCACAGCTGCCGTACCCTATAGGACCGGCATATCCATTATAAATGCTTGGTACACCCAGAGTAGCTCCGTATCCGTAAGCAGCGGGAGCGATAGGAGCCTCTGCCACGATACCGACGGCTCCATCACCGCAGCCGTAGGAGACGGCACCAGCGCCGGCAGTCTGGAACACGCCGTCAGTAGCCACGGCGCCCAGGAACGGCAGCTGCCCGCTCACTGCCACCACGCCTTCGATTGCGTTTTCAGACGTCACGGTGAGACCGGTCGGAGCGATGGGAGACGCGCTGGTCACGGCCAGTCCACCGCCGTAGTTTGCGACTGGTTCGAAGCCATAAGCTGCACCGAAACCAGCAAATCCAGCTCCACAGCCGGTAGGTGCCCACCCTGGCCCGTACCCCATATCAAATGGGGTGAAAGTATCATAGGGCCAGGCTCCGTCATAGGCTCCCGACATTCTAGAAACTATAACAGCTTCCCTGCCAATACATTGGCTTATTGTAGTCTGTGGACAAGAGAATAACTAACTTTCGGCATGATATAGCTCCTATTAGTAGGTATTATCCTATTACTCTACAAATGACTCCAGAGTAGTAATTAACGACCGTCAGACAAGATACAACACAGTAGAATAGATTAATTAATATAGAAAACATGGCACCGTGTTGTGATGGTGTGGCAAAGGAAAGTTAGCTCAGCGTACGCTACGCGACCAAGTAACCCTGACGCTGGTTTCCAGCTGACGGCCATTTGCTTTGGAACGTAGTAAGGAGTCAAATAATCATTTAATTGTATAATCAACATTTTCATTTTTTGTTATTTATATATCTGTGAGATACTTAGGTGGGATTTATGACGGTAAATGTTGCTTCAGCATCAAGAGAGTCATAAGAGAGACAGAGAGCGTTCTTATACATGGTGGGCCAAGAGAAATCACCCTATTGGAAGATATTCTTAATTTTACACTATACAATATACTACATTGTACTATTATGTGTAGCATTTGTCGAGATAGATTTTTTTATAATAGCTGGGCTGAATGAAATCACAGCACCTAAGAAATTGTTCTGAAACAGGAGACTATCGACAGTTGGTGCGATCATGCCGGGCTACTTAAAAGTCTCTTTACGTTTTTTAAAGGACTCAGTATAATAGGAGAAGGGGAATGCATCATCTAGGAAATAATGTATAGTCTAATTACTAATGAGGTAGAAATTAGAAAACTTTTTAGTACGTTAACAGTAAAATTGTAGCTTAGCAACCAGCTTGAGGTATGTTGAGGAAGAGTGAAGGTGAAATCGATATTAATAACATATCGTCTTGCTATATATCGTGATCGGAGATGTATTAGTGGCTGTATCCACTATGCCCTTATATGTCGTGCCCAACGTGTCCAGTAGCGCAGCTAGTAACCGTTCTTGCAGCACTAGTATACGTGACATTTCTATTTGATGCTTTGCGGGTGCCTAAATCGCGGGTGGCTAAATCTGTACTTAATCTTGAAAAAACTTAGAGGTTCGTGCTAAGTTACGAGTCTTCGACCACATGCATCGCCCAATATGGATACTGGTAACTCATCCATCAGGTTACCTAAGCCACAGGTGGAATCAACTTCAAAAATAATATGAAAACAAAAAAAATCTAAATATCTGATCACAGAATTGGTAACACTCAAGTATTCTTACCACTGCTAGAGTAACACTAACGAATAACGTAAGACAGATTTTGGATGTCATTTTGCTGTTACTTTTGAAGAGGCTGCGGTTGATAATAGCTAAGACAATGCAACAGAAGTATTTATACAAAGTGGATTCAAGAATGTTACAGCAAAGTTGGTCAATAGAAAGAAATTTAATAGAACTGTTGAACAAACTGATAGGCTGAAATAAAATGCTGATAAACTGACATTGGTGAAACCATATTAGTAACTTTTAATTGAGTAAGTTGACACTACCACATTTTTTTTTAATTACAGACAGGCTTGACCTTAATTTAACCTGTTGGAAAGTAATGATGAAGGCAATGATTGACTTACTCTCTTAGTCTTTACTCTCACCCCTTGGTGACTCTTTACCTAGTTGGTTCCTTAGCCAACTCCCTCAAAACAACTTTCTCAGGCGGCGCGCCGGACCCTGCGCATTGTCTGCCTTTCATCCGGGCAGTAGACCCCCTCAAGTCTACTGCCAGCCTAACACAACACCAATAACCTCGGGAGATATTTATGTTAGTAAGTATCGAGTAGAAACTAAAGTAAAAAGAATAAATACTATTGCTGGTATTTTATATTTTCAATGTCCATTTTCCAATGTCCAAATCATTTCACGTTCAGAGTTATTTTCATTAATAATAGCCGTAGCCGCCGCAACCGCAGCCGCATCCACATCCGCCTCCGCATCTGCCGGCGATGGACACAGCACCAGCAGCGATAGCATCACCGCCGAAGCCAACAGCGCCGATGATGGGGACCTGTCCAGCGACGGCGGTGGTACCGGCGACGGGGAGCTCGCCAGCGACAGCCACGTTGCCGACGCCGGCGCCTCCGTACTCGCCAATGCCGTAACCATCCAGACCGTAGCCGAGACCGCCATATCCGAGACCGCCGTAACCGAGACCACCGTATCCGATACCGTCGTATCCGAGAGCGCCGTATCCGCCTAAGCCGCAGCCGCCCCAGCCGGCTCCGTAGCCCAAACCGCCGTAGCCGCGACCATAGCCGCAGCCGCACTGGCTGTACACATTCTGGAAACATTAAAAACATTTATCACATCTGTTATAAATAAGTATAATTAAGTACACGGATTAAGAAAACTCTTCAGGGATTATCAAAACAAACTAACTTACCTGGATCAGGCAAGCCTGAATGCAGAGCAGAAGGAAGGCGAAAGTCGACATGATTAGAAGTGGTACTGAAGACAGAATATCTTTAATCCCTCGGAAAAACGTTTATATACAATTGAAACCTTTTTGTAATATTTATTTTCATAACAGAAGCACGTCCTTTACAAGGATTTTTCTTATCGAGATAAAATAATGTTTATTTTCACAAGAAAAAATTCCAATCACCTGTAAGTTATTCCACAAATCAGTCCAATAATTAAGACGTGACGGTAACTAGGTCAAATTAAGTTTATTGCCCTACTTCAAGATAGTCACGTATTCTCACTCATTGAAAGATGTAAGTAGTAATTTCTCACGTAGAGCTTATTAGTATAAAATGTGTAACATTAAGTGAAAGAATCATTGTTAGCTACGATTCCAGTTAACCATGAACGCTAAAGCAGTCCTTATTCTTTGCGCTTCGGCACTTTTCATCCAGGTAAGTAGCTTCTCAGAAAAAGAATTGATTGATTTCTTCAAGACAAAAACTGTGTATTAATGCTCTTAGTCCGCTGCTGGTCAATGCTGCGGACGTCGCTGGGGCGCCGGTCTCGGTGGTTGCGGCGCTGGCTGGGGCTATGACGGTCTGGGCTACGGCGGCTGGGGAGGAAACCTCGGCTACGGCGGCATCGGTCTTGCCGGTGGGCTTGGCGCTTCCTACGGCGGCGGTCTCGGAGTTGCTACCGCCTCTGCCGTTCCCCCCGTCGGTCTCGCTGTCGCCTCTGAGAACGTGTACGAGGGCTGCGTAGGCGTCGCCGGCAACTTGCCGTTCCTCGGAACCGCTGGCGTTGAGGGAGTGTTCCCCACTGCTGGAGCCGGTGCCATCTCCTACGGTTGTGGTGACGGCGCTGTCGGCATCACCGCTGAGGGTCCCATCGGTGCTGGTTTCGGCTATGGTGCTGGTCTTGGCTATGGAGCTGGTATCGGCTACGGTGCTGGACTCGGCTATGGCGGCATCGGCTACGGTCTTGGTGGATGTGGATGCGGCTACTGAGCGCAAAATAAAATTGTCGACAAATAAACGATGACCTTGCAGCAAATTAATACTGTATTTTTATTAATCATTTTCTACCCAATATAAACAATAGTAATTGTAACATAATGGTTTGCAATTAAATATTTTACATCCAGTATCCAATTTCAAAATATAGACTTGAGATATTCTATTTTTGTCTCCCACATTAATTGACACACAATGTAACAGACATTAAATTAAATTAGGAAATCGATTATAAAGAAAACAAAAAATTCATCAAAAGTGTTTTTTTACACTGGCTCGACATAGTGACTACAGTGCACCTGATGGTAAGTACAGTGTAGTCCAAAAACGAAAGCGACTATCAAAGGATAAAATTCCATTGATAGTCTCCGTCGTCATGTCGGCCCACATATACCGCGACTGAAGGTCTCTAGGTATATGAGCTACTGGATATACACAAGCTGATCCCGAAACGCGAAAAGCCTTAACTGGTCACTATGACGGGCTTTACACCCATGTACTGTGGTCGCGATCCAGACGGGCACCGACGCCCTACCACCTCGCTGCTGCTCGTTTAGCACCACTCAGGAGTCACGTGTAGGGAAACTAGGATAAAGCCTGCGGACGCGAGCAGTTTCGACTCCCAAAAAGTGATATTATTACAAGATCTTATAAAGGTTTAATGTCCTGCATCTTAACTGTGCATTGATATGAACACAGTCATAAATGTAAGTGCATAGAATCTACTCATAATATCCATTACAGATAAGCAAGCTTCCTTAATATATTTTATTACCAAAAAATAGAGGCGTGGTCATAGTTCTAACGCCATTGGTTTAATTATCTTACACCAGAATAAGGAATTATGTTAAGTAGAACATTTCTTTTACTGGAATATTAATTTTGAATATTAGGTCCTTACATATGAAATTGGCGTTTTTCGTACTGGCCACTTTAATCAAAAATTTCTCCTCTTTGGTAAGGAATTCCACATTCAAATTTCTACAGCTATAGACTCATGTATTTGTGCTTCGATGATCGTCATTCATTTGTTTTTTTCTTATGTTTTTTTCTGTTTGCGTCACTCATGTTACAAAATGGAAAACTTAAAATATCGCATTATTTACGAGTACGAGTTCCGCCGTGGCACTAGTGCTGCGGAAACAACTCGAAGGGTGAATGATGTGTATGGCGGTCGTATTGCAAAAGAAAACACAGTTCGTTTTTGGTTCCAACGTTTTCGTTCTGGAAATTTCGACCTGCAGAACAAGCCCCGTGGACGGCCTGAGACTCAAGTTGATAATGAAGAGTTGAAGGCTATTGTGGAAGCGGATCCATCGCAAACCACGTCCGAGTTAGCTGCAGGCTGCGATGTTAGTGATAAAACTGTTTTAATTCACTTGAAGCAAATTGGGAAGATTAAAAAGCTTGAAAGGTGGGTACCTCACGAATTGACTGAAGCAAACCGGCAAACGCGCGTCGACTGCTGCGTTACATTACTAAACCGGCACAATAATGAAGGTATTTTAAACCGAATCATTACCTGTGATGAAAAATGGGTTCTTTACGATAATCGGAAGCGCTCAGCGCAATGGTTGGATCCTGGCCAGCCAGCCAAATCCTGCCCCAAGCGAAAATTAACCCCAAAAAAGTTACTTGTAAGCGTTTGGTGGACTAGTGCCGGTATTGTTCATTACAGTTTTCTCAAATCTGGCCAGACTATTACGGCTGATGTCTATTGTCAGCAATTGCAAGCCATGATGGAAAAGCTAGCGGCTAAACAACCTAGGCTGGTCAATCGCTCCACGCCACTGCTGCTTCACGACAACGCTAGACCACACAATGCGTAACAGACGGCTACTAAATTAGAAGAGCTTCAATTGGAAAGTCTAAGACATCCTCCGTACTCCCCGGACCTTGCTCCAACAGATTACCATTTTTTTCGAAATTTGGATAACTTCTTGCAAGGGAAAAAATTCAACTCCGATGGGGCAGTCCAAATCGCCTTCAAAGTTTTTATTGATTCTCGTCCGACTGGTTTTTTTAGTAAAGGGATCAATGAACTACCTATGAGATGGCAAAAGTGCATAAAAAATAATGGTTCATACTTTGATTAATTAAATATATTATATTAAAAAATATTCGACTTTTTGTTCCTCCCATACAAAACGCCAATTTCATATGTAAGGACCTAATATATTACGCTAAACCTAACCTATCTCTTCCAGCTCTGCAACTGCAGTCAGCTAACTAGCCTGAGATCGTTCTGATATAGTATGTCGTAAATTTTTGGTGTATCAAACTGCCAAGGATCTTTCTCCAACCAATTATACTTTTACGATTGACGCATTTTTTTTTTATTCTAACTCGACACTATGACTGCACCATACCTGATGGTAAGCATGGTGCAGCCAAAAAACGCTAACGACTATCGATAGGCAAGAAAAACCCAATGGTAGTCGCAGCGATCATGCCGGCCTGCACAAATATCTCTTCACGTTACGCTTAAAGGATCCCATATCATAGGATGGAGGGAACACGCTCGCTGGAAGACCATTCCACACCTCAACGACACGACATAAGAAGGAGTTAGAGAACTTCTTAGTCCTAGCCGGGATGTGAGAAACCGAGTTTCAGTGATTATTATACCAGCTCGATTCAATTCTTGTGAATTTAAGAATATCACAACTCTTAGATTTGTTACATATTTACTAAGAAATAGCCGTGAAAGTGGAAACTGTAATAATAGATTTCGATAACATTTTAATGTTCTCTTCAGAAAATGAATTAAATGATAGTTATGAATTAGACAATTTGTAGTAATTTTAATTAATATCAATATTATATTATATGTGAGATTGTAAGTGTGTATGATTAAGATTTAGAAGATAATTTTCCTAACTATTCCCCCAATTTCGAAATTAGACAAAGGACATGAGCTATATATGGTCCCGTTCAATGAAAGGTTTATTTGTGAAGACCTATTACGCAATGGTCAAGCAAATGTTTCTTTTATGAACGCTGAATCAACGGTAAGAGACAAGTAAATAGTGTAACTATTTTACGTATTTATTTAATTAATTTAAACAAAATTATTTTACTGTTGGTAATGCACACAAAGTTATGCCCAGATACTAGTAATTAAAAGCAACATTTTGAAGGACCCTAATTTTAAGTGTTATTTATTGGCTTTTATATCTATTTGTAAAAATCTTGGAGTTGTTTCAGACGATTAAAATTAAATTGAAACTACCTTTTGACTTTTATTTCTTTTTCTTAGACTTCTTCAGGTAGAGCGGTTACTATTATGATTCATCTTTTCCTTTCCCTTGGCTCTTTTTTGTCATTGAATCGATGTTCGAGTGGCTGTATTCATAAATAAGCTAATAGTATATTAGATTGGGGTCTTAAATTTGAATGAAATGTTTTATTATAAAATACATCTATAGTGACTGTAAACTCTATATATAATGAACGGGAAATGAGAAAAAATATCACGTGAGAAAACATTCATCCAAAAATATCGCTTAATTACTAATCATTGATTATGTAAATGAACTAGCGATAAAATATTTTAACGTTCTTATTACAAGATAGTTAAAATCAAATCAGTTTTTTTTCGGCAGGACAAATGTGGTGGTCGGGAAATACCTTCATAACTACACCAGGCGAAGAGGACGTACACTTAGGGAACTCAGCCAGCGATTTATGAGTTGGGTGGAAAAGCAGGGGCACCCTTTTTTTTTTGTTCACCCGGTGGAAATCCCTACGGACCGTCAAGGGAGCGGTGAGGGCCGCTCCCCCGGTGTGTTGGACCTGCCCCGACTAAAACCACCGGGGTGTTCCTCCTCCCATCTGCCGGATGCTAAGGGCAAAGCCGTGCCATCTTCCTCGGCATCCGGCGACGTCCAGCCTTGTTCGAGCCTCATCTACTAGGCGGGGGGCTGTTAAATAGTCGCCGTCCCCTGCGTAAACCTAACACATTTCGGGGAGAGTGGTGTAGAGTGCCACCCCCCCTCGTCTCCTTGAATTGTCATTGGAGCGGTGTGCGGGAACACATCGCACATCGCTCACGCCTGGATCTCGGCGACGCGCTCCCTCAAGCGCGCCGCCCGGCGTATGTCCTGTTATGGAGGAAGGCCTCTGGCGAAGGCCCTCCTCCGGCGTCCTGTCTGAGCTGGGCGGCGGATCGGGTTATCGGGGGTGGCAATAGCCTCCCAATCCCGCTCCGCCGCTTCCTTCACCTGCATAGTCTCCTCCGTGTAGGAGAGGACCGCCTGCCATGCCCTCTCACTACCGACCATCGCGCGAGCGAGTGCCGGCACTGACAGATCACCACCCACCAGTAGGTATGATCCGCAACTTAGAAAATTTACTTAACAGTGATCTACTAACGTTTCGGTAGTGACTAGCATGAGAAAAAAACGCCAAAAGTAACCCGAGACAGCGTCGGAGTGAAATCAAATCTTGTCTACACTTCTTTTTTGTTTCTTTAAGTATGCACGTTTGTGTTCTTAAATTTTATTTTCTTTTATTATTTCGGATGTAGTGTTAGTTGTTATATCTCTGGATATAGGTACTTTTGACAAAAAACTACACAATGTTGTCCCAGGGTCCCGATAACAGAGAGAAGTTGCTAAATTGTTAAGTTCGACAGACGATATTCTAAGAAGATATACAACCCTCAGCATTGAGGAAAGCGACGCAAGGATGATAAAGATCTTTTGGTATAGGTTTCGTAAAAATCTGAAGTACTTTTAATAATTGCTTTTTATTAGTTTGGTTTCATAACATGGGTCAGAATGTATTCAGGTCAATGGTTCCTTTTTTTCAGTAGTATCCGCCTCCACATCCGCATCCACATCCACATCCGCCTCCGCATCTGCCAGCGATGGAGACAGCGCCAGCAGCACCAGCGGTGCCGCCAAAGCCAACAGCGCCGATGATGGGGACCTGACCAGCGACGGCGGTGGTACCAGCGACGGGGAGCTCGCCAGCGACAGCCACGTTGCCGATGCCGGCGCCTCCGTACTCGCCAATGCCGTATCCGTCCAGACCGTAGCCGAGACCGCCGTAGCCGAGACCACCGTATCCGATACCGTCGTATCCGAGAGCGCCGTATCCGCCTAAGCCGCAGCCGCCCCAGCCGGCTCCGTAGCCCAGACCGCCGTAGCCGCGACCATAGCCGCAGCCGCACTGGCTGTACACATTCTGAAAATAACAAAATCCTCTTATAACATATCCCTTCCGTTGAAACAAATTTACATTTCCGTTAATTGTAAAATAAATATAGAAATAAGGTGTCATAAACTAAATTTTCCTGTTCTTCGTGTCTCTTGCCTCATTGCACGGTTGTGTAATATTCTAGGACGTCCTTTGTCGCACGATGGTACACTAATCCTGTCTATTCTTGGTGTCGTGAAAGGCGTCTTTTAAATTTTTATTCGGAGTGTTGCGGATTTAATCAGTTCAACTTTATGGGATTCAACCCTTTAGATATTTATCGTAAACTTTAGCAGTAACCAAACATTTTAAATAAAATTTATGTATTACTAGCTGTCCCGGCAGACCTTGTTCTGCCCTATTTCTCTAAAACAAAGTCACTTTGTTTTTTTTTAATGTTAATAGCTTCCTCGTCAGATTTCATTCTGCCAAAACTTATTGGCCTGTCAGCTGATTTTTTTTAAATTTTTTGTAGGAACCTGACCTTAATGTTATATGTATAAAAATTGACAAATACTGACATTAATATTTATACGTCACTCAATTGTTTTGCCTTCCCGGAACCCGTCCACTAACATTTAAACTTTATGGTATGGTGTTAAAGTTCAAATTGACTTTTAAATATTATTACGAATTTTTTGTATGAGAATATAGAAAAGTGTTGTTTTTAGACTTTTTCAGACAATTTTTTTAATTTTTCTCTCCGTAATAACCTTCCCCAGACTTCATCAAACACAACAAAAAAGAAATCGGTTCACCCGTTCTCGAGTTTCGCGCTTATAAACACATTTAGCGATTCATTTTTATATATAAGAGAAGATAATTTACTCACTTGGATCAGGCAAGCCTGGATGCAGAGAAGCAGGAAAGCGAAAGTAGACATGATTGTTATGTTTAGAAAACTGAGTTCTAATGACGTTAAGAGTCCACGACAAGCTTTTATACCAAAATATTTAATAATCTTAATAATAATTACGGACGTTTTGTAACAGCAGTGTTAGAAGATAAACAGCATCACGCGCCTGAGACACATCAAGCTGTTGCACAAGAAATGCACGAAACATTGGCGAGCTAATCAATAGACTCAAGGTGAAATCAGGAAATTGTTGAATTCATTTTTATTAGTGTATAATGTCACGTATTAAGTAAATTGCGAAAAGGATGACCAGAAAGGATACGTAAATCACTAGAAATTTAATATATAAAGCTTGTCAACAAGTAATTGGATTATTCTGAAGTAACACTTTAGAAAAAGGATTACAACATGACACTCAAAGCTGTCCTCCTTCTTTGCGCTTCTGCTGTTTTGATCCAGGTTTGTCTGGTTGATCTTAATTATTCTTTTTATGGCTGTATTATAGATACTTAAAAGAATTTTATATGTGAAAAAATTTATATGTTAACTTGGAATTTTGATTTCATTATGGAGCATTTCACGTGAAACTGATAATGAAAATAGAGTGAGATTATGGAATTCGTTTATATTTGGCTTGATTGTACTTCTCGCGTTTACATATGTATTCGCGTATTTTTTTATATGTATGAGGCTTATAGTTTTCAAGTCATTAACCCTGAAAGAAGTAATGTAATCAAATTCCTAATTATTTTGTCAGCAAATTATGTAATTTTTAAAATGTTAAATGATTTAGGTAATTTGCTATTTTTTATGATGAAAGTAGATTTTTTTTTATTATAAAAGTGATTTCAATTGTATTAAATATAAGTAAAGTTTTATTTTGGGATAAACTCACGTTAATATGGATTAAAGTTCACACTTGTTGCACTGACTTTATGGTTGAGCAAATGAAGTAAATTAATGCTAAAAGAAAAATTGTTTTATTTTTCACAATTTTCAAGAGTGAGTGAACGCTGGAAATAATATTTTTTTACAAGAAAGCTTTTTGTGGATGTAATATCGATAGTAATGTTTGACTGAAACGTAACAAAATTATTCGAATGAAAATATAATGGTATATTTAGATATTAAGACTCTTATTTCTCTGTCCATGTAACGTGAAGTGCTCCTTGTGCAGAATGTGGTAGCGAGTAGTCTGGAGCGTCATGCTGCTGTTGTTGGGGTTGGACGATTGCTTGCATTACCCGCTTTTATTCTTGGTAAATTAAATAATCTCGAGATCCAACATTCACGGTTACAGCAATTGTATATGGCATAGGAACATTAGATATCAGTTTTCCAAAAACTGGCTCTGGGTTCTACGCTGATGACATTAAATCCATCATTCCGTTTTAATGTATTGTATTTCATTAAGTTGTATGTATATCGATCTATCTCTAATTGAGTGCAGCAATGAGCACTCGTGACTTATGTCCAAGATTATGTACATTCATCATGCGAACAATTTAGGAATGGAATACTCTTCCAGAGAGCATATTTCCACGATCTTATGATGAAGAGAAGAGTGAATAGACGTTTGTTGGGCAGACTGTCATCGGACTCATCTTCACCTTCCACCAGGTGTGATTGAGGTCAAGCGTCCACCTGGAAGTCATAAAATAAGCTTTTTCATGCATAAGATAAATTAGAAGAAGGAAAAAGTTTAAAATGTGTTTATTGTTCTAGTTTACTTCTGGTCAATGCTGCGGTCGTCGCTGGGGCGCTGGTCTCGGTGGTTGCGGCGCTGGCTGGGGCTATGATGGTCTGGGCTACGGCGGCTGGGGAGGAAACCTTGGCTACGGCGGCATCGGTCTTGCCGGTGGACTTGGCGCCTCCTACGGCGGCGGTCTCGGCGTCGCCAGCGCCTCTGCCATCCCTCCCGTCGGCCTCGCTGTCGCCTCTGAGAACGTGTACGAAGGTTGCGTAGGCGTCGCCGGCAACTTGCCGTTCCTCGGAACCGCTGGCGTCGAGGGAGTGTTTCCCACGGCTGGAGCTGGTGCCATCTCCTACGGTTGCGGCGACGGCGCTGTCGGCATCACCGCCGAGGGTCCCATCGGAGACGCTTTTGGCTATGGTGCTGGTCTTGGTTACGGTGTTGGTCTAGGCTACGGCGCTGGTCTCGGCTATGGCCGCGGATACGGAGGCTATGGTTACGGTGGTTGTGGATGCGCCGGTGCCTACCTGTAATCAAAAGTATAGACTTTGACAAAAGGCTAATAAAAATCGAGCAATGAGCATTTAAATATTTTGTTTCAATTTCGTGTTATTATGATTCATGTACTTTTTATGTTTTATGAAGACATATAGGATCAAATTGTATGTCCGATTAAGAATCATACCGCATCATAAGTCGATCATTATTACCAGCTTGTACTTTGCTTAAAAGTCTGAGCACTTCCCTAATTGTATCAATTATATTAACATCTACATGTTCTAGCTACTGAACCGTGATTTTATTATGCCAATATAAGAATTTAATATGAATGGTTCCATTTTGAACTTTATTTGTCTTGCTCCTCTAACTATTCTAGTTAAACAGCAAAAACGCATATCTTTTTGTTACTGTCTTAAAGAAAACTGAGCTACAGGTCATCATGGATATAACTCACACAAAGTACAAGGAGGTACCGAAAACAAGCCTTTTTTTGGTGACTCGGTGGCAATCCTCAATGACCATCAGGGCTTCTGTGAGGGCAGCGGTCCTGGTATGTAAGACTCCTACTGACTAAAGCTATCGAGTTTTTTTTAACCACAATTTTTTAACCCGGTTGCAATGGGCTACGGGAAAATGCAAACTGCGGCCCGGCGCGCGATGTGTCTCTTAAGAGGCAACGCCAAGATATAGGAAAGGTGGCAGAGAGAAGCGGTTACCACCAAATCCATCGCCAAGCTGTGCGTGGGAACATACATACACCACATGAGTATAGCCTAAGCAGCAGTTCCTCAGGCGCTTGATACTTCCTACCAGATCCTTAAGATGGATGGAGACCCGTAGAACTCCGTTTCGGTCACCATTGTGGCGGCTTTGTTCTTTTCCGTTGTCCTTACTCTCGTTTGCCCGAATAAATAGCAAAAGTTGTGATATATCGTATTCTAACCAACGTTATCTTCCTTTAAAATCCTTCTTAGTGCTTGCCTCAAATACCATATAATAATTACTGTAACGCGGGGTGTATCCTTAGATCGTTCGTGCATTACGGTATATACCTCTTTCCCCTCACCTCTCGGTGGCCCGCGCCACAGATCGCCGCGCAAGCATCGTAGCCCGTCCGCCGCTCGTGTTGCGCGCGTCCTTTTCTTTGTTTTGTTGTATATTTATTTTATAACATGCTTGCCCGGACTATGTTTGCAAAATAAACAAATCGAAAACAGAAGAACCCGTTTCAATGAATATCCGTTAGATTACTAATAAAGTTACTACGAACCTAAAATTAGTTATTTAGTAACATCTATTGATAATCAATGATAAAGATATGACATAATTATGAAATAAAACTATATAAAAGCACACAGTTTGTAAATTGACATTATAATACAATTGTATCAACAACAAGAAGCGGAAAAAAGAAAATGGAAGCTAAAGCGATTATTCTCTGTGTTTCTGTTTGCTTTGTTGATGTAAGTTTATTTTTATAGTAAAATATAGTTCTTTTCATTATGACTCTGCATGGAACAAATGTACACTGTACAATGTAATGTATGTATGTAATGGACAATGTATGTGATTAAAAAGCAAAGAGCAGTGTATATAATGGAACACGACTATCAACCGTGATGATGTATGAGGATACTGTGAAAATTACAAATCCGCTAAAGACCGCTGTAATTATTCCTATATTAAAGTCTCTGAAAATTTCTTCAAAGGTACCCTTAAAAGAGTATCCTTTCAAATTTCAAATATTCGCACCACTCACATTCCACTGCCTTTCATACTTCATTTTTTTATCCATCTGCTGGTATAGTCTGAGTTGACCCGTTATCAGAAAATTTTTCAACAATATAAACTTAAATCTAATCTGTATTACAAAAATCAACTAAACTATGCCGATACATCAGCCGTAACCCACGTCCCACCAAAGCCTTAACGATAAGCAAAAATAACAACACATGTGTGGACTTTATTTAAAATTAAAACATAGCCCAATTAAACTAATATAAAAGGGATCGTGAGCGGGAAGCCGTTTCGAGGCGGACCTCCTGACGGCGGCGGCCTTCTCCATCTGCGACGACAGATGGGTCACTGGTGAAGGCGCACGCGCGTACATCTTGAATCCATTTTTAAGCCTATCATAATGATTAACTTTGGAATGTCATACAAGCGATCAAGCCTTTGTAAAATCTAGTTCACTATATATATTTATTTATTTACTTTTTATAGGGTTGCCAGTGGCCCTGTACAATAATTCATTTACACAATACATATACACAGTTACAATCAAAAATGTACAGTTCCTATTAAGCCATCCACAAGATACGTCAGAGTGGTATATAGAGAAATCTGGGTATATATGAAAGATATTGGTACATTGGTTAGCTTGATAACAACGGCTATTAGTAAAATATTATCTTCTGATATTGTATTCGCTATTAAATATTGGGGTGACTTTATAATTAAAATATATCAAGAACAAATTTTATAAGAGCATACAAAGATTTTACAATTTCTGATTCGTTTAAGAAAGTTGCAATGGTTTTGTGCTAAGTAAAAGTTTCCAATGGCTGTTTTTTCATTTCAGGTTACATTGGGACAATGCTTTGGCAGAGAACCCGGTCTGCCTGGCTTTCCGTCACCCTTTCCTAGGCCTTTTGATGGACCATCATCCTTCGAAGGGTTCGGTTCATGGCTTCCCAATACTTGTGGAGGAACTAACCCTTTAATATCATCTACGGGTCTTGCTGCTTCATACGGCGGTGGTTTATCGGTTACTAGTTCCTCACCTATTTCTCCCACTGGTTTATCAGTTACTTCTGAGAACGCGATTGAGGGCAACGTTATTGTATCTGGCCAGATGCCGTTCCTGGGCGCAGTGGCCACTGATGGCGCATTCGAGACTAACGGCGCCGGTGCTGTTTCTTACGGTTGTGGTGACGGAAACGTTGGTATCATTGCAGAATTGCCTATAGCTCCAGCAGTCACATCTCTTACGCCAGGGCTTGGTTATTCCACATCAGGGCCTTACGGTTTCGGCCCAAGTTTGCCTGGATTCAAAGGATTAGGTGGATGTGGATCTTTATATTAAATTAATTATTTGTTTTGTTTAAATTATTAATAAATTCTGTTGTTTTAGCAAAGTTTATTATTTTAGAACTACATGAATTAGAAATTAATTAGCACTTCCTTCCTTTGTAAACACTCTTTTACGTATATGCCAATAGAAAATTAAATCAATAGCCTGACTTCTAGATCAAAGATTACCTAGATACTATAACTGAACCAAAGACATGGCTGGGAAAGCTTTTCTCTGCAGTTATGTTACTTACAGCAAACCGAGTTGCTTTGTTTATTTGCATATTTGTACTGCACTGTAAATTGTGCTTTTTTTATATAATGTGCTTATATCTGTAGAAAGATACATTATATTATTAGAATATATTTATTATACAACAAAATAATTACGATTGTATGAATTAATGAACTGGGTATAGTTTACCTCATGTTTTCTGCATTATGTAAACATTTACGCCAAATAAGTTTCCTACAACTTATATTACGTTTTGCCAGACACCTATATTACTTTTTGAAAATATTAGGTCCTTACATATGAAATTGGCGTTTTTCGTACTGGCCACTTTAATCATAAATTTCTCCTCTTTGGTAAGGAATTCCAAATTCAAATTTGTACAGCTATAGACTCATGTATTTGTGCTTCGATGATCGTCATTCATTTGTTTTTTCTTCTGTTTTTTTTCTGTTTGCATCACTCATTTTACAAAATGGAAAACTTAAAATATCGCATTATTTACGAGTACGAGTTCCGCCGTGGCACTAGTGCTGCGGAAACAACTCGAAGGGTGAATGATGTGTATGGCGGTCGTGTTGCAAAAGAAAACACAGTTCGTTTTTGGTTCCAACGTTTTCGTTCTGGAAATTTCGACCTGCAGAACAAGCCCCGTGGACGGCCTGAGACTCAAGTTGATAATGAAGAGTTGAAGGCTATTGTGGAAGCGGATCCATCGCAAACCACGTCCGAGTTAGCTGCAGGCTGCGATGTTAGTGATAAAACTGTTTTAATTCACTTGAAGCAAATTGGGAAGATTAAAAAGCTTGAAAGGTGGGTACCTCACGAATTGACTGAAGCAAACCGGCAAACGCGCGTCGACTGCTGCGTTACATTACTAAACCGGCACAATAATGAAGGTATTATAAACCGAATCATTACCTGTGATGAAAAATGGGTTCTTTACGATAATCGGAAGCGCTCAGCGCAATGGTTAGATCCTGGCCAGCCAGCCAAATCCTGCCCCAAGCGAAAATTAACCCCAAAAAAGTTACTTGTAAGCATTTGGTGGACTAGTGCCGGTATTGTTCATTACAGTTTTCTCAAATCTGGCCAGACTATTACGGCTGATGTCTATTGTCAGCAATTGCAAACTATGATGGAAAAGCTAGCGGCTAAACAACCTAGGCTGGTCAATCGCTCCACGCCACTGCTGCTTCACGACAACGCTAGACCACACACTGCGCAACAGACGGCTACTAAATTAGAAGAGCTTCAATTGGAAAGTCTAAGACATCCTCCGTACTCCCCGGACCTTGCTCCAACAGATTACCATTTTTTTCGAAATTTGGATAACTTCTTGCAAGGGAAAAAATTCAACTCCGATGGGGCAGTCCAAATCGCCTTCAAAGATTTTATTGATTCCCGTCCGACTGGTTTTTTTAGTAAAGGGATCAATGAACTACCTATGAGATGGCAAAAGTGCATAGAAAATAGTGGTTCATACTTTGATTAATTAAATATATTATATTAAAAAATATTCGACTTTTTCTTTCTCCCATACAAAACGCCAATTTCATATGTAAGGACCTAATATAAATCCAAAAGTGTAAATTGAATTTTTTCTAAGAATACAAACATATTAGCCATTTTATTCGTTTTCTATTTTGACCGTTGAATGTCAAGCAAAGGCTTTTACCATTATACAGCCATGTTTGTACAAATAACTTGTTAATATGTATGAAAATTGCGTTCCGGTTTTCTGGGGTAAACCGTACTTTGCATCAGCACAGTCCACGAAAAAAAGTGTGATCAAAACGGTATCATTCAATCATTCCTAACATTTTACTATATACTCCGTGCATTGCAGTTTTTAGCTAAGGTATCTTTTAAAAGTAGGAAAAACCTTTTTGTTTTATCTTATTAGTCTGCTTCAATTGCATAGTTAAGATTGTTCTGAAAAGTGTGTGTATTATTTTAATTTATTACATTAATTAAATCTTTTCCTATTGACAATTGCATTTTATACTTCAAACTGGTTTGTCTAACTCTATAATTTGAACATTTTAGTTTCGATTATTGTATGGGTATGTGTAAACAATGAATATACAGGAGTGTGTGTTGAACTTATTTAAACGGTAGCTTCGTAGTTTTACTTTTTATCGATACCCTTATGCATGATTGATCTACAAAAATCTGAGACATACATACATAAGCATTACCTCCATCAGCAGAAGTTGTTACATGTTATACAAAATAAACAAAGATAAGAAATTTGTCGAACCCGTTTCATCAACATTTTCCTATATATTTGTAAACATTTTTTTCAAGCTCTTCAATTATTGTTACATATATAAATTTATAATATTTTGTACATCAAGGACTTTGGTTATTGGTTATCCTACATGAATAAAAAAAAAACAATTACGACTTTTGATCAATCAGAATCTAATAATTTTACCGTGTCAATAATTTAAAGTCTTTTATGTGCGAAGAAAACCGTCTTTTAATGTTTAATTCGACGTTGCGACCTGATCATAAGGGCTTAGTCCCAAACACACTGGATCACCGCAATAACTTTGTCGAGGATTAGGAAGTAAAAAATAACTTTTAGTGAGAAGTTAAATTATCATCGGCAAGGTATTCGGTGATTAAAAAACTATAAGCTCGTTTTGTGTTTTTCTCGTAAATTATTGAGTTCTGTAGTGACTTTTCAAATTATTAAAAGTAAAAGCGGGTAGTGGAAGAAATTTCCCATCCTAGACGAAGAAATCGCGGTGCTATACCTTCGTAACTAGGTCGAAAAGTAAACCATGTCAGATTAAATAAACATTTTCTCAGTTCCCATTTGAGTAACTAAGTATTACAGGATGAAATTGTGATAGCTATTAAATTTTCTATTCCATTGTATACCATGAGAAGGTTAACCTAAAGATTATCGGACATTGAGCTTTTTGAGCTTACTTCGATTCAAGATTTGTCCGCTAGGCCGTGGCTTTTTCAGCATTTACAGTATAATTTAGAAACATTACACGAGCTAGGGACTGAGGAAGACTGGTTCAACAGTCTTTCGCAGTTCATCTATTTTCAGATCAATTGAGAGTATCCCCATGAGGGTGTCATTTTAGTAATTGTAATTGAAAAAAAAAAATAACGGAAAGTGGTGCCAAGTTCCGCAGAAAGCCGAGAACAGTAATATCAAATGTTTGTTGTTGAACATGTACTTAACATATTACCATTAAACACTAGACGCATAGCTCATTTCCAATTAATGGCTAGAGATGCCACGAATATTCGGCAACTATTCGGTATTCGGCCTATTCGGCCACTTTTTTTGCTATTCGGTATTCGGCCGAATAGTACGTATTATTCAGCCGAATACCAAATACCAAATCATGTAAAAAAGACACGTTATATTACTGTTCCGTATTCTAATAAATGTGCGGACAACTTCGATTATGCTCTGGCATCACCGTACGGGTTGTCAATTGAGTTTTGCTCTCACTCGAACCGATCCGCCGAGTAACGACATAAAACATACAAATATTCCTAAAAGCAACGAAATTATCCGATCCCAAAGTGTATAAGTGTGCTTGGAAGATCCTCAAAGACACAAGTATCCTGAAGGAGAAGCAGGGGCCCCTGAGGAGTTGGCGAACTGGTGATCGCGGTAAGTGAGATTCTTTAGGCAGCCCGTGCTACTTGCGGAGCTATCGAAGTACCGTACAATTACTCAAAATTATGTATTTATTTCCAAATGACAACACTTTAGTAATTAAAATTGATCAGTGGTAAGTAGTGATGGATAAAAACAAGCTTTTCAATATTCTTTGGTAGCAAACGATTACGCTTTTCATCGTTAATGCTACCAGCCTCAGAAAATAACATCTCACTAAACACGCTACTTCCAGGAATATTCGGCGGCCGAATATTCGGCGCTTCGGCCGACAGCGTTGCCGAATATTCGGTATTCGGCCAATTCACTATTCGTGGCATCACTAGTAATAGCGTACCTAAGTACCTATCCAGATTAAGCTCCGTTCTTTGTTTTAGGAATATCTCTAAATCAGAGATATCTAATGGAAAGGCTGTAATAACAGGAACACATTTTAATCATTCGCATTTTGTACTCATTATTAAGACTTTAACGGGTCTTATGCACAAATTAACTTACTTATAATTATTGCTCGACGTTTTGATCTTTTTTTATGTCGCCTTGCAAGGATGTTGACACTGAGTGTAATGTGTCATAACTGTTCAAATTATCAAGAACAAATGACGGTAGAAGAAGTAACTTCTCGCTTTCGATGAAAACTCCGCGGTGCGTCAGTCCGCTCGTGTTCATAGCCTGTGTAACCAGTTCGAAACGTTGAGCGGTAAACAAAAATAAGTTAATTTACGCATAAGACCCGTTAAAGTATTTATAGTGACATCAAGAGTTTTTAACAGTCAGTGGCACATTTATTTCATATAATTTAATTATGTGTGTCATGTCTGACAACAAAATAGTCTAGGTACAAGAGTATTTTAACAACTTAGTTTTAAAAATGCTTTCACATCATAGGATTTTTTTTATAAATGGCTGAACTGTAAAACTTTAAGGTTTTCCTTAAACTAAAATTGTATTAAGAATAGGATTCCTTTAAAGTATGAATGATACTCCAGTATCTGTATTAACAGAATGAAAAAATGAAATAACAAAATAAATCGTATAAAATGTAATAAATATTTTTTGGTTTTTGTTTAATACATAAAGGGACCCCCGCATCCACATCCGCAAGCTCCATTGATGGAGACAGCGCCCGCAGCAATAGCTTCACCGCCAAAGCCAACAGCGCCGATAATAGGGACCTGACCAGCTACGACGGTCGTACCAGCAACGGGGAGCTCGCCAGCAACAGCCACGTTGCCGATACCGGAGCCACCGTACGCGGCGCCGCAACCCGCGTTGTAGCCGAGAGGGGCGTAGGGAGCGCCGAGAGCGGGTCCCGCGAGGGGCATAGCGGGTCCTACCACTGCGGGGCCGACCAGACCAGCCTTACCGTAGCACTGGCTGTACACATTCTGAAAGTAATAATACACATAGCCATTATCAAACCATTTAATTGCGATACTCAGGAGCCTTCTGCGTGCGCTCCTCAACAGAGAGAATTAGGCCTGAGTATCCCGACGCTTTGCCCAGTCGCCGCGGGGAAGAGAGATAGCCTGGCACATCTCCTCCGCGGCTGGATTTTCAACATCACGAGGAGCGCTCTTGGTGCGTCCTCACCCAGAGCCCGGCCCGTCGTAGCGGGTCGCGATAGAAGCCACAGATTAGAGGGGAAACCCTGGCACTGTTTCCTCACACTCCCATCGAGTATTCGTGTATATAGATAAATTGTAAATAGTATTTTATAAGTTATGTATATATAGATCGTAGTATTTGTCCTTCCTTTTAAAATGTAGTGGTGTATCGTTTTGTTCTAGCTATAAGTTTTTATTGTTAATTAGTTTTAAGAATAAAGGCATGTAGGAATGAATAAATGGCACATCACAACCTTTTCAGTGGATGGATGATTGCGTGAAGTATGAAAGATGGTTTAGAGTGTGTGATGTGCGGAAATCCGAAATCCACCATTTAATGACATACTACTTAAGTAGCAAGTGCTTATGAAAAATTTGGTGTTAATAAACATAGAGTGGTCCTTATAGGGACAGATAGTAAAAGAAAACCTTTTAGAATGGATATGTTTGCCCTATGCCGATTGACAAGTCTAATTTTGCAGAGAAACAATTTTGGATTCTTGGTTCAAGGATTTACAATAAGGTTAACCATGAATTAAATATCTTGAACTTATCTAATTACGAATGTAAGATGAAGCTGAGAGACTGGTTGTCGAATCTGAAATATGATGATACTGAGGAACTGTTGCGGGAATAGATGTACTTGGGGTTTAACATTATTGTGAAATTATTATTTACTTTGATTGTATAGTGTATGTAATATTATTATTGTATTGTTTTGAGTTAAGATTGGAGCTACGCAGCGGATATAAACTGTATGTAACAAATTTGGTGAAATGTGCTGACATCCAAGATACAGGTTGTCCTAGTTTGGGTGTCAGCTGACTTCAATGTGCTGCTTTGTAATTGTTTTTTTTTATACCTCTCGTGTTTATGGATTTTCTTATAAAAACTCAGTTGTTATCCTAAAGAAATACTAATGGGGTTTTATGAAGTCTTCAACCAAGTAGATGTTGACTTCAATGCATAGACAACAGTTAAAAATGATTTATTTTACTTTGGCATGTACCAGTGTACGTCTAGCTACCTACAATAATACAAGATCAAGGAGGTTTAGGTATGAATAAACATACATAAAGACGGTTATTTCAAATGGATTATCTCTTGACGGTTTCTACAGCATTTGTATTATGCTCCTTCCTGATCAACAACCAAACAAAACACTGTTTTGTAATTATTCGTAAGCTAAACAATCTTCTTCAAACGGGATGTCACGGTGTTTATGAATACAAGCAAAAGTATTAGTCAGTTATAGCGATGTAGCAAACCATGTTTTTACTCCAACCTAAAAACTAACCTACAACAAACACACACATGCACGCACACACATCTATCTCTTATTGTTGTGAGTTTACTGTTATTTTATTTTCCTTTTCTTTGTTAGTTTTTAAATATTATCATTGTGTAATTGGCACAGCTTGTTAACTGTACCGTATGTAAAGTGTTTGTATGTGCTGTTCATTGACTGTTAATAAATATATAAACAATAAACAAAGATTAGAACCTTACTAGTTTAGGTACAAAAATAAAATAACATTTTGACCATTAAAACAGAATTAAGGAGTGACCTCAATCACAAATGAAATTTGATGATTATACTTAAGATAAAGCATCCTCGCTCAGTAAATACTGAGTCGTTCGTTAGTGGAAAATTAAATAATATTTGATACGGGAGACGCTGTCACGGAAAGCCATATCCACTTTTAGCGAATGATAAATAAGTATAGAGTACGTTAACTTACTTCTATCAGGCAAGCTTGCACGCAGAGGATCAAGAAAACAAAGGTAGACATGATAATTTTGTAATCAACTGTAAACTGAATGTAAAATGATAAAATAAAGACCTAGATTGATATATTTATAGCATTACTATTGATCCATACGAAATTTGTTAAGAATCACACTATTACATAATAAATGTAATAGATAAAGAAATAAGCCTCCATTTTTGCATAACGATAATTGCTGTAATGTAAATATATTATTGATAAACTTAGGTGTCGAAACAATTATTATAAAAAGCATACTATGCCAACGGATAGCATTCACAAAGTGAAAGGCACTATTGAAATTCGAAATGGCCGTTAAGGGTTTTCTTTTTCTTTGCGCTTCTGCGCTGTTCGTTCAGGTAATTACTCTACATCTCATTCTACTGTCTCTTTGTTTATTTCTCCAAGCAGTTTCATGATGAATTTTGAGTCCATACAAGCCTTTTTTTTTTCTTAACGAATGACGATGAGGGTCACCCCCCGGTGTGTCGGAGTCGCACCGACTAAAACCCCCGGGGTGTTCCTTCTCCCGTTTGCCGGGGCCAAGGGCAAGACTGTGCCAGCTTCCTCAGCACCCGGCGACGTCTGGTCTATTGATGGAAGGCCCCTGGACACCATTCCGCTCTCCTTCATTTTCTTTGAGCGGTGCGCGGGAACACATCGCGCGCCGCTCTCGCCTTGGAAATGTTGGGCGACGCACTCCCTCAAGTGCGCCGCCCAGGCGTCAATCCGTTAGGGAGGGAAGTACCTTGAGTAGGCTTCCCTCCTGCGTCTAGTACGGAGAGGCGGAAAGGACAGGGAAGATGAAGCCAGCCTCTCCCGCTCACGCTCCGAAGGTCCATACAAGCCTTGCAAACAGCTTATCATTCTCTCATTTATTCAATGCCAGCTTTTTTGAAGATGCTTGCGAAGAACTAATCCGCTTATTATTAGAATTAGAGATTGTGTTACGGTGCAATAATGTAAGCTAATTTACAAAGAGCAAATGCAGATTTACTTAACCATTTGTAATTGTTTTTAATGTAAAAGGTTTTTAAAGGGTTCTTTATTTGATAGTCCAAATTAATAGGTATTCTTAGCTGGTGTCAGGTTCGAAATATTATGTTCTTTATCGTTCAATTTATAATAAGGTAAAACAAGGACTACCAAAGTATCACGAAACCTGGTAGCTACTATATGACATCTAATGCTTTGATACTGTAAGTTGATGTCAGAATGTTCAAGGAAAGTTTAAAAGCATATTGATTAGCTCTGAAATAAGCAAGATTGTTCAAACACGAAGTACCATATAAACCATATTTTTAAACTATTTTTGTAGTTAATACATTCATTTCTTTCCAGAGCGTTGTAAGCCAGTGTATGGGTCGATTCGGTCCTTATCGTCATGGAATGGTTGCTGATGAACTCGCATTCGATGGTTTGGGTTACGCCTCCGCTTGGCCTGGTCGCCACGGCTGCGGCCTTGCTGCTCCAGCAATCGACCTTACAATTGCCAGCTCCCTCAACGCTGCTCACGGTGGCAGTCTTCCCGTTACCAGCTCCTCATGCGCCGCGCCCACTGGTTTGGCAGTAGCCTCTGACAACGTGTACGAAGGTCCTGTCGCTGTAGCCGGCAACTTACCATTCCTGGGTACCGCCGCTGTTGAAGGAGAATTCCCTACTGCTGGAGTCAGTGCCATCTCCTATGGTTGTGGGGATGGAGCTGTTGCTATCACCGCTGAAGGTCCAGTCGAGGCTGATTACGCTGGCATCGGCATCGTTCCCGCTGCTATTGCTCCTGCTGCCATCGCTCCTGCTGCCATCGTTCCCGCGGCTATCGCTTCACCCGTATCTCCTTGGGGGTACAAAGGCTTACCTGCTCGCGGATGTGGATGTAGCGGCCCCTATCTATACTGAAATATGTTATAATATTACGTTAAAATAAATTTTTATATTTCAATTAGTCATTTTCGTATAATTTGAACCTAGTACATAAATTATAACCTGAAAAAGAATAGAAATATGTCTTTCCACAACTATTGTTTTCCAATGCCAGATTCAACTCGCTTCGCGACGTCACGATTTCAATTCGAATTCCTTGCGACGTGAGCGAATGAATATCCACATTCGCAGATTCATAGTTGTAATCAGGGATGTTACGGAGCTTCGACTCCGACTCCGATAAGTCGGAACTTCCGATCGTTATTACACCTTCGGTTCCGACTTCGGTTCCGAAACTTTTTAATCGGAGGTATTCATCGGAGGTCACTACCACTGTTGCAGACAATTCATTTGATTTTACTTTATATGTTGTTGAAACAAAATATCAATTAATCAAACAATCAGTGCTACTTAATTTGTAGAAGACATTTTTTAAAATTTAGATTTAAAAAATATGATTAAATTATTAAATTTAAAACTAAATGTACATTTAAATTTATTACTAAAAGGTTTTTTTATTTTAGATTTACATTAAATTAAGTAAAATAGAAATTAACACAAAAACAACCCTGCAGCAAATTTGATTTAATTTGTACACTGGACAATGTTCACTGGAGGATAACGGTTTCTGATATATCCAACACTTTGTGAACAACAGCTTTTATTTGCCCAAGTTAGGTTGTGTTGTGTTGTGTTGTGTTGTGTTGTGTTGTGTTGTGTTCTGTTGTGTTGTGTTGTGTTGTGTTGGGTTATATTGACTCAACTTGATATACGCCGGCGATGCGCTTGAGGGAGCATGCCGCCCAACTTATCCAGGCGAGAGCGCTGTGTGACCCCGGGGGTTTTAGTCGGTGCAAGTCCGACAACCAAAAAGCTCCCTGAGGTCCGTCAACAATATCCCCGGGCTATCAAAAAAAAAAAAACCTGATATACGCTTGGAAACAGTCTCGATTCTTAACATCTGTCTACACACGAGGGAGATGTAGAGGGAAATGGATTATGCTGTTGTCAATTCAAAAGTTCTGGCTTATACTTTCGAAGACATGTATCAATCCTGCACCATATTAAAATGGGATCAAATTTAAGATATAATAAATAACATATCTTCACGCTATCACGCTATGTGAGCAGACATACAATAGTGGTTTTATCCACTTTGCGCTTAAATGTCGTGGACTACGCGACCAGTAGCTCAGGTAATCGCTTTCTCACAGTACTATGAAAATGTTAATAAGAAACAGCAATTTTTATTGTCTGTGTATTTGTAAATTTATAACTTTCTAATTAAAAAGGTTCACTGAATAATGTTTTTATTTGTCCCTTAATAAAACTATTTTATTCTGCCGTCACTTGTGACTGACATTGCCTCCGACTCCGATTCCGACTCCAATAAATCAAATTTAAAAACTCCGACTCCGACATCGGTTTCGATAAAACTGCCTCCGTTACATCCCTAGTTGTAATCACTCAATGCAGCTGCAATGGACGATTCAGCTGCTGCGGGTTATTGTTTTTTTTTTTTTTACACTGGCTCGACATAGTGACTACAGAGTACGTGATGGTAAGTACAGTGTTGTCCAAAAACGAAAGCGACTATCAAAAGATGAAAATCCATTGATAGTCAACATCGTCATGTCGGCCCACATATACCACAACTGAAGGTCTCTAGGTATATGAGCTATTGGATATACACAAGCTGATCCCGAAACGCGACAAGCCGAAACTGGTCACTATGACGGGCTTTACGCCCATGTACTGTGGTCGCGATCCAGACGGGCACCGACGCCCTACCACCTCGCTGCTGCTCGTTTAGCACCACCCAGGAGTCACGTATAGGGAAACTAGGGTAAAGCCTACGGACGCGAGCAGCTTCGACTCCCAAAATGTGACTATATATGTGCTACCTACATATGTTATAAATGTGTTGACTTAAAAATGATTTTTTTTAGAACCACTAGGAACCATATGACCTTAGTGCTTCATATTAATTTCAACTTAATATCTCCATGCGTTTTTGATAAACAGGATCAGATAGACAGACAACAAATTGATCTTATAATGGTAACATTTTCCTTTTAAAAAAGTGGAATTCGCTGCCGGCGTTTATATTTCTAGCTTCGTATAATGTAGGAGTCTTCAAGCAAGGAGTTAATGGATGTATCTTGAACGATTGCAGTTTGTTTTTAGCTTTATCATACAACAAGTGCTACTAAATTAAAACGTTAGTCTGTTTGTAGTTTTAAAATGTCTGCCCAAGGCTACCGAAATTACCTCTATACTCTCGTTGATGTTTTCTTCGAAATTGCTCTTGCTTAGAATATCTGATCTTGATATACGTAATTTTAACATTGGATCTGGAATTTTTCAAGGTGGAGCAAAACCTACTTCTCCTCCTCCCCGCCATACCTTTTTCATTACTTCTCAATTACACGGAGTAATCCTATAAAAAAATATTTACAGCACAATCTATATATAATTTTGTGATATATACCTTTCGTTAAAATATATTATTAATATCATTTGCCGCATAGAAAGAAAAATCTTCGTATCTTATGAGCTTAAAAATGCTTTGAATAATTTAGTCTATTCTTTTTTTTTAAGTAAAGGGTGCCTCACTTTTTTGCATTATATGCTAGTATGCTAGTGATGTAGTCGTCTACCGCCCACAGAAATTGGCACAGAGCTCGCACCCCGGCTTGCTATCCCGGAATAGTGTCTTTAGTCTAGTAGGGCGGAGAAAGATCTACCAGTTGATTGCTGTTCATTTAATACATAAGTAGCCAGATGAAAAGTTTCCGAAGTAATCTTAATAAGGATTTTTTTTATAATGGCTCGATAAAATGAGCATATTTGACACACATACGGTCGCCTTGATTTATTATAACGTAGTCCAAGAATGCCAACGGATACCAAGGTCGGAGAATCGATTGAAAATCGCCGTAGTCATGCTATCCTTTATGTATATATAAACAACTGGAGATATAACACTGATGGTCTTAACACTTGTGTATTGCTTTCTCGGCCCAGCCCGAGTGGCGCCCTACCACCTCAAAAATCAAGGTAATATTTATTTATTTATTTATGTATGGGCTATCGACAGTTCCATTACATTTTACATTCACAATGAGATCGCATGCACAAGCGAAATGTCTACAACGGATACTTATAAAAGACAGCCACAGCATGGCTCAAAAGCATTAACTAAATACTAACAATATCAAAACAGAAAATTAAAACCAAAATACGAAAAAACCAAAAAGAAAAATAAAATAGCAGACAATAATACCTACAAGGTAGGCGAGAATAGCTTAAATTTTTAGTTATGTTAACGCATCAATTAATACAATTTTTATTGGTGAAAGATTAATTTTATTTGTAAAAAAGAAATATTAAAAGTATTTAGTACATGTAAGAAACTCCACATCCACAGTCTCGGGCAGGGAGACCTTTGTAGCCCCAGGATACTGCAGCTGGAGCGATAGCAGTGGGAGCAATGGCAGCTGGAGCGATGCCCATGGGAGCGATGCCAATCGGGGCGTAGGCAGCATCGATCGGGCCCTCAGCGGTGATAGCTACAACTCCGTCACCGCACCCGTAGGAGATAGCACTAGCTCCGGCAGTGGGGAACACTCCCTCCATAGCCGCGGTACCCAGGAACGGCAAGTTACCGGCGACGCCTACGCAACCTTCGTACGCATTCTCAGAGGCTACTGCTAAGCCAGTGGGTGCAGCGCAAGAGGAGCTGGTAATAGGGAGACACCCCCCATGAGCGGCATTTAGGGAGCTGGCGGCAGCGATGTCGACAGCTGGGATTCCATAGCTAGCGCGGCTGGACCAAGCTGGACCATATCCGAGGCCGTCATAAGCTAAACCGGAACGGCAGGAACCAATTGGTTCTGCAATGCGGCCTAGGCATTGAGCGAGAGCAGACTGAAAAAAGAAATATGTTATTAATACACGTTATCAAATTTCTACTATTACAAGATCTTGATTTGAATATTTCCCCATACTATAAAGCCTTACATAACCGATACAGCATAGCGATTCTTTAGGAAATTAACATCACGAAATTTGGAATTGTGGGCTGGTCTGCTTGATGCAGTTTTGCTCTTTGTGGGGTTTTCAAGAAGACAGTGAATTACTCTTCCTGGTTGGCAACTTGTGTAACAGCTGCACATGGGCGAAAGTTACCCCTTACCATCAGGGAAGCGGTCAGAGTCCATCAAAGGTTAAATTTAAAAAATATTGGGGCACTATACCGAAACTATTGACCCTATCTTGAAGAGACTTTCAAAGTTCTAATACATATATTTCACTTATAATCAACTCAATTTTATACCTCCACACGAACTTGAGAATAAGGGTCTTAGCTTCAAAAGACGGGAAGACAGACTGACAATGCAGCGATCGTGCAAGAGTTTCTTTTTCCTTTTGAGGCACGGAACTCTTTAAAAGTGAATATAGCATGTATTATGAATTTTACTGACTGCAGTGTGGAGAGCATGCTCAAGAGATTTATTCTCTGATACACCCATCTCCTTTTGACCATAAAACTATCAGACGCCATTATGGATATTACCCTTACGTTGCAGGCATTCCATAAATCCGAATTAAAAAATAGTTTCATCGCTTATATCGTGAACAACAAAATAATAGAATACTCGTACGCTCCCTACATCTGTTTTTCCCCGATCTGATGATCTGGGACCCGATGATATGTTGACGTGGTCAAATGGGATGAACGTGGTCCATCACCGGCCTGATCTTCACATACCACCAGGTGTGATAAGTAAGCGTTAGGCAGTAAATCATAAAATATATATATGGAAACAAACCTGAGCAAAAAGCGCAGAAGCGCAAAGAACGAAGTAAACCTTGGCAACCATTATTCCACGACTTAAAGTTAACTTGTGAATGTTATGCACTATATCAAACAATATATTTATACCCGCATCGCTACTGACTATGCAATTTGTCATGAAAACTCAATTATTGCATTTCCCATTTACGTGACATTATTAGTCAATTTACACTTTTCTTAACCGATAACATGCTTTTACTAACCTAATGATATTACGTTTACTGATATTTGAGAAAAATATCTACGTACTTTTGCGCGGGTGTTCTTCAAGGCTCCATACTTGCTCCGTTTCTATATATCTTTACACCAATGATAAACCGCAGCACCCTGGCTGAGAGCTAGCATTATTTGCGAATGAAACTGTACTATCGTATGACGTACCTTAAACAGTAAAAGAGATATCATTCGTCGATGACTTCAAAGAATAAGATTTCCAAAGAAACGGAAGCTTAAAGCCAGCGATCTAGTACCGACCTAGACTGCGCCCAGCCTGGAGCGGGCGCGCTGGAGAGTACTAGACGGATGTGTGAACTAGACTCGCACACCCTCATCATCCCGATCACAGCAAGAAACAAACAGAAGTGAGTCCAGATCTTTCCACCAAGATGGACGCGCGTGAGCTTTCGACAGTGACCCGTCTGTCGTCGCAGACGGAGAAGAACGCCGCCGTCAGGAGGTCGGTCTCGATACGGTTTTCCGTTCACACCCCCCTGTATATTTCATAACTAGGTTAAGTTTTAATTATAAATCAATCTTCCTCTAGTGTTGTTGTTTGTTATTAATATAGTTAAGTTAGTTTTTATCTGTACATATGTAATGATCCTTCGATATTTTTAATAAAACTAGCTTAATTGAGTTGCTCTGTAGAGAGAAACAACATTTGAAACTACTATTTTACGGATTGTTGATAATTTTATATTTGAATTGTTTATTGTTTTATTTTATGTAACCTCCTAACGTAATGTCATCGAATCAATGTCGCCAACAGCTCCATAAAATCAAGTGAGTTCGGATACGTTCATAGATCATACGCGTTAAATAAAAACTTTATTTAAAGGAAGTGTCACACGCTTCGTTTACATCTCCACCCCCCCCCCCCCCCATTTTTATGTTAAATTTCAAAATTAAGATTAAGGATGTTGTGTGTTAGTGTTTATTCTATTTTATGTAATGTAGGCTTAAGAATAGGTCTAAGTTTATATTTGTAAATTTTGTTAAATAATTGGCCCACTCAGACCTTATCAGCGGACGGATGAAAGAATGAAGTATGAAAGGCAGTGGAATGTGAGTGGTGTGATATTTGAATTCGAAAATTCGTCGGTGATTTCAAGCCGTAGCCACGAAACTCGGTAAGTGGTTTCGCAAATAGTGGATCGAAATGAATTCTCAAAAAAGTGTGGCAATATTATTCGCTATAGAGAAATCTTAATCCCACCCAAACACTCATTCTACAACCAACGGATTCCCTGAATCGATTTGGTCTAACTTAGGAGTTCTTATCGACAGAAAAATGTCTTTTAGAAATAAAATCATAATTTCGAAATCATTTATTAGACCAGAGATAACCTACGCTAGCGTCGTATTCACCCACATCTTTTGCTCTTCTCACGGCAAATGTGCAGATTAGATGGCCATGATAATCTCAAAATAAAAACGACCGCCAGTTTCATGCGCAAGGCGCCTCCTTGCTACTTCGATACGGTGCTATACCTCACCTGAATCCGCTTATTAGACGAGCTTGTGAATAAACCCTAGAAAGCGGCATCATGCGCTTTAAACGCTGCTCGTGTCACGTCCTGTTGGATCCTGATTATCCCATCACCGCAGCTCAGAACTACGACCATAAGCACATCATACACACTAGTTTCATCTCAAAATACTTAGTTCCGTCCAAGAAGTTACCTGCCTCTCGGTCTTTTACCGGTTGCACGGTGGAGAGTGTTCTCAGGAACTACATTTTTTGATTCCACCAGCCCCATTCCACCACAAAACCACAAGACATCGTGTCGGATACCATCCCTATGTGGTGGATGTTCCTTATATTGGCACGAAAAGATTCGCTTCTACATTTATCATGCGAACGGCTAAGGAGGGGAATATGCTTCCAGCGGCCATATTTCCGCGATCTTATGACCTGGGAGTCTTTAAGAGAAGAGTGAATAGGCATTTGCTAGGCGATCGCGTTTCATCATCGGACTCATCTTCACCTTCCACCAGGTGTGATTGAGGTCAAGCGTTCGTCTATAAATTATTAAAAAAAAGAAGAGTAGTTCCATCAACTGTCGCTAACTGTAAAAGATGCAGTCCCGATGCGATGTAACCTTGAATTTAGTTCGGCGTTCCTTCTCAAGGTAGCCGCTTCCAAAACGCTAGTAGATTACTCCAGGTAGTTCTTTCTCTGGTTGGCTGCCCAAGCTGAGATTCTTACCAACACCGGTGCCGTTGCGTTGCGAATCAACCATTAAAACTCAATGGCCTAGGACTTAATTTTCTTTTCTTTTATGTATAAACACATCAAAAAATCTAAGCAATAGGAACTAATTTGATTTTTTAAAATGACATTGATCAATTATTCTTTATTATCTTATTAAAGTTAGATAGGTATGTTACAGTATGGTGAAAGGGAGACCTCTCGCTGCCGACGTTCATTGCAATTATGGTCGGCAGCGCGGATGCGTGGATAACAGTTCTTCATTTATCTGAGGATGTAATGGCACAAGAGACAGCTGAACCGGTGAAGGAGGCGATAGCATCATCATTTTCAACAGCATCATCCCAAAGTATCCGCCGCACCGCAATTTTAGCCCCGATCCTTTGTATACTGTAGACATCCACTAAGTGCGAGTTTTTTGGATATTCCGCCTCTAACGAGGTGAATTGAAGTTGAAAGTTTCTTTGCAAACTCGTTAATGTTTATATAAACAATGTGAAAATCTGTATCTCGATTTTTGTTAGAAATAAAAAAACGTGTTTCAAAGTTTTTGGAACATCAACCTATAAGGAGACGAAATAGAGGTGGAAAGTGTTTTTCAAAACTCCGTTAATTAAGAAGTAAGCCATATGAAAATTTGCATTGAGTTTATTGGTTAAAAGTTAATTCTATATAAGTGTCTCGACGTTTTTTGGAAAACCATACCCCAAGGGGTTAAATTATTTACTACTCGGCCAAAACCGGGTCTCCACAGGTAGTAATAAAAATTTCAATAGCTCTCCTACTTAATAATATCTATTTAATTTAACTTGACTTGATTTTACTGTATCATCACTGTTAGCCTAGATATTATAATGTAGTCGGGATAGGCTTCGTTTCCTCCAGAGTTCGTGCTCTCGAGGGGACGGCGGGTCAGGACTGTGGTGAATTGATCACAGGACTCACAGATGCGTAGAGGTAATCACTTCGGAGTTTTTAGCCAGTACAAGTCCGGCACTCCGTCGTCACACCCCTTAGTGCGGCTAAGACAGTCCTAAGAGGATATTCTCCAATTAAAAAAATATAATATATGATTGGCAGTTTCTTGAAATAATACAAATTTTCACGGCATGGTTTTATTAAATAGTTACATAAATCCTCTAAAGGGCTTTAATTTTAGTAAACATGAGAAGAGCCACATCAGCGTCAGCAGCCTCTAACAAAGGTGAGAGAGCCAACGACAAAGCATCATTACCAAATCCAACTGCAGTGAAAAGTGGTCCCCCTGCTGCTTCTACAACAGATGCTTCCACATCTGCTTCGACGTCTACGTCTATCAAATCGTTACCGCTGTACATTGGACCGTAAAAGGGGTCACCTAAAATAAAACCTGGATAACCTGGTCCAACCATTTCGGGCCCACACGGACCGTAAAAAGGTCCTGGAGGTAACATTTGTTCCGCGCAGGGAGGTATGCCCATTTCAGGGGGCCCCACTATAAGGGTTGGAGCTATAGCCACTCCTGGTGGTCTGCCAATGCATTGTCCACATGCATTCTGTAAGAAACAAATACTATTATTAAAGTTGTCACAATAATTTATTTTGTTCATAACTTAAGTTAGTATTAAGGTTTGTCTGGGTAGTAAACTTGAGGAAATTACCAGCCCGTGTAAGCTGGCGACGTCAAATAGAGCTTTTCAGAGAGAACTCGAGGGGAATGGCCCTTTAATCCCACCCTTCCGAAAAGGATATCTGCATAAGACAATTCGATCACTGAGTCGTAAGAGGAATTCGGATTCCCGGATATGCTTGCAGTGATAAAAGGTATATTAGCTAATGTCTTCAAAATAATCCTTAATTAACTACCAGGTCGCTGATTGCGAGAGATATTGGGACACGCAACACAACACCTTTTTTAGAAAATTAAACTAACAGAGGTGTCAAAAAATAATTATGGTGATTATGGTTTCAAAATTATGCATAGGTATTCCAATAGTTAGATCCAACCAAATTCAGTATGCTCCAATCGTGTACGGCTGAAACGCCATCCAATTGTATGAACAGTAAGTGGGCAACTCAGGCAATTTAATGAGGTGAAGCTGTTTATGCGCTATTGGTTTTACGACAATCCTTAAAAGCGCTCCAAGCTAGTTCCACACCGGGTCCGTGACTGGTAAACCACCCTCTTCCATCGTGGAGTATCGATCTAAATTTACATCGTATGGTGTAAATCCAATTAATGCTTAGTAATAATTACGTTTCGACTGCCTTTCCCTATTTTGTATACAGTGGGAGTGATTCTTAAGTAAAACTAAAAACCTTTAAGAATTTCTAAATTATCAAGATTCATTAATTGGTTATAAAGTTAAATAATGTATTATTAGAAAAAAATGGTTAAGCAAAGAAAATTTTATTTGCTACTTAATGTAATTTAAGAGTTACCATTTGTTATAATAATGAAGCAAGAGTTCTAATGTCGATATGGAGTTCATATTTTATTATTGAGATTTTATTAAAAGAATTGTTACAAGTCATAAAAATACTGAAAAGGAAATAAGGCATGATGAAGATTTAGAATAGAACACTGAAATAAGATTGGAAGAACTATACATAAAGAGAAATGGAACAAATATAACGTTCGTCTTCGTTTTAGATAATTAAAGTATCGTTTACAAGTAACTCTATAATGTATTTCTCTGACAAAGTTCCTTCGTTAATTAGATGATATCATTTAACATTTAAAGAAATTAAAAAGTAAAGCTAGTCCCGAATTCTAGAAAAGTTGGATTTAGTACTCACTTGAAACAATACTGCACTAATGCAGAGCCAAAGATAAAAGGTATTCATGACTGTCCGTACACTGTAGAATGACCTAAAACAAAGGCACTACACTTTTATACCCAATTGATATTAGCTAGTTTCGTTGCATCATTGCCATGCCTGAATTGTAACTAATTAATTTCAAATTATTTTATTGAAATAATGCAATATTGAATATCTACTTTAAGAGAATATGTACCATTGGCATGAATTATTATGAGAGCTAATACTAGTTGTTTTGCGTAGATGTGCTCATATGGAAACTAGAGTAAGGTTAATGAATGCATGAGAATAAGAATTGTTATCCTTATCATCTCACATATTGTATTTTACATTTAAATAATCTATATTTTTATATCAATTGTAATTAAACTTGATATTTAATTTTAAAAAGTTAAAAATATTTGCTTTGTTTATAAAAACGCAACCACTTTAATTCTTTATGGAAATGTTAACTCACGGAATTCAAATTTAAGGTGCACCTATATTTGTATGTGAGCGCTTAAGCATTGTATATCATCCATTTATAATAAAAACCATGTAATTACGATGCAGACTTGACCTCTACACTTCACTCTTATAGATGGTTCACGCGATAAAAATGTTGATTCATAAGAAATATATTCAAACTAAGAAATATGATGAGGAATAATTAACATGGACAAACGTACAATCACATTTAATGTAAATTTAAAGATTTCACCATACATATTGCAACATATCAGTTCTAAATGAAACCCTATTTCACAACCCTTCGTACCGTACGTCTCAGCTCTCGATTATTTGTATTTTATATTGTATGGGATGCTTGTAGCTATTATTTCACTAGTAAATATTAAAAGTAATTTTTTAAATTACCGTGTTATTAGCTTGTGATTGATAAAAAAACTGATGATAGCTGAAACTTCTAGAAACTATCTGAAGCAATCGCTTGACACAGGAAAACAAAAATAAAATTAAGTTTCATAGGGAACCCAAATCCTTGGACAAAACACGTTCCAATGTTATCAGATCATTTTTAAATTTCATTTCAGAGGTCTGGAACATATTGACCCTTATCTTTAGTAAAATGCGAAAGATTTATTCGTATTGAAGGGAAACCAGAGTTCATATTGACCCTATAGTGTTTCCAAGAGCTAAGATGTCAAACTTATTTAAAAGTTAACATCTACGCAGTATTTTATTATAAATGATTAAACATTCAATTAAATTTCTATGCTGTTCTGGAACTCAATAGTGAAACTACTCATCGATAACTTTATCTATATGACTTTGTCAAGGTAAATTCTGTAATTGCTAATATAAAACACAACATATTAAAATGAAATAAAAAACGCTCTAGAAGATTTTAGCGGATCTCATGTTGAATCAGATCCTTAATATTATATGATGGAAAATTAAGATAAAGCTGTAGATGGGTATCTAGTAAATATCCAGTCATTCTTTTTTGGGGGCTATATAGGATACCCTAAAATGTAAAAGTTGGAAGAATGAATCAATTGTCAAATCCTTAACAATTTGTATTATGATTAATTTTGCAGAATTATTTTGTTCAGATAGATTATCTACCACATGCAAATATAGTCCACGCTATTCTTCATGACGTACGAAGTGAAGACGTGGATACTAACGATTGGGCTACTCCACAAGCTTAAAGTCACCCAGTGTGGGATGAAGCGGGCTACGTCAGGCATCTCTCTGAAGGATAAAGTCTGAAATGAGGTTAGCCTATAGAGAAGCAAAGTTGCCTACATAGCCATATATGCCAAAGCACCGATGGTCATTGAAGCAAGCGGGTTCTTGAGTAGAGATTGCAAATCAGCAGCCATATCGTGGGGTGCCCTCCGACAAGTTGGGGCGATGACCTGCGGAAGGTTGAAGGATTGGATGAGAAGAGCCGAAAACCGGGTTCAATGGCGCTTGTAAGAAGAGACCTATGTCCAGCAGTGGACCAGGGTGGGCTGATAATGATAACGATTCTTTATGATTCTGTATAAAAAGACGGCAGAAAGTTTTAGAGCACAATGATTAGTATACAATAAATTCGTTTGGAATTTGTATCTTTAAATTACTGTACTAAGTTTGACACATGTTATTTAATCATTATTTTCGGCACACAAAATAGATTTACATATAGGTTTAGTAGAGTACTTTCAATAAGCACCGACTGCGATATAATAAGGTCTTTAGAAATTTTCGTTTCGTTTTATTATTTCGTTAATTTATGATTGATCAAGACGATTTCATTGAAGCAACTCTCTTTATCAATCACAGAGTTATAGAAGTTGCTTGCTAATGAAACATGTGGTTGTATAATGTTCAAGCTTTAATGAAATAATTAAAACTCTTAGTTTATGTATTATTATGAGTTTGATGATCAGAATGCTCTCGTTACGCGTAAGTTTGCTTAGATTTTACTAAAAGATTACAATTTATATTTTTCAATGAATCTCAAAGGATTTGGTAAGTCACTGATTTTGTCAAAATGGACTTAGCTCTACGAATACTATGGCTATACTCAAGTTCCTATTATATATTCAGTTTTTTGTCAAAACGAATTTATTGTTTTGAATACTTTGCTAAGCAAAATCGGAACAGCGTCTATAAATCTAAGCTTAAACAACTTGTGAGAACTTGGGAATTGTTTTGATATATTTTAGATCTTTAGATCTGTTAAAAATATTTAGTATAATGAGTCTATGTTTTTAAAACTTGGAAATAAATGTTATTAAAAGGATTTTTATTCCAAAAATAATGATCATAGATGCGTAATAATATAGTCTAAGGACATATTAATGTCCCAATAGAATAATTATTAGACGGCACATGTTTCAGCCACTGTGTCACAACAAGGCAATGCAAGTCTTATCAGTGCAACCCATTTCTCCGTTTTCGCGTGTAGGTCACGTAAATATACGTAACCGAGATTTGCCTATTACACCTGTTCTGTTTCATGTTCGATAATATTGTATAAAAAGACGTCTGTATAACCCAAACAATATTCTTCACGTAACACAAGAACTAAAATGGTTGCTAAAGCTATCTTCGTAGCGTGCGCTTTGGCATTAGTCATCCAGGTCAGTTTTAATTGTAAATTATTTGGTATTATATTCTCGAGGTTAGGGATGTACAATCCTGTTTGGATCATCAGTTCAATAAGCGAGATTACTTTTTTTATTTGTAACTTGGTGAAAAATACTCTTGGACCCTCAGAGCTGCCGTGGGCGGCTTGTGTCGGTACACCAGCCACCGGTAGTAGTCAGTAGACTACTAAAAACTACAGAAGTGTCATCGTCTGATCGCTGCTAGCCGGATCTAGGAGCCCGAATTTGTTCTTCGATTCGGCAAGCAAATGGCCTGCAGTGACTTCATCTCTTGGAGAAATATACAAAAAGTTCAGCCTTCTAGACGCTTCGCAGGCGATATGATGACACCACTGGGCAGCACAATCCCTGAAGTGTACTGACCGATCATAGTCAGCGTGGATAGTCACGTGCAAAATCGCGCGCGAATATTTCTCTCCTCTTGTGACTTAGTATTAGATACTGACTGTCCAGGGGGAAGTTGGAGCTCTGTCTTTCCCATTCAGACTTCTCCTTCTTTTGCAGTACTGTCTCGCAAAATTCGAGTAAAAATTGCCAGATCCTGTCATCAGCGATAGCGCTATGAATCGCTGCCGACAATGATAGATCAACGCACACGTTTTTAAACTCCAGACGTTTAGAAGCCCAATCTGAACACTCCACTAGCGCGTGCTGTGGCCTCTCGTACAGGCAGCAGTTACAGTGTCAGTACTCCACCTTCCGCTCACTTTAAATAATGCACCACAGACAGTTCCCGAACCTACCGTGTCCTGAGAACATCTGTGCACAGGAGCACGCCGTGAGTCCTATTCAGCCACCGTGACAAGACTAGACGAATTTCCTAATCGTTGACAGGCTTTGACAGTTCAGGGGTTAATTAAACAAACAATTGTTAATTGTTAATTTAACAGGGTGTCCTAGTTTGGATGTCAGGTGATTTTTAATGTGCTGCCTTGTAGTTGTTTGTCGAATAAAAATTTTTATTATTATTTATTTATTATTATTATTATTAATTATTTATTAGCTTGGGGCAAGATGTGTGTATAGAATATACATTTTGGTTTATTTTCCAGTCTGCTCTCGGCCAATGCCTTGGTCGCATGGCAGCTCCGATCGCTCCCTGCCGCGGTGGTCTGGCCTACGATGGATTCGCATATGATGGCTTAGCTCTGGACGGCGCTTGGCCAAAGCGTGCTGGTTGCGGCGCCATAGCCCCAGCTGCCGACCTCGCTGCTTCCCACGGCGGTGGTCTAGCCGTCTCCAGTGCCTCATACGCCCCACCCACCGGCCTCGCTGTAGCCTCTGAGAACGCGTATGAGGGCTGCGTGGGCGTCGCCGGTAACTTGCCGTTCCTGGGTACCGCGGCTATGGAGGGAGTGTTCCCTACTGCCGGAGCTAGTGCTATCTCTTACGGGTGCGGTGACGGAGTTGTTGCTATCACCGCCGAGGGACCGATCGATGCTGCCTACGCCCCGATTGGCATCGCGCCCATGGGAATCGCTCCAGCTGCCATTGCTCCCGCAGCAATCGCTCCTGCTGCAGTATCCTGGGGCTACAACGAACTCCCTGCCCGTGGTTGCGGATGTGGCGCCCCTTACATGTACTGAACATTTTTAATTAATAATAAATAAATGTTGACTTTGAAGTATACCATCACTTTTTAATAAAATTTTGACAGATTTATAATGACTACTTATTTATTATTTAGTTCTCCCCTCCCCCTTCTACCATAAGCTGACAAGGCGCTGTGCGGGCTTGCACCCATATGTAGTTGACGTTCCAGCTGCTCACACGAGATGATTCGCCTCCTCTTTTTTGCTGCAAACTGCCAAGGAGTGGAATTCGCTTCCTGCGTCTGTTTCCAGCATCTTATGACAGAGGAATCTTCAAACATTGAGTGAATTGGTATTTCCTAGGTGAGCACGCTCCATCGTCAGCCTCATCATCACTTTCCATCAAGTGAGATTAAGGTCAAGAGAAATCCTGTCTGTAATGTCACAAAATTAAAAACACATTACGAAAAATACTAATAAATTATTTGATTAATTAATAAAATAATTGCAAGAAGTGTAGGATTTAATGTTATTGATTTATATTTTTGACTTATATGTCAATGAATCCATAATATATATTCGGTGATGGCTTTTGAGGTAATATTCGGAATTAAAAAAAAAACACTTCGCTGAATTAATTTTGTATTGTAAAGAGATCGGACGTGCCTCACACAATGCTGTGTTACAGTGAACCATAGCGCTGCAACTTTTTAAAAATAATTAAATATCGTCACGCTATATCACTTACAGGGTGAGCAGAAAAACATTAGTGACTGTATTCATTTTGTGCTTATATGTCGTCCCTACGTGACCAGTAGCTCGGCTGATCGCCGTTCTCACAGCACTAGTACTCATGACATTTCTATCAGACGCTATGCGAGTTTCCTCACGATGTTTCCTTCACAGGTAAGCATGTGGCGCCTAAACCATTCTCGTTGCCACGTATAGGAAACGGTTCCTTATCTAGCAGGCCACTGCAGCAACAAATTCGGAACTTGCAACCAGTGGCGTGCACTGGCTTCTGAAATAAGGCAAGCAATCCGTAAAAAAACTTACCTCGGGTCTTTTACATCTCACCAGCTTAGTGCTACACAGGAGCTTTGCGTCGTACACTAAGTTAGCGGCGTTAAAAAGCTAGCCAAAACATATCCAGGCAATATACTTTTCTTTTTTTATTCTATTTATTTAAGGGGCTTTTACGTGTGTACGTATGTCAGCCCCATCGTAACCTAATACAGAAGTACCTAACATATTACATATGGTGCCATTAATCTGAAAAAGCCAGACGCCTCATCAGATAATAGTTCTGTTAAGATTTTGTTAAACATCCCGATGTCAAGTCTGTTCAGAGCAAATGGCAATATACTTGGTTCACTTATAATGTAGTGGGTGCCCGAAAATATATCGTTTTTTCAGGTCACGTTTTTTCGCAGCTTTATGAAAATTATTTAAATCGTAATATCCCGCAACATTCCAATTGCCTTTATTGTTACGAAATTAAATGCAGCTATGATGGCCTAGTGGATAAAGAGATATCAATGTGCAGAAACGCGAACGGTCTTAGGTTTTAATCCCTGCTTGTACGTCTAGGTTTTACAAAATTAAATACGGATTTAATTAGGCACTATATGTTGACCGGTAAAGAAAACATCGTGAGGAAATCAGCATGGGATGTAATAACATAAAAAAAATGCATTTAGAAACATATCATGCGTGAGAGCCCGAAGAATGGCATTCAGCGCTACAGGTCGCGTTGGGCACGACATATAAGTGCAAACTGGATACAGTCACTAATGTATCTCTGCTCACCCCGAAAGAGATATAGTGTGGCTATATATTACAATTATTATTACTAAAATATAGAAAACATAAAATAAGCAATTTGTATGAAAAAAAAACCAACAACCTAATAAATATTATTAAAATATTTCTAGCAAACATTTCGTGTTACCTGTACCTGATTTTATGATACTTCAAATTCAGAAATACACTGTCCTTTTAAATATGTTTTTTTTAATTATAAGATAACTTTGAAAATGGGTTATTTTTTCTAATAATTTCGGAAAGCAGAATTTCCGACCACTAATTTCACATAAGAATCTTTCCATAATTCGTACACTAAATAATATAAACCACGATAATTCGAAATAAATTAACAGAAACAATTTAATTTGACGAAAAACTAAACATAACACGACCGCAAGCGTACATTTTTAACTGTTTATAATTGTTGACTACGAACATTGTAAATAAAACTTTTTTTTTTCAAAATTTAATATTTGTCACTGATAGCAGAATATAATGTTTAATAAATCATACGACTTATTTGTAATTATTATTCATATGTATAAAACTACAGAACACTATAATTGGAAAGTAATTATCAGAGTTAATTGAATAATATAGCAAATACGTGCCACTATACGATAATGTTTTCACTTTCGATTTTGGTTTTTCCCAAGTTTATTTACAACTTATCCCGAAAAAAATTTTGAAATTGGTAGATTTAGGGAGCATAATTAAAATAAAGTACAACAAATCATTTGACATATTTCAAGCTTAATATCTTGTTTAATTAAATTTTAGCTGGTATTTCTTTTTTTTTTTTATTACAAACAGGCTTGAGTGCTACCTCAATATCACCTGATAGAAAGTCACGATGAGGTTGATGATGTTCCTAAGCTATACATATTATTAGTCATTTTTCCCTAAAAAGGAAAAAATCCCTAAAAGTGGAAACATTGAATCCAATACACAATATGGCAAACTGTCATAACAGTCGGACTAAGGAATTGTAATTGAATACTTATTTTTTCAAAATTTAATATACGAAATCAAAATCAGAATGTAATGTTTAAAAAATCGAAAAACTTATTTTTAACTATTATTCATTTATATAAAACATTATAAAACTACTTTTTTTTTTTGTTCAAAAGCTTGCATGTCTCGGCTTTATAAAATTCGCTAGGTACCTAGCAATTTTGGGAGTATGTACCTACTGATTTTGTATCGTGAAAAAAGCAAAGGTTAGTTCTGCTTTTCGCGCGGGTCTGAGTTTGCGTCATGTTTGTTTTAAATGATTTTAATAATAGTTTCTCAATCGGTCGATAGATGGGGTAAAAATAAGTATTTTTTAGAAAAAGCAAATAATTTTTGATTGAATATAATTCATAATATTAGAATTAGATATTCGTACAGCATAGGACAAGCATTGCTTTTATGCTTGTATGAGATGAACTCCACTGCTTGCAACGTTTATTTTCTTTATTATTATTTCTATAATAATAAGGCACTTCTCCGAGATACACAGGTGTTGTAAATATTTCCATTTCAGATATAAACTGTATTTTCGGTCATAAGTCACGTTTTATTTGTATTAACTCATTTTTATCTTTAACTAAATACTCTCCTTGACTTCTTTGGTAATAATGTTGAAATATACAATACACACGAGAAATATACACGAGGCCATCAAAACCAAAGAGGATCATGTAATTTCGTCAAAATGACCGTGGAGCATAAAACATCATTTAGATTTTTTTTACACTGACACGGCACAGTGACTACACCAAGCCTGATTGTAAGCATGATGCAGTCAAAAAACGACAACGACCACCAACAGCAAAAAAACCATTGATAGCCGCAGCGATCATGCCGGCCTACACAAATATCTCTTCACGCTTCGCTTAAAAGACCCAATATCATAGGATGACGGAAACACGCTCGCCGGAATACCATTCCACAGCCCGATAACTCGGCAAAGGTAAAAGTTAGAGTACTTCTTAGTCCTAGCCGGGATGTGAGATACTGAAAAGCTGTGACTCCGTAGACCAGCGCGCGTGGTTCTGCTATAGAAGGGAGAGGGTGGAACAAGGTTAAACAGCTCTTCAGAACACTCGCCATGATACAGACGGTAGAAAACGCTTAGGGAGTTTTGATAAAAATGAATAAAAATTGCATTGATATATCAAAATACATAGTAAAATCTATCTATCGTGACTCCGAATCCTTATTGTGGAGGGCAGAGAGAGCGGAACGCCATTTTTCTCTATTGCAGGAAATCTTTTTTGCTTCCTTGACATTCACTCATCCTGTGGAGTTATTAAATGTGGAGTCACGTCGAGCATGACCAATGTGTAGGATGAATCTTCAACTGTATTGTTACCAACTGTGGAGGCAGGTTGGTCTCTATCAATAATGCAGACTGGTATCGATCGCTTGTGGGAGAGACTGGTGATCCAAAGGGAGTCCTTACTTCAAATTCAATTTATTATTTACTTGGCGCGTTATATAAACAATGCGCTCGATCTAGATATCGTGCTTTAAACTGTAAGTATCTTTGCGTTGCATTAAGTGCATAAAACTCCCATTAGTCTCTCTCTCTTTCTCTTTCTCTAACTCTGCATAAAGTATGTCATCTACAATCCCTTCATGCAATCGCCGATTTCGCGTACTTACGGCATTATCCTCCATCAGAACTCTTCATTTGGGCTGTGTAAACAAGTCTCGATGGGCCTCGGCTCTCGATATATATAAATAAACAATAAATTAATATTTTGAATGACGCAACGACTCAATTATGTATCTTGCTTATTCGTTGAGGCCATTCGAATGAGCTTAAAAACGATATTGTGGTGATTGTGTGTAAAGAGGTCGTAAAATTAGGTTATGTATCTGTGGTGTAAATATGTGATTGTCGTTAAGTAAGAAAAGAATGTCTATTGACAGAGAATAATAAAAAAGATAGATCGATTTGATTTAAAAATTAGAAGGAATTTTCTAGAGTATTACGTCTTAGATTTTCGTGAAGAAATATTGTTTTAAATTAGTATATAAATTAAGGAGACATTTTATGTAAACTTTCGAACAGTATTACAAAAATATATACTACTAGCTGATCCGGCAAACGTTGTTTTGCTATATAAGGTTTTGTAATATCTTCTAAGATGTTCATTGAAATTAAGTGATGTCAAAGACAATTTTGTTCACAATTAAATACTCTTAATAAACAACACATTTATTTGGATAAAGATTAATATTATTACGTTGATACAACTCTTAACAAATAATGCAATAATTTCGACCAAATTTGTTTACCATAAAAACGGTTCTAGTGACTTAATCTTAAAAGATAGACATATACTGTCGGGGACATTTTTTTAGATCATTTCAAGAGGAATAATTCTTTCTTTCATATATTTTTGGTATCTTGAACCGTTTTTGCAGCGCACGCAATGGAAGCCCTCAAGGATGAATAATTTTCCCCGTTTTTTTCACATTTTCCATTATTTCTTCGCTCCTAATAATTGCATCGTGATGTTATATAGCCTCAAGCCTTCCTCGATAAATGGTCTATTCCACTCAAAAATAATTTTTCAATTCGAACCAGTAGTTCCAGAGATTAGCGCGTTCAAACAAACAAACAAACAAACAAACTCTTCAGCTTTATAATATTAGTATAGATAAAAGGGATAAGTGTTTCAATTGAAGTAGGTAAGCGCACATTCCGAGGATTTTTAGTCAGTTTGACACATCGGGACGCTGCTCTCACATTAGCTCTGATGTTTCTATACAGGATTTTCCCTCGGAATACCAAAAATGAATCTAGATTCTTACTCAAAGATTGTTTTTAAAATATTAAAAGAATATTTTTTGAATATACAAAGAAAAATCCTAATTAAGGACATAGAATTGAAGTAAATCAAGGATTATCAACCTGCAGTAGTAGTGAACAGGCCACATACTGTTACGGAGAAGAACGCCGCCGTCAGGAGGTCCGCCTCGCTACACCCCCCCCCCACATACTTTGTAACTAGGCTAAGTTTTAAATTGTAAAATAAATCCTCTGTTGTTGTGTTTTTATTTTAGTTTAAGGCTTAAATTAGTTTTCGTTTGTACGTTAATTAAGGATTAGGTAATCACTAATTATTTTTAAATTTGTATTTTTTTTTAGTGACTACAGAGTACCTGATGGTAAGTACAGTGTAGTCCAAAAACGAAAGCGACTATCAAAGGATAGAAATCCATTGATAGTCTACATCGTCATGTCGGCCCACATATACCACGACTGAAGGTCTCTAGGTATATGAGCTACTGGATATACACAAGCTGATTCCGAAACGCGACAAGCCGAAACTGGTCACTATGTCGGGCTTTACACGCATGTACTGTGGTCGCGATCCAGACGGGCACCGGCGCCCTAGCACCTCGCTGCTGCTCGTTTAGCACCACCCAGGAGTCACGTGTAGGGAAACTAGGGTAAAGCCTACGGACGCGAGCTGCTTGGACTCCCAATGACTGTAATGTAGTCTTAAGATCAGGATTAAGGTTATATTGTAACTTTTTAAATAAATAAATGATACCACTCAACCCTTATCAGTGGACGGTTGAAAGAATGAAGTATGAAAGGCAGTGGAACGTGAGTGGTATGAAATTTGAATTTGAGGGCACATACTCTTATGTTGAAGAATTGCTTTTTGACTAGACACTTTAAATCAGAGTTCCCCAAACTTTTTTGTGTCTTAGGCCCCTTGCCATGTTTTTCCGTGTTGGGTAGACCCCCTACTTACCTGATATTGATCTCCTGTAAATTTCTAACTGTAGTGAAGTTTAGTGTTAAAAACTTAAAACTATTTGGCCCAAAGTGTGTTCCCGCGCCGTGTGACGTGTCAATTTAAAGCAGCCATTTCCCCTCCCCGTCTTCCCCTTTACTCCCTGTCCTTCGTGTTTCTATGCCATGGCGCTAGATATAGTCTGTGCGACTATTCACTGGCGCTAACACATATATAATATTTTTTTTACTTCATAGGTACTTTTATAAATAATGTATATGTTTTGATATTATAAGATAATATGATGTAAGTAAATAGGTGTATGTGTTGAGATCATAGATGGGCAAAAAGTAATCAGATTAATGAAAATGATTGACGATTACATTTTACGTTTTTTACCATTAATATCACTGCATTTTGCTTATTATGCTTTAAACACTACAAAATCTCAGATCGTATACACATTTATGATTTCTTAATGTTTTAAATGGATTTAATCATGATTACAGAGCAAAAAAATTAAAATTAGGACTAAATTTTGTAATCGTTGATCATTAATCAGATTACATTTTGCCCATCTCTGGTTGAGATCCACTACCGTGGACCCTCATTTTCATTTCATGGACACCTAAATTTTTTTCGCTGACGTAGAGCCCTTGCAGTTTGTCATAGATCCCTAGGGGTCGATGTAGACCACTTTGGGAATCACTGCTTCAAATGGTTAAATGTGATGCAAGGTAACCAACCAGCAAGGCAGGACGATGATTTGCGAAAAGTAACGAACAATAAATGACGGAATACTGCTGAAGAATGAGCTGCATAGGGCCCATATCCCGTGGTAGACTAAAGTGGACTAAAAGTGCTAAGGATGAGGGAAGGTGGTAAAAGTATTTTATTTTTATTTTATTTATTCTAATACCAACTTCACAGCACAGTAAGATGTTAATTATATACAAAACAGGAAATAAAATAAATAAAACTACAGTGCCAGTAATAAAGTTACGCTTACATATTAAATTTTGTTAGTATGTTTTGGGTCACTCTCTGCATGCGTGTAGACGAGTGAGTTTTTTTTACACTGCCTCGACATAGTGACTACAGAGTACCTGATGGTAAGTACAGTGTAGTCCAAATACGAAAGCGACTATCAAAGGATGAAAATCCATTGATAGTCTACATCGTCATGTCGGCCCACATATAGTTTATGTGTGTGTGCGTGCATTTGTGTGTTTGTTTCAGTGTTGCATGAGATTCATCTCACTGTGGTTCAGAAAGAAGTATTGGAAAGGTTAAAACAAATGTGGATTATCATCATTTTATCTATGCAAACATTTTTTTATCCTGATACGGGACAGTGACCACATCACGTTTGATGGTAAGCATGGTGCAATCCAAAAAAGAACAATAGCTTTCAACAGTAAAAATCTATCCATAGTTGCAGCAGTCGCTCCGTCCTGCAATAAATTTCTCTTCTCGTTTTATTTAAAGGACCCAGTATTGTAGGATGGTGGGAATACAATTCCTCAGTCCAACGATTCAGCAAAAGCAAAAGTTAGAGAACTTCTTAGAATTCTTAGAATATACAGCGGTGGGAGACGGCTGCGAGCAGAATGCCTTATGAGCGGTGCTCGTGGGTGTGGTTGTAGAAAGACACGGATTTTGTCGTTTTACTGTTTATTTGCACTTTACGGTACACCGAACTGCGACGGACACACACGTACTGGCTCACAAGCATCCCGTGCGCGCGCACATCCTCTTACCCCGCTCATCTCGTACCACCCTAACGACCCTTAGGGCGACAATTACGTATCGGACGGCGTCTAAATGCTATAGCCTCTATTAAAAAATTATCGACTCTTTCATATTAATGCAACCGATTGTGCAGTTTTCGTTGCAAATGTGGTCGTGGTTCAGAAAACGTGAAAATATTGAGTAAGTTATTACATACGTGAGTATAGATTGAAAAACTTATTCACCGTGATAGCCTCAATAATGTCCCCAGTTAAATTATTTTGACATCTTTTACATTATAAGCGGGGCATGTGAAATTATATGTTACTAAACATGGCGTTTCTAAAGATTTCGAATATAAAAATACAATATTGATATCCATAAATCATTCTGCGTTCGACCATCAGTTAAAATCATCAATCATGTCTACATTTGGCTTCTTCCTCCTTTGCGTTCAGGCTTGCCTGATCCAAGTAAGTTACTTTTTTTTGGTGTCTCAGGGTTGCCAGTCTCCTACTGACTAAACACCCCCAGGGTGTCCCTCTAACCGCTTCACCGAGCTTGGGAAACGGAATTCATCCAGACGCCCGGGTAGCGAAATGCCTTGGTGAGGCTGCCTCTCTGCGAGGGGTAGGAGTAAAGAGCCCACCCCTCCAAAACCTATCTCTTATCCGGGCAGCAGACTCCCTCAATCCTACTGCCCGGCATCCAAGTAATTTACTTTGAATATCTCTTATCACATTACTGAATTTTGATAATTTACTATTTTATCTTCAATTAGTTCCAGCATCAGTTCAATAAGGAGTTTTTTATTGTTTTGCTGTAATATATTCCTCATTGCTACCTGCTTTGGCTTAATTAGCAGTTTTTATTTATGTTGATATTGTTATAGTTTTAAATATTATCTTTACACCTTCAATTACGTTAGATTTGTTCCCATAAATAAGTTCATTTTCTTATACATATTAATTTCTAAATTCAGTATCAGCATTTTCTTTAGAAAAAAAATTCTAGCTTCAAAAGTCCTTAGAATTCTGATGTGTGAATATAATTTATCGACTCTGTAATCCAAAGAAGTAATAATAATTTATCTTCAAGTTATATCTCTTACGGAGTAAGCAAAGGTACATTAGTTGCTGTATCCACTTTGCACTTATATGTCGTGCCCAACGTGACCAGTAGTGCAGCTGATCGCCGTCCTTAAGACACACACGAAATTTCTATTAGATGCCATACGGGCATCCTCACTACGATCTTTGTTCAACGGTGAACAAATGGTGCTTAAATCCACATGTAATCTGGAAAAACCCAGAGGTACATGCCGGGATTCAAGCCAACAACTATTTGGGTTGCCACGATGGAAACCGGTTCATTATCCACTGAGCTACCATAGCTACAAAGTAAATCCAACAAATTCGAAACATAATGGACACATAAATGTTCCTAAAATCCTAAAAACTTAACTGCTTCTCCATCTTGAACAACAGCTTAAAATGATTAATTTGAAATATTATGTTTACATGATACATATATAAAAAATTTGCAAATTGAAAATAACATTGATAATAAAATGTTTGATTTAAGATTTTTATTATCAGCAGCAGCGTTCATTCCATAAATGCCTTAAAGCTTTGCATGCCCTTACGAGAAATAAGTCTGGAATACATTCCTATAATTTAAACCAAAAAAGGAACCCTATATATATACAGGGTATTTCTATGTAAATCAAAGAGATATATTTTTACAAGCACAGCGATGGTATGACTTTTAATTTAACTAAACCATTTTAATGTAGATCAGAGGAAGTCACGGGCTAAAGATAGTTATAAAATAAAAGAATTAAGTTTTATTCCGCATACTAGCGTGTATTATACACCGGGAACACGTAAGTAGGAAAAATGTACAAAATGAGGAATGAACGTGACGTCTCCACGTGCCGTGTTGAAAAGCTTTGTCGGTAATTTGCGGCAATGAGTTAAAAGACACGCAAACTGTTTTATTATCACCTTTTGTGACATATTTAATCGCTTTTATCTTCATTTATGATATTTTAATCCTGCTATTCATGCTATTCATTATATATCTATTCTATTTTCATGCCATCTATTTTCCATATGAAAGTAATATATTATTTGTTATGATTATATAGTATTAAAATTAATTATGTGAATCTGCTTACCCTGTCTAAATACCCTATGCACGGCACTGATTATCAGTATGATCGAAACAACCTATTTAAGTAGAACATCCAAGTTTACTATAATTATAAATTATACTAGCTTAACCGACAATCATTTTTCTGCCATATAAATTATTTCTAGTGAATATCTTCTGTATTATAATATATTTTACCCGCGGCTTCGCATCGTAAAAACGTATCTTATATAATTAAATCTATAGTTCACAAGTTTCCTCATAGTGGCTTCCACATAAGACGTAGATATATACTGTCGCGGACTTTTATTTAGAACTATTCTAGACAAACAATTCTACGGTACATCTTCTTTGTGTAACTCCAATGGTTTAAGCAGTGTACGCCAAGATAGCTCTCAGAGGCCAGATTTTTTTCGGGCTTAATTGACATGTATCGTTATATTACGACCAAAATTACATAAAATCATTACAAATTGTAGCCTATACGTTATTCTGATGTATAATCTATATTATTGTAAAAGTTTCATGCAGATTCGTCTAGTAGTTTTATCGTGAAAGAGTAACAAACATATTCACAAACTTTCGCATTTATAATATTAGTAGGGCTAGTAGGATTTTGTACGTGGACAAAAAGTTCATTATGGTAACTCGTTCCAGCTTGTCATGTTTCCGGACTACTACTTGTATGTTCAGTCATTAATATTTGTCATGTCATGTATGTGATAGGCCCACATAAGATCGATTATCACTGTTCTCTCATATCTTCAATGCTTGCTTTCTTTAACAATACTGATAGGATTAAAAAATGAATTTTGTGTTTCAGAACGTTTACAGCCAGTGCTATGGCGCTGGTCTTGCGGCTCCCGCTATCGCTTCCATGGGTATTCCTGGCCCTATTGGTGCCCCTTACGCTCCTCTCGGCTACAACGCTGGCTGCGGCGCTGCATACGGCGGCTCTGGTGTTGGTAACCTTCGCGTTGCTGGCGAGCTCCCCGTCGCCGGTACCACTGTCGTCGCCGGACAAGTCCCCATCATCGGCGCTGTTGAGTTCTGCGGACCGGCCACCGCTGCTGGTGCTGTCTCTATCTCCGGCGCCTGCGGATGCGGTTGTGGATGCGGCTCTCCCTACATGTACTAAAACAACTGTTAACTGCTTGTGAATAATAAACCTTTTTTTGAATACTTAATTTTCGTCTTTTTGATGATATTTGATTTGTCTTGGAGCATCATTTATAACCCTTAAGAGTACTTTAGAGCGGGACACACTAAAACAAAGAAAGAAAGAAAGAAAACGTTTTATTAACAGCAGCCATATAAAAGTAACTACATTGTACAATAGAACACACATAAAAGACCAAAAACAATTAAAAAAAACCAACCAAACAATACATAAAAAAAGTCTAGGCTGCCGCCAATAAGGGCCCTGTTTCAGCTTGTGCTACGGAGCACTAGACTCTGCAGCGCTGGTACTCTGACAGGGCCTTGCGGATGACGCAGCCAGTTCATTCACTGGGACAGCCCTATATAATATAGTTATACAAATATAAGATCATTTTACATAATAAAATACAGAAACGACAACCAATCAATAAAACAAAATAAGCACAAAAGAAAACAGAAAAAACTATCCTACATCCACTACATAACAGTTTGGGAGTCGAAGCTGCTCGCGTCCGTAGGCTTTACCCTAGTTTCCCTACACGTGACTCCTGGGTGGTGCTAAACGAGGAGCAGCGAGGTGGTAGGGCGCCGGTGCCTGTCTGGATCGGGACCACAGTACATGGGTGTAAAGCCCGTCACAGTGACCAGTTTCGGCTTGTCGCGTTTCGGGATCAGCTTGTACATATCCAGTAGCTCATATACCTAGAGACCTTGAGTCGTGGTATATGTGGGCCGACATGACAATGTTGACTATCAATGGATTTTCATCCTTTGATAGACGCTTTCGTATTTGGACTACACTGTACTTACCATCAGGTACTCTGTAGTTACCATGTCGATCCAGTGTAACAAAAAAAATAACAAACAGTTGAAGAAGGTGTAAGCAGCCACCCCTCGTTCACCTATTTAGGTAAGCAAGCTCACTTGCTCACTTGGCTCACTAAAGCAAGGCTTCGAGCCGCCCCAAGACATTGATCTTGGAGCGGTGTGCGAGAACACGTCACACACCGCTCTCGCCTGGATAAATTGGGCGAAACACACCCTCAAGCGCACCGCCCAGGCATCTTGTCCGGTTTTAAGGAGTAAGGCCTCTGGCGAACGCCCTCCTCCTTTGTTCTGTCAAGCGTGGACCGTGGATCGGATTATTATCTTAGTTACTTTTTTTTTTGTATCCCAGGGGAAAATCCTACATTGGACCATCAGGGACGCTGTGAAGGCAGCGACCCCGGTGTGTCAGACTCCTACTGACTAAAAACCCCCGGGGTGTCCCTCTAATCACTCCACCCAGGCCTGGGAAACCAAATTCGTCCAGTCGCCCGGGGAGCGAACAGCCTTATTCAGGCTTCCTCTCTGGGAGGGATGGGTATAAACAGGCCACGCCTCCAGTACCTCTTTCATAGGCGGCGCGCTAGACACTGCGCACCGTCGCCCTCTCATCCGGATGATCTTAGTTACTTGATTATGTCTGCGCAAGTACTTGACATTAGCAAGAAACGACCAACGAAATACAACATGTCTTAAAGATTCTCCGGGATATTTACTATGATTACTTACATATATAATGTATATTTATATTCACACACATATAAGTATACTAGCTGTGGTAGCCTTGCGTTATCCTGCAGAAATCGCTTATTTTATCCTCACGGGGGTTAAATTACCTAAAACGTCGAAATACATATTTTTATTTCTAACCAAAAATCAGAATACCGATTTTCATGGTAATTTCTTGAAAATTGAGGGTGTTTAAATAAACTTTTAACCACTCTTTACAGCATTAGGGGTGGAATGTCAAAAAATCCACCTTAATAGCTATATCATAGAATTTTGTTTTTATGTCAAAATTTCGTGTTCTTAGTTTCAGTAGCATAGACGCTCCATCGGGAAGACTTGCAGTGGCTGATATACATCAGTAAATACAAGTGTTTTTACACTCATATGCGCCATATATGTACATACATAGTGCTAATCAGCAGCTTCAAGCCCAACAAAACCTCTCTCTACGCACAGTGTTGGACGCACCTTAAAATTCGAAAGCCCGGACGCCTTTGCAGCATCAGTACTAGGATGTTCATAAGAGCGGGCTCGTCAGCACACGTTCACCTCCAAGACATTGCGCCGCTATACCCAAGACCCCCAGACGAAGGTGAAAGCTTCGAGACACAAAGAGTAAGATTCCCTGGGAAAAAGAAGCCTTTAGCTCGCGATCTAGTCCTAGCCTAAAATGCGCTCCGTCTGGAGAGGGCGCGCTAGGTAGATATGCGAAATAGATTCGTACATCCTCATTACTGACATACGACTAGACACCCAGACGATGACTCTAGAGTTTCTACCAAGGAAGACGCGCGTGCGCTATCGCCAGTGACCCGTCTGTCGTCGCAGACAGAGAAGAACGCCGCCGTCAGGGGTTCGCCTCGAGACGGCTTTCCGCTTCTCCTTTCATAGTTTTAGTTATAAGTTTTAAATATAAAATAAGTCGGCTCCTCTGTGGTTGTTTTATTTTATTTAAGGCTTACGTTAATTTTTTGTACTTTCGCTATGATATGGCTTTGTGTTTTTTTGGCTTAACACGTTCCCTCCCCATTGAGGACTGTTCCATCGGGCGGCGTATACCATTAATGCTACAATGAAAGAAATCAATTTAATTTGTATTTTTTGTTAATAAAAAGAAAAAAGTTTGCAAACGAACGCAGGCATAGTCGGCAGAAGGACTTAATGAGAGATATGCGATTACGTGCAAACAGCGCCGCCCGATGAGGCAAATTTGATTTTTCAGAGCCGTCAGATGCCGAAGACAGCGAATTCAACCGCCGGCGGAAACGTGTTAATTAGTAAATTAGTAATGCTGCTTTAATATTAGGTTTAAGGTTATATTGCAAATTTTATGTAATAAATGATACCACTTCGACCTTATCAGCGGACGGATGAAAGAATGACGAATGAAAGTGGTATGAGAGTGGTATGAAATTTGAAGTACCCATCATTTTTATTAAACCCATCCTGGATTACAATTCGCCAATTTGTAGATTGTCCCATGGTGGTAATGAACTCGAGAGCACGATCGGTGTGTTTGCGGTCTGCCAGTTTTTAAAAAGAAAGTTATTCGGTGGTTGAGGCACAAGCAACAAGTGTTATTATGACTTTTCATTTCTTTTTGCTCTAGTTGTCTGTTGTTGCATAATTGAATTTTGTAAGTAACAATAAAAAGGTATTAGTCGCGCCAAAAGGCACAACCCCAGAACATACAATAAAAATATAAACGTACTCAAACGTAAACGCCATCTGGCGTACATTCATTAATTATTTCACTTCTTACCGTTCTCGCTTTTAAATCACAAACATCGCATAGCATTCTTTTCATTATAATCGCATCTAATAATCCTTTCAACCTCGCAACACAGACGCAAATCCTCACAAACACCATACTTATGCACTCAAATACACACACAGTGAATGATTTGTGAAGTGCCCGAATACCGCTGCCTACGGTAAGCACTTTTCTCATTGTCTCAAATTATCGCAAATCTTTATATAATATTATAAAAATCATCCTGCCTACGAGGGTGCATTTTGTGCAACGTACAAGTTAATACTTGTCCCGCCCCGCGTAGGTATTGTTTACGTTTTTTGTGTACAATGCGGTTGCATTAACAGCGCAGCACATTAATGCAAATAAACTTATATGACTTTTTGTTATTGTTACGTAATGTCCTGGCTACTGGGCGCCCGTATAGAAAGAAACAATTAATAAACCTATATAACTTCCTAGAAAAGTCTAGGAATGCTATAATTACGTACTAATTTCGTAACAATTATACGACATAAATGTGATAAAAGCAATCTGTTGAGAAATATATATGAAATTGCATCGGCTAAAGACGTGACAGAATATTGCGAAGCTGCGAATGAATTTAAGAGTTTCATCATTCATAGTTAAAAACAGATCAATCCTAGTATAAAATATAGGTCATGTTGTTTATAGCAACATAATTTTCTTTGCCACGAAGAAAAAGTACGAAAAATGGCGACAAAAGTTATTTTAATTATCTTTGCGTCAGCATTGTTTTGTGAGGTTAATATATATTGCATTATATTACGACAATTCCGTTATAAAATAAGGAAACAGTTAATTATTATTTGCATCATAATGATAATATATTATATCGTTACGCTAAATCACTATCGGGGTAAATAGATATACATTAGTGACGGTATCCACTTTGTTTTATGTTATTAGTTATTAGATGTCATGCGGTTAGTTTGTGTTGCCGAAATCCGTACCTAATTTAGAAAAATTCAGAGATATGTACGTTTAGCACATTTTGAACTTGCACCTTCTATACTCATAGTAAATACTTCAATAGGTCTTACACCTTATCAAGGAGCTCCCTACGCTGCGTTTGCCAATACGCTATCTCCATTAAAGATCCGCCTGCTCTAATGATCATTGGTTCTTCAGTAAACATGGTCTGCCCTTTTCAATTCAGCTTACTAATACAGAGAGCGTAGTCGATAACTTTGGTTCTGTGTCGGATAACCTCGTTTCGGATTTTATTCTTCAGAGAGATGCCTAACATAGCTCGTTTCAACGCATACCGAGCGAACTTGAACTGGCAGACTAGCCTAACCGTTAGGAACCACATCTCGGCTCCGTAACGTCATAACTGGCAGGACGCATTAGTTAAAAACTTTAGTTTTAAGATATTGTGGAATTAACGACTATATTAATATGGCAATATTATTCTTTCTAGGTGCATAGCAACGTTGATCATGAAGCAATTCTTATTGATTTTTGCGACGATTTCGCGCCCATCGACGCACTGTATGTTGGACCTGCCTGGACTGCCATGAGCTGCAATGCTGATCTTACTCCTGTGTGCCCTGCTCCAGTTATTACTACCTTTGGTCCTAACCTGCTCGACACGTGCTGTGCTGCTGAAGTTCCCCCTATTTGCTTAGTTCCAACCGTCGCTGCTGCCTATGGCAATGCCTGGCCGGATATTAGCTGTGGTGCTAACTTGCCTTCTATTGGGTTAGCTGCGGGCGTTACTGCTGGATCTGATAATGCCTGGTCTGATGTTGGCTGGAGTACTAACTTGCCTTCTATTGGGTTAGCTGCAGGCGTTACTGCTGGATTTGACAATACCTGGTCTGATATTGGCTGCAGTACCAACATGCCTTCTATTGGATTAGCTACAGGCGTTACTGCTGGATTTGACAATGCCTGGTCTGATATTGGCTGCAGTACCAACTTGCCTTCTATTGGATTAGCTACAGGCGTTACTGCTGGATTTGACAATGCCTGGTCTGATATTGGCTGCAGTACCAACTTGCCTTCTATTGGATTAGCTACAGGCGTTACTGCTGGGTTGGAATCTGCTTGCCCTCATATCAACTGTGGTATAGAATATCCTCAAGTTATTGTCGACGGATTGGTCCACGAATGGCCAGAGAATAAACGTGGCATAGATGTTTCTCCTATCGACTTGACTCCAACACTATCTACTGGATTTGGTCACAATTGTCCCAAATTCGGCTGTGGTGCTGATCTTTCCCCTATCGACTTAGCTCTAAATGTTGGTCCCGCCCTTAGCCTCACCTGGCCCGAATTTAACTGCGGCGCTAAAATTCCCCCTTGTAATTTGGCCCCATGCGCTTCTGCCTGCTTAGACCATGCCTGGGCAAATATCGAATGCAATTCTGAACTTCCCTCTATTTACACCACACCAAGCGTCACATTTGGTACTGAATTTACATCTATTGACGTGGGCTCTAGTATAACACCCGGACTAAGCCCTCTCTGGTACGATATTGACTGCGGAGCTGAGCTTACACCTTCTGGTCTGGTTTCAAGTGACATTGTCGGTATCATCCCTGTCTGGCGTGATATTGATTGTGGTGCTAGTAATCTCCCTATTGGTCTAACTTCCGGAATCACAGCCGGCTTCGGCGCTGAACTTGCAGTTAAAAGCTCCTCTCCTATCACACCAACTGGTATAAGCCTCTCTTCTGATAACGCGATCGAGGGGCACGTAACTGTGGCGGGTCAGATGCCGTTCTTGGGTGCAGTATTGAAAGATAGCACGTGCACTGGAGGAACTAGTGCGTTGGTTTACAACTGCGGTGATGGAATTGAAATCTTACCAGAGACTCCTATTGCTCTTATTGCCATAGTTTAGTTTTTTACTTCAGAAGACACATGAGAATACGATGCTATTAATCAAAATATTAAAGTTGTATATGAATTTACACTGTAATACTAATAAGTGAAAATAAAATTGTTATAGTTTGTCATGTTTTTTTATGAACCCTATAAAGACCCTAAAAACAAATGATCCAGAATGTTACGCCAAAGAAAAATAATTGTAAATTTTCTATAAAAATATCTTTTTAACTTGGGATCGGATGTTCTATGTATCTATGCATTAATGTTATATATATATTAATTAAGATATACTATTGAAAAAAGTATTAATTATAAGATAATTGGTTTGACGGATTAACAATTCCGATTGTTGATCTAAATCTAAAATAAAAATTCTAAATCCATTTTCTAATAAATTCGTAGAGTCCTCTAAACTAAAATCGTAGAATCGATCCACTGGATCAAATTAAGCAAATAAATTTGTAGTCTCCTATTCTATCTTTCATTATTCATCTATTTATTAATGTTATTAACATTATTTATTGTTTTTCTCTATTTTATATTCTTTACTAACATATTAATTATAATATTGATTTTGTACCTATGAGGCACAACACACACATCGGGCTTTAGGGTTGAGAGCCGCTGAATACCGGCGCGCGCCGCGAGATTGCGGAATCGCATGCGACTCGATTGCTCCGCCGCCCGCGCAGCCGGCAAACAGTCTTGTTATCACTAGCCATACTAGCCACACGTTTCGCCTGCCCGTGTTCTGTACTGTATTATTGTTTATCGTGTTCGTATTTTTGTTGTTTCTCTGTGTACTTTACTTATACTTTGTCTTATGTACTCGCGCTTCATTATTTCTACTTAACTTTGTGCAGTGCTATATTAAACGTGGTTTATACTTACTGTCTGGACTTCTTTATATCTTTCATCTATATACGCTATATCTATAACTTCACCACCTACCTTGCTATGAATTTTTCTGGCTTATATATACAAACAAGGATTATATGAGTATAAGAATTTACTCAATGCCATGATTATCATCTATCAATTGTCAAGTAATAACAAATAAGAATCAATTGGAGTATTTTTATTTAAGAATATATATTAAATATAGGAACCACCGCATCCGCATCCTAAAGCAGACATCCCTTTATAACCAAAGGGACCGATGTCAAAGCCAGCAGGGGTTAGGACCTCTGGAGCAAAGGCAGCACCAACTGAATCTTCGGCAATGATACCAACTGCTCCATCACCACACCCATAAGCGATGGCTCCAGCTCCAACAGTCGGGTACACTCCTTCGACAGCCGCAGTGGCTAAAAATGGCAAGTTGCCAGCAACGGCTACAGGTCCTTCGTAAATATTCTCAGAGGCTACGGCAAGGCCGGTAGGAGCAGTGCAAGAGGAGCTGGATACGGCCAAACTACCTCCGTGGGCAGCGTTGAGGGTACCGGCGATCGAGATGTCAACAGCTGGGTAGCCGCATCCAGCACGGCCAGACCAAACAGGGCCATAGCTGTCGTATGCCAGCCCGGAACGGTATGGACTCAGTGGCTCAGCGATACGACCGTAACACTGAGCGAAAGCAGACTAGAAACAGAAAATAAATAAAATTTTTATATCATTTATAATACAGTAGTAAGCTTTAGCAATAGATATTAAATTTATAAATATTGAAATGTATTTATTTCGCCACAAACTAACAAAAAACTAGAAATTTAAATACAGTAACAGAAACAACATACAGAAACAAAAGAAAAATAAAAAGACATATAAACACGGCGAAAATGGGACCTTCATCAGTTTAAAGCCACAGAGGTAGTCTGCAGCGCTGGTTTTCGTGAAGGGCCCCGGTCGTGTTACATCTTATTAAACAATAAAAACACAAGAAATAGCATAACATATAGCTTAAATAATTTTGAGTATAATAATAAATTGAGGTAATAGCAACACACCCACTCAAAAATAAATAATAGCAAAATAAACTATGACATACAATAAACAAATCGACTACAAAATGTATTAGTAATTATTGTTGACATGAATGTGAAATCATAATGAATACAACATATAATATCAATATACCACTGATTTCAATGTTTATTCACATGAACAATACTCAAAAATGTAGGTCAAGACTAAAGATATCACGAATATTCGGCAACTATTCGCTATTCGGCCACTTTTTTTTCGGCCGAATGATGCGTATTATTCGGCCGAATACCGAATAACAAATCATGTAAAAAAGACAAGTCATATTACTCAAAATTATGTATTTATTTCCAAATTACAACACTTTAGTAATAAAATTGATTAGTAGTAAGTTATGATGGATAAAAACAAGCTTTTCAGCATTTTTTGGTAGCAAACGATTACGCTTTTCATCGTAAATGTTACCAGCCTCAGAAAATAACCTCTCACTAAACACGCTACTTCCAGGAATATTCGGCGCTTCGGCCGACAGCGTTGCCGAATATTCGGTATTCGGCCAATTCACTATTCGTGGCATCACTAGTCAAGACTACATACATACATAGATTAAAGAGAAGGTAGTATCCGCGCGAAGTATCGCTGTGAACGACTAGCACACTGACCGTTTACGGATATGGATGTGATAATAATAAAAATATAGAAATAAAAAATATATATATAGTTTTTCGAATAAAACTAACTTACGATTTTGTGCGAGAAATTCATATTTAACCCTTAACTTGACAGAATGTTCTTTCTTTCAATATCAAAATAATATTCATACCGTTTAACCCTTATGTTCTAAGGATGTCTAATAGAAACTAACCGTGCGTTCAAAAACTGAGAAATTACCTAAATATTCATATAAAAATATTAAGTTTGCGCTAAAAACTTATGGCAATAGGTTTTGTAAATTCTGATGTATCTCCACAGATACACTACCAAGAAAAGGGTTAAAAGCAGTTATAACAGAAATATAAAAGTATCTTTTTTAGTTTCCCTACCCTCATTCACCGCACATGCTAATATACTTTGCACGGGTAAACTAGGATTATCTAAATTGGCATTACAGACCGTTGCTCCACAAGCATGACAACCGACACTGAGAAGACCACCTTATCTAACCTCATTCTTTTGTAATGTTTTGGTATTCTCGCGGGATAATACATTCCTTAATGAATAAAAGCGAATATCCCAGAGCTATGAGGATCATACGGTCAAAGCGGTTCCTTTTATTCTTTTTGTTATCATTTAAACACTATATATGGTAAATTTTTGAAAAATTTACCGCCAAGAATGTACGAATAAATGTGAGAAAATATTAGAAAGTAGCCATAACTGACCTGAACGAAGAATGCCGAAGAGTAGAGGAACAAGATTTTCCAGATCATTGTAATGCAACCTGTTTGAAATCTGAGTTGAGAATAATTCTACAGATTTTTGGATCCTTTATATACGTCTTCTCAATATGATGCAAGTTTATACGTAAAAAGCAACTTGTATCACGCTTAAAATTTGCCAACAGCCTCATGTTACACTTTCCGATAACCCTTTTCTAGAGAAAGAAGCACTTTGTGTAATATTTCATAAACCAGTAAAATTTCCATTATCAATATTGTTGCAATTTATTTATTTTTAATCAACATTCTGAGTATATTATTTTAAAGATAACCTTATTACATTAGTTTTATTATTAATTTTTAATTTTATTGTTCTTTATCATTATAATCTAGTACATGAAGAAACTTGTCTAGCTTTGCTATCTTTCTCTTTTATTCTTGAAAAAAAAAGGCTTTAGACTACGCAGTCACGTCAGCCCCATAAACATACAAAATTTAAGTTCTTATGTTACGACTTGTTAATCCATCCTGTCCATTCCCCTCACTATGAATCGACTAAGGGAGGCATGCGCCGCGCGCATCCCTAGCGCCGGTGCATTAAAAAAAATCAAACCTGGAACAGCGAAGGCACACCGGTCGATAAAACACAAGAAAAAACCTCATCACCACCAAATCCCAGTGAGTACCTGACCCTTTCATTAATGTCGTTAACACCCAACTAGAAAGAAATCTAATTAATAAAAACAAATCTAGTTCAATTTATAACATCTTAATTCTAATTGTTTTTTACAAATGTGTAATGAACAGTGCCTGAGCACTCCCGGGCTAGGTTAAGTATTGATGGGATGGACCCATATCAAACAACTTTGCTATCATGGTATTGTGAATACAAGCTTATATAATCCAGGTAAGGCCTTTTCATTTAACCTAACTTTAAGTTACTCTATAAAAACAAAAAGAAAACTTATTTATTTTGTCTCAATGTAATAAAAAAATACAATATAAAAAGAAATAACTAGGTAAAAAGATAACTAAGTTACCAGTCATCAGCACTTCTCCGTGTGTACAACTAAATCACTATAACAGAAATAGGAAATGATGATGTCCTAGCCGGATTCGGCCACGGCGACTGTTTCAACACCGATTAAGAAAATCGAGGTCCAGTTTTCGGAAACAGTTAATTGCGCAGGAGATATTTAAGTGCATAATTGGACGCGCAGCCAGAAAAGGACTCTCTCGTCCGAGCTCCATCGGGCCCGATGAAATGGAGAATCAGTACGATCGGGAGGGAGCGGGATGCAGGTTTGATCGAGTTTTCCTTCTCTGAACACCTGGTTGAATTGCGGTGTTAAAGAGATACCTTAGTCGCCTTTTACGACACCTCAGCAAGAAGAGGTGCTATTCTATTCTGCCAGCAGCCACCACGGAACAGAAATAGGAAATAATGGACAAATAAATTACAAGTACTACTGTACGATGCAAGTAGCTTTCTTTTTATAAAAAAAAACACGTCTTTTTCATGCTCAAGATACCTAAGATATATATTTTTTTGTATCCCGAAGGAAAATCCTACATAGGAAGATCATCAGGGCCACTGTGAGGTCAGCGACCCTGGTTGTCAGACGTCAGACTCCTACTCACTAGAAACCCCCGGGGTGTCCCTCTAATCTCTCCACTCAGACCTGGGAAATCAAATTCATCCAGACCTACAGGGAGCGAAAAAGCCTAGTTGAGGCTGCCTCTCTGGAAGAAGTAGCAGTAAAGAGCCTACTCTTCTAAAATCTATGTCTCAGGTGGCGTGCCGGACACTGCATACCGCCTCCCTCTCATCCGGGCAGCAAACTCCCTCAAGTCTACTGCCCGACCTAAGATAAAGATTAATCTAAAAATGTATATATTATAAATTATCTTATCTATTTATTGTTATAATTTCCAAATAAAACTGTATTTAAATATACACTACGCTATACGCTATATTTTTTATTTTAGAATAATTATATTCTCCACTCACCACACATTCCACTGCCTGTCAAATAACCTTTCATACGTCACGCAATCGTCCATCCACTGAGAAGGGTTTGTGGTGAGCCATTTATTCAGAAAAAGTATTACAATAATATTACTAAAAAAAAAATAATTACATACAGGCTTGCGCTTGACCTCAATCTCACCTGCTGGAAAGTGATGATGAGGCCGACGATGGAGCTCGCTCGTCCAGCAAATACTGATTCCCTCGATGTTTGAAGATTTCCATGTCATAAGATGCCGGGAACACCGACGCAGGAAGCGAGTTCCACTCTTTCGCGGTTCGCAGCAAAAAGGAGGAGGCGAATCGCTTCGTGCGAGCAGCAGGAATGTGAACCACAAAAGGGTGCAAACCAGCACGGTGTCTCGTCAATTTATGGTAGAAGAGGGAGGGTGGAACTAAATCATACAACTCAGTCGCACACTCTCCAGAGTATAGTCTACAGAAAACCGAAAGGCAAGCTACTTTACGCCTTAGAGACTAACTTAAAATCTATACAAATGCAATACTAATCTAAACTAGGCTACAACACAAACTTAATCTAGTGGGACGGACAAATCTTACGTGCTATATTTACAGTTACAATTATTAAAATAAAAAGAGGACAAAGCCTTTGTTTACAATAATACCTAAAACTATAAATACATTATATATAAAAGGACTTAACGGCTATGGATGTTGAATCTAAAGAGTTATAGTTTTTTGTTTATTCGAGAGATGGCGCTGGCAGAGTATTGAATCACGTTATCGTTTTGGAACACACTATTCTATACTCTACCACAATATTAAATAAATTCTGAGTAGCGACATAGCAACTATTTGTTTTATTTAAATCACACCCCGAGTCTACAGTGGTGACATCTATATAGCTTATGTTCAACGGATGTTGGTAAACCGTTTCAGGCTTTCGCCTCTGACGGTGGCCTCTCCGCTGCTCGCTACGACGAGCAGGTCACTGGGAGAAGGCACACAGGTGCGTTCTTCATGGGGTTATTTTGGAGTTATCGTCCGGGCGTCTCCTCTTCATGCTTCTGGCGATACAATCGTCGGAAGGATGAGTGAATCTGTATCGCACGTCCGCCTAGTACTCTCCAACGCACCACTCCGTAGGTGCGGACTAGGAGCGGATTAGGTCACGCGCTTTGGGTTTCTTAGACTGTGGGCATCCACCTCTGTAGTCGCTACCATCAGGCGGTCTTGAATGCAGGGACGCAATGTCCTGGACGTACGTGGTCGTGCGCCGACTAGTCCGCTCTCTTGAACATTTTCGTAGCAAGGTTGTTTAGAATGTTTATAGCCTGTATTATAGCCGAGCTATTCTGGTCGGTCCTACTTTAATGGGAACTGTTATGCCCCCTCACGAGACCCTCTCAGCGCGCTCCCTACGCCCCTCGGCTACAACGCGGGTTGCGGCGCCGCGTACGGGGGCTCCGGTATCGGTAACATAACTGTCACTGGCGAGATCTCCGTCGCCGGCACCACTGCCTAGATGGACAGGTCGCCATCATCGGCGCTGTTAGCTTCAGAGGTGACGCTGTTGGTACTGGAGCTGTCTCCATGAGTGGAGCTTGCAGGTACGGACGCTGTACTCCTTATCGTGTAATAAAAGAATTCAACGAAAAGTATTATGATGTTTCTTTATTTTTATAGTTTTCACTCTTAAACGAAAAAAGTTCTTTTTGGATCACTTCTAGTATATAAAATTATAGAAACTTGATTATAGCGTAAGTATTTGAAAAACCAATACCAATTTTACAAAATCTGTCACATATCACATCTTTCAATATTTATTGAGTAATGTACATTGTAATATTGGCGTGAATTCTACGCTAAGTCAAAGAAGCGTCTATAAATCTCTGCCAGAAATACGGCAAAAATGCGTAAAAATAAAAAATATATTTTGCTTAAAATAAAACTATATTTTAATACTTCTGTAAACATTTATTTTCGCAACTTCCGTCTGTAAACGAAGGTTTTTCACGTCCTATCGTTTACCGGACGTCTGGATGAATTTAGTTTTCCGAGCCCAGGTGGAGCAATTAGAGGGACATCCCGGGGGTTTTTAGTCAGTAGAAATCTTACACAGCGAAGTCAATGTCCTAACAATGGATCTTATGGTCACAGTTAGGCAGGATGTTCCCATGGGTTACCAAATAAACAAATGGATAATACTTCCGTGTAAGATTATATTAACTGGTGTATGCCGCCCTTACATCAATATTAGTTGAATGGTTTAGTGTGTGTTTTTTTTTTTAAATAGAAAAAGAAGCTATGGTCACAGGTCCTTTCAAAGTCAACATTTATTTGTCATAAATTAACATAGCTTAGTACATGTACGGGGCACCACATCCGCAACCGCGGGCTGGGAGACCTTTGTAGCCCCAAGAAGCTGCGGCGGGGGCGATAGCAGCGGGAGCGATGGCACCTGGAGCGATGCCCATGGGAGCGATGCCAATAGGGGCGAGAGCAGCATCGATCGGACCCTCAGCGGTGATAGCGACAACCCCATCACCGCACCCGTAGGAGATAGCACTAGCTCCGGCAGTGGGGAACACTCCCTCCATAGCCGCAGTACCCAGGAACGGCAAGTTTCCAGCGACGCTTACACAGCCTTCGTAAGCGTTATCAGAGGCTACGGCAAGGCCGGTGGGTGGAGCGCATGAGGCACTGGAGACGGCTAGACCACCGCCGTGGGAGGCAGCAAGCTCGGCAGCTGGGGCAATGGCGCCGCAACCTGCACGCTTTGGCCAAGCACCGTCCAGAGCTAGACCATCATATGCGAATCCATCGTAGCCCATACCAGCGCGGCACGGAGCGATCGGAGCTGCCATGCGACCGAGGCACTGGCCGAGAGTAGACTGTAATTAAAGAATATGAATTATAATTAAAATCAGTACAAGTTCGAAACATTATTATATTTTTATTACTTGTACATTACATATTACATACCTGGATAAAAAGCGCTGAAGCGCAGAAAGCGAGGAAAACCTTAGCAACCATGTTGTTTGTATACAAAAACAGCTTCTGTAATGATATTTCATTGTCTATCTACTGTATTTATACTCATTTGATGTGTAACATATTACGTTTTAATTACTTATCAATAATTATGTCACATTTACAAAATTAATTAAATTATTGTAATACTTCCCTTATGTCACTACTATAAAATATGTAATCAAAGCCTGAACCTCCAATGTCTCCATCATTTTGAAATTAATTAATTTGTCCGTATAAATAGGTTATTGAAATCTTGTCACATCAGTCTATATTCAGTAAACAGAAGCATACAAACCAATAAATATGTCTACCTTCTGTTTTCTGCTCCTTTGCTTGCAAGCTTGCTTAGTCCAAGTATGTTATCTAGATTTTATTATTAAATATAGCTTCAAGTGCTACTTGCAATTAAAATAATGCACAAATATATTTGCTTAAAACATTACTTTTTGCAGAATGTATACAGCCAGTGTTACGGCAAGGCTGGTCTGGTAGGACCCGCTATGCCCCTCGCGGGACCCGCTCTCGGCGCTCCCTACGCCCCTCTCGGCTACAATACGGGTTGCGGCGCCGCGTACGGTGGCTCCGGAATCGGTAACCTCGCTGTAGCCGGAGAGCTCCCCGTCGCTGGTACTACAGCTGTAGCTGGACAAGTTCCCATCATGGGCGCCGTTGGCTTCGGCGGTGAAGCTGTCGCCGTTGGGACTGTTACTATAACTGGATCTTGTGGATGCGGTTGCGGAAACCACTACCCTTACTAAATCTAAGTTAATCTTACACTTAATAAATAAGTAACCAATTACGTAAACTTTATTCTATATTATATCATCTCTACATATTTGAATCCCATTTCCAGAGTTTGTACTACAAAAGAAAAATGAACCATTATATAATATCGTTTTATTGTTTGTCTGTCTTTTTTTCTGTCAAGACCTTACTGGCCAGGATCACGAGAAAGTATCAAGTTGAAATTAATATCAAATTCTTAGAACTAAAATTTATTTTAGCTCTAAAAACTACAAACTTCTAAGACATCGCAATCAAAAGATACAGCCATTTCGTTTATTTCGGCATTAACAAAAGATCAAATCAAATAAGACACATTTATTGAATAAATATTATAAAATTTGGGAAGAATCAATGTCTTTTATAATAAAAGTAAAGAGAAAATCCAAAAACCGTTTGTCAAAAACAATTTTTACAATTATATAGTTATCGCCCTCTATTAAATTGACCGCAATTTGTGTCGATGTATAGGAAGAATAATTTTAATAGCAAAGTTTGTCAATACAGTTCAACTTTTTGTTAGAGCAATGTTTGGCGCTTTCGTATTTTTTTTTACACTGGCTCGACATAGTGACTACAGAGTACCTGATGGTAAGTACAGTGTAGTCCAAAAACGAAAGCGGCTATCAAGGGATGAAAATCCATTGATAGTCTACATAATCATGTCGCTCCACATGATGATGATGATGATGATGATGTCCTAGCCGGTTTCGGCCACGGCGACTGTTTCAACACCGGTTAAGAAATTCGAGGTCCAGTTTTCAGAAACAGTCAATTGCGCAGGGGATATTTAAGTGCATAACTGGACGCGCAGCCAGAAAAGCACTCTCTCGTCCGAGCTCCCTCAGGCCCGATGGAAAGGAGAACCAATACGATTGGGAGGGAGCAGGATGCAGGTTTGGTCGAGTTTTCCTTCTCTGAACACCTGGTTGAATTGCGGTCCACATATACCGCGACTGAAGGTCTCTAGTTATATGAGCTACAGGATATACAAGAGCTGATCCCGAAACGCGACAAGCCGAAACTGGTCACTATGACGGGCTTTACACCCATGTACCGTGGTCGCGATCCAGACGGGCACCGACGCCCTACCCCCTCGCTGCTGCTCGTTTAGCACCACCCAGGAGTCACGTGTAGAGAAACTAGGGTAAAGCCTACGGACGCGACCAGCTTCGACTCCCTTTTTTATGCTTTAATCGGCAAACAGGCTACCTAATGGAAAGTGGTTACCAAAGCCCATGAACAACTGATACACAAGCAACATCGCTTTTGCGTAGCGGACCAAGAAGTACATTGTTCACTGCCTTCTGAAAAACCCCATATCATGCTCTGGGAGGAAACTATACCTGGCAGTCCATTCCACAACTCCAAAGTGCGCGACAGACATATTTTAATGAACCGCTGCATTATTTCGGTTTCGGTTTTGCAAGGCTTTAGAGTGTAGGGATGTGGCAACGAGCAACGGTGAGTGGTTCGGGTTTGAAATGGCGCTGAGTTACCAGGTTGAATAGTTCTTCAGAGCACACCCTATTGTGCAAACGGTATGTGTAGAACGCACGTAGAAACAACGTCTCTGCGTATATTTGAGGGTTCTAAGGCGTTTGTATTTGTAAGAAATCCTCAGTGCTCGAGTTCGAATCACACTTGACCAATTTTTACATAAATAAAATATATTTAAGAGAAATAACATCTTTCAAAAATATAATGAATTAATGTAGTGAGTGATTACTGCATTACAAGTGCCTCGTATTTTTAAAAATCATTCAAAAAAAGTTAGTATTTAAATAAATTATTATTATTTTATTTTATTTTTTGTATTTTTAGGGAAACATACAGTAAAGTGTAAACAATAAAAAGCACACAAAAGTGATACATTAGCCAGCAAAGTTTTCACAATATAGGATACAAAAAATATCAGACTAAGAGACAAAATATTGTACAATAAGAAAACATTAATTAATTGATTATGTAAATAAATATAAAAACATCCAAGGAAAAAAAATTATTAACATTATTTTACTCACAATTCTTGTAAAAAAGTCAAATATACAAGACAAAGTATCGACATCACTCAAACGTGTGTTGTACATATTACAGGCACGGTATTAATATTTTTGTCATGGATTTAAATAAAAAACAAGTTTATAATGTTCACTATTCCTGAAAAAGAATACCAAATTCTTACATAAAAGACAGAAATAAATAAAAATGATAGCTTTAAAGGAAATAAACGAAATTACTACAAATATTTTGACGTATTGATATTCAGATATCTCCTAAATGCGTTGGTATCGGATAATTTTATTTACAGTAAGCTATAGAGCTACCGTTCCTCTATCAGCTTTTTAGCTTTGGACCACAATTTAGGGGATACACTGTATACTGATGCTCTACTTTTTTTAAAAATCTACTTAATATAATTACTTATAAGATATATTGATGTTATTTGTTCCTCTGTTTATTTGTATATAAATAAGCAAGCTGTGGCATGATTTACAATATTATAGTTCATTTATTTAACAAATTTTGTATTATAGCATGTAGACGCCGCCCGATAAGCGTTTGTGGTAAACGCCCTAAAGGTCGTTAGGGGTTTTGGGACGCGCAGGGTAAGGGGTGCGCGCGCGCAAGGGATGCTCTAGCAAAATCACTCGACTACCGAGACGCAAGGCCAGAGTATGTGCGTGTGCGTTGCAGTTTGGTGTACCTTAAAGTGCAAATAAACAGTAAAACGCCAAAATCCGTGTCTTTCTACAACCACGCCCACGACCACCGGTCATAGTATTAACTTTTTTAATTATGTGTTATTCTTGTGTTCGAAATGAATAATTTTTTAAAACACATTGAATGTGTATGCTATAAAAATATACAAGTATGTTATAATTATAAATCAGTCTAAATTCAAATAAAAAATAATTATTTTCTTCAAAGTCTATATTTATTTATTACTAGTTAAAAAAATCAGTACATGTAAGGCGTGCCACATCCGCAACCGCGGGCAGGGATACCTTTGTAGCCCCAGGAGGACACAGCAGGAGCGATTGCAGCAGGAGCGATAGCTGCAGGAGCAATGGCAGCTGGAGCGATGCCAATAGGAGCGTAGGCAGCATCGATCGATCCCTCGGCGGTGATGGCGACAACTCCGTCACCGCACCCGTAGGAGATAGCACTAGCTCCGGCAGTGGGGAACACTCCCTCCATAGCCGCGGTACCCAGGAACGGCAAGTTACCGGCGACGCTTACGCAGCCCTCATACGCGTTCTCAGAGGCTACAGCGAGGCCGGTAGGTGGGGCGCATGAGGCACTGGAGACGGCTAGACCACCGCCGTGGGAAGCAGCAAGCTCGGCAGCTGGGGCAATGGCGCCGCAGCCAGCACGCTTGGGCCAAACGCCGTCCAGAGCTAGGCCGTCATATGTGAATCCGTCGTAGACCAGATCGCCGCGGCAGGGAGCGATCGGACCTGCCATACGACCGAGGCACTGGCCGATAGTAGACTGAAATGTTTAAATATCAATGATTTTTCATTGTCTATAGTCTTGAATGTAATAATTTGTTTCTATAAATCGTATCTCATACATACCTGGACGAAGAGCGCTGAAGCGCAAAAAGCGAGGATAGCTTTGGCGACCATGTTGTTTGTGTACAAGAAAAAGTTCTGTAATGGTGTCTAGATGCATGACAGCTGTATTTATATCTATTTGCTTGTAACATATTACGTTTGTTATCATTGTATCATTACATATTATAGACGTGACTTTCGTAGAAATCAGTAACCTTAATAATATGTAATAATAGCATAATTCTTCATTATCGCATTATTCTTGAGAAATTGGTTTAATTTTGTAGTATAAATATATCAGATGAATTATTTCACATCATTCTGCATTCAGCCGGTAATTAAACACGAAAAAACAGTAATGACTACCTTGACTTTCTTGTTACTCTGCGTCCAGGCTTGCCTGATCCAAGTAAGTTTATATTTATTACAGACAGGCTTGCGCTTGAGGTCAAACTCACCTGTTAGAAAGTGATGATGAAGCCGATGACGGAGTGTGCTCACACAGGAAATATCGATTTACTTAACGTTTGAGGATTCCTGTGGTATACGATATTGAAAAAATTGATCTAGGAAGCAAATTCCACTCCTTAGCGGTAAATAGCAAAAAAGAGGAGGTGAATCGCCTTGTGCCAACAGCTGGAACGTAAACCAAATATAGTGTAAACCCGCACAACGTCTTGTTAATTTATTGTACGAAAGAACTAAATTATACAACTCAGCCGCATACTTTCCAGTTTATAGTGTGTAATAAATCGAAATGCAGGCCACTTAACGTCGGTGTTCCAAGCTGAGTAGCAAACAGATTTACGTTTTATCTTAGTAATACCTGACGGAAAATTATGATGAAGCGCGGCTCATCAACAGACAACTAATAAAAGAAAAACAATAAAAGAAAAAGTGACCACAGTAACAGCAAAGAACAGCAACGACTACCAAGGGATGATAATCAATTGACAGCACGTCGTCATGTTGGCTCTCACCAACCACCACCATGACCATGACTATAGGTCTCTAGGTCTATGCACTGCTTCTTTTCACTGGTACACTCCTGATTTAATGATCAGAGTTACAGATCGTCTGCTTTTTTCGACTTTGCGAGACCGCTCTATCTCTCTCTATTAGAGGTACTGCGTGTGCTTTCTATAAGGAACATCTCACAGAAGACTTAATTAATTCTATCGTCTTGTGTGTAATCAGTCGCAAGGAAGTTGATCCTCCACTTTTTCTCGCATCATCAAACGTACTAAATAGCTTTCATTGCGAATAATATGTCCAAACATCTTAGAGTTCGTAATTGCAGTTACTAAAGCCTTTGTTTGATCTAAAGCTCTTTAGGGATAGAAACGTTAGCCTCAAAAAACTGGAGGTACGTAAACTGATCCCAAAACAAGATAAGCCAAAGCGAGTCACTATGACGATCTATGCACATGTGTACTGCAATGATAACCCAGTTTGGGCAATCGTTCTAGTACCTAAAAGACTCTCAAAAAGACTGTTTAAGGACTTTCATCTTATATGATGTTGACAAAACAGCCTATCTCTGAATAATTGACTTATAATAAAATTTGTTTAAAAATACTTTATACATTTATATTAATGACATCACCTTTTATTTTAGAATGTATACACCCAGTGCTGTGGCAAAGCTGGTCAAGTCGGACCCGCTTTAATGGGACCCGCTATGCCCCTCGCGGGACCCGCTCTCGGCGCTCCCTACGCCCCCCTCGGCTACAACGCGGGTTGCGGCGCCGCATACGGTGGCTCCGGTATCGGTAACCTCGCTGTGGCCGGAGAGCTCCCCGTCGCCGGTACTACCGTCGTTGCTGGACAAGTCCCCATCATCGGCGCTGTTGAGTTCTGTGGACCCGCTAATGCAGCTGGTGCTGTCTCTATCAACGGAGCTTGCGGGTGTGGATGCGGCGGCCCCTACATGTACTGAGCACAAATTTATTTTTAGTTTAATAAATTCACCAACTACCTTCCTTATTTCTAATTTTATTGTAGACTCCATATTTAATACTAGCTGATCCGGCAAACGTTGTTTTGCCATGTAAGGTTTTGTAATATCTTCTAAGATGTTCATTGAAATAAAGTGATGTCAAAGACAATTTTGTTCACAATTAAATACTCTTAATCAACAACACATTTATTTGGATAAAGATTAATATTATTACGTTATTACGTTATCAACGCTACAACAACTCTTAACAAATAATGCATTAATTTCGACCAAATTTGTTTACCATAAAAACGGTTCTAGTGACTTAATCTTAATTTCTTTATCTTAATCTTATCTTACATATACTGTCGCTGACATTTTTTTATATCATTTCAAGAGGAATAATTCTTTCTTACATATATTTTTGGTATCTTGAACCGTTTTTGCAGCGCACGCAATGGAAGCCCTCAAGGATGAATAATTTTGCCCGTGTTTTTCACATTTTCCATTATTTCTTCGCTCCTAATAATTGCATCGTGATGTTATATAGCTTAAAGCCTTCCTCGATAAATGGTCTATTCCACTCAAAAATAATTTTTCAATTCGAACCAGTAGTTCCTGAGATTAGCGCGTTCAAACAAACAAACAAACAAACTCTTCAGCTTTATAATATTAGTATAGATTAGCACTTCCTCTTTTTAATAACAAAATGACATGTACGGGTTAACACAGTCACAATTTTACAGTAATCCATATCCCGACTAGAACAAACAAGTTCTCTAATTCTTACTTTCTTTCCGAGTTATTGAGCTGTGGAATAACCTGCTAACAAATATGTTCGCGCCGTCCTATGATATTTGGTCCTTTAAACAAAGCGAGAAGACATATTTTAGCAGGCCGACATAATCGGTGTGATCATCGATGACTGTTTCATTGTTACTACCATAGTTTCTTGCCGGCTCTTCTCGGTAGATTTTGCTTTCCGAACCGGTGGTAGATTCACTTTGTTTTTTTTGACGATTCAAAAGTGCTTGGAAGTAGGCCTATTTGAATAAAGTTATATTACATTTCATTCATTTCATTCATCTCATTCATTTCACTCATTTCATTAGTTTCATTCATTTCATCCATTTCATTCATTTCATTCATTGCATTGATTAATCGAAGCCAGTTTTTTAAACGCACCATGCTTACCAGCAGATATGGCGTGGTCACGTGTCAGAAATAAAAAATAAGGTATATTTGCAGCTTAATGTTTTTGTCACACACTATTATGATAATTTAATGGATACTTCTCGTGATTTTTAAATAGATTAAACTACTCTCGACTTTCGAGTTATACCGGTGTATTCATTGCTTAAATATATTATATTAAGTGGCGGCTAGAATTCCGTTTTATAAAATACTATAATAGCTTCAGCTCGCAACTTTCTTCCGAGGAATTCTCAAATACAGTGAGGACGACAAAATTTAAAATATGCTGTTACGGGGTTAGTCTTATAATAGTTTAAAAAAAATACACTTTTTGACCTTTGACTGATTTTAATTATAGAAATGAAAAGGTTTTACAAGAGAATGAGTCCAATGGTCGATGAAATAGAAGTAATTTTTAATATATAATTAATTTTAAAGAAAACTGAAATACCGCCTCCAATTAGATCATCTTTAAGCATAAATACTTTTAAAAATATATTAAAAACCTTCTTGCTGAATGAGCAGCATACCGTGCAACAGCTGGATGCCTCTTTTATTTAGTTGTTTAAATTTAAATTTATTTATTATTCTAGTTGCATTTATTTTGTGTGTGTCTGTATATTAATGATAATAATGTATATGATATGTATATGTAATATACTTATATATTTGTGTTCTTGTAAATGTGTATTTTCATCTATGATATATATCCATCTATGATACTTTGAATTTTAGTCTCTATTGCTGTGTATCTGTATTATATTGATCCCTTCCTCGCTGTTTTCTGCGCCTCGACGAAATAAATGGGTGTTAGCTGAAAAACAGCGCTGGGTGACTCTGCTGGTCACTTAGCATTTACTGAGCTGACTTCCCTTTGGCGCATCATCACAACACAGGCCATATGCTTTTGTTGTTTTATGTTTTTATTTACCTATTCTGATGTGTTGTATGTTGAGTGCCAAATAAATGTTTTTATTGTTATTATTTATTATTTAAATAAACAAAGGTGTAAGATTGCATTGAAGTCAATCGACATGCAATTCTCCGCGTCAGCATTTCGCAATAAATCCAGTAACTGTGGATATGGCTTGTAACAGTGCCTTGAAGGTTCATTCTAAAATGGGTAAAATAAAAAAATGAACTGATAGTTTCCAACATTACCTTCGATATACAAAGAAACAATATATTTTTATAATTCTAATACAGTGTACAGACTGTTGCATACATGTTTTTTTCTTAATTCTGACTTGGGATAGTGGCCACACCACACGCACATCAACAGCAAGAGAAAACCTATTGATATAAAAAACTGGATTTCTTTATTTTTAAAATAATCTAAAAATATATTAAAATTTTAAGTTGTTAATGATTTATTATTATATTTACAGATAAAAGGGCTGACTCGAAGTTTAGAACGAGCGGTTGTGTTTTGTATTTCATCCATCGGTGAATTGCTGATTTTATCGTTGTTGATGTAAGACTAGTATGATGATGTCCTAGCCGGGTTCGGCTACGGCGACTGTTTCAACACCGGTTAAGAAATTCGAGGTCCAGTTTTCGGAAACAGTCAATTGCGCAGGAGATATTTAAGTGCATAACTGGACGCGCAGCCAGAAAAGCACTCTCTCGTCCGAGCTCCCTCAAGCCCGATGGAAAGGAGAACCAGTACGAACGGGCGGGAGCGGGATGCAGGTTTGGTCAAGTTTTCCCTTCTCTAAACACCTGGTTGAATTGCGGTGTTCAAGAGATACCTTAGTCGCCTTTTACGACGCCTCAGCAAGAAGAGGGGGGTGCTATTCTATTCTGCCGGCAGCCACCACGGCTAATGTAAGACTACTGAATATTAAAAATACTAACGACGGTCTTCAAAGAATTGTGTTCAAAGAAACTTAATATGAATAAATTTAGAGATAGATTATAGAACGAGCCTATTAAAAATCTAAGCCGCCATTCTTTCATAACTTCCTTCCTATTCCACACTTTTGATATACCGCTTTCTCAGGCTAAAAAACATTGGTTGTCGCCAAAATTCTATATGCATCACCTGAGGCCAGCAACAAATGACATCACCGCACCTATGACACCAAAATAGTGACACTTTAAAAAGAATGCTTCGCTAACAATCAAAAGCTGGCGTCCGTAAAATAAGTAGCGCCCACGCTAGCAATCTAGTAAGACATTCGCTAATCGTTTATAACATAGACTGTCCTGCTAGTGACTCTCTCTTTATATCATATGCGCGCGCGCAACATCATTTTATCCTGTGTGCTGCTGAGGAATTTAGAGCTATCAAGGAACCATCACCTTTTCAGCCACGCGGAGTTGACGTCGTTTATAGTAAATTACCATTATTATAAAATTATTATCATCACTAAAATTGCTTAGAAAAAAGTTATAAGCTTGCTTTGAGCTATTATCAGTTACCCTGAAAAATTAATGATCCAAAATGCACTATTATTTTAAAAATTGTTTAGTTATTTATCATTACGTGCAAAATTTAAAAACTGGTCTTATTTCTTAAACATTCGTTTAATTTTTTTTTATGTTTAACTTACTAACTGTTTATTATTACAAGAGAAAAATAGAAAAACCAATATAAGAGACGTTGACTTCTTAACGGCATAGAAGCTATATGATTTTCATTTCCATATCCTTTGATATTTTTGTACTTGGACCTTTAGTTCATTTTTTTTATTTAGATCGATAAAATAGCTGTGGTTGCCTAGTGGGAAATGGATTTATTTCCATGCGTAGCAACGCGAATGATCGTATGTTAGAATCAGCACGTATCTCTGCGTTTTCCAGATTACGTAGAGATTTACACACATGCTCACCGGTGAAGGAAGGATCGTAAGGAAACCCGCACGGCATCTAATAGAACTGTCACGTGTACTAGTGCTGTGAGAACGGCGATCAGCTGCGCTACTGGTCACGTTGGGCACGACATATAAGCGCAAAGTGGACACAGCCACTAATATATCTTTGCTCACCCTGAATAGGGTATAGTTTTACAATATATTAATTATTATTAAAATTATTATTAATAAAAAAACTGCATTACATATAGTTTTTATGATATACTAGCTGTGTCCGCGACTTAGTCCGCGTGGAATAGTTATTTTGGGCATTTTAGTTAGTTATTTATTTTAAAATTGTAATATCTTCTAAGATGTTCATTGAAATTAAGTGATGTCAAAGACAATTTTGTTCACAATTAAATACTCTGAATCAACAATACATTTATTTGGATAAATGTTAATATTATTACGTTGATACAACTCTAAACAAATAATGCATCAATTTCGACCAAATTTGATTACCATAAAAACGGTTCTAATGAGTTAATCTTAAAAGATAGACATATACTGTCGCGGACATTTTTTTTAAACCATTTCAAGAGGAATAATTCTTTCATACATATATTTTTGGTATCTTGAACCGTTTTCGCAGCGCACGCAATGGAAGCACTCGAGGATGAATAATATTCCCCGTTTTTTTCACATTTTCCATTATTTCTTCGCTCCTAATAGTTGCATTGTGATGTTATATAGCCTAAAGCCTTCTTCGATAAATGGTCTATTCAACACAAAAAGAATTTTTCGATTCGAACCAGTAGTTCCTGAGATTAGCGCGTTCAAACAAACAAACAAACTCTTCAGCTTTATAATATTAGTATAGATATACTGTAATCTAAAAGTAGATCACCCTTCAGGTATAGAATATTATTGCTATTAAGAGCATCTATTTTAAGAAACCTGAAAAAAACTCGTACGTAAAAAAATTCGTACGAGGAACCTAATAATATAAAAAATAAAAAGCTTTAAAGCTATTAAACGAAAATATATTTAATGTAAATTGAAAACAGTTTAAAAACAAAAAAACAATAATTATATTTTAATACATTCCACATCCGCAGCCGAGTGGTGCAATAGAGTTGAATCCAGTCATAGCAGGTCCGTAACCGAACGGGCCGTAGCCTGGACCATAACCTGGACCAACAGCAGGGGCGATAGGTGCCTCTGCCACGATACCGATAGCACCATCGCCGCATCCGTAGGAGACAGCACCAGCCCCAACCGTGGCAAACGCGCCGTCAGTGGCAACCGCGCCTAGGAAAGGCAGCTGGCCAACCACAGCGACGGTACCTTCTATCGCATTCTCAGAGTTGACTGTCAAGCCTGTTGGAGCTATGGGCGAAGAGCTGATGACGTTGAGGCCACCGCCGTAGTTAGCAGCGAGGCCTCCGGCGGGGCCGAGGCCACAGCCGGCTGTGGGCCAGGCCGGGCCGTGGGCGAAGTTGTCGTAAGGACCTTCGTAAGGCCAACCGTAGGGGCCAGCAAGAGCAGCGCCCAAGATCCCTTCACGGCCAATGCATTGGCTGATTGCTGACTGAAAATAAAAATAAATCTGATAAGAATATCTCATTTAGGAGATACTAAAAATGTATTGGTTTTTTTTTTAATAATTACAATCTGTAACATAGCTTAATCATGAATAGAAAAGAAAAATGTTCTTTATTCGAGGTACCTTATTAATTTTAAATCTTCAAATGATAAGAGAAGCGATTAAATTGAGTCACTAAAATCCGAATTGAATTACCAAAATATAGCCTTCAAAATGTTAATCTCGAGTTAATTTGACTGTTTTGTTATAAAAAAAAATTGTTTGATATGGCAATGAATGACAAATTGATGACGTTAGTGGTAATAGATTTCTGACCAACTGATTTTGCAAACGAACTTAAAATTAATAAAATGTATGAATCCTTTTAGTTCCGGTAGACTTTTATAAAAGAATTAACAACTCACGTTAATATAAACAGCAGAAATACAGAAGAGAAGGACACTTTTGAAAGCCATTTTGTTTTCTTGTCTTCCTTTACCACACGAGTTTGGAATGATCCTCATACAAACTACAGTCGTATATAAATCAAAAGGTTACGCATAATCGAACGCAATCTAACGCTATTTGTAACTTTGATGAAATTATAGCAGAAATTATATAACAACGATATAATATTTCAAAATTTCGCGACATATATTCCATATCTGTATTGTTTATCGTTTATATTTCAACAAATTGTCACGTATTTAAAATTTCAGGCGCGTATTTTACTTCAGTTTCAGGTTTTGTAGCTTTTACAATTAGTTATTTGAGGTCAATATCTGATTATAACCTTTTATTAATTCATCTTCACATATAAGTGTTGCTACCGTTGTATCAATGAAACGGGGTATCTAATGTTTATAAGCGAAATTTCATAATATTATCAACCATTTTATTTCAATTCTTAGGCTATACTTTCCGGTTAAATATATCATATCATAAAAATGTACAATCTCCATAAGAACATAATAATATAATAAATCATCACGCTAATATCCTTTACAGGGTACGCGTTCCGGGATAAGTATTAAGTTATGCCGCTGCACAAATGCACCCTCGTAGGCGGGATAATTTTATAATATAATATAAAGAGTTGCGATAATTTGAGACAATGAGAAAAGTACTTACCGTAGGCAGCGGTATTCACAAAATCACTCACTGGGTATGTATTTGAAAATATGTAATGTGGAGTATGGTGTAAGTAAGGATTTGTGTTGTGTGTTGCGAGTTTTAAATGATTATATGCGATTATAAAGAAAAAGAATGCGATGCGATGTTTGTGATTTAAATGCGAGAGCGTTAAGTAAGAAGTGAAGTGAATGAATGATGTACGCCAGATGGCGTTGCGGATTAGGTGCGTTTACATTTTATTTTGTAGTTCTGCGGTTGCGCCTTTTGGCGTGACTACAGGATAGGCAATGATACATTTGCAAGATACATCTAACTCGAGGCCCTCGCAGGGAATGGCAGGAGTCTTAGGCGACGGCCGCTTAGGCGATACTCCAGTGGTGCTTGTGAGTGTTCCCCCGCACCCTTTGGCGGTGGAGGGTTGGTGAATAGTCTTCTCCCCTACTCCTCCTGCACTGTTTGACGTTGCCCTCACCAGGGGGCACCACGCGCCGGACCGTGGTGAGACCAATGTCACATTCCTGTAGTCCAGCGCACCTTGTGATTGGAGGAACACCTCGGTGGTTTTAGCCAGTAACAAAGCCTCACCGCTCCCCTGACGGCCTATAATAGGTTTCCACCGGAAGAGGAAAAAAGGACAAAAAGAGGAAAGATATATAAGTGGCTATATTCACTTTGCCCTTATATGTCATGCCCCACGTGTCCAGTAGCGAAACTGATCGCTTTCAAGGCACTTACAATTGACATTTCTGATCTAACACATAATAATAACAATAACTGAACATTGTTCTATGTTCTTTTTACCCTTCTAAGGCTAACATTTACAGACGCTACCTTGACTTTGCTTAGATTTTGCTCAGAAAATAAGTACGTCTTTTGGAAAAACCGAATTTATAAAAGGAACTTATGTATAGCGTAATGATTCTTACGACCAAAACCAAGTTCAAGAAATAGATGACAGACTATGAATAACATTCAAACTTACTTAATTAGTACATTTTTTAAAGTGTGAGTATAGTCTAAGCAAAGTTAAAATACTATATGTAAATCTCAGTGTAAGAGTGTAGTAAACGACAAATTTGAGCACCGTGAGTTTAAACTGTGTGAGTGTGTCGACCTGTTACTGACTAAAACAACCGGACTGTTTCTCCTCCCGTCTGCCGAGTACTGAGGAAAAGTCAGGGTTAGCTTCGTCATGCAATCAGACACATTGACCTAGTTCCAAACTAAGTTTGCGCTTGTACTTTGGGTACTAGACAAAGATATACATACTTAAATACACATCCGTGACCCGCGACAAACTAACCCATTTATCATAGAAAAGTATAATAGATTATTCTCTCTTACTTTCTTTTTTACTTGGGGAAAAACCCTCTGTTCCACTATTCGCTGGTATTCTTATGATGAGTAGAACATAAAATAATGGACTGTATTTTATAATATAATTTTAATAGAATAATTTATTAATGCGCGTACAATAGCTACGGCTTATACTTTTATTTTTTGACAGATGTTGTCTATTAATCTAGAAACGGCCAATTGGCCATAAATAATGCGTTGCCAGTTATGTACGAGATTCGTACACCCTCATAGGACCGTTTCAGCCGCACTGTATGCCGGACTTATACCGGCTAAAAGCTCGAAGATTATGGGTCCTGTAATCAATTAACCACAGCCCCACCTCACCGCGCCCGTTGCGCACGCTACAATGTCCTGCCGACTTCTCAAGAATTGTTAGATGGCAGATTAAGGCCCCACCCTGAGAGGCCGCTGCCCCAAAAACATCTACCAACCGATTGGGGAGCGGCAGAAGGCCGAAGGAGAAGGCTCTGAAGTCTTCTTCTAGGACATGACATCCTCACAGGAGAGTGATCTCCTTCTGTGTGACCAACCAGTTTTTGTTCTCTGCCAATATAGCTGACACCACTGCCAGTCGTAAGATAGTAGGGTGATGTCCAATCCTTGGGACCAGGTTCCGCCGTTCGTTGTCTTACGCCGGACAATGTGCGAGCGTATGCTGGGCGGAATCCAGGTCCGAAAGTATTCCCACTAACGTATATCTACTCATTTCAATAAGTATGTTAGGACCTGATGATTTTTTTTTGTCTGTATCTCTATTTAGTCTAAACGAGTATTTTATATTTAAAAATTTATTATCTACGCGGGCCGGGATAAGTTGATGGACTTATGCCGTTGAACAAATGCATCCTCGTAGGCAGGATGATGTTTAATAAAAGAGATTTGCGATAATTTGAGACAGTGAAAGTACTTACCGGCTGGCAGCGGTAGTCAGGCACTTGACAGTCACTCTGTATATATTTGAGTATGTTTATGATATGGAGTATGGTATTTGAGGATTTGCGATGTGCATAACGAGTTAGAATTAATTATATGCGATTACTAGCAAACCCGGCGAACTTCGTTTCGCCACCAGATGGCTTCGTTTTTGTTTTTAGTTAGCATTTGAAAGAACGTGCGCATAATAAATGTCACATGAAATTAACTGAGCAGAGGACAATGAGTACCTGTCAAACAATGTATAACGCATCGGCGCCATCTACTTAAAATACTGGTGCGATTTGCTCCACCACCATGCAAAACCATATTGGTTTGTAGTACATGCTATGTATCAGAGATGGCGATGTATGTGAAAAATGATTTCCCCGTTTTCCTGCTTTTCTATTAAAATTTTCCTGAATTTTGCTATAAACCTCACGAAGCCCGAGACCTTTCCAACGAATGCAAAACCGTGGAAATCGGTTAGTGCGTTCTGGAGTTATAGCGTCAGGAAGGAAAACCGAACTTATTTTTACATAATAAATGACAGAAAAAGAATGCGATGCGATGTTTGAATTTTAAGCAAGAACGGCTAAGAAGGAAGAGAACTGAATGTTCGCCAGATAGCGTTGGGGATTATGTGCGTTTACATTTTTATTAATTTTAATGTTCTGGGGTTGCGCCGTTTGGCGTGACTATTATCAAAATTAAAATTATTGATTTTAAAATAAGAATTGAATGCAAATAAACAAATAAAAATATTTTGTAACACATTATCATATTTTATTACATTAAAAATACATCGATGATTTTTTAATACATATAAGGACCGCCACATCCGCAGGCACAAGATCCAGTAATGGATACAGTGCCAGCAGCGGCAGCAGTTCCACCGAATTCAATAGCGCCAATGATGGGAACTTGTCCAGCAACCACGGTGGTACCAGCGACGGGGAGCTCTCCGGCCACGGCGAGGTTACCGATACCGGAGCCGCCGTACGCAGCGTTGCAGCCCGCGTTGTAGCCGAATGGGGTGTAGATATCGCCGAAAGAGGGCCCCGTAAAGGGCATACCGGGTCCTATTAAAGCGGCGCCAACCATACCAGATTTGCCATAGCACTGGCTGTACACATTCTGAAAATAAATTGAAATTAAAACTTATTTATTTCCTATGAATATTATCTATACTAATATTATAAAGCTGAAGAGTTTGTTTGTTTGTTTGTTTGTTTGTTTGAACGCGCTAATCTCAGGAACTACTGGTTCGAATTGAAAAATTGTTTTTGAGTTGAATAGACCATTTATCGGAGAAGGCTTTAGGCTATATAACATCACGATGTAATTATTAGGAGCGAAGAAATAATGGAAAATGTGAAAAAAACGGGGGAAATTATTCATCCTTGAGGGCTTCCATTACGTGCGCTGCAAAAACGGTTCAAGATACCAAAAATATAAGTAGGAAAGAATTATTCCTCTTGAAATGATCTAAAAAAATAAGTATAATTAATAATAATAAAAGAGTATTTAATTGTGAACAAAATTGTCTTTGACATCACTTAATTTCAATGAACATTTTAGAAGATATTACAAAACCTTATCTAGCAAAACAACGTTTGCCGGATCAGCTAGTAAAGGTAAAAAAGAAAAGATAAAGAATATATAATATTATCATAAACGATAAAAACTATATTTGAATTGATTTTAGGAGCTTGGGGTAGATATTTATTATGGATACGGAGAACTTAAGACATCCTCCTTAAGTCGCGTGTGCACCGAGAACTTCCAAGAGGGCTGGTGAGCGATCTGCCTTGAGGGCTCTTCAACAATCGGGAGGGGCTAAGCCCCTCTACCGCCGCCTAGTGGTGCGTGAGAGTACGCACGCCACCACTGGAGCTTTCGTGTCAGGCAACGACCCCCTCAGGCTCGGTACCTGACGCTCTATTCGAGGCTTTAAATTTGCCCAGTAACGACGGAGATGTCGCTGCTGGGGAGGCTTCTTTCTCCATTGGCTCCACGCGGTATACCTGAACATTAGTTAACTTGAACCATCTCACCAATACCTGTTACCCCAAGTGACTGATCAGATAATTATTTACCTACCGTGTTGCTTTTAATTGTTTATATAAGATAATACTCACTTGAACCAGGAAAGCTTGAACGCAGAGGAATAAGAAAGCAAAGGTGGACATGTTTTTGTTTGTAAACTATCGCTTAAACAAATAATGAGTCCAAACTTCAGTAATCACATATTTATACTTGGTACACATCAGATTGAGTCCGTTTTTCTAAAAGTGCGTAATTGCTATCAGCATAATATTTCTTAACAATTTACTGGTGTAATAAGAAACTTTTTATCACGCATAATGCGTAGAGTGTCGTCATCTTCTCAGAATATCTGTAAACATGATAAGCATATCAGAAAAGAGAATATTGTGGAGTGTACCAGTATAAATATAGATACTTTAGATTAAGAAAATATTCACAAGGTAATCTTCATACAAGCTTCTCCAATTATGGCAGCTAAGGCTATCTTCGTCCTTTGTGCGTCTGCGCTCATTGCTGAGGTAAATATTATATTTGATAAAACTTTATCAAATCGAGGGATGTTTTCTCTCCTTTATTTGGTTTAAGCGACATATTTTAGCGATATGGAAAAATGCGGTGAAAACGCTGATTCCGAATATACATATATATACAGGGATACAGGTAACTAACGCAAAACCTCTCAAGGGTGACTTTGGTATATCAAGACTAACAACTTTTGTTTTACGACTATTTATATTTTTTTTCCACATACAAATAAATAAATAAATCAAATTTGCAGTTCTGATCTTCTTCTGAACACTCTGAAAGGCGGCGCGATGCAACTGGAGCAGACGATTTCGTAGCATCAGATGACTGAACTTTAAACATAGAGCTAACGATTGATAGATATCCCTACTAAAACTAAAAAAAATATATATCTTAGGATGTGTTAAGATTTGGGAAAAGTCATAGAACAAAAGTTGTTAGTTTTGACGTACCTAAGTTACCTTTAAGAGGTTTTGCGTTAGTTACCAGTAACGCTGTATATATTACTATATCCTCGATTTATTAAATATTCATTTTGTAATTTTGTCTACAATACTTCACTTCACTTGCTGTTAAGCCCAAAGCAATCCAAAACCCGATTGCAGCTATCGAGATAATGGATAGGGATGGACGTGCATATTTGCCGTTGATATTTGCCGTAACAAGGCATCCTGTCCAAAGTCTCTTCATATTTCTTATCAATTTTGAGGTGATCAGATATAAATTAACGATTATATCCATTAGTGTTGAAATATCAGGTTTAATGGGATTAGTTACTCTCCGATGAGTTTAGGATCACATACATTTATTTTTGTTAAATATATGATTCTGTGGATATGAACGACATCAATCAATCCTTAAAATATAAGCTAGAATATAAGTGCTTTAATATTGTTTTTTATTTTCAAGTGTGCAGTAGGGCAATATCTTGGCCGCATCGCCGAACCTATCGCTCCGTGTCGTGGCAGTCTTGCCTACGATAGTTTTGCTTACGGCCCAGCTTTTAATGGTCGTGTTGGTGGCATTCCTGCTGTAGACATCTCTATCGCCAGCTCCCTCAATGCTGCACACGCTCGCAGTCTACCTGTTACCAGTTCCTCATGTGCCGCGCCCACTGGACTCGCCGTAACCTCTGAAAATATGTACGAAGGCTTTGTAGGTCTTGCCGGAAATTTGCCGTTCCTGGGTACAGCGGCTACAGAAGGAATGTTCCCCACTGCCGGATTAAGTGCCATCTCCTACGGCTGCGGGGACGGAGCTATCGGTATCACAGTCGAAAGTCCCATTAGCAATGTCTACAGTCCTGTGACTCTAGCTCCCACTGCGTTAGATATGGCTGCTTGGGGATACAAAGAATCTCCCGCCTTTAGTTGTGGATGCGGTACTTCTTATATTTATTGAAAATATACTCTTTGAAAAATAAACATTATTTCAAATACTTATTAGGATTATTTTTATGTAACAATTAATGGTTAGGATCCGATATTGTGATCCTTCTTGTGATTATTAAAAATTTCAAATTGTTTTCAACATAAATTATAGGAAAAATATTAATTAACATATTTCTGTCACATTATAAACTTTACTGCTTTCTTAAAGAACTAAGCCGAATATTTACGTTATTATTTAAATTATCTCGTAATTCAATATAAATGTTATTGTGATTGAGACAAAAATTATAACAAATACAAACTATGACCGGTGATCGTAGGTGTGTTGGTAGAAAGACACGAATTTTGGCGTTTTACTGTTTATTTGCACTTTAAGGCACACCGAACTGCGACGCACACGCACGTACTCTAGCCTTGGGTCTCGGTAGTCGAATGCCTTAGGAAGCATCCCGTGCGCGCGCGCATCCTCTTACCCCGTGCGTCCCATAACACCCTAACGACTCTTAGGGCGCTTAATAAATGCACGTATTGGGCGGCGTCTACATGCTATAAAACTGATTTTTAAAAGTATCAACAAGAAAGTGATATGCTGAAACACTGAGTCTATAAACATAAACAATATTGATACCTTTTTATATAAATTGACGTGTGTCTTTAAAACAGCTTCACTACTAGCCATTTACTAGCCATTGAACATAAAGTATCAATATACAGGAAATAATAAGCATACAGATAACAGATTCCCCTAATATAACTTCACTTCCTCGGTAAAGTAAATAGTTGATGACATAATATATTCCCACCAATAAATTCTTATAATATAGATTACTGACGCAGATTAAATAAAATTATAACGTCATTTATCGTGTTTTATTACATTCACGTGTACTTAAATCAGAATTTCAATGTGATTTACAAATTAATCTAAACACTAAACTAATAAATTTATAGAAAACATTTTTTATCCCTCTTTTTATTTCGAGTGTATCAATAGAAATGTGATTTTAGGACATAATAAGTGATAAAACAGCGAACAGTATTTTTAAAAATAATTATTTCTTAAATAATTCTTATCACATTTAATAAAGGTAGGGGGCACCGCAACCGCACCCACAAGCTCCGTTAATGGAGATAGCACCAGCTGCATTAGCGGGCCCACAGAACTCAACAGCGCCGATGACAGGAACTTGTCCAGCAACGACGGTGGTACCGGCGACGGGGAGCTCTCCAGCCACAGCGAGGTTACCGATACCGGAGCCACCGTACGCGGCGCCGCAACCCGCGTTGTAACCGTAGGGAGCGCCGAGAGCAAGTCCTCCGAGGGGCATAGCGGGTCCAACTAGACCAACATTACCGCAGCACTGGCTGTATACATTCTGAAAGTAAAATAATTAGATATTCAGCTATTGCAAGCTAAAGAAACAGTATTAAATTAAGAACATAGAATATTATTATATTGCCAGCTTTTGTTTACAACTTCCACAAAGATATTAATGATGAATTACTATAGTTTCATAAATTTTCAATTAAAATAAGAAAAATTATTTCGCTATTTGAAATATCAAACAATTAACATGGATCAAATATATAGAATGTTTAATGTAATTTAGAATCTACGTAATGCATGGATAAAAATTATCGTCATGATGATATATTCATCGATTTTTAATTCTTACTTGGATCAAGTAAGCCTCGATGCAAAAAAGCAAAAAATAGAATGTAGACATGATTGCTTGTTCGTAGTTCCATATGAATTAAAAATACTTCCACCATCTATTTATACACAAATCGGGTCGTCTCCATTACATAAGAATGACAGTCCCTATTGATTATAATAAAGTCATAATATCAATAGTTTTGAATACAAAAACTATACTAAAACCGTTATACAATAATTATCAATAATTTCATAATTTGTTTCAATGGGGTAATAGAAACAGGGTATTCCTTACAATTTTTTTTATGCTATCGTGTCACGTTTGTGGTGGAATGTAAACTTGCCGATAAGGGACTTCGATATGATAAAAAATTGTATAAATTGCCAATTACAACCACTGCACGTCATTCAAAACTGAATCTTTGTAAAAACAACTTCAACAATGGCAGCTAAAGCAATCTTTTTCCTTTGCACTTCTGCACTCGTTGCTGAGGTCAGCTTTTCTAACTATGCATTTTTCTCATTATTTAATGCGTTGGCGAAACGATACAGTCCAATAACGGCTGGTACTGCTAGAGAGGAGAATTCAAATCATTGACTGCCGTCATAATAGTTCCAATATTAGAAAATCTTTAAGAGGATATATCAGATGTATGCATTATGCCATCATAGTCGATTGTTTCGATCCACATTTGTGTTATAGAGAATAAACGAATACTCACCGGTGAATTAAAATATCGTGAGGAAACGAGGATGGCATCTGACAGAAATGTCATGTGTAAATGCTCTGACATTGGTGACACATACAAACCCAAAGTGGATACAGCCACTAATGTATCTCTCACACCGAAAAGAATATAGCATGCCCATATATTAAAAGTGAATGTTCATCTACCATTAAAATATACTCTTTAAAATTTTTCAGAGTGCACTCGGTCAGTGTCTTGGCCGCATTGCTGAACCAATCAACCCTTGCCGCTCTGGGCTAGCCTTTGATGGTCTGGCTTATGGTCCAGCTTTGACTGGTCATGTGGGCTGTGGCGGTTTTCCAGCTGTTGACATCTCTATCGCCAGCTCCCTTAACGCTGCTTATGGCGGTGGTCTGCCCGTGTCCAGTTCCTCATGTGCCGCCCCCACTGGTTTGGCAGTAGCCTCTGAGAACGTATACGAAGGTTGTGTAGACGTCGCTGGTAATTTACCATTCCTGGGAACCGCCGCTATGGAGGGCATATTCCCTGCTGCCGGTACTAGTGCTATCTCCTACGGCTGCGGTGAAGGAGTTGTTGCTATCACTGCTGAGGGTCCCATCGACGCTGCCTTCGCTCCTGTTGGCATCGCTCCCTCTGCTATAGCTCCTTCTGCCATTAACCCTGGCGCAGCTCCTTGGAGTTACAAAGGTCATCCAGCACGTGGATGCGGTTGTGGAGGATCCTATATGTACTAAGAAAATAATATAAAATTGTATAATAAATAAAGAAAATCAATATAGTTTGTGTTTTAAAATATAATAGGGGTCAGTCTCCTCGAGGAAAACCAGCCCCGCTAAGCTGGTCTGATTTAGCAGATCATTCAAATGTACAGAACATGTGCGGGAGGGGGGGGGCACTTACTGTATAAGTGTCGATACAATGGATGTGAAAAGCAATGTTTTAAAATATCCTACTTGTTAGTGATAATAATAATATGTCGACACTCAATCCATTCGGTTATAGTAGCTATATTTTATACCTACGTTTATATAAATCGTAATATTCTGTTTAATATAGATGCGATATTGTTTTAAATAAATTTTTGTCATAAGCTTGTAAACAAAGGTAGATAAATGTATGCCCCTTTCAGATTTTAACTTAAAAACACTTAACTTTAATATTGTCGTTAGTCTTATATCTAAATTTAGCCTTGTAACTATCAAATCAAAAAGGAAAATAAATATAAAAATATTTTAGGTTTTGTAAACAGAGACTGAATTATGAATTTTTACAAGATTCACCCCTCGGTTTACGTTTCTAAATGTGAAATTATTAGAAGACTCTTATTAAGACTTGTAGCGGTCCTTTTTAGGAGCAGAATCTCTAAATGGAAAATTTTAAACATTATTTTTTGTTATTCGAGAAATAAATAATTGATTTACACTGGAACCTCAGTATTGATAATGTGTTACATTCTAATGTAGAATACACTTTAGTACAAGCATGACTACTAGCATGGTAACAGAAATGTAGGTTTCACTTTTTATTATAATTTTACTTCTTAACACTTTTTCTCACGTCTTGATATTATTGAGCGCTCGCGTCGAAAAAAGAAACCGTTTATGCTCCCTCTCTTTCTATCCTTCCTTCCTTTCACTCACATACGTTCCGTTTTACGAATTTACAACTTCATACATAATAATATTAGTTACGCCAAACGGCGTAACCCCAGAGCATTAAAATTAAAAATGTAAACGCACCTAATCCCCAACGCCATCTGGCGTACACTTATTCACTTAACGTTCTCGATTTAAAAACTACACATCGCATCGCATCCTTTTTTCTACATTACAATCGCATTTAATAATTCTTTCAAACTCGCAACACACACAAATCCTTCTCAAACCATACTCCACACTCGCATACAAACATACAAAGTGAGTGTTTTGTGAAGTGCCCAAATACCGCTGCCTACGGTAAGTACTTGATTTGTCTCAAATTATCGCAATCTTCTTTGTTATAAATTATCCTGCCTACGAGGGTGCATTTTGTGAAACGGTATAAGTCTAAGACTTATCCCGGCCCGCGTAAAATATTTTTACACAATAACATCCATCCTACAGAAATATGGACGCTTGAATTAAATTAAATTGTAATTACTAGACAACCAAATAATGATATAAAGCATTATTATCATAGGTAGTATGAACAACGTGATGCAGCAACGTGGAAAGCTTGTCATGCATATCTGAAGGAAGACACATTAAGGTATGTTCCTCTTCAGAAAAACTAGCAAATGGGTAAGTATAGCGGAGTAACATTGGAGAATATTTTATGACAGAGTCCATAGGTTTCTCTTAATATACATCAAGATACCTTGGAGTTTAATCGATTTTGGAAGCACCCGGATTATTTCCTGATAACTGGAGATCGTAAAAGACAGTTAAGAATTCTCTTAAGGTGAAAATAGTAGATATAGTACAATACAAAAATCATTCTCTTCAGCAACTGCTGATATTTTAAATTTATCCTCACGAATATGATAACTCTTCAGTTTAGGAAAAATATAGATATAAAAAGTATTCTCAAACTATTCGTAAGCAACCCCATTTATAACGCTCACATAGAATGCGAAATCATCTGTATTCTTATATATGGCTTGAAAATCACTGGTAGATATTCCTATTTTACTTCGATTATAGCTTACAAATGATGATAATAGTAAATTCCTTTTGAGGTAAGCGGAGATATATTAGTAACATCATTATGTTATGTGTAAGTGCCTTGAGAAAGGACAACGGCTGTGCTGGTCACGATGGGCACGATATATAAGTTCAAAATGGATATAGCCCCTAATGTCTGTAAATTTGACTGATTTTCCTAACCGTTATAATATTGAATGCCATGAGTCAATAATATTTTTCCATAAGATAGAACAAATATTTGTCTACAATATTCAACATGATTTTGCTATTTATATTTGACTTCAAGGATCCTTCACCAACAAAAGATAATTTTGCCGGCTAATCAATAGAATAGATAACTATATTTTTGAGTAAGCAAAGTAAGTTTAAGTCCCAATCATTTCAATCATAGCCGGACGTTTGGCACATTCACTTCTAAATAGAAAAAGTTAGATAAAAAAATTTATCCATCATAACTGTCCAACCTATTCAAGATATTTTCCATATACGTGGGCATTCATATCAATATAAAAGAACAAAAATTATAAATAACAGGAAAAAATCAATATCTATTTTAAAATAAACGTTTATTTATCATTAAATAATAACATTTAGTAACCATAGAGGCCACCGCATCCACAGCCGCGTGCTGGAAGGCCTTTGTAACCGTAAGCAGACACGGCAGGAGCGATGGCGGCGGGAGCGATAGCAGCGGGGGCGATTGCAGCAGGAGCGATTCCGACAGGAGCGAAGGCCGCATCGACCGGACCCTCAACGGTGATAGCGACAACTCCGTCACCGCACCCGTAAGAGATAGCACTAGCTCCGGCAGTGGGGAACACTCCCTCCATAGCCGCGGTACCCAGGAACGGCAAGTTGCCGGCGACGCCTACGCAGCCCTCATACGCATTCTCAGAGGCTACAGCGAGGCCAGTAGGTGGAGCGCATGAGGAACTGGCTACCGACAAACCGCCGCCATGAGCAGCGTTGAGGGAACTGGCGATAGAGATGTCGACAGCTGGAATGCCACCAACACGACTGTTCAAGGCTGGGCCGTAAGCGAAACCATCGTAGCCAAGACCGCCACGACAGGGAGCGATCGGCTCAGCGATACGTCCAAGACACTGGCCAAGAGCGCACTGAAAATTCAAAAATAAATTAAAAGACATTCATACTAACATTGTATTTTGGACGTTGGTACTAGTCATATTCATACATGTATAAAGCTTAAATCTAAATAGGCAACAGTGTGGATGGATTTCAGATAGAGTACATCATTGAAAAGATGATCATATGACCACAATACAACCTGTTGCATTTCTGGACTAGTTCGTATTATATTCTGGTCCTTACCAAAGTGGCTTAAGGAGAAATAAAAACGACTGTCAATATATTCTTCTCTTAATTCCCACTTCCCATCGTACCTGGTCTGCATTTACCATCAAGTTCGGTTTAATTATTCAGGGAAACAGCATTATAAAGTTAAAAAAATGATAGCAAAGCAGACCTGAGCCATGAGTGCAGAAGCACAAAGAACGAAGATAGCCTTAGCTGCCATTGTTTCTCTTGGTTGTACAAGGATCAACTTGTGAATGAAGTTCCCTTATTCTGTTTGCTATTTTATATGAGTTTTTTACATACAATTATTTAATCAGTGCTTCATATCAGTAAGGTTACAAATACGGAACGTGATTGGAAAGCTGAAGGAAACTTCTAACTGATAACCTGAAACCCTACTGATACTAATTGCAACATTGATAAATGTTAAACAATACTTTTACTGTGTTAAAAATACTGATTTTATAATGCCGCTGTAAGTACTGTAACCAGTAAAGACTGCGTCATACTTATGAAATAGAGGCTATTTGATTTCCACTCTTGTATAAATGTTCAGATCGCTCACTTCTGATCATTCAGCATTCAGCCTTCATTAAAACACAAACTAACAAACATGTCTAAATTCTCTTTCTTGCTCCTCTGCATCCAGGCTTGCCTGATTCAAGTGAGTACTAAATATAAAAATTTACATTATATGGCGGTGAACTCGTCATGGAGACTTGTTTTTCGGCTTGCTACATTTTGTGAGGAGTCCTTTTTAATACAAGTATCTATATATACCTCAAGACCTATAGCTGATGTTTGCTGGTTAATTATTATAACTTCTTTTCAACCATAAGTAGTTTTTAGACTACGTTACATTTACTATCTGGATAAATGTAGCTCTCAGATCACAATGAGCAACTAGCATTATCGCGGTAACTACTGTAAGATATGGTGGATTTAAGCCACTTGTAACCATTTCTTCGGGAAAATTGTTCGGAGAGACCTATGTCGATCAGTGGATTGTCCCACAGCAGATGTGATGATAAATTAATGAATATTTTCCAATCTCAGAATGGTTGTAGTCGATTTTAATTCTGTCTTGTTATCACCATCATTTTTTTTTTTGGTGTCCTGTGGGAAAATCCTACATAGGACCATCAGGGCCGCTGTGAAGGCAGCAACTCCGGTGTGTTAGACTCCTACTGACTAAATACCCCCGGTTGTCCCTCTAATCTCTCCACCAGAGCCTAGGAAACCAAATTCATCTAGACGCCCGGGGAGCAAAATGCCTTGTTGAGGCTGCCTCTCTGGGAGGGGTATGAGTAAAGAGCTCACTCTTCCAACACCTATCTCTCAGGCGGCACGCCGGACACTGCGCGCCGCCTCCCTCCCATCTGGGCTGCAGACTCCCTCAAGTCTACTACCCTGCTGTGATCATCATCATGTGCAAAGTAGTCACTATCGCAAGGTGGATTAATAAGAATAAAAAATAATAATGTCTTCTTCATCTACCAATACTAAATTCATAAACATTTTTCTTTTAGAATGTATATAGCCAGTGCTGCGGCAAAGCAGGGTTAGTCGGTCCCGGTTTAATGGGACCCGCTATGCCCCTTGCGGGACCCGCTCTCGGCGCTCCCTACGCCCCTCTTGGCTATAACGCGGGTTGCGGCGCCGCGTACGGGGGCTCCGGTATCGGTAATCTTGCTGTAGCTGGAGAGCTCCCTGTCGCTGGTACAACCGTCGTTGCTGGACAAGTCCCCATCATTGGCGCTGTTGAGTTCTGTGGACCCGCTAATGCAGCTGGCGCTGTCTCCATTAATGGAGCTTGTGGGTGCGGATGTGGAGGGCCTTATATGTATTAAAACCGACGACGTTTTTAATGTAACAAAACCTAATGACTATAATTTACATATAATACAAAACAAGAACTCTGATAAGTAAAAAAAATATCTCTTTGTGATAACTATTTCAAATAGAATGTAAACCATTCATCCAACTGAAGGTTCACTCAAAATAAATATAAGTCCATAATCGTTAGCAGCATATATACTCTAACGGTCTTATTATAAAAACGGTTTTATTTAGTAAAGTTTTACACAGTATCAGAATTCAGTTGTTATAAAAATTTACTTATATCTTATATAAAAAATCTTATTACTATATTCAATGATAGTATATTTTTTATATTGACTGTAATAACTAAAATTTGGCACTATATTAAATTTTACTTAAATTAAAACCCGTTTTTTAACAAAGCTTTATAACCTTTATAGTCGTGGCTAAAGTGACCAGGAGTACAAATGATGTGGTGCTCATTTTTCTTACTAAAAGCAAACGTTTTTGATTAAGCAAACGAGAAATTATAATTAAAGAGATTTACCATATGACATTGTTTTAATTTATTGTTGATATTACCAAACTAAATGTTTTAATTATTGCTGTGCTTATAAATGAAAGAGTAGAAGGTTTTTTTTATACTGTAAAATATCTGTATTTAGAATTATGCAGTCTACATTATTCTTAATAAAAAATACTCTTCTAGTGTTCAATTTATAGACTTCTTGGGTTTTAGTCAGTAGGAGTCTGATTTACTGGGGCAGCGGCCTTCACCTCTGTCATTAAAGACCATGAGGACATCAACCAGGTTTCAAAAAAAAAAAAAACGGTGTATACTACTCAGCGCTTCGGGTTAAAGATATTAATTTCTCTAAAAGAAACGTTACATTTCACTTACTTAATAAAATTACAATTATTTAAAACGTGATATAGTCTTATAAAAATAACAAACTAAGTTAAACATATACAAAACTCACGGATACCGCACCAAGTAATACAAAACAATAAACAAAAACAGAGCCACCGCATCAAAATATTCATGTTCAAACTGGAAGTATTATTATTTTATGATGTCCTAGCCGGATTCGGCCACGGCGACTGTTTCAACACCGATTAAGAAAATCGAGCTCCAATTTACGGAAGCAGTCAATTGCGCAGGAGATATTTAAGTGCATAGTTGGACGCGCTGCCAGAAAAGCACTCTCTCGTCGGAGCTCCCTCAGGCCCGATGGAATGGAGAACCAGTACGATCGGGAGGGAGCGGGATGCAGGTTTGGTCGAGTTTTCCTACTCTGAACACCTGGTTGAATTGCAGTGTTAAAGAGATACCTTAGTCGCCTTTTACGAAACTTCGGCGAGAAGAGGGGGTGCTATTCTATTCTGCCGGCAGCCACCACGGCTAACTGGAAGTACTATACTACGAGATAGGGCTATTACCATAGGTAGCGCTGTTGACGTAGATGACGCTGTTGATATAGATGGCGCTGTTGACGTAGATGGCGCTATTGACGTAGATGGCGTGGTTAACATAGATGGCGCTGTTGACGTAGATGGCGCTGTTGACATAGATGGCGCTGTTGACGTAGATGGCGCTGTTGACGTAGATGGCGTGCTTGACATAGATGGCGCTGTTGACGTAGATGGGGCTATTGACATTATAAGCACAAGCAGTGACGTGCATAGGGTATTTGGACAGGATAAGCAGAATATGAGTAGGTACATAATATATTTGAATATCATATTATGATAATAAATATTATATTACTTTCATAGGGAAGATGACATGAAAATAGAATATATGAATATAAAGGGTTCCTTTTTTTTGTTTAAATTAAAGGAATTTATTCCAGACTTATTTATCATAAGGGCATGCAATTTTTTCATGCATTGATGGAATGAACGTTACTGGGCGCAAGGCAGTATCGTACGGCTGCTGTAACGCCGAACCGTAGCTAAGAAGCTACTAATTGAATTCGAACCTTAACTTGAGGCCGATATGGAGCTTTTCCACTTGACTTAGCAGTTTCATAGGACGTTTTCTTGCGCATGTTAAAGCTATCAAACCGGCTGCCTGTGACTTTTTTCTGACTTATGACATGAGGTTGTTTAAAAAGCACGTGAAATACGCTCTTCCAAGCCGGTAACATGACATTTCCATATTTACTGATAGAGTTTTTCATAGACTATAGCGATCACTCTGTATCAGATGAGATATGATGTTAATTGCTACCTTTGATATATATTTTTACGCTATATCCCTTTCAGGTTGAACACATACACATTGGCTGTATCCACTTTGCGCTTATATATTATATCCATTGTGACCAGTAGCCCAGCTTAGCGCCATTCTCAGGGCACTTACATATGACGTTTCTATTAGATGCCGTGCGGGTTTTATTACGATGTTTTCCTTCAGCGCTGAATATGTGGTGCATATCCGTACTTAATCTCGAAAAACCCTGAAATATGTGCTGGGATGCTAACCTATGAGCACTCGAGTTTCTGTGCAAGAATACTGGCCTTGTTTACGCCGTTTATTATTTATATAATTTCTTATTTTATGTTAATAATATTTTAATAAATGTTCTTTTATATTGTGGCATACTGCCACACGAAATTTATCGGCCGAATGTCGTTGCATCGAGCGCATAAAATATCGTACGATGCAAGTAGACCTGCGTGGGCGTCTGGCAGTGCTCGCATTACCTCTCAAGACGACACACGCACTAACGCATAATTGTATTCCATATGTCCATGTTTGTAAATTTTATTGTTAAACAATAATCTATACTAATATTATAAAGCTGAAGAGTTTGTTTGTTTGTTTGAACGCGCTAATCTCAGGAACTACTGGTTCGAATTGAAAAATTATTTTTGTGTTAAATAGACTATTTATCGAGGAAGGCTTTAGGCTATATAACATTACGATGCAACTATTAGGAGCGAAGAAATAATGGAAAATGTGAAAAAAACGGGGAAAATTATTCATCCTTGAAGGCTTCCATTGCGTGCGCTCAGAAAACGGTTCAAGATACCAAAAATATATGTATGAAGAAATTATTCTTTTTGAAATGATCTAAAAAAATGTCCGCGACAGTATATGCCTATCTTTTAAGATTAACTTACTAGAACCGTTTTTATGGTAATCGAATTGGGTCGAAATTAATGCATTATTTTTTAAGAGTTGTATTAACGTAATAATATTAATCTTTATCCAAATGTGTTGTTGATTAGGAGTATTTAATTATGAACAAAATTGTCTTTGACATCACTTAATTTCAATGAACATCATAGAAGATATTACAATAACTTATATAGCAAAACAACGTTTGCCGGATCAGCTAGTTAGAAAATATATAGTGATTGCCTTTGTACTGTTGGCTTTACTTACTAATCCTAGACACACCTCACCGTCGCATATTTGAGCCTTTACACCACAAGGCAGCCTATAATATATTTATTTTTTTACACTGGCAACACTCCCTCAACTTTTTATCCCCCTAACTACCTCCTCCGTTTCCTTACACTGGGTTCAATCGCTTCACTTAAACTATAACGCGCTTGCTTTGACAAATCTCTAAAGAATTATATAACGCTGTGCTATACAATTGTGAAAACTCGAACGCTCTGCTTAACCCATCAACTCGTGAAATTGTGGTGTGTGACGCCTGAACCAGTGCCGTGAACCGGGACCGATACCCAAGTAAGTTCGTTCCCGGATTTCCTTTTTCTTCCTCGTCAACTCATACGCACCAGGCCTCTTCTCCACTAACAGCTACCGTTGGTGCTAAGAAAAATAATATAAACCATATTTAAGGGAAATCGCATTCTCCTCTGCTTAACACATCGTAACCATTTGCAGGACTATTGCCAGTTAGTACTTGTTTATTTACTCGTGTAGTTTCATCTCTAGTTATAATATACTATTTATGCCTTATTCTAAGATATATTTTGGGCTATTGCTTGAATATATAAATAAAAAGTAATATAACAAAAACAACCTTTAATTAATAACAAACAATGATTAATAGATACTGCAGCCAACTCTACCGGGCATACCGTAGCCAATTCCAGGTCCGTAGCCAAGATTACTGCCAGGGTTCAAGGATATGGGTGCTTCCGCGACAATGCCAATGGCGCCATCGCCACAGCCATACGTCACAGCTCCTGCGCCCACAGTAGCAAATGAGCCGTCAGTAGTAACGGTGCCCAAAAATGGCAACTGGCCAGCCATGGTCACGGTGCCTTCTATCGCGTTCTCAGATGTGACTGATAGACCAGTTGGGGCGATGGGAGAAGAGCTGGTAATAGTTAGCCCCCCACCGTAAGACGCAGCGAGTCCTGAAGGCGATACGAACGCTGCAAGGCCGTAGTTGGCTGCAGGACAGGGCGAGCCGTAGCCTAAGGTGTCGAGAGGTCCATGCGCGTCGTGGGACCAGCCAAAAGGGCTGCCCAATCCAGCAGCTAAGAGCGGGTCACGACCGAGGCACTGGGTAAGAGCAGACTGAAAAAAAATTGACTTTATTGCATATAAAATAAATCTACTGAAAAGAGCCAAAAAGAAACTCTAGTAGACAGTCTTTATAAAAAAAAAATCCTTCGATACAAATTAAATTGAACGCCCTGTGAGTAATCCTGCATATATATTATATCTACGCATATATGTTACGGTGCTGTAAGTCATAGTATATTAGAAATATATTTAGATGTAACGAATTATTCGATTACTCTTATAAAAGGTTGGAATTATTTAAATTTAAAGGTACCCTTTCTATATCAATTAAATACAAAATAATGTAACCATTTAAGTGCGGAACAAACTTTGTAAACATATGCTAAAAATACAGATGAGTTTTGGTGTATATAAAAATAAATTAATAAATGTAAACAAGAAATTAGATCATATAAGAGAAAAAACAAAAAGTATTGTTAAGCAAATTGATTATGAGGATTGTAAAATAAAAGAAAAAAATATTTTAAGAAACCCTAACAATATTAAACACTTTTACTTGTAAACCGACAAATTATATGCTTTGCTAGAGCAACGTTAAAATCACATGCACATCCCGGCTAGGAGTAAAAAGTTCTCTCTTTATTTTGCAGTGTCGTTGGGCTGAAGAATGGTCTTCCAACGAGCATCTTCCCGACGTCCTATAATATAGGGTCCTTTAAGCTTAGCGTGGAGAGATATTTGTGCAGGCCGGCATGATCGTTGCTATTACCAATGGGTTTTTCTTAACTGTTGATATTCGTCGTTTTTTTTGGACTGTACTATGTTTACCGTCAGGCGTGGTGTTGCCACTATTTCGAGTCAAGATAAAAAAAACTACTAAACTGAGGAAACAAATAGGAGCGCAGTTACTCTCTCCACAATTTGAACATAAACCAAGAGCACAAATCGCAATTTTGGCATTTAACCAGAGGGGCGCGATCGTACTGTTCCGCACTCGAACGGATAAACTAATACGGGTAAAGGTCCTTATTTATTACCATGAATATCCTAATATTATGAGAACTTACCTCAAAAAAAGCACAACCAAATAATACACAAATTGTTTTCACAGCCATTTTGGATATAAATTAATTATCACTAAAGCTAAATAATTTTCTCTCAATCTTACTGGTGTATTTATATCAGATATTACATAAAAATTACTAAAGTTTAGTCATAATAATATCAGACATTAGAAATACATCGATAAATACATAATTATTACGTTATAATAATTTCGCTATGTCCCTTTGTGTGTAAGTAGAGATTCATTAGTGAATGTATCAACTTTACGCTTGTAACCAACCTGACTGACCGCTTATAACCCAGCTGATTCCCGTTCACAGGACACCGCAGATAATATAACATTTTTTCATGACCTGCGCGATTCCTTCTGATGTTGCGTTGTCTTCACCAACGACTGCTCTGAGAAGAATAACATAGAGGAAAGAAACTTACAAATAGGTCAGATTTCTGTGATTTTGGCGCGAACCTATAGTACCAACGGGTATTATATCTGTTGGGTAGAGTATATTATAAATAATTTCATATCTTTTTTTTTTACACTGGCTCGAGAAAGTGGCTACAGTGCATCTTATGGTAATTACAATTATAGCATGTAGACGTAACCCGATACGTAGTTGTCGCCCTAAGGGTCGTTAGGGTGTTACGAGACGTGCGGGGTAAGAGGATGCGCGCGCGCACGGGACGCTTGGAAGTTAGTCGACTACCGAGACCCAAGGCGGGAGTACGTGCGTGTACGTCGCAGTTCGGTGTCGGTGAAAACGCCAAAATTCGTGTCTTCCTAAAACCACACCCACGACCACCGGTCATACAATGTAGTTTAAAAAAGAAAGTGACTATCAAATGACGAAAATCTATTGATAGTCTCTGTCGTCATGTCGGCCCACATATACCACGACTGAAGGTCTCTAGGTATATGAGCTACTGGATATAGGCGTTTCAGCAGTGATAGCAACAAACCCATCGCCACAACCGTGAGAAACTGAACCAGCGCAGGCATAGGCGAATTCACCATCTGTAGCCACAGCGCCTAGCAACGGCAGATGTCCAACAACAGCGACGGTGCCTTCGATTGCGTTCTCAGACGTGACTGTTAGACCAATGGGAGCGATGGGAGAAGAGCTGGTAATGGCTAAACCCCCACCATAAGATGCTCCAAGCCCTGAAGCAGGACCAAAGGCAGCTGGACCGACACAAGCTGATCTACTATGACGGTCTTTACACTCGTGAACTATGGTCATGATCCAGATTGGGCATTCGTCTTACCACCTCAAACCTATCTTGGTAGTTTTTAATCTTTGCGCAGGTCATGGTTTTATCTGTAACACCAGTTACTCAGTATCAGGATATAGACTAGGCTATCAAGCAAATTACAAAGGAGTCACGTATTTTTCAGTCAATCTTTGATAACGTATTACTTCACAGAACAATCATGCAACGGTTTATATATAAAAACAGCGGAATTAACACATAAAGACAGTTGATTCTCTTCGATTAAGGTACCAAAATTGAAAATGTCTGCAAAAATCTCCCTTATTTTCTGCGCTTCTGCTTTTATACTTCAGGTAACTTCCATTATTCTTTTATCTTATACGACCTCCAATATAGCTGTACTCTCTTTGATCATTGTAATCTTCTGTTGAGATCCTTCTGAAAATCATGGGCAGTCATCCTACTTCTGTACTACTCTAACCTATTTTAAAGATAATTATTTTAAGACTACAATCTTAAATTAGAATTGAATCCACATCAATGCAGCGGCGTTCATCACATAGAAATATATATATGTATGTATAATAATTTGACATTTTTAATAATGTAGTGCCTTAAAATCTAAAATAATCTATTTGAGACTCTGAATTTAGTAATTACTAGATTTATATTATTTAGATTTAATATCCAAGTGTAATAAAACAATGTTTTTTGCGTCTATGGCATGAACGCCACTGCATCCATGTACAACGATTGGCTAAACGATTGTTTTTATAATTTCAGACTGCTTATAGCCAGTGCCTTGGTCGCGGTATACCAGGTCCAGCTGGAGCTTGGCCCCACGACGCATTCGGGCCTTTTGACGGCTTTGGCCCCGGATGGCCTGGCCCTGGTTGTGGCGTCGGTTCAGCTGGCTTCGGCCCTGCTACAGGGCTCGCAGCATCTTATGGTGGGGGTTTAGCCGTAACCAGCTCTTCTCCCATCGCCCCCACGGGTCTAACAGTCACGTCTGAGAACGCAATCGAAGGCACCGTCGCTGTTGTTGGACAGCTGCCGTTCCTAGGCGCTGTGGCCACTGATGGTGCATTCGCCTCTGCTGGCGCTGGTTCAGTTTCTTATGGTTGTGGCGATGGATTTGTTGGTATCACTGCTGAAACGCCTATATCTCTAGTATCCCCAGCTCTTGGCTACGGTACTGGACCTTTTAATTATGGACCAGGTGTAGGTTTAAAGGGCGCTGGCCCTTACAGCGGCTGTGGTTGTGGGGCAGTCTTTTAGAAAATATAATATTGTGTTAATAATTGTTAAAAATAAAAAATAAAATTATGAAATTAGTTTTTACTATCCGTAATTCAACTATGGAAGTGATATCTCAAAATGTTGAGAATACCTTGAAAAAAATTTTTTTTTACACTGATGTGATTTTGTCAATATGTTTTCTTTTTTTTTGTATTAATTATGTAATCCAATTTTAAATGTGTTTTTTTTTACACTGGCTCGACATAGTGACTACAGAGTTCGTGATGGTAAGTACAGTGTAGTCCAAAAACGAAAGCGACTATCAAAGGATGAAAATTCATTGAAATCCATTGATCCATTAATTGATCCATTTTTAGTGTTTATTTATTTTTAGGCAGTAGACTTGAGGGAGTCTGCTGCCCGGATGAGAGGGAGGCGGTGCGCAGTGCCCGGCGCGCCGTCTGAGAGATAGGTGTTGGTAGGGTGGGCTCTTTGTGTGCTCTGTGTGGCTCCCAGAGAGGCAGCCTCAACAAGGCATTTCACTCCCCGGGCTTCTGGATGAATTCGGTTTCCCAGGCTCGGGTGAAGCGATTAGAGGGACACCCCGGGGGTTTTTAGTCAGTAGGAGTCTGACACACCGGGGTCGCTGCCCTCACAGCAACTCTAATGGTCCTATGTAGGATTTTCCCTGGGGACATCAAAACAAAAAATTTGAGTCGGTTGAAGACGTTTTTTTTTTTTTATAAAGGCTTCAGAACAACCGAGGTTCCTTGTGGCGGTTGAAGAAACGGAGACATTGGATATTATCATTGACCTGTACTACCCGGACAAGCTGGATGACGTCCTGTTCGAGGACATTGTAGAACAACATTTAACACCAAAACGTTCAGTGATTGTGGAAAGAATGTTATTTAGGTCGTGTAAGGAAACAAAATGGGTTGACCCATATCGGATGATACTGTCCAGTTAAAAAAATTGAGCAAGCCCTGTAAACAGAGAAATAGATCCAGGATTAAACCAGAGACATTTAGCGCGTGACCTTGTCATCTTCCAAATATTGTTTAAAGCGCAACCTCATCGTGTTTTAGTCTTCTCTTGGATTTTTTTAGGCCATCAACAGATCTTCCTTCTTCGGCAACTACAATAATATATCAAGTACATGTAGTCAAGTAGTTGACGGCCTGATAGCGCAGTTTGTAGTGACCCTACTTACGATGCTAAAGTCCTGGGTTCGAGTCCCGGTAGTGGTAAACTTTTCTGTGATGAGCAGATGAGTTTGTCACGAGTCATGGTTATATATATATGTATTTACGTATGTATATCTTTGTCTAGTACTCACAGTGGCTTGCACTGAGTTCTGAAACAAGGCAAGCAATCCGTAAAAAACTTATCTCGGGTCTTTTACAGCTCTCCAGTTTAGTGGTACACAGGAGCTTTGCGCCTTGGACTAAGTTAGTAGCGTTAAAAAGCTAGCCAAAACATATCCAAGCAATGTTCTTGGTTCACATATAATGTAGTGGGTGCCCGAAAATATATAGTTTTATCAGGTCATGTTTTTTCGCGGCTTTATGAAAATTATTTAAATCGTAACATCCCGCAACATTCCAATTGCCTTTATTATTACGAAATAAAATGCAGCTATGATGATGGCTTAGTGGATAAAGCGAAATCAATGCGTAGAAACGCGTATGGTCTTAGGTTTTAATCCCGGCTTGTACCTCTAGGTTTTACAAAATTAAATACGGATTTAATTAAGCACTATATGTTGACCGGTGAAGAGAACATTGCGAGGAAATCAGCATGGCATGTAAAAACATAAAAAAATGCATTTAGAAACATATCATGTGTTGAGTGCCCTAAAAACGACATTCAGCTGCACTACAGGTCACGTTGGGCACGACATACAAGTGCAAAGTGGATACAGTCACTAATGTATCTCTGCTCACCCCGAAAGAGATATAGTGTGGCTATATATTACAATTATTATTACTGAAATATAGGAAACATAAAATAAGCGATTTTTATGAAAAAAAAAACTACCATCTAATTAATATTATCAAAATAATACAAGCAAAAATTTCGTGTTAACTGTACCTGATTTTATGATACTTCAAATTCAGAAATACACTGTCCTTTTAAATATTTTTTTAAATTATAAGATAACTGTGAAAATGGGTTATTTTTTCTAATAATTTCGGAAAGCAGAATTTCCGACCACTAATTTCATATAAGAATCTTTCCATAATTCGTATACTAAATAATATAAACCATGATAATTCGAAATAAATTAACAGAAACAATTAAATTTGACGAAAAACTAAACATAACACGACCGCAAGCGTACATTTTTAACCGTTTATGATTGTTGACTACGAACATTGTATATAAAACTTTTTTTTTTCAAAATTTAATATTTGTCACTGACAGCAGAATATAATATTTAATAAATCATATGACTTATTTGTAATTATTATTCATTTGTATAAAACTACAGAACACTATAATTGGAAAGTAATTATTCGAGATAATTGAATAATATAGAAATACGTACCACTGTACGACAATGTTTTCACTTACGATTTTAGTTTTCCCTAGTTTATTTAGGAATTCTCCCGAAAACGTTTTAGAAATTCGTAGATTTAGGGAACATAATTAAAATAAAGTACAACAAATCATTTGACATATTTCAAGCTTAATATCTTATTCAAATAATGTTTAGCTGGCATTTTGTTTTTTTTTTATAACAGACAGGCTTGTGTGCGACCTCAATATCACCTGATGGAACGTCACGATGAGGTTGATGATATCCCTAAGCTATACATATTATTAGTCATTTTTCCCTAAAAAGAAAAAATCCCTAAAAGTGGAAACACTGAATCCAATACACAATATGGCGAACTGTCATAACAATGCGACTACGGAATTGTAATTAAATCCTGTTTTTTTCTAAATGTAATATACAAAATCAAAATCAGAATATAATGTTTAAAAAATCTAAAAACTTATTTTTAACTATTATTTATTTGTATAAAACATTATAAAACTAATTTTTTTGTTCAAAAGCTTGCATTTCTTGGCTTTATAAAACTACCTAGGTACCTAGTAGTTTTGGCAGTACGTACCTACACATTTTGTATGGGAAAAAAGCAAAGGTTAGTTCTGCTTTTCGCGCGGGCTTGAGTTCGCGTCTCTTCGCCATGTTTGTTTCGAATGTTTTTTTTTTATTTTCTTAATCGTTCGATCGATGGCGCAAAAGTTATTTAGAAAAAGGAAATTATTGTTGATTGATTATAATTCAGAACATTAGAATTAGATATTCGTAGAGCGTAGGACAAGCATTGCTTTTATACCTGTATGAGATTAACGCAACTGAGTACCCATAGTACAAGGAAAAGCTTATTTTGGGACTAGGTCAATGTGTGTAATTGTTAGTAAATATTATATTATTACTATTATATTAAGTAAGCTAAATGCAACGTCTGGAGACATTGTCAAAAGAATATTGATGAATCACAAATGGCAGCAATTTTCGTGGGTCTTCTTACGAAAACAGAGCTTATTGCCTACTAGAAAATATAGTTCACATGGTTTAAACTAAGTAGTTGTCTAAACGTCTAAAATCCACTGCAACTCCAAAATTGATTAAGGTTGAAAACACAGCATTATGAAATATTACACGCTTGTGTATAGGTGCGAAATTTGTAATAGAGTACAGGTTTTTGCTGAGTGCAATTTGCGAAGAATATTCAGGATTCCCTAAACTAGTTTCACTTGAAACATCAAGGTTCTGGTAAAGGACCTTCGCAAGAGAGAACTGATGTTGACGATCATTAGGCGAAAGATAGTCTTCATCGGACACTTACAACTAGAATCCTATATGTTAGTTTCCTAGATTTGCTAGATTAGAAGTAACTAAATCGCATTGAACTTTCCTATTTTCAAGAGTATAGCAAGTAGTAGTAAGTATCTATGTCTATTGACCTTTATACTTCATTAAAAAGATGGTATCCTATCATAATATATTAAGTTACATAAGTTCATTATAAATAATGAAGTGATATTATTTAAAATGTTTGAGTCAATTTAATTATTCAAAATCATATGATCGTTTCAACATTTAGTATCCATAGAGACCGCCACAGCCACAGCCGCAGCCGCAACCGGTGCAGTGTCCAGCAATAGAGACAGCGCCAGCAGCGCCAGCAGTGCCGCCAAACTCAACAGCTCCGATGATGGGGACCTGTCCAGCGACGACGGTGGTACCGGCGACGGGGAGCTCTCCGGCCACAGCGAGGTTACCAACACCAGCGCCGCCGTAGGAGCCGCAAGCGGGACCGGCCCAGCCAGCTTCGTATCCCAGACCAAAACCATCGTAGCCAAGAGCGCCGTTGCCGAGTTTACCATAGCCTAGTTTACCGTAGCCAAGATCGCCGCAACCACAGCCGCAGTTACCGAATACATTCTGTGAATAACACAAGTTCAAATATAATAAAATCACTCATCTTTTATCAAAAATGCTATAGGAGAAATTGATATATCAAATTGAAATGAATCTGAATCACGATAAACTTTTGTTAATAAAACTGTTAATATTTTGCAATTCAATAGAAATAATTAATTAGGCATAAAACTACGTAATATATAATAATAAAATAATCAATATAATATGACAACAGAACAGCAAGAGTAAAGACTATATGATGTTAATGTGGGTCAAGGGAAAACCAGGATAGTAAATTATAGAGTAGAAACCCAAAGACCTAGGTTGATTTCCAAACAAAAAGAACTAGAAACTATAATTTACCTGGACCAGGCAAGCCTGGATGCAGAGGAGAAGGAAAGTGAAGGTAGACATGTCTTTACACTACTGGAAAATTAGTATAATGAAGTCAGATGATTCTACCCGTTTTTATAGTTCAGAAAGCAGAAAGTATTGCGTTATACGTCTATGTTATGCAAGTAGACACCTTTACTAGACTTTAAATCGGTCTACGCTGTATGTGAAGGAATGCCGAAAATTCTAGCAATATGTAATGCCGAATTTAATGACAATTTTCATATTAAAACTCAAGTGAACCTAAATTAAGTTCAAAGTAAATTAAGAACAAAATGTAAATGTTAATTAGTATCGCGTATCAAAAGGCATTAATATTTACGAAAAAAGAAATTGATTTTCATACATAAATAAATGATAATGGGTTTGCAGTGTCACAGCTATACGGTATCTCACATCCCGGCTAGGACTAAGAGGTTCTCTAACTCCTTCTTTTGCCGTGTCGTTGGGCTGTGGAATGGACTTCCGGCGAGCGTGTTCCCACCATCCTATGATATGGGATCCTTTTAACGTGAAGAGATATTTGTGCAGGCCGGCATGATCGCTGCGACTACCGATGGGTTTTTTCTTACCTTTCGATGGTCGTTGGCGTTTTTTTGGACTGCGTCATGCTTACCATCAGGTTTGGTGCAGTCACTGTGCCGTGTCAGTGTAAAAAAAGAACATAAGCTATTATTCTCTTTTAAGCCATTAAATAAAGTTCTATTCAGGATGACTTGTTACCTTTGCTTCTTCATTTACAATAATTAATATTTCTTATTCGAAATTCTTTTTTAATATAATTTTTAGAATCCATACAATATGGCCAGATCTTAGAGTAATCATGAAAGGGAATCTAATGAGCAGTTAATCGGTTTCTCATCAGTCAGCTAACAGGAATATCTTGGGATTTTTCCTTGGTACAAATTAAGTTCATGTACTTTTTTACACCCGGGCTTTGTTAAACCAAAGAATAATAAAAATTATCAATGAAAGTATTCTTGATTAATTAACCGACATCGTCAATACATACAACGAATCTGATTTTCAGCTATCTATATAACATTATTTAGATTATAAATTATTGGAAATCTTTTATATACCAGTAGCGTTCATTCATAGCGTCAAAAAACGTCATATTTAAAAAAAATTTGGATTGCGCGATGTAGTTGAGTAAAAATGTATCGAAATGATTAATCAAAATACACTTATCTGTAAGCGTTTGTGCCCGCTAATCTCAAAACTGGCTTACCCGATTTGGATGCAGATTTCATTAGTGTGTTCTAGAAAAGTTTATTTAACATGCAGTGCTAATTTTATTTCAAAATTTCAGAAATAAAAAAAATATGTCAGTTTAAAAATATACAAAGATTATTTATTGGAAAAATTGTTTTAAAATAGTTGTTCAGGTGATTTACCTGAAATACATATTATAAGATATTTTGAATAAAAAATCGAATTGGTCACTGACTGAAAATTCATGAGAAAAAGCTTGAAATATTATTGTCATAACAAAAGTAGTACTTCCACTACATCTATGTCGCAAGCACAGCTAGTAAAGAAATAAAGTTGTGACAATAACACAACAAAGCTGCAACTTTCGGTTTGTTGCCGAAAAATAGAATATAACCGAATACCGAATCAAGGGTACGCAACTAATAATGCATAATCTCTGAAAGTATAAGTAAAATTAAAGTTACGTTTTAAATATTTAGCAATGCGTAAGATAATATTTACAATATTGGAAAAGTACTACCATATTGCAATAGTATTGGATACTGATAGAGTAACAAATTCATATAAAAAAACAATGTTTGCCCAACAGAAATCATTCGAGTTTGAACTCCAACTGACACAATGGTTTCCAAAATCCTTTTCGTTGTTGCATCGGCGCTGTTCGTCCAGGTAACTTTTCAAAAGATAGATACTATTTTTTTGTCATATTCCAAGTTTTGATACTCGTATTGAAAGACCCCTCACAAATTTTAAAAGCTTCCTTTATTTCTATTGTGGAATTAAACTTTGGACTTAGTCTATATTTTCAAAAATTTTTTAATCAAATATATTAAATGGGGCTTTAGTGATATTTTCAAATGATTTTTGAAGAATTTCTAGTGTTGCCATTTGCAGTTTTTATTCTTTAAAATTTAAAAATAAGGTACCCCTTTTATTTTATGCTAATAATAATTTTATTCTCTAGCATGCTGTTTATATACTACAGAATATAATTCATTTTGCTAATACTATGAGTAGAGAAATAAGTATATGTTTCTGGGAGGTTTTCACGGGTAAATTATTTTTTTTATCTTGTATTTTAGTCTGCTCTGAGCCAGTGTCTCGGTCGCATCCGCGGCGGCTGCGGCTGCGGGCACGACGGTCTCGCCTACGACGGTCTGGGCTACGCCGGCGTCGGCCGTGTCGGCTGCGGCGCCATCGCCCCCGCTGCTGAGCTCGCTGCCTCCCACGGCGGCGGTCTCGGCGTCGCCAGCGCCTCTGCCGTCCCTCCTGTCGGTCTCGCTGTCGCCTCTGACAACGCGTATGAAGGCTGCGTAGGCGTTGTTGGCAACTTGCCGTTCCTGGGTACCGCTGCTGTTGAGGGAGTGTTCCCCACCGCCGGAGCTGGTGCTATTAACTACGGTTGTGGAGACGGAGTAGTCGCTATCACCGCTGAGGGTCCCATCAAAGACGGTCTTGCCTACGGTGCTTTTGCTCCCGCTGGCCTTGCTCCAATTGGAGGCATTGGTTACAATGGTATTGCTGGACGCGGGGTTGGATGCGGCTGCGGCTGTAGTGGTTTCTACTAATAGACATATGTTTTGAATATTCGTACTGATGCAAAGAAAAGGAAAATAAAATTTTTATAACACTAAATATTTGGTTTTAATGAAAGGAGACTTTCGTATGAAACTAACATTGCTTGAACTTACTTTTCATACTGATGGGCTTACGAACCATGAGAGGATATTTCAATATAAAACCTTATTTTAATAAGCAATGGGAAATTTATAAATAGTACCTTTAGTGCCTTCACTGCTGTGTCTGATGTGTCAGATTTTTACTGGTAAAGCCCCCGAGATGTCTCTCTACTCCATACAAATTGAGCGTGGTGATCATTATTTTCCTCATATGATCAGGCGAGAGTACTTACTCTGGCCATAAATACTCTTAAAATTAAAAATAAATAAAATATAACTTTCGCACCAATATATTGTAAAACATTTTGTCATATTAAAATGGAGTGCGATGATAAAAAGAACGGAATCGATTTGATTTCATTACACAAAGTAGGTATGAATGGAGGTAGGTAGGCTCCATAGAGCCAGGTACAACTTTACAACCCTCCATACGCTTGGTATTAGTCAAATATTTGTGTACCGGGCTATTGGTAGGTACAATTAAACCTCCTTAGTTTGTGACAGAAAAAGATCTGGCTGTCCAAGTAGTGTTTCTATGAAAAAGGCAATTAAATCCTTCCTAAGGGAAAGAATTCGAAAAAATCTTGTCCGGAGACAAAAGATTTTATCTCGGGAGATGAAGATAGCACCTAGAATCATGTTGCGTATTTTAAAAGATGACTTAGGACTTGCAGCCTATAAGAGACGCACTGGTCACTTCTTAACTGATAATTTATGAAACAATAGGGTGGTAAAATCAAAACTGATGATGATGATGTCCTAGCCGGATTCGGCTACGGCGACTGATTCAACATCGATTAAGAAAATCGAGGTCCAGTTTTCGGAAACAGTCAATTGCGCAGTAGATATTTAAGTGCACAACTGGACGCGCAGCCAGAAAAGCACTCTCTCGTCCGAGCTCCCTCAGGCCCGATGGAATGGAGAACCAGTACGATCGGGAGGGAGCGGGATGCAGGTTTGGTCGAGTTTTCCTTTTCTGAACACCTGGTTGAATTGCGCTGTTAAAAAGATACCTTAGTCGCCTTTTACGACACCTCAGAAAGAAAAGGGGGTGCTATTCTATTATGACGGCGGCCACCACGGTCGAAAAAAAAAAAACTAAAATCAAAACTACTACTTAAGCGGTACGCAAAGGGAGGTCATATAAAATGTTTGTTCACGGATGAGAATTTTTTTACAATTGAACAATATTTTAACAAAAAATATGACCATATTAATGCTGGAAGCTCTAAAGAAGCTTCCCAATTAGTCAACAGAGTACAACATGGGCATTATCTGACTTCAGCGATGGTTTGGTGAGGTCAGAGATGGGCAAAATGTAATCTGATTAATGATCAACGATTACAAAACGTAATCGTAATTTTAATTTTCTTGCTCTGTAATCATGATTAAATCCATTTAAAACAATTATAAATCATAAATGTGTATACGATCTGTGATTTTGTAGTGTTTAAAACATAAATGAGCAAAATGCAGTGATATTAATGGTAAAAAACGTACAATGTAATCGTTAATCATTTTCATTAATCTGATTACTTTTTGCCCATATATGGGTGAGGTGTTAGCTATGAAGGAGTGACTGAGCCATATTTTTGTGAAAACTTCGGCCTAAGTTTATCTAGAAACTATTTTTGCGAATGTTACGCCCCTTAAAACACCATGTTCAATAAACAAGAATGGTCTTTTCGGCAAATTCGGCGCCGAGTCATAAAGCTCACCCAATGATAGAAACGAATATTCCGGACTTCAACACCGCTGAAGACTGGCCGTCATCTAAACCTGAACTTAATCTACTGGATTATGATTTAGGGTCAGTTTTAGAGAGTAAGGCTTGCTCTAAACGCCATGATAATTTGGAGTCCCTAAAATAGTCCATACGATTGGCAGTGAAGAATTTTCCCATAGAAAGAGTGCGTGGTACTGTTTATAACTGGCCTCAACGCTTAAAGAACTGTATTGTATGAAGCAGCCAATGGAGACCACTTCGAATAAGCTTTATATATTAGGTCCTTACATATGAAATTGGCGTTTTGTATGGGAGGAACAAAAAGTCGAATATTTTTTAATATAATATATTTAATTAATCAAAGTATGAACCATTATTTTCTATGCACTTTTGCCATCTCATAGGTAGTTCATTGATCCCTTTACTAAAAAAACCAGTCGGACGGGAATCAATAAAATCTTTGAAGGCGATTTGGACTGCCCCATCGGAGTTGAATTTTTTCCCTTGCAAGAAGTTATCCAAATTTCGAAAAAAATGGTAATCTGTTGGAGCAAGGTCCGGGGAGTACGGAGGATGTCTTAGACTTTCCAATTGAAGCTCTTCTAATTTAGTAGCCGTCTGTTGCGCAGTGTGTGGTCTAGCGTTGTCGTGAAGCAGCAGTGGCGTGGAGCGATTGACCAGCCTAGGTTGTTTAGCCGCTAGCTTTTCCATCATGGTTTGCAATTGCTGACAATAGACATCAGCCGTAATAGTCTGGCCAGATTTGAGAAAACTGTAATGAACAATACCGGCACTAGTCCACCAAACGCTTACAAGTAACTTTTTTGGGGTTAATTTTCGCTTGGGGCAGGATTTGGCTGGCTGGCCAGGATCCAACCATTGCGCTGAGCGCTTCCGATTATCGTAAAGAACCCATTTTTCATCACAGGTAATGATTCGGTTTAAAATACCTTCATTATTGTGCCGGTTTAGTAATGTAACGCAGCAGTCGACGCGCGTTTGCCGGTTTGCTTCAGTCAATTCGTGGGGTACCCACCTTTCAAGCTTTTTAATCTTCCCAATTTGCTTCAAGTGAATTAAAACAGTTTTATCACTAACATCGCAGCCTGCAGCTAACTCGGACGTGGTTTGCGATGGATCCGCTTCCACAATAGCCTTCAACTCTTCATTATCAACTTGAGTCTCAGGCCGTCTACGGGGCTTGTTCTGCAGGTCGAAATTTCCAGAACGAAAACGTTGGAACCAAAAACGAACTGTGTTTTCTTTTGCAACACGACCGCCATACACATCATTCACCCTTCGAGTTGTTTCCGCAGCACTAGTGCCACGGCGGAACTCGTACTCGTAAATAATGCGATATTTTAAGTTTTCCATTTTGTAAAATGAGTGACGCAAACAGAAAAAAACAGAAGAAAAAAACAAATGAATGACGATCATCGAAGCACAAATACATGAGTCTATAGCTGTACAAATTTGAATTTGGAATTCCTTACCAAAGAGGAGAAATTTGTGATTAAAGTGGCCAGTACGAAAAATGCCAATTTCATATGTAAGGACCTAATATTTTAATGGTTTTATATTCATGTATTAAACTAACTCATTGTAATAGTAATAAATGTTAGGTACAATAAAAAAATGTTGTTTTTCTTTGCAACAATATTTATGGCAAGACCTAATCTTTCTCAGGCTTCATCTTTGAGCGGTGGGTGTAAAAAGACATATTTTTAAAGTTCTCTTTGAAAGGCATTGCTCACGGCCGCCAGCTCCCTCGGGCAGCATACTCTCTCAAGAAGTCGGGCTAGCGTCATGGGCACACAGACCTTCGCGTGCAAAGGCGTACCTCTTGTGTCTGATTCGGCAATGCTTAATGTCAAGGTGGAAGTAATGACTTCACTCATCACTTCTTGAAGAAGGTAAGGAAATGTTTGCCTGGACCTCTCGTTTTTGATCACGGCCGATATTTAGGACACCCAAGGCTAAAATGCTATGTATCGAAGCCTAACCCTTATCAACCCACTAAGATAACACAAGAAACCAGTAGAAAGTAGATGAAAGGTCAGATTCTATTCGATTTTTTTTCCTTATTTGAGACACTAAAGTAAAAGAAATGCCTATCAAATTAGCAGTGGCCTATTATGACTCCGGTGACCCTACGTATCTGTAATTTACTGAAATGCAAAATAGCTTTAGAAACCTTTTGGGTTCACGCGAGATAAAGACTCCTTAGCTTGTCTGCATTCTACTAAACTGTTCCAGACTGAGATCTTCAGATATCTTATTCGTTACTTATTTCAGATTTCAACGAGCTTGCTTAGTTTTTAGTTAACCTTCCGAGGGTGCTTTGCAACGGTATAATTGCAAAATTATTCCGGCTCGAGTACTAATCATATATCTTTTGCGAGGTGGTAGGGCGCCGGTGCCCGTCTGGATCGCGACCACAGTACATGGGTGTAAAGCCCGTCATAGTGACCAGTTTCGGTTTGTCGCGTTTCAGGATCAGCTTGTGTATATCCAGTAGCTCATATACCTAGAGACCTTCAGTCGTGGTATATGTGGGCCGACATGACTATGTAGACTATCAATGGATTTTCATCCTTTGATAGTCGCTTTCGTTTTTGGACTACACTGTACTTACCATCAGGTACTCTGTAGTCACTATGTCGAGCCAGTGAAAAAAATAAATAATAATATTGATTTTATATATTCCTCCCCGTTACGCTATATCTCCTCCAGGGTGGACGGAGACACATTGGTGGCTGTATCCACTTTGCGTTTATATCTCATGCCTGATCGCCACTCTCAAAGAACTTACACATGACATTTCTATTAGATGTCATACGAGTTTCCTCATGATATTATCTATTATTATTATTATTATTATATTATATATTATTATTATATTATATATTATTATTATTATTATCTATTTTGACACAATAATCAATATTCGTTGTATCACTTCCTAATTTCAAGACAATGTTGAAGAAATTGAATTTTACAATTACTTACTTAACTGCTTATCAGTTTGAAAAATAACCGACAAAACTGTAACAAAGCTGATAAAAAAATCATTTATATACACAAATATTTCTTCAGTAATTCATTCTACAATTATTGTTTAAGTCGTAAATAAGTTTTTATTGGTAAAAATGGCAGCCAAAGCGACCCTGATTTCATGTGTTTTGTCTGTTTTGACCAAGGTAAGCGTCTCAATTATTAAAAGAATTACATCGAACACGACTGTATTTTACACGGTAACATTTATTACGGCTAGGACTAAGAAGTTCTCTAACTCTTTGCCAAGACATTGAGTCGTGGAATGTTCTTCCGTGCAGCGTGGTCCCGCCATCCTATGATATTGGGTCCTTCAAATGACAAAAAATGATAAAGTACAGTGCGATCCTAAAACCGAATACAACTGGCGAGAAACAGCCGCTTGCCGAACATCCATGCCATAATGCGAGTCTACACAAATATCTCTTCATGCTTCGCTTAAAGTACTCAATATTGTAACACAAAGTCAAGTGTAAAAAACAAGTCTATCTTTATATACCTATATATAATTCTCGTGTCACAGTGTTAGGTATCTAGCTTAGTCCTCCGACACGGCTTTACCGATTTTTACCAAATTTTATATGCGATTCAGTAAGTTTGAGAATCGGCTACTATCTATTTTTCATACCTCTAAGTGATTGTTTACCTTTAACATTTTTTTTTGGAAAAAAAATATATTTTTTTTTTATAATGTGGCATTCAAAAATACATACAACCCAAAATGTTTACCCTTTTACCACCAACCTCTATTTTATAATAGCCATTTTAGTAATTTAATCATTTTTCATCCCGCTCGATAACTGATCAATAATCACCTAGAAATATCTTATATGGCAAAACAACGTTTGCCGGGTCAGCTAGTATTATTATAATATTCTCAAAAATGGCAGCAATAACTCACCAGTAGATTAGTTTTGCAAAATGTCATCTAGTGATTAAATATTAAAAAATTATTCCGTGACTTTGAGATACTAAATAATACAAAAGTGGGCGTGTTGTGAGAACGCTGCGTCTATTTCAGTCATCCTGCATGTATTTAGAAGAATAAGAATAAGAATTTTTTGTATTTTTTTTTTGAGGTGACAGAAATTAGTTAAACTCGTTGGTTTCCATGAACTCTCACCAGTAGCGGTCATTCCATCGATGCATGAAAGCATTGCATGCCCTTACGATAAATAAGTCTGCAATAAATTGCTAAAGCTAAACAATAAAAAGGACACATTTATGTTCATATCTATTCTATTTTCTCGCCATTTGTATTTCTCATAAGCGCAATATTATATTTACGATAATAATATAATATTCAAATTAATTACGCGAATGCTGCCTACCTTGTCTAAATACCCTATGCACGTCACAGACCCTCACCAGTGGCTTCCAGTAGCTGTGCAGCACGCAGCAGCGTCACTCTAGTAACCATGTCGGCTCGTGAGCGAAACCTGATTGAGGAGACTTGCACGATATTTTATAGCGGAAGTTGTTGTGTTGACTACCCGCTTAGTGGAGCACTCTACCTATTTATTTTTCATCTGTCGTGCTAGAGGCAGCTTAGTCTACCAGATTGTTAAAGTCTTAGGGCTATGTCAGCGGTCAGTTATCAATATCCACGTCCCATTACGAGTAGATTAAGAGGGGTTTGGACGAGAGCGTGCGTTTGTGCAAGCGCTAGCATCCGCGCACTAAATATATCGTGCGCAATTGACTGTGTGCGAGCCGGATAACGCCGCTAGGTCCTGGATCTCCGCATAGATTAATTTGGGAACAAACAGTTTATTCAAAGTAAGTAAGTAAAGTAGTTTTAAGTTAAGTTTTGCGAGGTGGTAGGGCGTCGGTGCCCGTCTGGATCGCGACCACAGTACATGGGTGTAAAGCCCGTCATAGTGACCAGTTTCGGCTTGTCGCGTTTCGGGATCAGCTTGTGTATATCCAGTAGCTCATATACCTAGAGACCTTCAGTCGCGGTATATGTGGGCCGACATGACGATGTGTACTATCAATGGATTTTCATCCTTTGATAGTCGCTTTCGTTTTTAGACTACACTGTACTTACCATCAGGTACTCTGTAGTCACTATGTCGAGCCAGTGTAAAAAAAAAAAAAAAAAAAAAAAATTCAGGCACAGTGACAATAAAGTAATCAAAAGGCACTCCATTGTCCAAAGTAATTGACTATTTCGTAGTGTAACCGAATTCGCTGCCGATGATAAGTGTGGTTGATACCGCCGTGTATGCACAAGTGTCGCTGTTAAGGGCTGAGCGTGGAATGGAATGTAGGGAGACGGGAAGGATTACAAGTACCTTTTTTATACTCATGCCCTGTGCCCGAACAGACTGTTTTCGAATATATTCATCAGCGAGTTCACCTTCGCCGAAAGGGCCTGCGGACTTCACCTACTTGATGTGATTTGGAAACATCGCCAAGGCCAAAATCTGCCAGAATATCATTACTATAAAAGTTCCTACGTTGTCTTGAACAAATTCTTAAATATAAAATGTGCATAACTCGATATACTTGAAACTTTTCACTAGCCTTACTATCACCCTTGTCTGGTTGAATTTGATTTCTCAAGCTCGGGTAGAGTGATTAGAGGGACACCCCGGGGGTTTTTAGTCAGTAGGAGTCTGACATACCGGGGTCGCTGCACTCACAGCGGTCCTGATGGTCCTATGAAGGATTTTCCCCCGGGACACAAAAAAAACTGTCACATTCGCCCTTAATAATAATGAAATTAATAATACCCGTTCAAAAATCTAATGTTGTAAATCATTTGCTACAGTCAGTCCTCAGCCAATGCATCGGTCGTGACGCAGCCTACATAGCCGGGCTTCCAAGCCCTCTTGGTTGGCCATACGAAGGACCTTACGATAGCTTTGGTTACGGACCTTTGGACATGCCCTATGGCCAAGCATGGGCGCCTGCCGGCTTCGGAGCGGCTTTTGGTTTCGAACCGGCTGCTAGCTACGGCGGTGGACTGGCCGTGACCAGCGCGTCTCCCATCGCTCCAACCGGTCTCACCGTGACGTCTGAGAACGCAATCGAAGGCGTGGTGGCAGTAAGCGGGCAGCTGCCGTTCCTGGGCGCCGTGGCTACTGATGGAGTGTTCCAGACTGCCGGCGCTGGTGCTGTCTCCTACGGCTGCGGGGACGGAGCTGTCGGTATAGTGGCGGAGGCTCCTATCGCTCCCGCTGCTTACGGATACGGACCTGCTGTACCCCAATATGGGTACTCTCCTGTAATAGGTGGCTATAACGGATGTGGCAATTTCTATTAAATTTAAGTTGTTAATAAAATTATATTAATTCGTTTTTGTTAAGTCTTTTTTCATTTCATTTTTAATCGTCACTTCTTCTCTCTTCAACTACACATTATCAGAGCAATAATGAAAACAACCTTACTGGAGTGCAGTTAGGCATTTTTATTATGCTAATACTTAAATTATATTCAGGATTCCTGTTGATGTTTTCCTTTATCAGCAACCATACAATGTATCAGTATTTAAGCTAAAACTCAACTTAAAACCTAACACTTCTACAAATATTCACAGTAAAGAAAAATCAATCGATTGTCGCAGTGATCATACCGGCCTGCACAAATATCTCTTTGTGCTTCGCTTAAAGAACCAAATTTCAAGATCCTTGAAACTTCCTCGGGTATGTTTTGGACTTGACACACCTAGGTTAGCTGGTTTTTCGGCGAGGCTGAGGAATATTGATTACAAGGCCCACAGTCCTCGTCAAAGTTCTGAAGTAATCACTCTTTGGTTTTAAGCTGGTACAAGACCTGAACACCTTGGCGGCGACCGTCCCGTGTGGCCGGTAAAGTTCTATGAGTATTTTTACCACGATATAAAGAACGGTTGGCTGGGTTTAAGCTGGTATAAAGAAACAAGCGATAGATTATAAAGCACGCGCAGTCATTAGCAGTAAATACGTCATGCGCAACGCATTACGAGCTGAAAATCTTTCTAAGAGTGCTAAGACCAATAAAGATTCGACACTGGGGTTTTTTTTTGGGAGGTAAGTCCTTATAGGAGCGTCCCGGCCGGGAAGGGGATGGCAGCCGGGGTGTGCCGGACTTTACCAGCTAAAAACCCCAAGGTGACTACTTCTGCGAATTAGTGGGGACTGCGGGTCCTGTAATCAATTCGCCGCAGCCCCACTACGCCGCGCCTGACAGGCACAATCACGCGGGGAGACGCCGCCTTCCCCGATACCACCTAGTATACTTCGGCAGAGCGCGTCACAACGCACCGCCGACTTCTCGGGCGTCGCTAACCGGTCGCTCAGAGCCCCCACCCTGAACAGGCACAACCCCTAAGGCATCAGCTGGCCGGTCGTGGATCGACCCACGTACCCACAATCTGCACTCTGTTGAGTAGATTACTTTGTTGCCAGGCATTGATGTGTATTTATGTATAATTAAACTAGCAAACCCGGTGAACTTCGTTTCGCCACCAGATGGCTTCGTTTTGGTTTTTAGTTGGCGTTTGAAAGAACGTGCACATAATAAATGCCACATGAAATTAACTGAGCAGAGTACAATGAGTAGCTGTTAAACAATGTATAACGCATCGGCGCCATCTACTTAACATACTGGTGCGATCTGCTCCACCACCATGCAAAACCATATTGGTTTGTAGTACATGCTATCAATCGGAGATGGCGCTGTATGTGAAAAATGATTTTCCCCGTTTTCCTGCTTTTCTGTTGAAAATTATCCTGAATTTTGTTTGCTGTAAACCTCACGGAGCCCGAGACCTTTCCAACGAATGCAAAACCGTGGAAATCAGTTAGTGCGTTCTGGAGTTATAGCGTCAGGAAGGAAAACCGGACTTATTTTTATATAATAGATATATAATATTCGTACATCGTCGCGCTATATACCTTTCGGGATGAGCAGACATACGTTAGTGGTTGTATCCACTTTGCGTGTATGTGTTATGCTAGATGTGACCAGTAGCGTAGCTGGTCACTATTCTCCGGACACTTTCACATGACCTTTCAGATGCCGGGCTTCCTCACGATGTTCCTATTCCCCGGTGAGCATGTGATGCTTAATCTGGAAAAACTCAGTTGTACTAACCGGGATTCGAATCCTTATTCACTAGGCCACAGTAACCACATATATCCTTGTCTAGTACTTGTGGTACAAGCGAAAGCTTAATTTCAGGTTGGATAAATTTGTTAACTGTCTGTGAATGTTATATTTTGTTATTTAAATACCCGCGCAATATATTTTCATCGCCAAATTTGTTGGGTCGTGCGTAGGAGTAGGAATATATTCCTGCTTTTATTAATTCAAATAATTATGATTTCAGTAAAAATAACTTTATTGTACAAATAACATATTTTAACAATTTTAAAACAATGAGTGCATTGTGGCGAGTTTTCGCTACGCTCCACATAAGTGTCTAGCTCGCACCGTGGTCCTCGGTAGAGTCAAATCCATGACAACTCTAGTATTTATTACCGAAAACAATATTTGTATGGAAAGTAGCGCCATGCAGCGTACAAGGCAAAGAACTAAGTCAAATAATAATACGCTTCCATTGCATAACCAGACATATGCCTATAGGTCAACGAAATGAAACTCTACGGAAACAACGATCTTTTTTTTGTAATATATAATATACAACCGCACTCAAGTGGTTAATGATATAACATTGTGGCTAATTTCCATGGGAAAGCGGTACGTTCTGCCCTAGCTCGAATTATATCTTGATGCATTTTTTATTTTACGTTGGCATAGTGAATATGATTCAGACAAACGAAGAAACTAGCGATATCTAACGCAGAGGAAATTACCACAAACATTCGAAACGGCAGTGCCACATCTACACACCTATATACACGTGGCACAAATGAAGTGAAAGTTTTAATATTTCAAATTTAGCTCAGACCAAACTTTATAAAATCTAGATTCGTTAATTGTACTCTATAATTTTTTTTTCAAGAATTAAAATATTGACTATCATTTATTACTGTTTTTTTTTTTATATAATTTTTTAAAATTGTTTTTTTTTTAAGTAAAAAAAAATACGAATTTGTCCCTTCACGGATCATTGATTTGTTCAACTCTATATATTTATTATGTATATATACTCGACGGTCAGATGACCGGTATATATAAAACTTTTCAAGAGGGAATGAGGGCATGTACTACTCTTCCAAAAGACTACAACGTGCGGCACAAAAACACGAATCAACACAACTGCCACTCATTTACACATACCCTACACTAAGTATAAAACAAAACATTATAAACAGTATTATAAAAACAGAACAATGTTTTTAGTAGGCCTTGGCAGCCCCATATCCACAGGTACAAGTTCCAGTGATAACAACCTTGCCAGCAGCCGGAGCGGTGCCGGTGAACTGGATCGAACCTGCGATCGGCACTTGCCCGTCTATGGCAGTTCTGCCTGCCACCGGGAAGTCCCCACAAACACCCACATTTCCAGAGCCCTCACCACTGTAACAACCGACTATTGGTCCGGGGAAACTGATGCTAGGTCGAGCGCCGTATCCGATTTTACTTCCAAACCCTCCCCAAGGTCCACCTGCCCAGCCTCTGTATCCTTCTGTGACAGAAATAAAATGAGTTATAAAACTATCTCTTTCAAGATGGGTAGAGATTCATTAGCTATGTCAACTTAAAGCCCATCCATTTTAAGCTTTGTATCCAATGTGACCTGCTGTTGTAGCCACACCTACATATAAGCCTACCTTAATATAAGTAGTATATAGATAGATGAAATAAATATACATTAATTTTATATTAAATATTACTGTAACTTTATCGCCTCGCGCGGTATTGATTAAATATGAAAGAATATATTTTTTTAATTCTCACTCGTCATATTTTAGCGCACAGGGATATATTATGAAAGCAAGAGGGAGCAATGAGGTTACACAACTCTTTTATGAAACTCGTAGTCTATATAATGAACATAGTACCATACATACATAAATCACACATACACATACATACACTACATACAAGTACATACATACATACACATAAATACATACATACATACATACATACACATACATACATACATTAATACATACATAGTACATACATACATACATTCATACATACATAGTACATACATACATGGTACATAGTACTATGATAAAAGACCGTGGTGCAACTGCAAAGGCGCACCTGATAGCAGTTCTCAAAGCACTAGTTACGCATTACATTTTTGTCAAAAGCCATATAATATAAGAAAATTTATTAGCAGTAGATATAGCAAATACAATAAAACACAACAGAGAAATAAAAGAATAAAACGAAAGTAAAAAAATATGAACAAATTACATTGTAAAAGGATCAGTAAATTATAAAATCAAAATCACAAAAATGGGAAACTAAAATACCTTTACATCCTTTAGATCCAACTACAGGTGCAGCAAATCCTAAATTTGGCGCAGAAACCCCACGCGCAGGGTTTACTTTATTTTTAATCGGAGTATTGATAGCCCCACATTTACTGAAAACTTGCTGTAAAAAAGATTACAGATATGTCGAAATTATGACCTACATACATACATATATCAGCCTAAAACATATAAAAATTTGGAATAAATTGAAGCATATTTGCTTCATAATCATAATATATTTATTAGAATTATCTAATTAAGCAATTCTATCGCTGACTATAAAATTCAATGTCCTATCATAAATAGAACGGAATAGTAAGAATTAAGCCAGTAATATTAAAAACTATATACTAGCATGTCTGTTTTATTATCACGTCAAAAATATAACTACAAAACTACAGTAATAGAATCCCAAGATTTATTAGAAGTAGATACTCCAAAGAACCAAACCACAAATGGAAATATGTATCAAACTTTTGCAGTTTTATTTAGTTAAATTAATAAGAACACACCATTAAGATTTTGAAATATTTTAAGGTTTTTTAAAATAATAATTTTTTAAAAATACAATTAAGAATCTTACCTGAACTAAACACGCTTGAAGACAAAGTATCAAAATGGCTACATTCGCCATTTTAACTTACTGTTCAAACGAATCCGTATTCTACTGTGAAAATTTAATAGGAATATCACGTTTTTATACATTCCCGATGAATAATGCGTAGAAAATTATGTAATTGCTTTTATAAATTTTAACAAGCTCAGAAACACAAAGCATTGTCTGTTAAAGAATCATACGTTAAATTACAAAACATTTTCTATGGTCATCTAACAAATTGTCGCCAACGAATTTCGACTCGAACGTGCATTGACAAAATTGGCAAAACCACTTTCAAAACATCATTACATGAAACAGATAAGTATTTTGAAACCATGACCCAATTATGAATTTTCCTTGTAATATATAAACCTTACGAAACCAATGTAGCAACCTTAGTAACTGCAGAAATGTCACATAAGGATGATAATATTACTGTAGGTCTGTATAAAATGAATAAAGAACGTTAGGTAGACCATTTTAAAGTTAGTTCACATTCTGCAACTGATATCAAGGATGGTAGCTAGGAGTATCCTAATGTTATGCGTTCATGCGCTTATGGCCAAGGTATATATTTTCTATTAACTTACATTACATTTCTCAATTTATTCGTTCTTAATATGTGCCTCCAGAATCCCACTGTGTACATCCTTATCTACGTAATACAATACCCTAATTGTTTCTTAACTGCCTTACCTTGAAAATACTTGACTGTTACAAGTTTTGATCGATAAGAGACCCTATTTCCAATAAACTACAAGATAGCAAACCTTTATTCTCTGTCTTACGTAAATCTTATTACGGAGCTAGCTATTGTATCGTCAGTATTACTGTACATGTAGTTATGACTATCAGTAAGATTTCTTTCATTTTGGCTATCAGTAGCGACGCAATTCTTTAGTCAAACTACTGTACAAATCATAATTTAAACATAAACTGGCTCACTTTATTAGCGAAGCGTCCTTTTAATACTTTGTATTCCAGCCGCGTCTTACAATTAGTCTTCTCTTTTATAATCTTCTTCATAACGCATTCTTGTTTATTGCAATTCTAATTTGCAAAATATTGCTAAATTAAAACTTAGGTATTAAAGTCCTTAAGTAGATTTTTAATAGGCATTGCTACGGATAATTATTTCTAATGAACTCATATCGTTTATAAAATAACCAAATATTGTTTCAGTAAATAGAATATATTATATTTTTGTATCAATGATAAAACAAATCCATTTAAACAATTGGGTAATTTTAGCAAATGATTTTAACTTTTGCCAATTTAATATGAAACAATCTGTAAAAGAGAAATACGTTCACCTCGTCAATTTCTCCATATTGTAATGATTTTGATGACTTAAACAATGACTTCGTTGTACTAATACGGTCCATTTTAAACGTTATCATCACCTTACAACTATTGAACACAAGCATTTGCCAACATATAATGAAAAACCACCACATCTTGTTAGTGGCTTTTCCCGTTATTATAACATCAAGATGTAAATGCAGTTTTGATTCCAGGCCGCACTGAGCCAATGCTTTGGCCGAGGAATCTTTGGAGCTCAGTTCAAAGCACCGTGGGGACGCGATAGTTTCGGAATGTACGATCGCTGGGGCCTCAGCAATCGGTTTGGCTGTGGCATTAATACTTTAGCACCAGTTGGCGTGGCCCCGGGATTTGGGTTCGGCAACTCGTTCAGCAGCGGGCTTACTGTTACAAGCTCCTCGCCCATTGCTCCGACTGGATTACGAGTTACTTCTGAGAATGCGTTCGAGGGTGCTCTGACTGTTTTTGGTAACTTGCCGTTTCTGGGCGCAGTTACTACTGACGGCGCTTTTCCAACTGCTGGTGCTGGCGCTATTTCCTACGGCTGTGGTGACGGTGCCGTGGCTATCGTTGCTGAAAATGGTCTTATAGCAGCACCTATCGCTCCCAGTATCGCACCAAAGCTCGCCTTCGGTGCTGGTCTCGCTCCCTTTGGCTTGCCCGGTGCGGGATACAAATATAAGAGTACATGTGGCTGTGGGTATTAAATTGTCTTAAACAAGTTGTACTCTCAAAATGTATACTTGACAATATTTTTTTTTATATCGATAATAATGCTTGTAAGAAAACAAAGGAAGACCTAACTATTGTCAAAGATATTTTGAAGATACAATTCTAATTACACTTTCTACTTTTAGAATAAGAGGATATTTCAAAGTCAACTCAAATAAAACTTAAAATACCGTAATTGTTTCATTTATACAGACTTTTACTTATTTTCTGAAGTATAAATTTAAAGGTTATATGTATTGTCGTTGTTTATTTATTTTTTCAAAATATAATTAGGTAGATTTACGTTTCCCGTAATTAAGAAGATGCTTTTTATAGCACTCATGTTACTATATCAGTGTTTATATTAGAAGTGAAAATCGTAACAAATAATCATTATAATTATTCGGGCCATGAGGTTCAGAAGTAAAGTATAAAACTTTCTACTCTAGTTCCCAATCCATCTCAGGACAATTGTGTACTCCATTTCCCAAAACCTCCGAAAAAATACATTGAAACTTTTATATTATATATACTTTAATATTTTATAACTTTATTATATAACTTTTATATTTTATATTATCAATACTAGAACAGGCAGGAGAAAGTGTGTTTCTTGTCTTTTGTAATTTACCAGAAATCAGTGTTGATTATAAAATAAGTAACCTGGTTGTTTTTAGAGAAACCAAATGTAACTAGAAATCTATTATATAAAAATAAGTCCGGTTTTCCTTCCTGACGCTATAACTCCAGAACGCAGGAACCGACTTCCACGGTTATGCATTCGTTGGAAAGGTCTTGGGCTCCGTGATGTTTATAGCAAAATTCAGGAAAAATTTCAACAGAAAAGCAGGAAAACGGGGAAAATCATTTTTCACATACAGCGCCATCTCTGATTCATAGCATGTACTACAACCAATTTGGTTTTGCATGGTGGTGGAGCAGATCGCACCAGTATTTTAAGTAGATGGCGCCGATGCGTTATACATTGTTTGACAGCTACTCATTGTACTCTGCGCAGTTAATTTCATGTGACATTTATTATGCGCACGTTCTTTCAAACTAAAAACCAAAACGAAGCCATCTGGTGGCGAAACGAAGTTTGCCGGGTTTGTTAGTTGAGTTTGATAAAAAGGGCTAATAAAAGAATATAAGATAATTCAAAATCAACAACAACAATTTATTTACATCGTAATCTAAATGCATAATATTAATAAACAAGGTTATAAACACCACCGGTATATGGAGCAGTGTTTCTGTAACCTTCCATTAGAGGTGGCCCGTAAGTGTACGAATTAACATACTCCATGGAACCAGAAACCGCTGGACCAATAGGTGTACCAGGCGGTATAGCCCTGTCTGCTACAATTCCTATGCTTCCGTCTCCACAACCGTAAGAAACCGCTCCAGCTCCCGCTGTGGGGAATTCCCCCGACATCGTCACACTGCCCAAGAAAGGCAGCTGTCCAACTACAGTGACAAGTCCTTCGATGAAATTTTCCGATAGAACTGAAAGTCCTGCTGGTGGGGTTGAAGTTCCAGTAGCTAGCGGCATACCCCCTCCGTACATAAATGCTGGATTGACTGGAGCTGGTGCAAAGGGGCTGGGTCCTCCATAGGCATTCGGCCACGCAGCATATGATATATCGTAAGGATTTAGAGCGTAGTTGTCCACAGGTCCAATGATACAGCCTTCGAAAGGACTAGATCCCAACATATCGTAAGGATTTTCATAACCCCAACTAGATCCATATGGGTTGGGGAATCCACCGCCAATACATTGACCAAATGCAACCTATAAACAAAAATAATATTAATGGTATTTGGTGGAATTACTAGAACGTAGCAGTTTTTCTAATAATTTATTATTATACAGGCACAGTGTATCCTTAGTAAAAATTATGTTCTAGGTTGGTAGCGCAATGATAGCGCTTCTTGGTTTGCAGTTATTTATAAGCGACGAAAGCCGCTGAAAGGGTCACGGAGACATCGTCGCCGGAGGAACGCGTTCACTCATAACGAAAGTGACATCCCGTCGTGTAACTAGCTGGGCAGTAGACTTGAGGGAGTCTTGAGGGGATGGAATTAGTATCTAGCACGCCACCCGTGATATTGATTTGGAGGGGTAGGCTCTTTACACCATCCATCCCAGAGATGAAACCTAAACAGACTGTTCGCTACCCAGGCGTCTGGAAGAATCTGGATTCCCAGGCCCAGGTGAAGTGATTCAAAAAGAGCCCTGGGGGCCTTAGTCAGTAGAAGTTTAGCATACCGGAGTTGCTGCCCTCGCAGCGGCTTTGGTGGTCCTAAAAATGTTCATAAGCGACAGTACTTGCTTATAATCAGGTTGATTGTTCGCCTAAGTACCTTCCTTTCCATATAAAGACATACTGTTTCAGCTTAATAATATTAGAAGTAATTATATATGGTAGATGGATAGCATAGTGGCATGCAAGAGGCGCATCAGTTCGAGCCAATCGGTCGATTCACGACTGGTTGGCTGATGTGTTTGGATTCATGGCCGCTCAGAGTGGGAGCCCTGAGCGACTGGTTAGCGACCCTCGAGAAGTAGGCGGAGCATTGTGACGTGCTCTGCCTAAATACAACGAGCAGTGTCGGGGGCAGATATCTTCCTCCGAGTTTGTGCCCAGTGGGCGCGGCGCGACGGGGCCGTGGCGAATTGATTACAGGACCCGCAGTCCCCGCCAATGCGCAGAAGTAGTCATCTTGGGGTTTTTAGTCGGTACACGTCAGATACACCTCGGCTGCGCAACCCCTCTGTGCAGCTGAGACGGTCCTATGAGGATTTCCCCAAGGAAAAAAAAAAGTGGCATGCAACAGAGACCCAATAAGAGTAACAAACTGCTGATTTGGTAGTTGTTCTCACACCAAACATAACATTCCATTTAAAAAGCCACAGGTACTTGTTTCTATAATTAAATAAACACTTGTACAAAAGCCTGATTATAGCAAAAGAAATCCAATCACAAAAAAAGTTTATCCATTTACTCATAGGGTTGATATCTCGTCAAACGCAGGCCTTGAAAATCACTGGCTTTTTTGAAAACAGTCTATTTTTCAAAACAGCATAATTATATTAATTTCTTTTAGCTTTAATAGAGCAAAATAATAAATACCTGAGCAAACAGAGCCTGGATGCACAATAAAAAGCAAATCTGCGGCGCCATAATATTAAATTACTTTGATGTCTCTTCGTTAACTGATATCCAAACAAAACCGATATTGGCTTATATTTCTTACTATCTTGTTCATTTCTGCAATAAATTACAATCAATGCTACCTACTGAATTACATTTAGTAACCGATAAGTCTTGTTACATGATAGATAAATATGAAATTGGATCGTTACTTAATAAAACTATGTATAAAAAGGTCAAAAGTTAATCGATAGCCATTCTAAGTATATTTCTTGAATTATCAAAATGTCTTCTTTTGTACTTTTAGTTTGCATCCAAGCTTGCTTAATTCAGGTAACTAACTAATATCCAATATGTAATTTACAATTTACCGAAAAACTATGATACAAGGATTGTTTTTATATTTGTGTAAAATACTATAAATTCAACCTCTCAATTCTATAATTTTAATTTAAATGAGATTCAATTATTTCAGACTAAATTTTGAAGTATTTGTTATTTATTTCAGAACAAAATATAACCTTAAATATAGATCCAAGGACGAAGATCTATTTAAATTTAATCATCAGATTTCTTATATTGAATATGGTTCACACAAAACATACAGCATTTAAATGTTTAAATTGCAAAAAGTGGATAATATGAAAGAGAATTAGAAATAAGCTGGAGATAATGTGTAATTAATCAATTAATAAATTATTGCAAGACGCGGCTTTCATATACTAGTTTCAATCATAATTTGAGTTAAATTGAACGTTCACAATTGGCCCTTTAAAACCCTAAACCAAGGCTATGCATTAACTTAGAGTTGTGAAGAAGATAAATTAATTAAAGAATATGACCGGTGGTCATGGTTGTGGTGGTAGAATGATACGGATTTTGGCGTTTTATTGTTTATTTGCACTTTAACACCGAACTGCGACGGACACGCACGTACTCTAGCCTTGGATCTCGGTAGTCGACTGAATTAGCAAGGATCCCGTGCACGCACGCATCCTCTTACCCCGTGCGTCCCGTAACACCCTAACGACGCTTAGGGCGCTTTAACACAAGCACGCATCGGGCGGCGTCTACATGCTATAAGAATCTATAAAACATTTTTGATTACAGAATATATTCAGCCAGTGTGTCGGATATGGAGGCGTTGGTATACCAGCAATGGGTGGACCTGGATACGCCCCGATTGGCTACAAAGCTGGCTGCGGTGGTGTTTATGGAGGATCTGGAGTCGGAAACATAGGCGTTGCTGGAGAACTACCCGTTTCTGGTACCACTGCAGTTGCTGGACAAGTGCCGATCATGGGAGCTGTTGAATTTGGCGGCACTGCCCCAGCGGTCGGTGCTGTAACTATTACAGGAAGTTGTGGATGTGGCTGTAATGTTCCATATTTATTCTAAGTATCTAAAAGACTGTGATTTAAATAAATTATTGTACACCTAAATAAAATTTATTTCAATACAAATATAATTCCTGATATCTATGAAAAAGCAAAGCAAAAAACATTATGAGGACTTCAAAACAGTGTAATTGTAGGATTACAAGGCTATTCAAAAAGCTAACAATTTTATAAATAAATCAACGAAGAATATGAGCCTGTTGTTGAGCTGTCAAATTCTTCTATATGATCTAATGTACATCTCATCTCATACATTTGATATTTCTAATATTTCTTTGGAATATTTTCAATATATTCTTTAGATACGAACATTTTCCTGATTTTAGAATGTGCTCTAATGGTTTTGAAGCATTCCTAAAACTGGCTACACTACACTACAATATGAGGAATGAAATTTCAAGATTAAATACCAAAAGAGAATTAATATTGCTAAAAGTTTATTTTCATATCAATGTCGAAAGCCTTGTTCTAATTTAGTAACCGTAGATACCGCCGCATCCGCAGCCACAGCCAGTGCAGTGACCAGCGATGGAGACAGCACCACCAGCGATAGCGTCACCACCAAAGCCAACAGCGCCGATGATGGGGACCTGTCCGGCGACGGCGGTGGTACCAGCAACGGGGAGCTCTCCAGCCACAGCAACGTTACCGATACCTACACCACCGTAGGATCCGTGAGCGGGACCGGCCCAGCCAGCTTCGTAGCCGAGACCGAGACCGTCGTAGCCGAGACCCAGGCCGTCGTAGCCGAGAGCGCCGTAGCCGAGTTTGCCATAGCCTAGCTTGCCGTAGCCGAGACTGCCGCAGCCGCAGTTGCCAAATACATTCTAAAAAATAAACCGATAATACACTATATTATAATTTATGTATTCATGTGATCTTAGGTATTCATTTTCATAGAAGTGCATGAAAAAGAAAAATGTTTAGTACAAAAATTATTTGTCAGCCAATATAGAATAATCTACTGTACAGAAAAAGCATAAGTCACAGTTTCTTACCTGGACCAGACAGGCCTGGATGCACAAGAGAAGGACGGTGAAGGTAGACATTGTATTCAATGTAATGTGAAACACAGAATGACTTTTCAAACAGTACGTTAGATTTTTATATTCTGAGTAGAGCATTCCATCACGTATCTTACGTAATAGGTAGGGATCTTTAAATTTACAAAGTTAAAACTTGATTAAGTATTGACCCATAGACCCAGTTATATTTTGTAATGGCGTTGATAATGCCATACATTAATTACTAAATTTATAAAATGATGCCCTTGTGCAACAATATGATAATATAAAATTAATTTCATATAAAAGTAGGTTAACAAATTTAAATATTATTCTTGGGTTCACTCTCGTAGAAGTACTACAATGGCAGCTAAAGCTCTTCTTGTCCTGGCTTCGGCCCTCTTCGTTCAGGTATTTACATATCTGGTTATTTGTAGAGCGTCTCATTTTAAGGAAATATTTATTTGAGTAATGAACTAAATTCTTGTGTCGTGTATCCAATTCAAATCGCCTTTTTTTGGAAAGTGAAACGTAAAAATATTTTTTTATAATTTGTAATCTTTCCTACACAGTCTGCTCTGAGCCAGTGTCTCGGTCGCATCCGCGGCGGCTGCGGCTGCGGGCACGACGGTCTCGCCTACGACGGTCTGGGCTACGCTGGCGTCGGCCGTGTCGGCTGCGGCGCCATCGCCCCCGCTGCTGAGCTCGCTGCCTCCCACGGCGGCGGTCTCGGCGTCGCCAGCGCCTCTGCCATCCCCCCTGTCGGTCTCGCTGTCGCCTCTGACAACGTGTACGAGGGTTGCGTAGGCGTCGCTGGTAACTTGCCGTTCCTGGGTACCGCTGCTGTTGAGGGAGTTTTTCCCACCGCCGGAGCTGGTGCTATCAACTACGGATGCGGAGACGGTATTGTCGCTATCACCGCTGAGGGTCCCATTGGAGATGCTTTCGGCTATGGCGCTGGTCTCGGCTACGGCGCTGGTCTCGGCTACGGCGCTGGTCTCGGCTACGGCGCCGGTATCGGCTACAAAGGCTACGGTGGATGCGGATGCGGTTGTGGCGCCTTTTAAGAAATATGACTAGTTATTTCTACTGATTTTCTTCAAATATAATGAATGCAATTTATTGAAATGTTTGATTTATTGTTTCTTTAAGTAGGAATAATGATAAAAGTACCTGAAAATAAAAGGTGAGATTTTGAGGTCGTAAAACGATGGGTCGAACTTGGCTTGGCTGCAGTACATAAGTTAAAATATGGTTATAGTGGTTCACTTTTCACGTTTCTGGATCAACTTGTGTACGTCTATTTGTACATTGAAAAACCTTCAGCCATCTGCAAACTGTCAATTAATTCTCATGTTTTTATATGCGTGCGATTATATGGGTGAGATGCGCTCACTTTGTCGAGCTAGTATGAAAAAGTACCTATTAAACGTTTATTTTGGGATAATATTTACTCACTATAGTTCATAAGCAACCTTTTGTTATATTTTTGTTCTTGTTGTTGCTCTAGTTTTAGGTATATATTTTTATTACAGTATCACTATTACCTTTGTAGTCGATTTATTTGTTATATGTAAAAACTTATTTAGTACTAGCTGTCCCGGCAGACCTTGTTCTGCCCTATTTCTCTAAAACAAAGTCCCCTTTGTTTTTTTTTATGTTAATTGTTAATTTTAATTTAAATTGTTTGAAGGAACCTGGCCTTAATGCTATATGTATAAAAATTGACAAACACTGACATTAATATTTATACGTCACTCGATTGTTTTGCCTACCCGGAACCCGTCCACTAACATTTAAACTTTATGGTATGGTATTAAAGTTCAAAATCACTTATAACGAATTTTTTGTATGAGAATATAGAAAAGTGTTGTTTTTAGACTTTTTTAGACAATTTATTTAATTTTTCTCTCCGTAATAACCTTCCCCAGACTTCAACAAACACAACAAAAAAGAAATCAGCCAAATCGGTTCAGCCGTTCTCGAGTTTCGCGCTTATCAAGACATTTAGCGATTCATTTTTATATATAAGAAGAAGATTATTTAATAACAAATAATACTAGACAATAATATCGTCAGGCTATATCCCTTACGGAGTAAGCAGATAAACATTAGTGGCTGTATCCACTTTTACGCTAATATTTCCTGCCCAATATAACCAGTAGCGCAGCTGATCGCCGTTCCCATGACATTTCTATTAGACAACGTACGGGTTTCCTTACGATGTTTTCTTTTACCGGTGGGCATATGGTACCTAAATCCGTATGTGATCTAGAATAACCCAGAGGTACGTCCTGGTATTCGAGCCGACGGCAATTCACGTTGCAGCGTATGGATACCGACCCATTATCCGCTAGGCCACCACAATCACACACACACACTACAATCATAGATGGGCAAAATGTAATCAGATTAATAAAAATGATTAACGATTACATTTTACGTTTTTTATCATTAATATGACTGCATTTTGCTCATTTATGTTTCAAACACTACAAAATTCCAGATTGTATACACATTTATCATTTCTTAATGTTTTAAATGGATTTAATCATGATTACAGAGCAAGATAATTAAAATTACGACTACATTTTGTAATCGTTCATCATTAATCGGATTACGTTTTACCCATCTCTGACCACAACCCATAGCCATTTATTTAATTTTAAGTAGGTGTATTGTTTCAAGTAATATGTTTTTCTTTTTTATTGTATTTATTGTTCTATTTTTTATTAATTATCTTGATAAGATGTAACCCACCGGTGCCCTTCACGAAAACCAGCACAGCTGCCCTCTTCTGTGGTTTTAATCTGACGGATCTCATTTCGCAATGTTCATATCTTTTGTACTTGATTCTTTTCTATATGTTGTGTGTCAGTATACTTTTAATGTTTCTGTATTTTTAATTTGAGGCGTATAAGTGTATTTTTTTTTCATTTCACCAGTAAGTGTAAATATTCGGGGAAAGGTTGACACACAATAAACATTTCCCCAAATATCAGAATTAGGGTATTCGGCTTTCCCTACGATATACTTAAAAAATATTTTTATATAAATCCCGAAACAAACATATAAACATATTTTGAAATCGTCTTATTTTTTAAATTTGCTCTACTAAACCTGGAAATATTAAGAGGCTGGTATTACTTTATTATTGCTTTACTTTGTGCCTAATATACTTTTCCTTCTTTCATTAATAAACTCCAACCACGAACGCAAGAGAATAGATTTGTATATCAAAGAGCGAATGAAACAATAAACAGATGCATCTTAGTTAAATCTTGACTAATTTTTTTTTAAATATATTTTATAAACCATAATAATAATCAGATTTTTTTTGTAAGTAGAACAGTCAAATATATACATGATTTAATAGCATATATATAAATATTTGTTTCTAAAACAGATATTGGTAAACACTTCCCCTCTATTAAAAAATTTTTCTAGTCATAATTGCATTTGTAAATCTTTTTATATTTTTCAATTTTCTATACCCTCAGCCAAATAAGATTTTGCGGAGCGTGGATAAAAATGTAATAATATTTTTCGGTTTGGTATTTTTTTTATTACAATTTATTTTCGTTATATCTTACTGATTTATTTTAATATTATTAGTTTAGCTTGCAGTGTTCACAATTTAAGTAAATACCTTTTGTATCATTGTTTTATATTTCATGTTTTGCCTCTATAGAAGTACCTAATGGTGGTATTTGTGTTTTACTAAAAAAAATTGTATGTTTTTATTAACTATCCGTTAGATTGTACAAAAAGTTTAATCAAACTGAACAAAAAAACATAGTTTGTCGTCTTTGAAAAGTGCTTATCTTCATTAAGAGGATTTATTCTTGCACAATCGATGAAAGTCTTTTTTTAATGAGTAGCTCTTTCCGAAAGCAAAAGCTAGTGCGGTGAGCAGTGTATTTTATTCTCAGCAAGTCCCTTTAACTCCATATATCAAAAACGTTGAAATTTTTATGATACCTGAAATTATGTTTCAAATTATTTAAATTTTGAACAAAAAGGCGACAAGGAAAAATACATATTAATTCATTAACCACTTTATTGTCAGCAAAATAGCATTATCTTAGTAACCATAGTAGGGGCCACTGCAACCGCAACCGCATCCGGTGCAGTGTCCAGCAATGGAGACAGCACCAGCAGCGCCACCGGTGCCGCAGAACTCAACAGCGCCGATGATGGGGACCTGTCCAGCGACGGCGGTGGTACCGGCGACTGGGAGCTCTCCGGCTACAGCGACGTTACCGATACCGGCGCCGCCGTAGGAGCCGCAAGCGGGACCAGCCCAGCCAGCTTCGTAGCCGAGACCGAGACTGTCGTAGCCGAGACCGAGACCGTCATAGCCGAGAGCGCCGTAGCCGAGTTTACCGTAGCCTAACTTACCGTAGCCGAGCCCGCCGCAGCCGCAGCCGCAGTTGGCGAATACATTCTGAAAATAACATACATTAGATAAATTACTATTATGACCGGTGTTCGTAGGTGTGGTTGTAGAAAGACACGGATTTTGGCGTCTTACTGTATATTTGCACTTTAAGGCACACCGAACTAAGATGCGCACACACGTACTCTAGCCTTGCGTCCCGTCAGTCGATTACCGGGATGCTGCTTCCTTTTTTGTTCTTTCTAACTTGAATAGACACGACACACAACACTTCTAGCATCATTTTTTTTCAAGTTAATTTATTTTTAAGTCAGTTAATTCGCGCTAATTTTTTGTTATTAATGTTGTCGCCAAACAACTCAACTTTATATAGATTTTAATAGGTAGAAATAGTGATCCTGGCTCTCTTAGATACTTTTGCCAATCCAATTACCAATTAGTTTTAATCCTATAGATTTTATTCCATTATTGTAGGATAAGATTGAAGTAGAATTAGCCCGGGAAAGACATTCATAACTACACCGTGCAAAGAGAATGGACACATAGGGTAATCAACCAGCGATTTATGGGTTAGATGGCAACGCAAGGGCACCCCTGTAGTTATGGACTTCGACTGGACGATCAGCCAGGAAAATCCAGTTTCGAAAGCGACTACCTTGAAAAGAAGCACCGAAAGAAACTCAAGGCTACGTCAGAGTGGATCTCAGCCGGCCTTGGCTCTTCTCTCCACTAACATTCTTTTTATTGTATGAATCATTTTCCCTAACATTTTTTTCTGTATCTAAGCTAAGGATACAGCGATGTAAAAGACAATTAAAAGAGTAACGTGGTTTTTAATAAAATATCGTCTTACCTGGACCAGGCAAGCCTGGATGCAGAGGAACAAGAAAGCGAAAGTGGACATGCTGAACAAACTGAATTGAATCAATAATACTGATACAACAATCCTCTATGCTTTTATACTCTTGCGATGCATTGAACGGCATCAAAGCGCGTATTTTCATTGCCTAATTCTCTTATCGTTAATTGGTTAATAATTTCACGAATATAGGTAAGTGGGTCGTGGTGTAAGATTACAATATGTGCCATAACCTATATTTTGTAACGCGTTTCATAAGGGAATGTAACGGAACGTGGCTTTGGTATATAAAAGGATTTGGCATCGTGTATCATCATTCTCAGGTTGTTACTTGTGTTTATTGAAATGGCAGCTAAGGCACTCCTCATCTGCGCTTTTGCGCTCTTCGTTCAGGTAAAATTCTTTTTTTTTTTTAATTTTAATACTCATAATATTTTTTATATAAGACTTTATTAGACAATCGACTTAAAAAAAAACATAAAAAGGTATAGAATTGAATTTTAATTGTCATTCACAGTCTGCTCTGAGCCAGTGTCTCGGTCGCATCCGCGGCGGCTGCGGCTGCGGGTACGACGGTCTCGCCTACGACGGTCTGGGCTACGCCGGCGTCGGCCGTGTCGGCTGCGGCGCCATCGCCCCTGCTGCTGAGCTCGCTGCCTCCCACGGCGGCGGTCTCAGCGTTGCCAGTGCCTCTGCCATCCCCCCTGTCGGTCTCGCTGTTGTCTCCGATGACGTGTACGAGGGCTGCGTGGGCGTCGCCGGTAACTTGCCGTTCCTGGGTACCGCGGCTATGGAGGGAGTGTTCCCCACTGCTGGAGCTAGTGCCATCAACTATGGTTGTGGTGACGGTTTAGTCGCGATCACTGCTGAGGGTCCCATCAGAGACGGTCTTGCCTACGGTGCTGGTCTCGGCTACGGTGCTGGTCTCGGCTACGATGCTGGTCTCGGCTACGGTCCTGGTCTAGGCTACGGCGCCGGTATCGGCTACAAAGGCTATGGTAGTTGCGGATGCGGTTGTGGTGCTTTGTAAGAAATTTGAATTTTTAAAATGTTTTTCGAAATATAATGAATGAAAATTATTTCAGTTTTTGATTACACTTTAGTAAGTCACTGAATTTAACCTTCAATCTACAGAACCCTTATTCAGGCTTCCTCTCTGGGAAGGATGTGTGTAAAGATCCCACCTCTCGAAACCTTACTGACGAGCGCCGCGGGACACTGCGCACCGCCTCCCTCTCCTTCGGACAGCAGACTCCCTCGAGTCTACTGACCGGTATAAGTACATAGCCACATCCAAGGCATATTGCCATGAATTTATTCTGTACTAGCAAACCCGACGAACTTCATTTCGCCACTAGATGGCTTCGTTTTGGTTTTTAGTTAGCGTTTGAAAGAACGTGCGCATAATAAATGTCACATGAAATTAACTGAGCAGAGTACAATGAGTAGCTGTCAAACAATGTATAACGCATCGCCGCCATCTACCTAAAATACTAGTGCGATCTGCTCCACCACCATGCAAAACCATATTGGTTTGTAGTACATGCTATGTATCAGAGATGGCGCTGTATGTGAAAAATGATATTCCCTGTTTTCTTGCTTTTCTGTTGAAATTTTTCCTGAAATTTGCTATAAACCTCACGGAGCCCGAGACCTTTCCAACGAATGCAAAACCGTGGAAATCGGTTCGTGCGTTCTGGAGTTATAGCGTCAGGAAGGAAAACCGGACTTATTTTTATATAATAGAAGATTATACAAGAAACAAATTTCATTTACACTATGAAGGGTATTGATATTATAACACTTTTTTGGGTTATTTTTTAAATGAATACACAAAACAGACAGGCCATACCGTAAGTCTTGGGTAAAGGTTGAAAGGCAGTGGCGTGCATAGGGTATTTAGACAGGGTAGGCAGATTCACATAATGAATTTGAATACTATATAATGATAATAAATATTATATTACTTTCATGTGGAAAATAGATGGCATGAACATAGAATAGATATGAATATAATGGTATCCTTTTTTATTTAAAGTAAAGGAATTTATTCCAGACTTATTTATCGTAAGGGTATACAATGCTTTCAGGCATTTATGGAATGAACGCCACTGCTAAAAGGATGGTAAAGGTCAACCAGCACTGCAATATAAAAATCAGTTTCTAATTTATTTTGCAAATATTCTAAAAAATCTAGTAATTCTTGAAATATCTGAAATTCGTTTTTATTTATAATTATTTTTTTTAAGTTTCTTCGGAATTTATTTGTTCAATATTATTTTTAACATTAGTTTTTCTGGATCAGTAAAATAAGCAAAGTGGATACAACCACTAATGCATCTCTGCCCGCTCTGTAAAGGACATAGCGTGAGGATATATTAGGTCCTTACATATGAAATTGGCGTTTTGTATGGGAGGAACAAAAAGTCGAATATTTTTTAATATAATATATTTAATTAATCAAAGTATGAACCATTATTTTCTATGCACTTTTGCCATCTCATAGGTAGTTCATTGATCCCTTTACTAAAAAAACCAGTCGGACGGGAATCAATAAAATCTTTGAAGGCGATTTGGACTGCCCCATCGGAGTTGAATTTTTTCCCTTGCAAGAAGTTATCCAAATTTCGAAAAAAATGGTAATCTGTTGGAGCAAGGTCCGGGGAGTACGGAGGATGTCTTAGACTTTCCAATTGAAGCTCTTCTAATTTAGTAGCCGTCTGTTGCGCAGTGTGTGGTCTAGCGTTGTCGTGAAGCAGCAGTGGCGTGGAGCGATTGACCAGCCTAGGTTGTTTAGCCGCTAGCTTTTCCATCATGGTTTGCAATTGCTGATAATAGACATCAGCCGTAATAATCTGGCCAGATTTGAGAAAACTGTAATGAACAATACCGGCACTAGTCCACCAAACGCTTACAAGTAACTTTTTTGGGGTTAATTTTCGCTTGGGGCAGGATTTGGCTGGCTGGCCAGGATCCAACCATTGCGCTGAGCGCTTCCGATTATCGTAAAGAACCCATTTTTCATCACAGGTAATGATTTGGTTTAAAATACCTTCATTATTGTGCCGGTTTAGTAATGTAACGCAGCAGTCGACGCGCGTTTGCCGGTTTGCTTCAGTCAATTCGTGAGGTACCCACCTTTCAAGCTTTTTAATCTTCCCAATTTGCTTCAAGTGAATTAAAACAGTTTTATCACTAACATCGCAGCCTGCAGCTAACTCGGACGTGGTTTGCGATGGATCCGCTTCCACAATAGCCTTCAACTCTTCATTATCAACTTGAGTCTCAGGCCGTCCATGGGGCTTGTTCTGCAGGTCGAAATTTCCAGAACGAAAACGTTGGAACCAAAAACGAACTGTGTTTTCTTTTGCAACACGACCGCCATACACATCATTCACCCTTCGAGTTGTTTCCGCAGCACTAGTGCCACGGCGGAACTCGTACTCGTAAATAATGCGATATTTTAAGTTTTCCATTTTGTAAAATGAGTGACGCAAACAGAAAAAAACAGAAGAAAAAAACAAATGAATGACGATCATCGAAGCACAAATACATGAGTCTATAGCTGTACAAATTTGAATTTGGAATTCCTTACCAAAGAGGAGAAATTTGTGATTAAAGTGGCCAGTACGAAAAACGCCAATTTCATATGTAAGGACCTAATATTATTAATAGTAAAATAACATACAATTTAATATTCTTATTAAAAATTGTTAATGATCAAACGAAAATATCTATCTGTCGTCACGCTGAATATCAATGGTCTGCATCCCATATAAAGCAGCAGCGTTCATCTCATACAAGCATAAAAGCAATGCTTTCTTTACGCTCTACGAGCGTCAACTTCTAACATTATGAATTAATCTACTCTCTTACTGACTTACTTATTAAACTACTGATAAATTGTTCACAAACATCGATTAACAATCCGCCGTTACAAACATTCGAGTTGGGCAGCTCTAGCTCGCGTCGCGTCCCTTCGTGAGGCGACTACCACATTGTCAGACCGTACAGCAAGATAACCTAATCGTTTTTAATTTGTGCACGAAGTAATCATTGAAATCCAAAATATATATTAATTATAATTTATAATACGTTAAAGGACAATTTCATTCATTAAATTCCACCAGTAACCACAAAATAGTTCACATAAATACATGTATCTAGTAAATTTAAATATGTTGATTTAAACAGAAAATTATGTTTTTATTGTTATTATTAAAACCGATTCAAAATATTTATTTCCTAGTAAAATATCAGATGTTAACTTTGTTAACGCGCACGCCGCGTCCCGCTACCCCCGCAACATACCTCAGCAGCCATCGTGCGTCAGCGGCTCACAATTCAATATACAATTTTGACACCAGACGTTTTGTAAACTAACACAAAATATTGTTAATCCTGTATTAATCGAGTAAAACAATAATTCACAAGACGGTTTTTTCATTTAAAAACTAGCAAATGTTCCGCGAGAAAAAACTTATCAAATTGGATTTTGTACACCCACGTCCAACTTTTTTTATTAGTTTATATTTAAATAGTAGCTCAAGTGTACAAATAACACATTATTAAGAACTTTTGGTGACGCTTGGTTGATGTGTGTAATTCGCAAATTGTACAGATTTCCCTTTACTGGGTTATGAGCGGGGAGATTGAATTGAAACCACTAGATACAGATGACCACTGGTTTAATTACTTCACATATATAGCACGTTAAACCAATACTTGATATCTCTTTTGATTCTCTGTCATTTCGTCACATGGCACCTTTGCCTTATATGCAGCTGCTGTGAACGAAACTATAACGCGATGCAATTTTACACAACGCCATCTACCGAACCGACATGCATCACGCCATAGTCTGCTCACAGCAGCTGACTAATGTTCTTTTACTCGAACACAAATATTATTACAATATTATTAACACTGCTTCAGGTATATAGGCATAATTTTGCACTTTTAATTAATTTTGTTTATAAATACATACAGTTAATAATATTTGACTAAATGGACCAAAATAAATGTTTTATTTTATAAACTTCACAGAGAAAATCAACATTAGGATTTTTGAAATAAAGTCTTGTGTACATCTATCAGTTACAATTATCTATAATTAGAACGAAACAAAATTATAATAAAGCAGAACTATTTAAAGCGATTAAGGTTTTTTTTTCTAAGTAATACTTCATTAGTACTTTTACTTTCAATTTACGTTTTTCTGCAAAATTAAAATAAATACTGTAAAGTACATCACCCTTTGTGATTTCGATCCCGTCAATCATAAAGACCACCTCACTAGCGCTCTATGGATCAGGTGTTTGCACTCCAATGTAAAGAAAAATAATAATTTTTGCATATGTGCAAGCATAAAAGTGAAAAAACATTGACTAATTCATTAATTAGTTTATTGTAAGCAAATTCTCGTCATTCTAATAACCGTAGTATGAACCGCCGCAACCGCAGCCGCAACCGCATCCAGTGCAGTGTCCAGCAATGGAGACAGCACCAGCAGCGCCAGCAGTGCCGCCAAACTCAACAGCGCCGATGATGGGGACCTGTCCAGCGACGACGGTGGTACCGGCGACGGGGAGCTCTCCAGCCACAGCAACGTTACCGATACCAGCGCCGCCGTAGGATCCGCAAGCGGGACCGGCCCAGCCAGCTTCGTATCCCAGACCGAGACCGTCGTAGCCGAGACCGAGGCCGTCATAGCCGAGAGCGCCGTAGCCGAGTTTACCGTAGCCTAGCTTACCATAGCCAAGACCGCCGCAGCCGCAGTTGCCGAATACATTCTGGAAAATAAATCAATAAGGTACTATTTTATGTGAATTATAAAGTAATAATACAGTATTAAAAGAAACGTATGAAATCGAATATTCGTCAAAAAATGGGCGACAGTCTTTATAGGCCACGTTTACAAGTTATACTGAAATAATATTTGCTAGCAGTGGATTTACCCAGAGCTTCTTACCTGGACCAGACAGGCCTGGATGCACAAGAGAAGGACGGTGAAGGTAGACATGGTATTCAATGTAATGTGAAACACAGAACGACTTTGTATCAGGATGTTTGGTATTTATATTATAAATAAGACATTCCATCACGTATGTTACGTAACCAAAAGTGCTTTTCGAATTTACCGTGTTAAATTAGATTAAATGTTGACCCGTATACTTCGTTATATTTTGTAATGAAAGTGATAACTTCATATATTACATTTGTAAAATGTTTACATTGTGTAACTAAATGCGATAATTTGGAATGTGGCTGTTATAAAACTAGGTCAAGACAGTAAAAGATCATTCTTGGGTTCACTCTCGTAGAAGTACCACAATGGCAGCTAAAGCTCTTCTTATCCTGGCTTCGGCCCTCTTCGTTCAGGTATTTATTACTCCTACCGTATCTTATTTTAAAGAAATAATTATTTGCGATTTTTAAATAATAATCAAAATTCATACAAGAGGTATTTCCAAATCAAATCAATTTTTCAGAAATTGAAACATAAAAATATTTTTTAATTATTCGTAATTTTTCCTACACAGTCTGCTCTGAGCCAGTGTCTCGGTCGCATCCGCGGCGGCTGCGGCTGCGGTTACGACGGTCTCGCCTACGACGGTCTGGGCTACGCCGGCGTCGGCCGTGTCGGCTGCGGCGCCATCGCCCCCGCTGCTGAGCTCGCTGCCTCCCACGGCGGCGGTCTCGGCGTCGCCAGCGCCTCTGCCATCCCCCCTGTCGGTCTCGCTGTCGCCTCTGACAACGTGTACGAGGGCTGTGTAGGCGTCGCTGGTAACTTGCCGTTCCTGGGTACCGCTGCTGTTGAGGGAGTTTTCCCCACCGCCGGAGCTGGTGCTATCAACTACGGATGCGGAGACGGTATTGTTGCTATCACCGCTGAGGGTCCCATTGGAGATGCTTTCGGCTACGGCGCTGGTCTCGGCTACGGTGCTGGTCTCGGCTACGGTCCTGGCCTAGGCTACGGCGCCGGTATCGGCTACAAAGGCTACGGTGGATGCGGATGCGGTTGTGGCGTCTTTTAAGAAACATGACTAGTTATTTCTACTGATTTACTCTAAATATAACGAATGCAATTTATGTGAAGGATTGATTTCATTTTACTTATTTTATTACTTTACCGTGAATGCTTGTTTGCATTTATAAAACAATTATGAAAACAATAGTAAGTTTTAAACGATTAGAGACAAGTTTTTCTTAAAAATCATTAGTTAGATGCCTAAGACACATTTAAAAAGTCTATTATAAAAATATCAGATATGTTCAGAGCAAAAGCTCCTTTACATTAAACAGTAAACAATCAGCTTTAGAATTGTAACTATAATTTTCGGTTTTGTTCTTAAGGTTCACGTATTATATACTAATTCAAAGCGTCATTTTACTTGATTAAGAAGCTTTAGGACAGACAGAAGGGCAAACTACCGAACCCACAAGTTTCCTCAGTAGCCCCGCTTAGCTCAGTCAAATATACCATCAATACAGCTTTTACAGTTAATATTTTATACACATGATATAGTGTTGCAAATCTAGACACTCGTTAGGAACCAATGTACTGCACTTATTCCTTAAATTAGCAGATATTTATTAATGTCAAAATAATATTCATACCACAGATCACTTAACCCTTACGACATAAGGATGTTTAAATAAAAAATTAACGTGCCTTCAAAAACTAAGAAATTACCTAAACATTCATAGAAAAATATTAAGTATGCGCTAAAAAATTCTGATATATCTCCGCAGATATAAGATCAATAAAAGGTTTAAAAAACTATATTAAACCTTAGCTGTGACCGCGATTTCATTTACGTCGAAGTAAATTTTTTTATGATAATATTTATTTCAAGCTTAAATCTTTGTATAAATGCCATCGATTTTTTCATATATAAATTACAACACCCAACATATTTTTTTATTTAAATCGATTGAAATAAAATTAACACTAAACGTTTAATTAATCTTTCCACAATACAATATTGAAAACCGCACGTAAATCGATTAAGCTGCTTTTGAGATCAGCGAGCACAAACGCGTACAGATATATGTACAGATATATTGATGATTGCTATAAATTTTACTAACCTACATCGCAAAAACGAAATTTTTCTGTAAAATTTTCGATCTAGATGACATTTTGTAGGCGGCTAAGAAACGTGTTTATTATATGTAATTTTTTTTCTTTATTCTACTTAGTAACCATACCATGCCTAATGGAAATCATAGTGCAATTAAAAAAATCTAATCTAAATCTAAACGACTATCAATAGTAAAGAAAAACCCATCGACAGCCGGCCTGCACAAACACAAATATCTCTTCATCAGTGACGTGCATAGGATATTTGGACAGGGTAGGCACAATTCGCGTAATTTATTTGAATATTATATTATGATAGTAAATATTATATTGCTTTCATAGGAAAGATAGATGGATTGAGTATAGAATAGATATTTATAAATGGTTCCTTTTTTGTTTAACTTTAAGCATTGTATTCCCGACTTATTTATCGTTAGGGCATGCAATGCTTTCATGCATCTATGAAATGAATGCTACTGCTCTTCATGCTTCGTTTAATGGACCTCATATCATAAAACGGTGGGAATACGGTCGCCGGAAACCATTCCACAGCCCAACGACTAAACCTAAGTTCTAACCTAAATACTAACTGTACCTCTGCTCACTTCGTGAAGGATGTAGCGTGACGATATTACATTATTATTCTTGATAATCAAAAAACTTTTGTACACGTTAATGACAGCTTTTTATACATTTAAAAAACCTTTCAAATTATCGGTGACAATATTTTATGGACGAGAATTTCGAAAAGCTTACACTGTATTGTAGGACTTTGAGTACAGAAAGTTAAACCTTATGGACATACAACCCAACGCAGCGCTGAGATTTCTCTAAAAGTATTTACTTCCTTTCATTCGTAGATCAATTTTGAGGTGGTAGGATAATTTTTTTTTTTTTTTTTTACACTGGCTCGACATAGTGACTACAGAGTGCCTGATGGTAAGTACAGTGTAGTCCAAAAACGAAAGCGACTATCAAAGGATGAAAATCTATTGATAGTCAACATCGTCATGTCGGCCCACATATACCACGACTGAAGGTCTCTAGGTATATGAGCTACTGGATATACACAAGCTGATCCCGAAACGCGACAAGCCGAAACTGGTCACTGTGACGGGCTTAACACCCATGTACTGTGGTCGCGATCCAGACGGGCACCGACGCCCTACCACCTCGCTGCTGCTCGTTTAGCACCACCCAGAAGTCACGAGTAGGGAAACTAGGGTAAAGCCTACGGACGCGAGCAGCTTCGACTCCCAAAATTGCCAATTGCCTGAATTGGGTTGTGATCACAGTACACAAGTGTAAAGACCGTCATTGTGACTCTCTTCAGGATCAGCTTGTGTACATCCAGTTGTGCATAAATCTAGAGGACCTTCCGTTGTAGTATATATCATGTATTGAATTATAAATAGCTTTACGTTGCATTAAATTATTAAAATTTCTATTAGCCTTACTCTGTGTGATATATATACACTACAGGCCCTTTAATGAGATCTGGTACCATGTAGGCTATCGGCCCCGAGAACAGTCATTCTTTAATTTGCCTTTATGATTAATCGTGCTGAACGAACTTTCGATGCGGACGATTATGTCAGAGATCTTAAAGACTTGCACTTGCACTATCTATGAGTGTCCTCCTTTGATGTGAAACGTCTTCAGAACATAAAAGTTAGTACGATGAAAGTAAATATTATTTCAGTAAGCACCTTCTGCTTCATAACACAAGGGCGTTCATCATTTTAGGAAATTTGGGATAATTTTCCATGTTTCAAATTATTTTGATTTCAACCAAAAGGCTTCAAAGAAAGAAATCATTATAAATTCAGAAATCACTTTATTGTCGCCAAAATATAATTTTCTTAGTAACCGTAGTAGGAACCACCGCAACCGCAACCGCATCCGGTGCAGTGTCCAGCAATGGAGACAGCACCAGCGGCGCCACCGGTGCCGCAGAACTCAACAGCACCGATGATGGGAACCTGTCCAGCGACGGCGGTGGTACCGGCGACGGGGAGCTCTCCGGCCACAGCAACATTACCGATACCGGCACCGCCGTAGGAGCCGCAAGCGGGACCGGCCCAGCCAGCTTCGTAGCCGAGACCGAGACCGTCGTAGCCGAGAGCACCGTAGGCGAGTTTGCCATAGCCTAGCTTACCATAGCCGAGACCGCCGCAGCCACAGCCGCAGTTGCCGAATACATTCTGAAAATTAAATTAATAATATTTATTACCAATATTGATGAGGTGAAAAATAATGGATTCATAAAGAAATGTATATGAAAATAAATCACAGTACAAAAATAGCCCAAAATCTATATAAGTCAAGTTTACAAGAAATATTAAAATAATCAAAAATGAATGCAGTGGAGATGCGATATCTTCGTTCTGTATGAGGAGTACCGCTTGCAGATCGCGTTAGGAACGAGAAGAAACGTAGAATGGTTGGTTTGAAAGTTAGTGTAATCGACAGCAAGCACAAAAGCCTGCTTCTATGGTTCAGACACGTGGAAAAGATTCCAAAAAAGACAATATGAAATGCAAGTGGATGTAAGAGTCGAAGCCAAACGAGATTTACCTACACAGACCAAATAAAAACAATTCTGATGGAGAGTAATGCCAAAATTACGCGAAACTGACGAGAGAGTATGAAGGAACTAATGAAAGGTAAGGAAGCGAAAGAGGTTTGCAAGAATAGAGAGAAAAGGCGTTCCATTATCTCTGCCTACTCCAACAGGGATTCGGCATGATGATTTATAGAAATATATGTAGCTACAGTTTCTTACCTGGACCAGACAGGCCTGGATGCACAAGAGAAGGACGGTGAAGGTAGACATGGTATTCAATGTAATGTGAAACACAGAATGATTTTTCAATTGCTGCACTCATTATTTATATTCTAAGCGGAACACTTCATGAAAAGGTTACCTAATAGGGAGGCTTTTCGAATTTACTGTGTTAAATTACGTGTTGACCCATATACTTAATTACATTTTGTAATGAAAGTGATATCTCAATACATTGCAACAGTTGAAAAATTTGTACATTGTGTAAGATAATGTGATAATTTGGAACGTGATTGATATAAAAGTATGTTTAGAGTGTAAAATATCATTCTGGGGTTCACTCTCGTAGAAGTATTACAATGGCAGCTAAAGCTCTTCTTGTCCTGGCTTCGGCCCTCTTCGTTCAGGTATTTACATGCTTTTTATTTTCTTCGGCATCTGAATTTTAAACATAAATATTTGTCATCAATAAATAAGAAATTCAAATAGGTGTTTCCTTCGAATTGTGCGAAGGCTTTCATAATAGTCGTTAGAAATATTTTTTATTTTGTGTTACACAGTCTGCTCTGAGCCAGTGTCTCGGTCGCATCCGCGGCGGCTGCGGCTGCGGGTACGACGGTCTCGCCTACGACGGTCTGGGCTACGCCGGCGTCGGCCGTGTCGGCTACGGCGCCATCGCCCCCGCTGCTGAGCTCGCTGCCTCCCACGGCGGCGGTCTCGGCGTCGCCAGCGCCTCTGCCATCCCCCCTGTCGGTCTCGCTGTCGCCTCTGACAACGCGTATGAGGGTTGCGTAGGCGTTGTTGGTAACTTGCCGTTCCTGGGTACCGCTGCTGTTGAGGGAGTGTTCCCCACTGCCGGAGCTGGTGCCATCAACTACGGATGCGGAGACGGTATTGTCGCTATCACCGCTGAGGGTCCTATCGGAGATGCCTTCGGCTACGGCGCTGGTCTCGGCTACGGCGATGGTCTCGGCTACGGCGCTGGTGTCGGCTACGGCCCTGGTCTTTGTTACGGAGCCGGTATCGGCTACAAAGGTTACAAACACGGCGGCTGCGGTTGCGGTATTCTGTAAAATGTTTAACATATGATTGGAAAATTTAATTCAAAAATAAATATAATGCAAATATATTTATAGTATTTTTTAAATTATATTAGCGGTACAAAAAGAAATAACTTCTTAGGAACTTGAAACGTATGTCATAGAATATTTTTAACTCACAAGAAATCGTCTTTTTTTTGTAACCCAGGGGAAATCTCTTCTGACCTCAGGGAGCAGTGAGGGCCACCCCCAGGTGTGTCCGATTTGCATCAACTAAAACCCCCGGGTGTTCCACCTTCCATCTAACAGAATCGCGGGTGCGACTAGGGCCTCATCCTCGATACCCGGCAAGGCGTGCGGCCTCTGGATAGACCTTAACTCGTTTGGGAAGGGGTGGTGTAAAAACCACCGCTCTCTCGCCTCTGCGCTCTTGAGCGGCACGCGGGAACACATCGCGTACCGCTCGCATCCTTGTCGGAGAACACGCTCCCTCTAGTGTGCCGCCCAGTGCTATCGTTAAAGGCGGACGTTTCTTAAAAACGCTACATTACGACGTCCCATTCATGCAGGACGGCGGGCGGGCTGGGATGACGCTGCTGAAGCAAGCGCCTCCCGAACCCGCTCCGCCGCCTTCTTCTGTACAAACAATTGCTCACTAAAATTGAGCACTGTTCTCCATACAATATTTTACAATAATCGACAGGTAGTCATATTCTTGATATAGAGTAAAATCCTTGAGTAAAATTGAACCGCAGCAATACATTTTAAGTATTTGCGTTTTGTGCTTATTATGTATATTATAATTTTGATACGATATATCGAGTTATAAAATTTTTCAACTATTATTATGATGGTATATTAAAATACAAATATGCTATGTTGATCATTACAGATGAGATGTAATTATACGCGACCCTTAAAGCGAGTACCATAACGAAATCAATTCTGTAATACCCAAAAGACACACACTTGTTATATAACGATTTTCATCACACTTACGAGGAAAAATGCCATACTATAAGTATTATGTTACTAGCTTTTAATCATTGAAAAAATATTCAAAGTGCAATTGTCACAGTTTGGTGACAGCTCCCGTCTTGTGCCTCAATTATTATTTCCGACAAAGTCAAATCTACTGCACTACTTGAAATAAACATATTCGATAATATTCACAGCCAAAACTTACACAAACGCATATCACAACAACACAGATTTGCTTTAACAAAACATAACCTTTTAATAAACTATAATATTACTATAGAATTAAAAAAATAAGTGGAAATATAATCTATGTAGCATAAAACTCGAGCGCGGATGAAAGTAAAGCATCATATTTTTTATAATTACATAAGCTCATTCACGTTTCCTTTGTTCTGTCGTGTTTCATTTCTTGATACGAGTAGTACACAATGTAATCAAATTCACGAGATCACAGTGAGTAAGCTCGAAATTTCATGATTTTCCATTTAAAAACCCATTATTTTTGTATTATATTAGTTTTGGCGCGATTACGTGGTTTCTTTATATTTCGTAATTCTATCAATATGAGGTTTTGTTTTAATGAAGCACCAACTTATTTCTCATGCGTCACGACAACAATACCACACACATACAGCCAGTATTAAATATTTATTTGTTAGAATTAAAACGAATATTCTATAAGTTGGTTAAATATAAAATGGTTCTATACATATGTACATAATAATTTACAGTGAGGTTCAAATTTAATTCAATCTGTTTGTTAATAAAATAAATATCAAAATGAAGAAACTGGACGATTCTAGTGTAAAATTCCTATTTGCTTGGAACACTAAGTTCAAATACTATAAATGTTTTGACATTGATATCATCATTTAGGTTTTCAAACTGATTTGTAATCTTAGTCGTCATTAATAATAAATAAGACATGATTTTTTAAATTAATTTTATTTAATATTTTGTAGCCATTTCTTTTTTGGGGTATCTAGAACTTCAGTGTATGAACATTGAGGAAATCCGTGTAGGTTTTAGGAACTATTAACCACTTTCCGTTAGCTCAATGCGTCGAATCCTAATTAAAATATTTATAATAAGTACAAAATGGAAAGTTTAAAATGTATTGTGGTTGCTTATTTGTACACCGCGATCACTATAAACGTATGTATGTCCCAGTCCTTATTACAATTTAATAACAACTTTAACACTAGATTTACGAACGTTTCTTATGTACTTATCTCTACGAACACGCGTCACGCGTTTATAGAGGTAGGTATATCATTTTGAAAACTTCAATATTGCAACAGGTATGAAGTTACGTAAATAACTATATACATATGCTTCGTTCAACGGATAATAGTCTGTGATGAAACTTTATGTTCAGATTTTTTCCACCACAATATGGGAATGAGATAACGATTAAGGAATGGCTAACAATCCTAGCCCCGATTGTGTCTCTCGCGTACAATGCGTTGCACTAACCTGGACGTCGGCACTCTCGCGGTCTCAGCTTGTCAGCTCCCGCGGCAGGCGGTCTCTTCCTGCCCCGCTCGTCGGGATCAGCGCAATGGTTATAAACTTGATGGTAATGAGGAAAGTCAACAATACTTGCCGGCTGGCTAAACGTCCGAACAGCACACTCTGCGATTTGTATTCCGATAATGCTGTATACGGTGTTGCGCGCTCCCTCGATGCTTCTATATCCATCCTCCCGGTTTTTTATTATTGCGTATGAGAATTAGCAACTACATTGTTCCTATTACGTTTTGCGAGTGTTAGTTTGGTTCGGCGTGCACGCATCGCACAATTGAGTAGATGGCGCTCGCGACACATCTCGAGAGCCAATCATGTTAGGTAAAATTCGTGTATGAAACTTTACGATTACGAAACAAACCAAAACAAAATAGAAAAGACAATAAAAATGCGAACTGTTTTTGTAATTTTCCTTTTAAGTAACGTAAGTAAGTTTACGTGCGTTTTAAGTAAGTTTAAGTCCCGTAAACCTAGTGTTAATGTTCATTTACAAAAAGCATGCTCTTATAAATAAAACTTTATAAATAGAAAATATAACCTGCTTAATATACATATTCGGTTTGCTAACTGCATCGAGTGATACGATATTTGCAAAAATAAAAGTTAGAATACCTAGAGAAAACGATAGAGATAATCGGTTTCCACGACACAACATAATCACAGTCATTAGGAATGTGGAAATAATTAAAAAAAAAGTAGAGGAAGAGTCTAGAAAATGCAGCTAGATTCCATCAGCTTCGCGTCTTATTATTATCTGATAAATACATAATGTACAGTGATTTTTGTGTGTTAAAAATGTTCTATGAAATAAGTTTCAAGTACCTAAGAAGTTTTTTTATATCGCTAATATAATTTAAAAACATCAAATATATTTGCATTACATTTATTATTGAATAAAATTTTCCATTCATATGTTAAACAGTTTACAAGATGCCGCAACCGCAGCCGCCGTGCTTGTAACCTTTGTAGCCGATACCGGCTCCGTAACAAAGACCAGGGCCGTAGCCGAGACCAGCGCCGTAGCCAAGACCAGCGCCGTAGCCGAGACCTGCGCCGTAGCCGAAAGCATCTCCGATGGGACCCTCAGTGGTGATAGCGACAATACCATCTCCGCACCCATAGTTGATAGTACCAGCTCCGGCGGTGGGGAAAACTCCCTCAACAGCAGCGGTACCCAGGAACGGCAAGTTACCAACAACGCCTACGCAACCCTCGTACGCGTTGTCAGAGGCGACAGCGAGACCGACAGGAGGGATGGCAGAGGCGCTGGCGACGCCGAGACCACCGCCGTGGGAGGCAGCGAGCTCAGCAGCAGGGGCGATGGCGCCACAGCCGACACGGCCGACGCCGGCGTAGCCCAGACCGTCGTAGGCGAGACCGTCGTACCCGCAGCCGCAGCCGCCGCGGATGCGACCGAGACACTGGCTCACAGCAGACTATATCAAAATCAGAAATTAATTGAAAATATTTTATTCGACTATTATGAATGCAATTTATTTTTTCGATAGTTATCCCACTTATATGTATTTAGTACATTAGTGTCAAATAGCACATTATAAGCTACAGAAAATAGGATATATGTAAATACCTGAACGAAGAGGGCCGAAGCCAGGACAAGAAGAGCTTTAGCTGCCATTGTAATACTTCTACGAGAGTGAACCCAAGAATGACATTCCACATCCTTAACACATTTTTATACAAGCATCGTTCAAACTATGTTGTTGTTTCACCATCCAAGAATTTCCAAAATGTTGTAACTTCATATTTATCAATTTTATTACAAAATATAACAAGGTATATGGGTCAATAATTAATCTAATTTTAATAATGAGAATTCAACTGCCCTCTTTGCTATGTAACGTACGTGATGGAATGTCTCATTTGCAATATAAATACCAAATATTACCATTCAAATATCATTCTGTGTTTCACATTACATTGAATACCATGTCTACCTTCACCGTCCTTCTCTTGTGCATCCAGGCCTGTCTGGTCCAGGTAAGAAACTTAATCTAAATATTTTCTTTCAAACTTGACTCTGTCTAAAAATTTTCTTCTACATTTTATTATTATCTTCTTTTTAGAAATTAATAACTTTAGAGTTCCACAACCTTCAATATTGTGCATTTATTTACAGAATGTTTTTGGCAACTGCGGCTGCGGCTGCGGCAGTCTCGGCTACGGTAAGCTAGGCTACGGTAAACTCGGCTACGGCGCTCTCGGCTATGACGGCCTGGGTCTCGGCTACGAAGCCGGCTGGGCCGGTCCCGCTTGCGGCTCCTACGGCGGCGCCGGTATCGGTAACGTTGCTGTGGCCGGAGAGCTCCCCGTCGCCGGTACCACCGCCGTCGCTGGACAGGTCCCCATCATCGGTGCTGTTGAGTTCTGCGGCACCGGTGGCGCCGCTGGTGCTGTCTCCATTGCTGGACACTGCACCGGATGCGGTTGCGGTTGCGGTGGTCCCTACTACGGTTATTAAGATAACGGGGTTTTGCTTATAATAAAGTGATTAATGAATTGATATGACTTTTTAAGTTTAACAATTTTTGCTCTGATATCAAAATATCAGACATCTTTAGTCTTCCATATTATTAAACCACAGCATTATCACATTGTAATGACACAGAAAAAGGATTTTTCGGAACCTTGTCCTTAACATATTTTACTTGGCACCTTTAAAGTAAACCCTTAATTAAACCTAATTATCAAGTTTTACAAAAAAGAAAGTGGCTGTTGGTCTATTAGATAAGGGGCGGTGTCTATGCGCTGCAACGCGAATCGTCATATCTTCGAATCTTAGCTCGTACATCAGGGTTTTTCCAGATTAAAACTGAATTAAACTGAATTAATTTCTGTAAAAAAAAAACTTTTTTTTTTTTTTTTCTCCACAAACTAACAAAATGCTAGAAATTCAAAAGCAACATTTCTGTTACAAGACAACAACATACAAAAACAAAAGAAAAAACAAAAACATATTAACATGGCAAAAATGGGACCTCCATCAGCTTAAAGCCACAGAGGAAGTCTGCAGCGCTGATTTTCGTGGAGGGCCCCGGTCGTGTTACATCTTACTAAGCAATAAAAACATAATAAACAAGAAATAGGATACATACAGCTTAAATAATCTTAAATAAAAAGTATAATAATAAGTATAGATAATAACAATACACCCACTCAAAAATAAATAATTCTAAAATAAACTATTACATACAATAAACAAATCGACTGCAAAATGTATTAGTGACACCATAGCACAAATGTATAAATATCTAAAACAAGAGCAAACGTATAAGAGTAAATAAATTAAATAGACTACTTGTATCTGATAGATTATAAAATAAACATCATTTTAATTTTATTTTTGAAAGTTGATTTGTATGTGGATAATCTAAGCGGTGGCGGCAAATTGTTCCAACACTTCGTAGCCTGGTAACGGAAACTACCACGAAATGTTGTCAAGCGGTGTCGCGGTGTAACTAGCAAGAATTCGGAACCCCTCGTTTTATAAGTACTCACGTCTGAGGACCAAACCAACTTGTTGTATAAATATTTTGGTGCCTGAGTATGTATCACATCGAATAATAAACAAGCCAGATGTATATAACGACGGTCTGTCATTTTTAAAAGTCCAGCGTTTTTGATAAATGGAGTGACGTGCGACCGCCGGGGAACGCGATAACAAAAGCGTACACAGGCGTTTTGTACCCGCTGTATCAGACGCTCCGACGAAGCCAGTAGACAAGGGCCGTATACTACATCGCAATAGTTGAGCTTTGATAACACTAAAGATTCACACAAATTCAAGCGTAAGGGAAGACTAAGGTACTTGCGTATTCTATATAGTATCTTTAATTTATAAAAACACTTACTGGCAACGTCAACGATATGTTTACCAAAATTAAGTTGTTGATCAAAAAGTAATCCTAAATTGCGAGTATAATTTACTTGTTCTAAAAAATCAGAACCTATCCTCACTGATGAATTTGCAAGTCCAGTAGCTACGATCTACTTCTTGGTCCCGAGAATCATAAATTTAGATTTTGTCGAATTTAAAACGAGATTATTACGTTCAGCCCACATTTTTATCCTGTCAAGGTCATCATTTAATCATTGAACATTTTTATCAATATCTACTGGGCTTGTGTGTAAATAAATCTGTAAATCGTCAGCGTATATCTGATACTTAGAATTATTAATCTCTTTTGTTACATCTACGCTGTACAAAATAAAAAGAAGAGGTCCCAAAATCGAGCCCTGAGGGACACCACGAGGCACCATCATACGATCCGATAAAGTGAATGAACCATCATCGTTCTTTATAGAAACTTGCTGAAAACGCTCTGAGAGATAGCTATAAAACCACTTCACTGTACTGGGTTCAAAGCCGTAATAAACAAATTTTGCAATTAATAAATTTATATTCAAGCAATCAAAAGCGCGTGAAAAATCCAGAAGAGTTAAAATAGTAGACTTCCCAGTATCTTCTGCTGCAAGAACATTGTCTACAACATCTATTAATGCTGTGGCCGTACTGCGGCCCTTTCGAAAACCAGATTGCTCTTCTGGTAAGATATTATTGTCATTCAGATATTTTGAAAGTTGGGCATATACGATTTTTTCAACAATTTTTGATAAAAAGGGAAGGATGCTGATCGGTCTTAAATCTTTCAAAGATGTAGGTATTGGCACTTTTGGCAATGGTTTAACAATGGCAATCTTCCAAATAGCGGGAAATGCAGACGTCTCAAGAGACTTATTTACAATATGTGTTATGATAGACAAAGCTTGCGGCATCACTAGAAGAATCATATCCCTGGAAATATTATCTATTCCACGTGCATTAGAGCTAATGCTTAAAATTGCTTTAGCAATATCATTTTCGCTGACAGTATGAAATTGAAAAGATCCAGGACCAAATCTATTTGCCTCAAAATATGTAACATGGGCAATATCAGTACTATTAGTACCAGGCAAATTTAAAAAATGTTGATTTATTTGATCTGGATTACGAAGAACCAGAGGTATTTCTATTTTATTTTCCGGAATCACAGATTGTTTAATAGATGTCCAAAGCATTTTAGGATTTCTAATGTTCGAATTAATATAATGATTAAAATAGGCAGATTTTTCCTGTTCTAAAGATATATTAACTAACGATTTTAAATCCTTATAATATTTTTTATGACTTTCTTCTTTTGAAGAGCGATATTTATTTAAAGCCTGATTAAGCATGGATTTAGACACATGTTTACTGGTGCGGGAAATCATCGTCAAGAAACCCGCCTGTCGGATGACATGATAAGATATGATAAAATAGAAATGAAAAGTATAAATGCCACGAAAACGGCGATCGACTGCGCTACTGGTCAGGTTGGGCACAACATATAAGCGCAAAGTGGATAAAGCTAATGTTCTCTGGTCACCCCGAAAGGGATATAGCGTGACGATTTGTTACTATCAAAAAAGCTAATATCACAAACCAGCTAAGTGCAAGTAGTATTCCCGTACTGAGGGTCCTGGACAAAGTCTTTGGTATAAGTTATAAGCCTAGAAAAAAGTTAGTTTGCGATATAATTTTAAATGATTTCCGGTTTCCCTTAGACATCTGCACTTGCGTTGCTATTACCACTAGAGGCTTTATTATGTTTCTAGTTGTAAGATAACATTTTTGTCTAAATATGCAACTCCTAGTTTTCTGTGAAAAAGGAATTGGTAACTCCTAAGGGTAAAAAATGTTTTTCTGTGAAACTTTAGTAAATATTTGAATTGCATGATGACAGTTACTGATTAAAGATACATTATAGGTATTCCCTATTTTTTTTATGGTTCACAAACTAATTGAAAAACATTTTTGATAAATTTAGGGTTCTTTTTCATAAAAACTTCTCGAAGAAATAAATACTTATGATTAGTAAGTACAACTACAATTCTTTGCAATTTTATAGATGTGCAATGGGTAGAATTCAAAATGGTTAAACTTGCAACTAAGTCGGCACATTCTGTCCAGGTCAGTAAAAGTAAGTGAGGTGGTGGGGGTGATACTCCGAAATCAGTCGTGACCACAGTATTGTGATGCGTGAGGTACAATTAATGGATGTGCACTCTTCAACTTGAATAAATAATTAGGCTAAATAAATACAAAAGGCCTGAATAAAGCTTATATTTTCTTAGGTTTTTGCTCCAGAATATATAACATTAACATTTTTATAATAATTTTCTTTTACTTACATTTTTCTTTTCGTTTCACTCCTAGTCGCGCCAAAAGGCGCAACTCCAGAACCTTTAAAATTAATTAATAATGTAAACGCACCGAATCCCCAACGCCACCTGGCGGACATTATTCTTTATTCTTACTTTCTTAACGTTCTCGCATTTTAAACCTAACTCCGCATCGCATTCTTTTAAAACTTTATAACATCGCATCGCATCCTTTTTCATTACAATTCAAACTCGCAACACACAACACAACTTCTCAAAAACGATACTCCACATTCGCGTTAACAAACATACATAGTGAGTGGTTGTAAAGTGCCTGGAATACCGCTGCTCGGTAAGTACTTGATTTGTCTCAAATTATCGCAATCTTCTTTTTATTTATAAATCATCCCGCCTACGAGGGTGCATTTTGTGCAACGGCATAAGGCAAACCTTATCCCGGCCCGCATAACTCCAATAATCATTAAAGAATATTGTCTACATTTCAAAAATCCCTAATCCTTTAGTGTTCGATATTCAGCTGTATTTATTCTTTTCGGAGTTATCAAAATGTTTCGTTTAAGGGGTATGTAAATAAGACTGTTACGTGCCCGGGGCTGGAGATCGAGAGCCACATCCCTGGACTTTTGCCTTGCTAGACCTCATACTCGTACGCGGAGCTGAGACCCTACAGGTTAGAGGATAGAGACATTTTGGTATATCGGCTGTGATTTATGGAGTGACCAGTTTCCTTCATATAAATCGTTTCACCTAATAGATTGGTAGATTCTGCTTTCCGGATCAGTGCTAAATTCACTTTACTTTTTTTGACGTTTCAAAAGTGCGTGGAAGTAGGCCTATTTGAGTAAAGTTAATATTTCATTTCATTTCGATACTTTGATAGTTTGTCGAGCTAATACAAATAAAAAAACTCAAAAACAAAAAGTGTTACCTTATAATACACTAGCTGATCCTATGATGATAAGGTTTTGTAATATCTTCTAAGATGTTCATTGAAATTAAGTGATGTCAAAGACAATTTTGTTCACAATTAAATACTCTTAATCAACAACACATTTATTTGGATAAAGGTTAATATTATTACGTTGATACAACTCTTAACAAATAATGCATCAATTTCGACCAAATTTGATTACCATAAAAACGGTTCTAGTGAGTTAATCTTAAAAGATAGACATATACTGTCGCAGACATTTTTTTAGATCATTTCAAGAGGAATAATTCTTTCTTACATATATTTTTCGTATCTTGAACCGTTTTCGCAGCGCACGCAATGGAAGCCCTCAAGGACGGATAATTTTCCCCGTTTCTTTCACATTTTTCATCATTTCTTCGCTCCTAATAGTTGTATCGTGATGTTATATAGCCTAAAGCCTTCCTCGATAAATGGTCTATTCAACACAAAAAGAATTTTTCGATTCAAACCAGTAGTTCCTGAGATTAGCGCGTTCAAACAAACAAACAAACAAACTCTTCAGCTTTATAATATTAGTATAGTATAGATAAAAACGAATTAACAAAAAACATTATGCAATATACAAATAATATTTATTTTTATGAAAATAATATTTTAGAATTATCGTCACGAAGTGTTGTATTATCACATTGAAATAAGAAAGAAAGAAAAGTTTATTGAAACAAAAGGAACAACACGTCAAATACTTTTTTATATTATAATAAAAGAATAATATCTTTGGGACGGTTCTGCCCAGTACTTACTTGATGCCCTGGATATGTTACAGCGAAGGGCTGTCCGCATAGTGAATGATCCTGACGTCACTAAGCATCTTGAACCGCTCCAGTTGCGTAGAGGTGTTGCCTCACTGAGCGTTTTCTACCGCCTGTATCATGGCGAGTGTCCTGAACAGTTGTTTAATCTTGTTCCACCCTCTCCCTTCCTAAATAGAACCACGCGCGCGGGTTTGCGGAGTCACAGCTATACGGTATCTCACATCCCGGCTAGGACTAAGAGGTTCTCTAACTCGTTCTTTTGCCGTGTCGTTGGGCTGTGGAATGGTCTTCCGGCGAGCGTGTTCCCACCGTCCTATGATATGGGATCCTTTAAGCGTAGCGTGAAGAAATATTTGTGCAGGCCGGCACGATCGCTGCGACTACCGATGGGTTTTTCCTTACCTTTCGATAGTCGTTGGCGTTTTATGGACTGCACAATGCTTACCATCAGGTATGGTGCAGTCACTATGTCGAGTTAATTAAAAATAATAATAATAATAATAAATACTTTCACATCATGTATCTTGTGTGCTGTCGCCAATCTCAAAGAGCACTCGGCTCAGCGTGTGCTGGGCATCACTGCTACTCGTCATCAAGCGCTGATTGTCAGCCGGCGCTCAATGCAACTGACTGCGCGAATGTCGTTGGCCACAACATATAAGCGTAAAGTGGTTACAGCCATTATTGTATCTCTGCTCACCCCGAAAGGGATATAGCATAACGATATATTATTAGTATTACTTTATATTGTCGATGGATTTCAATTTTTTGCTGAAAAATGAGAATATAAGTAATGAAAAATTCATTTAATTTTTCGAAAAATGTATTTCCAATTTTTTTTAAATATATGGAGAGTATGTCATTTTACTTTATTAGTTAATTTATTAATACCAGTTTTATTAAAAAAAACACACGTTGCATATTTTTAAATAACGTGGATTTATAATACATTTTTTTATTCGTTAGTTCTAAATTACAAAAGAGAATAAATCACGATTTAAAATGTCATATGTCAGACCTATGCGCAGCCAGTGAATTAGGAGCAAACATTTTTACAAGCATGGAGACTAGTTAATTAATAAAATTAACATGATTAGCTTAAACCAATCAATATTATCAATAATATATTATGGCTATATAGATATTATGCTCTGACAATATATATTCACTATGTAGGTAACTTTGCCAATGAGTAACAAAAAAAATGGACAAAAATTTTGAACTGAACAGCTATTATGATGCAAATCTAACAATGGTTGTTGTTTTTTGGTTGCTATAAATAATTGAGTACCGAAATATACTACTTTCAATTCAATACTACATCTAATTAGACACTTTCAAACAAATTTCATGCATTATATTTACTAAAGATCACTAGAAACCACTAATCAAGGTTTTAAAAGGCGCCACAACCGCAGCCGCATTTACCGACACCTTTGTATCCGTAACCGTGATCAAGACCGTAGCCGAGACCAGCGTCGTAACCGAGACCAGCGCCATAGCCGATACCGTAGGCGAGACCGTCTCTGATGGGACCCTCAGCGGTGATAGCGACTACTCCGTCTCCACAACCGTAGTTAATGGCACCAGCTCCAGCAGTGGGGAACATTCCCTCAACAGCAGCGGTACCCAGGAACGGCAAGTTGCCAACAACGCCTACGCAACCTTCATACGCGTTGTCAGAGGCGACAGCGAGACCGACAGGGGGGATGGCAGAGGCGCTGGCGACGCCGAGACCGCCGCCGTGGGAGGCAGCGAGCTCAGCAGCGGGGGCGATGGCGCCGCAGCCGGCACGGCCGACGCCAGCGTAGCCCAGACCGTCGTAGGCGAGACCGTCGTACCCGCAGCCGCAGCCGCCGCGGATGCGACCGAGACACTGGCTCAGAGAAGACTGTAACACCAAAAAAAAAACATTTCTAACGACTATTATGGCCTAAAAAGCCTTCTTCTAAAGCCTTCGCACAATTGAAAGGAAATACCACTTATTTAAATTTATAATTTATTGGTAACCATTTTTTTTTTTTAATTTGATGCAGGAGAAATTTAAAATCATGTAAATACCTGAACGAAGAGGGCCGAAGCCAGGATAAGAAGAGCTTTAGCTGCCATTGTAGTACTTCTACGAGAGTGAACCCAAGAATGATATTTATCGTCCTTAACACATTTTTATATAAACCACATTCTAAATTATCATATTATGTTACACAATCTAAGAATTTTCTAAATGTTGTAATTTATGAAGTTATCATTTTTATTTCAAAATGCAACTAGGTAAATGGGTCAACACTTAATGAAACTCATAGTTAATAGGAAAACCCTCTCTATTAGGCAACGTACGTGATAAAATGTTTTACTCAGAATATAAATACTGAATACAGTAATTCAAAGGTCATTCTGTGTTTCACATTACATTGAATAACATGTCTACATTCGCCGTCCTTCTCTTGTGCATCCAGGCCTGTCTGGTCCAAGTAAGAAACTTTGGCTAAATCTTCTAGCTTAATTATTTATAATAATTTAGTATTCTATAAACTTAAGCTATATATGTTGTCATTTATAATTTTTTTACGATAATTTTGTTTCCCGAGCTGCTTTTTGTATATTCACTAACATCAGCAGAGCGTAACTTATTCTAAATTAAAAATAATGAACTTTTTCTAAAAAAGAAATGTGTCATGGTCAAGCTATATATCTTTTTCTATCCAACCAATTTTAAAAACAACATATTACTTTGTTTAGCTTACGATTTCATATACATAGAGCACTTGGCCTAGAATAATTTTAAAAACGATGAACATTTTTTTAACTATTTCAATATTATACAGGGTTATAGGTAACTAACGCACGGCCTCTTAAGGGTGACTTTGATTTATCAAGACTGACAACTTTTGTTGTACGACTTTTGCCAAAACCTAATACATCGTTAGATTTTTTTTTTTAGTTTTAGTGTGAATATCTAGTCATCGTTAGCTCTATATTCCAACTTTCATTCGATCTGGCGTAGGTATCCAATCAGCTGGTGCTATGCAGTCGTGCGCAAAGTTACGTTGCTACGCAGCGTTAAGGATCGTGTAGCAGAAAGTTTATTAACCCTATACCTTGTTTATTTTACAAAGTCGCTTATAACAATTATTTGAACGTAAATTTCCATATTTAGTTAAATAGTGAAAATAAATGTTTATTGATTGACGTACTAATACACTATTAAAACAAACTAGAATCAAAATAAAACATTAAATAATTGTTTCACAAACAAAACCAACCTATTATTTGTCTGCCATAGGGAACATCGTAAAATGAACAAGGTAAAGGCCTCTACGTAAGTTAATGTTTCAAAGGTTGTACATATTTATACATTGAATCCACAATCCCTTCATACTTATCCAGGCTTAGGACTGGCTACACTAAAAAATAAAAAAGTAAATAGAAAAACACGAACATTGATACGTAATCAAGCAATTCATCGCACCAAAAGAGGCGCGCGGTCTGTTTGAAGATAGATAATTGCAAACTATTTTTTAATGTAGGCGTATTTAAAAAGTGGAATCACTCTATTTACAATAATTAAACTATTTACAAAAATACTCACAAATCTATTTACTCGGTGTCAACACATTCGGAAATAGTCTCGCGGACTCACGGCAAGCTTCAGACAGATTGTCACCGCACCGAGCATAAACACGCACCATTTCGGTATATTCAATGTTAGTGTATCGATTTGACATTGTGATTTATGAAACGAACGCGTCACTGGGACAACTAACACATGCTGGGCGCACACGCAAGCAAATTTGCGACTGACATGACCCGTGTTACACAGTAGTCAAGCACATGTTGCCACGCCCGCTCACCGCGCCGCAGACCCCTTTCTTCGTTAGTAGCGACACAAGACGCCGCGCACTACGTAAGTCTGTCTTCGGTCGCCTTTGTCAGCGTGGCGCGATCGTCGCCTTACGAAGAGTTAAAAAGTTCAGAACTGCAAATCTGATTTTTATTTTTTTTGTATGGGAAAAAAAGTAATTGAATTAGAAAAAGTCGTACAACAAAAGATGTCTGTCTTGATAAATCAAAGCCACCCTTAAGAGGCTGTGCGTTAGTTACCTATAACCCTGTATATTGTTCTTTTATTTTTCAGAATGTATTCGGCAACTGCGGCTGCGGCGGTCTTGGCTATGGTAAGCTAGGCTACGGTAAGCTCGGCTACGGCGCTCTCGGCTATGACGGTCTCGGTCTCGGCTACGACGGTCTTGGTCTCGGCTACGAAGCTGGCTGGGCCGGTCCCGCTTGCGGCTCCTACGGCGGCACCGGTATCGGTAACGTCGCTGTGGCTGGAGAGCTCCCCGTCACCGGTACCACAGTCGTCGCTGGACAGGTCCCCATCATCGGTGCTGTTGAGTTCGGCGGTGACGCTATCGCCGCTGGTGCTGTTTCCATCGCTGGACACTGCACTGGCTGTGGTTGCGGCTGCGGCAGCTCCTACTACGGTTATTAACATGATGAGATTTTACTTACAATAAAGTGATTAATGAAATAACAAGCTTCTTTTACTTTGCTGGTACTTTGGATATATTACAGCGGGCGGCTGTCCGCGTTGTGAATGATCCTGACGTGACTAAGCATCTTGAACCACTCCAGTTACGCAGAGATGTTGCCTCACTGAGCGTTTTCTACCGTCTGTATCATGGCGAGTGTTCTGAAGAGTTGTTTAACCTTGTTCCACCCTCTCCCTTCCTTAATAGAACCACGCGCGCAAGTTTATGGCGTCATAATTTTGCGGTAACTCACATCCCGGCTAGAACTAAGAAGTAATCTAGCTCTTATTTTTGCCGTGTTGTTGGGCTGAGGGATGGTCTTCCGATGAGCGTATTCATACAGTCCTATGATATGGGATCCTTTAAGCGTAGCGTGAATAGACATTTGTGCAGGTCGGCATGATCACTGTGACTACCGATGGGGTTTCCTTTACTGTTAAGTCGTTGTGTTTTCCGGACTGCACCGTGCTTACCAGCAAGCTTGGTGTGGTCACTGTGCCAAGTTAGCAAAAAAAAAGTGAAACAAACTTACTTTGGGTGGAAATAATCTAACATATAGAAGACCCTTCCTAGTTATCGTGAAAATATTACCGACCCTAAGATAACCTTAAAATGTTGTATTGAAGGTGTTTGGACTGCTCACTGCGTTAAAGTGTCCATTCACATAGATTTCCATGCCAAACAAGCTTTAATCGATTGTACAAGTAGAAATCCTTAAGATATTCAAATACATCAATGACTGATATTACTTCCAATGATATAGTGTGGCTTCTGTGATCGTTCGACTGAATCAAAATCACAGTGTATGAGTATAAACCATATCAATGTCACTTTTATTTGCAGGGAAACCTAAATCGAATGTAAAAGCACCAAAAAGTATAAATGTTAAAAAGAAATATAATGACTATTAATATTTTTTCAAATTTTGACTAATATATTACTGTAACTACAAAACCTTATTCCCATTGAGTAAGGTTAAAATTCGAGTTGTCAATAAAGGTGATATTTAAACCAAAGATTTCTAAACTACTAAGCACCACACGGCTAGGATCTTAAAACGCGGAAATTGTCTCAAGCTTCTCAACTAATGTACTGAATATAATTAAAATTGACAATAGTCGCTGAACATCAGTTTTCATTCATATATATCGTTTATTGTGACCTTTAAATTAATTAATACGCAGGAGACGTCCGTTTTTAGAACGTACTTCCGAGGTAGCCATGGAATATTCTCGAACATCCGAGCAAGCAATTAAGGATTTATTTCCTCTGGATTTTTTTTAAAAATCATTGAACCCCGACATAAATGATTTTATGCAGTCATGCGTCCGCGGTCTGTTTTGATGCTGCAGCGTTTGAGTTTCAGTGCTGATGGCATTTAGATTATTTTGGCTGAGAAAGTAGACGGGCCATTTATACAGTTTTGAGTGAAGAGGCTCATCGACTCTGGTATTTACATTAAGAATTAATATTTACTATAGGAGTACAAATAAGTTTCCGGCGTTTTTTAACACAAATTAAATATTTATTATAGAAGAACGGTAATATAAATTTATTTAAAATATTGCCCATCACTTGCAACCACTTTTTCCCATCTCTCAGGCAGCATTCGAATCCCACGTCTGAAGAACTCCTTGTCTTTTGAGGCTATCCACGAATCAACCCAATTTTTGGTATCCCCATAAGATGTGAACCGCTGCGCCGTCAGAGCATGTGCCATGGACCGGAACAGGTGATAATCGGACGGTGCAATGTCTGGTGAATACGGCGGGTGGGGTAACACTTCCCAATCAAGTGTTTTCAAGTACTTTTTCACGGGAGCCGCTACATGTGGACGAGCATTGTCATGCAGAAGAGTATTTTTTTCGTGTCTAGAATAGTATTGAGGGCGTTTTTCCTTCAGAGCTCGGCTCAATCTCATCAATTGTGTTCGATAGAGGGCTCCAGTAATTGTTTCGCTCGCATTAAACAAATCATTTTTTTATGTTTTTTTTGTTTTCTAATTTGCAGAAATTTGACATAAAATTAATACATACATATATACATATAAATATCGAGTAAAACCGATCCATGGGACAGTTTTCTGTATAGAAGCGATACAAGTGATATCACTAACCGACTTTGGCGGCTTTATTACTAAGACTACTGTGATTGGACAATGAGTCAATGTATATATATTTCAACTGGCTTTTGCGACTGGGCTACGAGAATTCATTGCAATTACAATACCATCTCAATTACAAAAAGAAACAATTAAAAGAAGTAATAACAGCATATTACACTTATCAATTGTTTCAACTGCTTTCCTGATAATAAATTGGATTTTAGATGCCTAGACTTTCAACTGTCGTAATTCAGGAACTTTCTACAACTGGATTTCTAGAACCTTCGGTGACTGGACATCAGGACCATTCAACGACTGCACGTCGAGAGGTTTCTGCAACTGCATGCTAACATTGTACTCGTATGCTCTCCTCGATCATTAAATCGATTGTGCGTCAACAACATCGTCTTATTATACCGCCCTTTCATGTTGCTGTTGAATATTTTAGCAGAATAATTTAGTGTAGTGTTATTATTTATGTATCTTTATTTTAGTGAACTTATTTTAGCTAAACAGGGCTGGCGTAATCACATGTGTGATTAAAGCCCTAACCAAATTATAAAATAAAAAAAATATATACCACCCTGGTAACATTTCCAATGCAATGGGTTGTTTTTTCTCTAAATCAATTTACAAAGCTTCTAAAGCTCCTAAGCATTAGTTCATCGTGATCACCTTTGGATATGAATCATGCTAATAATTCCGTATAAGATAAAAATAAGATCACAGGTATCCTAAACTATTAATTGACAATTAATTAAACCTTCTCCTAACCAGCGTTTTACATATATATATATATTACATTGATTTCATTTAAAATCGACAATATCCACAATATTCGGACAATGGAGTATTTTAGATTTTAAAAATATAATGTCCGTAATGAAAAAGCATTGGCCTTTATATAGGTTGTCAAATATTTAATTAAAAAAAAAAGAAATATTCGATAACATTTATATCATTTATACAAAATTTTCTGCTTGAAATAATGATTATCATAGCAAAAGTACTTCTTCCACGCGAACGGAGTCATGGACACAGCTAGTATTACGAGTATTTAAAAACTGTAGTTCTATAAATTGTCATTTATTTAGAAATATTGAATAAATAACTAATTATTTTTATATATAAATGAGAATTAAATATCATTCTAATAATTCATATTTTTATGTTTCAAATTTTTATAACTATTCTTTCCTTTTATTTTGAAAGTATTTAAAGCCTTTCTGAAAGTTTTCTTAACCGTTGCCCAAAAAGTACCTCCTGCGTTCAGAAAACATTCTGAACAACAACAACCAACAACAAACATAACAACAACAACAATAACATCAACATCATCATGATCATTATCATGATCATGTTTTTGTTCATAACAATGATACCTGTGCGAGTAAAATCAAATTAAACATTCAAATAAAATACAATCATTATATTTCGAAAACCTCTTAAAAACTACTAATGAAGTTTCTTACAAGGCGCCACAACCGCAGCCGCATTTACCGAGACCTTTGTATCCATAGCCGAGACCAAGACCGTAGCCGAGACCAGCATCGTAACCGAGACCAGCGCCATAGCCGATACCGTAGGCAAGACCGTCTCTGATGGGACCCTCAGCGGTGATAGCGACAATACCGTCTCCGCATCCGTAATTGATGGCACCAGCTCCAACAGTGGGGAACACTCCCTCAACAGCAGCGGTACCCAGGAACGGCAAGTTGCCAACAACGCCTACGCAACCCTCGTACGCGTTGTCAGAGGCGACAGCGAGACCGACAGGGGGGATGGCAGAGGCGCTGGCGACGCTGAGACCGCCGCCGTGGGAGGCAGCGAGCTCAGCAGCGGGGGCGATGGCGCCGCAGCCGACACGGCCGTAACCGGCGTAGCCCAGACCGTCGTAGGCGAGACCGTCGTACCCGCAGCCGCAGCCGCCGCGGATGCGACCGAGGCACTGGCTCAGAGCAGACTGTAACAGAAAATAAAAAAAAAACTTTTCTAACGAGTATTATGAAAGCCTTCGCACAATTCGAAGGAAATACGACTTACTTGAATTTCTAATTTATTCGTAACAAAAATAAGAAACATGTAAATACCTGAACGAAGAGGGCCGAAGCCAGGATAAGAAGAGCTTTAGCTGCCATTGTAATACTTCTACGAGAGTGAACCCAAGAATGATATTTTACATCCTAAACATACTTTTATATGAACCACGTTCCAAATTATCATATTATGTGACACAATATAACCATTTTCCACATATTGTAATAAATGGAGCTATCAACTTCATTGCAAAATATAACTGAGTATATGGGTCAACATTTAATCTAATTGAAAATAGTAAATTCGAAAAGTCATTTCTATTAGGTAACATACGTGACGGAATGTTTTGCTTAGAATATAAATAATGAGTACAGCAATTGAAAAGTCATTCTGTGTTTCACATTACATTGAATACCATGTCTACCTTCACCGTCCTTCTCTTGTGCATCCAGGCCTGTCTGGTCCAGGTAAGAAGCTCTGGGTAAATCCACTGCTAGCAAATATTATTTCAGTATAACTTGTAAACGTGGCCTATAGAGACTGTCGCCCATTTTTTGACGAATATTCGATTTTATACGCTTCTTTTAATAGTTTATTATTACTTTACAATTCACATAAAATAGTACATTGTTGATTTATTTTCCAGAATGTATTCGGTAACTGCGGCTGCGGCTGCGGCGGTCTTGGCTATGGTAAGCTAGGCTACGGTAAACTCGGCTATGGCGCTCTCGGCTATGACGGCCTCGGTCTCGGCTACGAAGCTGGCTGGGCTGGTCCCGCTTACGGATCCTACGGCGGCGCCGGTATCGGTAACGTCGCTGTGGCCGGAGAGCTCCCCGTCGCCGGTACCACCGCCGTCGCTGGACAAGTTCCCATTATCGGCGCTGTTGAGTTCGGCGGTGATGCTATAGCTGCTGGTGCTGTTTCCATCGCTGGACACTGCACCGGATGCGGTTGCGGTTGCGGCTGCGGCGGTTCCTACTACGGTTACTAAGACCACGAGAAATGGTTACAATAAAGGGATTAACAAACCGATATGATTTTCATTTCTTTGATATTTTAGGTTTTAATATTAAAACTTATTTTACTTTTACTCTTATAACTAAATTGATGTGCTCAAGTCGCGGTGAGGCTGTAATCGACACAACCGATAGGATCATTTTGATTAAGTACAATTCTTTTTTTGTTATCCAGGGCAAAATCCTGCATAGGATCATCAGAGTTGCAGTGAGGGTAGCGACTACAGTGTGTCGGACTCCTGCTGGCTAAAAACCCCGTGATAGCCCTTTAATTGCTCCACCCAGACATGGAAAACCAAATCCAGATGCCCGAAGAGCGAAAAGAGGATACTTCTCTGAAAGGGGTGGAAGTAATAAGCCCACCCCTCCAAAACCTACGTCTCAAGTAGCGCGCTGGACTCTGCGCACCGCCTCTCTCTGATCCGGGCAGCTGATTAACTACTATAGCACAGACAGGCTTACTTTTAAAATTTGCCATTTAAAAGTAAAAATATAATATGAATAATTTTAAAAAGAAAGAATAATAGAATATAGTGTAGCTTGCATTCTGCTGGCCACTCTCACGGAAGCCATAATGTTTATACGGATCACTTGCACACCGGCCGCGGTGGACGATAGGAGGAAAGATTTCGTGTGACGTTCTCGTGATAGACCGCGCCTTGCATAAGCTAGCTCGCATTATTATTGCTGTTTTTATGTAATTTTATGATTTATTCTAAGTTTTTCGTATAATAAACTTATCAGTGATGAAAATACGGTGTTTTACTGCCTTTTTGACGTTACAATATTAATCTTTACGCAGTATAAAATGAAGTCGCTTCCGTGGTTTGTTCGCTTAGATCTTATCAACTATTTAACGGATTTTAAAATAGTTTTCAACAATAGCTACAATGATACATGAACAAGTAGTACCCCTTTTTATGAAAATTGCGCGGACGGAGGAATATGAAATTTGACATACTTATAGTTTATATAGTGTAAGAGTGGAGAATACTATTTTTTTTTTTAAATAATGCATAAAAAATACTTTAAATCAATAAAAACCACATTACCCATTTACATTACTTATTTATATTTGGGAAGTCGAAGCTGCTCGCGTCCGTAGGCTTTACCCTAATTTCCGTACACGTGACTCCTGGGTGGTGCTAAACGAGCAGCGGCGAGGTGGTAGGGTGGCGGTGCCCGTCTGAATCGCGACCACAGTCCATGGGTGTAAAGCCCGTCATAGCGACCAGTTTCGGCTTGTCGCGTTTCGAGATCAGCTTGTGTATAACCAGTAACTCATATACCTAGAGACCTTCAGACGTAGTATATGTGGGCCGACATGACGACGGAGACTATTATTGGGTTTCATCCTTTGATAGTCTCTTTCGTTTTTGGACTACACTGTACTTACCATCAGGTTCTCTGTAGTCAATATGTCGCGCCAGTGTAAAAAAAAAAACTAAAAACATGCATGTGATAGACACACGCATATATACTCTTTAGTCTATGGTTAAAGCCTGCGATCAAATTGAGAATAGATAAATATTGTTTGGCTTTAATATTATGTATCTATCTATAGTCTTACTGAATGTCAAACATAACCATAATTATTATATAGTAGATATTTGTGCTTTACATAATTTGTTTAAAAAAAAATAGGCAATATTTCAGTGTAGTATTGGCGAAATTTGTGATTTTAGAAGTATATAACAATAGAACATTAATAATATTCAAATTAATCATTTAAATTAATTATGGTCGAATTTCGACCACTGGGACACCACTAGTATTTAATATCCCAGTGTAACAAGGTATTTTTTTGTGTTTTTTATGGGATCTGCGCTGCTTATAACGTAATACGATTAAACTCAAATTTGCAATAATCATTTGAACAAAGTGATGATAGACGACATAATTTACAATCAATATTAAAATTTTTAAGCTGTTATTTATCACAGTTTCAGTTGTTGTAGTAAATAATAATCTATAGCATGTAGACGCCGCCTGATACAGGCTTGTGTTAAAACGCCCTAAGCGTCGTTAGAGTGTTACGGAACGCACGGGGTAAGAGGATGCGCGCGCGCACGGGATGCTTGCTAAGTGAGTCGACTACCGAGACCCAAGGCTAGAGTACGTGCGTGTGCGTCGCAGTTCGGTGTGCCTTAAAATCCAAATAAACAGTAAAACGTTTGGCGTTTCATTCTACCACCACACCCACGACCACCGGTCATAAATCTTGTTATATCAAATGTTTTACATTTTAAGTTCGCAATCTCAATTCATTTACATAAAAAAATAACGTCACGTTATATCTCTTTTTGGAGGAAGCAGAGGCACATTTGCGGATGTATCCACTTTGAGCTTATATGTCGTGCTCAATGTGACCAGTAGCGCGGCAGATAGCCGTTCTCACAGCACTAGTACACATGACAGTTCTATTAGATAGCACACGGGTTTTCTCGCGATGTTTTCCTTTACCAGTCAGTATGTGGTGTGTAAATCCGTACGTAATCTGGAAAAATGTAGTGGTAAGTGGTGGAATTCAAACCTACGACCGAGTGCGTTGCCGCGCATAGAAGCAAGTCCGTCTCTAGGCCACCATAGTAAAAATAATAATATAACAATAATACTTTTTAATAAAATTGCAAAATTATTTTATAATAACACATTTTAAGGTTTTGCGTTTTGTTTTCATTATAAATGCTTTTACGTGACTAGTTAACAACAAAAGAGGGTAGAAGTAACTTCGCGGCCGCGACGAAAACTACGCGGCGCGTCAGTCTGCTGGTGACTATGTCCTGTGTAACCGAGCCGAAACTTCGAGCAATAACTATAATTAAGTTAATTCACGCATAAGACCTGTCAATACTGTTATAATCTTTTTAAAAGTGTTTTGTTTTTTAGTTACATACTCATATAAAGTTCATATTTCAGGAACTAAGTAACGAGAGTTAGAACTTTTATCATATTCAACGAAAATTCTTGGTGTGCTAATATTGTCCATTCTTCTAATTAAATAATATGAAATCAAACATTCAAATAATTTGCATTCATTATATATTGAGTAAATCAGTAGAAATTACTAGTCAAGCTTCTTAAAAGACGCCACAACCGCATCCGCATCCACCGTAGCCTTTGTAGCCGATACCGGCGCCGTAGCCGAGACCAGCGCCGTAGCCGAGACCAGCGCCGAAGCCGAGACCAGCGCCGTAGCCGAGACCAGCGCCGTAGCCGAGACCAGCACCGTAGGCAAGACCGTCTCTGATGGGACCCTCAGCAGTGATAGCGACAATACCGTCTCCACATCCGTAGTTGATGGCACCAGCTCCAGCAGTGGGGAACACTCCCTCAACAGCAGCGGTACCCAGGAACGGTAAGTTGCCAACAACGCCTACGCAACCCTCATACGCGTTGTCAGAGGCGACAGCGAGACCGACAGGAGGGATGGCAGAGGCGCTGGCGACGCCGAGACCGCCGCCGTGGGAGGCAGCGAGCTCAGCAGCAGGGGCGATGGCGCCGCAGCCGACACGGCCGACGCTGGCGTAGCCCAGACCGTCGTAGGCGAGACCGTCGTGCCCGCAGCCGCAGCCGCCGCGGATGCGACCAAGACACTGGCTGAAAGCAGACTGTGCAGGAAAACATTAGATTATAATAGAAAATATTTCAAACAGCCACAAAGAATCTCTTTACATAATTTAATGGAGGTGTCTATAATTTAAATTTCTTATATTAATAACAATTAACATTTTTTACAGTAGGATATAAGAAACATGTAAATACCTGAACGAAGAGGGCCGAAGCCAGGACAAGAAGAGCTTTAGCTGCCATTGTAATACTTCTACGAGAGTGAACTCAAGAATGATATTTTACATCCTAAACATACTTTTATATGAATCACGTTCAAAATTATCATATTATGTTACACAATCTAAGCATTTTCCACATATTGTAATATATGAAGTTATCAATTTCATTGCAAAATATAACTGGGTATATGGGTCAACATTTAATCTAATTTAGTAGAGTAAATTCGAAAAGTCCTCTCTATTAAGAAATATACGTGATGGAATGTTCTGATCAGAATATAAATACTAAATACAGTGATTCAAATGTCACTCTGTGTTCTACATTACATCGGAAACAATGTCTACCTTCGCCATCCTTCTTCTGTGCATCCAGGCCTGCTTGGTCCAGGTAAAAAGTTGTAACTTAATTATTTTCGGTAACGTGCAGATCATTTTCTGATCTTTTATAAACTTAAATTTATAGAAATAGTCAATCAATTTTTTACTATGTTCTAGTTTGTTTTTAAGGATTTTTCCTTAAGAATAAGCTATTTTTTACGGTAACAACGCATTGTAAATTTATATTTCAGAATGTATTCGGCAACTGCGGCTGTGGCGGTCTCGGCTACGGTAAGGTAGGCTACGGTAAAGTCGGCTACGGCGCTCTCGGCTATGACGGCCTGGGTCTCGGCTACGACAGTCTCGGTCTGGGATATGAAGCTGGCTGGGCCGGTCCCGCTTGCGGATCCTACGGCGGCGCTGGTATCGGTAACGTTGCTGTGGCTGGAGAGCTTCCCGTCGCCGGTACCACCGCCGTCGCTGGACAGGTTCCCATCATTGGCGCTGTTGAGTTTGGCGGCACTGCTGGCGCCGCTGGTGCTGTTTCCATTGCTGGACACTGCACCGGCTGCGGTTGCGGTTGCGGCTGCGGCGGTTCCTACTACGGTTACTAAGACAATGATATTTTGCTTAAAATAAAGTGGTTATGAATTGACAAGAATTTTTTACTTTGGTACTTTTTCGGTGCATTATTCGTCTATTTGTCAGTCTGCCTGGACCCTTTTTTTATGAAAACGGCAAATGTCAAGTTAAAATTAATATCACATACTTAGGTGCTTAGTCGCTTCTAGATGTATAAAAAATATTTTCTTACTCAATGCATTCAAAAGATATCGTTTAAGTATTATATTTTAGATTTTCTCGAAGATATCAAAACCTGGAACTTTCCGTTGACCAAGTCTTTAAATTTTTGCAAGAAGAATGTTTTATACACATGTTTAAGAAAAATCCGAAAACCGTAAATCTTATAAATATTTTTTTTTTAAATAAAAAAAAAACGAAAATCCTGTATACCACGCCATCTGCTGCAATAATTATGTACTTTTTATTGTAGTAATCAAATAGCATATACGCAGGCCGGATAAGTCTTGGACTTATGCCGTTGCAAAAAAATGCACCCTCGTAGGCGGGATAATTTATAATAAAGAAGATTGCGTTAATTTGAGACAATGATATGAAGTACTTACCGTAGGCAGCAGTATTTGGGCACTTCACAAAACACTCACTTTGTATGTTTGTATGCGAATGTGTGGAGTATGGTGTTTGTGAGGATTTGTGTGTTGCGAGTTTGAAAGAATTATTAAATGCGATTGTAATGTAGAAAAAAGGATGCGATGCGATATGTAGTTTTTAAAAAGATGCGATGCGGTATTTGGTTTAAAATGCGAGAACTTTAAGAAAGTAGATGAATGAATTAAATGTTCGCCAGGTGGCGTTGAGGACTCAGTGCGTTTACATTATTAATTTTTTTTTGATGTTCTGGCGTAGCGCCTTTTGGCGTGACTAGCATATTTTCATACTGTTTTTTACTTTTGAGTATAGATGTCACTAGTTCTCAATTTTATTTCTCTCTCCTTCATAACATTTTCTTTGTTTTTGTCAAATAATCGATGCGGAGGAATGCCTACGTTCGCGCACTGACAAATATTTATGGCACAACTGCAATCTGCGTCTTTTTGTTTGTTTCCCGAATTTTAAGCGCCAACCATCTCTTTGTAAAGTCATTCTATTCGATTATATTTACGACACAAAGAAGATTTTTATTAAAGCATAATTCTAATACTAATTCATAATTGTACGAAACTGGTTCTGGAGTCCAACTACCACTTGGTCGGTTTTTATAGACTATCTCACTTAAATTCTATTACAAAAATTATAACAAATTATAATATTATATGATATATATATATATTATATAATGTTATGTAATACATACTTCTTATAATTAACTCAACTCAAATGGATACGTCACTAAAAAGAACTGGTAAATAATGGACACATGTTCACTTTACTACTTTAATATTTATGCGACATAGCTAACAGTCACATCTATCGAGTTTTATTTTCCTATTTGTCTAAAATATTAAGTACAGAATTATTTATTATAACTGACAATAGGTGGCACTGTATAAGACTTTATATCTTACAGTTCTTGATTGAATTATATTCCTAAGCAACTAATTTTGTTGTCATTTTTAATACTATTACAATTTATTTCATATTAAAAAAAAAACTAGTCGTTTGTTGCAAACGGAGACATGGTGACATTATTAGATTATAATAAAACGAAAAAGAAAACTACTTTTAATATTTTTTTATGACCTGCTTAAATTCCATAGATAAACTCATCAAATTTACTTTCTTTAATTTTAACTTATATTGAGGCACCAAACCACGGTTAAATTTATTTTGTAATTTTTTGACTTCATTTTCTGAAAGATGTATTTGTTAAGAATACTCTCACAGAATGTTTTAAAGAAATTTGACAAATTGACGGAGATACATCATTTTATGTGAAATGCTTGTTTTTTTTTTTCGAGATGACACGCGTTTATTTACCGGGAAAGGCCTTCACAACTAAACTGAGCGGGATTATGAACCGCTTGTGTGGTGAATTACTAATCCTGCAAAAAGTTGAACGCGTTTTTTTTTTCGAAACTACGTTTCTTTTTTTTTATTACATACATGCTTGCGCTTGACTTCAATCTCACCTGCTAGAAAGTGATGATGAGGCCGACGATGGAGCGCGCTCACCCAGCAAATACCGATTCACTCAACGTTTGAAAATTCCCATGTCATAAGAAATGTTTCTTATTATAGTTGCAATATATTAGAAAAACTATATACCAAATTTCTGGTGCCAAGTTTTAAGCTATTCGAAAATGTATACTCTATAGCACCACTTAAGGATTTTTTTATAAAAGGTCTTCTTTTTTTTTTTCACGGAAACGATGAACATTTCCCATACAACACAAATTTTGCTGAACCGCATTTTTTTCTGAATATCAAATTTTTTCTTACGTTATGCTATAGACATATATGTCTAAATTCTAAATATATTTTTATTTTATTTTTTTAGATGAACCGTATGATTAATCTCTGTCAACCGCCGCGTAGCAATTTTATCGAAGTCTCCTCTTAGGAGCGGCGTACACTGCAAACTATGTATGCTTTATAATCCTGTATAAAAATTTGTATACAGTCTTCTATATATGTATACGGACTATGACCATTAATAAAAAAAAAATCATCGTTTGCTTGAAAATAGTTACGAAAGATACACCCTCGTAACCCGCACGTCGCCTGGTGCCTTAAGGTCTCTATAAATCATTCATGATGTGTTTATTCATCATAGTATTGCATTAATCCATTGACTTACTAAATGGGATGAAATTAAACAGTCAAATAAATGGCATTCATTATATTCCGACAAATTGTGTAGAAATGATTAGTCAAGTTCTTATAAGACGCCGCAACCGCATCCGCATCCACCGTAGCCTTTGTAGCCGATACCGGCGCCGCAGCCGAGACCAGCACCGTAGCCGAGACCAGCGCCGTAGCCGAGACCAGCACCGTAGGCAAGACCGTCTCTGATGGGACCCTCAGCGGTGATAGCGACTAAACCGTCTCCACATCCGTAGTTGATGGCACTAGCTCCTGCAGTGGGGAACACTCCCTCCATAGCCGCGGTACCCAGGAACGGCAAGTTACCGGCGACGCCCACGCAGCCCTCGTACACGTCATCGGAGACAACAGCGAGACCGACAGGAGGAATGGCAGAGGCACTGGCGACGCTGAGACCGCCGCCGTGGGAGGCAGCGAGCTCAGCAGCAGGGGCGATGGCGCCGCAGCCGACACGGCCGACGCCGGCGTAGCCCAGTCCGTCGTAGGCGAGACCGTCGTACCCGCAGCCGCCGCGGTAGGGGATGCGACCGAGACACTGGCTCACAGCAGACTGTAAAGGACAATCAATACCTTCTAATTTTTTTACATTTTTACAAAATATTAATACAACAGTTTTACTTTAAAAGTCCTAACTCTAATTAACAAGTATCCTAAATGAAGCACAAAAGGTTCTTGATGACTACGCTCAACAGGATCTTGATCATATCTGCATTTTTTACTCCGCAATTTTAACGTTCTTTAGTTTATTTTGTTTTTTAATCAGCTCTTATACCTCGATTATCTATATATTTAAAACCTTCCGTCGCAGTATATACAAGTCCCTATGGTGATAGTGATTTTCTATAAAAATTCTTAAGTATTTATAGTTGAAATAGCTCTCAGAGCATTATATACTTGCTGTGCTTTAAATAGTTCCAAATCTGTTATTAAAATCATACGCACTTACCCATAAAAAAATAATTCAAACATAACACTGAATTTTGTACACAAATTTTTAATTCAACATCAAGAAAAGTTCTGATACTAATAATACCCAACTGGTCTGTTCTAGCTTCCTCTCCCATTGACATGATATATGAGCAATAAATTCATTAAAACTCTAAATGAATATGGTCCCCCAGTAACGGGTGAATAAATTGCAGTTTCACAAAGCGTTCCATGAAGAGATATTTATGCAGGCTGGCATGATCGCGGTAACTACCGATGGGTTTTTTCTTATCTGTTGATAGTTGTTGGCGTTTTTTGGACTGTACCATGCTTACCATCAGGTAAGTGGCTGTGTCGAATCAGAATAAAAAAGAACAACATAGTTCAAGAAAGGCAACGACTACCAATAGAGGAGGATCAATCGAGAGCCGCCATCAGCATTCCATCATATACCACGACTGAAGTTCTCTAGGAATTTGAGCGCCTGTAAGTACATAAGCTGATCCCGACAGGACAGGCGGAAACGACTGTGACGATCTTTGAACTTGTGTACTGTGGTCGCGACACAGTTCCACATTAATACCATTAACCACAAACATTACATATTCAAATGAAATAAACAATGATCTACCTGGACGAAGAGCGCAAAAGCGCAGAGGAGAAGTGCCTTAGCTGCCATTTCAATAAACACAAGTAACAACCTGAGAATGATGATACACGATGCCAAATCCTTTTATATACCAAAACCACGTTCCGTTACATTCCCTTATGAAACGCGTTACAAAATATAGGTTATGGCACATATTGTAGTCTTACACCACGACCCACTTACCTATATTCGTGAAATTATTAACCAATTAACGATAAGAGAGTTAGGCAATGAAAATGCGCGCTTTGATGTCGTTCAGTGCATCGCAAGAGTATAAAAGCATACAGGATTGATGTATCAGTATTATTGATTCAGTTCAATTTGTTCAACATGTCCACTTTCGCTTTCTTGTTTCTCTGCATCCAGGCTTGCCTGGTCCAGGTAAGACGACATGTTATTAAAAACCGTATATGTATCACAAACTGGCTTTATTATATAGATATGTTCATTAAATCGAACACTGCATATATCAAGATGGCTTACAATAGGAATGTGAGAGGACGTGAAATTACAGCCGGTGTAATGTTCCTATAGTATAGGATCATTTACAAGAAATATGAAGAGATTTTTGGCCAGACTGGCATGATCACGGTCTTTTTTGATGAACAATCTCATGTTTTTTGACAGTTGCAGTAGATTTTTGCAGATGCAGTGTAGTCGCTTTACCAAGATGGTATAAAAAACATAAGAACCGAGGGCGTACAAAACGTCTATAAATAATTATTCAATTAAAAACACTTTAACTAAAAAGTAAAAACTATAAACATTCGTGAGAAAAATATTTTTTTAGGTTATGGCTCAAAATTAGCACCAACTGATATTAATTAAAAAAAAATCATAAGTAGGCTACTTATGTTTTTTTATATTAATATCATTTGATGTTAAAAACCCTTTATCAGTGACTAGCCTATTTCAAACAATTGATATTATAGTTAATCTGATTAATTTTCAGAATGTATTCGGCAACTGCGGCTGCGGTTGCGGCAGTCTCGGCTACGGCAAGCTAGGCTATGGTAAACTCGGCTACGGCGCTCTCGGCTACGACGGTCTCGGTCTCGGCTACGACGGTCTCGGTCTCGGCTACGAAGCTGGCTGGGCCGGTCCTGCTTACGGCTCCTACGGCGGCGCTGGTATTGGCAATGTTGCCGTGGCTGGAGAGCTCCCCGTTGCCGGTACCACTGCCGTCGCTGGACAGGTCCCCATCATCGGCGCTGTTGAGTTTGGCGGCACTACTGGTGCTGCTGGTGCTGTCTCTATCGCTGGCCGCTGCACCGGATGCGGTTGCGGCTGCGGCGGTTCCTACTACGGTTACTAAAACAACGTTCTTTTGCTTAAAATAAAGTGATTATCAATTGAGATATTTTTTTTTACTTTGGTGCTTTTTTGGATTCCCTATTCTAAATGGAAGCGTTACAGTATCACTTCACTGTTCATCTGTTTATCTGTCTGCCACCACCCCTGTTCTCATAAGTACTGCAAATATTAGGTTAAAATTAATACCAAATAGTGGAATGTAGTCTCTTGTAGGTTTGTAAAAAACTCATTTCTTAGTATTTCTCATTTTATTTAGGCAATTAAAAATTGTCTACTATGTAGTACATTTTACATTTTCTCAAGGGTATCAAAACCTGTAGGGTACTTCCCGTTGACCAAGATCTTTAAATTTTGCAGGAGGAAATGTTTTATGCACAAGTTCAGGAAAAATCAGAAAACCGTTTATTTTATATGTGTTCTACTTGTATATAAAACTAGCTGACCCGGCGAACTTTGTTTCCCCTAAGAGGCAATAAATAAGCAGATTTTTTATTTAATTAATTTTTTTATTACATTTATTTTAATTTTTAGCATTTTTCAGGCAATTTTTAAAAATTTTCTCTCCCTAATAACCTTCCCCAGAGTTCAACAAACACAACAAAAAAGAAATCAGCTAAATCGGTTCAGCCGTTCCCGAGTTTCCCGCTTATACACATTTAACGATTCATTTTTATATTAAAAAAAAAAAAGAATAGATTTACCGAAAATTACTTTGTATCACGCCATCTGTTGCAATAATGATGCACGTTTTGGTCATGGTAAACAAATAGAATGTTTTCATTTTGTTCGTGCTTTCGAGTATAGATATCGCTAAATCATCATTTTATTTCTCTTTCGATCTTAACATTGTCTTCTCAATTTTCGTGAACTTATCGATTGACGAAGAATTATGGGAAAATTCATCTTTAAAAGATATTTACGGAGATTGTACGGAGACGGTACCCGTGTCCAACTCGTATTTTGTCCTATTTTCATACACAATCTCACTTCAAATACAGTCTAAAAATTATAACTAATTCAATATTATTATTCAATACGTAATTAGTATAATACAACTAAATACGAATGGAGACGTCATTAAAAGGAACTGGTAAATAATGGACGCTCGTTTGCTTTTATACTTTTACAATGTAGTCAATACTGACATCTATTGAGTTTATCTTACTACTTGTGTAAATTATTAAGCACAGAATTGTTTATCCCAATTGTCAATAGATGACACTGTATAAATATTAGATCTTATAATTATTTTTTTTAATTATATTAAAAAAAGACGTCTTTTTCTCTTAATTTTTAATACTATTACAATTTGTATATGCACATTTACACTTAGACAAATATAGCATTTTAATAATAACAATGTACCGTCACGCTACACCCTTTTCAAGGACTAAAAAAGACAAAGAGACGTTAGTGGTTGTTTCTACTTTGCGCCTAAATGTTGTCCAATGTGTTCAGTAGTGCAGCTGATCGTCGATTTCAGGAAACTTAGACACGACATTTCTAATATACATATGGCATGAGTCATCTAGCTTCACTAGGCAAACAAGAGCGAGAAACTAATATATTTAAAAGAGACTATAGTGAATCTGGTAATATTTATAATGAATTTCTTAATCAAATTGACTGTACAGGAAATGAAAAAAATTCACCTAATGTGGCCCTTAGTGAAGACTATGAAGAACAAATATTCGAAGCACCAACTATTATTCAATCAATCATTAATCCTCCTGGAAATTCTTCTAATCCCACTTTGGAATCAGGAATCAGAGCTTCCAATCTTGACTACATTTAGGATCTTGGAACCATAGAAAGCCAAGAATTGTGACAATAAACTAATTTAAAAAATTTTTATTACCTGCGTAAATTCAATAGATTAACTCGTCAAATTGGTTTTCTTTAATATCAACTTATATTAAGGTTTCTATAGATCATTTATGATGTGACTGTTCATCATCGCACACAAATGCACTCACACACTCAACACTCACACAACACTCACAAATCACGCACACACACTCACTATATGATACGGGGAGCGACTCAAACATTTACCAAAATTTAATATGTTGTGTACTACGTTATTGGCATTTTAGATTTTTTGTTATTTCTTATTTTTGTATATAATCTTATAATATTCTGTGTAGTTACCATTGAATAAATAAGTAAATAAATCATCTAGACATCAACATGTCCCCAGCGTGACAAATGTCTTCCCTGATGTTTCCACAAGGAGCGGTTGTATGCAACTCCTATCCAACATCATCCTGCAATCTGCCCACCTTATTACGTGAATATTCTAATCTATGTACATTGTACTTGCTTGATTTAATTATTATTTTATTATTAATTTATATTTTACTATACTATTAATACCAAGAAGTATGGACTTGATTTTTTAGAAACTCTACATACTAAAAATTATTCTTAAAACATATGTTAAGTACTGGATTTTGTATTAATCTATTGACTTACTAAATGGGGTAAAATCAAAAATTCAAATAAATGGCATTCATTATATTCTGATAAATTGTGTAGAAATTATTAGTCGAGTTCTTATAAGACGCCGCAACCGCATCCGCATCCACCGTAACCTTTGTAGCCGATACCGGCGCCGTAGCCGAGACCAGCACCGTAGCCGAGACCAGCGCCGTAGCCGAGACCAGCACCGTAGGCAAGACCGTCTCTGATGGGACCCTCAGCGGTGATAGCGACTGCTCCGTCTCCACATCCGTAGTTGATGGCACTAGCTCCAGCAGTGGGGAACACTCCCTCCATAGCCGCGGTACCCAGGAACGGCAAGTTACCGGCGACGCCCACGCAGCCCTCGTACACGTCATCGGAGACAACAGCGAGACCGACAGGAGGGATGGCAGAGGCGCTGGCGACGCTGAGACCGCCGCCGTGGGAGGCAGCGAGCTCAGCAGCGGGGGCGATGGCGCCGCAGCCGACACGGCCGACGCCGGCGTAGCCCAGACCGTCGTAGGCGAGACCGTCGTACCCGCAGCCGCCGCGGTAGGGGATGCGATCGAGACACTGGCTCACAGCAGACTGTAAAAAACAATACGTTCTATTTTTTTTACATTTTTACAAATACAGCAGTTTTACTTGCAAAGCCCTAATTCTAATCACCGAGTGCCTAAATGAAGCAGAAAAGGTACTTGACGGCTACGATTAACAGAATCGCGACCATAGCACCTGATTTTTTTTACGACGCATTTTTAACGTTCATCATTTTATTCAGTTATATTAGCTCTTGCACATACCTTCATTTTCTATGTAATTATACCCCCTTGTCATAGTATATACAAGTTCTTATGATGATAGCGATTTTCTATAGAAATTCTTAAGTATTCACAGTTTAAATAGATCTCAGAGCATTCTATACTTCACATAAGTTGGAGGATTTTAATTTCCCCAAATCAGTTATTAAAAATCATATACACTTACCCATAAACTTTTAATTCGAACATAACACTGATTTTTTACACAAAAGTGACTCAATAATTTATAAATGCAATAGACGTGATGTTTTTATTTCACCATCAAGGAAAGTTCTTTTACCAAAAAATCTGTTCGAGATTCCTGTCACATCTAGATCGGGTAATAAATTCACCATAACACCATATTATTATGGAACCCCATCAATACGTAAATAAAATACAATTTCAAAAAGCATTGCTATTGGTAAGCACTCCATATCCATTAAACAAAAAAAGGACTGTCAACCTTCCTTATACGCAGCGGGAATAAATTCCTAAACGCTGGCTGGGATCTTAAAAGGAGAATACTAGAAATTTTACCACATGTAGTACCACTTTATTATTTTTTTGTCTCTAGTAATTTTGATGTAAAGACTTATCTTTTACTGCCTTGTTTTTAGATACAAGCCCTACTTATACACAAGCATAAGAAACTCAAACATGATCCGGCAAACATAAATGAAGGCTATGTTTTTTTTATTAGCTGGACAAAGTAATTACAGCTCAACTATTGGAAAGTACTGCATAGTCCAAAAATGACAACGACTACCAATGGAGGAGGATCAGTCGAGAGCCGCCGTCAGCATTCCATCATATACCAGAACTGAAGTTCTCTAGGAATATGAGTAAAGTAAGTAGTGTAAGTACATAAGCTGATCCCGACACGACAGGCGGAAACGACTGTGACGGTCTTTGAACTTGTGTACTGTGGTCGCGACACAGTTCCACATTAATACCATTAACTACAAACATTACGTATTCAAATGAAATAAACAATGATCTACCTGGACGAAGAGCGCAAAAGCGCAGAGGAGAAGTGCCTTAGCTGCCATTTCAATAAACACAAGTAACAACCTGAGAATGATGATACAAGATGCCAAATCCTTTTATATACCAAAACCACGTTCCGTTACATTCCCTTATGAAACGCGTTACAAAATATAGGTTATGGCACATATTGTAGTCTTACACCACGACCCACTTACCTATATTCGTGAAATTATTAACCAATTAACGATAAGAGAGTTAGGCAATGAAAATACGCGCTTTGATGCCGTTCAATGCATCGTAACAGTATAAAAACATAGAGGATTGTTGTATCAGTATTATTGATTCAGTTCAATTTGTTCAACATGTCCACTTTCGCTTTCTTGTTCCTCTGCATCCAGGCTTGCCTGGTCCAGGTAAGACGACATGTTATTTAAAACCGAATTTGTATCACAAACTGGCTGCATATACATATATTACAAAATGGCTTACAATAGGAATGTGAGAGGACGTGAAACTATCTTCAGCCAGTGTAATGCCATGATATAAGATCATTTACAAGAAGTGTGAAGAGATTTTTGGGAAAACCGGCAGGATCACGATAATTTTTGACGAACAATCTCCTGTATCTGCGGGTGCGGGTTTACGAAGTCGCAGCTTTGCGGTAACTCACATCCCGGCTAGAACTATGAAGTTCTCTGACTCTTACGTTTGCCATGTCGTTGGGCTGTAGAATGGTCCTCTGGCGATTCTTTTAAGCGAAACATGAAGAGGTATTTGTACATGCCGGCATGATCGCTATGGCAATCGGTGTTTTTTTTTTGTGTTTGGTAGTCGTTGTCATTTTTGCACCCCACCATGCTTACCATCACGCGTGGTGTGGTCAATGTACCGTGTCAGGATAAAAAAACTTAAAAGTTAAGGACGAGCGGAATATAAATAACAATCAAATTAAAAGAAAATAACTAAAAACTAACAACATTCGTAGAAAAAAAAAATCTTTAGGAAAACGCTCAAAATTAGCATCAACTGGTATTAATCTACAAAATTATCATAAATATCTGTTGGTATTAAAAAAAAAAAATCAGTGACTGTTCAATCAGCCCTGTTTGAAACATAATTGATATTATAATTAATCTGATTTATTCGCAGAATGTATTCGGCAACTGCGGCTGCGGCTACGGTAAACTAGGCTACGGTAAACTCGGCTACGGCGCTCTCGGCTATGATGGCCTGGGTCTCGGCTACGACGGTCTTGGTCTCGGCTATGAAGCTGGCTGGGCCGGTCCCGCTTGCGGCTCCTACGGCGGCGCTGGTGTTGGTAACCTCGCTGTGGCCGGAGAGCTCCCCGTCGCCGGTACCACTGTCGTCGCTGGACAGGTCCCCATCATCGGCGCTGTTGAGTTTGGCGGCACTGCTGGTGCTGCTGGTGCTGTCTCCATTACTGGACACTGCACCGGATGCGGTTGCGGTTGCGGCGGTTCCTACTACGGTTACTAAGACAATGATATTTTGCTTATAAATAAAACGACCAATGAATTTATATGGTTATTTTACTTCCATAATTTATTTAACGTTTAACTGCGCCACTGGTCACATTGGGCACGACATATAAGCGCAAAGTAAACACAGCCACTAATGTATCTCAGCTCACCTCGAAAGAGATACAGCATGATGATATCTTATTATTACTTTAAAAAATAGGTCTTTTATCTTCATGCATTCCTAATATTTATATTGTATTGATACTGTAAATATCAAAAAAGATTTTCACCAAAAAGTCTAAAAACTAGGATTTTGAAGTTTAAAATTTTTTTGTCTTTAATTCCCCTATTTACTTTATTTTTTAATTGAACACCCTCTCAAATGAACAAAAACATTTTGTAAGTTTTTGATTCCGTGAGTGTTTTTGTCTAGTAACCACAGAACAGATATAAAAACATGTGTAGTATTAAATACCTTTGGTACTTTTTTGGTAGCCCTCTACTCGATTGGGGAGGAGTGGTGTAAAGGTATTATTGATATACCAAGACCTTTAATTTAGTAACTGGTACATTTAGGATAACTCCTTTCTTTTCGGAGTCGTTTTTTTTTAACAAATAATAATAATATATCGTCATGCTATATCCCTTTCGGGGTGAGTAGAGATATATTATGCTCATATGTAGTGGCCAACATGACCAGTAGCGCAGCTGATCGCCGTTCTCACAGCACGAATACACATGACATTTCTATTAGATGTCATGAGAGTTTCTCACGATGTTTTGCTTCAAGGGAGAGCACTTGGTGCCTAAATCCATAGTTGATCTTGAAAATTCCAGAGGTTCGTTCTGGGGTTCGAATCTGCACCCAATCCTTAATCCACTAGGCCAACACAGCTACATTTTTTTTTATACTTATTTACTCTGTATGGAATAACTAACACCAAATTTTTTTTTTTACATTGGCTCGATATATTGGCTACAGAGTACCTGATGGTAAGTACATTGTAGTCGAAAAACGAAAGCGACTATCAAAGGATGAAAATCCATTGATAGTCTACATCGTCATGTCGGCCCACATATACCACGACTGAAGGTCTCTAGGTATATGAGCTACTGAATATACACAAGCTGATCCCGAAACGCGACAAGCCGAAACTGGTCACTATGACGGGCTTTACATGTACTGTGGTCGCGATCCAGACGGGCACCGACGCCCTACCACCTCGCTGCTGCTCGTTTAGCACCACCCAGGAGTCACGTGTAGGGAAACTAGAGTAAAGCCTACGGACGCGAGCAGCTTCGACTCCCAAATTGATAAGAACGTGATCAAATTCATTTTGAAACATTAACACATACTGTTATCAATGACTTGCACAGATTGGTTCAACTTATCTGTTATGTAACTTAAAATATACTAAGTTATATTTTTCTATTAGCTCGACAAGTAACTGCATCGCATCTGATGGAAAGAAAACGGTACCGATTATCAAGGGACGAGAATTTAATTGTAGTCTTTCTATACCGATCCACATATTTTGCGATTGAAGTTCTCTAGATATGAACTACTACCAGAAATAAGCTGGTGATACAACAGGCTGCTGCAATTCCCCATGATGGTCTTTGCAACTGTGATTTGTGGTCACAACCCAGTTTACATAATCGCCCTATAGCCCTGCTATCTACTTTAAATTCATACCAATACAGTTATTCGAAGCGGTTGTATCAGTGTTTTTATTTTTAAGCCTGCTGTTTTATTTAGATGTACATATTATCGCGAATTCGAGTTCATCAATAAAACCACACCGGTAGTACTTAACTTGATTTACTTAAATACAAAAGAAAATGCTAATTAGTTCCCGAAAGACTACACTAAATGTCGCACTGAACACTTCACTTCCCTTGAGTTTCAATTATGTCGCTTTATTTAGTTTTCCGTAGACAACTACGGTCCCGCTTTTGAACCAACGGCGTATTTATAGCACTGCAGTAGGTTACACCAATCGCGTAGAAGAATCTCCAGCTATCACACGTTTACATCAGCGTTAAGCTACAGCGACACTTCTAAAAATATCTGCCCATTCTCCAATAGATGACACCACTAGTGGCTGTAACTATGCTATTCGCCACAAGATGGCATTACGAATGATTCTACTGCTCTGCACTTAACATAAGAAGCAATGTAGTCAATTTTCCGAGCTATTAAAACTGTCCAAGTTGGAACAGGACTCACTGAACCCGGGTTCCGTACAAACTTATTGGCCTAAGCTTATAATTACATTTTTTTTTTGGTGGCAAGAAGTGGAACATGATTTGTTGCCGAATGTCAACCGAAAGTACCCGAAAAAAGATTTTGATTGAACATTCCTATGATATATAAAATTGATAGTTTTGCCACAGGGTTATATAATAATCGAACAAACGGAAAATGTTAAGAAGAACTAAATTTATAAAAAGGCTAATAAGAAGTATTCAAATTTACGATATTACATTGCTAGTTTTAATTCGTTTAATATATTAACCAAAAATGAATCCTATCATTAAAAATCTAAATTCAGAATGGCGATCAAATACCTCGAATGAGTAATCAGCAATTTGGAATCTTAGTTTTTGTCAATATATCCGTTATTTTCTTGCTATAGTCGGTACAAAAGGTTATAAAAATAACAATTGAAGCAAATTGATATTCTGATAAAAAGGTCTCGATAAACATATGTCGATAAAAGTGATTCTATGATGGTTAATTTTTCTATTTGAGATATTGAACCCTAAAAAATTGATAACATAATTACAAAAGAGTGATTGTGTATTTTATCGATTGTTTTTTTATCACTAAATCTGTTACCAAATTTAAACGTATATAACCATTGATCATAAATGATTATAATTATTTTTAATTTGTTACCCAGAGTTAAAGAAATTTTCAAAATGACTTCAAAGCCTTTCATCATAATCGCACAAGTGTTTTTAATCAAGGTAAGGCTCATTTTTAGAGTAAAGTCAGATGCAGGTGCCTTCACCAGTTCAGTTAGATCTCATCATGCATAGTGCATCTTTGAAGTGGTAGGTCAATTGCCCGAACTGGGTCGTGAATACAGTATGCAAGTGCTAAGAGATAGGCTTATGTATCTCCAGTAGTTCCTATACCTAGAGACCTTCAGTCGTGACCTAAAACCTTTGAGTGTTCCTCTTGCACCGGGGAATTCGGCAGTGGGAGCGAACTATGCAACCTACCACAGTACCATAGGCAGTTTCTAAGGCTTTCTTAAACTGTGGAGATAGGTGGCATTGAACATTCCTGGAGAACCATCTTTATAAGCAAAATGTGAGAACACACACCGGACATAGATAGTGGACTCACGCAAGTACCACTGGCCATTTACCTAGTCACTATATAGTTTATAGTTTAGTTTAGTTTAGCCGTGGTGGCTGCCGGCAGAATAGAATAGCACCCCCCTCTTCTTGCTGAGGTGTCGTAAAAGGCGACTAAGGTATCTCTTTAACACCGCAATTCAACCAGGTGTTCAGAGAAGGAAAACTCGATCAAACCTGCATCCCGCTCCCTCCCGATCGTACTGGTTCTCCATTCCATCGGGCCTAAGGGAGCTCGGACGAGAGAGCGCTTTTCTGGCTGCGCGTCCAGTTATGCACTTAAATATCTCCTGCGCAATTGACTGTTTCCGGAAACTGGGCCTTGATTTTCTTAATCGGCGTTGAAACAGTCGCCGTGGCCGAATCCGGCTAGGACATCATCATCATCATCATATAGTTTATATTTAGTTTAATCGTTCATCAGGAATAAAGAAACTTCCTCAATCATCAATGAATGTACACAAGTGAAGGCAAAAGAGTTCTTAACTTTCAATTTGCTACTATTAAAGATAACGAAATATTTTTACAGATAATTTCTGGCCAATGTCTCCCAAACCCGGAGATCATGGCCCCACAGTTGCATCCAGATGGAATCGCTGTATCTGACGGGCTCGGCATCGCTCCTAACATAGCCCTCAATCCAAATTTATCAGCCAACCATATACCCGTTGGACCAAACATTCCTGTGAATAGCCTGGCTCTTGGACCCAATATTGGCTTACCTAATTACGCCAACAATTTAGCTGTAGCTAATAGCTGGCCTGTAGCTCCAAACAGGTTAGGGTTTGGTGGGATAGGATCTATTTCACCAGCAGCCATGGCCCCATCAATGGGCATAGCTGCATGTAACGGCGGAGGGTTTACAGTGACCAGTTCATCTCCAATAGCTCCTACAGGAATTACTGTTACCTCAGAAAATACTATTGAAGGAGCTCTATTAGTCTCTGGACAGCTACCATTTTTAGGCACTGTTGCTATGGACGGCGCATTTCCTACGGCAGGTGGAGGTAGTGTGTCTTACGGCTGTGGTAATGGGAACATAGGCATCGTCAATGAAGGTATACCAGCGACTGCCGCTGCGCCAATTTTGGCTCCAAACGTTGGCTTTGGATCACCAATAGCGGGTCAATTCAATAATGTACCCGGTAGAGGATATGGTTTATATTAGAATACCATAACTTTGTATAGAATTAAAAATATTTTATTTATTGTTAGATAGTTTAGAAAACGCAAAGCTTTTTATATGATTGTTAATTCTTTGGTCTATGTGTAAATATATATTTATTATTAGATATAAGAAATAAAATAATTGTTAAGTATGAAACTGTTTTAATTTTATTATAGTTCAAGTCTCAGTGAGTGCCGCCTACATATAACGATACTAAATTAAAATCCAAGAACTATTTGTGTTTTTAAAACATACTGCATAATCCACAATGATATATGAAGAAAACTAAAAAAAAATGTAAACTAAACCAATAACGGCAATATAAGTCCGTTCCTGGGCCACCTTTATAATATTATCTAAATGAAATATAATTTCAGACCTTCTATATATGCAGCCTCAGAGAAAAATTTAGCTTGCGCGATGTAGGTTAGCAAGAAATGTATCGGAATCGTTAATTAACGTACACATATATATGCGTTCGTGGCTGCTAATCACAGAAATAACTAAACAGATTTCGATGCAGTTTTCACTAATATATTGTCGATAGTTGTCTAAAGCATTTAGTGTAAATTTTATTTTAATGAAACCGTACATAAAATATTGTGTCAGTTTAAAAAAATACATCAATTGTTTATTGAGAAAAAAATTGGTACAATATAATGGTACAATATATTTAGGTGATTTCTTTGAAATATGATGATATCCTAGCCGGTTTCGGCCACGGCGACTGTTTCAATGCCGATTAAGAAAATTGAGGGCCACTTTTCGGAAACAGTCAATTGCGCAGGAGATATTTAAGTGCATAACTGGACGCGCAGCCAGAGAAGCACTCTCTTGTCCGAACTCCCTCGGGCCCGATGGAATGGAGAACCAGTACGATCGGGAGGGAGCAGGATGCAGGTTTGGTCGAGTTTTCCTTCTCTGAACACCTGGTTGAATTGCGGTGTTAAAGAGATACCTTAGTCGCCTTTTACGACACCTCAGCAAGAAGAGGGGGGGTGCTATTCTATTCTGCCGGCAGCCACCACGGCTAGAATATAGTACATATACTTCTTACAAAAATGTTAATTGATCATTGTCTATACGTGAGAAGTATATGAAAAATATTATCATAATAAAATTACTACTTCTACTCGAAGTCGCGAGCATAGAATACATAATAAAAAAAATAAGCTAAATAATAACGTGTGTAAGATTGTTACGAAAACATCTTATTTATGTACCTACCAAACTTAAATTACTTCATGGTGCGCCAAATAGACATTGTGCTTAAAACTTATAAAGCGCGGAGTACGATCATAGCTTTTATTTTTAGGATTAGGTACTTCAGAAGCAAGATACCAAACCTCATATGATGAATCTGTTAATCAAGACCCGAATGTTCAGGTCTACTACGTTTTACATCTCTGAACATATTTCTAAATTTTGACGTCAACGCAATCAAAACACATGACCGTTTATGTCATTTTTTAATCATTTTTGACTGGAAACAAAATATAGTGTACTTTCCATTAAATAAAAATCATGTTTGGCAAAAAGCTACGTTTTAATAGCATTTGGAAACGAATAATTGAACCGTACTAATTCAATTTAAAAAATTGTTATCTTTTTTCATAATTATATCTATATTATATCTTTAATACGTTAAGCTCGGCTCTGAAACAATGTTGTAGGTAGGAAGTTATTGTTCGGAGTGTTATAGTAACAATTCAAAACTATTTGGACGAAAGTAAGTTAAAAATATTACCAAAAAAGTTGATACATATTGTAATATGTATAAAGATAAGCCTCATTTATGTTTAGAATGTTTTAATAAATTTCATTAAAACTACATTTGATCACATTTCACTGAGACTATATTTATTTTTTAACTTTAATACGGACCGACGCCAGCCGAACGAAAATTCTAGTGCCGATCCCCAGGGACCTGGGCCGAGCTTAAAGTGTTGAGTTTGTATGAATTTTCGGTGCTCAACACTCACCGTTTTTATTCTTTTGTTTCTTTGTACTTTATATACCATCATCATAATCTAGTGGAGAGTAGCTCCACTATACAAAAGTATTTCTAAATTTATTTTTTGTTCTCCCATGCAAATGAAGTCTAGACTGAACTGTATTAGTAATAAAATCTAAGTTACAACGAACAAAATTTATTCAAACATAACAAACAAATTATTCTTAATATAAACCACAGGGCTTGTGACCTCTGAATCCTAAGCCTGGAGTAATCACTGCTGGGGATATAAGATTTTCAGCTAAAATACCGATTCCTCCATCGCCGCAACCGTAAGACACTACTCCAGCTCCTGCTGAAGGTAAAACTCCATCCATAGCCACAGTACCCAGGAACGGTAGCTGCCCGCCAATTGCCACCCCTCCGTCAATCGACAAATTCTCGGAAAGGATTGATAATCCAGTGGGGGCTATAGGTGAAGTGCTAGTAACTGGAAACCCTCCACCGCTAGTGACTGGAACTGATGCTGCTGGAGCAGAAGGACCTAGGCCATGCCCGTACGGCTTATAGCCATGAGGACCAAAACCGTGATGTCCAAACGGGTCGGGTTTAGTCGGACCTTTAAACGCAGGGTTGAGTCCTCCGATGCATTGGCATGAAATTGTCTATAAACATAAAATTATTTATTAGAAGTTTTCTTCAGGGTATTGTATTATATTGTACTGTATTTATTTTTGTTTCCCTTCTCCACCCCATCGCTATTTTTTTCTATTATTTACAAGTGAACGCTTGACCTCAATCAACCTTGGTGAGAGGTAAAGATAAGTCCGATTATGCGTGATCTACAAGCTAAATGATTTACATGCTGATTATGTATTCCTTTCCTTTCCTTCATTTATATTCTTTCGTTTAATTGGGAATGTATGTTTGTAAGAAACTCTACGTAAAAAATGTTTTCTTACTTGAACAAAACCAGCTAAAGCACACAATACGACAGCGATAAATTTCATTTCGGACAATCTACGCACGAAACAAAAATTTTATGACCGAATCTTTTAACCCTTTTACGCTTATATATAATTAAATTTCTACAATGATATTACAAAAGTTATGAGCTGATTGTATCGTTACATTAATACGTGTAATATTTTGTCAATTACATTTTGTAATATTTGTGTGTAACTTTGATAACTTGCCGATAAATTTTGACTTGATGATATAAATACTTAATCAGTTATCAGATCAAATCATTCTAAAATCAGTAATTAACAGAAACATGTCTTATTTGCTGTATTTCTTCGTTCAAACTGTTGTTCTTCAGGTAAATGTTTAAAAATTTATTCAACTATTAACAAATATATTTCACGTCTATGAAATATATGACCTAAGTACGAAATCTTACGTAAAATTGCTTAGATGGCATGTTGACGGAGTAGAGGAAGCTGCTGAGACCTTTCTTTTGGCGTTCCGGGGTAAAACAGTAAACAGGGTACATAGATATTCTCATGTTGATATTTTTAACTGTACCCTTGCATTTTGGTGGCACTCAGAGATGGGCAAAATGTAATCTGATTAATGGCTAATGATTACAAAATGTAGTCGTAATTTTAATTTTCTTGCTCTGTAATCAGGATTAAATCCATTTAAAACATTAAGAAATCATAAATGTGTATGTAATCTGGGATTCTGTAGTGTTTAAAACATAAATGAGCAAAATATGGTCATATCATATAATCGTAATCATTTTTATTAATCTGATTACACTTTGCCCATCTATGGTGGCATTGGTTATTGTTTTTTTTATCTATCTGTCTGCTTCAAACTTATAGATCAGCATACTGTGAAAACTTTATTGATTTAGGAGTATCTTTAATGTATTGTTTTAAATGAATTATACTATTTGGTAACTTTCCTTTTAATAAATAAATAAATAGGGCTGTCAGGGCTGTAGTTAAGACGGTGGCCCCGAATGCTAGACTTCTATTGGCCAAAAACCTCCGGGGTATTCTTTAACTCGCCGTCAGCCTGGCTTGGTTGTTTCGTTCGTTACCATTGTCGACATAGCGCATTTACTATTGTAAAATATAGCTACCGTATATAAAGGGGCTTAAAGGGGGGACAGTTAAAGTATTTAGAGAAACGCAAATTAATTAATTAATTTACTTACCTGTATTTACTGGAATACTTAATTAATAAGAGATAAAATTAAGGTTAATTGAAACCAATGAAGTGGAATTAATTACGGGATTAATTTGCAAGATTGTGTATCTAACTTTGAAATTAGATATAATACTAAAATACACGATCAGTGGACACGTTTCAGGAACGTAGAGGAACCGGGTTGAGAGCTTATGAGATAACTAACGATGAGATTAGTAAAACTTAACAATTAATAATCTCCCGATAATGTCAAGAATGGCCGGCGACATGTCAAGTGATCAGAATTAGCGCTGCCGGCGCCAAGCGAATAAATATTTACGAATCGTGCGGACGGCAAAGTATTAATTGATATAAAGCGGGATATCTATCGAAATAAGGTGATGGCAGATAGAGCTTCAAAGTTAGCACGTGATTGCTCAGATTAGGAAAATATAGGCAAGTTTCAGAGTCGTAACTAGATGAACTTGTTGAGGGATCGAGAATAATGGCATAATATGAGAGAGGTCTGTACGCAGTAGTGGACAAAACCGAGCTGCTATTGATGATGATACACCAATGTGACAGTATTTAATGCAGCGTCTCTATTATGAGTAAAATAATTTAATTTTGTAACACAAATATTCTGATGTCATATTTAAAAACGTTACTATGTTTTGAGAAATGCATTACGATTTGAACGTTACAATAACAATTCAAGTGTAATAATTATGTGACGTAATATTGTAGTAAGAATTGTGAAATAGTTGCCATGAATTGTTTAATTTGTAGTTACAAATTATATACACATAAACAGTTATAATAATGGACTAAGTGATGCCTGAGTATGTCAGAAGAAACATGAAAGTAGAATTAAAGGCAGTGGAAATGCGATCTCTTAGAACATACAATGTACATAGAATGGTTGGTTTGAAGGATAATGTCATCGATTGTATACACAAAGATTAAATTTAAAAAATCTAGTTTTCTGTTGAGAAAGAAGAGAAGAAAACTGTTGAGTCTTTAATAGGAAAATAAAAATTAATAAAATATTTAGTATTTTATTAAATATAACGAAATACCATTTCTAGGAAAAGTATAAAAGAACATAACTTCGAAATTATCAGACTTTCTATTAGCATTACCCTATGCGTTAATTCCTCATAAGATACCCATAATATTTTTATGTAGAATTTTCACTTCCTAAAGAATACTATTAATATAATTCGTTTTTCTTTACAGACAGTTCTAACGCAAGTTATCGGCCCGGGACAAATAAATCCAGTTGGACTTGGCCATAACAATGGTCTCAATAACCTTGGCCTTAACTACGGTAACCCTGCGATGGGACCCGCAATCAATGGCCTTGGTTTCACGAACCAATTGGCTCCTGGCATAAACACAGGCATGGCGAATAACATGATGGGTCCAGGCATGCCCGCGGCTGGCATGATGGGCACTGGCATACCCACGTCTGGCATGATGGGTCCCGGGATACCTACACCTGGCATGATGGGTCCCGTCATTCCTCCAAATGGCATGATGGGTCAAAACTTAGCCGCACCGGCAATGATGACTCAAGGCCTATCAATGCCTGTTATGATGCCAACTGGCATTCCAACAGGATTCCCGAATAATATGAACGGGCCAGCTTCAGGCATAGCTGGACTTTACGGCGGCGTTGGAAGTGGAGATTTGAAGGTAGCTGGAGAGTTGCCAGTCGCTGGCACGACCGTCGTCGCGGGTCAGGTGCCAGTGGTCGGCGCAGTCCAGTTCGGCGGTGACGTCAGAGCTGGCGGCGTGGTCACCATCAGCGGCAGTTGCGGTTGCGGCAACGCGTTTTAATTAAATTATTTTAAATTAGTTATTAATTTTAAATTCATTAAATAAATATTTATTTTTTATCAATAGTGTTTTTTTATTTGTTACTATCTGCTGAAAAAACAAAGTCTATAACTGAAATTTATAGACGCTGCTTTGGCCTTGATTAGTCTTTACTCAGAAAATAAATATGTCTGTAATAAAAAACTGAATATAATAGTCACTTTAGCATAACCTGAGTATTTGTAAAACTAATTTTAAATTGACGAAATCTGTAACCTACGGTACTATATTAATTAAGACATATAATAAAGCTGTTCCACTGCAACCTCTACAACATTCCATAGCTGTAAAACTTTGCGAGAACTAGTATATATGTGGCCAAAAAAGTGAAGAAAATATCACTAAATATCGTCCTGTTGTATTATAGTGAAATATTAATTATCACTTTTAATAGTACCTGTATATTTAGTGAAAAGGAAAAGTCGAGGAACAGGATTTTCACTTTTTTTTTATTACAGACAGGCTTACGCTTGACTTTATTCTCACTTGATGAAAACTGATGATGAGGCCACGAGGCTCACCTAAAAATACCAATTCATTCGTCGTTTGCAGATTCCCATGTCATAAGATGGTGGAAAATCAAACGCGGAAAGTGAATTCTACTTCTTGGCAGTTTGCAGCAAAAAAGAGGAGGTGAATCGCCTTGTGCGGGCATCTAGAATGTCAACCACATATGGGTACAAGCCCACACGCCATCTTGCCTCCCGCCCGGTTTAGTTGTGAAGACCTTTCCCAAAAACCAACGCGCGCCATTTCGAAAAAAAAAATCCATCTTGTCAGTTTAAGGTAAAAGCCTACCCCTTTTACCGGTATTAAATTGCACAACTCAGCCGCATACTCTCCAGAGTATAGTGTATAAAATCCTAAGTCCTTCTAACTCGGCGTTCCAAGCTGAGTAGCTTATGCGACGTAAGAGCCTCATCGGCAATGAGTCGCCGAGCTCGGCGATCGATTAAGTCCAAAGCTGCCAAATTGTATTTGGCGGAGCTGTCACAGAGGTAGTAGCAATGCTCCACACACAACCGTACTTGTGCCTGATATAGGCTATTGCAAGCTTGTTTCGTATCTTATATCTATAATATAAAAATGAATCGCAAAATGTCTTGATAAGCGCGAAACTCGAGAACGGCTGAACCGATTTGGCTGATTTCTTTTTTGTTGTGTTTGTTAAAGTCTGGGGAAGGTTATTACGGAGAGAAAAATTTAAAAAATTGTCTGAAAAAGTCTAAAAACAACACTTTTCTATATTCTCATACAAAAAATATTTAAAAGTCAATTTGAACTTTAACACCATACCATAAAGTTTAAATGTTAGTGGACGGGTTCCGGGAATGCAAAACAATTATTGAGTGACGTATAAATATTAATGTCAATATTTGTCAATTTTTATACATATAGCATTAAGGCCAGGTTCCTTCAAACAATTTTCAAAAAAATCTGACGGGGAAGCTATTAACATTAAAAAAAAACAATGTGACTTTGTTTTAGAGAAATAGGGCAGAACAAGGTCTGCCGGGACAGCTAGTTATGTAATAAATCAAATAGTATAAACGACGTTTACTTATTTTAATTCTGGCTATTTCTTATAATTGTAAAATAAAAACAGAAAATATATATAAGAAAACGTTTATTACAATCAATAAAATGCTCTAGAACCGCACGCGTTAGACCCGAGTCCATTGTAAGCAAAACCATCAATCACACCGTACTCAAACGGAGCACCGATCGGAGCTATCGGTATTTCAGCAACGATACCAACTCCGCCTTCTCCGCATCCGTACGTTACTGCCCCAGCCCCAGCTGTGGGGAAAGCCCCCTCAATAGCCACTGTCCCTAGGAAGGGCATACGACCAGTAACAATCACAGGTCCCTCGATGAGGAGATTATCGGAGTATAAGGACATTCCGGGAGCGGGCATGTTTGGCGCGCCTGGCCCACCGATGGCCAATTCAGCTGCCAGTGGTCCAGGGAATCCAGGGTTGTATGCGTTACCTAAGCACTGTGCTGCTATAGACTGAAAAAGAAAACAGTATTGCAAATGATAAAAGTATAAAAGATCCTACATATTCTTCGGTGATTCCAAAAAATAGATATTACCTATTCTGATTTCTCGCATGATTTAAAGTTCTGGAATAAGCTTCCAGGCCAGTGGTATTTACCCATAAAATCATAAATAGATATCATCTTCTAGTTGTAGTGGCTTAGTGGAAATGATATGGCTCGTATTTCTAGATTTTTCCAGACTAATTTATTATTATTCTCTTTACTCATTATAAATACAATATTTTTAAATTTTAAAATAAATCCATATGAAAAGATAATATATAAATTTTAAAATATAAAAACATGTAGATCCAAGCCACCGGTAGTTAGGAGCTATGAGTGAGGAACCTCCTAACAATGCGTGCCGTATCGAGTAATACTGCCTTCTGTATCCGGCCCTTGATCCAAAAACCAAGCGAGAGCCTCTTAAGTTGGTAATCGAGGCTCTTTGCGATCAGCCCGTTAGTCGATACGATTATCGGGACAATAATCGTAGAATCTACATCCCACATGCTGGTGATCTCGTGTGCGAGGTCTAAATATTTTGATGATTTTTCTTTCTCAGCTTTCACTTTTACTCATCATGTGGTATGGTGATATCAACGAGTACTGCCCGGCGCTACCGATCTACTACCACAATGTCAGGTCTATTAGCAAAAATAGTCCTGTCAGTGATAATAGATCGATCCCAGTATAGCATTGCACGACCATTTTCAAGAACTGGCTGAGATATACTGATAGTACGGTACCTCATTGTCCACAAAACTACATGAAAGAGCAAGTTGCTGGTGTATGAACTTGGCAACTTGATTATTATTATTATCAAGTAATAGGCGAGCTATTAGCTGATATGCCTAAGTCTTGGCTGGTGCGTTCAACTTAAAAAATCTGACAAGAGAGCCATCTATCCAGTCTAACTTTAAAACTATTCGTTGATGGCGCGTTAACAATGTCCCAAGGCAACTTATTCCAAACTACTTATTACTTATTTAGATTAATTTAACTGCGAAAATTCAAATTGTACTTTTTAAACCTCGCGTTTGAGTTTGACAAGAGATATTTTAACATACCTGTACAAGAAAAACTGACGCGCAGAAAAATGCTTCTTTTAACTCCATTTTTGACAGACTCTCGCGAAATCTCTGAGGTGGAATAATCAATGTACTATCAGTCATTGTATATATAACGGAAATTATCAATGAAACAAGTCCATTTTCAGAATCATTTGTAACATTTCGACATGATGACACAATTTCGTTACGTGACCTTTATTACTTGTTACAAAATTAGAGTATCTGCTTACATAAAGTAGGTAAATTATGAAATTAAAGACACAAGTTTCAAGATCTTTTTGAAATTCCTTAGTACAAAATAATCATCAGGATCGTTCTACGCATAACAGAGATATCAAAGGAATACGATCGGTTTTCCTGTTGTCAATTCAAGAGTACCTATATCTCCGAAGGCCTTCATCAGACTTACACAATATTAAAACGGCACAAACTTTATGATATATCCTATTAAATAAAAAAATAATTATCCAAAACGGATAATAAATGACTGAGTTGTGGATGAACATATATACAGCCAAACAACTTTCTCCGTGTTAATGTCGTTTAAAAATACTGCCCCAAAAAAACTGCGCAGGCAGTTAGAGATAGAAAATTCATAGACTGTCGCTGTCGTGAAAAACCTCTAACGTAATTAAATTGATCTATACAGGTTGATCACAAAACGCAACGTACCAAAGATTCTTCTAGATTTATATGCAAACGGTAGACTCCAATCCGACCTACTGTTAGGTAAAAATATCTCTGATGGTGGTACGAGAGTCAATCCTAGTACAAGAAGAAGACGCCGGAGCGCCGTCAACCGCCCCAGCGTATCAGTCTTAGCCGACTCATCGGTTCACAATAGGTTGGCTGATGTCTTTGGGGTCGTGACTGCCTAGGGTGGGGGCTCTCAGAGACCGGTTAAAGATTCTAAAGAAGTCAGCGGAGCGGGGTGACACGCTCTATCGTAAAATTTATTGTAATATTGGAGAAAGCAACGGTTGAGATCGAGCCAGCTAAGGCGTAGCACGGCGAGGCTGTGGGGCATTGATTAAAGAGTCCACAGTGGTTGTCTGGATGAATTTGGTTTCCCAGGCCTGGGTGGAGTGATAACAGGGACACCCCGGGAGTTTTAGTCAGCACTAGACTGTAAAATATGACTGTTTTTCTTCATTACTTCTAAGATATTTAATGTCTCTTTAAAAACGTTGTAATTGTGTCGTTTACATCTAATGACCTAATATTTTGGTAATTGTTAAATATTTAAGATAAATTAGTTACATAGCTAGATAAAAAATACGATAATACAATTAATTTTGAAATTCTGTCGCTTGCAATTTTTTTCTAAGAGACACTCGATATGGTAATCGCTCGCTTCGGCATATCGTGTTTCTGTATTAGTTTTGTATATCGAAGTTCATATATCTATTTAATTATTTTTTTACTTGGGGAAAATCCTCAGATGCAAACGGGGTTGGCGCGGCCGAGTTGTGCCAGTTAAAAACCCCAAAGTGACTATTTCTACATATAGACGAGGACTGTGGATCTTGTATTCAATTCTCCACAGCCCCATCTTGCCGCGCCCATTGGGCACTATCTTGAGGAAGGTCAAATGTCCGCTCTAAGGGCACACTAATTTTTCCCACACAGCGCGTTACCCCGTTAATATATGGACTGACATAACTATGGCAACTGTCAACAGGATTTAATCCCTTAACGGTAATTTCCGTTTATGGGCTATATTGTATTTTCCGTCAGGTGCAATATAGTGACTTCAATAAAAATAATATGATGGATTTACCTGAGTTCTGAGTGAAAACTATCGAGACAAGCACAGTTGTTTTTTCAGCCCACTGTAGCTTGTGCAGCGTCAACCGAGGGTCGTACAGCTAGAATCGTGGATTAAGGTTAAATGACACTTTGTAGCGTATAATTATGTATTTTTACAAACTCACTCATAAATAATCGGTCGCACACAAACATAAATTCATGTATACTTACGCACGCTCGCACACATTCGTTTGATAATTGACTTTAATCTGTAACTGCAATTGTTATTGTTGTATATATGATGATGTCCTGGCCGGTTTCGGTCACGGCGACTGTTTCAACACCGATTAAGAAATTCGAGGTCCAGTTTACGGAAACAGTCAATTGCGCAGGAGATATTTAAGTGCATAACTGGACGCGCATCCAGAAAAGCACTCTCTCGTCCGAGCTCCCTCAGGCCCGATGGAAAGGAGAACCAGTACGATCGGGAGGGAGCAGGATGCAGGTTTGGTCGAGTTTTCCTTCTCTGAACACCTGGTTGAATTGCGGTGTTAAAGAGATACCTTAGTCGCCTCTTACGACACCTCAGCATGAAGAGGGGTGTGCTATTCTATTCTGCCGGCAGCCACCACGGCTTTGGCTTGTTGTATATATATTTAATTATCAATTCCCTCATATTTATTTATTTATATAGGGTTGCCAGTGGCCCGATGCAACACTCCACTCAGACAACACATATACAATTGCAATCAACAATATACAGTTCCTATTAAGGCATCCACAACTTACGTCAGAGTGGCCTGTTTATTTATTATTGTATGAATGGTAATGAAAGTCAAGATTATTAATTATAGAGTATTAGTTGTTTTATTAAACTGAAATTTTATTAAATTGCTTCCCTTTTTTTGTTATTGTTTTGTTTTCATATTAGTCTGCTTCGATTTTTATTTGTTACTTTTTACTTCGGCACACTGACATTTTTTTTGTTACTTTTTATGATTTATAGGCGGACGCTTTGCCTCAATCACAACTGGTGTAAAATGAAAATGAGCTCGACATTGGACCGCGTCCACCCGAAAATTCCTTTTCACTCTTCTCTTAAAGGTTTCCAAGTCTTAAGATCGTGGAAGCATGCTCACTGGAAGCATATTCCACTCTTTAGTCGTTTACATGATAAATGTAGAAGTTAATCTTTTCGTGCGGATATAAAAAGGTCTAGCACATACGGATGGCATCCGACACGGCGTTTAGTTGCTTTATAATGTAATGGGGCTGTTAGAACAGTTAGGCTGTTACGTCGATGCTTGATGTGCTGCATTTTAGTGTCAGTCAAAGACTTATGACCATCAATTCTATAAGTCCTAAGATCAATTGAGTCCATAGCGGGCAACTGGTATTTAGCGGACCCGTATCAAAGGTGACAACAGTACTCCACTTTTTGAGAGTCGAAGCTGCTCGCGTCCGTAGGCTTTACCCTAGCTTCCCTACACGTGACTCCTGGGTGGTGCTAAACGAGCAGCAGCGAGGTGGTAGGGCGTCGGTGCCCGTCTGGATCGCGACCACAGTACATGGGTGTAAAGCCCGTCATGGTGACCAGTTTCGGCTTGTCGCGTTTCGAGATCAGCTTGCGTATATCCAGTAGCTCATATACCTAGAGACCTTCAGTCGTGGTATATGTGGGCCGACATGACGATGTAAACTATCAATGGATATTTATCCTTTGATAGTCGCTCTCGTTTTTGGACTACATTGTACTTACCATCAGGTACTCTGTAGTCACTATGTCGAGCCAGTGTAAAAAAAAACACCCGACCGCACCTAATTTAAGCACCTTTAGTGTATTATTTCAAATATATATCTTTATATATATAAAATTCTCGTGTCACAATGTTAGTTACCTTACTCCTCCGAAACGGCTTTACTGATTTTTACCAAATTTTATACGTATATTCAGTAGGTCTGAGAATCGGCTACTATCTATTTTTATACACCTAAGTGATAAGGGTTGTACACCCTTAACATTTTTTTTTAATTTTATCCTTACACACTTACAATAAGTTAGTTATTTTTTGTCTACACTAGAAATTACCTAGAAATAACTTATATGGCAAAACAACGTTTGCCGGGTCTGCTAGTTATATATAAAAAGACAATGCTGTAAAAAGACATCGTAGAACCTAACTAATTGGACTTTTTTTAATTGTAAAAAGCTCCATCAGATCTAAGCTTCAACTTTTCTCACACAGTTATTGCCAGCCACATTATTACAGATTACATATTACAGATAGTACAAGGAAACCTCGTAGGATGTGATATGCTTGCCCTATGCCTATTTATAAATCTAATTTTGTAGAGAAACAATTTTGGATTCTCAGTTCAAAGATAAACAAGAAGGTTAACCATACATTAAATATTTTAAATCTATCTAATTACGAATGTAAGATGAAGCTGAGGGATTGGTTGTCGAATCTGGGATATAATGACCCTGAGGAACTGTTGCGGAAATAAATGTACCTAAGGTTTAACATTATTGTAAATTGTATTGTAAGTTAAGGTTGGCCATACGCAGCGGATATAAACTGGATGTAACATAATGTGTGAAATTTCCACTCCGACGCAGCCTTGAGTTTCTTTCGGCGTTTCTTCTCAAGGTAGTCGCTTCCAAAATGCTAGTAGATCACCCGTAGGGATAGTATTTTGGCTGGCGGCCCAAGGTACTGACGTACCCACAGGGGTGCCCTTGCGTTGCCACCCAACCCATAAACTCGCTGGCTGAGCACCTTCTGTGCTCGCCCCCTAAGCCCGGTTAACCTGTATAAGCCTGTCCCGAACAACAGTATTCGTCCCACAAAAAAAAATTGTGTGAAATATGCTGACATCCAAGATACAGGTAGTTCTAGTTTGGGTGTCAGCTGACTTTAACGTGCTGCTTTGTCATTGTTTTTCTAATACTTAATTTATTATTATTGTGTATGCTGTTCCAATTTTCAAAGCCTACATTTTTCAAATCTAATACATCTCTAGCCTTAATAATATACCTATTTGTAACCTATTCATCAAGAGCATTCCAATGAGCTCAAACACAATACCTCAGCTACAAGTTAGTGAAGAGTTGAGAGTCCTCTTGCTTCCAGATGACGCTGCAGCATCAGATCCAAGTTACTGTTATATTGTAATATCATGGTAATCACAGGATACTAAATTTAAAATCGATTAAACTAGTAAAAGTAGTTTATATTCCCTCAACTGCTACAAAAGAGCATATTATCTTCATATTACTTGTTTCACCCGCTTCCTTTCATAACAGAACCTCGCGCTGGTTTAATCATAGTTTTATATATTCATATTACTATCTTATATTCCATCTAAGACTGCTAAGTCTTTGACTCTTAAACGGAGATTTATAGACGCAACTTTAACTTTGTTTAGACATTACTAATGTATTAAAATTTATATTACTCAATGAATGTCAAAGGATTGGGTAACTGACTGATTTTGTCAAGACAACTTCAATTTTTGAGAACTTTGCCAAGCAAAGTCTAAATAGAGTCTATAATCGCAACCTTACTTCTGCTGAGTCGTTATGCTGTAAACAGGTCTTTCGGCGAGCGAATGCTCACTGTCCCATGATGTTTGGTTCTTTAATCGAAATGTGAAGAGATATTTGTGCAAGCCGTCATGATTACTGTAACTATCTATAAGCTTTTCTTTTTTTTTTTGGACCGCACCAAGTCAAGATAAAAAAGCACTTTCAATAAAATCACATTTGTAACAAAAGACTAAGGCACTAGTTTGATAAAGTACAGAAATTTGATACAGGTCAACTGGGAGTCAAACTTGCAGACCGAGGGATACGTACGAAATAATAGTTATAAAAAAAATTGTGTAAAGTAACATAAAATTAACAGTTTCCAGTTAAACCCTGTACTTATAATATGAGACCCTGCTTCTTGCCAAGTTTCATGGTTTTAGGTTAAAGAGAAGTATCTCACAAGCTCTGACTCTCTTGCGAAAACGGAATATACGGTAAAATTTACAACAACCGGATATATTTTTTAATGCATTGCATAATGGCCCTTTTTTACTTTGAAGTAACCCCAAAAATACACAAATTACATTATTAAAACTTATTTATTGAATTATTCATTTAAATTAATTACTAAATTAAATATCACAGCTTAGAAAACGGGCCTCCCCGTACATCCACAACTTCCACTGATAGTTATCACGCCTCCAGCTGGCATATTGCCAATGAACTCCACAGCACCAACGACTGGCACTTGGCCCGCTACGGCAGTAGTGCCAGAGACTGGCAACTCTCCCGCCACGCGCAAATCACCGCTGCCAACTCCGCCGTAAACGCTGGCCATGGGATTCAAACCCATGCCTGGTGCTAAACCGAAGCCAGCGTTACCGTAGCCGAAGCCAGGGCTACCGTAACCAAGGCTAGGGTTACCGATACCGTTGCTGGGATTACCAAATCCAAGGTTGGGATTACTGATACCGTTGCCAGGGTTACCGTAGCCAAGATTAGGGAATCCCGCAGCACATTGAGTGAAGATTGGCTGTAAACAAATACGTTTATATATTATATTATAGCTTTAAAATAAAATAATTATTAATTTTTGGATTCCATATGTAAATATTTTACATTTTTTAAATAATACGATGAAGAATTTAAAGCTCAGTTTTTTTGTTTACTTTTCTCGATAAGTTCTGCATAGTTTAAGGATAAAAGATTTATTTATTATTTATTTATGTATGGGCTATCAACAGTTCCATTGCATTTTGCATTCACAATGAGATCGCATGCACAAGCTAAATGTCTGCAACGAATACTAATAAAAGAAAGCCACAGCATCGCTCAAAAGCATTAACTAAGTACTAACAATATCAAAACACAAAATTAAAATCAAAACACCAAAAAGAAAAAAAAACTAAACAATAAAACCTACAATTTAATTAAAATTAAAAATAAATTATTAGATGTTTGTGATAAGCCTATTTAAATTCTATGCCTTAAAAAAAACTACATATACGCAAGGTTACAGATGCTATAATGGAGCAAGGCTATTTTCAATAAGCTGTTATGCTGAGATGCCACCTCCTAAGGTAGATAATCTTTGCCGGGCAGTAGACTTGAGGGAGTTTGCTGCCCGGATGAGAGGGCGGCGGTGCGCAGTGTCTAGCGCGCCGCCTATGAAAGAGGTACTGGAGGCGTGGGCTCTTTATACCCATCTCTCCCAGAGAGGAAGCCTGAATAAGGCTGTTCGCTCCCCGGGCGACTGGACGGATTTGGTTTCCCAGGCCCGGGTGGAGTGATTAGAGGGACACCCCGGGGATTTTTAGTCAGTAGGAGTCTGTCACGCAGGGGTCGCTGCCCTCACAGCAACTCTGATGGTCCAATGAAGGATTCTCAGCCGGGTTACCAAAAAAAAAAAGAATAAATTCTAAATGAACATAACAAGAATATGCTCCTCTTTTTCCACTTTGCACGATCTCATAATTAAGGAATCTTTAAGAGTACTACGCAATTGTCAAATATATTTCATTATCCATATTATCTTGTCCTTTACCAGGTTAAATCATAAAAATGCATGATTGACTTGACCAACATACCTGTATAACAGAAGATATCAAGCAGAAAATTAAGACAGCGAATCTGGACATAATTGTAATATCGATACAAATAGTACAAGAGAAAGTTTAATTGTAGTGTAATTTTGAGGAATAGAATCGCTTTTATGTTGAATACTTGTTACATTTTGTAACAGTACGTAATTAGAGATTGCGCTGATAATCTAAATGTTACATTTTATCGATAAATAATATGTGTTAATAAGATTCAAGCAATAATCGACGATTATAACATGTTGTAACAGATTTTCTATTAGATAATTTAATACCTCATTCCGAACATACGATTTTAAGCCCCAGATGGTCATCAATGAAGGAAAAACATCGTGAGGAAGCCCTTATTTCATCTAATAGATATGTCATGTGTATTAGTGCTGTGAGAACAGCTATAAGCTGCTCTACAGGTAACACTGAGCACGACATATAAGTTACAAATTTCTAACGTACGGCTTTAGACCCCAGATGCTCATCGGTGAAGGAAAAACATCGTGAGGAAGCCCGTATAATAAATATGTCTAATAGATTTGTCATGTGTAGCAGTAGTGAAAGAGCGGCTATAAGCTGCTCTACAGGTAACATTGAGCACGACATATAAGCGTAAAGAAGTCACAGCGATTAGTGTATCTCGGCTTACCCAGTAAGGGATATAACATAACGATATGTTACTTTATTTATCAGATTTACGATAGCTTTAAATTTTAATATAAATATATGTAAAAGATCTTATACATTAAAAAAAAAGAATGTGTAGACATTCGGAACCGAAATCTAAGGCCCAAACCACCACGGATCTAATATTGTATTAGCACCGCGACGCTGCGCAAACGGTTCCCCTGAGCGTCGACTGAAAATCAGCGCTGGGTGGCGCGTACAGCAACGCCCAGCATACGCTAAGCCGAGAGCTCTTTGAGATGGGTAGCAGCACACAGGATACATGATGTAATGTTATGTATTAAAATGATATTTATTTAATAATCTATTAGTTACACGTAGTCTATTTCATATATTTTTAATTATACTTATGCTCTTTTTTTTAGATATACATATATTTTTACTATAGTATCTATCACTAATACATTTTGTAGTCGTTTTATTTATTGTATGTAATAGTTTATTTTAGGGTTACTTGTATTTATTATTTAAGCTATATTGTATTTTGTTGTTTATCGATAATTCTTATAAGATGTAACACGACCCTTCACGACGACGGGCCCTTCACGAAAATCAGCGCTGCGGGCTTAATCTGTGGCTTTAAGCTGATGGAGGGCCCATTTTCGCCGTGTTTATATGTTCTGTATTTTCTTTTGTAAATTTGTGGCAAAATAAATACTTTTTCATTTCATTTCATTTATTATTCTTTCGTTGTTATTTTTTTAACTATAAATGTTTGTTATGTGTTGTTTACTGTCTCAATAAACTTTTCCTTTCTTTTTATTTCGTTTCTTTTCAAACCACTGGTAGTCAGGATTAGAGATTCACTAACTTCCTCACAATGCATGCCGTATTGAGTTATACCGCCTTTTGCATTCGGTTCTTGATCTAACAATAGAAGGAAAGCCTTTTAAAGTTATTGATGCATACCCAAAAGCCTTATGGATCCGCGACAACGCAGCGTTACTTTCTAACATATTTTTCGCGCACTTAGAAGTTGTGGAATAGACTGTAATATATGATGAAAAGTATCTTTGTTCGGCAGAGTCGTTACAGCGCTCCTTGTCCATGGACGACAGTAGTAGCGTTCATTCCATAAATGCCTCAAAGCATTGCATGCCTTTACGATAAATAAGTCTAGAATAAATTCCTTTAATTTAAACAATAATTATTTGGGACCATTTTTGAATCATATCTATTCTATTTTCATGCCATCTATTTTCCATATGAAAGTAATATAATATTTATTATCATTATATAGTATTCAAATTCATTATGTGAATCTGCCTACCCTGTAAAAATACCCTATGCACGTCACTGGACGATAGTAACCAGAAGACGGACCGTTAGCCAGTTTGCAAGCAAAAGTTAAAAACATGATGATGATGATGTCCTAGCCGGTTTCGGCCACGGCGACTGTTTCAACACCGGTTAAGAAATTCGAGGTCCAGTTTTCGGAAACAGTCAATTGCGCAGGAGATATTTAAGTGCATAACTGGACGCGCAGCCAGAAAAGCACTCTCTCGTCCGAGCTCCCTCAGGCCCGATGGAAAGGAGAACCAGTACGATTGGGAGGGAGCAGGATGCAGGTTTGGTCGAGTTTTCCCTTCTCTAAATACCTGGTTGAATTGCGGTGTTCAAGAGATACCTTAGTCGCCTTTTACGACACCTCAGCAAGAAGAGGGGGGTGCTATTCTATTCTGCCGGCAGCCACCACGGCTTAAAAACATATAATTACTAATGTTGACTGACCCAAGCCTCGATACTCACAATTGGTTTTCGGGTTAAGATATATTTATCAACAGGTGCAGCGCCGTCTATTTGCGAGCTCAAACAATTAGATTTAGACGTTTCGTATTGCTCCATAAAACGTGTTAATACAACACAAATAAATTAATTTCATAAATACATTTCACAATAATTTGATACGGCAAGGACATGCGTGATCTTAATTTACACGTGAACTCCTTTGTTTCCGTATTTTGTTTATAATAGTTTTTCTGTCTAAGATTTACGATTTAACCTTGTCAGGGTAAGTTTTTTTTTAATTGACTCGACATAGTGACTGCCCCATACCTGATGGTAAGCATGGTGCAATCCAAAAAACGCCAACGACTATCGAAAGGTAAGAAAAAACCCATCGGTAGTCGCAGCGATCATGCCGGCCTGTACAAATATTTCTCACGTTACGCTTAAAGGATCCCATATCATAGGATGGTGGGAACACGCTCGCCGGAAGACCATTCCACAGCCCACGACACGGCAAAAGAAGGAGTTAGACAACTTCATAGTCCTGACCGGGATGTGAGATACCGTATAGCTGTGACACCGCATATCCGCGCGCGTGGTTCTATTAAGGAAGGGAGATGGTGGAACAACTCTTCAGAACACTCGCCATGATACAAACGGAGACAGACAGTGAAGTTTACTAAAAATTTATCATCACTAGATTATAGTGTCTGGACTAGTGATGAAAATGCCCGGGAATTTTCCCAAAGTGCCCAGCACTTCCGCGAACATTTCGTAAATTCCCGGGAATATTCCCCATACAAGTTTTGGGCACTTTGGGAAAATTCCCGGGCATTTTCATCACTAGTCTGGACGAAGCTTTTCGAAGGTAATTTTAATAATATCTACGCATTGTTTATGCACATCACCATAATATACCTTACATTTAAAAGTTTCAAAACACCATTATATTCTTCACTTTTATGGCCAAAATGAATAACCTTATCACCTATCTTGGATTTTTTACTATGACAACCATAGTACATCTCTTTTCGTATATATACATTTGAAAGGGAGAGATGTAGTTATCGATCTACAAATTAAAGATAGATATGTAATTAATTTCGGCAGTTAGTATTGAACAGAACTATTTGAGATTTTAAAATCTTTGGCTGAAGAATATGGCAAGGGCTAAAACATAAAAATAAAATAAAAACTGTAATACAAAAGATATGTCCTTTAATAGTGAACAGAAGGAGCTAAACTAATAATGCTATGATAAATAAATCAGACACAAAAAAGTAAGGTTAATAAAAAATAAAACCGAAATAAAAGTTACATTTATACGCACTGCAAAATTTTATGTTTGGCTGATGGTATAGGAAAGTGAAAAGTATCAAAAGACTTACAAATGGTATTATAGTTAAGAATATTCAATTAAAAGGGGAGTATTTACCAAAATTCGTTTTATAAAGTGATATAGAAAACGGCTAACAATTTATCGGCGCCGGCCGAATATTGACCTATAATCGAATACTTTTTAAAAGTAATTTAGCATTCGCAATCATCAGTCTTATCATCAGTCTTAGTTTGACGTGAGCTAGAGGTCTTAACCTTTAGCTAAAATTTCGCTCCATACAAAATTTCAACTAATGTAGTTTTTGTACAAGCTGTAGAATTCGATCGAATACTACTAAACTGGTAACCAGAGATGGGCAAAATGTAATCTGATTAATGATGAACGATTACAAAATGTAGTCGTAATTTTAATTTTCTTGCTCTGTAATCATGATTAAATACATTTAAAATATTAAGAAATCATAAATGTGTATACAATCTGGGATTTTGTAGTGCTTAAAACATAAATAAGTAAAATGCAGTCATATTGGTGAAAAACGTAAAACGTAATCGTTAATCATTTTCATTAATTTGATTACATTTTGCCCATCTATGCTGGTAGCTTCATTCATTTATACATCTAGCAATATACTTATAAATACCGACATTTTATTACAATAAATAAATTCTACAATACATCAGAGTAATTCCTAATATTGACTCAAAAACACGTTTTACTTTCCTTTGAAAAATACCATAAGAATTGCCAACCTTCTCGCAATAATTGAATAAAAGTATTGGTAAAAGATAACTTATTACATAATAACCCGAAGCAATGGAGCGGCATGCCCCGAGTTGGGTTGATAAAGCACGAACACCACTACAAGTATATAAAAAGGGTGTTTATTAATAATATAGCATTCATTTTCATAAGGTATTAAAACAAAAATGTTCACTAGGACAATCTTCTTCATTCTCCAAGCCGCTTTAATACAAGTGAGTTGTTATCTATAATGAAACTTAAGTTTTACGGTTTAAAGTTCAAATTGAGGTACATTGAAGCAGTCACGGATCAATAATTGACAGTAATAATTGAGGCGTCTAGTTTCAAAACCCGCTATAACTTATTTTTCAAATCCCAATTATTTATAAAAACTTATAATTCATCTTTGATTTACAATCACATTCTTATAAGGTATTTAAATTATTATTCTAGAGCAAAAAATGAAAAAGAAAAAAATCCTATATAACATTTACTTTGATAAAAACATTTCAAATTACAATTAGAACTATTAAGTAATTTTGTACGAAAAATCGTTTTAGCGGGTTTTGAAACTAGACGCCTCAATTAGTGATGTCTCGACAATTCGGTAGAGACTTCTCCCTGTTTCTTAGTCGATAATGAGCAACGACTAACCGGCTTATTTTGTTTGTATTTCCCAGTAAACTCCAATATAAAGAAGAATCAATTTGAATTAATCCTTGATTGTTATAATAGTAACCACTAACAATTAGACACGGAATTGGATATCATCCGTATGCAATGGATGTTGCTTATATCCACACGAATAAATTTACTTCTACATTCTTCATACGATCAAGTTAAGGAGTGAAATATGCTTCCAGCGAGCATATTTCCACGACTTTATGACTTGGGAGTCTTTACGAGAAGAGAGAATGGGCGTTTGTAGGGCGGATGCGGTCCATCTTCGGACCCATCTTCGTCTTCCACCAAGTGTGTTTAAAGTTAAGCGTCCACCTGTGAATAATAAAAAAAAGAAATAATAATAAATCAATATCTGACAAAAAATCCAACATAACAAGATGATAAGTCTAACCAGCGGAAAACCAAAAATTAAGACGTAATACGAAGTGGGCAAAATATGTTCCAACTCGCGCGTAAATCGGATGTGAAGGAAGTGTCGCGAGGATTGCCAAAAATTGCAAAGACCGCGATCGGCTTTGCTTACTAATCCGCTAGTCGGCAAATGCACAGTCGCCTCATTTCTAATAACTTCGCCTTGGATTGGTTACAGCGTAGGGCTGTCCGCACAGTAAATGATCTGAATCAAAAATTAACAGACGACAGATTTTTTAAATCACAGACAGGTTTGCCCTTGACCTCAATTTTACCCGATGGAAAGCGATGACGGAACGCGCTCACCCAATAAATAACGATTCTAATAGTAAGGTATAAGGAATTAGGTGCTGGAATTCTACTCCTTGGCGATTCGCAGCAAAAAAGTTAAGCGAGTTGGCTCGTGCGAGCGGTTGGAATGTCAATCACATAAGGGTGCAAACTAGCACGGCGCGCAGTCATTGTATGGTAAAAGCCGGAGGACTAGATATCAGATGACGGATCTAGTACGTAAACTACCATGTCAATAATTATACGGTCTTCGGGGCGTATTCCCAGGCTGAGATTTATAGACGCTATTTCGACTTTGCTTAGCAAAATATATTCTTTTTGACAAGTAATCTTATTATATAAAAATAAGTCTGATTTTCCTTCCTGACGCTATAACTCCAGAACGCACGAACCGATTTCCACGGTTTTGCATTCGTTGGAAAGGTCTCGTGCTCCGTAAGGTTTATAGCAAACAAAATTCAGGAAAATTTTCAACAGAAAAAGCAGGAAGACGGGGAAATCATTTTTCACATACCGCGCCATCTCTGATACATAGCATGTACTACAAACCAATATGGTTTTGCATGGTGGTGGAGCAGATCGCACCAGTATTTTAAGTAGATGGCGCCGATGCGTTATATATTGTTTGACAGCTACTCATTGTACTCTGCTCAATTAATTTCATGTGACATTTATTATGCGCACGTTCTTTCAAACGCTAACTAAAAACCAAAACGAAGCTATCTGGTGGCGAAACGAAGTTCGCGGGGTTTGCTAGTTGAATATATAATAGGAACTGAAGTATAGCCATAATATTCGCAAAGCCTAGTCCATGTTGACAAAATCGGTGATTTACCAAATCCTTTGACATTCACTGACTAATATTAATTATAGTTTTAGTGAAGTCTAAGCAAACTTAAAGTTGTAAATCGGGCGCAGTGGGTTGCTGCTTTTTTATGAAAACTATTTTGCTAGAAGTAAACTTTTTAGATCAGTGATAAAATCTAAACTGAAGTGGTGATATAAAATACTTATTATAAATCTTTCTTGTTCACAGAATGCTCTTAGCTTCCCTATGTCATTGCCAACCGGTTGTGGCAATGGACTTATGGCAGGCAACATGTACAACCCGTTAGCGCCGGCACTCATGTCTGGCACACCCACAGTGGCAACTGGCAACGCTGTCACCACCATAACCTCGCTGCCAGGCTGCATGGCATCGACATTATTCCCCGAGTACAGTCCCGTGCAGACTAGTCAAGTGTCTCCACTTGTAACTGAGATTGTACCGTCACTGCAGTTCGGCGATATTACGGTAACCGGTGATATGCCAGTCGGTGGCACGATAAAAGTGAGCGGTTGTTTTCCGATTTATGGCATGGTGGCAGTAGATGGCAACGTGGCATCGGCTGGCACAGCTGTCATTAATACCGGTGGCGGTTTCGTCACTCAGGTTATCGAACCCGGTTGCCGATGCGGAGCTATTTACTAAATGTATTTCGATAAAATAAACTACGTTGTGTTCATTATTGTATTTCTTTGTTTTTATATATTAGTTTTGAGTGATTTCTGTTGAATAAAGTTATTTTTATTTAATATATTACGAGTTTTTAACATGATTAATAACTACTCAGTCGTAATAAAGATAATTAAAACTTTTTAAACTTTTTTTACACTGGCTCGACATACTGACTACAGTGCACCTGATGGTAAGTACAGTGTAGTCCAAAAACGAAAGCGACCATCAAAGGATGAAAATCCGTTTATAGTCTCCGTCATGTCGGCCCACATATGCCACGACTATAGGTCTCTAAGTATATGAGTTACTGGATATACACAAGCTGATCCCGAAACGCGACAGGTCAAAGCGAGTCACTATGACGGTCTTTACACTTGTGTAATGTGGTCATGGCCCAGTTAGGGCAATCCCCCTACCACCATAAACTTATTCTTTGTAAAAATACTCTTATAACGTCGAAAAAAAAATTAAGAACTTCCTACTGAACTAGCAATATACCATGCAATGACTGGATGCCTCTTATATTTAGTCCATTAAATTTGTTTTTGTTTTTATTATATATTGTAGCGTGCACTCTGCCGATCCACTCTCGCGGACGCCGTAATGGTTGTACGGATCGCTTGCGCATCGTCCGCGGTGGACGGTAGGAGGCAGATTGTATGAAGAAAGAAAGAAAGAAAGAAAACGTTTTATTAACAGCAGCCATATAACAAACATTGAACAATAGAACACACATAAAAGACCAAAAACATAAAAAGAAAAACCAACCAAACAATACATAAAAAAAAAAAATGTTAGGCCGCCGCCAATAAGGGCCCCGTCTCAGCTTGTGCTACAGAGCACTAGACTCTGCAGCGCTGGTATTCTGACAGGGCCTTGCGGACGACACAGCCACTTCACCGGAACAGCTCCACATATACAAACTCAATTAAGTATTTCAGTTATACAAATATAAAATCATTTTACATAATATAATACAGAAAAGACTATCAATCAACAAAACTCAATAAGACAAAACAAAACAAAAAAAAAAAAACAATAAACCAATATACACCTTTAAATACTATATATTATACCATAAAAAAATAAAAATATAAAAAAAAACAGATCCACGCACATCCATGCAATTAATTTTGTTCACATAAAAGATATTTTTTAAATTTAATTTTAAACATTGCCCAAGACTGTAGGGAATCACGGATAGGTGGCGGTATGTCGTTCCAGCATTTCGATGCCGCGAACCTGAACGATCCCCGGAATGCAGTTGTTTTATGTTGCTGTATGATAAATATATTTCTTTTACACGCTCTACTGGGTTACTTGGTATAGTCCTTGGTCCATAACAGTTTTGAGTAGAGGTAAAAAGGCATTTTAGTTGAAATAATACCAAATAACATACAAGCCATATGAAGATTTCGTTTCGCTTCCATTTTCAGTAGTTTAGAATTTTTTAGGAAAGGTGTTACATGATATCGAGCAGGGATATGAAAGCAAAAACGGGCACAAGCGTTTTGAACTCGCTGTATAAGTTTTTTAGTTCTACTCAAAAGACACGGATCATAAACAATGTCACAATAATTCAATTTAGAGAGAACGAGAGTTTCACATAGTTGTATCCTAAGATCTTCATTAATATAGGGTCTGATTTTGTACAGCATCTTCAGTCTGAAAAAACAGTTTTTTACACATTCAATAATATGTTTTTCAAACCTGAGAGAACTATCGAAAATCATCCCTAGGTTTCTAGCTTCTTTGACCAAAGGCACAGGTTCATTATTAATAAGAATATTTAATGAAATTTTGTCTACTATATTTATATTAAATTTCGAACCCAGCAACATGAACTTAGATTTCCTTGGATTAAGCACCAAACAATTAGAAGATGACCAAGTGGAAATTTGAGATAAATCATAATTTATCTTATTTACAGCTTCGGCTTGCTGCGATGGATAAAAAGACATATACAATTGCAGGTCGTCTGCATAAAGATGGTAATTACAGTGAGTAATTGCTGTAATAATATCAGCGCTATATAGAATATATAAAATAGGTCCAAGTATAGAACCCTGAGGTAGCCCACGAGTCACAGGCTTAATGGAAGAAGAGACTTTTTCACCACTCGGTTTCATGATCTCAACATACTGTTTTCTATTACATAGATAACTTTGAAACCAGAGGACTGTCTTATGGTCAAATCCATAAAACGAGAGTTTAGATAATAGAAGTGAAGTATTAATCCAATCAAAAGCACGTGAGAAATCAAGAAGAACTAGGATACTACATTTTCCCTGATCCTGTTCGGCCAGAAGACTATCTACCACATCCAACAAAGCCGTAGAAGTACTGTGGCCTTTTCGAAACCCAGATTGTCTCAATGGAAGCAGTTTATTATTTTCCAAATATTTAGTGAGTTGTAAACTTACCACCTTTTCAAGAATTTTAGAGATGCACGGAAGAAGACTAATAGGCCGCAAATTTTGGAAATGACACGGGTTAGAGTTTTTTGGGATAGGTTTAACAACGGATACCTTCCAGCTCTCTGGATATATACTATCAGATATGGACCTATTGATCAAAGCAGTAATTGCATGTAGAGATTGTGGCAAGGTCATGCAAACCATTTCCAGTGAGATGTCATCAACTCCCCTAGCATTGGATTTCAGAGTATTTATAATTTTTAATACCATACGCTCATTTACTGGGGATAGTGCAAACGTTTTATTCTCATCTCTGTGATACTCATAATGTGTTAGTAGAGATATTGAAACGTTATTATCTCCCGGAATGTCAAGGAAATGTGCATTTATGAGGTCAGGATCAAGAAGATGAGTAGGAAGCTCTATTGTTTCCTTATGATTACATAAGACTTGACCTTTTAAATTTTTCCACAATATTTTCGGATTATTAATATGTTTATTAACATGTTGGGAAAAGAAACTTTTCTTTTCATTCTCAATACCAACAATGACAATTTTTTTCATAGTTTTATAACTGTCCCGATATATATTTAAATTAGTTTTTTTGTACTTGTCATGATAATTGTCTCTTATACGCATCATTTTTTTTATAGTATCAGTGATCCATGGATGAGGGGGTCTTCTAAATTTTTTAGTGTAAGAAGGTGCATGGATATCAAATAGAGTAATTACCCAGTGAGTAAAAGTAGATGCCAGTTCATTTATATTGTTATCCAAAAGAAAATAATTCCAGTCTAATTTGTTTAAATCTGCCTCAAAGAGTTCTGGCAAGATATTATTTAGTGGTCTATATGTTATCCATCGTGGAGCCATGGTTTCTTTTTTTATTTTAAATTCCACCATTAAAAAAGCATGAGCACCAAGATCAGGACAATATTTAACAGTAGTACCACAAACATTCCCATTAGTACAGACAATATCTATCAGAGTTTGACTATGCTCGGTGAAGTGACTTGGTTCAGATATAACCTGATTAAGTTGGAAATAACGTAAAAATTGATCTATTTGACTATATTTATTGCATTTACTGTTAAGCATATCAATGTTGAAATCACCTAATAATATAATATTATCAAAATTAGAAAAAGAAGTAATAGAATCTGTTATATTGTCCAAGAATGAGTTGACATTCTGCCATGGTGGCCTATATGCAGTACCTATGACAATCGAAATACCAGCCAAGCGCATACTGAGCCACATCTGCTCAGTAGAGTGTGCAATGGGGTGAGAACATAATCTGGCGCTAATATTACTCTTGATATAAAAACCAACCCCACCTCCTCGTCCGTGACAGATATGGTTCGGTCTAGGGGTGTGCCTGAACCGATACTGAGGTATAATTGGTGCCTTATTTTCCTCTCCCGTTCTTATCCATGTTTCATTTATAGCCAAAATATCCGGTTTAAGCGAATCAACAGCAACAATAAATTCCTCATGGCGTGTATTTAGGGAGCCCGCATTAAAAAAACCTCTCTATGACGTCTCTCGATCGGCCGCGCGCCTTGCGATATGACGTCGCTTATTAATTATTCGCTATTTTATGTAGTTTTATTGTTTTAAAATTAATATCTGTGCAATAAAGGTATTAGAGTGATGATCTTCTCGTGTGTTTACGCCTTCAAACGTTATAATATTCATTTATATGTATCTGTGTATATATATATATATATATATATATATATATATATATATATATATATATATATATATATATATATATATATATATATATGTATATATGTATATATATTTATAATTTATAACGAACGCTTGACCTCAATCACACCAGGGGCCTAATTCTGTATGACAATGTAGATTTCACACTCAAATCTTACCATTTGAAAACCACGTTAACATCGTGTCTTGTCTATATCATGTCACGGTAATGAATCAGATTCTTTTCAACAAAGTATCATAGAGAATAAGATTTTTGCAAATGTCGTAACTTTTTACGAAATTGACGTGATATCAAAGCAAGGAATCGCTAAATTGTCTTAGAGAATTAGGCCCCTGGTGGAAGGTGAAGATGAGTTTGATGATGAAACGCGATCACCTAGCAAATGCCTATTCACTCTTCTCTTAAAGACTACCAGGTCAGAAGATCGCGGAAATATGGCCGCTGGAAGCATATTCCACTCCTTAGCCGTTCGCATGATAAATGTAGAAGCGAATCTTTTCGTGCGAATATAAGGAACATCCACCACATACGGATGGTATCCGACACGATGCCTAGTGGTTTTGTGCTGGAATGGAACTGGTGGAATCAAAGAATGTAGTTCTTGAAAACACTCTCCACTGTGCAACCGGTACAAGACCGAGAGGCAGGCAACTCTACGTCGATGCTCGATACTAATAGTATCGATTAATGTTAATATAAATGTTATGAGTGTGTAATATATAATACTTATATAATAGGCTGGGGAAAAAGTTTCTTCGTATTTTATACGAAAACTCAAAATATTACTTTTCAAAGCTTATTTACATTTCAACACAGTACATATGTAAATAGCATTTTGTTCGATGACTTTCTACCATCTTATAGGTAAATGCAAAATCCCGTTTCTGTAGAAATTTTGGGACATCTTAACAAAAAAACGGGACAAGTACGATAGTTTTGGAAGTTCTCCCTTGACGTTAACCTGACACTGCCTAAATAATTCTAAAGAGACCGAAACAGGTTAAAATCTGAAGATGCAAGATCAGGGCTATATGTCGGATCCTTCAACACCTCCCAGCTATATCTATTTATTTTTGCTAAGTGGATAAAGATGTTATTCTGATGAAAGACCACATCCTTCCTTTTAATCGATTCCGGCCGCTTTCGCTCAACTTCTTGCTTTAGTTTCATCAGTTGTTGACAATAGAGATCCGAATCAATGGTTCTGCTATGCGGTAAAAGCTCGTAATAAACAATGCTCTTCCAATCCCACCATTCACAAAGCATTACTTTATTGCGAATTAATCCGGGTTTTTCCACAGTCTGTGCAGCCTGACCTACCTTTGACCACGATCTTATTCGCACTTTCTTGTCGTACGCGATCCACTTTTCAATAGTTATCAATCACTTCAAAAACGGTTCGGTTTCAATACGTCTCCATAAAGAATCTCAAATGAGTTTAGGGTTTATTTAGTTTCTTTCAGTGCACTCGCGTGGCACCCAAATATAATTTATTATTGTGTACCCAGCTTTTTTCTAATATATCATAACTGTTTAGAGGTCGATTCACAGTTCTTCTGCTATATCGTAACTACCGATATGCCGACTTTGCTCCGCTATTTCAAAAATGACGTCCATTTTGTCCGTAACAGGGTGACCAGAGCGAGGTGTATCTTTAACATCGAAATTCCCGGATTGAAAACGCTTCGACCAACTTTGTACTACTTCTTACTGACATTAAATTTGGTCCATAAATGTCACAATTTATTTTACGGCCTTCGTTGCTTGTTTTCTTTTTTTTAATACAATTTTAAAGTGTATAGTTTGTCTTCATTAGATGTAATCATCTTGACAGAAAAAAATCAAATAAAACGAGCTGGAAACAAAATTTTATTAATTTATTTCTTTTTTTATATTCTTCAGCCCCACTACGCCGCGCCTGACAGGCACAATCACGGGGGGGAGACGCCGCCTCCCCCAATACCACCTAGTATACTTCGGCAGAGCGCGTCACAACGCACCGCCGTCTTCTCGGGGATATTTTAGAGTACTATTTCGTCATTCATATCATACCATATCAGTATTATGACATTTTTATCAAAACAATGACTAATTATGCAATATTTTAAATTGATATTATGTAATCGATAAAGTCTACATAAACTACCAGATTCTAATCATTCGTTTTAATAATTTCTTAACTATCGTATAATAACAACGTGCTTTATACTTTTTTTAAATAATGTCGATATGTTTTTTGTTTTTGATCGTCTCTTGGAATATTCAGGTAAGTTTTAAACAATTCTTGTTATTTTTAAATACTAGGCGAGCAGCTTTTTTTCCCGAGACGCAGGAGGGATGTCTTCGTAAGATACCTCCCTCCCTAGCACAGATATGACGTCTGAAGAGTGCACTTGACGGAGTGCGTTGCCCAATATATACGGCGTGTTCCACATTGTTGTTTTTCGCGTCCGTAGGCTTTACCCTAGTTTCCCTACACGTTACTCCTGGGTGGTGCTAAACGAGCAGCAGCGAGGTGGTAGGGCGTCGATGCCCATCTGCATCGCGACCACAGTACATGGATGTAAAGCCCGTCATAGTGACCAGTTTCGGCTCGTCGCGTTTCGGGATCAGCTTGTATATATCCAGTAGCTCATATACCTAGAGACCTTCAGTCGCGGTATATGTGAGCCGACATGACGATGTAGACTATCAATGGATTTTCATCCTTTGATAAGTCACTTTCGTTTTTGGACTACACTGTACTTACCATCAGGTACTCTGTAGTCACTATGTCGAACCAGTGTAAAAAAAAAACTTGTGGACAATGAGATAAATGAGGGATGACCTTCAATAGCACCCCTGGCATGAGCAAAAGAGAGAAGGCTTATTATAGACCCGACGTTGCCGGATGCTGAAGATACTGGCAAAGCCGTTCTTTTGGCTTCTATAGACGAATAGGTAGAATACCCTTTGCTCTTGTGCTTGTCTCACCTTGTGTGTTCAACTGTCGAATTTGATCAGCACTGTGTTAACCATACACTAGACTCCAATTGAAATCATAGCCATGTATCTATTCATTATTTTTTATTTTAACTTGGCATAGTAAAAGTAAGTAAGTAATAAAGTTATTCATTAGACAAACAATTACAAGCAGCACATTAAAATCAGCTGACACCCAAACTAGGGCAACCTGTATCTTGGATGTCAGCACATATCACACAATTTATTATAGTTTATTACCGCTGCGTAGCTCCAATCTTAATTCAAAACAATACAACAATAATATTACATACTAAACAATAGACTATACAAAAAAAAATAGAAAGTGAATATCAATTACAAAAGAATGTTAATGCTAAAGCCCAAACACATCTATTCCTGCAACAGTTCCTCAGTATCATTATATTTTAGATTCGATAACCAGTCTCTCAACTTCATCTTACATTCGAATTTAGATAGGTTCAAGATATATAGGGACACCACGCCTGATGTGCAACATGGTGCGGTCCAAATAACGGTCACCACTTTAGCGTGGTAGGTATGGGTGGTAAGAAGTAGACCTACCTTACACTATAGCGCAGGATGGCGAGATAGATGAGATGATGAAAGAATGAAATGAAGAAGTCCAGAGACTAAGTAGATAGACGTTTAATGAAGCACAGTACAAAGTCCAGCAGAAATAATGAAGCACAGGTAGTGTAGAATAATTAGAAGTAAAGTTCACAGCAGAATACCTGAAATGAACACAAAAATAGCAACAACGTGAAAACTATTAATAGCGACAGTAAAGAAAAACCTATGACAGTTACAACGACATTGCCAGCCTACGCAAATATCTTTTTACGCTTCGATTAAAGGTCCCCATATCGTAGAACGCTGAGAACACTCACCGAAAGTCTATTGTGTAACAAAATCCTTATAACTTATGTATGTATATGTATATGTAGAGCTGTGACGGTGAAGTGGGTGCGTCGTCCGCAAGGTCCTGTCAGAGTACCAGCGCTGCAGAGTCTAGTGCTCTGTAGCACAAGCTGAGACGGGGCCCTTATTGGCGGTGGCCTAGATTTTCTTGTGTATTGTTTGCGATTTTTTTTTAATTTTTTTTTTTCATTTTTTTTTCTGGTTTTTTATGTAATTTATTGTAGCATGTTGTCACTTCTGTCTGGCTGCTGCTAATAAAACTTTTCTTTCTTTCTTTCTTTCTTATTCCATAGCTCAATGACACGGTAAAGTAAGTATTCTAATCTTTTGTTTTAGAAAGGATGTACTCAAAACATGTATGCATCTCCAGAAATATTACTACAAACTCCAACCTTGTTTTCCTGTCCATATCAGGAAGACTTAATATCATCCATCCAGTTCCTCAGAGATGATGTGACATTAAAACGGGATAAAATTGAGAATTTAATGGATATTTTGAAATCTTCATTGGGAAACGTTGAGGAAAATAACAAAAACGTAATTGTTCTAGAACCTGAGTTATATGTACCTGAAGTTACAGAAAGTAGTTCAGCAGACATTAATGATTTATCTAAAAAGGAACCGGAAAGCCATAATAAAGATTCTAAATCAGAATCAAAACGAGTAAAAAAAGTTATCGCTCCGCTACAAAATATACAGGAATCAAATCAAATTCAAAACAAAGCAGAGGGATTTAAGCAAATTTTTAAATTTGAAACTCTCCCTGACCCGTCACTTGATCTAATCAATTCAAATCAAGAAACTGAGGCGTATGGTAATTTTCAAAACGAATTAGCATCGAAATACATCCAAAATAGAGACTCCAAATTATATAAAGATCAAGAGGATTCAAATTCAGCGAAAAATATGCCAATATTTAACATACCGTATCAAAGAGTAGCTGATATTTTAGATGAAACAATATTTTCCCCCCTAGAAGAGGTGCATTGCGATAACCCAAGTAAGAATTCAAAAATAACTAAACAGAAAGATGCAAGACCTAATTTAGATAATACTAAACCTATAAAGAACTCTATAACTTGTTCAGAGTCAGAAGAAACAGTTGCAATGCTCTTTAAGCCGAAAACTGTATCACTGATGCAAGTGTATGATAATTTATTGAAGAAAATTGTAGTCACTGTTTTAGTTCCATATCATGTTACTAAGTTAGCACTCTAAAGGCACTAGTCGGTTTCTTGTATGCCCCGACTGCAATGTACCCCTCTGCATGCATTTTTATGGATTACCATCCGATGTACGTGACTGCGCAGCGCTGGTAGACGGCGTATCAAACTCACAAATGTGACAGTTGACAGCGCTACGTAGTCAAGTACATCGGACAGCTTTCCATATAAATGCATCTAAGAAGTAAGTCGCAACTCGACCGCCGCTGTTGAGATTTCTAGAGTTCTAAGTGTGCCATAAGAGCTGGTAAGCACTTTTCGAGAAGTATTTGAAGCAAAATAAAGACTTGTTCAACAGTTTGTGATAATATCTCAACACAAAAAACGCAAGCCAAAAAGCAGAAGGACAAAGGAATTTAGCCAACCCGTAACTGACTTAGGAACGGATTTTTTAAAAATGTTTGAGGCGTTTTGACATTTTAATATTATTAATCTTAGTATATAATATAACATTGTCAGTAACGTCATTGGCTTTCGAAGATCACACAACTAAACCGGGCGAGTATTTTTATTGCTCCATTTTTATATACAGGCGTTTTAAAAATAAAATATTTTTTCTAGATTGGTATTATTGGTTGATATAATGGAGGACGAAATCTTTTTCCTTTAACCCCAGTAAAAATCTGCTTAGGACCTCCATAACTGCCTATAATCCAATAATCAGGGGAACGAATAGTCTTTTAGGTCTCATTTCAAGACCTCTACTTTGCACCATTTCTGCCTCATATGGTCAACTTACTCCTTCAACTGTATTAGCCGATAATGTGTATAGATTATACAACAATTTAACCTAAGAAAATAAAAATTTAGAATTTAACTGAAAATTGTTTTACAAAATAACTATAGATACATTGTACAATGAGGTACATTTTAATTTAAGTAATTTAATTATTTATTTATTGTAGTTTAATTAAAATTATGTTACATAATTGTTGTATTTTTCTTATTAACCCTTATGCAGAATGATAAAGCTGTATAATTCTATGTCGAGATCTAATATTCAACGATAACATTTTAAAACTTAAAATTGGAAATTATTCGAGAGGATTGTGAAAGATTATTGTTTCTTAGATTTTTTGGTTGTTTTTTATAAATAGATTTATTGTTTTCTTTTTGTTACTGTTCATGTCTGTGTGATACACGATTTTTTTTTTGTACAAATAGTCTTCAATTAGAATGTAGTCGTATTTGTAATGCATGTCGTTTTATAAGGCCGTTTACACATTTTTATTTAGTAAACATTAATATATTAGATTAATTTAACAAGAAAACTGCAAATCTTTTTGAAATCTTTTATTTATGCTTATTGCCGTTTTAAGCGAAAATTCTCTCCACCCGTAACAGCAAAGATTTGACAATCGAATATTGGGGAGTAAACACCAGGTGACGTCATCCAAGGGTGAAAATAGCGCATGCGCCCTTGCAAGAATTGGTTCACACGGGTGGGTTTCTTTTTTTGCGGTTCTACTTAGGGCGTTTTGTTATGAAAAAAAAAACTATAAAAACATTGAAAAAGAAGTATTATAATTATATATCGCAGCGCTATATTCCTTTCGGGGTGAGCAGAGATACATAAGTTATTGTATCCACTTGACGCTAATACGTTGTGCCCAACGTGACCAACAGTGGTGCTGATCACTCTTCTCACAGAATTAGTACTCATGACATTTCTAACAGATACTATGCTGGTTTCCTCACGATTCTTTTCTTCACCGGTGAGCACGTGATGCGTTTAATGCGTTAAATTCGTACGTAATCTGGAAAAACTCAGAGGGTACTAGGATTCGAACCTACGATCAATATTTTTTATATGGGCAAGACAAACGAACTACACTGCACCTGATTTAAAGTAAAGTGATAAAAACGGCAGTGACTTTCAAGGGACAGCAATCCATTGACAGTTGTCGCCGTCATAGTGACCCAGACTTGTCACCGTTCTTAACTACGCTGTATATCCATCAGGTATAATGTAGTCACTCTGTCGCCCAAATGTCATAATTAACTATTTTTCAAATCTTTTATAAAAAAAAAATTATAGTCACCAGGTGACAGTACCTATGTTGCAGAGATGGGAAAAATGTAATCTGATTAATGATGAATGATTACAAAATGTAGTATTAATTTTAATTTTCTTGCTGTGTAATCATGGTTAAATCCATTTAAAACATTAAAAAATCATAAATGTATATACAATCTGGGATTTTGTAGTGTTTAAAACATAAATGAGCAAAATGCAGTCATATTAGTGGTAAAAAACGTAAAATGTAATCGTTAATGATTTTCATTAATCTGATTACATTTTGCCCATCTTGCCATCGGCAACAGCGATCATGCCGGCCTGCACAAATATCTCTTCAAGCTACGCTTAAAGGATCCCATATCATAGGATTCCACAATCTAATTGCCTAACAAATGTAAGAGTTTGTGAATTCCTTTATTCTGGATGAAATAGAAGGTAAATCTTTAAAACCGTATGATGTACCTACAGTACAGCGATGATTATATAAATTAGTATCGATCCAAAAAATTATCACCCGTGTAAACAAACTCAGAAGCCCCGTGGATTATACATATATATCTATGCGACTGTGGTAGGTATTATAGTACAATGCGGACAAATGCTAGTTAAGAAAACGCCCCCAAACTTGAATGTCGTTTAATACAGGCAGAGCAAGAATTTACCAACACAGAGGAATTGATTTTAATGTGCTATTTTATGATAAAACTAAATTCCGCTTAAGTGGAAGTTGTTGTGCCGTGAAGTTTAATTGAAAGTGAAGTAATGACGTTACATGCCTTACCGGCATTAAGTTACATGATACAAGAAAGATTTAAAAATATTGATTCCTCAAAAAAAAGTATGCCCGCATTAATATTTCGTAATCGGTAAGTATGAAATATATTTTTTTATGTGATAAAATATGTATGTCTATTGTATATCCGAACACAATTCCCTTTCTTATAAAATATAGACTAAAAATTGAACATTTAATATTATTTTCTAGATGATAAAATTTATAATTATTTATTAATATATGGAATCTAAATTAAATTAATTATTATATAATAATTATAAATTACCAACTTATATTAAAATATTTTTATATGTTCAATGCTTTGAACGCAGCTTGGATGACAGATGTCGTTAAAACCAATGGAAAATTTTCATTAACCGACCAAAATAAGATGTTCTTTAGAAGCACTGCTTTTGATATGAGACTGATGAATACTTCTTTTTATAAACTTATTGACTTTCACATGCACTTCAATTAGAATATGAATACAGTGTTGCACTGTAAGATCTTTTGGCATAATTGTGTAAATTTTAATAACAAAAATACTAAAAAAGTTTATATTTATAGCTTTAATTTGAATTTAAATTATAATATAGGTATACTAGATAGTATTACTTAAATAATATTCGAAGTGTAACTGTAAGCCTGTTTCTTGCAAAATAATTAACTTAACAAAAATATGGGCATCATGGCACCTATAAATATTAATATAATTATTTTTTACATAATTCAAACTTAATCGAATTTTACAATTACTATGATCTTATTCTTATTCTTAATATTGGTGCAAGGTGAAGATGAATTTAACAATGGAACGAGGCCACCCAACAAATGCCCATTCAAACTTCTCTTAAAGACTCCTATATTATAAGAATGTAAAAATATGGTCGTTGGAAGAATATTTTACTCCTTAACTGTTCGTATTATGAATATAGGAACGAATATTTTCGTGTAGATATAAGGAACATCCATCAAATACGATAGATATCTGACACAGTGTCTAGTAATTTTATAATGAAATGATGATGGTGGAATCAGAAAATGTAGCTCTTAACAACACAATCTCTTCAAATAATAATTGTTTAATTTATTTTTGTTGTATTTATATAATCTTTAATAAAAAGTAAAACGTTTTCAAATCGTTTAATTTTAATTACCTATCTATCAACCTAACCTAAAGATTTGAAATAGTTTCTTGCAGATGTATTAAAATTTAATTTAAATATTTTGGGTTTTCCAAAGCAGCTTTTTTTCACAGACACACTTTAATTTTTTGTACATTTAAAGTTCCTGGAACAAATGCAGCCTTATAAGACGGGTATTAACTTAAAGATTTGAAAAGTGATAAGCTTAGTTATTGTAATATTTTGCACTTATATAAAAAATAGTCTAGCACTTTATTTTTTTAACAAGAAGAAAGCAATTAATTTTATGTATAAACTTTTGTAGCTGTTAAAAGCTTTATTTATGCTTAAAACAGTATTATAAATCATAGTAAGGCCGCTCATGGACTTGTATTCGGATATATCCGTTTTAAGAGTAAAATGTGGCAACACTTTTACATAACTACAGTCTGTTCGTTTTGTGAACGTTTGCTTTGTGTGCACTCGTTATTGCGCAGTTGTTCGATACTCCAGCGGTTTTGACCGTGTTTTTTTTACCAAGTAAATTGAAGGCTTAAATACGTTTTGTCAAGATGACGATGTTAATACAACCGTTAAATTTTAGTAGTAGTATTAGTAACTACTATGAAATAAAAGGAATCGAAAACAATGTTGTGGCCCCGAAGAAATACTACTCGTAAGTATCTTTTCACTTTTTAGCGTTCATATTGGAATTAAAAAGGCATTATATGCAAATAAAACGCATAAAATCATTTTCAATAAGATCGGATTCACTTTTGTTTTGTTCTTACTAAATCTACGTCATCATATGTTACGGGTTACTATCTGAGTACGATCGCTAATTGCAACCTATTTTTTTTTACAAAGTAAGTTGTGGCACAAATTCCTATTTGAGGTTATACAGGTTGAGGTCATGTACACAATGTAATGAAGCGTGTTTTCTGTTAATCAGTAATTCTAAATCATTTTATTGTACCTTCCATTTAGTAACGACCATTTTCATTGTTACCTACAATTATCGAATTAAGAAATACTTAGAAGTGTAATCTAAAAAAGGTTTGATACCACAGTTTAGTGACTTACATACAATGCTAAGGTGCTGGGTAAACCCAAAAAGAAAAGTCTCAATATTAGGAAAATGTCTGATAAGCAAATTAGACAGTTAAGAGTAATTTTTGTATATATGTATTTAAATATGTGAATCTTTGTCTACTTCTCATAATAAAAGCTCAAGCTTAGCTTGAGACTAGGACAAATATTATTATAATCAAAAATTGGCAAGCAGCTATTAATTAATATGACCATCTCAGCTGGTGTGTTCAAATATCACATATCCTTTAACACTGTGTTGGCCATATATTAAAATCTGATTGAGATGAGAAAGAAAGAAATGTTTATTGAGAAAATAGGGAGAACGCACAATATATACATTTATATAAAACAATGAAAGAATAATATTTAACACATAAAAGGTGGGTGTCATAGTAACTCATTTTTTTTATGATTAGACAAATATGCTGGTCTAAGATGAAAATTGAGGTGGGGTGGTCGCTGTGTTACCTAGCATACTTTGGTCAAGATCCCCCGCCTTAAATGTGTTAATAACACATCATGTATCTTGTGTGCTGTCACCAATCTCAAAAAGCACTCAACTCGGTGCCAGATCAGAGCTAGTCCAGTCTAATTTGAAACTATTAGTAACAATGTATGTAATTGTAAAATATAATTATAATCTAGTACAAAATTAGTATACTATATGTTTATGTGTATGTTTACTATAATCTAGTAAACAAAAAGTCACATATAATCTTAATCCTGGCTTATTTCCGCCATTCAATGTCTAGGTGTGCCTATTTTACGTGAAATTGGTTTAGGATAGTTTCAATTGTGCCAGCCTAGTTCCTCCAAGAAATCCACCAGAAGCTTGATGTTGCTGGTTGTTTAACTTAAATAAAATTATTAAAAATTTTACATAAAGCCATAGTAGAAGAAAAAATACCGAATTAATAAGCAGGGCAACCCATGGCATCTGGCAACATTAGGAGAGCTGACAGGTGAAGAGGGGTTTCAAGTGTGGTGAATGTGATAGGGATTACTGATAACATTATTTACAAAGTTCTTGTGAATGTTAGCTAATATTTATCTTGGAACACAAACTAGATAGAGATTTCTGATATTTTCTTAGTGATCAGGAAAGGCTTTACAATATAGATGGGCAAAATTTATTCAGATTAATGAAAAATGATTACAATTATATTTTGCATTTTTCATGATTATTACTGTTACATTTTGCACATAGTATGTTTTAAAGACAGGAATCTTCAATTACATACAAATTTATGACTCCTTGATGTTTACAAGGGCTTTAATCGTTATTACAAAGTAATGAAATTGAAATTATGAGCACATTTTGTAGTTGTTAATCATTAATATGATTAAATTTTGCCCATCTCTGTTTTACAACTACATCAGTTTAAGTGGGAAAATAATGAAGTTGCTCAGCCAGCCGTTTAAGGGGATGGGTGGTAATGTAAGGTATGAACCTTGACTTGGGCGGTCAGCCAGTTAAACAAACCCAACGGTAATTTACTAGCGTTTCAGAAGCAATACCTTGAGAAAAAACACGTAAAGAAACTCAAGGCTAAGTCAGAGTGAAAATGAAATACTTGCTATTGATGCTATTATTGAGATAGTCTTTTCTTTTCCTATTTTCTATTGTATTTTCAACTCAATAAAAAGATCTGTATATTTTGCTGTTTTATATTATTATTAAATAATTTGTTGAACTCAGAACATTCTGGAAAAATACCTGTGTTTGAAACAAATCTGAAATCCTATTGTAAAGATAATATTGGTCTGAGAATGTAAATACAAAAGCCTCAAGGCACGTTTGCCTTTTGATAACAATTTATAACAGTATTTAGACCAATTACATGTGGTCATAATTAGGTAATTTATATTCTAGCATTAATTCTTGCTAGGCTTAACACCCTGCATAAACAATTTGTTTCTCAGACTCTTGATGGGCCCTAACGGAAGCAAGCAATATATAAAAAATGTAACAATACATGAGTGTAAAGTCATTACAGTCACTCGCTTTGGCTTTGGCTCGTTTTGGCATTCGGGATCAGCTTGTGTATATCCAGTAACTCGTATACCTAGAGAACTTCAGTCGTGGCGTATGTGGACCAACATGACGACGGAGACTCAATAGATCATCGTCCTTTGATAGTAGCTTTCTTTTTTTGTATTACACTGTACTCACCATCAGGTGCACCTTTTGACGTCAATCTTTGTCTACATGTCGGCCCACATATACCTGGACTAAAGACCACCAATATGGGGATATATATTATATCCTGTGGTATTACAACTTTCGTCTACTTAAGAACTAATATTAAAGTATTTAGTTCTTTTTGAATAATATTGAATGAAAGGAAAAAAATTACCAAACACCTGATAACTCATGACTCAATTAGATATCTGTATGTTTAATTTATTATCACGGAACCGCCATTTTAGAATATTACTACATTTTGCCCCTGATTTCGTCTGCGTATAATTCATTTTCTCAGCAGCCTATTTTTCTTTTTCAAACAAAAAGGCTGTGTATTAAGTATCCAAGGTACCAACTTCGGAGGGAAGCGTTCACCCAAAACGAGGGCGACATCCCTCGGTGACAATAAACGGGCAGAAGACTTGTTGGGCAATGTGCAGCGCGCCGCCTGTTTGAAACATTTGGAGGGGTGGGCTCTTTACACTCACCCCTCCTAATGAGGAAGTCTGACACCGAGGTCGATGCCATCAGGGCGCCCTGATGGTCCTATGTAGGATATTACCTAGGTTTACCAAAAAAGTAATAAAAATAGTAGGGTTAAAATAATAGTAGGTAGTTTTAAAAAAATGCAATTACTCTTGATGCGTCCTCTGTTTTTTTTTTATTTGGTAATATGGAAGATCTTTTGACTAAAGGCTTATGCTTGACTGATAAATATTACAACTAAGAGATAAAAATAGGATGACATTATTCATGAAAACTATTTGTAAAACAAGTTTATCAATATATTTTCAGTTCAGTCTTTCCCTTATTTTTATAAATGAATTAAAAAAAAAAGTAATTTAAAAAAGAACTTATTTTTAATTATTTCTTTGTATAAATTGGCAAAGTACATTTAAACATACAGCCAATGACGAATCTGTCTAATAAATTTAACAATATTAGAACGTAAATTGTCCCACTTTTTGCCAATTTTTATTTCTTTGTGTGGGAGTTAATAATTGCGTCCTTGTCTTTGTTTTTTTATTAATTGAAATGAAAAAATATATTGACTTTTTTTCTGTTGTATGTTAATTGTTCCATGAAACTTAGATCCTATTAGTAAATGGTGATATTGTTAATTTTTGTTTTGGGTTTTATTAAGTAGTGACAGTGGCTCTTAAGTACACCATAATCTTAAAGCTGTTTATTTTGTTTACACTTAAAAAATTAAATAAGTCTTAGATAAAAAAAAAACAGAAATACAGGTGGCGTAAAAGCCGGAGTCAATATTTAAAGGAGTAATAAAGGAACGGTTGCTCTATAACTTACTGTAAACAGAACTCTCCGATACCAGCATGCTTAGGAAATATTTGAAAAAATAGTTTTTTCAAAATATCAAAAAAATAATAATTTATATTTAACAATAATTATATATCTTTACGCTGTCCTATCCTTTACGGTGGTAAGCAGATGTGCATTAGTGGTCATGTTAATTTTGCGCGTTCTCAGGGTGGCAACAGCGTATGTTCTTAAAAAAAAAAAAATTGAGTCATAAACTGGAAAATCGTTAATGGTGAAATGAATCAGTGACTTGGCGAATACGTTAATATTAATTAATTAATACATTTTGTAATGTTTGAGTAAGATGTAAATATAGGCAAAGTAGGGTTTATAAATCTCAGCCTAAGAACATGGAAAAAATTACGCGAAGTGTGTACTCTTCCACTCTATCGCTATTCGCATTGTAAATAGTGTCCGACCAAAATAATACACTAGTTAAAACTTAAATGGATCGAAATTTTACCTAAAGGCTAAGGTTCCTAGCAAGCATCAAACTAAGCGTCCTAAATAGTTCTGTTCAATATTGACCAAAAGGAAGTAATATGGATAATAATAATAGATAAATGACCTGGGTTTAAGTTTCGGTAGCGGGCGAACACAAGCGGAAGCTATAAGCCTAGGTAAACTGTAACAGTCCATAAATGTTATTATTAAAAAATGTATATAAATCTTTTAAATCGATTAGTAAATTAATTCGTAATTTGTCAAAATTTGGCTAAAGCTGAAACTTCGATCTAACACTATTTCTAAATGAAGGAGCGAATTTTTAATTCGAATAGATTTTTAATCCAGTAAAAGGCAATGGAAAGGTACACATACAGCCAATGTTATGTAACTACAAAAAGATCTATTTCGTGACTATTGCGATATAGACTATAATAATACCGAGTAATGTGTATGTAAATTGTAAGTGTATATCTTTTTCGCTTTATCACGTACAGATAAAGAGAGATAGATATAATTTTAATACGTCAGTGCGTTCTTCAAGGTGAAAAGTGAATTTACAGACTCATGACTTATATTAGATGTGGCCGATAACATGTTTGCATTTATTTTAGTTGTAATTATTTACCATTAATAAAGAAGCTAGGCAGTTATTAAACAATATAATGTTTTAAACATTTAATTTATGATTACTTCACTTTATAGAAAAAGTCATTAATTATAGTAATTTCTTATCCATAAATACATATCGTCGGGTGAAAAGCTATTTGGTTTAAGCGACATTTTTTGGTGACATAGTAATATATATATAATAGCTTTTCACCCGACGATATGTAGCCCTGAATATCTTATGAAAGTTTTAAGTTAACTTTTAAAATGTCAGAACAAACGTATGTACAAATTTATAGAGAAGTTGGCTCGCATTTTTTTTAAATATGTTATTCTGTGAGTACGCTGGGTGAAGCTCTCGATGTTTGGACTTCGGCTTGATCCTAGATTCGACCTTATTACCATCAAGCGGGATTACTAAGCCATATGAGAAATTAAAAAAGTCCATGTATCTAAAATATAATTATATGAAAACGGCGATCAGTTTGTGTGTGTTATTCGATTAATAATAGCCACTTTTTTTTTGTAACCCATTTAATATCCTACATAGTACTATTGTAATTGTTATCGTAAGGGTAACGACCCCGGTGTGTCAGACTTCTACTGACTAAAAACCCACGGGGTGTCCTTCAAATCACTCCACCCGGGCCTGGGGAACCAGTTTCATCCAGTCGCGCGGGGAGCGAATAGCCTATCAAAGCTCCCTCTCCGGGAGAAGTGACGTGCATAAACGCGGCTATATCTTTTTTATTTAATTTTATACAAATATATATTATCAGGAATATATTTTCTAAACGATGGTGCAAACCGCATTAAAATCAATTAAGTAGTTTAGAAGATATACGCGAACATATTGACGAACAGAAATATCGTTTATTTGTAAAGATTGTGAAAGAATGACGAGATAACCACGCCCCAACCGACTTTTATAAAAATAAAACGTAAACAATTTTCTCGCCAATATTTTGGTTCACGTGATCTTTTATTTGGTCTGCCTGATGTTTATTAGAGATGCGTAGATTGCGGCTTTTGCCGACTAGCCGATTATTCGGTCAAGTTGAGACCGTGATCTCTAGGATATTTGGTAATTTTCGCAACTCTTCGTTTACAACTGATTCCCGCGTAAGTTACAACCATAGATGGGCAAAATGAAAAAAAAAAAATGTAATCAAATTAATAAAAATGATTAACGATTACATTTTCGTATTTTACCATTAATATGACTGCATTTTGGTCATTTATGTTTTAAACACAAAATCCCAGATTGTATACACATTTATCATTTCTTAATGTTTTAAATGGATTTAATCATGATTACACAGCAAGAAATTAAAATTACGACTACATTTTGTAATCGGTCATCGTTAATCAGATTACATTTTGCCCATCTCTGATTGTACCTAATATGTTTTTTTTCTGTATTCATAAATTAAAAAAAATGTACATCTTTTATATTTGTACCTCTTTTTTAAATGTATTGTAAATATTAAATACGTAATATTTAAATCATGAATCCCACAAATGCGATGGTAACAATGACGTAATTCCTTAAGGAAGAAAACAATTTATTGTTAAAAATACATTTAAAAAGCAATAACACTGCGATGTCTAATAATATATTTTGGAGCAAAACAATAATTTTGCCATAACACCGTTGTCAGCAATCGGAGAAAGCTATTTGGCAACTGTTTTATTAGTTTATCATTGGGGTAAACTGTATAATTATTGATAGATAATTTTTTTTTAATCTTGCTCTTTTTATTGACATATAGGTGCTGTTTGTATAGAAACCTTTTCTTACTCTTACATATTTTTTTACGAAGTTACTATTGTCGCTAACCGATATTTACGCTCCGAGCATAGATGGACAAAATGTAATCAGATTAATAAAATTGATTACGATTACATTTTACGTTTTTTACCATTTATATGACTGCATTTTTCTCATCTATGTTTAAATCACTATAGAATCCCAGATTGTATACACATTTATTATTTCTTAATGTTTTAAATGGATTTAATCATGAATACAGAGCAAGAAAATTAAAATTATGACTACATTTTGTAATCGTTCATTATTAATCAGATTACAATTTGCCCATCTCTGGCTCCGAGGCGCAGCTCCGCAAAGCTGCCTTGAGTTTCTTTCGGCGTTTCTTTTCTAGGTAGTCGTTTTTTCCTTGGTTGACCTCTCAAGCTGTGATTCGTGCCGACAGCCGAGCCCTTGCGTAGCCATCTAACACATAAATTCGCTTGTTGAGCATCCCAAGTGTTCGCCCTTCTTTCTTGGTGAAATTATAAAGGTCTGTCATAGCCAACAGCATTTTATACCGCCGGAAAATAAACAGTTACTATTTTGTGTTACTAATCTATATTAACGTTATATATTGATTAGTTGATTATATGTTCGTCTTTTCTAGCTATATTGCCAAAAATCTATATATCTATCTAGTATTTGGGGTAGATAAATAGTGGATTAGCCTCATTTTAACTCTTGACTTACCGCAGAATAATTCATATGAAAAACTGTCTAAAGAGTTTGTAGAATTTTTTTCCAACACCACATCTCGAAGGCATCAAAGCGAGCTCGGTCGCTCTTAACTCAAATATTACAAGTTATATTATTTAATGAATTTCAAAGTACACGGGAAGTCGCCGTTTCATCAACTTAACATTTGTTTTGCGAACCCTCAGTGTTCAAGACCAAATTGTTAGCTACAAAAAGTTATGTAAATTTACTAATAGATGTCGCCACAAACGGTTTGTATCTTAGGAGTGCTTAGGTCAATTGATTTTGCTTTTATGATACAAGCACCTGTGGACAAGTGATTGTTTTATTTCTTACCCGCATCCGCAAAATGTGAAAAGTGCAAGCAAAAGTGATTAGTGCAAAAATGAGCGATCGAAGGGTAGGAGTTAAACACTCAGTCTATACTAAAGTTCCAATGATATATACAAGTTTTTTTTATCGACGAACCTATTTTCTTTGCAAAGTCTAGGCTAAATTAAAGAAGCATCTATAAATCTCAACCTTAGAATATAATATGTTTCTATTCTATTTGTAAAAATAGAGATCTAACGGAGATTAATTGAAACGGGGTTCTTCTGTTTTCGATTGTTTATTTACAAACACAGTCCGAGCGTACACGTAATAAAATATATCAAAACAAACAAAAAAAAGGACGCGCGCAACACGAACGGCGGACGGGCTATAATGCTTGCGCGGCGATCTGTGGCGCGGGCCACCGAGAGGTGAGGGGAAAGAGGTATATACCGTAATGCGCGAACGATCTAAGGATACCCCCCGCGTTACAGAGATGTATTTACTGTTTAGTTACATGCTACATAAATATTATAATGGCTATGTGGTGTGGTTTCCGGACCGGTCGTAGATTTGAATCTTGGCACGTACTTCTAGGTTTTCCAGATTACATACGGATTTGGGCAACCCGCATGGCATCTAATGGAAATGTCATGTGTACTAGTGCTATAAGAACGGCGATCAACTGCGTTACTGGTCACGTTGGGCACGACATATACGCGCAAAGTGGATACAGCCACTAATGTATCTATCTGCCCACTCCGAAAGGCATATACCGTGATTCCATTTTTGGGAGTCGAAGCTGCTCGCGTCCGTAGGCTTTACCCTAGTTTCCCTACACGTGACTCCTGGGTGGTGCTAAACGAGCAGCAGCGAGGTGGTAGGGCGTCGGTGCCCGTCTGGATCGCGACCACAGTACATGTGTGTAAAGCCCGTCATAGTGACCAGTTTCGGGATCAGCTTGTGTATATCCAGTAGCTCATAGTGTATCAGTCGCGGTATATGTGGGCCGACATGACGATGTAGACTATCAATGGATTTTCATCCTTTGATAGTCGCTTTCATTTTTGGACTACACTGTACTTACCATCAGGTACTCTGTAGTCACTATGTCGAGCCAGTGTAAAAAAAAGATATTATTATGAAACAAATGAATCATCAACGTTAGTTCCTATTACCCTAATATTGACTTTTTAAAGACTATTTTACTCACAAGCTATTTATGCTCTTGGCAAGGCTGTGTTTATTTATATTCGTCCGTTGTTTCAATTCCGTCTCGGCCAGTGCTTGCTGGCGTTTCACAAAAATCACACGTTTTACCGAAAATAAACGGAAAAACAAATAATTTCTCCGCAAATAAATAATATGCTGTATAAATTATACAGCATAAATATATTTTATCAAAAGCTACCGGCAAAAAATCGGGTTTTTTTAGTATTGTAATTTTTTAATTATTTTTTCTAATTAAGTGGTTTAACATTCCCTTTATTGTGATATTATTTGTCATTGTTTAGTTATATCTAACATTTATAAACATGGTCGTCAAGCTATTCTGGTAAGATTTTTTGTTTTTTTTTTCTGTGGTTTCGTTTTTGATAATATCTATTTGTGTTACTTCACATACAACAACGGCGGCGACATATAAATGCAAATTAAATACAATCGCTACTATTTTTTTTTATTCTTGAAAAAGAAGGCATTTGACTACACAGTTATGTCGGCTCCGTAAACATACAAATTTAATTTCTTAATCCTAAGAATTTTTCAACAAATGTGTAAATTAACAGCCACCGGGCACTCCCAGGCTCGGTTAAGTATTAATGGAAATCACTGAGATTCATCAAATGTATTCATCCACCCTTTTGCTTGCTTTTTTTGATCTGGTGGAAATCTTCATATATCGTTAAGGCTGTTGTGAAGACAGCGATCCCGGTGTGTCGGACTCTTAGTCTGATATTTATAGACGCTATTTCGACTTTGCTTAGCAAAGTTCTTAAAGAATAAATTCGTTTTGATAAAAAGAACTGAATATATAATAGGAACATACGAGTTTTCAAACGTCGAGTGAATCGGTATTTGCTGAGCGAGCGCGCTCCATCGTCGGCCTCATAATCACTTCCCAGCAGGTGAGATTGAGGTCAAGCGCAAGCCTGCATGTAATAAAAAAACTTGAGTATAACCATTAGTATTTGACGAGTCACATCCATGTCGATAAAATCGGTGTCTTACCAAATCCTTTGACATTCATTGAGTAATATAAATTGTAATGTTTTTGTAAAGTCTAAGCAAACTTAAAGTTGGGCGTTCCTCCTACTTGTCTGCCGGGGCGAAGGGTACCGCAACGCCAACTTCCTTGGCCTCCGGAAATCTCTGTTCACCTTAGAATGGATATAGCGTTACTTCGTTGCACTGGTTCATTTTATCTTTATCTATGTTAAGACCTAGATAAAAGTTTTTATCATAATATATTTTGTATGATAAGGAAAGAAACAGACTGGGTACAGTATTAAAATAAGTCGGCCAAATGTGAGCTAGACTCGCGCACCGAGGGTTCCGCTCAAACAGAAATATGTAACTTTAAGGATCCTTGGTTCAGAATAAACACCACACTAAACTTTACAAAATAACTTTATTTCGCTTTTTAGATTAATTACACGTCTTAGCATTTTTCACGTCGTTTTTCTCTTTCTATCCTTCTTTCCTTTCACTCACATACGTTCTGTTCTACGCATTTACTACTTCTTACATAATATGTAATAATATTTCATACATTTTTATCCATCCTACAAATATATGAAAAGGATATTATTGAATTCAATTAACTTCCACTGTTCAGGTTTTTTCATATCCTACAAAATAAGGGTTTTCAAATAAATCTGAGTTCGTTTCTGTAAAAAAATCTATTTAATTAATTTTCGTGGAAAGTTCACGCTTGACTGAAATTGTGACTTTGACAATGCTATTTTCAGACAAAAAGCCTTAATTAATTCTAGCAATGCATAGTTGTATCCTTTAAAGTTTAAATTACAATTTCTTTTATAACTAGACATTTTCAATTTTCTGACTATTTCCTATACGTGTGATATAAAACCTTGCTTCTTGCCAAATTTCATAATTCTATGTCAACGGAAAGTGCTCTATAGATTTTGATTTCCTTACGACAAAGGATAAAAGCAATAAAAAATACAACATATACATATTTTTTGAATACGTTAACTTGGAAATTTGATTTTTTCAGGGCTACAAGGGACCGCATATCTAAACATTTGATATTAATTTAAACTTGATACCTCACGCATTCTTGATAAATAAAGTCATGACCGATAGATAAATGAAAAACAAAGTGAACTTAACACTTGGAATGCAGGCAACGTATTTTTACGTTTTTTGCAGTCTGTCACTAGAGCGCGAGTCACGTAAAAATACGTATTTAGTAGATTTGTGGTGGATGCCCGTTAATCACCACAAATCTACGGAATACGTACAATTTCATGTATCTGTATGTGTGTGTGTGTGTTTACTGCGATCTTTCTGAATAACCAAACTTCCGCGCAATTCACGAAAAAATTCCCGCTACACATATATATGCTAAGTCGGCGGCGAAGTATGCCCGCATGCCAAGTGTTAAAAGGGTTCTATTTTTCCTTTTGAGGTACGGACCCCTAAAAACTCAGTCGTAAGAATTGACGTCAGAAGTGAAAAGTTCTTTGCTTCACAGACTTGTGAATATTATTTTTGGGTTGTTAAGAAATATTTCCTAACTGGGTTGTCAAGTGGCTTCTGTAGCATAGTCGATAAAGGACCGGTTTCTATGCGCGGCGACGCGAATGATCTTGGGTTCGTATCCGGCAAGTACGTCTTGGTTTTTCCAGCCTAAGTCCGAATTTAGGCAGCACATGCTCACGAATGTAGATAAACATCGTGAGGAAACCCGCATGGCGTCTAATGGAAATGCCATGTGTACTAGTGCTTTTTCGTTTGGACTGCGCGCCGATTCCCTCTCACCCGGGCAAAAGACTCCCTCAAGTCTACTGCCTGGAATATGTACTAGTGCTGTTTTTTGGTGTCCCGAAGTAAAATCCTACATAGGACTATCAGGGCCGCTATGAGAGCAGCGACCCCGGTGTATCCTACTGAGTAAAAACCCCCGGGGTGTCCCTCTGATTGCTCCACCCAGGCCTGGGAAGCCAAATTCATCCAGACGCACAGGGAACAAGAAGCCTTGTTGAGGCTACCTCTCTGGGAGGGGAAGGGGTAAAGCCCACCCCTGCAAAACCTTTCTCCCAGGCGGTGCGCCGGACACCGTGCACCGCCTCCCTCTCTCAATTCTACTGCCTGGAATGTCTACTAGTTCTGTGACAACGGCGATCAGCTAAGATAACAGTCACATTGGGCACGACATTAAGCGCAAAGAAATATATAGAAAGTATTTTTTATTACAAATGATTTTTATCAACGCAACATTTTGCTCGTATAATTTGACGTCGGTGCGTATGTTTACAATGCGGCTTACAAGTAGTTATAAATATATCGCAGTATTGTAAGAGTCATAAAATTCAAAACAACTAGCGTTTGGTCACGGATTACTGGACAATATTCTGATAAAAAGTTCAATAACTTGCAAGGATCGATTTCCACTAGGGATGTCAGAAAGGTGATCTTCAATGCTGATTTTGGCTTTACCATCTTATAACTGCTCAGGTACATACCACAATAACCTTTTGGTAAATACGAGCGACGACTCTACGATAATATCACTACATTCTGTTTATCAAAACATTTACAGCTTGTCTGTTTCAGCCTGTATATCTATTTAAATGTCAGCTTAGTTAATCTTAATGTACTCGACGTATTCAAACTATAATATTTACAATGTTATCAACATTTAAGTTCCTTATCTTTATTTTCGTAATCATTCTGCTACATTACATGGGTTTTATTGCACCGGGAATACTAATTACATAAAGCTGTGATTTGCGTAAGAATAACCCCCTTGCGGTTCTTTTTGTCCAATGTTTATTTTTGATTTTGTAGGAGTTTTTACGTTATCAACTCCATTATACGCTTATAGTGTAAGAATTGATGTTTAAAGTTAGATTGAATGTAGTCGGATCTGAATATTGTTGATATAAAAGCAACAAGTACTAGAGTGATCAATAATGAAGCAATCATATTGATAGTTACAGATTAACATCATTCTGCTAACTCGCGCTTATCTAGTAAAAATAATCAAAATATTGCGTATCAGTAACTAACTAACTAATATTGATTCCTTTCTATTTCATCACTTATAACTCTAATACTGGGACTATTGTTGTCCCTTGCGGTACACCCAAATATAACATTCAATAAAGAAATTGTATTGATTACACCAACTTAAAAAAAAAACTTTACGATTAAATCGAACCACTGATGTAAACCTTTTTGCTTATATGAAAAAGGTTGTTTTTCCAAAAGACAAATATTCGATCAACTATATTAAAGGTCACTCATAAATCAATAAGCCATATATTGCTATGATTTCTTCAAATCTATATTACTTTTTCGAAATATTTATTTCTCCATCACTGATCTGTATTTATAATGAGTCAGGGGCTTATACCTTTCGCCGGGTGCCGAGGAAGGTGGCTGAGCCTTGCCCTTGGCACTCGGCAGGCGGGAGAAGGAACATCCCAGTGGTTTTATATTCGGTGCAGGTCCGACACACTGGGGGCAATCCTCATCGCCCCCTGAGGTCCGTTAGGGATTTCCCCCGAGTTACCAAAAAAAGGGGCTTATACCTTTAAGATGTTACTTCTCTAGACTTAACAATTTTTTTTTACTTGGGGAAAATCCTCATAGGACCGTCTCAGCCACACAGGGGGGTTCCGCGACCGAGGTGTGTCGGACTTATACCGACTAAAAACCCCAAGGTGACTACTTCTGCGCATTGACGGGGACCGCGGGGCATGTAATCAATTCGCCGCAGCCCCGTCGCGCCGCGCCCGCTGGGCACAAACTCGGGGGAAGATGGTACCCTCCCCGATACTGCTCGTTGTATTTAGGCAGAGCACGCCATAATGCCCTGCGAACTTCTCGAGGGCCGCTAAACCAGTTGCTCAGGGCCCCCACCCTGAGCAGCCACGACCCCAAAGACATCAGCCAACTGGTCGTGGATCGACCGGTCGGCTGGGACTGATGTGCCAGGGCGGTTGCCGGCACCCTGGTGTCTCCTTCGAGCGACGTTCTGCCGTTCTCGCTCTGCGGCTTCCTTCTGGGACATAACATCTTCACAGAAGGAGACCACGGCCCTCCAGTTGTCATACCCTGCCAGCATTGCCGACACCATTGCTGGCAGGGAGAGACTTAACAATTAGCACAACCATATTGTCTAGTAAATTTTCTACAGTTAGCTGTAAATATCAAATGTTAAATCTGTTTGCTACCTGACAATATACTTAGAAGCAGTGTGATGTCGTGAACGTGGGCGGTGTCACGTCAGAAACTGCCAATGGATTCTCGTCCCTTGGCGGTCTGTGCCGTTCTTGGAATATTCTGGACTGTCCATCAAGTACTGTGTAGTAAATTCGTTAAGCCTGGTGCCATTGATCAGGTCAATTAATGCGATCACGAAATATTGAGATATCAAGCTAGTCGTGTACCAGTCAATTACCCTGTGTAATGAAAAACTACATTCAAATGGCTGTCGAATTCAGTAGACGTACGCCGCGCTATTAGCACGTCACGAGTTAAGTTACAATTATCAATTGTTACTACGTGATGTCTTTTTACTTTGACATCTTATCTCTATATTATATAAAAATAAGTCCGGTTTTCCTTCCTGACGCTATAACTCCAGAACGCACGAACCGATTTCCACAGTTTTGCATACGTTAGAAAGGTCTCCGGCTCCGTGAGGTTTATAGCAAACAAAATTCTGGAAAAATTTCAACAGAAAAGCAGGAAAAGGGGGAAATCATTTTTCACAAACCAATATGGTTTTGCATGGTGGTGGAGCAGATCGCACCAGTATTTTAAGTAGATGCCGCCGATGCGTTATACATTGTTTGACAGCTACTCATTGTACTCTGCTCAGTTAATTTCATGTGACATTTATTATGCGCACGTTCTTTCAAACGCTAACTAAAAACCAAAACGAAGCCATCTGGTGGCGAAACGAAGTTCGCTGGGTTTGCTAGTATGCTATAAAAGTGCTAACTTCTCGAAGTCGTTTTAAAAACTCGGCTTTGCTTGCGTCAGCTATTATGCCATTTAGTTAGCAGCGTTAAAATAATGGCCCAATGAATAAGCGTTCTTTTTTTTGTCTACAGCGGTGACGGCGCGTCTTTGAGCGCCGCCGGCAGCAAGCGCTCGGCTTTGTCGGCTTCCGACGCCGAGTGTTTTTCGCTGTGCCTGGGCGCCGGGCCTCTGTGGTGAGTTTATTAATGCTACCGTCTTTATCTATTGTATTATTTTACGCTATCTTGTTTGCCAACGATCTATGGAGCGCAGTATCTTGTTTTTTTAGGGCATATCATCCTCATTGTGCCCAATACGATTAAATGCATCTTAATTCTGTGAGAGTCCCTGATGAGTCACCGCTACCGTCTTGTGTTAGATTTCCGGACCGCGTAAGGAACGCCATACTGCGCTTCAAGACGCAGATAGCCGGCGTAGCTCAGGAAACTGTCACTGCTGTGATTTATAGACACTGCTTTAACTTTGCTTATGGGAGACTCTTTTTCGAGTCCTTAATATAAATATGATGGATCTCGGTGTTTTCCATCAATACTTAACCGACCCCGGGAGTACCCAGGCACTATTAATTTACAAATCTGTTAAAAATTTTTTAGAAATTAGAACTTAAATTTGTATGTTTACGGGGCTGACATGACTACGTAGTCAAAAGCCTTTTTTTTCTCAAGAATAAAAAAAAACTTTGCTTATACTTATCTCAGGAATTAAGTTCGTCTTTGAAATAAAACTGATTATATGATAAGAATTTGAATACAGCCTGGGTATTCACGGCGTCACATAAGAGCCTAAAAAGTAATACCTTGGTATACTACCACCGAGATACCTAGCGGCCTAGCCCGGATATGAGTTACCGTAAATCCATGAATCAGCAAGTTTTGTTATGGTAGGACAAGGGTGGAATTAAGTTAAATAACTCTTTAAAACTTCAGCTGATGATTTTGTCAGGTGGTCCTGATGTTCCGGCTCACAGCTCGGCACCGCCCGGAGGGGTGAACGGCGGGGCTGCGAGCCCCGCTGCCCCATCCACCCCCACACACGACGACAACGACCGTAAGTATCGTTTATAGCCACCATCCATGGATACCGACTCTGTAATATGGTTTGGAGGACAAAGAGGTACAACCTCAAACAGCTAGAAGTTTGATGGAAGACATCCAAGTTTGGGAGTCGAAGCTGCTCGCGTCCGTAGGCTTTACCTTAGTTTCCTTACATGTAGCTCCTGGGTGCTGCTAAACGAGCAGCAGCGAGGTGGTAGGGCGTCGGTGCCCGCCTGGATCGCGACCACAGTACATGGCTGTAAAGCCCGTCATAGTGACTAGTTTCGGCTTGTCGCGTTTCGGGATCAGCTTGTGTATATCCAGTAGCTCATATACCTAGAGACCTTCAGTCGTGGTATATGTGGGTCGACATGACGATGTAGACTATCAATGGATTTTCATCCTTTGATAGTCGCTTTCGTTTTTGGACTACATTGTACTTACCATCAGGTACATTGTAGTCACTATGCCGAGCCTATGTAAAAAAAAAAGAATTCGAAGCCCATTGATATGGACTGATCAAATCCACAACACTACGATGCCAAGAAGAATATGACGTACAACAATACAACGGATGACATCTAGGAGATTTCACGAGCCTCAGCATTAAAGAAAGCGAAACGAGGAGGACGCAAAACTTCTTGAGACTTTGTGCCGTAATTTTAAAGTCAGATTAGTTTAATCTAATCTAGATAAACTTTTGGATGTAGCGATCTTTACCGGTTGCACCAGATGTGATTACGGTGAACATATGCTTGTAAGTCCTTAAAATATGCCACACAGGCATTTCCTCTTTTAATGGCCTTGGCTTCCCAACCCCGTTATCCTGCCTTCGAGCTTCAAAACCGAGGAAATGGAATACCTTCAGTATTTTTCAGGAGGTTATTTTATAACGGTTAAACTCTGCCCGATTTTGTGATTAGCCATTATCAGAACTTATGAAGTCCCGGTACGTTTGAATCTTGTCAACCAAAACCATTTGGATTTTCCTACTCCCGTCTGCCGAGTGCGGAGGGAAAGGCAGGACCAGCTTCCACCGTAACTTGGCGAATTCATTACTAGCATCAAGGTCTTGCAACATTAGAAATAAAAATTTTGTAACATTTACAGGTGACTTGTTGAGCGCCTTGCTCTGGTCAAGCGCGAGCTCCCTGGCAAGCAGTGCGGAGAGTCTCCACACGGAGACGCCTCCAGCGGACGCCCATCTTCATCAGCAGAGGCAGGAACAGGTAACTTGATTCATCATCAACCCACTTTGCTTCCACCATACATCCATCTCTGTTCCAACAAATACCTAATTCCTCCATCGCCATTTCAACCGCGGTCTATTCGGCGTTCGTATCCCCACGCTCTAAGGCCAGGCACTGCCAAATTCATCAAAATACGGATTAAAAAATACTCAAATTAAATTTGGATGTTGCTTTGCGCGGTGCCAATGATGTCAATCCGTCAAAATACAGATCTAGGAAACAATTTAACTAGAAAAAAAAATCAAAATAATGAAATATAAAGGGTGATTATATACGAGAGAGATATTCCACGATACACTAGTAATTTGTACATTATTGTGACGAATAATAATGTAAATAACTATATTCCCTAACGAATCACAAAGAAAAATTAATGAATAAATGAGAATTGATCCGTAAAAAGTGTGGACACCGTAGCTCGTGTGGCGCACGATTAATTGATAAGTAGATAATCCTTTTACCTAAACAGATATTGACACGTTTACCCTCTGTATCCTTGATTAGGACAGGCAAAATACCTATTTAATAATTGATTGTTATTCAGTAATTGATGGGTGTAACTGTACTTTAATATGTTGACAATAATTTCCATTTTCTTTAAGGAAATATTAATATATCACTATTTTTACACATTTAGTATTAGAATCGAATGCTGAATATCTCCCTCGTAAATAAAATCAACCTGTATAAATCAATGTACTTAAACTTAAATATTTTATAGATATAATAAAAACAAAATGTGGCTGTGGTAGTCTAGTGGATTAGGAGCCGGAATCCATGCGTTGAAATGCCTTTGGTGGTAGGTTCGGATCGCAGCACGTACATCTGGGTTTTACCAGATTAAGAACGGATTTAGTCTCCACATGAGCACTGGTAAAGGAAAATATCCTGAGATAACCCGCATGGAATCTAATAGAAATGTCATGTACGAGTAAGCTGAAAGTGGATACAGCCGCTAATGCATCTCTGCTCACCCCGAAAGGGATGTAGCGTGACGATATATTATCATGTCAGCCGTAAGAAGTCCACTGATAGACCAGAGATGGCTAAAATGTAATCTGTTTAATGATTAACGATGACAAAATGTAGTCATAATTTTAATTTTCTTGCGCTGTAATCACGATTAAATCCATTTAAAACATTAAGAAATCATAAATGTGTATACAATCTGGGATTCTGTAGTGTTTAAAACATAAATGAGCAAAATGCAGTCATATTCATGGTAAAAAAACGTAAAATGTAATCGTTAATCATTTTCATTAATCTGATTACATTTGGCCTATCTATGTGCCTAGACATATAGCTCTGATGTTGCACAGAACGTCTGGTCGGAAACAGATTGCATCCAGCATCTCCTTGCGATCTGGATTAGGTTATGTGCCCACTTTGCAAGGTAGACGTCCCACACTGCGCTTGCCCGTACATGATCTCCACTCGGGAACTTTGCTGGCCCATTGACCATTCTTTCTACGAGCTGTGTTCTGCCCCCTGCCGCGTCAGTTAATCTTGTTTCTCTACGGATTTCTTCATTTTTAATTCGATCACGTAGAAAAACACCAAGCATAGTCTGTACATAACTTGTTGCGTGATAATAAGATCCATAGTAAGAGTCCATGGTTTCTGCCTCGTACGTCATCACTGGCAACACACATTGATCGAAAACTTTCAAGCAAATAATAAAGCATAAAATGAAACGTTATGCCGATAGTAAAATATTGTCAATTCCAGGTGATAAGCAAGATCTTGGAGCGTAAGGATAAACAACCGGTGAAGATAGAGTTCAAGATATTCCTCACCCGGAACACGATGAACCGTTGGGACGCCGTGAGTATCTCTTATTAAACGGCCTGATAACGCAGTTTGCAAATATCCTACCTGCGTGTGAACGAATTTCAGAATTCACTCTTTTTTCGTTTGTTCGTTTCGCTGTAAACTGTCCCGTAACGTAGAGAGCGTTACACTTTACGTTACGTTACATTAAAATGCACAAAACTTCCATTAGTTTTATTTTGCATAATATATGTCACCACACACTACTTAGTTCACAAATCACTATATTTAATGTCGCTCTGAACAATTCACTTCTATTTAGTTTCACTTCGATCGCTTTATTTCGCTTCCCATATACAACTACTGTCCCGCGTTTGAACATGCCGCCGTATTTACAGTGAAGTGGCAGGACACACCAATTGCATAGAAGATGCTCCAACTATTTTGTATATTCCAGCGTTCACGTTAGGCTGCAGCGACACTTCTAGAAATCGCTTTCTATTCTCCAATAGATGTCACCACTAGTGGCTGTAGTTGTACTATTCGCCACAAGATGGCGTTACGAGCTGGGGTTAATCTAATGGACAATAAAAGTCGCTACATACCACATTAATATACTCACGATGTAATGTAACGTTTCAGGTGGTACACGGAAACACCATGTACCTTCGCATGCCTGGAGTACTGCAGTCTGGCAGTAAGGAGAGCTTCATACTGCTGCTCGACTTCGCTGAAGAACGCCTCGGTTGCAACAAGTCAGTTTTTTTTTTTATTCTATTTATTTAAGGGACTTTTACGTGTGTACGTATGTCAGCCCCATCGTACCCTAATACAGAAATACCTAACATATTACATATGGTGCCATTGATCTGAAAAAGCCAGACGCCTCATCAGATAATAGTTCTGTTAAGATTTTGTTAAACATCCCGACGTCAACTCTGTTCAGAGCAAAGGCACTCACAAACGCCTCCCTCACAGGTTCAGATCGGACACATTCCATCAACAAATGGTGGATATCATCTATAACAAGTCAGTTCATACTTCCTATTTATAGAGTTCCGTACATCAGAAGTAAAAACAGAACCCTGATAAGTTAAATTTATTGTCTGTCTTTCTTTCTCTCTCTCTGTCAAGGTCCTTTTCCTCAGAACGCGTGGAGGTGTCGAGTTGAAATTATTATGAAATAATCAGGTGTCCGGTATGTTGTAGCTGTGGAAAAATTGTACTTCTGAGTCTATTCAATCAAAGAAGTTTTCGCAAGGGAATCATAACCTATAGGGGACTTCTCTTTGACCTATATTCATGAAATTTGATAACAAACAAGGTCTTACATCACAAGTACAGGGAAAAGTCCGAAAAAAGTAAATTTGAAATTACGTCATTATTTTTTTTTTTCGAGTCTTTGTTTTTAAGGGGGGCAGTAGAATAGAAATCGTTAACAAAAAAAACGACTATACAATGTTAGAAAAATTTAATGCTTTTTATCTGAAAATAAAATTGGTGAAGTTAAAATTTTGGTCAAGCGTGAACTTTCAAAAAAAAACAAAAAATATTTTTTATTACCTAAATTGTATAATCTGTTTCAAATGAGGATCACTATTTTGTAGGACAGGGAAAATTCAGAACAATAGAAGTTAGTCAAATTAAATGATAACTTTTTTCGTACATTTTAACTTAATACGGAACACTCGGTGCGCGAGTCTATATTTTACCGTTTTTATAATAAATATAATAGATGATGTAAGTAACAGATGTATGATATTACTTAAAAGCGCGAGCTTTTAGGGTCTGACGTATTCCCAAAAACAGATTTCATGATTTTCAAATTTTTTTTCGTATGACGCCATTGTCCTTTTTTGTTTTTAGTACCTTTCTGCGAAATTAAGCATTATTAAACATTTTAAATTTAGATTTCTGAATACTAAAAAAACAGCGTATTTTCGGTTTGAAATGTCGAATTTTAAAATGTTACCATTTATCGCCAAATATAAATTAAATACATTTATGTTCCAGCTGCATCATCTGCGTACAGAAATCGAGACCGGACCGCGCCAGCATACTACGCACTTTCATGTTCATAGGATTCCAGCCTCTGCCGCCGAACTCGCCTCTCACGCCGCAGCACGTGAACAATCCCGATTACATATTCCTACATTACAACATGCAGTAGATTCAATTAATGAAATAATCGAGTTCGACTTAACAATAAACGTTCCGAGATCGTTGAACTCGGAACGTTCGATTATATGTAACAGGTTAAATCCAGATTATGTACTCGCAACGTTCGATTATATCTACAAGTTAAATTCGCGATTTTAAATCTGAATGCTCATTTAAATTCTAAAGGTTAAATTCAAGGTCATGTACTCTGATCGTTCGATTACATTTACGAGTTAAATTCAAAATCTTGAACTCGGAACGTTCGATTATATTTTACAAGTTAAAACCAGATCGCGTTTTTGGAACGTTCGATTACATTTACAGTTTAAATTTGAGATCGTGAACTTGAAATGTAAATTTAATATGAAAAGGCAACATTGCTTAAAATCGTAACATTCCTGTTAATTCAGTAAAAATACGGCTTTACTCATTAATAAAAATAAAATTATGATTTTTTTTTAATTTAACCTTAATCATTAATTTACATCAGTATTATAAAATTTTAATGCGTTAGTCAATGTAGCACTAAGTTTTTTTTTTAAACAAAATATTAAACAGAAAAGAAAACTAACTTTTTTTGGTTGAACTCGATTATTTCAACTTAATTAACATGTGTTACATGAAAATCAGTATTCAAATGCACCTTTTTTTCTTATATAAATAATCACAAAAGCTTGCTTAGGGATTTTCAGGCGTCAACAAGTTTCATTCATCATATATTAGTTATAAATATTAAATTCTAATTTCTTTTGATTAATCGTATCTATAGAAATTAGAGTTAATAATTTCTACAATGTCAGCTTTGAATTTTGGACCTATCGTTAATGCCAACATTATGACGGTGACTGCTGTCAATAGATTCACATATTTCGGTGGTCATCACCGTTCTTAAACCTGCTACCTAACCATCTGGTGCAGTTATAAAATGGCCTTTCGTTTTGTTCGATAATCATTCAAAACTGACTTGATAGAAATGATTTTTTCTTAAATATTAGTTATTTTTTTCTTATTTTTATTATTCTAGATATATAATCAGTTTGTCGTCGTGTAATTGTTTCACCCACTCCGGGGTAGTGCGAAAAAAATGTAAAAAAAAATACAAAAAAATATATAAAAAATTCAAAAAACTTCATATTTCGATATCACGAAAAAAAATTAACATCTATCACATTTAAATCGAAATTATTATTTTTTTCATTTCTTTCTCTGATATTCTCCATTGTGAGAATATTGGGTTATAGTATATAATATTAATTATAGTTAAGCGTAGTGTATGTTTATTTAGTATTAAAACTGACGAAACGTGGATATAACACGTGAAAGGAAATAACGACAAATTCGCCAAAACAACTTAGAAGTTCCATACAAATAAATAGACATCGAAGTAACTATATACAGTTAAAATACATAGACAATTATAAAAACATTGATTGGTTAGCCTGGTTGAAGAAATCACTGTCTAATTTTACTAGCCAGTTTCGTCCCACAGCAGCAACCACCTCTTTTTTACTACATATGTGAAACACACACACACATATACTACTTATTCATAAATTCTTCGCCGTGAACTATTTCAGCTATGAAAAGGAAGAATTTCTTGAATAAAGACGTGTTATTAAAAATCATAATGTGAGATAAGTGATTTTTTTCAATAGGACTATTAAATTAACATTAAATAAAAAAAGAATTAAAATATTTAAACTCTTAACACAAACTTTTGTTAATTTTTATCAAATTGTAATTAATAACACTAAATACAGAAATTCATTTAAAATATTCATTAACAAAGTTACTTTTATGTACTGAATTTTGAGGCTCAAGATAAAGTTTTTTAAACCTGTAATTGCTAATATTTCTTAATACTTTTTTTTAATTAGCATGTAATTTATAAATTAAGACAAAATCGAAAAATATTTTGATTAAAATGTATGGAACCATCAGATATCGAGACATCTAAAAAATGACTTGGATCGAATACATGATTTCGGTCTAAAAACACGATTTTTGTCTAAAACATGATTTGAATCTAAAATGTGGTCTAAATCTAAAATGGCGAATTTAAAACAAAACACCAGGTCAGTGTCTAGATTATATTTTAGAAAGGTGATCCAAACTTCAGTATTTACAATTCTGTCGTTAATGGTTTTTCGGACACCCTGTGTGTAGTTTAGTTGTAAGTTCAATCTTTTCATTAAATTTAATTATTAATTACTTTTGTGTTTTAATTCTTCCTACACTTATTCTTATACAAGGTGATTTTATAGTCGTGGGAGATATCCAGCATTCGTTTCTAATGCCACCAGACAGTGACGTTTATTTAGACAGGGTAGGCAGAATTCGCGTAATTAATTTGAATACTATATTATGATAGTAAATATTATATTCATTTCATAGGAAACATAGATGGCTTGAATATAGAATAGATATAAACAAACGGTTCCTTTTTTTGTTTAACTTTAAGCAATATATTCTACACTAATTTATCGTCAGGGTATGCAATGCTTTCATACATTACATAATTTACATTTTGCACATCTCTGAGCGCAAAGTAAACAGCCACAAATGTATCTCTGCCCACCGCATAAGGGAAATACGTGACGATATATATTATAAAAATAAAACAATAAATTTAGAAAAATTAAACATGTATTAAACACTATAATCTTTTATAAACTCGGTAAAAATAGCTTATATCACCATCGGATTGTTTCTCTTCTGGTATATCATCTTCGTTTACCAAATGAAACTGTTGTCGGTCTATGTTCGGGAAAAATGTGTCACAATCAAAAGACTTTTGTATTTCTGTCAGGTAGATTTTACCGCAGTTTGGATGTTCCATCGCTGCCTGAAAGTCGTTTTTATCATCAAAAAAATAACCACACCTTTCGGGATAAATTACGCAGATTTACTTAAAACCCTTCAACGTCTACGGGACGGATTTTCAAGCTTCGAGTTTGAGTTGATACCATGCCGTGAATTGGAACGGGAAAAATATGAGAACCATTGTATCCTGTTTTCGAGAGTGCTCTTTCGAATGGTCATAGTTAAAAGTCGCTAAAAAGTGTAAAACTATGGAAATTAAGAAAAAAGAAAAAAAACGAGATTTTTTGAAAAACAATTCTTTGGTCATCATGCTTCGTTCTCTATATAATTTTTTACACTTCTAAAACTGGTTTAGAAGGCGTACATGGTACCTAAACTATTAATAAAAATTGCTACACTAGCTAAAAAATTTTTGGCTGAGCACAATGGCGGTTGGAACTACATAAAAAATTCAAGTTTACAAAAAAAATTTTTCGTTTCGTTCGTTGCAATCCGTCCCGTGGACGTTAAATGGTTAAGTCTATTTCAATTCTTTCCTCCTTTTATGGTTGTGATGGCCTGGCCGATAAGAGAATGGTATCCATGCGTGGCGAGGCGTATGCTCATTGGTTCGAATCCCGGCACGCAAACCTGGGTTTTTCTAAATTAACACTTAATAGCCTGATTTACGAAAGTGATTTTTTTAAAATATTACTGTTTGCTTGAGTGTCTAGATGAAGCGAAAAATAGCTAAAAAAATCACAATATTTATTTTACATATTTATTTAAAAAAACAAAACAGGTATCAATTTTGATACTTGAGGCATAAAAACTAATAGTAATGCTAACATTCGGTTTAAAAGATTGGTATCAAAATTGAAACTCTAGGTTATTAAGGGTTAAGTATGAATTTAGTTAAGCACGACACGCTCACCGGTGAAGAAAGCACCGTAAGGAAATCCGCATGGCGTCTAATAGAAACGTCACGTTTAAATGCCTGACAACGGTGATGCCCTACTGAGAGACGAATATACGACCACTGGCATTGCCGCGGATGGATTCCGGTTCCTTATACCTTCGACCACTAAGCCACAGCCATTGGTTTATTAGTGTTTATAAAACTCTTTAAAAAAAGTATTTTTACAATTTATAGATGTTATTCTATACTTTATTACTAGTCTATGGTCAAAACCATAGATGGGCAAAATGTAATTAGATTAATGAAAATGATTAACGATTACATTTTACGTTTTTACCATTAATATGACTGTATTTTGCTCATATATGTTTTAAACACTACAAAATCCCAGATTGTATACACATTTATGATTAATTAATATTTTAAATGGATTTAATCATGATTACACAGCAAGAAAATTAAAACTAAGACTATATTTTGTAATCGTTCATCGTTAATCAGATTACATTTTGCCCATCTCTGGTCAAAACTAACTTTGTAAATAGATGAACCGCCTATAACCCATGTTGATTCTATATCCTCTCTACTCTCTATATATTTGATAGCTTCATCAAGCCCCGGAACCACTATTACATCTTCTGGAACCTGAACAGACAGAAATACAATGATTCAAAGGAATTACAACCCAACATGAATTCATTATCCACGGAATTGGCTTGGGTCTTTTTTAACCCAGGGTAAAATCCTGCATAGGGCCAACAGGATCACTGAGAGCAACTATCCTGGTGTGTCAGACTCCCACTGACTAAAAACCGCCTGGTATGTACTCCTAATCATTCCACCCGGGCCTGGGAAAACAAATTCATCCAGATGCCTAGGGATGGCACGGAGGTTTATGACATCCTTTCTTAACTTACTCTGCTAATTAGGGCGACTTGCACTAACAAATTAACTCTAGTTTAGAGTTATATAAAATGCTATTTAACGCTGATCTGTACTTATTGTCTTCCACTAAATCAAAATCTAGTTGTAACAACTCTTAAACTAAAATCGTCATTAAGATGGAATCAAACCAATTCAATTAATTAGCGTTTTATACAAGCCTAAACTAGATTAATTCGTTAGTGCAAGCCACCCTTACTATGCTAAATTAAAACAGCTTCACTCTTATGTCTGGACTTCTTCATTTCTTTTACTACTTATCTATCACACTATTCTGCGCTATAGCCTAAGGTTGGTAGACTTACTACCACCATAACTGCCATGCCAAACTTGTGACCCCGACGTGATTAGTGATGAAAATGCCCGGGAATTTTCCCAAAGTGCCCAAAAACTTCTTTGGGAATATTCCCGGGAATTTATGAAATGTTCTCGGAAGTTTTGGGCACTTTGGGAAAATTCCCGGGCATTTTCATCACTAGATGTGATGTCAGGTACCATGAAAGTGCACACTCGTCGGGATCGCTGTGTGGTTGCAGGATCTTCATATTTTAAAGTAACGGATTCTAGCGTCTCTCTCATTTTGTACGTCAAGAGAGTTTGGCATTGCTGATGATGATGGACGATGTTGAATAACGCCCAATGACGACAGTAGAAGTAGGAGAGATGAAACGAGAGTAGCGAAGGCTGGAAGATTGTAACACGTTTAATGTTAAAGAGAGAAATAAATAAATACATACTGAATCGGCTACATCACTCCCCTCCAGAGACTGTTACTACGGGCGATAAGAAAAACGGACTTTTCGGCCCAAACGTGTTCTTCTGACGTCTTCTCGAGCTAAGAGATTCTGTGTCATAGGAACAGGATGTGAGCTAGGATGGTTACTGACGTGTGTGTGTCCACAGACAGTCCCAATGAGAGGTAATGAGGGGGTAATTAACGACCCCCTCCCAGAGAAGCGGCCTGCCTAAGGCCAATCGCTTGCCGGGCCCTCGGAAGTATCTGGATTCCCAGGCCCGGCGAAATCGAAGAGTAGGCAGTGCTGGCACACTGCGGTTTTAGTCGGTGCAGGTCCGACACACCGGGGGAGTGGCCTTTACCATTCCCCTGACGGTCCGAAGGGATTTTCACTGGGATAACAAAAACAAGGATGGTTACTGACCGTAGTCTAAGTGACTAGCTTCGCCCTGTCGCATTTCGGGTTCATTTTATGTACATACAGCTGTCCATATAGCTAGATACCTTTGGCGTGGTATTTGTGGGTCAAGATAGTGTTGGTGGCTCAAGCTTGTTTCTTGGACTACACTACTTTCTATCAAATGCAATGTAGTCACTTTGACCAGCTAGTATAAAATAATAATAATTACTTTTTCCTTAACAGCCTCAACATTATGTGTCAAAACAATATTGACTCTTTCCCTTAACGGTCTGTACTTCAAAGGAATACAGTCCCACGTTCTTCGGCCCATGATCACGGCATTTATCTTCCCAGGTTCCTTTATTTTTGTTGTCATGGTTGTAAAGTATGCCATCTCCTTTCTGAAATGAGTATTATTATAAATAGAGCACATAACAGACAATGGTTTGATGGCTTTATAGCGAAAGATTTTGCTTCAGACTGACTCACAATGTTGTCTTTCTCTGATAAGTGTGTGATCTGAAAACCCCAGAGGAACGTTCCTGGATTCAAATCTATGACCCTTTGTGTTGTGTGCATGGAAACCAGTCCCTTATCCACAAGGCTACCACAGCCTTAGATAATAAGTTATTCATTGACAAAAAAAACTGAACATATAATAGAAACTTGCATATAGCCTAAGCATTAACAGAGTCAAGATTAAGTTGAAAAATTGATGATTTATGATATACTTTGATATTAATTAAATAATATAATTTGTAATGTTTGGGTACTAAGTAAAATCAAAATAATGTCTATAACTATCAGCCACAGAATACAAACTGTACCAAATTTTGAATCAATATATATTATATATACATATTAAATGTCCAATGGTCTAATTTAGATGCAGAGACTTCTGTCCAGGTCATTACCATATTTTGAGTCAATATATTTAGTAAATATTCAATTATAGCAAGGTAATGCTTTTTGGAATTTTATATTTTAATACCTAACTGTAAGTATTCCATTTACAGACAGTCAAATACATTTTTATTAGATAATAGTAAAATATTGCCACGCTATATCCCTTACAGGTTGAGCTAAAATACATTAATACACTTTATGCTTATTTGTTATGCCCAGTAGTGAAGCTAATTATTGACATTAGTTCATTGAGGCATATAAACAATATCTACTGATCTGATTGATTCAAATTTTCATATTCGGGAGGGGTACTTAATTCTTCACCAACTTAGAGAAGCTGTATCATGCTCAAGTTCTTTGAAATAGTCCCAATGAATAGGTTACAGACAAAAAGGGAGTCAAAAGAAGGACTTTGTAAAATGAACAAGGTATATTGATTGTATCTACTTTGCGCTTATGTCTCGGCCAATGTGACCAGTAGCGCAGCGGATCACTGTTCTCATAGCACTAATACACATTACATTTCAATTAAATGCCATGTGGATTTCCTTACAATGTTTCCTTCACCAGTGAGCATGTGGTGACTAAGGCCATACTTAATTTATAAAATCCCCGAGTTATTTGCCCGGATTCAAACCCAGATATACATTTATAATCTACTAAAGTTGTCTTATCTTTAACATATTAAATTAAATTTCATAATATAATTTTTGTTTTAACTGATTATCTCATCAGAATTGATCTCCCAGATGTAAATCTAGCATTTTTTATTGAAATGGAATTTATTGCTGATGTTTTTTATAATGTGCTAAGGAAAATTATTACACAAGCTATAAATAGAAACAATTTGACCTCACTATGGAGGTCAATAGAACGTATGGTCCCACACTATAAATACAAAATATATTATTAAGTGTTCAAATTTAATTTAACCTAATTATCAAAAAAGTATACGTAGATACAATTTTTTTTAATACAATCTAATACTTACTTTAATCTCCAAGGTAAGGAACCATTGACCCCAATACCCATATTTTCACAAGCAGCAGCAATTAAATGTAATTTTACTTTGCACATTTTTAATTATTAAATTCGGTGTTGTGCACACAAATTGTAACAAAATTATCCTTGTAATATAACTTAAAGTCTGACTACAAATGAATATTACTATTAATTCAAACGAGAAATAGTTACGCAGTTTAACCGGTTTTACATAAATTATGAATTCGTAGTTCCATAAAAAATCGTTATTTTGTTTACTGTGTTTTTGAAAGTTTGCGCTAGCTGAACACATAGTGAAGGGATTTCTGAGCAGGATAAATCAGAGAAAATAATTAATTCGATCACTAAAAAGATATTTAATGGAATGAATATAATTAAAGGAACACAGAAATAGACTCGAATGATAATATCAATATATAAATGTGCAGTTGTTGTTCAAATATTTTTAGAAGCAAAATTGTTCATCGGTACTATTTTTTTTAATAATTCTCCTTTTATACATAAAAAACATAAAAGTTGCAGCAATTACATAAAACTGAAAACCACGTTTTTGTATTCAACATTAAATATGTATATTATCAATTATTTGAATAACTAAGACGATTATTCGTAGAAATTGATCTCTATTAATTCGTATGATCTTCAATCAGTAATGAATAATCCGTCAGTGACATAGATTAAAGGGCTAAAAGTTATCGTATATTCTATATATAAGATCTCATTCACATTAAATCGAAACGACTCGAATACCTTTTTAGGACCAACATTTAATTACGAATGTACGGTGAAGCTTAGGAATTCCTAAAGATCTTGAATCTGGGATATAATGATACTTAGGAACTGTTACGGGAGTAAATGTATCAAAACATGGTTGTAAATGACATTGTAGAATGTAATAAAAAGGTGTCAGCTGATAATCAGCGCTGGGTGGCTCGGCTGGTCACTTAGCATTTGCTGAGCTGACTTCCCTTTGGCGCATCATCACAACACAGGGTGTTTACTTTTTTGTTTTCTGTCTTTAATAACCTTTTTTGCTGTGTTGTTTGTTGTGTTGTGTGCCAAATAAATGTTTATTATTATTATTTGTTTCTGATGCTTTATCTGAAATTGTTTTGTTGAATTTTTTATTGTAGATATTTTTATGCTGTTGAATAATTAGAGCAGCGATGTCTCTAATATATGATTTGATTACTCATACCGTTTTTTATGTGGTTACATGCTTTTTAAATGTGGCGAGGCAGAATTCATTAGCTCTGTATTTCAACCCGTATAATTTTTAGTTTACCACTAATAGTACACAACTTTGAGCTTACTATGCAAATTAACTAAATTGCAACAAGTCTACTCACCAGAGCTACCTGCTCGGCCCTATCAATAGTATAGAATCGCATAGAAATATTCTTACTATTCTCCTTGTTATTCTTAGAATTTGGTCAGCAAAGATTAAACCCGCCAAAAAAAGAACTTTTCCTCATTCTATTTAAATACCACTTTGAGGGTTGAGGCTGATCACATGCGTAGGTTTAATTCTCGATATAATGGCCTTATTTATGCCCCTGGGGTATTTTACTAGAGGAAAAATAAGTTGATGATAGGGCTTGAATGCCTGATCGGATTACAACCATATGTGGGCACCTTCATGTCGATTCGCTTCAACATGTCGGTTTTTAGCTGTCTTGCTTATAGTTCTTGTATTGTATCAGTTTGTGCAAATCTAGTTCATCACACGACTAAAGCGGGTCGTGGTATCTATACATCGGTTTGACGATGACAACTGTCATTTGACACTATTTCTTTGGCAGTTATTGCTGTTCTTGGAACACTCTGTACTTAAATAGCCTAGTCAATAACTAGTCAGCAGCCAACCGAGCCAACAACTGACAACACTGTCTGACCTAGTGTGAACCGGGCCATAGATAATAGAAATGTGGTTTTAATTAATTTGAAATACATTTTCATTACAAAAATTTGGTCATGTTCAATTAAATTAACTTCAATAAGATAAATTATAACTTATACAGGTAAATACGGTTCTAAACTCTGGCAATACAATTATAAGGTAATTGCCTGAATCATCCCTAGTTGCTTACAAACTAATGACAAAAATACGTTCTTTGCGAGAATAGAATATTTGAAAAACATTAGAAATGCCTTCCTGTGTATTCCGCAAGTGCACAAATTATACAGCAACAGTAAAGGACATGGATATTTCATTTCACAAGTAAGTTCCTATTTATAGTAAACATTCGACAAAAGACTATCTATTTTAAATGTATTTTACTTTTGACAGCTAGTAAACTAATTAATTTTAGTGATGTCCTAATACGATACGGATATGAATACGTAAACCAATTGACTAGTGAAAAGTTTTAATCGATTTAACATATTGCTTTGTACATTTTGTATTATTAATACGTATTTAATAAGTTTGATTTAAAGCATTTGAGGTATTTAAATGACTATATTTCATGTATTAAAATAAAGTTTATATTAAATTTTAATATATGTATATATCGGTATTACGTTTATATTAATTTTAATATCGAGATATGACATCAATAAATAACAGAGCCTAAAAGCACTTACTACTGTAATGATAAAACAGTTTCCAATGACAAAAAGTATTAGGTTTTTGTGTGTATGATTGGTTATCTGTCAAAAATTAAATAATTTACAGGATTTCATTTGCTGGCTTGTGTAAAAACAAATATAGTACTTATGTATAAAAGTAAAATGATAATTGAGTGGGCTGTAATTGCTTAAATTAATAGTAATTATTTTTTATCCGTGAGCTTAATGCTTATGAATCAGTTTGAAAGTACCTAATGCGTAAAAAGCGAGTCGTATAATCGATTTTAGTATAAGAATGAGAGAAACCATTATTCTAACATAACTAAAATAGTTAGAGTTGTAATATCGGTTATACAGGAGGCAAGATGCTGTTTGTTCTTTTTCATTGCACGCGTAGTTTTATTGTAGTGCGATCTTAGTTACAACAGTTTTTTTTTCTCATTATCGGTCTTCTTAGATTACCCGTAGTTAATGAACAGGTAATATCATGCTATTTACCTTTGGTTACAGTCGTTTGACAGCTTGAGAAAGTAGGGCATAATGATCTGAGGGCATAATTTGACCTTCAGAATTAACAAAATGTGTCTAATCTATCAAATGAAGTTATTTAAACTTAAACGTAAATTTTATTGAAATTAAAAACGTTCTTTACCCCACTTCTCAGAGCTCCATTTAGAGTAATTAAGTTAGCAGGAATAAAAAGAAAAAACAAATAAGTATTTACAGCTTTCATTTGGTGTTTTGCGTACACTACAATATAGTAGATGCAAAATATCTAGGGATCTTTTTCTTGTGTATTTTCGATTATTAAGTATTACAAAAAAAAAAAAAAATGTTTTATGAATTTAATTGATAACATTTTTTATGAACTTTAAATATATTGTACTTCACAATTAATGCTATGCTAAGTAATGTTAGAAAATATGGGCATTCATAGTTATTTCTGAAACTAATCAATCGAATGAATCAGATCAGTAATATTTCTAGAAATATTCGATTTAAATATTTGAATATTAGAAATTTCGTTACACGTTGAGTATGGACTTCTCTCTAGTGTAGAGGAGGCAGCGTCTCTAATAGAGTCAGTGGTTTAAAAGTACTGTGAGGCTGTGGCGAATTGATTACTGAACAACAATTGACACAATCTCTGTCAATGCAGAGAATTATTAGAGACCTTGGGGTTTTTGGCATGAGGTATGAGCCTGGGGGCCCTGAGCAAATGGTTCAGCGGCCCTCGAGAAGTTGGCAGGGCATTGTGACGTGCTCTGCCTAAATACAACGAGCAGTATCGGGGAGGGTATCATCTTCCCCCGAGTTTGTGCCCATCGGGCGCGGCGCGACGGGGCTGTGGCGAATTGTTTACAGGACCCACAGTCCCCGCCAATGCGCAGAAGTAGTCACCTTGGGGTTTTTAGTCGGTATAAGTCCGACACACCTTTGTCACGCAACCCCCCTGTGCGGCTGAGACGGTCCTATGAGGAGTTTCCCCAAGTAAAAAAAAAATGAGGGGCCCTTACCGCTTGTGGGAGGCGTGTGAATCAGAAAGCAGTCTTATCGTAAATTCTATATATTACTTATTTGATGCCCTTTTATATAATTCGCGTGACCTAGATATAGCAGTGCATGGCATCCACAAGTGCATCGAAATTCAAATAACCTTTTTTTTTTTCGGCGTGTCCTATGTTGGTGCCCTGGGAATGACCTTCACAACAAAACCGGGCTTGGTGGGCGAACGCAGAGGGCGCTCAGCCAGCGAAATTTATGGGTTGGGCGGCTACGCAAGGGCACCCCTGTGGGTACGGACCTCGACTTGGGCGGCCGGCCAGTTGAAAAACGAACCTAACGGTGATCTACCAGCGTTTCGGAAGCGACTACCATGAGAAGAAACGCCGAAAGAAACTCAAGGCTGCGTCGGAACTCAAGGCTGCGCCGGAACTCAAGGCTGCGCCGGAACTCAAGGCTGCGTCGGATTCAAATAACCTTGTGCATTGATTTCATAAGCCGGTTAAAATTGGGCACACTTTGGTCATCTCCGCCATGTGCGGCCGAGACCGTCTTATCATCCTATGCGGATTTTACAATTTAAATTAGAAGAAAAAAAGTGTAATATTCAAATATGAATAATGTATTCCTAAATTATATGTTTTCTTTGTATTTTAGTCTTCCAAAAGACGAACCGATGCGTTCAAAGTGGGTTCATATAATCAGAACTCAAAGACGAGAAGATGATTGGATGCCAGCTACTTTCTCCACTGTTTGTTCGAAGCATTTTCTTGCCAGTGATATTTATCAGACTAAAAAACTTTATTGGAGAGTGAAGAAGACTGCATTGCCTGTAATAGAGGTAGGACTGATTATTTTAATATTTTTAAACTTATTAATCGAATTTTTTAAATTCTCGCTAAGCAAATTGGCTGCACCATATGTGATTGAAAGTAAGTAGCCCAAGAATGCTAGGGACGAGAGGCCATTGACCGACCCTGTCGTCATGCCAGCCTACACTAAGGGTGGCTTTCACTAACGAATTAATCTAGTTTAAGCTTGTATAAAACGCTTATTAATTGAATTGGTTAGATTCCATCTTAATGATGATTTCAGTTTAAGAGTTGTTATAACTAGATTTTGATTTAGTGCAAGACAATAAGTACAGATCAGCGCTAAATAGCATTTTATATAACTCTAAACTAGATTTAATTTGTTAGTGCAAGCCGCCCTATGTAAAGTCATTGGAGATACTTAGGCTGATCTCAAAACGCGATAAGCTGAAGCGAGTTGCTTTCACGGCTTTTTACTGTGACGAGGTTTTGGTAGGGCGATCGTCCTAACCACCCGTTTTTGATGTGAAGGTCTATCCCGGCCACCAATGTATTGCCAGTTCGAAAAAAAACCTTAAAACTAATTTTATTATATTTTGTTTTTTATTTTTAGCATAACGGAGAAATAACTATTCCATCACCAAAAGATTTTGCTGAAGTAAATATTTCTGACGTAGAATGCGTAATAGAGACTCCAAAGGAAATTGCATTAAAACTTAAATTAGAAAAAGAATATGTAAAAAATCGTGACTTACGAAGATGTAACCATAATTTAATGCGCAAGAACAAGAGACTAATAGAAAAGTGTGACCAATTGAAAAAAGTCATATCACGATTAAAGAATGGAAAATTTGATACGGAACTCAGTGAAGTAGAAATAAAAATCGAACCAAATGATTGCACTTACGAACATATTTAAAAGGAAAGAGCAAAGTAACAGAATATACGTCCAAATTGAATACTAGATCATTAACACGTTCATGCCGGCGTGACCCACCGGTGGGTCACATTAGTCTGGTCCGTGGAGCGGCGTGACCCACCGGTGGGTCACATTTGACTTTCCGTTGGAACGAGATAAGACTGTCCCACCTCACACAGAAAAACGTAGATATTCGCCCCGTCATGTACGTGTTAAGAAAATATACACTTACTTTAAAGAACTCTAGATTTTTTTATACTAGCTCGACAAACTAAGTACAGCATACCTGATGAAAAGTACTGTGTAACCTAAAAACGGCAATGATTGTCAAAGGACGAAATTTCATTGACAGCGGCCATTTCGGTCTATATATACGAGTACCACGACAGAAGATCTCTAAGTAAATGAAGAACTTTGCTTTACACGCAAACTAATCTCAAAATGGGACAGGCCGAAGCGAGTCACTTAGACGGTCTTTGCACTTACGCAGTATGACCACGACCTAAACCAGGTAAACGCCATATCACGTTAACCATCATAGGTTGTATTCACCATTTTTGATGGAATTTGTCCGATCTGAATCTGTGAAAGGCGTTTGTAATTGCCTTTGGTCTGAATAGAATAGATATCGGGATGTTTAACAAAATCTTAATAGGATTGTTATTTGATGAGGCGTCTGTTCAAATCAATGGCACCATATGTCAAATGTTATAAACTCTTATACATAAATGGGCAAAATGTAATCAGATTAATGAAAATCGATTACGATTACATTTTGCGTTTTTGTCATTAGTATGACAGTATTTTGCTCATATAAGTTGCAAAAACTACATAAACCTCAATTGCATACTCATTTATAACTTCTTAATCTTTTGAAGGGATTTAATCACGATTACAAAGCAATAAAATTAAAATTACAACTACATTTTGTAATCGTTATTAATCCGATTACATTTTGCACATCTCTGCTCTTATATAAGAGTACGCTGGGGCTGACATACGCGCACACGTAGAAGTCCTTTAAATAAATAGAATTAAAAAAAAAACCTGTTCATTTCTCTCTCAAAGGTCATCAGAATGATGGCAACTCTTATCGCGTTACACTCAGTTATAAATACCAGTATCCACTTTCCATCCAGTGGCCTGTTAGCCTAAATGTGTAATATAAATATAACTCTAAAATATATTTTTTAAATACAAAAATAAACGTTGAAAATATTTATTGATTGTTTCCTATTTTCCCTATCTCCTCTAAATCTATCATATCGAGGCGTGAAAGGCTATTTGGTTTAAGCGACATTTTTTTGGTGATATATAACATACATATTTTCGGAATCAGCGTTTTTTACAGATTATATTATATTTTTTTTTGTTATTATTATTTTTTAATATTTATTTATTATTTGTGTTTAGTTTTTTTTTTATTTTTTTATTTTTGTTTTTTTTTTTTTTATTTTATATATATATATATATATATATTACTATGTCACCAGTCGCTTAAACCAAATAGTCTTTCACCCCTCGAAACATTATTTGTATTTTATTCCATATCATTATCTTGCAGGCTTAAATCTATAGATCTATTTATCGTCTTTTTAAGGTTGTTTTTTTTTTATTATTTCATCGAATTTCAAACCAAATAAATTATATAGATGTTGCACTTCTATATATTTTATTTAAGAAAATTAATCAAAATCAACTTCATACTTATAACGCTAACTGCTTTATACAGCCACTAACTGATCTGGCGAATAGACAATTCTTTTTCAGCGGGGCTTGTCTTTTAAAGTTGAAAGGCCTCTACAACTTCACTGAGCTCGAGAGAGTGAGCGCATAAGATGCTCAATCAACGATTTATGGGTTGAATGTCATATTTTCTGTAAACTAAACCAACTCCCCTCCCCTTCAAATATAAAAACCCCATATTTGCATGCCGAGCTTAAAAAAGTAATTATTTCACCATAGTAAATTTCATCCCCTATTTCAACCTCTTTAAATTTTATTTTCGCAAAAAAAAAAATCGTTTATATTCGTCTTCAAGGTTTAATATATTTCTATGCTAAAATCATCAAAATCACTTGAGCCGATTTAACTTGAAAACGGTACATACACACTTTCGGCTTTATTTCGACTTAACACGCTATTCTTAAAACAACGCCTGTAACATAGATGGGCAAAATGTAATCAGATTAATGATTACAATATGTAATCGTAATTGTTGTTCATTAATCTGGTTACATTTTGACCATCTATATTTTATACATTCTAATGAATCCTCAATTGCAAACAAATTTATAACTCATTAATGTGTAGAAGGGATTTAATTATGGTTACAGATTAACAAAATTAAAATTACGAACACTGCATATTGTAATCATTATTTTGATTACATTTTTCCCAACTATGGTCTGTAGCCCGCTTAAAAGAGTCATGGAGGATGCGTATCCCTCTAGTGTCGTGTAAATGTACCCGTTTATTGAGACGTAGAGCGGGAGCGATCTATAAAGCCTACACAATGGCTGCCGTAAATTGTAGCCAGGTTCGGATTAAGGCATCTAACAGTAGCGTTCATGCCATAGATGCATGAAAGCATAACATTACCTGACGATAAATAAGTCTGGAATAAATTGCTTAAAGTCAAAGAAAAAATAAACCATTTATATTCATATTTATTCTATATTCACGCCATCTATCTTTCGTATGAAAGTAATATAATAATTACTATCATAATATAATATTCAAATTAATTACGCGAATTCTGCCTACCCTCTACAAATATCCAATGCACGTCATGTCTAAAGACCCTCACGCAATGAAAATATTGGACTTCCTCAGTAGTTATCAAAAATACCAATGGATAAAATAGATGGTAATTTTCTAAACAAAAAAAAATCTGATGATTGTTGTTTGTTTCATTACTTAAAAATGGCATCTAATAAAAATCCATATGTAAATTTCCAGGCAACGGCGATCAGCTGCGCTTCTGGTTTTATGTATTATCACTCACACCGAAAGGGATATAGCGTGGCGAAATATTATTATTAATTAAAGAGGGCTTACAAAGTTACGTCCTAGCTAAAAAAAGTCCAAGTCTGACTCATGGCATAGCACCGCCACCGCAACGCATTGTGTACACCGGCTCTAACTATCCTAGGAGGCACTGGGCCCCTAGCCAGCTGTTTACAACGGCCTATATAGACAGTCCGGTACTGTATACAACCTACAGAACGGCCTCAATAAATCGTAACGACGGGACGTACTAACGCAGCCATCTTTAATACGTCATTAACTCTTAACGTACTTGCCAGGGGCGAATTGCAAAAGCTTGCCATGGGGGGTAACTTTATCTTCACCCACAACCCGTTTTAGGTCACTGTTGAGCACAGGTTTCCAACATACAGTGCTACCATCCTCGATCCTGGGCTGATCACATCCAGACATACTCCACGACCTTTACAATATTGTACAACGTTCGGCGTACCAAGTTAGAGCCCCCACTCTCTTCATGCTTGACTCCATCACTTCGTCGGGCCAAATGTCTTGTGTATCACTCGAGGGTCGTTCAAAATATCGTTTGGTCTCATTCATAGATGGGCAAAATGTAATCAGATTAATAAAAATGATTAACGATTACATTTTACGTTTTTTACCATTAATATGACTTCATTTTGCTCATTTATGTTTTAAACACTACAGAATGCCAGATTGCAAACACGTTTATCACTTCTTAATGTTTTAAATGGATTTAATCACGATTACAGAGCAAGAAAATTAAAATTACGACTACATTTTGTAATCGTTCATCACTAATAAGATTACATTTTGCCCATCTCTGGTCTCATTCAAACTATGAGGAAGGTGAATAGGATGCTTCCACTGTTCAATTTGTTTCATGCCATACAACATAATAACCATTACATAAAAACGAGTTGATCAATTTTGAAACTTTTCTCTGAAAGTGCACATTTAACAATAATTTTAAGTATGTAAATTTTATGTTCAACCAAAGCCTCCTAAGACTTTGTGATATGATATTTCTTGTAGTTGAAGATCATCCCATACTGTCTTCATTAAAAAACACTATACAGGCTGATTTTATAGACGAGGGAGATATTCACGGAGGATATTCAGCATTCGATTCTAATTCCAAATATGTAAAAATAGTGATATCTTAATCTATAATATAAAAATGAATCGCAAAATGTGTTGATAAGCGCAAAACTCGAGAACGGCTGAACCGATTTGGTTGATTTCATTTTTGTTGTGTTTGTTGTAGTCTGGGGAAGGTTATTACGGAGAGAAAATTTTTAAAAAAGTCTAAAAAATAACACTTTTCTATATTTTCATACAAAAAATTCGTAATAATATTTAAAAGTCAATATGAACTTTATTTAACACCATACCATAAAGTTTAAATGTTGGTGGACGGGTTCCGGGAAAGCAAAACAATTGAGTGACGTTAGTATCGTATAAATATTATCAATATTTGTCAAATATAGAAGATATTCACTAGAAATAATTTATATAGCAGGACAACATTTGCCGGGTCAGCTAGTATTTCCAATAAAACAAAACAAATTATGGTCAACATATTAAGAGACAATTACACATATGAATGAATGAATAACAACTCATTATAAAATAGGTATTTTGCCTGTCCTGAGCCAAGATACGAGGCGAAGGGAAAGCGAGCCAGTACCTATTCACCTAAAATTACGTAAATGGAAATTTATCTACTTACCAATGAATCGTGCACCACACGCGCTGCGGTATCCACACTTTTTACGGATGAATTCTTATTTGTTAATATATTTTCTTAATGATTTGTTAGGGAATATAGTTTATTTACATGTTTATTAGTTGCAAGAAGGTACATATGATTGTGTCCTGAAATATCTCCCTCGTCTATAAATTCACCCTGTATATTTTGTTCTTTATAACCACAATAATATATACTTACGCTATGCCCCTTTCGGGGTGAGCAGAGATACATTAATAGTTGTATTCAATTTGGGCTTATATGTCGTGCCCAACGCGACCAATAGTGCTGCTGATCGTTTGTCTGCAGCACTAGTACACATGACATTTCTATTAGACACCGTGCGGGTTTTTTTCACGATCTTTCCCTTCACCGGTGAACCTTTGGTGCCTAAATCCATCTTTAATCTAGAAAAATCCAAATGTACGTGCCAGCATTCGAACCTGCAACCGTTCGCAACGCTGCGTATTAATACTGGACCCTTATCCATGAGGCCACCACACCGTAATAATGTCAGCCTGTAATTTGTAATAATAGAGAATTACATTGTCATTTCTTATCTACAACACGAGAGTACAACTCAAATATCTATTGAAGATTCAGCGGCATTTTATCAACGATTTGATGGCTTATCAAAGCCATGATACCGTCATTTGATATCATGGGATATCAACGCCATGAGGCAGCGATATCTTTCGGAAAAAATAGATTGATTTATGAATGGATTCATTACTAGAAAATATATTAAAATTATCAAGGATTTATTATTTTTCTTAGTCGCATTCTACTGGCGAAGTCGTCGTGATTATGGATTACCTGTGGAATGGTCTTCCGACGAGCGTGTTCCCACCGTTCTATGATATGGGATCTTTTAAACGTAGCGTGAAGAGATATTAAGGCTGCCATGATCGCTGCGACTACCGATAGGTTTTTTTACCTGTCGATAGTTGTTGGCGTTTTTTGGACTGCATCACGCTTACTATCAGGTGTGGTGCAGTCACTGTGTCGAGTCAAGATAAAAAGGAAAAAAAAGAGAACTTAATGAAATGAAAAAGTATTTATTTCGCCACAAATATACAAAAAAAAAAAACAGAAATTTAAATGTAGCAATACAAACAACACACAAAAACAAAAGAAAATACAAAACGTATAAACATGGCGAAAATGGGACCTTCATCAGCCTAAAGCCACAGAGGAAGTCTACTGCGCTGATTTTCGTGAAGGGCCCCGGTCGTGACCCACTTCCAATGAGGGAGTCTGAACCAGGCGGTTCGTTCCCGGGCTTTTATAAGAGTACGGACTCTCAGGTCCGGGTGGACCGATTAGACGGACTCCGCGGTAGTTTTTAGTCAGTAGGAGTGTGACACACCGGAGTCGCTACCTTCACAGCCTTGATAGCCCGATGCAGGATTTTTTTTTTACACTGGCTCGACATAGTGACTACAGAGTACCTGATGGTAAGTACAGTTTAGCCCAAAAACGAAAACGACTATCAAAGGATGAAATCCATTGATAGTCTACATCGTCATGTCGGCCCACATATACCACGACTGAAGGTCTCTAGGTATATGAGCTACTGGATATACACAAGCTGATCCCGAAACGCGACAAGCCGAAACTGGTCACTATGGCGGGCTTTACACCCGTGCACTGTGGTCGCGATACAGACGGGCACCGACGCCCTACCACCTCGCTGCTGCTCGTTTAGCACCACCCAGGAGTCACGTGTAGGGAAACTAGGGTAAAGCCTACGGACGCGAGCAGCTTCGACTCCCAAAAGGTTCAAACAGGTTCCAAAAAGAAAAAAAAAATCCGTAAAACTATGGCACCGCATTCCAGCGCGTGTGGGTCTGTTGTGAAAGGGAAATAGAGAAATGATATTATACAAATTTTCAAAATATTGGCCGTGATACAAACGATATAAAACACTAAGTAATGCTTTGTACCTATGTTTTCTGTACCGGCGAATAAAAAAACGGGTACACGCTGATGAAGGTTCCATTTTCGCCATGTTTATATGTTTTGTATTTTCTTTTGTTTTTATGTGTTGTTTGTATTGGTGCATTTAAATTTCTGGATTTTTATTGATTTGTGGCGTAATAAATACTTTTTCATTTCATTTACACCGAACTCATCATAATCAGAATAAGAATGTACCTATATATGCGTCACCCTTGACATTTCGAGCATGCGTCAGTGCTCACACAAAACAATCGTTTAATTGGATCAACGTAAATAACAAACCGTTTTGTTATCATTGCATTCTGCAAATGCGTTTGGCGTTTTATTACTGCTGCGGTATTAATTTCATGATTAAATTTTACCTAAGGTCCGTCTGCTTTGCAGAGCGAATTCTATACTATTTTTACATATAAACACACTAGGAAACCAAGCGAACTGCGTCCCGCCTAACAGTCAATGAATATCGTGTTGACGTCAAGCTGAACTCACCCCGCTCCCTCTCCCCTATTCTCCCATTTCCTCTCCCCAACCTTCCAAATATTAAAACAAAATTTTTATGTCCTTAACACCAGAAAGACTGAATATAGGTATAGCACATACCAGTAGCGTTCATTCCATACAAGCTTGAATGCATTGCATGCCCTTACAATAAATAAGTCTGTAACAAATTACTTAAAGTCAATCAAAAAAAGGAAATATTCATGTTCATACCTATTCTATTTCTACGCCATGTATCAATTCTATGAAAAATATAAAAAAATAAATAAATAAATATATGTTTACTATAATAATATACATATACAAATGAATTACGCGAACTTTACCTACCTTGTTGTAATGCCACGTCACTGGCACGTATATAGGGAATAAAGAGAGGGGGTAGGTAAGTACAACTATTAATTAATGCTATAATGTACTAGCATGCCCGGCGAACTTCGTTTCGCCACCAGAAGGCTTCGTTTTGGTTTTTAGTTAGCGTTTGAAAGAACCTGGGCATAATAAATGTCACATGAAATTAACTGAGCAGAGTACAATGAGTAGCGGTCAAACAATGTATAACGCATCGGCGCCATCTACTTAAAATACTGGTGCGATCTGCTCCACCACCATGCAAAACAATATTGGTTTGTAGTGCATGCTATGTATCAGAGATGGCGCTGTATGTGAAAAATGATTTTCCCAGTTTTCCTGCTTTTCTGATGAATTTTTCCTGAATTTTGTTTGATATAAACCTCACGGAGCCCGAGACCTTACCAACGAATACAAAACCGTGGAAATCGGTTCGTGCGTTCTGGAGTTATAGCGTCAGGAAGGAAAACCGGACTTATTTTTTAATAATAGATAATAAGTGATAATATTTTAAAAAATTGGCTCCTTATAAGTATATATATTTTTTATATAAATAAACTTTAAAAACAGTCAGAGTGACTGTTCTGGGCAATCTAGTGTTAATGTGTAATGCTTTTTCGGCGAGCGTGTTCCCAGCTTCATATATTTGGTCCTTTAAACAAAACGTTAAGAGATTATTGCAACTAGGAATAGGTTTTTCTTTACTGTTGACAGTTATAGTCGTTTCTTGGACTGCAACATGGTAATAGCAACAGGCGTGGTGTGGTCACTGTGAGTGTCTGATTAAAAAAAAGGTATATGAAGCGAGTCACTGAATATCTTTGTTCGGGTAATCGCCCTACAACGTCACTCTTGAGTATATTATTATATCTACATATAAAAAAAGTCTGCATATATCCACATGAGTCATTATATTCCTGTAAACACTTTCTTAGTTGTAAAAAATACAATTTTAAACATGTATCTTTAATTTTATAGTCGAGGCACAAAGTTAAAATCATCTTTAAAATTCAACCCATTGCCGTCATTTGACAGAATAATCCGCAAACAAACACTGACCATTATCGCCGGGAGCAGGGAAATCCGCACACAATAATATTTGTTTTCAACATTACATCAAGGGGTGAAAGGCTATTTGGTTTAAGCGACATTTTTTGATGATATAGTAATATATATACATTCTGAATCAGTGTTTTTACTAATTCCAAAAATATATATATTACTATATAACCCAAAAATGTCACTTAAACCAACTAGCATTTCATCCGTCGGTATTTTTATTTATTTTAATATAATATTGTTATGAAATCTGTACAATTATGGAAATAAATCTATTTTTGTTAAAGAACGAGGAATATTCAATAATTTGAATAACCCTGTAACATTATTTTCAATGAGATTAAACACTAAAAGTCTTCGTTACGCATTTTTGAGTAAGAGCGATATGCAAATGGGTTAAAGACCATTTTGCACATGCATTACGGGTTACATTAGGCTCGAAATATAAGCGCAACATTAATATTTTGTATCGCTGCTCATTCCGAAATATGTACTTGAAGTTAAATTCCAAAAATCGACTGCAACTGTCAAGCAATAGGAGACTGGCAGTCGAAAGTCGCCGTGATGATGTCGACGCGCTCAAAAGTCAATTTACGCCTCTTTTAACCCCTTGGGTGGAAATGACGGGCCTCGCCCGTCAAGATTTTCTATACTAAATTCGAATTTGACGGGCTTCACCCGCAGTATATTTTTTTTCAAATGAATTTCTTTAAACTTGTAAAAATAAAAATATTATTATTGTTGCACGTGGTCTTTCTTATATTCTATCTAAATTGACCTTAATATGATTGCGCTAAATTTAATTGTCTGCACGCGTACTATTCTTCGAGATTTAATCGTAAGGCAAGGGGTTAAAGGATCCAATATCATTTGAGGAAGGGCATGCACTAGTTGGTGAATTATGTTCACAGCCTGATGACTCGATAGAGATAAGAATTGGAAAACTTTTTATGCGTTATAAATACAAGCAGTACATGTTACAACGTAAAAGTTTACAAAATCAAAATACAACTTAATAAAATTCTAATTAATCCTCTCAAGTCACATTCCGTGTACCCTTAATGGGGACGAAATTTGCTATTTTTGTCACACGTTTTTGAATATGTAGACAGGATAATGAGCGAGACGGATGTATGTTTAAATCCGTTGTAGGACAAGGACAAAGTATTGTGTACTTTCTCTTATAGATTTACTGAAAGCTGTACGATGTACCGTACGGTTTGGTTCAGTAATACCAACATAGAAATTTTACCTTAAAATTAGGGGTTTCATGTGTAGGAAAATTGAGTTTTAGGGTAATAATTTTAGGGATTTTAAGTCTTATCCTTAAGACTCACAGGCGGATGTTTGACCTTTATTACACCTGATGGAAGGTGAAGATTAGAACACAAATGGACATGGTTCACCCAACAAGTGCCTATTCACTCTTCTCTTATATAGGCCCAAATCATAAATAATAACGTGATGATATGATTGATGGAAGCAAATTCCACTCCTTTACTGTTAACTAAAGTTATAGAAAATACATATTTTCAAATAATATAAAACCGCTATAACTTTCTTGAGGTCATTAGAGATCATTAATGCCTGATTCATCTTTATCAGCGCATTTCACGCTACGATTACCACTTAGCGGTTTCCATTACAGAAGCCTTGTGCTCCAACGAGTATCATTCAAAGTATTTCTTAACTATGATAAACAAAACAAGTTTATCCAACAGACAAGCAAAATTAAGGGTATAGTTCTCACAATCAGCGAGCTAATGTGGCAGTCTCTGTCTATATAATCCAAAGAAATGTATATCTATTCATGGGCATATCTAGGTCCTCTAGATGATGTATAATCATTACGTAGGTACCACCTACGTACTAGAAACGACACGACATAGATATACTATAGTTCCCATTAAATATATAAATGCTTTATACATTATTCCAAGAAAGAAATATAGTTTAAATAGGTTTTATTATTGATTATGGTTATTGCGATGTGGTTGAAACTGAAAAAAATAATAATAAAGAAATGAATATAATCTAATCTATCATAAATATACATTATTTCAAATAGATTTCTCGTCTCTATCGGCTAAATTAACTATTGGTTTGCTTAGTTACATACCTAAATAGGATGAGTTGGGGTATGACTGAATGGACCTTTTAAATTGTGACAGGTATAACTTGAAAAGTTTTCAGCAATTTTAGGGAAATTTTCATAATTTTGGGGAAAATTTTAGCTAAAGCTGGTAGCACTATGTGGTTTTTCTTTTTCAGTACGCGATGATCACTCTTGCGGAGTAGATGTAGCGTTTTCCCGTCTAAAAACAATTTTCCGCTTACATGTGATTGTAAAATTGAAAACCATGTGCCCAGAATGTGACTTTAGGACAGACACCCATTGGGGGGTCCAATCATATTTAGTATGAACAATGTGAAAAACATAAATACTTAATTAAACATTTTGTTTGCGTTCGCAATGGATTGTGTTACAGGCATTATGCATTTCGTGTCGTTGCTTTTATGAATAACAAAAATAAGTGCAATGCGCGCCGAATCGATTATTTGAAATTTGGAACGTGAAAAAGGTGAGGTCTAACAAATTAAATAGCTATCATAACTATAATAACTGGTAATCTTTAACGTAACGTTATTTGTTTTAGCGATAACGTAAAGCAAACAATGAAATGTTGAGAATAATCAAACACTACGCTTGTGTTTTATTTATTTTGGTTATGGAATTAGAAGCGGCTCGCTCGTGTGTATGTATCTCATCTATAGCGGATCTAGAACAAATATCTACCTATATTGTTTATAATAATTATCCTTATGTAAATAAATAAATCGGTATTTATACATAGCTGTTATCACACATTGTATTGCGTGAATCTAAAGTTATTTATTATCTATATTTTATTAAATCGATTATTATAATCATAAACAACAAGTATAGGTTTAAATATAAAATAATATAAATATAATATAATTGTTTACATTAAAACGAGGCAAAGGTATTAAAACTGGACATTTTTGTAAAATCTTTCGTAGATTTGGCAAAGACATTGGGAGCAAACAGCTGGAGTTAAAATATATTTTGTTCTGTAGTTTTAATACGATTGTATCAACTAACATAGGCAATAAAGAATAATGAAAAATGGTTTCTGTTCAAAAGATTTCTATTATCTTATAATATATTACCCATACACAAGAATACTAAATTATGCTAAATAATCTAAGAGTAAAAAGTAATCTATTAGGATTATTTAAGACCACTAAAAAATATTTAGTAAGCCGTATTCGAATCCACGACCTTCGGTTTCTAATAATAAGAGCATTAGAACAGTATTACGTATTAACCGCTGTACTATATTATATATTTATACTTAATTCCATCCGGATATATATTCAAATGCTTCCAGCAGACATATTTCTAGATTCTTGTGGTTTGGGAGCCTTTAAGAGAAGAGTATATTAGTATTTGGGCGGGCAATGTCCATTATTGGTCATGATCACCTTCCGACAGGCTTAATGGAGGTCATGCGTCTGCCTGTAAATTATTATTAAAAAAATACGCCATAAACAGTAATATGTTGTATGGTGTATGTATGTATAACGAGTGTGAAGCAATATATTTTGTTTTTGTAAGCTCAGACAAAGCTTTCCCATGCCAACAGCATTTTATCCTGTCGCAAAAATAAAAAAAACGGCAATGAGCGAGTTGGTATCACTCACTGAAGGTTCCATACAAACTAATAGGTATAAATTTGCAAAGGCAAAACGTGTGCCTCCCCGGCTAGGCACAACAATATCCTAGCTAGACACTAGATGTGGGCGTAGGAAGCAACCCGAGGGTTTTTGCCGGTGGGAGTCCGACACACCGGGGGAATAGCCCTCAGCACTCCCTTGACGGCCCATAATGGGTTTACCCCGGATTACCAAAAAAGGTGTACATTTACAATTACCACTTCATTTGATATAAAACCTTGCTTCCTATCCAATGTTATGATATTGAGTCAACGGTTAATACCCTGTAGGTTCCAGTTTTACTCCCACCCTTCCTCCAGAGAGATAGCTTCAACAAGGCCTTTTGTACCCTGGGCGTCTGGACGAATTTGGCTTCCCAGGCCCGGGTGGAGCAATCGGAGGGATACCCCGGGGGTTTTTAGTCAGTAAGAGTCTGACACACCGGGGTCGCTGCCCTCACAGCGTTCCTGATGCTCCTATGCAGGATTTCCCCCGGGATACAATATATATATATATATATATATATATATATATATTTTTTTTTTACACTGGCTCGACAAAGTGACTACAGAGTACCTGATGGTAAGTACAGTGTCGTCCAAAAACGAAAGCGACTATCAAAGGATAAAAATCCATTGATAGTCTACATCGTCATGTCGGCCCACATATACCACGACTGAAGGTCTCTAGGTATATGAGCTACTGGATATACACAAGCTGATCCCGAAACGCGACAAGCCGAAACTGGTCACTATGACGGGCTTTACACCCATGTACTGTGGTCGCGATCCAGACGGGCACCGACGCCCTACCACCTCGCTGCTGCTCGTTTAGCACCACCCAGGAGTCACGTGTAGGGAAACTAGGGTAAAGCCTACGGACGCGAGCAGCTTCAACTCCCAAAATATATATATATATAAATATAGGTTCCGATTCCCTTGCAAAAACAGCACAAAATTACGTATCTTTTGATTGCTCAGAATCAGATCGTCTCGCACTAAAAATTATATCTTATTTAAGCTTATGTAAAACGCTATTTAATAGAAGTTGTATAATTCGACGTCAATGATGATGGAAACTGAAAAATTGTTAAGACTGGATAATGTTTCCTTGCAAGACAATAAGTGAAGTGTAACGCTAAACAGCGTTTCAAAGTGCAAGTCACCTTTAGAAATATGATTTTTTAAAGGTCCATGAGGCTTGTAGATCTTAGCCATAGATGGGCAAAATGTAATCAGATTAATAAAAATGATTAATGATAACATTTTACGTTTTTTACCATTAATATGACTGCATTTTGCTCATTTATGTTTTAAACACTACAGAATCCCAGATTACATACACATTTATGATTTCTTAATGTTTTAAATGGATTTAATTATGATTACAGAGCAAGAAAATTAAAATTACGACTGCATTTTGTAATCGTTCATCATTAATCAGATTACATTTTGCCCATCTCTGGTCTTAGCTTTGGGTACTAATTTCAACTTTTTTTTATACTGACACGGCACAGTGACTACACCCAGAGATGGGCAAAATGTAATCTGATTAATGTTGAACGATTACAGAATGTAGTCGTAATTTTAATTTTGTTGCTCTGTAATCATGATTAAATCTATTTAAAACATTAAGAAATGATAAATGTGTATACAATCTGGGATTTTGTAGTGTTTAAAACATAAATGAGCAAAATGCAGTCATATTAATGGTAAAAAACGTAAAATGTAATCGTTAATCATTTTCATTAATCTGATTACATTTTGCCCATCTATGACTACACCAAACCTGATGGTAAGCATGGTGCAATTCAAAAAACGCCAACGACTATCGAAAGGTAAGAAAAAACCCATCGGTAGTCGCAGAGATCATGCCGGCCTGCACAAATATCTCTTCCCGCTACACTTAAAGGATCCCATATCATAAGATGGTGGGAACACGCTCGCCGGAAGACCATTCCACAGCCCAACGACACGGCAAAAGAAGAAATTAGAGAACTTCTTAGTCCTAGCCGGGATGTGAGATACCGTATAGCTGTGACACCGCAAACCAGCACGTGTGGTTCTATTCAGGAATGGAGAGGGCGGAACAAGGTTATACAGCTCTTCAGAACACTCGCCATGATATAGACGGTAGAAAAGGCATGAGGCAACATCTCTACGCAATAACTAAATATTTCCACGCGTTCCTGCAAAATGACGGTCAACAAAATCTTCCTCTAGGGTTTCCTTTTTTCTTATGAGGAACGGTACCATAAAAAGAGTTCAAATATAAATTCCCTTTGAACCGCTTGCTCAAATAATTGACCACCTCGGAGCTACGTTGAATATTTATAATCACGCGTTATTCACGTTTCGCAAAAAATATGAAAGCACAAACGAATGAAGCAAGCAAAAACGAAACCGAACTTAAAAATTAGTCTGTAAATATTGAAAGGTTTATATCAAATCGTTCACAGAAGATCTATTATTTATCGCTGAAAAGCTTGGAGCGCGTAAGGGCTTGGTTGGCTCGTTCGTCCAACGTCCTTTTGTTGAAGCAAACAATGGGCATCGGAATACAGAGTCGCATTTACAAGTAGTTCATTTATTTATTTTCTCTTATATTTTTTTATTAAAGAATCACTATTATATTTGTTATCGATTTATATATTATTCGTAATAGCTATGACCGGTGGTCGTGGGTGTGGTGGTAGAAAGACACGGATTTTGGCGTTTTATTGTTTATTTGCACTTTAAGGCATACCGAACTGCGACGCACACGCACATACTCTAGCCTCGGGTCTCGGTAGTCGACTGAATTAGCAAGCATCCCGTGCGCGCGCGCATCCTCTTACCCCGTGTGTCCCGTAACACCCTAACGACCATTAGGGCATTTAACACATTTTGTATCGGGCAGCATCTACATGGTATATAGCTCATTTAGTATTATTAAACAGTTTAAGTGGGTATATTGTTATAAGTTTCATATTTTCTTTATTATATCTGTTGTTTATTATTTTTATTCTTATTTTTCTTAATAAGATGTAATGTAACTGAGGCCATGCACGAAAACCAGCGTCACAGATTCCCTCTATGGTATTAGGCTGAAGGCCATATCGCCATATCTATTTTTTATCTCTTATATTTGTATTTTTGTTTTAATTGTGGCAAAATAAAGGTATTTCATTCCTTTTCATATTTAGCACTCATGGAAAATGTGACTAGGCTTAGTAATGTTAACGTTACAATAGTTTTACAACGCTTTTGATATAGATACAAAAGCACATCCCTACTTTAGTCATTATTTTTTAAGTTATATTAATTTCAATTTTAGAAATTACGTGTCTTCTATGCTACAAAATTCTGAAATTAATTATTTAGGCATAACCTAATTAATTATTTACTACTAATAGATATTTGCTTATTTTAATGCTTTTTTATCCTTAAATGTATTTAATATAATTAACCAAATTCATAAAGAATGAGTTTGTTTATTTGGCTGTATGTTTCTTTACTTATGTTCAACCATAGCTCCGCTATTTATTGAACGATATGTCCGATATGTTTTTTATTTAACAGTCTATATTATAAAATTGGTTTCGTTTTAATATATCAGACATCTGGTGAAGATTTTCAGAGATATGGTATAGTCTAGAATTTTCAAATTAATAAAAGTAAAATGAATCTAATCTATGGTACATTATGTTTTGGATATAGCCTATATAAATTTGTTCCTAAACCCGTGCCTGTGTAGGGCGGTTGAGGTATTATTTCAACAATGGCCTGTTCCGGGACTAATGGCATTAAATTGCCAAATACCCCGGGCATTTAATTGGACCAGACTTTGCTGACGATAATAGAGTAATACTTCTAATAATAAGACTACGTATTTCTAAAGACGTAATACGAATAAGATGCCACTTATGATATCTCAGAAATTATATAAATTGACTGAGGTATAACATCGACGTAAACTTGCCTGCATTGTCTTTGCCAATCTTTTACTGGTTGCATCCTGGAGAGTGTGCTCAAGAGCTTCATTCTTTGATTCCATTATTCCCTTTTCACCATAAAACCGTGTTTAATAAGTATTTATTAAGGTAAAATTATATTTAGAATACGTTGTCACTTAACCCTTAATAACCTAGAGTTTCAATTTTGATACCAATCTTTTAAAACGAATATTCACATTACTATTAGTTTTTATGCCTCAAGTATCAAAATTGATACCTGGTATTTTTTTTTAAATAAATATGTAAAATTAATATTGTGATTTTTTTTAGCTATTTTTCCCTTCATCTAGACACTCAAGCAAACACAGTAATATTAAAATAAAATCACTTTCGTAAATCAGGCTACTAAGGGTTAAGTCATGGTTTTTATTATTAATTCACTCAACTGGCAACATTATGACATTTCTGGTAATGCCGGACGGTAGAAGAGGATAAGTATTGTAGTGATTGGATGGAAGGATTAGTTTAAAAAATATATATGTATATATATGTGTGTGTATATATATATATATATATATATTTATATGTATTTATTTTTTCTTTTTTTTGTGTTACTTGGAATCAGTCACAGTTTCGTTTAAAGTTGTTATTTATACATTCTACAATATTATCCTTTTGTGTTGTGTCTATATATGTATGTATGATTTTTCTTTTTTTTTTGAATTTTATTATTATTCTTTAATGTAAACTAGCTTTATATATTAATCACTGTGCATGCTGTGGTGCCCTATAATTGTGGGGGCATTTATATGTTCTATTTAAGGACCATGATCCTTTTGTTTTCTTGTCTAATGTTACCCATGTTGGGCACCCTATTATGTAAAATAAATAAATAAATAAATAAAAATAGGTTACATGTCGATGACAATAATAAAGTATTGGCCATTTAATAAAAAAATAAGTTTTCTGTAAGAAAGAATTGAAAAAAAAAAGGAAGATCGGCTTTTGAATTTCAAATTGAATGTTTTTTTGATTGTTCCTGGAGATTGCGTCTTGAGCTTTGGGAACTGATGTTGTATAAAAATGAGAATATAAAAATAATATGTAAAGATATCAATATTCTAATAAATATATAATTTGGGAATGAAAGAAGTATTTTAATCTAAGTGAGAAGGAGCTTCACAATCTACACACCATCATCAACACGTAGCAAAAACACCACAGGATACACAAGGGCATTCGAGCACTAGCTCTGGAGCAAAGTGGACACATTGTAAAAGGCAAAAAAAGACAAGTGTTTTAGTATATATATATACTAGCTGTCCCGGCAGACCTTGTTCTGCCCTATTTCTCTAAAACAAAGTCACGTTTTTTTTAATGTTAATAGCTTCGCCGTCAGATTTTTTTGAAAATTGTTTGAAGGAACCTGGCCTTAATGCTATATGTATAAAAATTGACAAATATTGACATTAATATTTATACGTCACTCAATTGTTTTGCCTTCCCGGAACCCGTCCACTGACATTTAAACTTTATGGTATGGTGTTAAAGTTCAAATTGACTTTTAAATATTATTACGAATTTATTGTATGAGAATATAGAAAAGTGTTGTTTTTAGACTTTTCCAGATATTTTTTTAATTTTTCTCTCCGTAATAACCATCTCCAGACTTCAACAAACAACAAAAAAGAAATCAGCCAAATCAGTTCAGCCGTTCTCGAGTTTCGCGCTTATACACATTTAATTATTCATTTTTATATTATAAGAGATTAGGGCGTTTCAAGAAAAAAAAATTTTTCCTCGGAACCACGCTCAAAAGTTTCGTTTTGATGCCAAAATAGGCATGTGAAAATATAAGCCCTTAATATTAATATTTAGGTTGTCCGCATCGCACTTTTCGATTTCCCATACAAATAACACAGAGCAAAAGTTATTTATTCTTTTGATTTCTATAACTAATGAACGATATATTGTATTGCAGTACCCATTCGTTATTTTTGTAGAGAATTTAACGCTCTACAAAAAAGGTCTGAAGTCAATTTTTGATAAATCAACTCAGTCAAAAGTTATTCAAGATCGAAGTTTAACTTACCCTCAATTCAGCTGTTTTTTTTATAATACTCTCAAATTTATAAGTTTACGGGTTTTAAAACAAACGAAAAGTTTATTTATAAGTTCTCAGAGTTAAAAAAAATTACAACTTTTATCTTTCGTTCTCGAATATTGCTGTAATTTTATTGAAAAATATTTTTATATAATTTGCGCTTGAAAATATCTGAAATTTTATGTATGTTTTGAAAAGTTATCAGCGTTTTAAACTTTTTATTGCTTATAACAATTTAGAAATATATTACTTTTAATAGATTTGATATTTATTTATCTAAAAATATTTTTTATACATTTGCATTAAATTTAAGGGCTGATATTTTCAGAGGCCTATCTTGGCATTAAAACGAAACTTTTGAGCGTGGTTCCGAGGAAAATTTTTTTTTTTTTAAACGCTCTAATATATATATACATATATATATATATATATATATATGTGTGTGTTATAGTATGTATATAAATTGCTGTATTTTATTTGTAATAGTTAAAAACTGCTAGACGACGTCATTAATCCCGATCCTCTGTCCTAGCGTGACAGTCCCGCAAATTCAGTGTAGTTGTAAAAACGAGGCTTTTCAAGGTGCCTTAGAAATCTTTACTTCTAAAATACAAACTAGACATTTTGCGCGCTGCCGACAGCATTGTTACTTTTGTCGCTTTTATCGATATGCCGCTCTGTTATTTGAAATTTCACTTAAATATTCAAGAATTTCGAGTAATTATGGAGCCTGGGCAACGATTCAATCACGTCCCATGTTCATAATCAAGACGAGAATACTCGCTGCGTAATAATGAAACAAAAATAGAGTTATATTGAAATATTATTGTTTTGCACAGCCGTTATATGAGTAAGCACCTATACAGAACCGAAATATTCGATTGGGTACAAGTAATAAGCGTTCAGCGTTTTTACAAATACATATGTAATGCTAATATGTAATGAGGCTGAGATTTGGAGACGCTATTTTTCACCTTGAAGTATTTCGAAGCCGGGCAAAAACTACTATCTACCCACCTATCCCAGCTCGTCCTTTTACTTTGGTGTACAATTATATGGATTAATTCAATAAAAAAATGTTTACAGGAGAATTTTTATAGATATTGTGCTCCAATAGTTTCGTGAAAATGTAAATATCCATTTATTGCATAACTAGCTGACCCGGCGGCCTTCGCACCACCTAAACATACAATTAACGTCTTATTAACTTTTAGCTAAACCTACTTCTCCTCTCTCACTCCTCTTCTCTCGAACCCTTTCTCCTACCGCTCCCTCCCCCACACTGCCCTCTCTGTATCCCGAACTATTCCTTGTATCTATGACGTATGTCTTTTGAAGATACGCAATTTCATATTACATTGATTTATCTCGTAATATTTAGCCAACGTTTGCGATTTAAGCCCACAAAATATGTTTCTTATTACATCATATTACAATTCTTGATTTTTTTACTTTTTGTACTATATTATATATGTATTATACATATAAACCTTTCTCTTCAATTACGCTATCTATAGCTGGAAACTGTATTAAAATTCGTTGGATAGTTTAAAAGATCTAAGCTAACAGACAGCAGATAGCGATTTCATTTTACACTATATAAATATAAGCTTTGTATATTCACGAAATCCACAAGTTGAATGCGGTGCCCCTCAATCAGATCTCACCCACGAGCTAACGTAGTTACCAGAGTGGGGCTGTTCCATGCTGCACGGGTATTAGAAGCCACTGGTGAGAGCTCATGGAAACCAACGAGTTTAACTAATTTCTGTCTCCTCCAAATAGAGGCCAGCTGACAGAAATAGCTTAAGACCACATTACACCCCAATACACTTGTGTACTATTCTCACGTACCAGTTCGCAAAATCGCAACCACCTTATAATTGAGGAGTCTAATTTCAAAACCCACTATAACATATTTTTTTCAAATCCCATAAATTTATAAAAACTTATAATTAATCTTTGACTTAATAATCACATTCTTATAAGGCATTTCAATTATTATTCTAGAGTGAAAAAGCAAAAAAGAAAAAGAAACATATAAAATTTTTAATATTTGCTTTGACAAAAACATTTAAAATTACTATTAGGACTATTAAGTAATTTTGTACGAAAAATCGTTTTAGCGGGTTTTGAAATAAGACGCCTCAATTGCGATTTGCGACAGACATAGTCTTGCGAGGGTGCCTTAAGAGATCGTATAGCGGACAGCGGTGGGCTGAACTCACTCGCTATCTCTTCTCATATGTACCATGTAGTTTTCAGGCATCATTCACTGACAGACAGAAAGACGCGGTATACTTGAGCGAATTTATATCTTCATATAGCAAATATTTATGATGTCGGTGTATAACGAATCTAAGCTGCTATAAACTCTAAATTGTTACTTCCTTCATAACAATTGTGTTCCGGAACAACGTCGTAAGCGACGGTTCGCGTTTTTACACAATATTAATTCTAAAATCTAAGATTAATTGTGACCGTAGGTGCATTCTTAGTTTTGTATCCCGGCACATTTTTTTTATACTAGCTCGACATAGTGACTACAGGGTACCTGATGGTAAGGACAGTGTAGTCCAAAAACGAAAGCGACCATCAAAGGATGAAAACCCATTTATAGTCTACATCGTCATGTCGGCCCACATATACCACGACTGAAGGTCTCTAGGTATATGAGCTACTGGATATACACAAGCTGATCCCGAAACGCGACAAGCCGAAACTGGTCACTATGACGGGCTTTACACCCATGTACTGTGGTCGCGATCCGACGGGCACCGACACCCTACCACCTCGCTGCTGCTCGTTTAGCACCACAAGGAGTCACGTGTAGGGAAACTAGGGTAAAGCCTACGGACGCGAGCAGCTTCGACTCCCATACAGACGTACGTGCTGGGATAACTCTGGGAAAATACCTCTGTATTTTCCCAGATTAAGTATGGATTTGGACACCACATCCTCACCGGTGAAAGAAATCATTGTGAGGAAGCCCGCAGAGCGTCTAGTAAAAATGTCACGTGTACTAGAAATATTTCTCATTTATTAATGAGCAGAGTACTCGATTGTGTCAACCCTACTAGCAAACTTAAGACCACCCCTAATGAATATTTATAGCGAGAATTCAATATCGAACGTTCCTTAAAAGTAATTAGAAAGGGGCTATTTGTCTTGCTGTTCTTTATTAGAACGTTCTGATGGATGGTCTAAACTTCGATTTGGTTATTCATGAGTATGGTCGATGCTCCTTTTCGGGAGTTATTAACGATTTATTTAGAGTTATTAACGACTCCTGACTCGTCGCGAAAGGTCTTTGAATCAAACAGAGAGTTTCATTAATAGTGCAAAATGTTTAATACTAACTGTGACCTCCTAAACCTGTTGACGTAGACCAGGATGTCACTCTTTGGGTCGGAGATTACTCCGCCGGTATAAAATTGTTCAGTTCAGGTTCGCGAGAGTCTGGACAACAACAAGTATATATCTGAGGACAATGTGGTAGTCCAAACCAGGGCGTCTGACGGTTTTCTGCTGGATCCAGTCTGGTGACCGCACGAAAACAGCTCTATACGTCGCACGATTCTTCGAAAATGTCAAGATATGGCAACCTTATAATAGTTTTGCACACACGATAGCTATTTGCCCGCTGTTCGAATAGTTGTTGAGAGAGTATTTTTCAGCGCGGCTGTCCATACGATGCTAACAGAGCATCCCCCACCACTGGCTTGGAACCAATGGTGGTAACGCACTGTCCCGGTATACTCAAATAGAGTCTTGTGATTGGCCAGCTCGCGCGAACCGATGGACATTGTGGAAAAAATAATTATTTAAATTTACGTTACGCGTACACTGACATAAAGTAACGCCTTGCTATTTTGATAACTGAAAGAAAGAAAAAGCAAGAAGGAGAGGTTAATTAAGATACAAGACAACAAAACGCTCCCTGTCCCTTTCGGCGGCCTTCTTCTGCGTCATCACAGTCTTGCATAAGGAAACATATAACTACTAGCTGTAGTAACACGGCGTTTTCCGGTAAAATTCTACTTCATTTCATTTTTTTTATTACTGACAGGCTTGCGCTTGACCTCAATCTCACCTGCTGGAAAGTGATGATGAGGTTGACGATGGAGCGCGCTCGCCCAGCAAATACCAATTCACTCGACGTTTGAACATTCCTCTGTCATAAGATGTTGAAAACACAGACACAGGAAGCGAATTCCACTCCTTGGCGGTTCGCAGCAAAAAGGAGGAGGTGAATCGCTTCGTGCGAAAAGCAGGAATGTCAACCACATAATGGTGCAAATTCGCACGGCGTATTGTCAATTTATGGTAGAAGGAGGAGGGGGAAACTAAACCTTCACTTCATTAACCTATCCTTCCGTATTTGTGTTATGTTGTATGCCCACAATAAATGCTTTTTCTGTCTTTCTTCACTCAACCACCCAAAAAATTCAGCGGCCAAGGCACCGTCGCAGGAGGGACGCGTTCGCGCGCAACCAGCGTGACTTTCCTCCGTGACACTAGCAGGGAGAGAAAAGGGAGGGAGGGGAGGTGCTGGTGGAGCCCTGCCCATGAGGAGGTTTGGATGGGTGTACACTTTACACGCACCCCTCCCAGAGATGAAACTTAAGAAGGCTGTTCGTTCTCCTGGCGTCTGGAAGAATCTGGATTCCCTGGCCCGGGTGGAGTTATTGGGAGGACACCCTGGAGTTTTTTAGTCAGTACTCAGTAGTCTTGACACACCGGGGTCGCTGCCCTTATGATCTTACGCAGGATTTTCCCGAAAGTAATCAAAAAAAAATCTAATATATATTGACGTCCAAGCATGGGATGCGAGTGGTGATGTTCTCTATTTCGTCCATCGAATAATTGCTGATTTATCTTTATTGTGGTCTTCTAGACGGGTTGCTTTCGATTTTTGAGTTGGCGTTAGGTCTGGACGATAACAAGAGGCTCGGATGGCAAAATACTGGAGGAATTTGATGTTTTTCTGAAGGCATGGAGTGGAGTACGCGTTGCTTGAGTTTTTGGTTTTGACGTTAATCAAAGACTACTTAATATTAAAGAAAACTAACGACGGGCACAAAAGGACTTCTATCCAGAGCTGTAAAACGAGTATTAAAAATGCTCGTGTAATTTACGTGTTGAAAAAAAATGTCAATTGGCGGTGGTCCAATTAATTAAATTATATCCCCTATCCCGTAGTGTCCACGTCGTAAATAGAAGCGGCATCTGTCAAAACACGAACTTCGGTAGCCGGAAGGGTCAGTCACGTGTCGTTAGTACGAATAAAATAAACTAATCTCGATTTTATATGACGATTATGAGGAAATTCCATTCCGTTCTAGTGGCCTACTTGTTTTTAGGACGCTACGCACTGGGTCCGATTTGAATCCGTAAAAATACAGATGTAAAAAACTCGAATTGAATTCTAATATTGTTTAACGCACTATGTTCGATCCAAATGCATGCAAAATACGGATCTAGAAAACTCGAACCGAATTCAGATGAAGCTTTAGACACTTACTTCGAACTCAAAAAAAAAACTAGCCCGCCCAAGAAAACCTAGCCCAAGTATAGCCCAATATAGCTATACTTACAATATAAAGGTTGGGAAGCACTTCTCTAGACGATTACGAATTATGTGTATTTCTGCAATGATCTATTTTAGTCTTTAAATTATCGTTTTTTGCTCTCCATCAGGTAGGATTGCGGCACCCCCATGGACGCGGACGCTAGATTTGGAACCACTGCTTTGAACGATTGCAAAATACGTGTATTTCTACCGCAACCTCACATCTGCAATAGTATTTTGCGATGTTAACACGTGTTTGATGGAAGATATAAACAATTGGAAATGGAGCGTCGTTCACGAGTGATAATCGCATATAGTCTAAAAATTTTTTCAATTATAAAATTTACTATATACATTTAGGTGCTACGAATCTCCTAGTTATCAATTAATTGCGTTCCACCGATGATACGTGCCGCCCAATTAAGCAATCATCTGTGAGCCATGACGGGGCTGTGGAGAATTGATTACAGAGCCTACAGTCTCAGCCAATGCGCAGAAGTAGTCACCTTAGGGTTTTTAGCCGGTACAAGTCCGGCACACCCCTGCATTCGTCCGGGACGGTCCAATGAGTATTTTTTCCAAGTAAAAAAAAAACATCTGTGAGCCACCTGTGGTACACGGTGCCCGATGAGGCAGATTTGCGCGAAGCAATATCCGGAATCAATTCAAGTTTTTTAGACCCCTCAAAATACGTTCCCATGTAGCCTTAGAACTATTTATATGGAAATCCGTCAATCATTATTTCTCCGTCATCCGTCAATCCAATTCTGATTAAAATATTATCGAATCAAGGTAGTTATAACATTGTATCATGATCGCGCGTCCAATAGAGCGCATAACAAGAGATCAAGAGATTATCTTTTGTAATAGCTAATTTCGTCTGTTGATTTAAGTTAAACTTTGTTTTGTAATAACGAAATAATAATCCCCTTCGGTGTAAGCAAAGATACATTAGTGGCTGTATCCACTCTGCGCTTATTTTTCGTGCCCAACGTGACCAGTAGCGCAACTGATCGCCATCCTTACAGCACTAGTACACTTGACATTTTTATTAGATGTCATTCGGTTTCCTCACGATGTGTACCTTCTCTGGTAAGCATGTGTTGCCTTTAGTTTGGATTAGGTCAATGTATGTAAATCTTCGCTGGTAATTTTTTTAAACGTTCGCTTTCTATACTCATTATAAATGCTTTAACTAACAGGAAGTATCTTCCCGTCCCCGACGAAAACGCTGTACGGGTTCAGTCTACTGGGGACTGTGTAAATTGGTTGAAACGTTGAGTTATATTTAAAGTACCGCTTAGTAAGAAGTAGGCAGAGCATTGTGACGTGCTCTGCCTAAATACAATGAGCAGTGTTGGGAAGACATCTTCCTCCGAGTTTGTGCCTAGCGGGCGCGGCGCGACGCGGCTGTGGTGAATTGATTACAGGTCCCGCACTTCCCGCCAATGCGCAGAAGTAGTCACCTTGGGGTTTTTAGTCGGTACAAGTCCGACACACCTCGGTCGCGCAACCCCCCTGTCGCCGAGACGATCCTATGAGGATTTTTCCCAAGTAAAAAAAAATTAAAGTAAGTTTCTTCGCGCATAAGCCCCGTTAAACTATTTATAACGTTATATTATTAATTAAATATTTTAGAATAAATAATAATAAAATATTATTATCACGCTTTTTTTGGCTAAATCCATTTTGCGCTTATAAGTCATGCCCAAGGTGACCAGTAGCGCAGTCGATAGCCGTCCTCACAGCACTATTGCTTTTGATATCCTTATTAGATGCCATGCGGGCTTCCTTACGATGCTTTCCTTCATCGATAAAAATGTATTGCCTAAGCCCGTACATTCTAGAAGAATCCAGAGGTACGTGCCAAGCAACGACCATTCGTATTTCCCAGTGACGTGCATAGAGTATTTGGACAGGGTAGGTAGATTCAAATAATCAATTTGAATATTATATAATAACTAGCTGACTCGGCAAACGTTGTTCTGCCATATAAATTATAGCAGACCAGCCACGCTTTGCTGTGACTGGTTTTTGAATAATTACTCAATCCAGTCAACGGATAGCGCCATCTTTTAGAATCGGTTGGAGCTAACTGTAAATTATGACTGCTAAATAATAAACAAATAATTTGCAATAAATTAATATTGCGACTATGAATTGAGATGAAAACTATCCTATCTTTTAAATTAGATCAAACTTCACGTGGTGTGTAAATTTCATTAAAATCGGTTTAGTAGTTTAGGAGTCCATCGCGGACAAACATCGTGACAGGAGATTTATATACATTATAAGATAATAAATATTATATTAATTTCATAGAGTAGATAGATGACGTGAAAACAGAATAAATATGAATATAAAGGGTTCCTATTTATTGTTAAATTAATGGAATTTATTCCAGACTTATTTATCGTAAGGGCATGCAATGCTTTTATGCATTTATGGAATGAACGCTACTGGTATTTCCCCTTCTCCTTTAGGCTATAATAGCTACTAAGCCCATAAGACAACTTTAAAGGTATACTTCGGATTCTAGCTGTTGCAGTGTGCCAGTGGCTGCCGAGCCGCAAAGTACCGATCTGTATGTTTTCATATGGAAAGCCGTTCGATGTACGTGACTGCGCAGCGCTGTCAAGCGGCGTGTTAAGCTCGCCATCGTGATAGTTGATAGCGCGACGCAGTTACGTATAGTGATGCCACGAATAGTGAATTAGCCGAATACCGGCAACGCTGTCGGCCGAAGCGCCGAATATTCCTGGAAGTAGCGTGTTTAGTGAGAGACTATTTTCTGAGGCTGGTAACATTTACGATAAAAAGCGTAATCGTTTGCTACCAAATAATGGTGAAAAGCTTGTTTTTATCCATCACAACTTACCACTGATCAATTTTAATTACAAAAGTGTTGTAATTTGGAATTAAATACATAATTTTGCGTAATATACGGTGTCTTTTTTACATGATTTGGTATTCGGTATTCGGCCGAATAGTACGTATTATTCGTCCGAATATCAAATAGTTGCCGAATATTCGTGACATCTCTAGTTACGTACATCGAACGACTTTTCATATGAATACAATCAGAGCGGTACTTCGCGACCGTGCAGCGGCTGTCAACATCCGAAATCTGCCTTAAATAATATAAAAATATACTTGCCAGACACGTGTCAGGTCGGCGCCAGATCCCAAAGAAATTAAATTGCACTATCAAAATAGATTATAAACTGTGCAGTAATGTCTCTGCATATAAACTATGTTACAATTAAAAAATCATAAACTGTAATATTTCTTTGTAGTTGTAAACACTAGTTTATAATGATCGTAAAAACTTGGCATAAAATTCTTTACGAAGGTGGCGCTGGCGGGTCGCCTCTGGTTTTAATAATGTTTACGAAATTGTATAATATTTACAACATTGCATAATAGTTTCGGAGTGATTGTCTATCGAAATTAATAACCTATCTATCTTTAATTCGTTCAATCTTAAACAACCTTGACATATATTCTATTGAATAAAAAAGGTTAATCAAGATTGATTTACGTGCGACGGAGGTATAAAGGGATAGCAATACATTTTACTGTTGTCATTTCCAGAATATATCTCCGAAGGCCTTCATCAGATCTACACTATATTATAACGAGACCAACTTTATGATATACCCAGTTGATTAAAACCATAATCATACAAATCGGTTAATAAATGGCTGAATTATGAGCGACATACATAAAAACAGTCGAATACAGAACTTCTAAAAAATCAATTTAATTTTGGCGTAATTATATAATCCGTGTATAAATAAATTTTCGCCGTGTCGTTAGAGTAATAGGGACCCCCAGGCTCGGCTAATAGCCAGTTAACGTACACACCGTGGGTGATTTATAGCCAGAAGGATCCTGGTACACTGGTGCCCTTTTTTGACCCGGTGAAAATCCTCATGGATCGCCAAGGCAGCAGTGAGAGCTGCTGCCCCAGTGTGTTGGACCCTTTCCGACTAAAACAATAAGGATGGTCTTCTTTCCATCTGTCGAGTTCTAAGGGAAAGGCAAGACAAGCTTCCTCACACAACTCAGCGATGTCAGGCCTTTTTCAAGCAACCTGATTATGGAAGGGGCGGTGTAGAGAGCCACCCCTCACTCGCCTTGTGTCTTGGAGCGATACGTGGGAACACATCACGTACTGCTCACGTCATAATTCATGGCAACCCTAACAGAACTATGCAGGATTTTCTCTCCTGGTTACAAAAGCATAAATAAATTGCAATGAAACCATCCTCTGTTTTACTGGGTGTCTTCAAGGAGTGGAATTCACTTCCTGTGTATGTTTGTCCAGCATCTTACAAGAGAATATTTAAGCAACGAGTGAATCGGTTATTTTTGGATAAACGCGATTCATCGTTGCCTCGTAATAAATAATAATAATAAAATTATAATAATAAAAATATTTATTTGGCACACAACATATAACACATCAGAATAGGTAAATAAAAACATAAAACAACAAAAGCATAAAGCCTGTGTTGTGATGATGCGCCAAAGGGAAGTCAGCTCAGCAAATGCTAAGTGACCAGCCGACCCACCCAGCGCTAGTTTTCAGCTGACACCAATATATTTCGTCGACGCGCAGAAAACAGTAAGGAAGGGATCAATATAATACAGATACACAGCAATTAGAGACTAAAATTCAAAGTATCATAGATGAAAATACACATTTACAAGAACACAAATATATAAGTATATTACAAAACGCTCTTCTAAGTCGGTCTTCAATCTAAAAAGGTAAGATTGAGGTCAAGCGCAAGCCTGTTTGTAATAAAAAAAGATATACATTGTAAAACATTTGTATCTCTACTCCTAAAGCTTTATTCATAGAATTTATAAACTTTTTGCGATAAATAACAAATTAGAAAACTTTACGTCCTTAAGGTCCTTTAGCTTCTTATTTTGCTTATAACTTTGCATGTTTACATGTAAATAATTAATGAAAACATCATCCCGGCGTATCCCATTAGGAGTGAAGAGAGAGATACATTCGAGCATTAGATGAGGTATATCTTTCTGTAACCTGGAGGAAAATCCTGAACAAGACCGTCAGGGTTGCCGTCAGAGCGATGGCTTCGGTGTTCCAGGACGCTTTTTTTTGATATCCCAGTGGAAATCCGTTATGGACCGTCAGGGGGCGGTGAGGGTCACCCCCCGGTATGTCGGACTTTCACCGATTAAAACCACTGGAGCGCATCGCCAAGCACAGGGTGCGCCGGACTACGGGAATGTGACGTTGGCCTCACCGCGGTCCGGCGCGTGATCTGCCCAAAACGCATCTCACTGGTAGGGGGGTGAGAGAAGAGTGACACCACCCCCCATCGCCAAGTGGCGTGCGGATGCACGCGCAACACCACTGGAGCATTTGAGTCAGGTAACGGCCCCCTCGGGCGCGCTACCTGACGCTCCGCGAGTTTGCCCCGTGGGCAGATGTTCAGCCCGGGACTCCTCCTGCATGGGCTCCACCGATTCCAGGGAGCTCCTATTGGCTGAAAACCCCGAGGTCTCTACGCTCGCTGCTAACCGGGCCTAGGAATCTGTTTTACTCCGACAGATGAATTATATCAGTGGCGTGCATCCCATAGGCGCAATAAAAACATTATCTAGTTATTCATTTAATGATATTAATATTTAGGTCAATTTGAATTCTGAGACTAATATTTTAGTAATTACCAGATTTTATGTCAATATATCTATTACATATCCAAGTATTACAAGGTAATTCTTTTATGCTTTTATGGGAGGCGCACCACTGAATTATATATCTTCTAAAATGTAAGGATTTTCGGAATGAAAACAATGCAAATAGTGAACAGAATGGGGGAGTATTCCTATCTGCTTACCCTTCTGAAACACGCTATACACCGCAATGGTAGTCTATTATATAAACCATATTTATAATATTCCTTCAATTGCAGAACAGAATAAAATCAATTGAGTTATGTACTGTGGTCCAAGTTACAAGCGTTGTAATACCTATGCAAAATGTCCATTGTGTGACTGAAATTAATTAAAATTATATTTTTTAAAAATTGTATTAAAAATCGATAATAAGTACAAATATTTTTTCTTTAAGACATAGTTTTCTTTATTGGTAGCCAAGTGAAATAGACGGTTAATTTGAATCTTTCGCTATGACTTCTCAATATATAAAATAACAAATTCTGCTCTTGTAATCTGTTTTTCTGTTCTTGTTTAGTGAGAAAATAAGTTCAAAGTTTAGAAAAAAATATATATATAACAAGAACTTAAGCATAGCCTAAATATTCACAGAGCCAAGTGCAAGTTAAGAAAATCAAAAAATTTACTTTGTTGATAGATAAATATTATATTTTGTAATGCTTGAGTAGTTTGAGCCAAGTTAAGGAACTGTTTATAAATCTAGGCCTATAACTCATGCACACATTTGATCCCTACTAAAAAAACAATTATTTTAGTAAACAATGTTATAAGATTTAACCGTATATTTCTGTTTGTTTGCAATTCAATATAAATTTCAGTAAAACATAAAAAAAATGTCTTTAAATAAAAAATAAATATCGAGTAAAAGGTGAGTTTTCTTTTTAAATTGCATTACTTACAATAGAAGAGATTAATAAATTTTAATAAAGTGAAAGAAGCTTGCAAAAATACGAAGAAGTGGCGTTCCATTCTTTCTGCCTAACCCAATAGGTCTTCGTCGTGACGTTAGATAGAAAGCTACAAAGATAGTATTGATAAGGTTTTGGATTTGATATGGGTAAGGCAAGGAGTACGCGGAAATGGCTTGATTAAATCAGGGGATTCATTATTTGAGTGAATAGATAAAAGTGCTGCTCTATTACTATATACCTACCTACCCCAACAGGGATTCGGCATGACGATAAATACATATATTTTAAAAAGAAAACCCACAATTTGAACAATACCACACTAGAATCCAGATCATACCTCCAATATCCATATCCAATCTGACTAAAAAGGAACGGTCTAACAATTTACGTGCACTGGAGTGCAAAACGTCATTTACAATACAATAATATATATATGGCATGAGAGTAAATAAATATATGTTACCTAAATTAATGAATAGTTTGCCTCGCGACATGCAGGATCTATGCCTTCACGCCCCTAAACCCTCCACTAAAATAAAACAATATTATTGTAAACTAGATTCACATAAGCTAATCGTGTCAACTTTATTAATTAAGTAATCTATTCTTGTAAAATTGTTTGCTCGAAATCACTGGCTTCTCATAAGCCTGACATATGGTTTCGTAGTCTTTACATTGTGAACTATTATTTTTGTAAATTAGAACTAATAAATAAAAAAAAACTATATTACTCCGACAAGACAAAATCGCCATCGCTTATGACTCATGCGTTGTTTTTCCGAAAGCATTATTTATTACAGAGATCAAAGGCACGCAGTGGCAGCATTAATCTGAATCATGTTTTGATGGCTTTTTTATGTGAACAACCGACTAGATTATATTTAACCTTACTACGTGTATATCTGTAGTTTTTATTGTTATTTCATTTGTTAACGCATCTAGAATAAGGTTTAATGCCCTTTTTTTTACTTGGGGAAAATCTACATAGGACCGTCTCAGCCTCACAGGGGGGTTGAGCGCCCGAGGTGTGTCGGACTTATACCGACTAAAAACCCCAAGGTGACTTCTTCTGCGTATTGGCGGGGACTGCGGGACCTGTAATCAATTCGCCACAGTCCCGTCGCGCTGCGCCCGATGGGCACAAACCCGGGGGAAGATGATACCCTCCCCGATACTGCTTGTTGTATTTAGGCAAAGCACATCACAATGCCCTGCCAACTTCTCGAGGGTCGCTAACCAGTTGCTCAGGGCCCTCACCCTGAGCAGCCATGACCCCAAAAACATCAGCCAACTGGTCGTGGATCGACCGATCGGCTGGGATTGATGCGCCAGTGCGGTTGCCGGCACCCTGGTGTCTCCTTCGAGCGGCCTTCTGCCGTTCTCGCTCTGCGCCCTCCTTCTGGGACATGACATCCTCACAGAAGGAGACCACAGCCCTCCAGTTGTCATACCCTGCCAGAAGGTTTAAAGCCCTCGGTTATGCCTTCCTTCGATATTACAAGATATACTGATAGACAAGACTGGATATATTCGTTTAACGCCACCAAAGATGCACCGAAGTTGTGGTCACACTGACGTACGGTCTTTCTCAATTTTTTTCAAAAGGGGACCCCTACCATAATTCGCGGACCCTCTAGCGTTATCTTGCCATAATGCGCAGGTCCCTAAAAAATATATGTATGCAATTCTCATATAGGAATAGAATAAAATAAAAATATTCATTATTTTTATAATGAATATTTCATTATGTTTTTATACATAATAACAATTATAATTAGAAATTATTTTACGTCCGCAAAGGGTTAAAATTCTAATGCTGTTTCGCGGATAAAGAAGTAATCACGTGTCACTAGTTAACATGTCCATCAATATACGGATTAGGCACTCAGTATAGGATTTAGCACAGCTATACTGTTGTAATTTTAAGTATTTTGTTCACGGAACTTTCGAGATACGATTGCGGGCTCTATAGGGCCTACGGAAACCAAGTTGAGAAGCACTGCTACAGTAGATAACACTAAAATGGTGAAGAAACGACGCCGTAATGAATAAGTTATTGCAACTGGAGATGAAGGCAATATGCAATAACGTAAATCAATGTTTACTCAGGTACGTTTACATACGAGTTGAATGTTCTCCGCCGTCACTGCGTACTGAAATAGATTGTTAAATTTAAACGTGTTTAACATACTGTACATTTCGTTTACTGTGTAAATTTTATAACGCTGTGCTCGTTTTAATCTATCTACAATATATATAAAAACACTTGTCCTGAATGACATATCACAATAAAGTTAAAGTTACTAAAGCTACATAACATTGGAGTATTCTGAAGAGTTGTTTAACCTTGTTCCACCCTCTCCTTTCCTAAATAGAACCACGCGCGTGGGTTTACAGAGTCACAGCTTTACCGGCTAGAGGAATGGTCTTCCGGCGAGCGTGTTCAACAAAAAAAAAAAACAAAATGGCTCCCACATAGCGGGAAAGTGTATTGGACCGAAGCCTAGAGCATGATTGAACTTTAAAATAGTTTATAAATAAGTATTTAGAATAGTCCATGTCCGAACCCATAGGATACGAAATTCTGCATACCTATTCACTTGTAAGTATATACGAAGTCATGGATCGAAACCTTGTGATACATAAAAAGATATACCGGAATATAAAAGCAACCAGTACAAAGCTTTTCCGACCATTTCTTCCGCGGACAGTAAATTTCTCGTGAAAATTTATTTTCGCCCTCAAACCGGGTACGTAAAAACGACCATAGATTCACCAAGCCCATAAAAATGCGGGCCGCAAAAGACTCGCGCTTGTATTGTGCGACCTTCTTGATAAGGTCGCGGACTAAGGCATTGGCGGTAGCGGAAAGCATTTTTATATTACATCATGTAGAATTTAGACATCCTGAACAGAGTATCACGGTTTTTCACGCAGGTTCAAACCGTGCCTTTGCTATAAGGCCCAGATAAGACCCTGCATGGAATATTATTCACACCTCTGGGACGGTTCTGCTCAAGACCAGAGATGGACATGATGGATTACAAAATGTAGTCGTAATTTTGATTTTTTAGCTCTGTAATCATGATTAAATCCATTTAAAACATTAAGAAATCATAAATGTGTATACAATCTGAGATTCTGTAGTGTTTAAAACATAGATGAGTAAAATGCAGTCATATCATTGGTAAAAAACGTAAAATGTAATCGTTAATCATTTTCATTAATCTGATTACATTTTGCCCATCTATGCTCAGGACTTACTTGACGCCCTGGATAAATTGCAGCGGAGGGCTGTCCGCATTGTGAATGATCCTGACGCTACTAACCATTTTGATCTGCTCCAAATGCATAGAGATATTTCCTCACTGAGCGTTTTCTACCGACTGTATCATGACGAGTGTTCTGAAGAGTTATTTAGCCTTGTTCCAGCCTCACCCATCCATTAAAGGAATGCGCTCGGGTTTGCAGAATTACGGCTACACACTAACTTATATTCCGGCTAGGACTTAAAAGGTCTTTTTTTTATTCTATTTATTTAAGGGACTTTTACGTGTGTATACAGAAATACTTAACATATTACATATGGGGCCATTGATCTGAACAGGGCAGACGCCTCATCAGATAACAGTTCTGTTAAGATTTTGTTAAACATCCCAACGTCAAGTCTGTTCAGAGCAAAGGCACTCACAAACGCCTCTCTCACAGGTTCAGATTGGACACATTCCATCAACAAATGGTGGATATCATCTATGATTCCACAATATACACACAGTGGAGAATCATTTAGTTTCATAAGATGTTTAAATTTGTTAGAGGGAATGTGTCCGGACTACTACTATTAGCGAGTCGTGGAATGGGCGTGAGCGTGTTTTCACAGTTCTGATATTGGGTCCTTTAAACGTAACATAAAGAGATATTTGTGAAGGGCGGTATGATCTCTGCGATTATCGTTTGTTTCTCTTTACTGTGACAGTTATAGTAGTATTTGAACTGCAAATTTCTTATCATCAGGGGTTACGTGATAACTATGAGTCAGTATAAAAACAATGTATACGTACTTTATTTAATGCGATATTCATTTCCATCGTAGAAAAAATCTATGACTTGAAAATATTAACTAATTGGTTGAGGTGACCTAGCGTTGCCCGGGTAGAAATTAATTCCCTTGAGAACTGATTTTCCAAAAACACCGCATCACATGTTTATTTATTTCTAACCAAAATTTTAAATATTGGTGTTTATAATTCCTTAATTCAAAATTGATGAATTTTTAAATAAACTTTAAGCCCTTATTTCTCCCATTTTGGGGTGGATTATTAATTTTCTACCCTTAGTTGGTACCTGCGTCATACAAAGAAGCCAATGTGGAAATGTCATGCTCCTAGCTTTAGTATTTCACTCTCTACGACGATATCTCAGTTAGAACAAATGCTATATATAATCTCATGATTTTTAAGTCCTAGACGAAGTAACATTCGATAAACGATAATTCTAATATAAAGTAAAAAAATATATGCAAATACATAAGTTTTCGGAATATCACGTCGTCATGTTATGTCACTTTCATACATTTTGCACTTTTTTGTTGTCATTATTTATCGAATGCTACTACTCTTTCCAGCCCCCAGAGCCCTCTTCATTTGACCTGTGTAGACAACTCTCAGTCGAGATCGACTTTTCCACCGAAATTATATAATATCATTATTACTGAATGTATTTTAATCTCTTGTCCATGGAATCCCATACATGACTTTCAACAGACATACTAATTTTTGGAACCTAGGTTTAGAATAATCTGATTATCTTTAAATATAATTGAAATTTTCTATTTCTCTAATCAGTTTTATCAATGAAATATATTTCTTTATGTAATTTCTTACACTACACTTGACTTTGAATTGCATTGCAACTGTTCTATGAGGAATAATATAAGTTAATTAATAATATAACGTCTTTTTACCGTATCTTATAATGGGGCGCGGCACTGACAAAAAATCTCTTATTTGTTTTTAATATGACCGCACCCGGAGGAATTTCATATCGCGCCAAGGTTTGCTATCAAATAAAATTGCTTTGTGTACGTACTACGTGAAATATATTTATTTTCCCTCAACCTTTTCTAATAGACGAAATTTCCTTAATATATTATACCAGTTACTGAGCTGATGAGAAAGGCTGGCCGCTCTTTATAAAATATTGTTCCGTACATACAAACCACATTGAATTAAATGAACTGAAGTGATGTACGGTGCACTCTCATACCGCGAGGTACTGAAAGGACTAAGATTGGTGACTCTCTATGTGATTGAATCAGAAATGAAGAAATCCGTATACGACCGGAAAGATGAAAAGATTTTATATAGTGTTCTATGAGGCTTTTCCATATAGAATGAACACGCAGTGACTCTAATAGAGAGAGATGGAGAAGTCTCGCAAAAGCCGAAACCGACCAAGTAGACAATCCATGATCACAACCGCTTCGCCAGGAGTATATTCTGAGCGTTTTCTACCGTCTGTATCATGGCGAGTGTTCTGAAGAGTTGTTTAACCTTGTTCCACCCCCTGTGGGCTGTGGAATGGTCTTCCGGCGAGCGTGTTCCCACCATCCTATGATATGGAATCCTTTAAGCGTAGCGTGAAGAGATATTTGTGCAGGCCGGCATGATCGCTGCGACTACCGTTGGGTTTTTTCTTGCCTTTCGATAATCGTTGGCATTTTTTTGGACTGCACTATGCTTACTATCAGATATGGTGAAGTCACTATGACGAGTCAGTTTAAAAAAAAAGACTAAGAAGAAGCCAAGAGTGAAACTCTGCTCTAATCGCTTCCAGGCGTTTTTTATTTGAATGTTTAATGTAACAGAGCGTAATAATCATTACTTAGACAGATCTATTCCGGATGGAACGTGGGTTGGTTCTAGCGTCCTACACCGAAACGAACATATATGATAGTTTGTTCACATAAAAGTTTGGTATCGACGAATTTGAAGGATAATTAACGTCCGTTCGAAGATCGATTAATTAAAGATATTAAAATATTTCGAGTTAAAAGTTTATTTTATTGTAAGTGTAGAGGTGGAGTTCACACAACACAGGAAGGAGAATTAGAAAAAACTTGAGATGATAAAAATAATATATTCAAATTAAAACAGTTTTTCTTAAGAGCTATAAAGCACACCATTGAACGTCACAAATAAAATTCTTATTCTAATTTTTTGACATTTGATAAAAAGTATAATTTAAATTATAAAAAAGGTGTATATAAAAAGATAGCCTACATAAGAATATAGTACCATGCTATATCCCTTTTGGTATGTGGAACCGCCGTGTGATTGGAAGGTTCCTAGGAATTTAAAAGTGGACTGTAATTTTTCTAGGTTTTTGCTCATGTGATAAAGCTATTGCCACCCACCTGTAGAGCTGTTCAGAGGTCCTGGAGATATGTGACATCTACTTTCACAACACAGTATTTATATAAAACCACCAAATATTAATTAATAAGGTGCACCGTCGACGCATACGTATTGACGCAAGCCCGAACGATTTTACAAGAATTTGACAAACTACCCCCCGTCGGACTGGGTGGCAATCAAACGCAGCAAAAACCAGATAAAGTAATAATTTGTTATCTGTGGCGTTACCAGTATGAATAGAAATACATTAGTGGCTGTAACATCTTTGCGCTTCTATGTCATGCCCAACGTGACCAGTATCGCAGCTGATTGCGTTTTTTTTAAACTGTCTCGTCACAGTGACTACACCATACCTGATGGTAAGTAGGTGCAGTCCAAAAAACGTCAACGACTATCGAAAGGTAAGAAAAAACCCATCGGTAGTCGCAGCGATCATGCCGGCTTGCACAAATATTTCTTCACGCTACGCTTAAAGGACCCCATATCATAGGATGGTGGGAGCACTTATTAGTCCTAGCCAGTGACGTGCATAAGGTATTTGGACAGGTTAGGCAGATTCATCATAATTCATGTGAATATTATATAATGATAATAAATATTATATTACTTTCATTGGGAAGATAGACGGTGTGAAAATAGAATAGATATAAATATAAAAGGTTCCTTTTTTGTTTAAATTAAATCAATTTATTCCAGACTTATTTATCGTCAGGGCATGCAATGCTTTCGTGCATCTATGGAATGAACGCTACTGGTCCTAGCCGGGATGTGCGATACCGTATAGCTGTGACTAGGTAAACCCACGCGCGTGGTTCTATTCAGGAAGGGAGAGGGTGGAACAAGGTTAAACAGCTCTTCAGAACACTCGCCATGATACAGACGGTAGAAAACGCTCAGTGAGGCAACATCTCTACGCAAATGAAGCGGTTTAAGATGCTTAGTCACGGCTTTGGTTTTCATGGTACTAACACATGACATTTCTAATAGATGTCATGTGTAGTGATGAAAATGCCCGGGAATTTTTCCAAGGTGCTCAAAACTTGCTTGTGAATATTCCTGGAAAATTACGAAATGTTCGCAGAAGTGCCGGGCACTTTGGGAAAATTCCCGGGAATTTTCATCACTAGTCATGTGGCCCCGGTTTAGTTGTGAAGATCTATGCCGGCTACCAATATATTACCAAGTAAAAAAAAAGAAAAAAAAAGATTTCATGTGGGCTTCCTCACGATGGTTTCGTTTACCGAGCATATGGAGCTTAAATGCGTACTTAACCTGGAAAAACTCCAGTACGTGCCGGGATATGAACTTAGGACCACTGGCGTTGCCACGCATCGTTATCGGTCTCTTCTCCGCTAGACCATCATAGCCACGAGGATAGGGAGTGGATTTAGCTAAGTTACTCGGTTTGGAACATCGACTATACAGCGTTACTGGTAACTAACGCAAAACCTCTTACAGGTAACTTAGGTACATCAAGACTAACAACTTTTGTTCTATGACTTTTGCCAAAACTTAACACATCCTAAGATATATATATTTTTATTTTTAGTGGGGATCTCTACCAATCGTTAGCTCTATGTTTAAAGTTCAGTCAGCTGATGCTACGAAATCGTCTACCCCAGTTGCATCGCGCCGCCTTTCAGAGTATTAAGAAGATCAGAACTGCAAATTTGTTTTTTTTTTTTTTGTATGGGGAAAAAAGATTGAATTATAAAAAGTAAAACAAAAGTGTTAGTCTTAATATACCAAAGTCGCCCTTAAGAGGTTTTGCGTTAGTTATCTGTATCCCTGTATATACTCTGGAGAATGTGTGGCTGAGTTGTACAGTTGAATTCCTCCTTTCCCTTTTACGATAAATTGACTACGCGCCGCGCTGGCTTGCGCCGTTATGTGTATGACATTCCAGCAGTGCCGTGCATAGGGTATTTTGACAAAGTAGGCAGAATTTGCGTAATTAATTTGAATATTATATTATGATAGTAAATATTATATTGCTTTCATAGGCAAGATAGACAGGGTGAATATAGAATAGATATGAATATAAATAATTCCTTTTTTTGTTTAACTTTAAGCAATTTATTCCAGACTTATTTATCACTAGCTGATCCGGCAAACGTTGTTTTGCTATATAAGGTTTTGTAATATCTTCTAAGATGTTCATTGAAATTAAGTGATATCAGAGACAATTTTGTTCACAATTAAATACTCTTAATCAACAACACATTTATTTGGATAAAGATTAATATTATTACGTTGATACAACTCTTAACAAATAATGCATTAATTTCGACTAAATTTGTATACCATAAAAACGGTTCTAGTAACTTAATCTTAAAAGACAGACATATACTATCGCGGACATTTTTTTAGATCATTTCAAGAGGAATAATTCTTTCTTCCATATATTTTTGGTATCTTAAACCGTTTTTGCAGCGCACGCAATGGAAGCCCTCAAGGATGAATAATTTTCCCCGTTTTTTTCACATTTTCCATTATTTCTTCGTTCTTAATAATTGCATCGTGATGTGATATAACCTAAAGCCTTCCTCGATAAATGGTCTATTCAACTCAAAAAGAATTTTTCAATTCGAACTAGTAGTTCCTGAGATTAGCGCGTTCAAACAAACAAACAAACAAACTCTTCAGCTTTATAATATTAGTATAGATAAGCGCATGCAATACTTGCATGCATCTATGGAATGAACGCTACTGCATTCCAGCTACTCGCACGAGACGATTCGCCTCCCGTTTTTGCAGCGAACTGTCAAGAAGTGAAATTGCTTCCTGCGTCTGTTTTTCCAGCTCCTTACAATGATAATTTTCAATCGACGATTGAATTGGTATTAATTTGGTGAACGCGCTCCATCTTCAGCCTCCACATCACCTTTCATCGTATGTGATTGAGGTAAGAGCAAGCCTGTCTGTTATAAAAACACGGCATCAATTGACTGTTAGGTACGAAGTTCCCCGAGTCAGCTAGTCATTCAAAATCGGTGTGATGCTCAGCCAAGTGTGAGCCATTAGCGAGCCCGCGCGTGGTATCTCTGCGTTGTTTACGCGCCGGAGTACAAACTGCGCAGTTTCACTATTAAGCAAATAAACACCACGATACGCGATTTAGTTTTATTCTCGCACCTAATTAATCATGATTTCTTTAATTAAACGTTTTAATTTGCTCCTTGTAACTTAACACTAGAACAACGAACCGGTTGCATTATTTATTTATACCATTTCCTCTTTAAATCTTGTTTAATATTTTACGATAATGTCATGATTTTTATTAAATTTGTGTATAGAATAATATTATAGATTATTTTGTTCTTACGTTTTTAATTTTCTAGTGTTAAGCAGGACGGCAGTACTCGTTGACCAAGTTTGCTCGTGCTTCCTAAATGGCCAAAATATAATCTGATTAATGATTACAAAATGTAGTCGTAATTTTAATTTGCTTGCTCTGTAATCATGAGTTAAATTTAAATCATTAAAAAATCATAAATGTGTCTGCAATCTGGGATTCTGTAGTGTTTAAAATATAGATGAGCAAAACACAGTCATATTAATGGTAAAACACGTAAAATGTAATTGTAATCATTTTTATTAATCTGATTACATTTTGCCCATCTATGGCACGGACTAATATAATTATGAAAAACAGAATATCACTTTTGAGCTCTCTCAAAAATGATATTCTGTAGTGTGTTGTGTAAGTGGTATTCTGTGAGTGTGTATTCTGTTGTGTTTGTGTATGCGTGTGTATTCTGTGTGTGTGTAATTGTACTCTTACAATTCTGTAACACGTTACACTCCTACATAAGAAATGTGAGCTTATTTGGCAAGGTACTTCTGTGTAATCGAGGCACCCCATGCTCACCGATGAAAGAAAACATCGTGAGGAAACCCACATGGCATCTAATAAGTCATGTGTACTAGTGCTGTGAGAACTGCCATCAGCTGCGCTACTGGGTAAGGCATATAAACGCAATGTGAATACAGCCACTTCACCTAGAAAGGAATATAGCTTGATGATATATTTATGAATACTTTAACGGGAGTTACTTGTCTAAATTCGATTGTAAGATGAAGCTGAGAGACTGGTTGTCGAATCTAAAATATAATAATACTGGGGAACTGTTGCGGGAATAGATGTGTTTGGGCTTTAACATTAACATTCTTTTGAAATTGTTATTCACTTTTTTTTTCTGTATAGTCTATTGTTTAGTACGTAATATTGTTGTATTGTTTTGAGTTAAGATTGGAGCTACGCAGCGGTTATAAACTGTAACAAATTGTGTGAAATATGCTGACATCCAAGATACAGGTTGTCCTAGTTTGGGCGTCAGCTGATTTTAATGTGCTGCTTGTAATTGTTTGTCTAATAAATAACTTTATTATTTATTTATTTTATTTAGTTATCCACGAAATACCTTTTTTTTTGTTAACCTGGTGGAAATCCCTTCGGGCCGTCAGGGGAATGGTGAGGGTCACTCCCCCGGTATGTCGGACTTATACCGAACAAAAACACCAAGGTGACAATTTTTTTTTGTTTTTTTTTTTCACTGGCTTGACATCGTGACTAGATTGTACCTGATGGTAAGTACAATCTAGTCCAAAAACGAAAGCGACTATCAAAGGATGAAAATCCATAGATGGTCTACATCGTCATGTCGGCCCACATATACCACGACTGAAGGTCTCTAGGTATATGAGCTACTGGATATACACAAGCTGATCCCGAAACGCGACAAGCCGAAACTGGTCACTATGACGGGCTTTACACCCATGTACTGTGGTCGCGATCCAGACGGGCACCGACGCCCTACCACCTCGCTGCTGCTCGTTTAGCACCACCCAGGAGTCACGTGTAGGGAAACTAGGGTAAAGCCTACGGACGCGAGCAGCTTCGACTCCCAAAATCTCCCAAATATCTCCTCTCTTCAACTTTGCCGGGTCTGGGTATCTGTACACTTCCTTCGGATCCGGCGAGCAACTGGCCTTGAAAGGCCTTCTCTCTAGGAGGGGGTCTATTGTTACCCCCTCAGTACCTCTCAATGAGGCGTCATGTGGGCACACTCACGACCCTCAACGTCTACCGCCCGGCCTGTGGCAGGAGGCGCGCGAAATAGCTTACTTTTAATTAGGTTATGGTCACGAGCAGACAGACGCGTTCGTCGACGCCGGAAAACTACTTCCTCTACCCTCTTTTATTTTTGATAATATGAAAAGTCACGACACACAACTCTAGCAGTACCAGGATTTTTACAAGGATACATAAAGGAGGTTCTAGTTTTCCAATCACTGGGCACGTCAGTCTGCTCGTGACCATGACTGTACAACGAGGTTGAAACGTCGAGCTAAGATTAAAAGTAAGCTAATTCGCGCTTAAGACCCGTCAGTCTTTATAATAATAATAACTTTATTTCAGATTTCTCCAAATTAGAAAATATTAAAAATTATAGTTACTATTAATTCTTAAGGGGGTCATCCCGTTTGACTGGTTCGAAAAATCGTTTTTTTTTTTGCATGAAATTCATCTATTTATATTTCAGAATATGTAAGTGGAGTGATTTTTCGATATTTCAAGTCGTTCTCAAGTTATAGCGTTAAATATGTCAGGCGTTTGGAGCGCGAGCTCAAGGCGTTTTAACCTTTAAACGCGTTTTTCTCAAAACTGTATTTTTCAAACTGGTAACCACGATATCTTGACATCTATCGAACAGATTCCTTTGCGATTTGGGAGACTCATTCAGTACTCATGAAGACACAATGTGGACTAGGATAATTTCGATCCGTCGAGCCGTTTTTTTTCCCGAGCTGAAGAAGTCGTATAAGAGCGTCAAAATTCGCTGAAGAATGTTCAACAACATGCCAAAAATTTACCTTTAAATATTTTTTTATTAATCCTAGTACAAATCATAGTTTATATTCTACAGATTTATATGCTTTTTTTGTTTCCGAATAGCAGAGTTCACCTGCAATCATTGTCACCACTTTTACTTCTTTCTTTTAATGGGTATTCCTAAATGGGAGATTCGTAACTGAAAAAATCTAAACATGGTTTTGAAATGTGGATTAATATATGGCGAAAATTTCAAAGTTGTACGTTTATTAAGTTCGCCAAAAAAAAAACCCAAAATAAGCGCCGCAAAAGTCCCTTCACGCGGGATGATCCCCTTAATGTAAATACCAGAGTGGATGAGCCTCTTCACCCAAAACTGTATAAATGGGCCGTCCACTTTCTCAGCCAAAATACTCAAAATTCCATCAGCACTGCCCCTCAAACGCTGCAACATCGAAGCAGACCGCCGACGCATGACTATATGAAAATCATGCAATCCTACCTCGGCAAATATACCCGGCGCACTACAGAATCGGGGAAGCCCCTAGCACTGTGAAAGCATTATTAACTGAACACGCAGGGTGTTTTCGCCCCTACGAGTACCTTTATAATGAGTACAAAACGTGAATGTTTAAAATGTGATTTCTTATGACCTTTTCTATGATTAAGAGGTTAATTTGTGGCGAGGCATGGATGTATATGTATTTAAATATCTATATCTTTGTCTAGTAGTCATAGTGCAAGCGCAAAATTACTTTGAGGCAAGGTCAATGTGTGAAATTTTTCACTAATATTATTATTAAATATTATTACTGAATATTTCTCTTAAAAACCGGATGAAATTTGTCAGGTTTAACCTTTCCGTTTTTACCAAGGGAGGTGCTGATCTTTGACCACAATGCAACGTCAATGCATGATGGATGAGGTTTGTGTAAGAAAGCTTTCACGTCTTGACATTGATGGAATCGCTTCCTGATTTGCTTGTTGACTATCTTTTACTCGTGAGTTTGACTGCTTTATTCGAGTTACGTTCTTCAAAAGAAAAGGGAATATTTTTAAGATCACTTCATTCTTCCAAAACTTCTTCCGATATCCACTTCTACTATATAGGCTCATGTACCCATGGGATCTCCCATTAATCATCTAACCAGAATATACTTTATTTTCTTTCTTTTATATAATATATAATTAAAACAGTTGTATTAAGGAATATAACATCGTTAAACCTAACCAAACGTAACTAGAAACATGAAATTTAAATGTTGGTTTCTTTTTAAGACGTCGGCAACCACTCAACACTATATTTTATATTCATCCCCGTGATATGTGATAGTGAAAATCGGGTTGAAAGTTTGTTTGAAAATCCGTAAATTTCGATGTAAGCCCTATAAAAATTATTATTTAGCTTATATGTTAGAAATTTAAAATATCTGTGTCGACAATTTTTGAAATTCAACTCACAGCGAAATACTAAGATTGCGCCAGATCCTAATCTGTCAAAATACGTTTCGAAGTAGCCATTAAACCATTTGTACGGTAGCTTACGCACGATATCCGTTATCTGTCATCCTATATCTATCTGTCATCCCTTAATCTTTAATTCAGATTCGAAAATTGTGAGACCGAAATAACTATAATCTTATACAGAGATGGGCAAAATGTAATCTGATTAATGATGAACGATTACAAAATTTAGTCGTAATTTTAATTTTCTTACTCTGTAATCATGATTAAATCCATTTAAAACATTAAGAAATCATAAATGTGTATACGATCTGGAATTTTGTAGTGTTTAAAACATAAATGAGCAAAATGCAGTCATATTAATGGTATAAAACGTAAAATGTAATCGTTAATAATTTTCATTAATCTGATTACATATTGCCCATCTATGGTCTTATATTATGAATACACGTGTACTGCGTCAAAGTCGAGCCTGAACTATGTAGGATTTCTTATTGTGTTAACGCTTTGTGGTGTTTATAATGAGATCCTACATTTACATTTTCACTGATTTGAATTAACAGCAATCCAGAATACAGTATCCGAACGCGGTCTGACTTTTCTAGGCACGTATGTTTTTTTTTACACTGGCTCGACATACTAACTATAGAGTAACTACAGTGTAGTCCAAAAACGAAAGCAACTATCAAAGGATGAAAATCCATTGATAGTCTCTGTCGTCATGTCGGCCCACATAAACCACGACTGAAGGTCTCTAGCTATATGAGCTACTGGATATACATAAGCTGATCCCGAAACGCGACAAGCCGAAACTGGTCACTATGACGGGCTTTATACACCTGTACTGTGGTCGCGATCCAGACGGGCACCGACGCCCTACCACCTCGCTGCTGCTCGTTTAGCACCACCCAGGAGTCACGTGTAGGGTAACTAGGGTAAAGCCTACGGACGCGAGCAGCTTCGACTCCCAAAATCTCCCAAATATCTCCTCTCTTCAACTTCGCCGGGTCTGGGTATCTGTACACTTCCTTCGGATCCGGCGAGCAACTGGCCTTGAAAGGCCTTCTCTCTAGGAGGGGGTCTATTGTTACCCCCTCAATACCTCTAAATGAGGCGTCATGTGGAAACACACACACGACACCTTGTCCTCTTTGCTGGACGGCGGACACCCTCAACGTCTACCGTAACGTACATACACGTACATATTTATACGGATTTATATTGGACGCAGTGCGTACCATCATGAGCCACTAAATTTGTAATAATAGTAATAATATATCCTTACGCTATATCCCTTTCTGGATGAACAGTTACGTTAGTGTTGTATTCACATCGAGCTTATATGTCACGTTCAACATGGCTAGAAGCTCAGCTGATCGCCATTTTTACTGCATTAGTATGCATAGAATTTTTATTAGACGCCTTGTGGGTTTCCTCACGATGTTTTCTTTCATCGGTGAGTATATGGCGCCTAAATCAGTACTTAAAATGGAAAGACAGGTGGTAAGTACCGGAATTCGAAGCTCCGACCATTCTGCGTCGCCGCGCTGTCGCTTTATGTTTTTAGCAGAAAAACACTAGTTACGAACTAAAGATTTAATATGTACAGTAGTTAGTTTACAGGTTTTTTTTGGGTCGTGGGCGTATGGCCTAGGGTGTGTTCTAGCAGTCTCTCGTTTTGTTCGTACTCCCCTGATGTGGATGTGTGGCAATCGGCTCCGGAATAGGTAACTGCTCATCAATAGCTCATCGTAGATTAAATGTGGGTACTCGGTAACTCGGCTTTCGTTCAGATTGTAGCTTCTTCAGCCTGTACACTGATTCGTACCGTGATTCGTAGGGTGATTCGTAGGGTGATTCGTAGGGTGATTCCCGTTATTTCGGGATCAAATCACTATACTTAGGTATTTTGTTGAGCAATAGCTTAATAAAATTGATGCTTAAAGATAATAATTATAAGATATAAATGACGCAGTCGCAATCCGCGGCGTTGTCATGCACAATCAATGTGGCCGCGACTCGCCAACAGCGGCGCGCGCGCAGGTACAGTGTAGCTATATTATTATATAGTTATAATGCACGATGCGCCGTGCTTGGCTTATCGATACGCCTCGAACATCGACTATCGATATAGTTCTATCATAATTATGTTGTTTAAAATATCAATTTGTAACAACGTTACAGCGCATGTATATGATCCCTTGTCCGCTGGGCACCCACAATCGATAAACTTTAGTGCCTCATATTACCGTTTTTGCGCGGACAACGCCAGGTCACAGTAGCTAGTATATAAGTAATTATTTTCGTTTGTTTCCAGAGCCATGCCTAACACTGCGGCTGCGCCTGTGGCGGGCTTCCAGTGGGACAAACTCTCCCCAGCAGAGTTCCAGCAATTGCAAGAGTTGGCCTCATGTAAGTAATCCATTCCAGTACTAAAGCCATAAGACCGGTGATGGCCTGCACTCGTGTAGTACTCGCCCACAGCTCCCTGTCTTCTCTAAAAAGCCTTCATCAGGTGATTCCGAATAATCCTTTCCGCAAAGCCGTGGACGTCACATGGTTTGCGCGCAATACCGATCTCCACAACGACCTCAAGTTGGCGGCGACCTCCAATTTCATGCGTGAAGTGTCTCGTAGATATTTCGTTAAATTGATGATGATGTCCTAGCCGGTTTCGGCCACGGCGACTGTTTCAACACCGGTTAAGAAAATCGAGGTCCAGTTTTCGGAAACAGTCAATTGCGCAGGAGATATTTAAGTGCACAACTGGATGCGTAGCCAGAAAAGCACTCTCTCGTCCGAGCTCCTTCAGGCCCGATGGAAAGGAAAACCAGTACGATCGGGAGGGAGCGGGATGCAGGTTTGGTCGAGTTTTCCCTTCTCTAAGCATCTGGTTGAATTGCAGTGTTCAAGAGATTCCTTAGTCGCCTTTAACGACACCTCAGCAAGAAGGGGGGGTGCTATTCTATTCTGCCGGCAGCCACCACGGCTTAAATCGGCTTATTCGTTAAATTACCGCATTATACTAACGAGTTTATTCGTAATGTGTACACGTTAAGCGGCATCGCGCCTGTTGTACGCCGACACTATAGATCACATGACGTACAAATAACACGCACAAATTTCATACCAAGACACCGGCGTCGCCCAAAAGGGGAATTCAGTCAACTGTTCCTAACAATTTTTCCTTTCGACGGGATATTTATTTATGGCTGAGACAGACCTTCACAACTAAACTGGGTGAGAGGTATAACGCAGGTGTTCAGCCAGCAAATTTATGGGTTGTATGGCAACCCAAGGGCACCCCTGTGGGTACGACCTCGACTTGAGCCGCTAGCCAAAATCCGAAACCTAACAGTGATCTACTTGCGTTTCGGAAGCGACTACCATAAGAAGAAACGCCGAAAGAAACTCAACTGCCTTGGAGTGGAGCTGCACCTCGGACAGTAGCGTTCATTCCATAGATGCATGAATGCATTGCATGCCCTTACGATAAGTAAGTCTGGAATATATTGATTTAATTTAAACAAAAAAGGAACCCTTTATATTCCTATCTATTATATTTTCACGCCATCGATCTTCCCTATAAAAGTAATATAACATTTATTATCATTATATAATATTCCCATTAATTATGTGTATCTGCCTACCTTATCCAAATACCCTATTCACGTCACTGCCTCGGAGCGTAAACGCACCGGCTAGCGACAGTTGACTGGACTTGTTACTAACCAGTGTGTTTATCAAATACCGCTATGGGATGTAATATTAGGGAGTTCGTTCTTGTATTAAAATGCGTTCCACATCAGTGCCAATTATATGAGAAGCAACATCCAATACATTATTTCATTTTAGCGTAATTGTATCAAACAATTACTTGATTGGACTGGGACACGGGACTGAAGACTCGTTCCACTCTATTAGTGAATTAAAATCGATCCTGTATGCTATACAAACGTTTTCTCCTGGTTTTACTCATATTATTTATTAACCTCCGATATAAAAAGGTTGTGTTATTAATGTGTATCTTACGGAGCGTCAGTGTAGATGGCGCTAGCTGCATTTACGTGGCAGCGTTGACATCTCCATTCGTGCGCCACATTGAAAATCGGTCATTAATAAACTCACAAATTTAACTATCTTTTATTTGCATTCACAATAGTTAATAGCTAATTACAAGTCGAGTTTAATTATACAGGCTGATTTTATAGACGATGGGAGGATCAGCATTCGATTCTAATTCCAAATATATAGAAATAGGGATATCTTAATATTTCCATTAAAACAAAGTAATTTATAGTCAACATATTTAGGGGCAATGACCCACATGATAGAATAAATAACAATTAATTATTAAGTAGGTATTTTGTCTCTCCTAAGCCAGGATAAAGCACGAAAGGGAAGCGAGTCAAATTACCTGTTTATCTAAAACCACGTAAAAGGAATTGTATCTACTTACCACTCAATCATAAGTCACACGCGCTGCGGTGTCCAAACTTTTTACGGATCAATTCTCATTTGTTGATAAATGTTTCTTTATGATTTGTTAGGGAATATAGTTATTTACATTTTTATTGGTTAAAAGAAGGTACAAACTATTGTATCCTGAAATATATCCCTCGTCTATAAAATCACTCTGTATAAGAAGTTTAATGTATATAACTGTGGCTCCAGCTTTTTTTATAATGTTCAGGCAAACGCTTGACCTCAAAGACACTTGGTGAAAAATCAAGATGAGTCCGATGACGGACCCCCTCCCTCAAACAAATGAGGAGTCTAGTTTCAAAACCCAATATAACATATTTTTTCAAATCCCATAAATTTATAAACTTATAATTAATCTTTGATATAACAATCACATTCTTCTCAGGTACTTAAATGATTATTCTAGAGTGAAAAAGGAAAGAAGAAAAAAATCATATATAATATTAGGTCCTTACATATGAAATTGGCGTTTTGTATGGGAGGAACAAAAAGTCGAATATTTTTTAATATAATATATTTAATTAATCAAAGTATGAACCATTATTTTCTATGCATTTTTGCCATCTCATAGGTACTTCATTGATCCCTTTACTAAAAAAACCAGTCGGACGGGAATCAATAAAATCTTTGAAGGCGATTTGGACTGCCCCATCGGAGTTGAATTTTTTCCCTTGCAAGAAGTTATCCAAATTTCGAAAAAAATGGTAATCTGTTGGAGCAAGGTCCGGGGAGTACAAAATAAATACGAGTGATACTAAAATAAACTATAACATACAGTAAACAAATCGACTACAAAATGTATTAGTGATGCTATAATAAGAATACCTAAATATACCTAAAACAAGAGCAAAAATAAATGAAATAGACTACTTGGAACTAATAGATTATTAAATAAATATCATTTTAATTCAATTTTTAAAAGGTAATTTAGATGTGGATATTGTAAGCGGTGGCGGCAAATTGTTCCAACACTTCGTATCCTGGTAACGGAAACTACTACGAAATGTCAAACGGTATCGCGGTGTAACCAGCAAGATTGCTCTCATCTAAGCTGCTCATCTCATGCAACTTTTCTGCACATTGTGCACACCCGCATTCAACCCACACTGAACAAGCACGGCGGGTTCAATATCCGAACCCTATTCCATGGATTCCAGAAATATAATGGGCAAGGAACGGGAGATTTTTGCCCTGCAGAGGGACGAAACTGGTTAATAATAATAGCCCACAATATTTGTTCAGGATTTCCCCATAATGACATTGTTAAAAAATGTATTATATAAAAATAAGTCCGGTTTTCCTCCCTGACGCTATAACTCCAGAAAGCACGAACCGATTTCCACGGTTTTGCATTCGTTGGAAAGGTCTCGGGCTCCGTGAGGTTTATAGCAAACAAAATTCAGGAACATTTTTATCAGAAAAGCAGGAAAGTGGGAAAATCATTTTCACATACAGCGCCATCTCTGATACATAGCAAGTACTACAAACCAATATGGTTTTGCATGGTGGTGGAGCAGATCGCACCAGTATTTTAAGTAGATGGCGCCGATGCGTTATACATTGTTTGACAGCTACTCATTGTACTCTGTTCAGTTAATTTCATGTGACATTTATTATGCGCACGTTCTTTCAAACGCTAACTAAAAACCAAAACGAAGCCATCTGGTGGCGAAACGAAGTTCGCCGGGTTTGCTAGTAATCTATATAATCTAATCCATAACGAAATAAATTTAATCCATAACGATACAAATGTACTAAGCTATTAATTATAGACGAGCCGGGCAGTAAACTTGAGGGAGCCGCCTGAGAAAGAGGTTTTGGAGGGGTGGGCTTTTAGAGAGGTAGCCTCCAAAAGGCCTTTTGTTCCCTGGGCGTCTGGACTAATTTGGTTTCCCAGGCCTGGGGGGAGCAATCAGAGGGACACCCCGGGGGTTTATATTCAGTAGGAGTCTGATACACTGGGGTCGCTGCCCTCACAGCGTCCCGGATGGTCCTATGCAGGATTTTCCCTCGGGCTACAAAAAAAAATTATAGATGAGGAGATATATTATAAGCCGTAAGAAACAAAGTCTATTATAAGCAAAAGGCACACGCGTGTTATACGACAATTTTCATCGCCCATGGGAGATAAAGACAATCTAATATTTTACTATCTTTAATCAATGGAAAAATAAATTCTCAAGGTTTGGTGGCAACTCCCGTTTCGTATTTCAATTATTACTTTTGACAGAGTTAAACCTGCATTTTGCTCGTCTGGACTATTTGAATTCAGTTTTTTTGGTAGTAATCGCTGCAAAAACACACACACATCATAACACACATATAGTTTAACAAAATATAACGGCTTTATAACTGTCATGTTACTTTGGACTTAACAAATAGTAGTGGATAACAAATCTATGTATTATAATACAAAATGCGTGCCAGAAAGCTAAGCATCATATCAATCCACAAGAAAGACCATCATAAAGACCCGCTTCGCCCTGCCGCGTTTTAGAACCAGTTTATGTATATCCAGATGTTCTTGTGTCTAGACTTCTACCGACTACTTCCGTTGTAGTATATTTGGTTCAACATGACGATGGCGTCTGTCTACGGATTTTCTTCCATTGACGGTCTTTGCCGTTTTTGGACTACTCTGTACTTTTCATCAGCTGTAACGCAGTCACTTTGTCAAGCGAGCATAAAAAATAATATTATCTATGATTTCGCAAGCCTTTTTTTGGATATTTTGTTCTATTGATATAACGACACAATTCTATTAAAATCTAGAGATCACAATGGGTCAACTCACTACAGATCACTGCAATTTCATATTATTCTATTTGAGAATATATTATTATGTTCATTTTTGGCTCGTAATGTATATAAAGAGATTTTATATTTTATAATTCTGTTGAATCTAATTTTTTTTTTGTTCTATTCTCCCCTCTGGGGGGAAGGCAAAGGCTTTCACCATACAGCCATCTCAGAGGTGAAACTAATTGTTTATTTTTAAAAATGACGCACTAACTTTTTTTATCACGCGTCATGTCAACAATACAGTCAGTATTAAAAATCTCTTTGTTGATATTTAAATGAAGATTCTATAAGTCGGTTAAATTAAGAATGCTTGTTCTACATACAATATTATTTGCAGTGAGGTTCAAACTTACGGAATATCACTATACCGCACTTTAGTACTATAATAATGATACTTATGAACCCAAAAGCGATGTAATAATACATACGAAAAAGGAATTATAATATAGATAGAAAGAACTAACGAAATACGTGACGTTTTACGAAGGTTTTGTCATTTTGTTTTTCCAATACGTTATGTGATTCTTTTATCAATAAGCGTGTTATTTCAGAGAGTAATTTATTTGCAGATTCCACGAAGAAGCTCCAGGACGTGCTTAACGAATTCTGCGAAGTGAAGAAACAAAGCCCAGACGGCGTAAGTACAATCAATTATATTATTTACTAATATTATTATTTTTACTCAAATTATTGATTGGTGGTGCCCGCCTCCGTAAATATTTCAATAGAATTGGAAAATCATAGCTGTCGCTCAACCTTGCCCAAAACACTTCATCCCTTTTGGACTGTACCTGCCTGTCACGCGAATATGTCATCACAGCGAGGCTGCACGGGCGTCGGCTCCTCGTCAGCTGCAAACTCCTCAATAATCGCACAGGACTAGTGATGAAAATGCCCGGGAATTTTCCCAAAGTGCCCAGCACTTCCGCGAACATTTCGTAAATTCCCGGGAATGTTCCCCATACAAGTTTTGGGCACTTTGGGAAAATTCCCGGGCATTTTCATCACTACACAGGACACAAGTCGCGACGCGCGCGCTCATATAATGCAGATAGGGTTGTATGTAAAGAGAGAGTCACTCGCGGAACAGTCTTGGCGTTATAACTGGCTAACATCTTTGTAGAGCACTAGCGCGGGCTTGAGCGGGAGCGATTGCTTGAGCGGAAGCGGGTGCGTTTTGCATGTGGGGTGCGGGTGCATTCCATGCTTTCTCCGCCGACGCGGGATTTCTACTAACTTGTTTGAATCATTTTTCAAAAGCGTCGCTTGCTTGTTTTGGCGCCATAGTGCGATGATTTCATAAGTTGAATTTGGCGGCAACCAATGATTTTTAGCGTGAAGGAACGGTTTATCCAAAATGTGGAAAAGACAAAGAAAATATGAGGATAGCGGGTTAGATGTTTGAATTGGCTCGTCCACCTTTACACATTACCTTAGGGATTTATTTGCCTTGAGCGGCTGCTTAGGAGATACTCCAGTGGCGCTGTGCGTCCCACGTATCACTTGGCGCAGAAAAGGTAATGATCACTCTTCTCTCCCACTTCTCCCACATCTTGGCATTGCCCTAAAGAGGCGAATCACGTGTCGGGTCGCGGTTTGCGTTTTTCTGTAGCCAGACGCAACCTGCAATTGGAGGAATACCCCGGTGATTTTAATTGGAAGGAATTTGACACACCAGGGTAGCTACCCTCACAGCAGCTTTGTCGGTCCATGAATATACCACCGAGTCACGAAAAAAAAAAAACAGGTTTTGATATTCCAAAAACGTCAACCACGATTTTGTTTTAACCAAATCCTAAATATCAGATTTCTTGGTATTTACACCAGAATTGGCGAATTTAAAAAAAACATCTACTCATTATTCTACCTCCTTGGGGATTATTTTCTAATAGCGTCAAAACATTTTTTTTCATATTTAATATATCGACACGCTATATCTCCTTCGGGGTGAGCAGAGATACATTCGCTTATATGCCGTGTCCAATGAGAGCAGCGCAGCTGTTCGCTGTCCTCAGGACACTAAAACATGACATTTCTATTAGATGGCATGTGGTTTTCCTTCATTGGTCAGCATATCGTCGGGTGAAAGGCTGTTTGGCTTAAGCGACATTTTTTGGTGATATAGTAATATATATTTTTGGAATCAGAGTTTTTTACCGATTCCAAATATAAATATATATATATATTACTTTTTTTAAATTTATTATTAACTAGCTGTCCCGGCAGACCTTGTTCTGCCCTATTTCACTAAAACAAAGTCACATTGTTTTTTTAAATGTTAATAGCTATTGGCCTGTCGGCTGTTTTTTGAAAATTGTTTGAAGGAACCTGGCCTTAATGCTATATGTATAAAAATTGACAAATATTGACATTAATATTTATACGTCACTCAATTATTTTGCCTTCCCGGAACCCGTCCACTAACATTTAAACTTTATTGTATGGTGTTAAAGTTCAAATTGACTTTTAAATATTATTACGATTTTTTTGTATGAGAATATAGAAAAGTGTTGTTTTTAGACTTTTTCAGACAATTTTTTAAATTTTTCTCTCCGTAATAACCTTCCTCAGACTTCATCAAACACAACAAAAAAAAAATCAGCCAAATCGGTTCAGCCGTTCTCGAGTTTCGCGCTTATACACATTTAACGTTTAATTTTTATATTATAGAAGATAAGGGCTTCTGCCATTGTGGCATATCAGCCCCATTGTACCCAATACGGTGAAATACACCTCAGTTCTGAGAGAGTCGCTGATGAGTCAGTGCTGCCATGTCAGTTCAAAGAGTTTATTCTCATAAAGATACAAAATCACTTACATGAGAACAATTTGTTTAAAAACTATCTGGAACAGTAAGATACTAAGAGCTCACTTGGCAAACACAGAACCGTATTTGTTAGTATTTATCTTTAATATATTGTAGTAATTTAGTTCTGTATATGCCAAGCGAGCCAGCGTTTCTAATGCAGGAGGGTAACGCGTTGTAGAGTAGTGCTGCCTCAAAAGTGATATTCCGTTTTTCATAATTGGTCCGTGGTTTAGGAAGCACAAGCAAACTTGCTCGGCGAGTATTGCGCGCTGTATCAAGAGAGAGTCTTTTTGTAAAAAATAAATTTAAAATGTCCACCAACAATTTCATGGCATTCCCTGTCGGATCACATAGGATGCCGTGAAAGGCACCTATATCACATAAGCTGACTCTGCATTGGTTCATCAACGACTCTCTTGCACTTTTATTCCGGTCATATATATTACTATGTCACCAAAAAATGTCGCTTAAACCAAATAGCTTTTCACCCGACGATATGATGTCTAACTCCGTACGTAACTTGAAAACATCCAGAGGTATTGTCTGCCTAAGGCCAATCGCTCGCTGGACCCTCGGAAGTATCTGGATTCACAGGCCAGGCGAAGGCGAAGAGTAGGCAGTGCTGGCACCCAGTGGTTTCAGTCGGTGCAGGTCCGATACACCGGGGGAGTGAAAAGAAAAAGGAAAGAAAAAGTTATTGAGGCAAAGGAAACAACACACAACAAACATATTTACCATATATAAAAACAACAATGAAAGAATACATAACATCACATCATGTATCCTGTGTGCTGCTACCCATCTCAAAGAGCACTCGGCTCAGCGTGTGCTGGGCGACGCTGCACGCGCCATCCAGCGCTGATTGTCAGCCGACGCTCAGGGGAACCGATTGCGCGGACGTCGCGGTGCTAATACAATATTAGAACCTAACCAGATATACAAAAACATATCTTATAACGTACAATAAACAAGTATGACAATAAATACATAGAATACTTTTAAGTAGTATACAAAAATGTAGAATACTTTTTTTTTACACTGGGTCGACATAGTGATTACAGAGCACCTGATGGTAAGTACAGTGTAGTCCAAAAACGAAAAAAAAAAAAAAAAAAAATACTAAAAATAATATAGATAGGGTAGATTGATAATACAATACATTACATACATACAGGCTGTTCCATAAAATATCAAGTAATAAAATATCAAGTCAAATTACAGAAATATCTAAAGTTGTTTTTTCGTATTTAGTTTGAGATTCAAGCAAATATTTTTTTTTAATTTATTTTTAAACGTATAAATACTGAACGAAGATCTTATAGGAGGAGGTATATTGTTCCAGCATTTACTTGCATTGTATTTGAAACTACCTCTAAAAGCAGCAGTGGCACTCACCACTCCCTTGACAGTCCGAAGGGATTCACAACGGGCTAACATTCGAACCTACGACCTCTGGCGTTGCCTTACATGGAAACCGGTCCATTATCCACTAAGCCACAAACAAAAAAGAAAAACAAATGAAGAGACACGCAGGGATTTCAAACACAATAGTTTGAATTAGTTTGAAACGAGAACCCAAGTCATTTGATTGTTTGAATTGTTTTTGTTGGACTACCCTCGCCCTACTTTTATAACTCATAATTACTTTGTTTTTATGATTTTTCACTACATATTTCTGACCGCTGCTACGCTCGTATTGATTTTTTATATTGGTTCTACTAAATGACTATAACTATGATTTTTTAGAAAAGTCTTATATTTAAAATAACTCCGGAATTCTTAAAAAAATGAATTTTCTAATTATCTCATAAACGCGCTGGAATTGGTGAATTCTATTTAGGGGGCACCACGCGCAGGGTTGCGGTCAAAGGGCTAAGCCTGACCTATCCCGTAGCCCGGTGCACCTTGGAAATGGAGCAAAACCCCGGTGGCTTTAACCAATGAGACTCTGGCACACCGGGGAGCGGCCCTCACCGTCGTCCTGACGGCCCATAATGGGTTTCCAAAGGGTCAAAAATGAGAAGAATTATATTTACAGCAAGCTATAGAGCTACCATTTCTCTATCACCCTTTAGCTTTGGACGTGCACTTACAGATCACCTTGTATATATATACATATAATAGATCCCGGATGAGAGGGAGGCGGTGCACGGTGTCCGGCGCGCCACCTGAGAGAAAGGTGTTGGAGGGATGGATTCTTACTCCCACCCCTCGCCCAGAGAGGTAGCCTCACCAAGGCCTTTTGTTCCCTGGGCGTTTGGACGAATTTGGTTTCCCAGGCCCGGGTGGAGCAATCAGAGGGACACCCCGAGGGTTTTAGTCAGTAGAAGTCTAACACACCAGGGTCGCTGCCCTCACAGCGTCCCTGATATTCCTATGTAGGAGTATCCCCCAAGATACAAAAAAAAAACATATAATAGATAGATAATTCTACTTATATTGATGTTTTTAAATACTGCTACCATAAACGAAGTCGTAAGCAAAACTTAAGCAAAAACTCAAACATAATCCAGTATTTAAAACTTATAATTAAAATATTCGATGATATCACTAACTCACTGTCAAAGATAAATTGAGAAACAGATTTCCAATAATCCATTATCAACTTTAAGCCTACTGGGATTGGGCAAAATTTTCCCTGTCATGAAATTTCAAATACTCTGAGATCTCCAAGGACATGTTATAGGACAGTATTTCTCAACCTTCAAAGGCTGACTTTCTAAAGCCGCCGTTTAATGATCAAAACCACCATTACGCTCCACACATTGGTGGTAAACCTCACCATTCGCCATTGAATACTAACACATCCTCACTCTAAAGCCTTACAGAATTGGAACAACGCACTGCTTTTCTAAAATATTTTTGTCTAGAACTTAGTAGTTATAGGATGGGCTGCCGGGTACAGTTTTATGTTCTTCACATACTTCACTTAGACATTAGATTATTTTATTAGATTATTAGATTAGAGAAGTTTCGCTTCTACATTCATCATGCGAACGGCTAAGGAGTGGAATATGCTACCAGCGGCCATATTTCCGCGATCTTATAACCTGGGAGTCTTTAAAAGAAGAGTGAATAGGCATTTGTTAGGCGGACGCGGTTCATCATCGGACTCATCTTCACCTTCCACCAGATGTGATTGAGGTCAAGCGTTCGCCTATAAGTTATAAAAAAAAAAACTTTACAAATACATTTTTAAATTGCGTGCTTTCCAATATTCTAAGCGTAATTGGCTTTTATTAATAGCCCATAGTTTTCATTAACAAAGTGTTATGTAGAAACTTTCACAGTGATTATAGTATTGTCTAAATAATGGCCGTGTTGTTTGCCGACAACTAATGCAAATTTGACACCGATATTGCTTCTTCATGAAACCACTAGACACAGGCTGAATGCCATCCTTAATTGGTGATTGTTTTGTATATCCGCACGAAAAGATTCGCTTCTACATTCATCATGCGAACAACTAAGGAGTGAAATATGCTTCTAGCGAGTATATTTCCACGATCTTATGACCTGGGAGTTTTTAATTGAAGAGTGAATAGGTATTTGTTTGGCGGACGCGGTCTACCAATGGACTCATCTTTACCTTCCACCAGGTGTGATTGAAGTCAAGCGGCGACCTGTAAATCATAAAAAAACATGACTGAACAGGTTATAGAGAAATATGCGAGTCAAGAGATTTTTAATTTTAATTTCTTAGCTATTGATTTTCCTTTTTTCTGCGCGCTCAAGGTTGGCAAACTTTGTTTATAGCTTACTTAGCAGTCCATTATGGTGTTTTTCTCAAGGGACGAAAGCAGAGATAAGACAAACCAATGTGTAATTAAATATAGATATATTGACTTATTTTTATCCAAAAGACGTTTTTAACTTTTTCTTCATCCTGACACTTAGTTTATCTGTCATGGGGGACTTCGTAAAATGAACAGGGTATAATGGCTGAGTCCACTTTCCGCTTATATGTCGTGCCCAACGTGACCAGTAGCGCAGCTGATCGCCGTTCTCACAGCACTAGTACACATGACATTTCTATTATAAGCCGCGCGGGTTTCCTCACGATCTTTCCCTTCACCGGTAAGCATGTGGGCCTAAATCCATACTTAATCAAGGAAACCAGAATATATATGTCGAGACTTAAACCTAGGACCGCTTGCGTTGTCCCGGTTCCTTATCCACAATACCACCACAGCCTCTTGTTATACTTCGATATTTAATAAATATACTGACTTAAAATCTTGTAATTACGAGAATAGGAGTCTCAGAATCCAAATTGGATCCAATTTTAAATCAATATATGTATGAAATATCCAAGTATAACTAAAATGACCATACGTCCCGTTTTGGGTGGGACAGTCCCGCTTTCAGGCAGTTTGTCCCGGTGTCCCCAGTGAGGCCAACATTGTCCCGCTTTTGCCAACAGACCAAACGGTAATCAAAATATATTGAATATACAGGATAATTTTATAAACAAGGGAGATATTCAGGGAGTATATTCATTATTCAATTGTAAATACAAATATGTAAAAATAGTGATATATTTATATCTCTATTAAAACTTAGTAAATTATAGTCAACATATGTTATTTAGGGACAATTACACACATGAATGAATGAACACCAATTAATTATTAAGTCGGTATTGTGCTTGTTCTAAGCATTTTTATTAATTACAAGAAGGTATTAATTATTGTATTCTGAAAATTTTTCCTTATTTATAAATGTTGTTAGATTTAGTTTTTAAGAGAAAGACGTCCCGCAGAAGTAATTAAGTTTTATATTTTTAGTAGTAATGAGAAATGAGACAGAGTTCTTTTTATATTACATAGATTAATAGGCAAAGGTAACTATTACATACAGCCAACACGGGGTGTAAGCTTTGCCTTCATTTTACATGACATTATAATACAGCCTTAATATTAAACATATACAATATTAACAATTTTGCATTTTATTTTAATTTATCAGCTATGTAAACTTCTAATATCAAATATAGTAGTATAAGATATTGTTTTAAAAAGGTAAAGATTGATATTTGAAATTGTTATATACTTAATATATACAATCGGCCTGTATTAAAATATATTTATCCCGCTCGAAATATATGACACGGCGTCCTGCTCGGGATATATATAATTCCGCAGATGTCCCGCTCTGGTAAAAAAAATGGTCACTATAAGTACAACAGGATAATGTGAAAAATAATAATAATGTTTTATTTTGTTTCTATGGGATGTAAGCCATCGAAAGATACATTAGGAAGAATATACATTCAGTGAGGGTCAGACCATTGTGAGGAGGGCCTACGCCAACAGCCTTTCTTCGTGACCCGGACATACGCCGGGCGGCGCGCTTTGAGGGAGTGCGTCGCCCAGATCCTGGCGTGAGCGGTGTGCGATGTGTTCCCGCACACCGCTCTGATGACAATTTCAAGGAGATGAGGGGGGATTGGCTCTCTACACCACTCTCCCCGAAATGTGTTAGGTGCACGCGGGGGGCGGCGACTATTTAACCGTCCCCCCGCCTAGTAGGTGAGGCCTGCACAAGGCCGGATGTCGCCGGATGCCGAGGAAGATGGCTCGGCTTTGCCCTTAGCATCCGGCAGACGAGAGAAGGAACACCCCGGTGGTTTTAGTCGGGGCAGGTCCGACACACCGGGGGAGCGGCCCTCACCGCTCCCCTGAAGGTCCGTAGGGATTTCCACCGGGTTACCAAAAAAAAAAAGGGGTCAGACCATTGTTTTCGCTCTAAATCCGTCCCCGAACAAAATAATGCCATTCGCCCTCGAAATAGAACCTCCGCATCAACATATATTCAGGGACATTTCGTCCCAAGACATCTCAGTTTGACGGTAATGGCTCCTTGCACTCACTCGTTATTGGGCACGGCTTAATAAAGGACGGAATGTTGTAGAACTTTCTAGAAAAACATTGCAAATTAGCAGAAACATAAGTCTATTCGATTCTCATTCTGCACGGTATATCCCTTTCGGTGTGATCTGAGGTACGTTAGTAACTGTATGAATTTTAAATTTGTATATCGTGCCCAATGTGACCAGTAGGTCAGCTAAACGCTATTCTCAGGACACATTGCATTACCCTTAACATTTCTGCTAACAGATGTCAATGTCAAATATTTAATGTTCAGAAAAACATATGCTCGCGTTTTTCTTTTTGTCGCACGCCTATACAAGTTTTAGTTATGAACTCAGGTAGACAAGGAAGGTTTTCTTTTGCCTTTTGAGCTACCCTAAATTGTCTAGGACTAAAAACTCTTGTGTTTTAAAATTGGCAGCTATACATCCTTTGCGCGTTATACAAGATGATATTGTGTTTCAAGGCGCAAAAAAATAGCTAATTTGAAAGAAAACATGAAAGTTACACCATTATTATTTTATAGCCCGGAAAGTGGATCCCGGGATCGCAAATACCGACTGCGGATTTTCCCATTTGCTCTGGGGGCGTAATTTGACACCGGGGGGATAAAATGGCGTAACTTTGCCACAGAAAATGTCGCTTCAATGACGCAAGAGTGAAGAGTGAAGGCTTTTTCACTATTATGTTGAGAGAAAAAAAGGAAAATATTTTATACACAATATTTTCCAAAAGTCTGTGCGATCCGTAACACGATAAAGAACACAAATTAATTTATGAAAAAAAAATATTGTTTTCGTTTTTATTCTTACTCGACTCGACTTTTTTTTAAAATTATTTATAGACGAACGCTTGACCTCAATCACATCTTGTGGAAGGTGAAGATGAGTGATTCGGCGCGCGCCGCCTATGAAAGAGGTATTGGAGGCGTGGGCTCTTTATACCCATCCCTCCCAGAGAGGAAGCCTGAATAAGGCTGTTCGCTCCCCGGGCGACTGGACGGATTTGGATTCCCAGGCCTGGGTGGAGTGATTAGAGGGACACCCCGGGGGTTTTTAGTCAGTAGGAGTCTGACACACCGGGGTCGCTGCTCTCACAGTGACCCAGATGGTCCAATGTAGGATTTTCCCCCGGGCTACCAAAAAAAAGGTAGGTATAATAATAATATATAATGTAATATAATAATAATTTTATTGGATCAAAAATTTACATTATATAATTTAATTTACGTTGACGCCTGCACTAGTCGTGAGACTGTATCGCAGACGTCAGCGCCCACCATTACAGAGAATACAAATAATTACAAAAATATATAAAAATATACAGACGTGTTGTGTATAGGTGTGTTATGTGTAGAAAAGGGTGAATAAAGAGTGTTGTGTGTGAGTGCAGATTATATATAAGTAAAGAAGAAAGAAAAAAAAAAGAACGAATGAATGGTGAAGATGAGTTCGATAATGAAACGCGTCCGCCCAGCAAATGCCTATTCACTCTTCTCTTAAAGACTACCAGGTCATAAGACCTCGGAAATATGGACTGATAGATAGTTAACGTCAACAACGTCTGTCAACAGTAAAGAAAAACCTATCAGCAGTCGCAACCTTCATGCCGGGCTGCACAAATATCTCTTCTCGCTTCATTTAAAAGACTTCATATCATAGGACGGTAGGAACACGCTCGCCGGAAGACCATTCCACAGACCAACGACACGGCTTGCAGTAAGAGTTAGAGAACTTCTTAGTCCTAGCCGGGATGTGAGTTACCGTATAGCTGTGACTCTATAAGCCGGCGCGCGTGCTTCTATTAAGGAAGAGAGAGTGGAACAAGGTTAAATAACTATATTGTCAATATTTATGCGCACTTGAGGGAGTGCGTCGCCCAACATTTCCAAGGCGAGAGCGGTGCGCGACGTGTTCCCGCGCACCGCTTAAAGAAAATGAAGGAGAGCGGAATGGTGTCCAGGGGCCTTCCATCAATAGGACAGACGTCGCCGGGTGCTGAGGAAGCTGGCACAGCCTTGCCTTTGGCACCGGCAAACGGGAGAAGGAACACCCTGGGGATTTAGTCGGTGCGACTCCGACACCGGGGGATGACCCTCATCGTCCCCTGACGGCCCATAACGGGTTTCCCCAGGGTTAAGAAAAAAAAAGGATATAAAATTTAAAAAACCACAGTGCCAGTAATGAAGTTACGCTTACATATTAAATTTTGTTAGTATGTCTTGAGAAGCTCTCTGCATGCGTGTAGACATGAGTGATGAGTAGACATTGAGTGCTTGTGAGTGTATGTGTGTGTGCGTGCAAAAATGACCCTAAAAGCAAATATTTAATAGCTTCACGTTTGGAGCGTGTATTTCTTTATATTTTTTTATTTAATGTAGCCAACCGGTCCCCAGACGACTTATTTCATTGACGTTCTGCGTTTATCTCAACTGTGGCCGGTGTCACGTTCTAGTCCTTATATTATATTGCGTCATCGTGTCGATATACGACTAACAATTTATATTACTGACGCATTTATTACCATCTCTAAAGGTCATCATGCCGTATCCCTATTGGAGTAGGCAGAGAGAATGGAACGCCAATTTTCTCTACTTTTGCAAACTTCTTTCGCCTTCTTAACTCACTTAATAAATCACAAAAACTGATGAACAAATGAAGATTGATCCGTAAAAAATGCAAATCTCGTAGCGCATGTAATGGATGATTGAATGATATGTAGATAAAGCTCTTTTTACGTAATTTTAGGTAAATTTCGTGCTGTATCCTAGCTTAGAACAGGCAAAATAATTAAGCCCGCCGGGCCCTCGGATGTATCTGGATCCCTAGGCCCGGCGAAGGCGAAGAATAGGCAGTGCTGGCACCCGGTGGTTTTAGTCGTTGCAGGTCCGGTACCCCTCACCACTCCCCTGACGTTCTGAAAGGATTTCCACCAGGTTAAAAAAAATAAGGCAAAATAATTAATAATTTTTATTCATTCATTCTTGTTATAATTATCTATAAAACTATGTTGTCTATAATTTTCTTTGTTTTAAATCAAATATTAAAAAACACTTTTTTTACATATTTGGAAATATAATCTATTCCTAAATATCCCCTCTTAATATCACCCACGGTTATAAAATCACCTTGTAAAATAATACTTTGACCCTTAGTAATTACCTATTAGTAGAACAGAAAATATTGAGACAAATTTCCATGAATTTACCGCAGTAATAGCTATTCCACCTCAATTTCTTTCAGCTTGTCTCCGTTTAAATACCGTAATAAAGATTGGTTGGGACATCAAAGAGCAACGTCTGTAAGACCTCATTTATACCAATTTGTTATACGCAGAAAACTAATCTTCTACCTTGGGGAGCGGTGTGACTTGAAAATATCCGATTGAAAATGTTTTTCGATCAACATCTAAAAATATTCAATGAAAGTTCGTAAAACAGTGATGCCAACTTTGAAATGCAAATTATTTAGACCTCGCACACGAGATTACCAGCATGTGGGATGTGGATTCAACGATTATCGCCTCGACTGTCGTAACGACTAATGGGCTGAACGCAAGAGCCTCAATTTCCATCTTAAGAGGCTCTCCCTTGGTTGTTGGACCAAGGATCGAATACAGAAGGCAATTCTACTCGATACGGCACGCATTATTAGGAGGTTCCTCTCTCTGAGCTCCTAACTACCGGTGGCTTGGGCCCCAGGCCTCACCCCCGTAGATTTATTTAAAAATGTAAAATTATCTTTGCATATTTATTTATTGCATGTATAAATACTTTTAATGATATGAATAAAGAGTTAAATAATAACAACAATATATGGTCAAGCTGTATCTCTTTCGGGGTGAGTAGTAGGGATGTCGAAAATGAAAAAATGTCGTTATATCGATATATCGATATTTATTAAAATATCAATATCGGCGACGATATATCGAATGAAAAATATTGATATATCGATTAAATCTCAATAAACACGAAAGTATTTTACTAGTATTCCTTTTTATTAGACAAAATTACAAAAATACAATATCAGGAACTAAAAGACTATCTTGTAACTTTAAGACCTATTTAAGATATTAAACAAAAATAAATAAATAAATGGCGGCAGATAATATACATGCAATAAATTCAGATGTCAATGCAATGCATGCAACGTAACAAAACATAATACTCAATAGTCATAGACAATATAGTTTTTTTTTTCATTCGGTCCTATCTTCTACAGTTTCAGATTTCAGCGACTTCACTATTATAAAAATTAAAAAAATATCATTTTCGATACAATTTTCGATACTGGATATTTTGTATCGATATATCATTACAAAATATATTGACCAAAAATATCGATATATTAAATTGAAAATATCGAAATATCGATATTTATCCGACAAGCCTAGTGAGTAGAGATACATTAATCGTTGTATCCACTTAGAACTTATAAGCTTTGTGCCATGCGATCGCCGTTCGCACAGCTCTAGCATACATGACATTTTTATTAAATGCCATGCGGGTTTCCGCATGATGTTTTCTTTTATCAGTGAGCAAAAAGCGCCTGAATTCGTATTTAATCTAGAGAAACTCAGAGGTGCGTTTCTGGATTTGATTCTAATTCCAGTTCCCTTATTTCCTTCCTCGTTGTTTTCTGTTCGTAAACATAATAAATGGGTGTCAGCTGATAATTAACGCTAGATGGCTGAACAGGTCACTTGAAATAGCTAGGCTGATTTCCTTTTTGCCGGGTGCCGAGGAAGACGGCTCAGCCTTGCTCTTGGCACTCTGCAGGCGGGAGAAGGAACACCCCGGGAGTTTTAGTCGGTGCAAGTCCGACGCACCGAGGGGCAACCCTCATCGCCCCCTGAGGTCCGTTAGGGATTTCCCCCGGGTTAAAAAAAAAGGCTGACTTCCTTTGGTCAATTATCACAGCGCAGGATATTTGCTTTTGTTGTTTTCTATTTTTATTAACGTATCCTTCTGTGTGGAATGTAATGTGCGCAAAATAAATGCTATTGGTTTAAAGGTTTTGGGGTTTTACTTATAAATGTAGGGTTTTTAGTGACTTGGGGGAATTTCAAGGCTAAAAATTGTGCATATAAACTTCTGCATCAAGGCAGGCTCTCATTAGACCTTCACTATATTAAATTTCGACCAATATTGGTAAATATCCCATGGAACAAAAACATAATCGTCAACATAGGTATACCCAGAACGGAGATGTAAGGAAAACTATAGATTTAACTGTTGTCATATCTAGCATTATGGTCTCCATCTCCGAAGAGCTTCGTCAGAACTGCACCATATTAAAATTTGACTAACTTCATGATATAGTCAATAGCTCAAAAGAAGAATTATCCAAATCGGCCTATAAATGATGGAGTTATTGGTGAATATAATTTAAAAAATACATATAATCGAATATAGAACCTCCTTTTTGAAGTTCACTGTAAATATCAGTTCTTATCAACAAAAAAAAATTGTAGAACGTATACGACTCTGATTCTAAATATATACGATTTAGGGTCCCCTTTTGAACACAAAGCTACGAGCTGATTTGACCTACTGTCATTTATGTGACCCAATTAACCGCCATGGGTTCTAGAAACCATAAAAAGTTCGTATTATTTTCTAATGTACTTCCGATAACAATGAATCGGCTTTTATTAAATCAAATACAATGTTTTTTGTTTATCTACAAGGTGTCAAGCAATATAACGCCTGGGGGATTTTCTCGCAACTTTAAAGCGTTAAAAATCTAAACTCGATCTCATCATAGTATCGTCAAAAACTTAGTATATCTATTCTATATCTACACAAATGAGCAGGGATGCTCACACTTGAACCACTGGCGATCTATCTCAACATTGTTACGCTATGGCATCTCGTCGTTAATTCAAGATGCTGCATCACCCGAAATCATTAGTTAATACGCAGCGTCGAGCGGCTTCCCGAGCTTTGTGCCGCTTGTTAATGTCTTGTTGGATTCCAACGACCCATTTACTGCAGCCATTGCAACAGCTGCTCAGAATAACTGTGAGGTACGTAGACACTCCACAACACCTGCGTTCCTTCTCAAGGTAGCCGTTTCCGAAACTCTTGCTTCACCTAAGCTTTTTTCCTGGCCATTGAAGTTGAGGGTCGTTCCCACAGGGTGTCCTTGCCTTGCCACTGGACCCATAAATCGCTGGATGAGCACATTAAATGCTCGCCTCTCTAACCCGGAGAAGTTTCGCTCCTCCCAAAAAAATTCTCACTGATGAGGGAAAATGTACTGGTGTACTCATAATGTAATAAATATGTACTGGTGATATAATATATGTACTAGCGCTGTGAGAACGGCGATTATTAGCTTCGTTACTTGTCGCGTATGAGGCAAAATAACCGCCGAGTGGATACAGCCATAGATGAGCAAAATGTAATCAGATTAATGAAAATGATAAACGATTTATTTTACGTTTTTTACCATTAATATGACTCCATTTTGCTCATTTATGTTTTAAACACTACAAAATCCCAGATTTATAAAATACACATTTATCATTTCTTAGGGCGGCTTGCACTAACAAATTAAATCTAGTTTAGAGTTATATAAAATGCTATTTAGCGCTGATCTGTACTTATTGTCTTGCACTAAATCAAAATCTAGTTGTAACAACACTTAAACTGAAATCATTATTAAGATGAAATCAAACCAATTCAATTATTAAGCGTTTTATACAAGCTTAAACTAGATTAATTCGTTAGTGCAAGCCGCCCTTAATGTTTTAAATGGATTTAATCATGATTACAGAGCAAGAAAATTAAAATTACGACTACATTTTGTAATCATTTATCATTAATCAGATTACATTTTGCCCATCTCTGGATACAGCCAATACTGTATATCTGCTCACTTTGTAAGAAATGTAGCGTTAGGTTTTTTACTCTGGCTTGACTAAGCGACTACAGTGCACCTGATGGTAAGTACAGTGTAGTCCAAAAACGAAAGCGCCTAATCAAGGGACGAAAGTCCATTGATATCATATACCGCAGTCGAAAGTCTCTAGGTATATGAGTTACTGGATAAACGCAAGCTGATCCCGAAACGCGACAGGTCAAAGCGAGTCACTATGATGGTCTTTACGCTTGTGTACTGTGGTAAAGACCCAATTCGAGAAATTGCCCTACCACCTCAAAATTTTTATATATATTAATATTAAATGTAAGAGTTAATGCGCATTTATGGGGCAAACAGCCCACCATTGGTCTCATTTTTACCTTCCACTAGGTGTGGTTGAGCTCCATCATCTACCTGTAAAACTTGGAAAAAAAAAGCAAATATTATTAATAGAAGAAAATAAAATACGAAAGTAAACAATGAAAATAGATATAAGCCGTTTGCAAAACATTTCTAAGATGTTCCTTGTTGTTGAAATCCTTACTAAGGAGACAGCTCCACGAGCGAACGAATCGCCGCGATATTTTCGTCTTGCTGCTTTATGTATAAAACCTCTCTAAACGTGTCTCCACATATCCATACTATCGTAACGATGCTTCTATATTTTGAGGTAATTTAATAACTAGAGGACCCAGTCTGTTTCGTCCAGGTACGATTGACACTCAGAACAGGAAGATTTTTAAATAAACTTGTATTACTTATTTTACGCCATATTACTTACGAACATAGATGAGCAAGATGTAATCAGATTAATAAAAATGATTACGATTACATTTTACGTTTTTTACCATTAATATGACTGCATTTTGCTCATCTATGTTTTAAACACTACAGAATCCCAGATTGCATACACATTTATGATTTCTTAACGTTTGAAGTGGATTTAATGATTACAGAGCAAGAAAATTAAAATTACGACCACGTTTTGTAATCGTTAATCATTAATCAGATTACATTTTGCTCATCTCTGCTTATGAATATAGGCACCACATGCAACCCTGTGAAGGAAAATAACGTGAGGAAAACCACATGGCATCTAATAGAAATGTCGTTTTTAAGTATCCTGAGAACGGTGATCAGCTACGCTACTGGTCACGTTGGGCGCGTCATATAAACGCAAAGCGGATACAGCCACTTATGTATCTCTGCGCACCCCGAAAGGGATATAGGGTAACGATATATGTTATTATTATTATAATAATTTAGTTCTATTTGGACAGGGCATGGCAGGCAGTCTACACTTATTGTGAGAGAATTATGGCGGTGAAAGAGGCGGCGGAGAGGGACAGGGAGGCAATAGCCGGCCCCGACAACCCGATCCATCACCCATGCAGAACAGGACGAAGGAGGAGGGCCTTTGCCGCAGGTCTTGCTCTGTAACTGGAAAGACGCTTGGGCGGCGCGCTTGAGGGAGCGGGCCGGAGAAGTGGACGCTGCTGTGCCTCCTGTCCAGGCTCGACGGAGAGAAGGAACACCCTGGGGCTTTAGTCGGTGCAAGTCCGACACACCGGGGGGCGACCCTCATCGCCCCCTGAGGTCCGTTAGGGATTTCCCCCGGGTTAAAAAAAAAGGCTGAGGACTGTGTTTTGTAATATGTATTGATTACACTGATTGTATTTGTACAAAAGTACAACCATGCTTTTTTAATATAATTCAATAGATGTCGCAAATATGATTTTAGTAGCTATCTTTTCTATTTGTGAACTGAATGTACTCAACGGTGATACGCCTACTCGTGGAGATGGCGCCTTACCTAAAGAAGATGGGCTCCGAAGAAAATGTAAGATGGCCGACCAGTTGCCTAGCAACGTCCAGCTCTCACATTTATAAGCCGCTCAAGTTGGCTTAAGTTATCAAGATGGGTCTTATCAAAGTTCTCGGAAATACGTCGGGCTCTGTACATCACGACTTTTGCTCTCTAAAGGTCGTCGATAGAGATTACAAACACTTTAGACCAGGGGTGCTCTGACTTGAACTGAGGATATTAGCGTACAGCGATCGACTCTGAAGGCGTAGGTAGGTAAAGGCCGGAAGTTTTTACTATACAACAACGCTAACGTAAGGCTAACAGAGCCTGATCTTCGATTCTTCTAGTCCAACAATTGCCTGCTATCTTGCGCAAATCGTCGCTCCACCTAGCCTAGAGGATCTGAACGGTATTGCCCTTCGAACTTACCCCTCCCAAGGAAGACCGCTTGTACAAGACTTATCGCTGACCACGCTTTATAGGGGGAATTTCGATTTCAAGGCTGGACGTTCAACAAGTAGACGACACGTTGGTGCTTTTTAACTGGTAAGACTTAGACATATCGCGGGCGCTGTCTTCACTGCGTCCATGACGGTCCATGATATCTTCAACCGGACTACCGATAAGAAAAGGATCCATTAGTAATTAATATACCGTGTAATGTTCGTAGTAATATATACATAGTATATCGATTCGAGTCGGATATTTACGGTCTGCCAGCTTTACAAATAAACTGAATGTATTTGCTATGCAAATATTATACAATGAGTGCGAAGGCAAACATATCGAGGCGAGATTGAAGGACAAATACACAGGGACGTATTTAGATGTTTCATGATATTTTTTACACCAAGTAGGGGGTCAGCAAGATGGCAATTAAACTTTTTCAGGCTGTGATTTAGCCAGAAATGGGCAAAATATAATCTGATTAATGATGAACGATTACAATATGTAGTCGTAATTTTAATTTGCTTTCTCTGTAATCATGATTAAATCCATTTAAAACATTAAGAAATGATAAATGTGTATACAATCTAGGATTTTATAGTGTTAAAACATAAATGAGCAAAATGCAGTCATATTAATGGTAAAAAACTTAAAATATAATCGTTAATCATTTTTATTAATCTGATTACATTTTTCCCATCTATGGATTTAGCAATGTTCTCGAAATATAAATTCGTTTTAACAAAAAACTGAATATATAATAGGAACTTGAGTATAGCCATAGTGTTCGCAAAGCAAAGTCCATGTTGACAAAACTGGTAACTTATCATTCCTTTTGCCATACCAGTCCTTTGACGTTCGTTGAGCAATATAAATTGTAATTTTTAGTAAAGTCTAAGCAAACTTAAAGCTACATCTATAAATTTCAGCCTTAGAGGCCCGATTCTGAAAATAAAGAGATGGTTTTAGCAAAAGGCAGCGCCGGATTGCGGTGTTACATTTTTATGGTGATTTCTGTTTCATCTAGAACTACGAAGTAATCACTAAGAAGGTTAAATTATTTGTTATTGTTCCAGGACATCGACTATGAAGGCTTCAGGTGGTTTCTGGACACATTCCTCGAGGTATCCACGCCTGATGAACTCTCCAGGTTATTACTTCATATTTCCTGATTCCTTTGCTTAATATAAACCACTAACTGATCCGGCAAACGTTGTTTTGCTATATAAGTTATTGTAATATATTTTAAGATGTTCATTGAAATTAAGAGATGTCAAACACACACATTGTTCACAATTAAATACTCTTAATTAGCAACACATTTATTTGGATAAAGATTAATATTATTACGTTGATACAACTCTTAACAAATAATGCATTAATTTCGACCAAATTTGATTACCATAAAAACGGTTCTAGTGAGTTAATCTTAAAAGATATACTGTCGCGGACATTTTTTTAGATTATTTCAAGAGGAATATTTCTTTCATACATATATTTTTGGTATATTGAACCGTTTTCGCAGCGCATGCAATGGAAGCACTCAACGATGAATAATTTTCCCCGTTTTTTTTACATTTTCCATTATTTCTTCGCTCCTAATAGTTGCATCGTGATGTTATATAGCCTAAAGCCTTCTTCGATAAATGGTCTATTCAACACAAAAATAATTTTTCAATTCGAACCAGTAGTTCCTGAGATTAGCGAGTTCAAACAAACAAACTCTTCAGCTTTATAATATTAGTATAGATTTAAAAGTAGCCGTCGGATTTTGGCATTCGCAATTCGACAGTAGCAACTCAGTAAGGGCTACCAGATCGTATTGTACCGCTCTGTATCCATTTGTATATAAAAGTGTCCAATTTGGGCAGCTACGCGGCGCGGTCTGTCGGCTCGGCAAACTTGCGTCTGTGCCTCTATATCGTACGCTATACAGACCAATATATTTGTCGAGTCGCAATTGCGAGAATCCGACACTTTCCTTTAAGGTGGGGATCAGAGGGTTTACACAAATTGACATTTAGTCGGCGATAACTCTAGTAGAGAACTGGTGTAGGTACACAAAACATGTCTATTGTACTTTTATTTTAAGGTGTATGTGTTTAGTACGCTTTAGAAATGCCTTCGTTAGTTGCGTTCCTTTGTCAACAATTTCTAAAGACCTTTTAGAAGTAACGCAATAAGCCAATCTTTCCAATGATCAAATTTTATGTGTAAGCAATTGCTATATAGTTTTGCCGCCAACGCGCCTGCGTGCACACCGGCTGAGTTAGACCGAAGTGATGACGTGTATTTCTAAAGCTTATGTCAATTCTATACATTTTGCACTTTTCTATTAGATTGTCATTGATTGAAATTTACTTTGTCTAGGCCCAAAGACTAGTTTTTAGCTAATAGCAGGTCGCAACGTGCTCATATTTTAATGTGCACTGAAATAATATATTACATCGCCCTCTGTTAGTTTATTATAGAACTACTTTCGTTCCAATATTCTTATGTGGTTGGTGGTTGCCTTATTGACAAAAATATATGTTATAGGTTAAATATTGTTTTAAAAATATGATAAAAATAACGAATAAGAGTTGACTTCGTAACAGTAAGCTCTTTAAGAAGTTTTGTTAAAGTCCCCGTTGTTCTGAAGACGCTTTTCCTGCTTTCAAAGAGAGAGAAAACTATATCTATATTTTATATTCATGTGTATTCAGACAGTCAACAAAATATAACCAAATTATTTTAATTTGTATTATATTTTCATTATTGTTTGTCTTGTTACTTTGATGGATAGAACAAAACTGTAAAAATATTGTATTGCGTCGTTGAAAAAAGGCTATCGACATATATTTCAAGTCTAGCTGACACTCAGGCTGAGAATTATAGACGCTATTTTGACTTTGAGTGTGCTCAGGAAATAAGTTTCGTCTTTGACAAAAATCTGAATATATAACTAGGAACCTGAGTATAGGCTAAAAATTCACAGAGCTAAGGTCAAGTTGACAATTTACCATACACTATGATATGAATTAAATAATATAATTTGTAATATTTCAGTAAAGTCTAAGAAAAATCAAAGTAGAATCTATAAATCTCAGCCTCAATGCCGAGCTGGGCGTGGCCACCTTATGTATATATGTATGTCTATTCATGTGAATCACTTTCTGTGTGTGTGCTAGGATTAATTCATTTCTTGTTAATACCAGGCACCTATTCCTGTCATTCGTCCGGAGGGACCGAAGGCCAGCTCTGCGGGAGATGGCGGCTGCGAGCTCTACTGCCGCATGCGCCGCTGTCACGGCTCATGCTGATCATCAGGTTCATGTAAAAAAAGTTAAGCCTGGGTTACACAATGATTTATACGGACTATAGGGTTGTCACGAGAGCGTCGTAATGGAAGCGGATGCGGTTCTTATATCTGCAGAAGTGGAGTTTTAATGAATGCAGAAGCGCCTTTAGGTGTGGTGAATGTGGAGCACAGTACAGGAATATTGCAACAAATTTCAATTTAAAAGAGTTATTTCATTTAAAATGAACAGAGCTATTGATAATTCTTTCAATAATCCACATAAATTTAAACATATTTATTATCAACTAGTATTTTTCAGACACGAATTAAATTGAATACTGCCCAGTATTTTCTTTCAACGCTGTCTTTTACGATTTTATTGAATTTGAGTGCGCTCTTTTGCAACTGTTCGCATAAACATCCGGTAAACATCAATAGGAACGTTTGCGAATGCGGAAAAAGGATGTTTTATTCTATGCGGAAGTTCCGCAGTTGTGGATTCAGAATCTTGTTACAATCCATTAGGATTGAGGCTAGAGTATTAATTCTAGCCACTTAGTACTAACATTATGTCTCCACAGAGATTATATCCGCCTCCGTGACACCTTGTTTCAGATGTAACATAAGCACATTTCGTATCAAATGACAATAGTGTCTACATTTATATCATATCGAGGGGTGAAAGGATATTTTTTTTAAGTGATTGTTTTGGCGATATTCTGTAATACACATTTTCGGTATCAGCGTTTTCCACTGATTTCGAAAATGTATATATTTCTAAATAACTAAAAAAATGGCGCTTAAACCAAATAGCCTTTCACTCCTCGATATGCAATGATTTAGGTATTTTTAGCAATTTCTTATATATGTCCCAAAAATAAGCTTGTAAGAATGTTTTTAACTAAATTCCATGTTTTCATTTTATATATTTTCGGGGTTTGATTTCAGGGTAAACTTAGCCTGGCATCGAAGATCCACGGCTTGGCAGAACGGATTCAGCAGTTGGGCAAGGGCTCTGGAGATTCCGTTGACGGAAGTGACAAGGGATCGCGAAGTAGAACAGGTTTGACCGAATTTTTCGAGATATAGCCTTAAAAACAGTAGGTCTTTCTTATTTATACTAAAGTGATGGAAAGTGCAAAGTCTCCGTCTTGTAATTAACCTTGAAAAACGTTTTCACTTCCTTTTTGAACAATCCCATGTCAGCTCGAACAAAAATATCCAATTACAGCTATTCAATCTTTTATAACAGCACGGTTTCAATCTTACTTTCATATATCTCACTACGATGCTTTAAAAATAAGCTTACTTTCATGATGGTCTGCAAATATATTTTTAGAAAATCTTTCGTTAAATTGGGCATCTGCTGGACAAGGCATAATATTAATAGCACTGTATAAAAATTTACTCTATTCCTTTCTAAAGCAATTAACTGAAACAATATTATTTCATGTTGCTCGTTATACGGGTATACAATATGAAGGTGAGATAGAAATAATACTGTTATAAGAGATCGTATTAGGCTTGTTACGGAGGCATTTGAAAGGAATGGAATGCGGAGTTTTTGTTCTTCACCGCCACAAATGCGACCGAAAAGCGAAAGGTAGAATAGGTAAAATAATTTTATATTATTTCCTTTTATTAAAAAGACATCTCAAGAATACCGATTAAATACGATACAACGATCAAATATATAACATCTTACACCATTTCGAATTAAATTAGTCAATATAAAAAAGACATTAAAATTGTTACGTCATTATAGCAAGCATCGAATGATGTAAATTTAATGAAACATTTTGTATTACAATCATTTCCACGCTCTCTTTTTCTATTTGTTTCATTTTTGTATGTAATAATTCCGAAGTTTTGCTTTTTGTTTTACACTTTAGCACTTACATGCTGTTTGGGCGCAGTTCATGCCACATAACCTCCACTAATACCTCTACACGCTTTACAGAAAACGATGCGAACATTTTTTCATGCGGTTGGTCTGCATAGCTAGGATTGCGGAAACCTCAGTTCCCGCATCCGCTACAACCCTACTCCATAGTACAACTACTGAACTCAAAAGTGTACATGAGCAGTGTAACTCCAATAATTGTTTTGCAGGAAGCGTTCATCCAATGTTCACCGTGACAACCCATCCTTCGTACTCCTCGCACGAACTCTGCCTGGACCGACGCAACGAGACCAGCCCTAGCCACAGTCAAATGTCCAGGAATTCGAGTCGGAAGAGCAGCAACTCCTTGCGAGTCAACCAGTCCACTAAGATCGAAGGTGCACAATTTTTTGCCTCCATTAAATGTAGTTCTATAACAATAAAGTGTGTGCTGTATTATATGAAATTGCAGCTTAGCAAAATTACCTTAAAGCGCACTCTATTATTGTAATGCAGAACTAATTTCAAATGTTCTAATAAGATTAATATATTTTTTGTTTTTGTTGTTTATATGGTCAAAAGATGTCGCTATACTAAATATTACAATTATTTGATTAGAAGTTAATTATGAAGGAAAATAAGTCATCTATTCGTGCATATATTTTGTACAATTTATTGTTTAACATCTGCGAGTCATTGCAAAAGCTCGTTTTTATTTTATTACAGACATCAAACACCTAATCCGTCGATCGTCGACATTAGAGGTACATACTGCGAGGGTTTCTCTCAAAGACATTGTTTGCTATCTGTCCCTTTTGGAGGCAGGCAGGCCTGAAGATAAACTCGAATGTGAGTAAAACGCAAACTCGAGTAAATTTATTACACATAATTAGGAACTGTAAAGTACCACACACACGCGCCAAATAAGAAGCGGAAGATTTTCAGGGTTTTCAGTAGAAAAAGAAGTTTTAATGACGCGTCGTGATCATCTGATTTTAATTACATCGTGCTGTTAGTGTGTTTGTCGTGTCTTACTTATATCAAGAAATACGACCGAGGTTAAAGAAAAAACATGACAGGTCGAAAAAATAGAAAATATTATATATTGTTTCACTTTTAACCCGGAAACTTTAAAATATAATAGTTTCTTGTAAAATAAAAATTCTCTGTAATACAACTTGTTAACTCTGTAAAATAAATAAAATTTGTTTTAAAATATTTTTTTCTCTGTAGAGTAAATTTAGTTCTCTGGAAAATATTTTATTCTCTCTGTAAATTTAGTTCAGTGCAAAGTAAATATGGTTCTCTGTAAAATTAATTTTGTTGTCCTGATTTCAGTTATGTTCCGATTATACGACACGGATGGCAATGGAGTGTTGGACACCAATGAAATGGACTGCATTGTCAACCAAATGATGACTGTAGCTGAGTATCTTGGCTGGGAGACTTCAGAACTGAGACCTGTATGTACATTGTTTATTATGTTTCTTCTAGAATATCTAGTTTTGTATATAAGACCCTAGTCAGGCCCAGGAACTGCATGGTATACTGGTCACATCTCTGGGGAGTTGTTACACAGTACTTATTTGAAGCCGTGGTGGCTGCCGGCAGAATAGAATAGCACACCCCTCTTCTTGCTGAGGTGTCGTAAAAGGCGACTAAGGTATCTCTTTAACACCGCAATTCAACCAGGTGTTCAGAGAAGTAAAACTCGACCAAACCTGCATCCCGCTCCCTCCCGATCGTACTGGTTCTCCTTTCCATCGGGCCTGAGGGAGTTCGGACGAGAGAGTGCTTTTCTGGCAGCGCGTCCAGTTATGCACTTAAATATCTCCTGCGCAATTGGCTGTTTCCGTAAACTGGATCTCGAATTTCTTAATCGGTGTTGAAACAGTCGCCGTAGCCGAAACCGGCCAGGACATCATCATCATCATCATCATTTGACGCCTTAGATAGGTTGCAGCGGAGGGTTGTCCGCATTGTGAATGAGCCAGACCAGTGACGTGCATAGGATATTTGGTCAGGGTAGGCAGATTCACATAATTAATGTGAATATTATATAATAATATTATATTACTCTCATAGGGAAGACAGATGGCGTGAAATAGGAATAGATATTAATATAAAGGGTTCCTTATTTTTGTTTACATTAAAGCAATTTATTCCAGACTTATTTGTCTTAAGGGCATGCAATGCTTTCATGCATGTATGGAATGAACGCTACTGAGCCAGACATTACTAAGCATCTTGAACCGCACCAGCTCCGCACCAATATTGCCTCTCGTAAACGTTTTCTACCATCTGTGTCACCGCGAGAGTTCTGAAAAGTTATTTGCGCACAATTCCACTGTCCTGCAAAAATGTAGGCATATATTGGTGTGCTGATAAAACTTTTAGCAAAAAAATCACAAATCAACACATGCCTATGCCGTAAATAGAACTGAGCTATATACTCCGTAGAAACGAAACCGATATACCCAGCCAGCTTCTAACTGTAATATAAGTGTGACATGAGAAAGGGAAGTTTTTCTAGAGAAACCTGGTGACGTACTGTCGATATAGTAGAGGGATATCATCAAAACGTTAAAAAGAAGAGGAAACCCTGGTATTCATTTAGCGACATAAAAAAGAGAAGATTCTTCTTTACTTATGTATAACTAAATTGTTTATTATTAAGATACAAAGAATTTTAATCTAATCGAAATTTATTTGTTACCAGATATTGCAAGACATGATGGTCGAAATAGATTATGACGCTGATGGTACCGTATCACTGGATGAATGGAAGAGAGGAGGGTAAGTATATACTTAGATAAACTCCTATGATAACATCTTCTATGTTCCGAAATGTCAATATTCCATCTATATAATAATAATGCCATCTATAGAATTTTCTGCTCCTACTAGATTACCCAGAGGGTCTAATTTTAACTTATTCCGTATTCAAAATTATTCCACAAACTTGGGTCAAAATGCACCCCTGTGCAGAATGACAAAGTTATACAATTATATCATATTTAACGAAAGTATTTAAAAATTAAAAAAAAGGATGTTATTAGAGAGGATTGTTTCATAAATTATTGTTTTTTTTTTGTTGCGTTTTTTTGTTTTTATTTTTTGTTATAAATTTTAATTAGTATAATTAGATTAGTTTATTTCTTTTTGTGTTACTCGTATTTTTATTTTTCTTTTCTTCTGTGCATGTAGTCTACACTTTTAAATATAGTCGCGTTTATCCTGTTCATGCCTTACATAGTTTTATGTGTAAACTAGCTTTTGCCCGCGGCTTCGCTCGCGTTAGCGTGCGTAAAGAGTTTAGCGTATGTAAAAAATTAGGTCCTAATCTGTCATTAGGCGCTAAAACTATCAAACTATTATATTATAGACGAAAATCTGAGAAGATTTATACAAACTTTCATCCCCTATTTTATCCTCTTGGGGGTAGAATAGATCAAAATCCTTTCTTAGCGGATGCCTACGTCATAACATCTACCTGCACGCCAAATTTCAGCCCGATCCGTCCAGTGGTTTGGGCTGTGCGTTGATAGATTACTATGTCAGTCAGTCAGTCACCTTTGAGTTATATACAGGGTTATAGGTAACTAACGCACAGCCTCTTAAGGGTGGCTTTGATTTATCAAGACAGACAACTTTTGTTGTACGACTTTTTCTAATTCAATTACTTTTTTTCCCATACAAAAAAAATAAAAATCAGATTTGCAGTTCTGAACTTTTTAACTCTTCGTAAGGCGACGATCGCGCCACGCCGACAAAGGCGACCGAAGACAGACTTACGTAGTGCGCGGCGTCTTGTGTCGCTACTAACGAAGAAAGGGGTCTGCGGCGCGGTGAGCGGGCGTGGCGACATGTGCTTGACTACTGTGTAACACGGGTCATGTCAGTCGCAAATTTGCTTGCGTGTGCGCCGTCGTGTTAGTTGTCCCAGTGACGCGTTCGTTTCATAAATCACAATGTCAAATCGATACACTAACATTGAATATACCGAAATGGTGCGTGTTTATGCTCGGTGCGGTGACAATCTGTCTGAAGCTTGCCGTGAGTCCGCGAGACTATTTCCGAATGTGTTGACACCGAGTAAATAGATTTGTGAGTATTTTTGTAAATAGTTTAATTATTGTAAATAGAGTGATTCCACTTTTTAAATACGCCTACATTAAAAAATAGTTTGCAATTATCTATCTTCAAACAGACCGCGCGCCTCTTTTGGTGCGATGAATTGCTTGATTACGTATCAATGTTCGTGTTTTTCTATTTACTTTTTTATTTTTTAGTGTAGCCAGTCCTAAGCCTGGATAAGTATGAAGGGATTGTGGATTCAGTGTATAAATATGTACAGATTGTACAACCTTTGAAACATTAACTTACGTAGAGGCCTTTACCTTGTTCATTTTACGATGTTCCCTATGGCAGACAAATAATAGGTTGGTTTTGTTTGTGAAACAATTATTTAATGTTTTATTTTGATTCTAGTTTGTTTTAATAGTGTATTAGTACGTCAATCAATAAACATTTATTTTCACTATTTAACTAAATATGGAAATTTACGTTCAAATAATTGTTATAAGCGAGTTTGTAAAATAAACAAGGTATAGGGTTAATAAACTTTCTGCTACACGATCCTTAACGCTGCGTAGCAACGTAACTTTGCGCACGACTGCATAGCACCAGCTGATTGGATACCTACGCCAGATCGAATGAAAGTTGGAATATAGAGCTAACGATGACTAGATATTCACACTAAAACTAAAAAAAAAAAATCTAACGATGTATTAGGTTTTGGCAAAAGTCGTACAACAAAAGTTGTCAGTCTTGATAAATCAAAGCCACCCTTAAGAGGCCGTGCGTTAGTTACCTATAACCCTGTATATTTAGATGTAGACTGTGTAAGTGTACTTATAAATAAATAAATAAATAAATAAGTATTAGCAGTTACGCATGGGCCTCTTCTTATAGGCAACATTGAGCCTGGTCTTCAGCTCTATGACCACCTAGGACTAGTAACCTCTCCACAGTTCTTGATGTGGCTTATACTACACTTACTGATTCGCAGTCTCCACTTAAGAACCCTCCCTTCCAGCGATCATCTATCCCTCGGTTTATGTGACCAACCCACTGTCATTTCAACTTACTAACCCCGAAAGCAATACCGATTATTTTGATTTTCTGACGAATACCCTAACTTTGGAGTTCTCTAAGGCTGGATTTACACCAAACGAACATAGATCTAGAGCAAGAACAAGAGCATTCTTTCTCGCTCTTTTAATGTAAACGAAATACCGCTCTTAGCGTTAACACCAAACAATCAACGAGCAAGAATGAGAATCAAGAACAGGTGTTTAGCGGCCGAACGAATGCTCATTGCGCATTCGTGCTAATTCTGTGGTTCTGTGACCATACCCTTTATCAACGATAACATGCGAGAACTGAGTCTTATCTTTTTTTACTTCTTCAGCATTGAATTCTAGTATATTTGCAATCTCCACCCAATCAGTTTGTTTGCGATTTGTATTTTTGTAGTGTTCAAACGTCGGATCCCAGACATTTGAAATTTCGGTAGGCTTCTATCATAAATAGGCATTTTTCTTGAGACCAATACATAGTTCAATCGGTGAGATCACTCGAACACAAGAACGCTTTGAAGAGACCGCTCCGGCGGGCGAGCGCGTCCGAACACGCAAGAACGCTCTAAGAATCTGCTGGCACGCTCTAGTATTGTTTACATAAAGCGAACGAGCATTCTTAGAATATTCCATAGAATCTTTGCGAGCGCAGGGAGAACAACGAAAAAACGCTCTATGTCTGTTAACAGTAACCGAATTTGATAGAGTGGGGATAGAATGAGCATTCGCTCGTTTGATGTAAATCCAGCCTTACATAACTCGTTACAGTGCACGCTGGGAGAACTTAAAAGGGTGTACTTTTTTGACAACCCGATATAGAATCCCGCATAAGACCATGGGGGCCGACTGAGGGTAGCGGCCTTGCTGTGCCAGACTTCTACTGACTAACGACCATCAGGGTATCACTATTCGCTGCAAATCGTGACTAGAACTCTTTATATCTCCTGCGTCTCAGCGAGCATAAAGCCTTGTTGAGATGGCCTCTCTGATAGATATAAAAATGCCATTCCACAGAATTCACTATCAGGTGATACATACAATATATACACATCTCCTCCTCCACACCATCCGAATGTTGCCCAGAAGAATCAAAATATCCATTTGGCTTCCGAGATGTAATAATTAATTATATCCTTAATTTACTATGCTAGCGTTACAAATATTATTTTTAAATTTTCAGGATGACTACTATTCCGCTATTAGTCCTGTTAGGGCTGGACACAAATGTTAAAGAAGATGGGGAACATGCCTGGAGATTGAAGAACTTTAGCAGACCGGCTTATTGCAATCTCTGTTTGAATATGCTGGTCGGATTAGGAAAGAAAGGGCTTTGCTGCATTTGTGAGTATTATATAACGCCATCTATTAATAACATATGGAAACATTTTCGTGACATGTAGGTCATATTAACGCCATCTAGTGTATAGTAATGGTAAAGTAAACATTTTTGAATGATTTGTTGTCGGAATGTGTTGTATTGTATTTGTGTAAATATTTTGTTCCTAGGGATGTCAAAAATGAAAAAAAAATCGATATATCAATGTATCAATATTTATTAAAATATCAATATCGGCGTCGTTATATCGAAGGAAAAATATCGATATATCGATATATCGAATAAATCTCAATACACACGAAAGTATTTTGCCAGTATTCCTTTTTTTAGACAACATTACAAAAATATCAAGAACTAAAAGGCTATCTTCTAAATTTAAGATATCAAATAAAAATAAATAAATAAATGGCGGCAAATAATATACATGCAACAAATTCAGATGTCAATGCATGCAACGTAACAAAACATAATACTCAAAAGTCATAGACAACATAGTTCTTTTTTTTTTCGTTCGGTCCTGTCTTCTACAGTTTCAGATTTCAGCGATTTCACTGCCATAACAATTAAAAAAATATCGTTTTCGATACAATTTTCGATACTGGATATTTTGTATCGATATATCGATATATCATTACAAATTATATCGCCCAAAATATCGATATATTGAATTGAAAATATCGATATATCGATGTATCGTTATTTATTGGACAAGCCTATTTGTTCCAGTCTGCAAGTTCACCGTGCATGAAAGATGCGTGCAGAGAGCGCCTGCCTCATGCATTGCCACGTATTCCAAGTCTAAAAGGGCCTCGACCGCACTCGCCCATCACTGGGTTGAAGGTAGGCTGGTTAAAACTAGTTTTCATTTGTCAGTAAGATCAACTTTAAACATGATTTAACTCATACCATGGACTTTCATGCATGAAATCGTTTTTATTAGTCAGTAGGACCGCGGGCCGAGAAGAATATGATGCCTTTTGCGGGAAACTATTTTCATTAGGCAATAGGGAACACTTGGTTGTTTTTTGCAAGGTGGTAGGGCGTCGGTGCCCGTCTGGATCGCGACCACAGTGCATGGGTGTAAAGACCGTCATGGTGACCAGTTTCGGCTTGTCGCGTTTCGGGATCAGCTTGTGTATATCCAGTAGCTCATATACCTAGAGACCTTCAGTCGTGGTATATGTGGGCCGACATGGCGATGTAGACTATCAATGGATTTTCATCCTTTGATAGTCGCTTTCGTTTTTGGACTACACTGTACTTACCATCAGGTACTCTGTAGTCACTATGTCGAGACAGTATAAAAAAAAAAGTTGCAGTATTTTTTTGCGGCAAGACAATTTGCTGCTGGCCGGCAAAGCCCTTTACAACTTTACCGGGTGGGCACTTAAGATTCTCAGTTAGCAAGTTATGTATTGGGTGACAACGCAAGAGCACTTCTGTGTATACGAACCTAGATTTTAGTGGCCAGCCATGAAAAGAGCCTTAAGGTGTTCTATTAGCGTTTCGGAAGCGATTACCTCGAGATGAAAAACCGAAAGAAACTTAAGGCTACGTCGCAATGGAACTCGGAGCGTTGACGCACCGGTTAACGAAAGTTGACTAAACTATTCTTGGTGGCTGAGCACCCTAAATGTTTGCCCTCTTCGCTTGGTGTAGGTGTGAAAATCTTTACGGCCAGCAACATTTTGTTATGTCGAAAAAAATATATATTGGTTGGAATTATCGATGTGATGGTATGACACTAATGTTAGCATAAACCTCACTGCTTTTTGGAGCTGCGGCTGGTAAGGCTTTATTTATTCGATTGTCCAGATCCCACAGGATAAAAATTGCGGTATTTTAAGAACTTATATCGAATATTTTGACAAAAGTTTTTTAAAGAGAATTCTGGGCAGAGATGGGCAAAATGTTACCTGATTAATAATTAACGATTACAAAATATAGTCGTAATTTTAATTTTCTTGCTCTGTAATCATGATTAAATCTATTTAAAACATTAAGAAATCTATACTAATATTATAAAGCTGAAGAGTTTGTTTGTTTGTTTGTTTGTTTGAACGCGCTAATCTCAGGAACTACTGGTTCGAATTGAAAAGTTCTTTTTGAGTTGAATAGACCATTTATCGAGGAAGGCTTTAGGCTATATAAAATCACGATGCAATTATTAGAAGCGAAGAAATAATGGAAAATGTAAAAAAAACGGGCAAAATTATTCATCTTTGAGGGCTTCCATTGCGTGCGCTGCAAAAACGGTTCAAGATACCAAAAATATATGTAAGAAAGAATTATTCCTCTTGAAATAATCTAAAAAAATATCCCTATGTGTCTATCTTTTAAGATTAAGTCACTAGAACCGTTTTTATGGTAAGCAAATTTGGTCGAAATTAATGCATTATTTGTTAAGAGTTGTATCAACGTAATAATATTAATTTTTATCCAAATAAATGTGTTGTTGATTAAGATATTTAATTGTGAACAAAATTGTCTTTGACATCACTTAATTTCAATGAACATCTTAGAAGATATTACAATAACTTATATAGCAAAACAACGTTTGCCGGATCAGCTAGTCATAAATATGTATGCAATCCGAGATTCTGTAGTGTTTAAAACATAGATGAGCAAAATGCAGTCATATTAATGGTAAAAAACGTAAAATGTAATCGTAATCATTTTTATTAATCTGATTATATTTTGCCCACCTATGACTCTCGGTTATATATGTTTGTACGGGACACGGCATCAATTTGTGACTTTTCTGTATGAGCAACCGTTTCACGTTTTTTTGTAACTTCCAGGTAATTGTCACGGAAAATGCGCCAGATGTCGAAAAAAGATAAAAGGCTATAATGGAATCACCGGCCTCCATTGCCGTTGGTGCCATATCACAGTAAGTATTTACTATTAACTTTTCTTGAATCTAGCTTAACCAAGTGACTCTTAGAGTCTCCATTCAGGGAGCAGTAGCGTGCAGCATGACATGGCAGAAGCATAAAAACATTACCTTGCTATACTTGGACATTTATTGCATATGTAGGCTACCTTTTTTATTTATATTTAAGTTATAATTTTTTAATAATTTGTAAAAATGTCAAAAAAAATTAGAATTAAATTGAGTAACATTTTTGTGAAAAAAGATTTTTAGAATACGGTGCCCTCTATAGTTAATAAGATAAACTGTAATATTAATATATTTACATTTGTCTAAAGTTTTTCGCATTACAATCCTTCTTCCTGTATTGTGAACTCCACCTTTACACATATAATTTATTTTTATTTTGTTTAGTATTATGGAAACTTTACTTGCTTATGTATATTTTTTATGTGTCTATATTTCCCTATAAGCCGTGGTGGCTGCCGGTAGAATAGAATAGCACCCCCCTCTTCTTGCTGAGGTGTCGTAAAAGCCGACTAAGGTATCTCTTGAACACCGCAATTCAACCAGGTGTTCAGAGAAGAAAAACTCGACCAAACCTGGATCCCGCTCCCTCCCGATCGTACTGGTTCTACTTTCCTTTGGGCCTGAGGGAGCTCGGACGAGAGAGTGCTTTTCTGGCAGCGCGTCCAGTTATGCACTTAAATATATCCTGCGCAATTGACTGTTTCCGAAAACAGGACCTCGAATTTCTTAATCGGTGTTGAAACCGTCACCGTGGCCGAAACCGGCTAGAACATCATCATCATCATCATCATATTTCCCTATTTATATAAAAATAAATAAGTATTGACTTACAGTTGCACAACCGCTGTGTGGGCAGCGCCGGAGGGTCTTGCACATTGGGCCGTCACGCCCAGCATATACTGCCTCCGACCTCGATCCGGCCACTCGTGCTTGACCGCCAGCGGTCCTTGCCGCACAAACCTCAATCTGAACAGGTATGGACAAAGACTTGGTAATCTCACTACTGGTAATATACAGGCTGATTTTATAGACGACGGAGATATTCAAGGAGGATATTAAGCATTCGATTCTAATCCCAAATATATAGCAGTAGCGTTCATTCCATAGATGCATGAATAGATGCATGCATTGCATGCCCTTACGATAAATAAGTGTGGAATAAATTGCTTAAGGTTAAACAATAAAAGGAACTATTTATATTCATATCTAATCTATATTCACGTTATCTATCTTTCATATAAAAACAATATAATATTTACTATCATAATATAACATTCAAATTAATTACGCGAAATCTGCCTACCCTTTCCAAATACCCTACGCACGTCACTGATATATTGGAATAGTGATATCTTAATATTTCCATTAAAACAAAGTAATTTAGTCAACATATTTAGGGGCAATGACACACATGATAGAATAAATAACAATTTATTATTGAGTAGGTATTTTGTCTCTCCTAAGATAGGATAAAGTATTAAATGTAAGCGGTCAATTTTCTCTTTATCTATAATCACGTAAAAGGAATTTTATCTGCATGCCATTCAATCGTGCACCACACGCGCTGCGGTGTCCAAACTTTTTACAGATCAATTCTCATTTGTTGATAAATGTTTCTTTATGATTTATTAGGGAATATTATTATTTACATTTTTATTAGTTAAAAGAAGGTACAAATGATTGTATCCTGAAATATCTCCCTCGTCTATAAAATCAGCCTGTATAGAGTACCTCTCTCGTTGTAACAATTGTCTCGAAACTAAATTGTTATTGCCCAGTTTTTTTTAAGTTTTTTCTACACTGGCTCGACAATGTGACTACATTTGATGATAAGTACGGTGCAGCCCAAAAATGATAGCGACTATCAAAAGATGAAAATCCTTTAATAGTCTCCGTCGACATGTAGACTCATCGACTGAAGGTCTCAAGAATGCAGGATTATTACGTGATATAAGCCTGGTTAGAAATGGTAAATAATAGATTAATACTTGCTGACCCGGCAAGCGATGTTTTGCCATATAAGTTATTTCTAGGTGATAATTGATCAGATATCGAGCGGGATGAAAAATGATTAAATTACTACTATGGCTATTAAAAAATAGGGGTTGCTGATAAAGGGTAAAAATTTAGAGCTGTATGTATTTTAAATGCCACATTATAGAAAACTAAAAATGTTGTCCAAAAATTAAAAAAAATGTTAAGGGTGTACAACCCTTATCACTTAGGGGTATGAAAAATAGATAGTAGCCGATTCTCAGACCTACTGAATATGCATATAAAATTTGGTAAAAATCGGTAAAGCCGTTTCGGAGGAGTAAGGTAACTAACATTGTGACACGAGAATTTTATATATATAGAGATATTTTTGGATTTCAGCAAACTCTCTCTAACTCCATATCAATGCCGCTCGCAATGTCAACCGCTGGAGAGGAGAAGAGAGAGTCACGTAAAGAACCACGTGCACCTCCTATCTCCTTCCAGATAACCCCACCGGAGGGTACATCCCCGCTGCTCGTGTTTATAAACCCTAAGAGTGGGGGAAGACAGGGAGCCAGGGTTCTGAGGAAGCTCCAGTATATCTTGAACCCGCGCCAAGTCCACGATATTACCAAGGGTGGACCTATGCAAGGTTGGTTATAAACCCTTTTCTATATTTTTCGATGATTTTTTTAAATGTGAAACGAAGACAAACAGTGATGGAGCACAAAAAATAGTTCTAAAAACGGGTGATTGCTAATGTAGGTACACAAAATGTGTCCGCTGAACCTTTATTTTAATGTTTTTTGGGTTTACTTTCCTTTCCTTCCATTGGATTCCTTTGTCAACAATATCTAAAGTTTTATACCTTCTTAGCAATAACGCAATAGCCAATCCTTCACGGTGACTTGCTGTGTAGTTGCCGCCAACACACATCTGACGAGCAGACCGTCTCAGTTAGACCCAAGCCTGTGAGAAGAGAATCTCTGCAAGACAGTACGTTCCGGGCTAGAAAAGAGTCCACATTAAACTTTAACAAAGTGCTATCAAATACGACAACAATACCGAACGAAATAATCACTCCCAAAATAATTTAATATTCAAAGGCAGTAAAACTCGAAAAGTCCATCACAAAAAACTTTTACCACAGTCGCTTAAATTAAAACAATCAAAACTGCATAAAATATTTGACGGGATACAACTTATCAGGGCGCCAAGTGCACTTTCTTTATCACTCATTGTAGAATGTAGGTAGAAAAGAAAAGCGACGATATTTGAGATGCGTGCGATCGTTGCGACTGTCTAAGCTTGAATGCCTTCGAAAATGACTAATCCCGACCAACTCTCCTTAACTCAGTGTTGCCAATTCCATAATTCAATTTTGTACCAAATAGAATAGTTGATTACGACTGCAACGCCATCTCTGATTCCGTCCAGGCACTAAACCTGACGTTTCAATTAATAACATTTAGATGCTCTCACTCCGACATATATAATTATCAAGAGAGTGACGTATTACTACGCGCCATCGATCACGAGCAAGTCACATAAATGCCATCTACCATCTACCGCGGCGGATGCGCAAGCGATCCGTATAAATATTACGACGTCGGCGGGAGTAGGCCAGCAGAGTGTACGCTACAACAATATTATCTTTTAGTTTATTTATAAATTTTATTGTTTCTAGGTCTGCAAATGTTCAAAGATGTGAAAAACTACAGAGTTATTTGTTGCGGTGGTGATGGGACAGTCGGCTGGGTTCTAGAAACCATGGGTAAGAGATTAATTATTTGGACACTAGATTTTCTGGTAGATATATATATTTTTAAGCCTGACTCGGCGTTAATACGGTGGCGTATTTCACCACGCCTAGCACGGTGCTGTTAAAAAAAAGAGCTATCAACAGTGAAAATCCTATCAGTAGTCGCAGCGATCATGCCGGCCTGCACAAGTATCTCTTCACGCTTCGTTCAAAGGATCCCATATCATAGGACGGTGGGAACACGCTCGCCGGAAGACCATTCCACACCCCAAGGACTCAGCTGCAGTAAGAGTTAGAGAACTTCTAAGTCCTAGCCGGGATGTGAGATACCGTATAGCTGTGACTCTATAAGTCGGCGCGCGTGGATCTACTATGGAAAGGAGAGGATGGAACAAGGTTAAATAGTTCTTCAGAACATTCGCCGTGATACAGACGGTAGAAAACGCTCAGTGAGGCAATATCTCTGCGCAACTGGAGCTGTTCAAGATGCTTAGATGCTAGTCACGTCAGGATCATTCACGATGCGGACTGCCCTCCGCTGCAATCTATCCAGGGCGTCGAGTAAATACAAGGCAAAACAGCCAGAGATTAAGGCTGACTAACAACCAAATTTTAATACTTGTCTCATAAAAAATATGAGGTAGATATAATTTACATGAAAATTAATTTAAAATATCATTAGTTTTCTCAGTGGCGTGCAGTGAGTATTTGGACAGAGTATGCAGATTCACAAAATGAATTTGAATACTATATAATGATAATAAATATATTACTTTCGTATGGAAAATAGATGGCAAGAAAATAGAACAGATATGAATATATAGGGTTCTTTTTTTTGTTTAAATTAAAGGAATTTATTCCAGACATATTTATCGTAGGGGCATGCAATGCTTTCAGGCATTTATGGAATGAACGCTACTCAGTTTTCTTCTGTTTTACGAGAATACAACCAAATACAACCAACCGGCGAGCGTGTTCCCTCCATCCTATGATATGGGATCTTTTAAACGTAGCGTGAAGAGATATTTGTGCAGGCTGGCATGATCGCTGCGACTACCGATGGGTTTTTTCTTACCTTTCGATAGTCGTTGGCGTTTTTTGGACTGCACCATGCTTACCATCAGGTATGGTGCAGTCACTGTGCCGAGTCGGTATAAAAAAAAAAATAGCTACTTAGATAATATAAATTACTAAAGAATAGCAATACTTTTGATTGTAGGGCATAATTCATTTTCATATTTGTAGATATCTTATTTTTTCTTCTTTACACAAAAAAAAAACATCATTGGAGTCATTCTGCGTCTTATACAATACTTATTTCCGATCGGTGAAGGTATAAAAGCCTTCCCTGGCCAACAGAGCATCTCCTGCAGTAAAAAAACCTATTATTCAATATTTTTACATTATACATAAACCGCCATCGTTTTAGTTTTAAATACAATTTCAAACTTAGAAATCGACTAAGGATTCATACGTTATTTTAATAGATATGGTCCCGATGGAGACTCAGCCCGCAGTTGGGGTGATACCTTTGGGAACTGGTAATGATCTCGCAAGGTGCTTGCGCTGGGGCGGTGGGTAAGTTCAAAATACAGAACTGAAAAGGAAATGTACGTAGTTAGATTTACGATACCGGCTAGCACTAGACTATATATGATACAAACTAATTTCTAACTATATATTTTTTTTATTCTATTTATTTAAGGGACTTTTACGTGTGTACGTATGTCAGCCCCATCGCTCCCTAATACAGAAATACCTAACATATTACATATGGGGCCATTGATCTGAATGGACGAGACGCCTCATCAGATAACAGTTCTGTTAAGACTTTGTTAAACATCCCGACGTCTGGACTATTCAGACCTTTTTTTTTATATCCCTAACGGTTCTTCAGAGGACAGTGAGCCATCTTCCTCGGCACCCGGAGACCAAAGGTACTCACAAACGCCTCTCTGTAGCGATATATATGTATCTAAAAATTATTTCCAGTTACGAAGGGGAGTCTATTCACAAAATTTTGGACAAGATCGCTGGCGCAAGCACGGTCATGATGGACCGATGGCAGATTCATGTGGAAAACTCTACCACAGAGGTAGGTTCATCTTTCTACATCCCGAAGGCTAAAGCTGCTATTCTATACTCTGTCTACATTCAGGTACAGTTCATTCTCATATCCTTTTCAGAGTTCCGTTCCTCTAAAGGAAATACGAAACCCATATAGGATACCTTTGTTATCTGTCTGTCTTTATAACAAGCCCTTTACTGAAGATCGCACGGGAGTATCAAGTTGATAGCTATAAAAATTCTAAAAACTGTAACCCTTTGTGACTTTAAAAACATATTTCTAAGTCGTTGCAATCAATGATTTGCATGAAGATGCAATGATGGATGTGATATAAATGTCATGTGCAAGTGCCTTTAGAACGGTGACCAGCTACGCTATCGGTCACGATGGCCACGATATACAGGTTGATTTTATAGATGAGGGAGATATTCAGCATTCGATTCTAATTCCAAATATATAAAAATAGTGATATCTTAATATTTTCAATAAAACAAAGCAAATTATGATCAACAAATTAAGAGACAATTACACATATGAATGATTGGATAACAACTCATTATTTAGTAGGTATTTTGCCTGTCCTAACCCAAGATAAGAGGCGAAGGGAAAGTGAGTCAGTACCTATTCACCTAAAATTACGTAAATGGAACTTTATCTACTTATCAATGAATCGTGCACCACACGCGCTGCGGCATCCACACTTTTTACGGATCAATTCTTATTTGTTAATTTTCTAATGATTTGTCAACGAATATAATTTATTTACATGTTTATTAGTTGCAAGAAGGTACATAGTATTGTGTCCTGAAATATCTCCCTTGTCAATAAATTCACCCCTGTATAAGCTCAAAGTGGATACAGCCACTAATGCATCTCTGCTCACCCCGAAAATCATATAGCGTGACGTATACATTACATTATCTCCTTTAATTTTGTTTTATAAAATGATAATAGTTAAGATAACACATTTAAAGCTTTCGAGTCTTCTACTCTTTATACTTTAACAGGTCCTATGCACGAATTAACTTACGTTTAATTATAGCTGGACATTCCAACCTGGTTACACTAATCATGGTTACGAGCAGACTAATGCACCGCGGAGCTTTCACAGGGTACGGGAAGTTACATCGTCTACCCTCTTTTATTTTTGATAATTTGAAGAGTCACGGCACACAGCGCTAACTCAAGAAGTTAATTCGCGTATAAGACTTATAATACTGGTGTAATTTTGCGGTCATTAAAACACCTTTTTGGTAAAGCAAACGTATTACGACATCACAGCCACTCTGACATTACATTCTCAGTGTTACCACTATCTACAATTATAAAATCCCATAACTTTTAAGACAAATTTCTAACAAATACTTATAATGGTAGAAGTTAATAGTTTATATGGTTTTAAAATTATTGTTTATTCAATTTACAGTGCGATCAGGTGCAAATGCCAGATTCAGCGCCTCATCCTACAACCGTTCCGTATAATATTATCAACAACTATTTCTCTATAGGCGTTGTAAGTACAATGCTTTTGTTTTGACTCGCCATAGTGACCACCCCACATCTAATGGTAAGCATGGTGCTGTCCAAAAACCGACTCTGACTATCAACAGTAAAGAAAAATCAATCCATAGTCGATGTAATCACGCCAACCCGTAGAAATGTTTTTTCACGCGACGCTTAAAGAAGCCAATATCGTAGGAGAAAGGGAATATGCTCGCTGGAAGACCATTCCACAATGCATTGACTCGCCAAAGGTATCTTCAGAGAACTTCTGAGTGACGATATATTATCTTCTATAATATAAAAATGAATCGTTAAATGTGTATAAGCGCGAAACTCGAGAACGGCTGAACCGATTTGACTGATTTCTTTTTTGTTGTGTTTGTTGAAGTCTGGGGAAGGTTATTACGGAGAGAAAAATTAAAAAAAATGTCTGAAAAGTCTAAAAACACCACTTTTCTATATTCTCATACAAAAAATTCGTAATAATATTGAAAAGTCTATTTGAACTTTAACACCATACCATAGAGTTTAAATGTTAGTGGACGGGTTCCGGGAAGGCAAATAATTGAGTGACGTATAAATATTAATGTCAGTATTTGTCAATTTTTATACATATAGCATTAAGGCCAGGTTCCTTCAAACAATATTCAAAAAACAGCCGACAGGCCAATAGGTTTTGGCAGAATAAAATCTGACGGGGAAGCTATTAACATTAAAAAAACAATGTGACTCTGTTTTAGAGTAATAGGGCAGAACAAGGTCTGCCGGAACAGCTAGTGTTATTATATAATAAATATAGATTAACTGACGCATAATCACTTAAGTATGGCTTTGATTTAGCGAGACACAACTTTTGTGTGATGTATTTATTACGTTTTGGTAAAAGACATATGACGCACTCCGACGCAGCCTTGAGTTTCTTTCGGCGTTTCTTCTCAAGGTAGTCACTTCCGAAACGCTAGATCACCCGTAGGGTTAGTACTTTATTAGGCTGTCGGTCCAAGTCGAGGTTCGTACCCACAGGGGTGCCCTTGCATTGCCACCCAACCCATAAACTCGCTGGCGGAGCACCTTCTGAGCTCGCCTCCTAAGTCCGGTTGAACTGTAAATGCCTTTCTCGGCAATCAGTAGTTAGTCCGCTTCAAAAAAAAAGAGTCTTATGACAAAAGTTGTTAGTCGTAATGTATCTAAGTCACCTTTAAGAGGGTAACTTTCTATATATATTTACTTACTCACCTCTAAATATCGCTAATCTAACAAATCTGTTATAGTTAGCAATATGTTTATATTTTTCAACACAGGATGCGGCGATATGCGTGAAATTCCACACGGAGAGAGAGAAAAACCCGGATAAATTCAGCTCCAGAATGAAGAACAAGTTATGGTACTTTGAATTTGCAACCTCGGAGCAGTTCGCAGCCAGCTGCAAGAATTTGCACGAGAATATTGATATTGTGGTAAGTCGTTGGTCAACTTTCACAAGGGTAGCCAGTGCTGACCTCTACGACACGTGAAATTGACCTTTAACGCATCATTTATATCCATCCATCCAAGAGATGAGACCTCTATACGTCTATCGTTCGCCGGGCCGAAGGATGAATGTAGATCCGAAGTCCCGATTAGCAGCGATTAAGAGACGACACCCCAGGCAGTAGCGTTCATTCAATAGATGCATGAAAGCATTGCATGCCCTTATCTATACTAATATTATAAAGCGGAAAGATTTGTTTGTTTGTTTGAAATGAATAGGCTCCGAAGCTACTGGACCGATTTCAAAAATTCTTTCACCGTTGGCAAGCTACACTATTCCTGAGTGACATAGGATGTTTCATTTAAAAAAATAAATAGGGATGCTTGCTAAAACTTAAATAATCTAACCCAAGGTGTAAAAAAAATAAACAAAAAACTTCCTTCAATCGCGTGCGCTGCGAAAACTATTGATGATAGAACAAAATGGTGTATTACAATTTTTCAGGACACATCACTATCTATAAAAAATGTCGCGACAGCATGTCTCTATCTTTTATAGTTACGTCACAATAAACGTCCTTTTATTAATTTTTTAAAATTAAAATACCACCGCTATAAAAGGCTCTTTATTCGTACCTAGGTATTGATCGTTATCAAAATAAACAAATCATTATTTAAGACTACTTCAATACCTTAATCATATCACCTTTTAAATGATTCGGATATTCCATTTAAAAGATATCACGAGTTTAAATAATAGAAAAAACTCCGCTCGGCTAGCTATGCGGTGGAGAGGAACGAGAGGGGAGTCAAGGGAGTTCTTTTATTATATTATTATGCCCGTGCGAAGCCGGGATGGGCTGCTAGTGATAAATAAGTCTGGAATAAATTACTTAAAGTTAAACAAAAAAAAGGACCGTTTATATTCATATCTATTCTATATTCACGCCATCTATCTTTCCTATTAATGCAATATCATACTTACAATAATAATAATATTCAAATTAATTACGTGAATTCTGCCTACCCTGTCCACATATCCTATGCACGTCACTGACCCCAGAATTTTTTACACTGCTTCGACAAGTGCATCTGATACTAAGTACATTGTAATCCAAAAACGAAAGCGACTATAAAAGAACGAAAATCTATTGAGTCTCCGTCGGCATGTTAGCCCACATCCACCGCGACTGAAGGTCTCTAGATATATGAGCTACTGGATGTACACAAGCTGATATCGAAACAACCTTGGCGACAGGCTAAGGCAAGGACGCCAAGGATACGTAAAATTGACCTTCTGTGAATTATAATGTATATTACTAGAAGACCTGACCTGGCTTCGATTAGGAGAGTTTTACCGAGGTACAGGCAGTATGCACTAGCTGAGCACCCTCAGTGTTCGCCCACGCGCCCGGTTTAGTTGTGAAGACCTTTCCCGGTCAAACAAAGCGCGTCATTTCGAAAAAAAAGCAGGCAAGATTCTAGCACAAACTTTCAGACAATAATTCTAACATTTTTTTTAATTCTGTGAACATAACATTCATATACAATTTTACACATTGGCCTAGCCTCAAAGCTTTCGCTTGAACTGTGGGTATTAATATTATTCATGATAAATATAATATAGATATGTCACTGTTTGAAAATATTATACTTATTGGTTTTGATCCAATGTACTAATTATAGAGCCATCTATCTGTTAAATAATATTTGGATACTTTTTAATAAAAGCCATTACTAATTAAAAATATAAACATGATAATAGTTAATCTCGATAGATGGCGACATAATTAAATAAAAGGAAGCGAGGCGATAGAAAATAATAATAAGAGCAGATTGGATATAGACGCACGCGGTGGTGAATGTTTAAGAAAGATATATGTTTTTGGGTTTGTGTGACTTGGACTTGTGTGTTTGATAGTGTTAAATACTTTGAGTGTTTTAAGTTTTCACACGACTCGGGGCAAATTAATCTGTTCATCATAGAAACAATTGTTTTGCCTTACTGCGTTAATTAAGGCCTCGAATAAACATTTTTTTCATAATTCTTCCATGTACAAACAGCTATCACTTATATTTCTGTCATCTGTATACATTATCGTTGTTATAGTGCGATGGGTCTTCTCTGGAATTGAACAAGGGACCGGCATTACAAGGGGTGGCTTTACTAAACATCCCCTATGCCCACGGTGGAGCAAAAATGTGGGGGAGCAGTGGAGCACAAAGGAGGGGGCGCTTTCAAGAAGCACAACAAGGTAACGCAGTTTTATTAGTAATTTGTTGATCTGACTAATTCGATCATATTTACGCAAGAATTAGTCAGAGCGGTGCAACAATTAGTCAAACAGAACATAAATCGCTTATTTTGTGTTAAATTCTTTAATTATATTTTTTATGATTCACGCTATATCCCTTACAAGGTGAGCAGAAGTATATTTTTTTTTTTTGAGATATACATATATTTTTACTATAGTATCTATAACTAATACATTTTGTAGTCGACTTATTTATTGTATGTAATAGTTTATTTTAGTATCAGTTGTATTTATTATTTAAGCTATATGTATGTAGGATGGATGTTATTGCGTGAAATATTATTATGTATGAAGTAGTAAATGCGTAGATCGGAACGTATGGCAGTGAAAGACAGAAAGATAGAAAGAGAGAGAGGATAAACGGTTTTTTTTCGATGCGAGTACTCTGTAATTTGAAGACGACAAAAAAGTGTTAAGACGAAAAATTAATTTAGAAAGTGAAATAAACAAGTTATCAAGGTTTATTTTGGTTTTTATTTGATCTGAAGATCCCCAAAACTACATGTATTTTGTTGTTTATCGATAATTCTTATAAGATGTAACACGGCAGGGGCTCTTCACGAAAATCAGCGCTGCAGACTTCCTCTGTGGCTTTAGGCTGATGAAGGGCCCATTTTCGCCATGTTTATATGTTTTGTATTTTCTTTTATTTTTGTGTGTTGTTTGTATTGCTACATTTAAAATTCTGTTTTTTTTTTTTGTATTTTTGTGGCGAAATAAATAGTTTTCATTTCATATAGCGTCTGACCAGCAGCACAGCTGATCGCCGTTCTCATGGCACTTTCACATAACGTTTCTGTTAGATGCTATGTAAATTTTCTTACGATGTTTAACTTCATCTGTGAGCATCTGGCGCCTAAGTCCGTACGTAATCTAGATAACTCAGAGCTACGTGCCGGACTTCGAACCTACTATTTCTGTTGCCGCGCATGAAAACCGGTCCATTATCCACTGGGCCACGACAGCTACTTGATTTAATTCTTTATGATTCATAAATGTTTAAAAGTGTCCTAAAATTTAACGAGCTCTTTTGTAACTGGGCAAAAGATTTTTCTTTTCCACTATTAATATTACACTATTTATGGCCTTATTTTATTAACTGACTTCAAAAGGAGGAGACTCTATGGTCGGTTGTATCTTTTTTATGTAAATATATTTACAACTACAATCTACATATCGAGGGTTAAAAGGCTATTTGGTTTAAGCGACATTTTTTGGTGATATAGTAATATATATATATATATATAACCTAACGATGTATATCTTTGGAATCGGTACAAAATGCTGATTCCGAAAATATATATATATTACTATATTACCAAAAAATGTCACTTAACACAAGAATGACTGAATATAGGTATAGCACATACGTATATAGGGAATAAAGAGAGGGGGGAGGTAAGTACAACTATAAATAAATGCTATAAGATAATATATAAAAAGTCAATATAAAAAAATCCTTATAAATATATATTTTTTTATATAACTAAACTTTACCCACTATCCCTATACCTATTTTTTAATACTTGTGTAGTCTTTGCTCGTCTCGCTGACTTCCCGCGCCTTAGACATATATTTTTTCTAACATTTAATATCTTTACAGACATTGGCGACAAACTGATTGAAGTGATTGGCTTAGAGAATTGCCTTCACATGGGACAAGTGCGGACAGGTGATATAATTTTAAATACGTCGATTAATTATCTTTTTTCGGCCCGACTGTTGGGGAGAGCTATCACAACCAGAGATGGGCAAAATGTAATTTGATCAATGATGATCGATTACAAAATGTAGTCACAATGTAGTTTCTTGCTCTGTAATCATGTTTAAATGCATTTAAAACATTAAGAAATCATAAATGTGTATACAATCTGGGATTTTGTAGTGTTTAGAACATAGATGAGCAAAATGCAGTCATATTAATAGTAAAAAACGTAAAATGTAATCGTTAATCATTTTCATTAATCTGATTACGATTTGCCAATCTATGATCACAACATCATTACGCTTAGAGACCAACCGCTCAAGGCACGTAGACCGAGATTTATAGACGCTATTCCGACTTTGCTTAGCAAAGTTCTCAAAACATAAATTCGTTTTGACAAAAAACTGAATATATAATAGGAACTGGAGTATATCCATAGTATTCGCACAGCTAAGTCTATGTTGACAAAATCTGTGACTTACCAAATCATTAGACATTCATTGAGACATATAATTTATAATGATTTGGTGAGGTCTAAGAAACTTAAAGTTGCTTCTATAAATCTCAGACTTAGTCATCCGATTTATGGATTTTGGTGGCAAAGTGAGAATGAGTAACAGTAAAGTAACATCAAATATTCAAGCTTTTGTAATCGCAGACTCCTAGCTAGGTCAAAAAATACTTATACCTCGTTCATGTTGTTTTAATAAATTAACATTTATACAGTATGTTTTAAAAACTCTGTCCGAGTCGAAACGGGCGTACTGACGACAGGATAACATTATCAAAATACATCAGACAATTGTATTATTCATTACCATTCAAAAGTAAATGTCATATAAAATTGAAGAAATTGAATTACTTTATAAGCGATCTAGGCTCGCATTACTTACAAAAATCAGTGTAAAGACTAATGAAATAATTAAATTAATAAATAGAGCTTGGAATTACCGAAAGTTACTACCCTTTTGACGTCAGAACCTACTAGCATCATTCTTTACTTTCGTTTTTCCTTTGTTTACGAGCTACGTTCGCTCGCCGTATTGCAAAGTAAGTTTTCCCATTTTTATTCTATATCTGTATTTGTAAAATTTGTAAATTTGTAAATTGTAAAAAGAATAACCAAATACAATCTAATATCGGTACCAAGTAACGCCTTCTGGGATCGGACAGTGTTTACGTAACATACTATATAGAAAATGTATGTAAACAGTTTCATTGTATTTGACTAACTTCCGCTGCTTAGATTTTTTCGTTTCGTACAAGATATTGATCCTCGCATGAAACTAAGTTAATTTTGTAACAAAATAAAGTTGACAAATTTTGTACATTTTTGTTGAAAGTTCACGCTTAACCAATATCTTAAGTAAGCCAATTTTATATTAAAAAAAAAGAGCTACAGCTATATTATCGTATCCCTTGACTTCTCCTTATTGTCCTATTTAAAAAACACTATAATAAGTGAAACGAAGGAAGAAAAACAGTTAATGCTTTTGATCACACAGGGCTTAGGGATTCCGGAAGAAGACTGGCGCAATGCAGCTCGATCACATTCACTACGAAGAAGACATTCCCCATGCAGATAGACGGAGAGCCCTGGATGCAGCCACCTTGCAAGGTACGGTAGCAGGGATGTATGGGACAACAATCACAACATAGCAACATAATACAATAAAATACACCCAACAAAAAAAAGAGACGGTAGCTCCACCTAAAGCAAATATTACAGCGAACCGAATGCGTGAAAATAGCGAAGTAAAGCGTTTTACCTGTATCATGTGAATCAAAGCGAACCGATTCGTTTTAGAATTTCTAAGTGACATGTTTCATACAATTTTTTTGCTGGCTGAGCACCCTCTCTTCTAACGGAGTTGTAGAGGCCTTTCGCGGTGAAAAACATTTTCTTCTTTTTTTTTTTACACTGGCCCGACATAATGACTACAGAGTACCTGATGGTAAGTACAGTGTAGTCCAAATACGAAAGCGACTATCAAAGGATGAAAATCCATTGATAGTCTCCATCGTCATGTCGGCCCACATATACCACGACTGAAGGTTTCCAGGTATATGAGCTACTGGATATACACAAGCTGATCCCGAAACGCGACAAGCCGAAACTGGTCACTATGACGGGCTTTACACCCATGTACTGTGGTCGCGTTCCAGACGGGCATCGAAGCCCTACCACCTCGCTGCTGCTCGTTTAGCACCACCCAGGAGTCACGTGTAGGGAAACTAGGGTAAAGCCTACGGACGCGAGCAGCTTCGACTCCCAAAAGACTCTTCTGCCGAAAGAAGAGTTTGAGATGATCAGACTAGATTATCATGAGTAATTTTTTATACTGGCTCCACAGTAGTACTATATTACAGCTGATGGAAAACATAGTATAGTCCAAGAAAGAAATGACCGCCAAGGGACGCAAATGTATTGATAATCGCCATCACTGGTGGTCCCCATATACAACAATGGTAGGTTTCTAGGTATATATAACTGGATATACGTTAACTGATCCCATAACGCGACAGGCTGAAGCAAGTCACTATGATGGTCTTAATACCTGTGTACTGTAATGATTGTATGTAAGGAGGAATGCAAAAATAGGTTACATGTGGCCGTAATATTAGAGTGGGCCATTTAATAAAAAATAAATTTTATGTAAGATCGAACGAAAAGAAAGGATGATTGACTTTTAAATTTGAAGGGAATGAATTTTGAATTATTATATGGGATTGTATCTTAAGCTTCGAATGGGATTAGACTTGAAATAGAAATTAGAATATAAAAGTAAATAAATGTAATTGTTTAAATAGTCAAACATAATAGATATTGAGAAAATATATCAGTGTTTTAATTCAAGCGAGTGAGTGCTCTATACACCGTCCACATCAACATATATTTAGGGAAGAATAACACACATGTAGGGAAGACACATCCCTTACAACACTGTATCCATGATCCAGTTCTGGAAACACACTACCACCTAAGAAGTCGTGGATGTGTATTCTATATATAAGTATGGATATTGTATTTCATATATAAGTATGGAGATTGTTCCATTGATTATTGATTTTTTTTTATTTCTGTTATAAATATTTTCTGATTACAGTAGTTTATATCTTTTTGTGTTACTCGTATTTTTATTTTTATTTTTCTTTTCTTCTGTGCATGTAGTCTACACTTATAAATATAGTCGCATTTATAATGTATCCTCTTCATGTTTTATATAGTTTTTATGTGTTAATGTAGTCTATGTAAGTGTACTTATAAATAAATAAATGGATATATCTATTTAGTTTATTCCTGTTTTTGTATCCCGGGGGAAAATCCTGCATAGGTCATCAGGGACATTGTGAGGGCAGCGACCCCGGTGTGTCAGACTCCTACTGGCTAAAAATCCCCAGGGTGTCCTTCCAATTACTCTATCCGGGCCTAGGAATCCAGACTTTTCCAGACGCCCGGAGAGCTAACAGTATATTTAGGGTTCATCTCTCGAAGGGGTGGATGTAAAGAGCCCACCTCCCCATAACTGTCTCACCGCCTCCCTTAAGTCTTCTACTCGGTCTGTCTACCCATAGTACAACCGCTACCTTAGTTTAGAGCTAGGTGTATTTATGTAACTGTCCGTAAATGTGTCAGAAACGTTAAAAAATATTTTACTATATTTTTGAGAAGTAAACAGTTTGAAAAATAAACTTATTTCTACTTACAGATTACAATAACTCACAAAAATCAAGTTCCAATGCTAATGGGACCGGCTATCGAGAAAAGCAGGAGTTTTTTCAGACTCTTCACTCACTGGTAACTGCGTAAGAAAGACAGTACGGAATAGATAACCTCGTCGGCGTCGGCTGTACAATTTCAAAACATAGCATGTGGCATTTGGTTAATGTTTGAACGAACGCTTTGGCAACGGCTACGAACACCTTCGGCCTAAAAAAACAATTCAAACAATTCTGTAATAATTCAAATAGGCTGAAATTAAACTAAAGCATAAGGTTTCTGACAAGCATCAAACTAATATTGATTGATCTGTTTATCATTGTTAAATTACTTTTAATATGTTTTCGGTTCTATGTCGATATCTGGCTGACTTCAAAGCCGATTAATCGACTATTGCCGCAATTTTCACAAAAGCCGATAATTTTTAAATCCTAAAAAAAATCAGTTCAATATTGGCTAAAAGTCAGTAATATAGTTATTTTTGACACTTTTAAATTTAAGGATTTTTTGTACACTATCTCGACAAAGTCACTACAGTGCACCTGATGGTAAGTACAGTGTATTCTAAAAACGAAAGCGAGTAATCAAAGGACGAAAATTAATTGATAGTCTCCGTCGTCATGTTGGCCCACATATCCACGACTGAGCGTCTCTAGGTATGTGAGCTACTGGATATACACAAGCTGATCCCGAAACACGACAGCCCACAGCAAGTCACTATGACTATGACGAGATAAGATATGAATGACAAAGTATATTTTAGATTTGAAAGTCAAAGTAGCAACGTTGCGTTAACTCTAATGGCCGAAATTCATAACCTAGTCTATCTCCTATCTTAGATTTGTTACTACAGTAACTATAGTACATCTTTTTTCGCATGCACAGGTTTGAAAGGGAGAGATATAACTATCGCTCTACGAATTAAAGATAGATAAGTTATTTATTTAACCGTTTTACGGTTACGTTGCGGTAATTGGATACTGTTTAAATGCTATTTTCACGCAATGTTTTGTCGTAATTATATTTAAAATAAAACAAAGTTCAAATATCGACACGGCGATATCATTACGCTACGTTTCTTCCTACTTTTTTGCTTGTACTGAAAAATCCATTCACGCTATAGAATTCATTCCCAAATAATGTTACGAATGTTTCTTTACTATTAAAGACGCTCATAGCGGATTATAATTAGAGGCTATTGTTATTGGTTATTGTAAATACACAATAATAGACTTTATTTTAGAATTATACAAATAAATGTTGTTGTTACTTCATAGCACCGTAGAATATAACAAGTAAAACATAGAATAAGGAAGTGTAAAGACACCAAACACACGCAGCAAAATAGAAGCTTACACAATGATTTTAAATAGAGCGAATGAAATTTTAACGATATATAGCGAGCTGTCACGCCGTGATCTCCTGATTTTAAATAAATTATGCCATTTTTATATCCTACTTATATTAAGAAAATTAAAGAGTTAAAGATAAAACAATAAAGAACAAAATTACTTTTAATAATTTATAACAAATATAAAAATAATATTTTTTTATTGTTATCAGCAAGAATTGTACTAGATTAGTCATTAATATAAAGTTTGTTTTCATGCGGAAATAAAATTTATATTAATATTTACAACGGATAGTGCGCAAAATCCGCATGGCGTATGATAAAAATGACATGTGAAAGTATCCAAAGTACGTCGATCAGTTGCGCTACTTTTCACGTTGAGGACGACATATAAGCGCGAACTGGATACAGTCACTAAGACATCTCTGCTCTCCTCGAAAGGGCTATAGTTTGAGGATATGTTAATATTAAGTAAAACTTAAAATAAAATCTATTCAAGAAAGGTCATTTACCAGGTTTTAAAATGGCAGCACCAATGATTGACTAATTGCGATTTGACGAAGGATTGATTTGTTTTATCTTATCGAGGGGTGAAAGGCTATTTTGTTTTAGCGACATTTTTTGGTGATATAGTAATGTATATATTTTCAAAACCAGCGTTTCTTTACCGATTCCGAAAAAATATATACTGATGATGATGTCCTAGCCGGTTTCGGCCACGGCGACTGTTTCAACACCGGTTAAGAAATTCGAGGTCCAGTTTAAGGAAACAGTCAATTGCGCAGGAGATATTTAAGTGCACAACTGGACGCGCTGCCAGAAAAGCACTCTCTCGTCCGAGCTCCCTCAAGCCCGATGGAAAGGAAAACCAGTACGATCGGGAGGGAGCGGGATGCAGGTTTGGTCGAGTTTTCCCTTCTCTAAACACCTGGTTGAATTGCGGTGTTCAAGAGCTACCTTAGTCGCCTTTTACGACACCTCAGCAAGAAGAGGGGGGTGCTATTCTATTCTGCCGGCAGCCACCACGGCTAAAATACATACTACACATACATACACATACTATACTACTACATATATTACTATATCACCAAAAAATGTCGCTTAAACAAAATAGCCTTTTACCCGACGATATGATCGTTAAATGGCTTGAATGTAATATTTAATGTTAATTCATTAAAATGTTGATTCTTTAGATAGATTTCGGTTTGAATCAACTTATCGATTTTTTTTTTTGTAACCCGGAGGAAAATCCTGTATAGAACTATCAGGTACGCTGTGAGTGCAGCGTTTCTGGTTTATCAGACTCCTACTGACTAAAAACCCCAGAGGTGTCCTTTTAATCGCTCTACCCGGGTCTGGGAATCCGAATTTGTCGGGAAGCCCGAGGAGGGAACAGCCCTGTTAAGGCTTCCTCGCTTGGATGTAAAAGATCCACCCCTCCGGAACCCTTTCAGGCAGCGTGCCGGATGCTTTTTGTCACCTCCCTCTCATCCGGGCAGCAGACTTCCTCAAGTGCACTACCCGGAACTTATTGATGCTGAAGTTAATAGTACTGTAATTTTAGTTTTCATTATTAATAGTAATAGTCTCTATTCACGATGTAACTTTGCGCTCAACCGGTTGAGATCATTTGTAGAGTTGGAAGTACTCTAGTACATTTTTCTTGTGACAATATGTCCTGATATGATAATAACACCTCAGTACATCGAAGGTATAACTAATTTTGACGTAATTAGTTTGTATACTATTTTCTCTCCATATTACAAATCTAAAATATTATATAAAAATGCATAATTTATAAATGTAGAGTGGAAAAAGGAAATCTTGTGAGACTAAATGAAAGGCTCCGAAAACACTTGAAAAGTTTTTTTAGGGGGTATATACAGCAATATATAAACAATAAAAACATATAACTAAGATACATAAAATGTCAAAGTTTCCACAAAAAAGTCACTCAAAGCCACAGGACACGTCTTGTTGGCTTAGGAGCGCCATTTGATATAATTATCTAATTTTCAACATTACCCTCTCATGCTCAAATGGATTGTTCAATACGGTTTGGAATCCAGAATTTTACTAATAGCAAATAAAATCAAAGGCATTGCTCACAATAAAACTCGCATTCAATTTGTTTACTACTTAATCGATTGCTGAAATGCTAACTGTTTAATTGACAGTGATTATAGTTGTTTGTTTATTCAAAAGATGGCGTTGGCAGAGAAATTGACACATGATATCGTTTTATCACACATGATTGTATATAACTCTGCCAAAATGTTAATAGATGAATAGCGACAAGGCTAATATTTATTTTATTGAATCACATCCCGAGTCGACATTGGCGACATCTATACTAGTTTTATTTACTAACGATGGCTTTTCCGTGCATCACAGTGTGATTTTTCGATCCTAAAGAAGTTGACTCAACGAAATAGCAAAACTGAATCGTGTGTAGTCCGTTTATCTTTACTCGCAGAATAAAGCAGCATTGTTTTTTCTGTTCGCCTAAAATATAACTTAGTGGTGACCTTTAGACCGAAATCTACCGTAAAGGTAATAGAAAATTTATTTTGAAAATGTAAAATTATACGAATTTAAAATATACTCGTTTAGAAAAGTAAGATGTTGTTGTAATATAATATTATATATTATCAAATATATGTCTGTGTTGTATACTATTGAATATTCGATATTTATGAAAAATATATTGCTTACAATGTATTGTAGGTGTAAAATAAATTAGATTTTTTTTTTCAATCTTCTTTTAAGTCAAACTCTTTTATAATATATTCCAATAGTTATAATTAATGATAAATATTTTATGCATTTATTTTTTGCGAATTACTCATATCTCTTAGCTACATAATAACATTGAAAGGCTTGCACAAATTTGACGTCCATATAAAAATATTTAATTAATTTAAATAGACATTTTTCTTACAGCATATAGATAAGTACTTTTGTTTTATAATGCAAAATAACATATATTTTATTAAAATTGAATATAAATATTTTATACGTGAAAATATGTTTATATAATAATGTTTAAAATTAATATAATCAAATAAGTTATTGTGCCAATAACAAAGGGCTAGCGTCCTGCGGGTTCCACGTCGACATTTCGTGTAAATATTTTTAGTTATATTCATATTTTAACGTTCAAAGGCAGTAAAGGCACCATATATCCATCACAAGGTACATTTACAATAAAAAAACTAATAGTAAACAACCAAAAACTACAAAATTTGCTTTAATATCACGAGGTAGTCTTTACAAGGCGCGGTCGATAATAAGACGTGATACGATTAAAAAATCTACCATCCAACGCAGCCGGTGCGCAAGCGATCCATTCTACAATTACGACGTCAGCGGGAGTGGGTTGGTAGAGAGCACGCTACAATATATAATAATATGAATGATTTATTTATTTTATAAATTTAATACATAATATCTACAAATTTCCCTTCAAAATGCTGATTGCATAGGAATCAGCTGATCGAATGCTATTTTGTCTCAACCCTTTGGAATTCTGATTGCATAGGAATCAGCTGACCGAATGCTATTTTATCTCAACCCTCCGGAATGCTGATTGCATAGGAATCAGCTGATCGTATGCTATTTTGTCTCAACCCTTTGGAATTCTGATTGCATAGGAATCAGCTGACTGAATGCTATTTTATCTCAACCCATTGGAATGCTGATTGCATAGGAATCAGCTGATCGAATGCTATTGTATCTTAACCCTTCGGAATGCTGATTGCATAGGAATCAGCTGACCGAATGCTATTTTATCTCAACCCATTGGAATGCTGATTGCATAGGAATCAGCTGATCGAATGCTATTGTATCTCAACCCTTCGGAATGCTGATTGCATAGGAATCAGCTGATTGAATTTAATTTTGTCTCAACCCTCCGGAATGCTGATTGCATAGAAATAATTTCTGAAACAGCGCTTGCATATAATAAAATAATTACATGTATATTTATTCTAATATATTTGTTAAAGGTAATATTACTTATTGATGACGTCACTAAGTTTGCTCAATAATTTTATTTTTATTTATTTTACTCACAATTATGTCTTATAAGCCATCTACAAATAATGATATAACATGTTTATTCTAGCAAGAATAAATTCACATATGGAAATTATTTTATTCATCTACGCATATGGCTCGTTTTTTTTTTTTTGTTGACCCGGTTGAATCCTTATGGACATTCAAAGCAGCTGTGTGGACCGCTGGTCTGGTGTGTTAAACTCTCTGACTAAAACCACGGAGGTGTTCCTCCGAACTGTCTACCGGGATCAAGGGTACGGCTGTGCCAGTTTCCTTAGTACCCGGCGACCTCGAGCCTTCCCCTGGCCTCCCTTTTCTACCTTTACGAGGGCTGATATAAGAGGCCCTCATCTCATTTGTCTTAGAGCAGTTTCCATACCACTATATAAAACCTAAAAATGGAATTACTTTAAAAGTATGAAAGCTATTTGAAACAGATAACAAGGTTAAAAAGAATAGGAATTATTTTCTAGATATATACTGAAAATATAAACACATATTACAATTTTGAACCACTTTCCATCCTCCCCTTTAATAATAAATCCACGCATGCGGGTTTACGACGTTACATCCATACGGTAACTCGTATCCCGGCTAGAACGAAGAAGTTCTCTAGCTCCTTCTTTTCCCGTGTCATTAAGCCGTGGAATGGTCTTACCGCGAGTGTAATCCTATCGTCCTAATATAGGGTGGCCAAATTGAAAAAAAGTAAATTTGCTGAAAAATACACTGTTTTAGTGTAGCTTTCCATGATTAAAATTTCCCAACTTTTTACTAAATAAATGTCAAAGGATGACAGCTTAATTCTTGATATTTCATCATTTGACAGCCAATTTACTTCCTAAGCTGAAATTTGCTCGCCCTATATATCGGGTTCTTTAAGCGTAGCGTGAAGAGATATATGCAGTCCAGCATGATCGCTGCGATTATCGATAGGTTTTTCTTTACTGTTGACAGCCGTAGTCATCTTTGACTGCATCATGCTTATTATAAGTGACTAGGACGAGTCAGAATAATAACAGTAGTCAATATTTTTTTCGTTATCATGATTTTTTTGTATTTGTGACGTCATCATAGAGTATCCTATGTTGTTAAGTAAATTAAGAGTTGTCTTTACGTAATACAAATATTTGTAAAACTTTAGTCGTATGCTACATCGATGTACCAAGGCGTTGTCTCACGCGCTGATACGAAGCTACGCGAAGCGACAAAATCGATGCTACGAATTTTTCCAGTATAAATTATAAAATGTACACAATTTAAGTTAGAAAATTTGTGATTTTAGTCACAATTGGATAACTAATTTTTAATTTAAACAATGAAAAGGGTGTTTATTGCATTGTATTTTAACTAAACAATAATTATTTATTTCCTTGTTTATAGTACAACTATATGCCCTTATTTGTATTGTATGTTGCACATTTTGAATTATATATATCATAAGATCAGCTGTGTATGTTGTGTGGCTGTGGTGAGCCAGTGGATAATAAACCTTTGCGACAACGCAAAAGATCGTAGATTTGACTCCCCACACGTATCTCAGGATCTTTCCAGATTGTGAACATGATTAAGCACCACGTACTCACCTGTGAAAGAAGAACATCGTGAGGAAACCCGCATGGCATCTAACATATATCTCATATGTCAGTGCCCTGATAATTACGATCATCTGCGCTACTGGTCACGTTGGGCTCGACATATAAGCGCAAAATGTATACAGTCATTGATATATCTCTGGTCACCCCAAATGGGATATAGCGTAACGATATTTTGCTATTATTAAATCACCGCAGAAATAAATATTTTTAATACACAAGAGATGTCGAGTATGTAATTGTTATGCATCACGATGAAAATTCTCTATCTATATTGGCACTTTGTTAAAAAGTTTGTAATATTTTGTAAATTATAATTTTCGTTTGTTTAATAAGATATTGCATAGTTTTATCGCTGAGACAACCGCTCTAAATGTCGTCCAAATGTATCTGTGTTAGTAGCTAGATAAATATAATTAAATTTATCGAATTATATCGAAATAGAAAAGCTTAATGTACAATTAAAACAAGATTTTTTTATATTAATTTTAATGCCACAAAAATATGTTGGAATGAAATTGTTATTGTTATTAATTTATTAAAATGCTATTGTATTATAAGCCATATCGTTATCTAGGATTATATATTCATTTCAACATTAATTTATTTTAGCATTATTAAGTAATTTAAATGCAATACGTGCAGATATTTACTATAGTTAAAAATAGTTAATCATTTTTATAGTGATTGTACTTCAACGTCTTTATTGTAAAAGAATAAATAAAAATGAAGTTATAATAATAATCAATTAATTTAATATATAAAAGTAATTAATACTTACTTATGATCGAAAGCAAAGCAAAAATGAAACGCAGTACTCAGTTATTTTTAGAACATTTATTTAAAAAATAATGCAATTTTTAATATCAAAAACTGTGATCATTTTCAATAATAATAAACTCTTGAAACAAATGAACATTCTAAGAAATACTAACTAAAATAAATTAAATAGCTTTAATGTATTTCTTTCGATTTATTAAATTTCGCTTAGCTTTTATATTATGAAGTATTTTTAGGATTTAAACTATTTTCCAGTCTAACTTGTCTGAATCTAGTCCTCATTTTCGTATAGCTTTCGTTTAGTTTGATATAGGTATATGTAATAAAATTATAAAATATTGTTCTTTTTATAGGTTAAAAAAAAAAGAAATTCTACGAATGATCTAGTTTTGTTGTATCATTTGATTCAGTCATAAAATGATATTATATTATTATAATAATGTAAACAATTGTTGTTATTGCTTATTTGAAATAAAAACTAAGAGATTGCGTAGTAATATAAAGTACGCAATGCAAGATAAACATAAAATATCTCTAATATTTCATTAACTGAAAGTGAGGAAGTAGTTATTTCATCACTGGATTTATAGTAATTTTCTAATGTATATAAAATATAATAAAACGGATTAGCAACTTTCTTTGTTCCGTCAGTAAATTATAAAATAATATTCTTGCCACCGAGAAATCCTTTTACTGATTACTTAAGTCATGGGTCGACAACCTTTTCTTATATAAGGGCCACAAATATTACGAGTATATTGGTGCGGGCCACATTTCATCTAATAAACACAATTGTTTAGATAAAACTATTTTTTGCATTTTTAACCATATTGTTACTCTCGTTTTACTGACTGTGAAGTGTTCAAGCGATTGAACTGAATTTCCGGCTTCCGCGCACACAAAACAATGAAATAGAAACTTATTTCTATGAGTGTTTTAAATTTATTGGCTGCGGTGCGGCGTTCTGTGGAACGGCTATTCCTTGCGCGGGCCGCACCGCAGTGGCTTACGGGCCGCTGGTTGCCGACCCCAGACTTAAAGCGTAATAGAAAGGCATTTTTGTATAACATTATGATCACCGTGGCTTCGTTTCTTATGTAAACTTTTTACTAATCCATTCTTAATATATACAACGTGTATTAGTTCTACTTAAGTAAGAACCTCAGACACTCAAACTAATTTATTATTTTTAAAAGTTTATAATTAATCAAATACAAATTTGCATGTAAACAGCCTTCGTTTTCTGTAAATTTCGAAATACATTCATTTATTTCAAAGAAAATACGCTCTTATCGCATATTGTTTATGGTTCAATTTCATTTAACACAATGTGACATTTTAAAATGTATGTATTTTCGAAAAATATTATTATTATTATTAAATATTTTGATTTATTTAGCTGAAATTTATTTAGCTAACGATTCTAAATAAACAAACCTCAGAATCTTACTTAATTATTCTACACTTTGTTGTGTGATGAAATAAATAACTTCATTTGAAAATATCAAAACCTAAATAGCTATCTTGCATTGCACCTCAGTACAATAGTATTAAGTCATATAAACAGCAATCTTTATCTGTAGCAAATTGTTAAAATTATTAACGCGTCAACTTAAAAGCTATGTACAAATTTGTCAGCGCCTATAATACAGTGGGACCTAAGGTTTATTAATTTGTAAGCTTATAACGATGTGTTACTGTTAAGGTGAAATTTGAAGGATATGGTAGTCGGTGAACGGATTTACTATGCACTATTAACGTACGTTCCATCTGTCAGTTATTTTACATTTCGTCTATGACATATTGCTACAACAACTGAATAAAGCGGTAATAGCAAAATCGCATTGATAGAGAAATAGCCCTGACGACTTTTTTATATATAGACGCTTCTTGAACTTTGCTGAGACTTTTCTTAATAAATATGTTCATCTTTAACAAAAAAATAAAATAGAAACTTCAATATAGCTTTAGGATTCACAAAGATGAGTCCTAGTTAACGAAATCGATGTCTTATCATGTTCTTTGACATTATTTTTTGGTAATGTTTCAGTTAAGGCTAAGCAAAATCAGAGTAGCGTCTATAAATCAGTCCTAAACTACTCCGACTTTATAAAAGTTTTAAATTCATATAAAATTATTGGGTCCTAATCATGAAGACTTAGATATAACTAGAGAAAAACGCTTTACGGGTTTATTCGGGTTACGTAGCGATACGGGACACCGTGTATTAATTTATATATTGAGTATTTACTCAAGTTGACGCGTTAAATAATTACTCATATAATTGTGGATAGATTCGTCGCGATAAAACAAATTATAAATCTGTACCAGCTTTAATAGTCACATAAGAATATAAATTATTAATATTATATTACATTATTGTATATTAAACAAATATATGTGCATTTGAAAAATTATGTACTGTGTTTTATTTCAAACTAGTTGACGCGGCGAATGTGGAAATGTGTGAAAAAGTTTTCATTGAATCTAACTTGCGCTGTTAACATTTTATAGATAGAAACTGAATTCATTGCTATAAGAAAATGTTTTTGATTAATTTTGTAACTTTTTTCTAGAATGTTCATATTTGACAAAAGTTTTAAATACAACTATTTTTATTTCGGTGTGACATGTTGTTAGCGACCGAGAAAAGCCTCTACAACTTCACCAGGGTTGAGAGGGCGAACACAGCCAGCGATCTGTGGGTTGGGTGGCAACATAAGGGTACCCCTGTTTGTACGAACCTTGATTTGGACGGCCAGCCAGTGAAACAAACCTAACGGTGATCTACTAGCGTTTCGGAAGTGACTACCTTGAGAAGAAACGCCGAAAGAAACTCAAGGTTGCTTCAGAGACCCGAATCCACTAGCTAAACACGTGTGTCTTACACAGCGTCTAGAGGATTAGCGCGCACAAAACGCGCAAAACCCAATTATCGTGGCTTCAGCATCCGCAGCTCAGAAAAACAAGTACATATACGCACTAGATTCATTCCACGACATCGTCTACGCCGAAATAGTATAGTTCAGTTGGGAGTCGAAGCTGCTCACTTCCGTAGGCTTTACCCTAGTTTCCCTACATGTGACTCCTGGGTGGTGCTAAACGAGCAGCAGCGAGGTGGTAGGGCGTCGGTGCCCGTCTGGATCGCGACCACAGTACATTGGTGTAAAGCCCGTCATAGTGACCAGTTCCAGCTTGACGCGTTTCGGGATCAGCTTGTGCATATCCAGTAGCTCATATACCTAGAGACCTTCAGTCGTGGTATACGAGGGCCGACATGACGATGTAGACTATCAATGGATATTCATCCTTTGATAGTCGCTTTCTTTTTTGGACTACACTGTACTTACCATCAGGTACTTTGTAGTCACTATGTCGAGCCAGTGTAAAAAAAAAAGTTCTCTAACTCCGTCTTTTGCCGCATCGTTGGGCTGTGGAATGGTCTTTCGGCGAGCGTGTTCCCACCGTCCTATGATATGGGATCTTTTAAACTTAGCGTGAAGAAATATTTGTGTAGGCCGGCATGATCGCCGTGATTACCGTTGGGTTTTTCTTGCCTATCGATAGTCGTTGGCGTTTTTTGGACTGCACCATGCTTACCATCAGGTATGGTGCAGTCACTGTGACGAGACAGTTTAAAAAAAAACTGGCGCTAACGAGTACGTTTACATTCCGAGACGCAATTCCACTCCCACGTAACCTTGAATTTCTTTGGGAGTTTCTTTTTAAAGTAGTCACTTCTGAAACGCTGGTAGATGTTCATACCAATAGGAGTGTCTTTGCGTTGGCATTCAACCAATAACTCGCTAGCTGAGCACCTTACAAAAAAAAACTTAGTTTATAGTAAAGTACCTATTCAATATACAAAGCTTTTTCATTGTTTTTATCAAAGTCGAATTTATTTCTCGAGCAAAGTCAAAGCGACGTCTATGAATCTCAACTTTGACCTTTTCTCAAGCTTTGCGGAGGTAGGGCTATCCTGCCCACAGTATACAAGTGAAAATCAAAACAGTCATAGTGACTCGCTTCGGCTTGTCGCATTTCCGGATCAGTTTGTGTGTATCCAGTTGCTATACCTAGAGAGCTTCCGTCGTGGTATACATGGGCCGATATGACGACGGAGACTGTCAGTGGATTTTCATCTTTTGATGGTCGCTTTCATTTTTGAACTGCACCGTACTTACTACTTACCATCAGATGCACTGTAGTCACTTTGTCGAACTAGTGTAACAAAGCCCTGTTTATCTTTTAAGTGAAAATAATATTAAAAAAATGTTCGTGCAATGCTGTACTGGGATCGATCTATTATCACTGATATGACTATTTTTACTAATAGACCTGACATTGTGGTAGTAGATCGGTCGGCGCGCCGGGCAGTACTCGTTGATATCACCATACCACATGATGAGAATCTCGTTCAAGCTGAGAAAGAAAGATCATCAAAATATTTAGACCGCGCACACGAGATTACCAGTATGTGGGATGTATATTCTACGATTATTGTCCCGATAGTCGTATCGACTAATGGACTGGTCGCAAAGAGCCTCGATTACCACCTTAAGAGGCTCTCGCTTGATTGTTGGATCAAGGGCCGGATACAGAAGGCAGTTCTACTCGATACGGCACGCATTGTTAGGAGGTTCCTCACTCTGAGCTCCTAACTACCGGTGGCTTGGGCCTTAGGCCTCGCCCCTGTAGGTCTACATGTTTTTATATTTTAAAATGAATATTTTAATTATATTGTTATATGTATTTATTTTAAAATTTAAAAATATTGTAATTATGTGGAATAAATAGAATAATAATACATTTTGAAGATTTTCTTGGCAACATTTTTCAAGTTGTCATCCAATTAACGTAACCAGTATCACTTACTCTACATATCCACATTTCATACGTTATTTATGTAGGCGCAGTAATTTACATGTCTGAATGTCAAGGCCGACTGGAACAAGTTTTTTGATCGATACTTTTCTTAATTGAATCCCATTTCCGACTGAATTGCGATCATACTTGACTAAAAGGAGTAATTGTTCGTTTTGTTATTTCAAACTAGGGGTTATGACCGCGACTTTGTTTGTATTAGTTATATAACGTGTAAAATAAATCTTTTAAATCAGTGTTTTTCAACCTGTGGGTCGCGATCCCCTGGAAGCCTCTTTAGGGAGTTCGCGAAGCTTCTATAGCAGAGCTTCAAAAGGTTAGGAAAACTACTGCAATAAAAAATGTGTTTTACATACTAAATTATGTATTTTTCCGAACCTTAATTATGAAAATGAATAAATATGTTAGATTCAATATTTATCACAAAATAAAAATAAATTGAAAAACTGATTTAAAAAAAATAATAGCAGCACATAATTTAATAAAAGAATTAAAAAAATAAAGATAAAAGCCGTAAAAATATTTGGACCCATACAATTCGACACAGTATTTTTTGCTGATTCGCAGTATGTAAATATTTGCTCAATTTGAAGATTTTTTTTTAATACAGAACCCTAAAAGGCAGGAATCGAACCAGCGACCTTCCAAGACTGGTTCAGCAATGTAACAGCCGACGACAGCTGATTTATGGGGGCGGTATAAATTTAGGCAAAGCAATTGTAATTTTAATGAGACAGCATAGGAATGTGGACGCCCTGTTTATTCCGACAACAAAGCAAGAGTACAGGAATTCAGGGTGTAATATAATGTTAACGGAAAATTACAAACCTTTTTTGGTAACTTTCCGTAAAATAAACTTACTAATTTTAAGGAAGCGGTTTCCATACAAGGCGTAACGAAAGATCGTAGGTTCACGCCCTGCTTTCTACTTTTGGATTTTTCTTAATTAGGTACAGATTAGGGATGTAACGGAGGCAGTTTTATCGGAACCGAAGTCGGAGTCGGAGTTTTTAAATTTGATTTATCGGAGTCGGAACCGAAGTCAGAATCGGAGTCGGAGGCAATGTCAGTCACAAGTCACGGCAGAATAAAATAGTTTTATTAAGGGACAAATAAAAACATTATTCAGTGAACCTTTTTAATTAGAAAGTGATAAATTTACAAATACACAGACAATAATTGCTGTGTTTCTTATTAACATTTTCACATTAACAGTGAACAAATTAAATCAAATTTGCTGCAGGGCTGTTTTTGTGTTAATCTATATTTTACTTAATTTAATGTAAATGTAAAATAAAAAAACCTTTTAGTAATAAATTTAAATGTACATTTAGTTTTAAATTTAATCATTTTAATCATGGTTTTTTAATCTATAAATAAATTTTTAAAAATGTCTTCTACAAATTAAGTAGCACTGATTGTTTGATTAATTGATATTATGTTTCAACAACATATAAAATGAAATCAAATGAATTGACAAGAACAGTGGTGGTGACCTCCGATGAGTACCTCCGATTAAAAAGTTTCGGAACCGAAGTCGGAACCGAAGGTGTAATATCAATCGGAAGTTCCGACTTATCGGAGTCGGAGTCGAAGCTCCGTAACATCCCTGGTACAGATTTAGGCAGCACTTACTCATCAGTGAAAAAACTTCGTGAGGAAACTTGAATGGCATGTAATAGAAATGTCATGAGTAAGTGCCTTGAGAACGGCGATCAGCTGCGCTACTGGTCACGTTGGGCACGACAAGTTGCTTTTAGGCAGTCAACATTTATGTGTAAAGGTGTTAAAATCATAATACTTTGACTTTCAGACAATTTGGAACTAAATTTCTTAGTCTTTTAAATGTTTGGTTTTGGTTGAAGTATGTGCTGACGGCCAATTAATGCTACGGTCAGAAATCGACCTTCGATCGCACACGAGTAATTGTAAAGCAACATTGTAGCAAACTGTCCATGATCGAGAATATATCTGCATACGAATGCATTTATTTTGTTTATATCAGACATTGATGTCCAAATAATGGAACAACTTGCCATTAATGTGAATAAATATTGCTTCGTAAACCTTGCTAAAATATAATCACTTTATTATAGGGCAACTTTTATCGACGCAATAAATCTGTTAAAGTTGTGTGTTTGTATTGAAACAAGGCCCTACTTGCGGCTTCGCCTGCGTCAGCAGTAAAGAAACACGCCAGTTTAAAACGTTTGTCGCCACGTAACCCATATCTGTGTGACGCTCTTGTCTGTCGCAGTGTGTGCAGTTACTTAATATTTCCTAATTTTACGTAAAATAAAATGATATGAAAATGTATTTATTTCGCCACAAACCAACAAAAAAACCAGAAATTTAAATGCACCAACACAAAAAACACACAGAAACAAAAGAAAATACAAAACTTATAAACATGGCGAAAATGGGACCTCCATCAGCTCAAAGCCACAGGGGAAGCCTGCAGCGCTGATTTTCGTGAAGGGCCCCGGTCGTGTTACATCTTATTAGAAATATCTATAAGCAATAAAAAACACAATAAATAGAATAACATCTAGCTTGAAGTCTTATGGCCGTTGCGCGCCGACAAGCTTAAATAATCTTAAATATAAGTGTTTATAATAATAAGTTGAGGTAATATCAATACACCCACTGAAAAATAAACAATACCAAAATAAACTATTACGTACAATAGATAAATTGACTACAAAATGTATTAGTGATACTATAGTAAGAATATATGTATACCAAAAATAAGAGCAAAAGTATAAGTAAAAATAAATGATAAATGTAAAAGTCGGCTGATTTTAAAGTTCCTTTTCCACCTTTCTCTTTATTCAAATTCCAGAATGCTTATAAAATACGGTCTTAACAAAATTGTCTAGTAATGATGATGATGATGATGATGATGTCCTAGCCGAATTCGGCCACGGCGACTGTTTCAACACCGATTAAGAAAATCGAGGTCCAGTTTACGGAAACAGTCAATTGCGCAGGATATATTTAAGTGCACAACTGGACGCGCAGCCAGGAAAGCGCTCTCTCGTCCGAGCTCCCTCAGGCCCGATGGAATGGAGAACCAGTACGATCGGGAGGGAGCAGGATGCAGGTTTGGTCGGGTTTTCCTTCTCTGAACACATGGTTGAATTGCAGTGTTAATGAGATACCTTAGCCTTCGCCTTTTACGACACCTTAGCAAGAAGAAGGGGGCGCTATTCTATTCTGCCGGCAGCCACCACGGCACAAGGTCTAGTAATAATCATATATCGTCACGCTATATCCCTTTCGGAGTGAGCAGAGATACATTATTCGCTGTATTCAATTAGTGTTTACAAAAGTTTCTCTCCTGGAAAAAAATAGACTTTTGGACTAACGACTCAATGCGAGAGAGGCGTTAATATAATTACAATAGCAAAGTCCCATCAAGCATGGATAGTTTTATTTTATACGTATATACGTGAAAATAACGCAACGAAAACTAGATTTATCAAAAAGGCGTTCCTATAAAAGGCGCCTTTATCAATTATGATAATTAAAAAGATGTCGTATAGCTTCTGTCGGTATGTAAAACTGATCATAAATCTAAGTCCACGCGATAATTGGAATATTCAATTAATTATCTATAACGCAAATTCAATAAAAATGTAGAGGTGTGATTGTAAGCGGGGAGCGTCACGCTAAAACCACACCGAGAGAGCGGGAGCGATAAAGCGGCGATTCCACTTCTGAAGAGGACGGCGCGTTAAGGTGCCAGCAACTGACCCACCGCATCAGTCCCATTCAATTGGTCGATTCACTATAAGTTGGGGGTATTTAGAACTGTATGTATGGGTTGAAGTCCCATAACTCTGGTTAAATTCATTACATATAATTTAAAAGAACACTATTTGGTAATAAGTTTACAAACACAATTTATTATAAGAACAGTGGTAAATTTAACACAACATTTTGGGTGAAAAGATTTATACAAATCTTTAAACCACAAGTAAAACAGTAATTATTACAGCTATACGGTATCTCACATCCCTGCTAGGACTAAGAAGTTCTCTAACTCGTTCTTTTGCCGTGTCGTTGGGGTGTTGAATGGTCTTCCGGCGAGCGTGTTCCCACCGTCCTATGATATGGGATCCTTTAAGCGTAGCGTGAAGAGATATTTGTGTAGGCCGGCATGATCGCTGCGACTACCGATGGGTTTTTTCTTGCTTATCGATAGTCGTTGTCGTTTTTTGGACTGCACCGTGCTTACCATCAGGTATGTTGCAGTCACTGTGTCGAGTCAGCTTAAAAAAATCCAATAAAATACGGTGGGCAGTCAAACTGTCACCTTTTGTTATAAAAGAATAATTATAGAAAAGAGTAAGGTTGATTAATGAGGCGTGAAGAGAATAATCAATGTTATAAACAAAGTGAAAATGGTTTGTAAAAATAGATTGTAGTGGCACTCCATTCTCTATGCCTACATTAATAAGAAATTGTCGTGATGATACTGCAGAGATGGCCAAAATATAATCGGATTAATGATTAACGATTACAATATATAGTCGTCATTTTAATTTTCTTGCTCTGTAATCATGATTATCCCTTCAAAACATTAAGAAGTCATAAAAGTGTATGCAATCTGGGATTCCATATTGTTTAAAACATAGATGAGCTAAATGCAGTGATATTAACGGTAAAAAACGCAAAGTGTAATCTTAATCTTTTTTTATTAATCTGATTACATTTTTCCCATCTATGGATGATAGATAGAACAAAAATATTTTTAAAAAGCTAGCAGTAAGAGCACATCTTTATTGACTTGTAACCAGTAATGAGTTTCAATGCCAATTACGATGTTTAAATAAATGCTTGTAGGTAGGTATATCTGGATTCGAAATTGTACCTCGCATGATGTCGGCATGCGGAAATTGCTCCAACTCTATAGCTTAATAAGACGATTTACTTACACGCCAATATCTTACATGCAACAACGATGTATAAAATAAATTGATGGATGTTCCGATGGACGTGTAATGGGATGATCGACTAATAGACTGATCGCAAAAAGCCTCGAATTTCATCTTAAGAGGCTCTCGTTTGTTTGTTGGATTAAGGGCCGGATTTAGAAGACAGTATTACTCTATGCGGCACCCATTGTTAAGAGGTTATTCACTCTAAGTTCCCAACAACCGGTGGCTTCATCCTCAGGCCTCGCTGACATAGGTCTACTTACATGTCTTTAAAGTTTAAATATATATTGAGGGGGGGGGGGGTGTAGTATACATATTTTTGGAATCGGTAAAAAACGCTGGTTCCGAAAATATATATCACCAAAAAATGTCGCTTAAACCAAATAGCCTTTCACTCCTCGATATGTATAATATTTAGTAATAACAATAATATATCGTCTCGCTATTTTATCCATTTCGGGATGAGCAGGGACACATTAGTTGCCGTATCCATTTTGCGCTTATATGTCGTGCCCAACCAGATCAGCAGCGCAGGTGATCGCCGTTTTCACAGTACTAATACACACGACATTTCTGTTAGATCCCATGCGGGTTTCTTTACGATGTTTTCCTTCAGCGGTGAGCATGTACTGCCTAAATTCGTATGTAATCTAGAAAAACCCAGGTGTACGTTCCGGTATTCGAACGAGTCCGCCTCATCCGAGCGATACCCGGTCCCGTGCGCTGATTGCCGTATCCAACAACAACAGAATTTATCAATCAATGGCCGTACGAAGTGTTGCGATGCATTGAACAATATTCAAATGTATGTAAATATTCAAACAGGTTGACAAAAAGTAGTTTTTATATTCACCTGTTATATTTACATATAACAATGCAGTCTACCTTTATTGACAATGGCTTGTACAGGTCTATATTTAAGCACGGAGTTAGTGTCCGAAGGGCGCGGCATGACGGGGCTGTGGAGAATTGATTACAGGACCCACAGTCCCCGTCTATAAGCAGAAGTAGTCACCTTGGGGTTTTTAGCCGGTACAAGCCCGGCACACCTCGGCTGCGTCCCCCCTGCCCCCCCCCCTGCGTGGACTGGGCGGTCCAATGAGGATATTCCCCAAGTAAAAAAAAAAGGTCCATATTTAAGCGACTTGTGTGGTTAAAGGCTTTGTTTGCTCTAAAAACTATTGTTATAAATGCTTTCCGAAATTATTATAGAAATAAGAATCACAACTATTAATTTCTATCTGGCTCGACGAACTTTGTAACCTAACAGGCAATGAATATCTTTTTAACTTTACTTTTTTTTTGGTGTCCCGGGGGTAAATCCTGCATAGGACCATCAGGGCCGCTGTGAGGGCAGCGACCCCGGTGTGTCAGACTCCTACTGACTAAAAACCCCCGGGGTGTCCCTCTAATCGCTCCACCCGAGCCTGGGAAATCAAATTCATCCAGACGCCCGGAGAGCGAAGTGCCTTGTTGAGGCTGCCTCTCTGGGAGGGGTAGGGGTAAAGAGCCCACCTTTCCAACACCTATCTCACAGGCGGCGCGCCGAACACTGCACACCGCCACCCTCTCATCCAGACAGCAGACTCCCTCCAGTCTACTGACCGGGCCAGTAACGAAGTTCTGTCAACAAACAGTAATGAATATATAAAAAATATGTTCCTTTACATTGATCCGCGATGGTTAGTATTGTATTTTTCGTTTTCTTTGAATTTTTATCACTCGTGTGTCATAATATAAACACATGAGCACAAGCTATTTATTTTAACGATTTTAGTGGCTATTAAATAGATAAACACCATTTAAATCTACGCTTTAGTGTTTGTTAATTATATAAAAATGATTGGAATGACGTTTAATGCTTTAATGACGAATTTCCGTCGCAAGAAGTCGTATTTGTGAAATGGATATACGATAAAAAACTCCAAGGCGCAGTTTTACGTAGCCTTGAGATCCTTGTGGCGTTTCTTCTCAAGGTAGTCAATTCCGAAACGCTAGTATATCATATTTTGATTCTTTCCATGGCTAACCTCCCAAGTCTAGGTTTCTTCCGAGGTCACAAAGTCGCTCTTGTGCAGCCACCAAACCTATAAACCCGCCCACTCAGATGAGGGAGGCGGCGCGCATTGTCCTGCGCACAGCCCTTAAAAAAGGTTTGTAGAGATGGGCTCTTTACACCCACCTCTCCCGAGAAGAAGCCTGAATAAGGCTATTCGCTCCCCGGGCGACTGGACGAGTAGTTAGAGGGACACCCCGGGGGTTGTTGCTCTCACAGCGGCCCGGATGGTTCCATGCAGAGATGGGCAAAATGTAATCTGATTAATGATGAATGATTACAAAATGTAGTCGTAATTTTAATTTTCTTGCTCTGTAATCATGATTAAATCCATTTAAAACATTAAGAAATCATAAATGTGTATACAATCTGAGATTTTGTAGTGCTTAAAACATAAATCAGCAAAATGCAGTCATATTAATGGTAAAAAAACGTAAAATGTAATCGTTAATCATTTTCATTAATCTGATTACATTTTGCCCGTCTATGGTTCCATGTAGGATTTTAATCCGGGTTACCAAATAAACGTAGATAAGGGACCGAAAACCATGCATGGCAACTCGAATAATTGTAGCTTCAAATCCTGGCACGTACTTCTGGGTTTCTCCATACGCGGGCCGGGATAAGTCTTAGACTTATGCCGTTGCACAAATGCACCCTCGTAGGCGGGATGATTTATATAAATAAAGAACATTGCGATAATTGAGACAAATCAAGTACTTACCGTAGGCAGCGGTATTCGGGCACTTCACAAAATCACTCACTGTATGTATTTGTATGTGGAGTATGGTGTTTGTGAGGATTTGTGTGTGTTGCGAGTTTGAAGTAATTATTAAATGCGATTGTAATGTAGAAAAAAGGATGCGATGCGATGTGTAGTTTTAAATGCGAGAGCGTTAAGAAAATGAAATGAATGAAGTACGCCAGATGCCGTTGGGGATTCGGTGCGTTTACATTATTAATTTTTTTGATGTTCTGGAGTTGCGCCTTTTGGCGTGACTACTCCAGAATAAGTACAAATTTAAGTACCACATACCCACTGGACACATCGTGAGGAATCCCGCGTGGCTTCTCATGAAAATGTCATGTGAACTAGTGTTGTGAAAACGGCGATCTGCCGCGCTACTGGTCATGTTGGCCACGACATATAAGCGCAAAGTGGATGCAGCCTTAGTGGTATCTCTGCTCACCCTGACAGGGATATATTGTATTCGAATAAAACGAAATTTTAAAATATAAAAATTACACAGATCCACAAAAAAATGGTTTGTGCTGGGTATCGGGCACATTTTTTCTGATGTATTTTTACCGCTGAACACGAATCTGAAGTCATAGTTGGGGATTAATCAGCAAAAAACGGAGAAAAATGAAAAAAATCGATAAAAATCGAAACCTTATTGGTTTGGTTAACCTTATTGTTTCTTGTTTTGGTGCTTTCCAAATCGATAAACCATATTGTAGCATGATCCACAAACAAAATTGGGTATCCAATTTTTTTAATCAAGACAAACTTTCATATCGAAACACTCTTCATACATACTTCATACATAACTTCAGATTCGTGTTCAGCGGTAAAAATACATCAGAATAAATGTGTCCGATACCCAACACAAACCACTTTTTTTTTGTTACCCGGGGGAAATCCTCATGGATCGTCAGGGGGCGGTGAGCCCCCCAGTATGCCGGACTCCTACTGACTAAAACCCCCGAGGTGGTCCGTCAAGTGCTCTAGGGCCGAGGAGCATGGCTACTCGTTATCCCAGAGCCCGGCCCTGCGCGTTGCTCCATTACGGGCAGCCGTGAATGTAGGGGAGGCAGATGATCGCCTCCCCACCGCCTTGTAGTGTGTGGGATCACACACTACACCACGGGAGTATAGCCTAAGCAGCTAGCCCCTCAGCCAGACACCTCGGCACTCCGTGGGAGGACCCTTGACAGATGGGGCCTCCTCCCGCGGCACAGCGGAGTTGGTCTCTCGCTGACCTGTGTTATTGACAAGGAATTTTTACCTCTTATCAGTGAGTATAAATTACGGTATTTTACGTTCGAACAAATGTTATTAAGAAAGCGAAGTAATGATTCTTTATAACTTGAATACATAACCTTTAAGACATAAAGGATATATTGAAATCAAATCGAAATGTTCCGTCTTTGTTTACGAACCCACGTATACGGTAACTTCCATATTCGTAGAGCTAAAAGTGCCCATCGAATTCTAGTGGTCGCTACATTGCGACTGTAGGTATAATTGGGCAAAATGTAATCAGATTAATAAAAATGGTTACGATTACAATTTATGTTTTTTACCATTAATATGACTGCATTTTGCTCATCTATGTTTTAAACACTACAGAATCCCAGATTGTATACACGTTTATGATTTTTAATGTTTTAAATGGATTTAATCATGATTACAGAGTAAGAACATTAAAATTACGACTATATTTTGTAATCGTTAAACATTAATCAAATTACATTTTGCCCATCTCTGATTGTAGGCATCAGTACAGTGCATTTTAAAAACCCTGTCTCGGTGTAAAAGTGATCTCGATACTTGCGTTACCTATAGGTACTCCATGTCCAGATGTCACTACGTCGAGAAAACATACTGTATATTTTTAAAACCATGTCCGACCCGAATAGGGTATATAGGTGACACGATAGCATTACCAAATCACAATAGAAAATTATAATAATCGAGAGCATTAAAAAGCTATTGTCATATAAAATTGAATTGTTTTAAACGTGATCTATGCTCAAATTACTTACAAATATAAGTTTAAACATTAATGAAACGATTTAATTAATAATTTATTTAATTTAGTGCTTCCATTCAACAGGGGTCATGACTCTTTTGAAGTCATGAGCTACTAACATGATCCTTTGCTTTCCTTTTCTTCTTTCTTCACGAGCTACACATGCTCCCAGTGCTGTCATGTAAATTTACCCCCGTTATATTTTATTCCCGTATTTTTGCTCTTTAATTTAAAAAGAAAACATAAATAGAATCTAATATCGGTATTAAGTAACTACTTCACGGGTCGGACAGTGTTTTTATAACATATTGTACGTAAAAATTGACATTATTTAATTCCTTATATTTGTATGTCTGTCTGTGTCATCTAATCTCGTAAACGGATGAACCAATTTTGATTTCTCCTATCCTCTTTCATTTCCTTTTCTTCCTTCCTTAAATTCCTCAATTGCATACATATTTATGACTCCTTAATGTTTTGAAGGGCTATAATCCTGACTACAGAGCAACAAAATTACGAGTACATTTTGTAATCATTAATCTGATTACAATTATCCCATCTCTGGTACAGAGTGGATTGCTTGTAATCTAAGAATCTTGAGGTAGATCCCCAGATTTGTCATGCGTATAAATATATTTTTTTTTACACTGGCTCGACATAGTGACTACAGAGTACGTGATGGTAAGTACAGTGTAGTCCAAAAACGAAAGCGACTATCAAAGGATGAAAATCCATTGACGTTAATGAATTGACGTTAATTAATTATTATTTTTTTAATTCAACAGATAATATTTTGGTAATTTGCATATAACCACCCACAAGCAATAAGGACTTCAGAATAGCAAACATAATATATACAGGGATACAGGTAACTTTTTTTTTTGTAACCCGGGGGTAATCCCTGACGGACCTCGGGGAGAGGTGAGGGCCACCCCCCGGTGTGTCGGGCTTGCACCGACTAAAACCCCCGGGGTGTTCCACCTTCCGCCTACCGGCATCGAGGGCACGACTGGGGTCTCATCCTCAATGACCGGCTGGGCGTGAGGCCGTGAGTAGGCCTCTACTCGTTTAGGGAGGGGTGGTGTATAGAGCCACCCCTCTCGTGCCTCTGTGTTGTAGAGTGGCACGCGGGAACACATCGCGCGCCGCTTGCACCCTTTTTGGACGACACACTCCCTCAAGCGTGCCGCCCGGTGTCGCCGCTAGAGTCGAACCTTCCTGAGGAACGCCGCTCTGCGACGCTCTGTTCTTTTAGGCCGGCGGGCAGGCGGGGACGACGCTGCCAAAGATATTGTAGCCAGCGCCTCCCGGTCCCGCTCCGCCGCCTCCTTCCTAGCTAGCACGTCCTCGGCGAACCGCAGGACCGCCCTCCATGCACCTTCGCTGCCGACCATTAGTGAAACCAATGTCGGCAGCGAGAGATCTCCACCCACCACTCTCTCCAGCTCGGCCCGCTCCGAAGCCCAGGCTGGGCATACCTGGAGCGTGTGCTCAGCCGCCTCGTCGGGGCATCCGTCACAGTGGTGGCATAAGGGATACAGGTAACTAACGCAAAACCTTTTAAGGCTGACTTTGGTATATCAAGAGCGACAGCTTTTCTTTTACGACTTTTTCTAATTCAATCTATTTTGTCTCATACAAAATATAAATAAACTAAATTTGCAGTTCTGAGCTTCTTAACAGTCTGAAAGGCTGCGCGATGCAACTGGGGTAGACGATTTCGTAGCATCAGCTGACTGAACTTTAAACATAGAACTAACGATTTATAGACATCCCCACTAAAACTATAAACATATATATCTTAGGATGTGTTAAGTTTTGGAAAGTCATAGAACAAAAGTTGTTAGTCTTGATGTACCTAAGTTACCTTTAGGGGGTTTTGCGTTAGTTACCAGTAACGTTGTATAAGAGACCGATATCCATACGCGGCAACGCGAATGGACGTAGATTAGAATCCCGGCACGGTGCTCCTTTCTAGATTCAGTATGCGTTTAGGCACCACAAGCTCACCGGTAAAGCAAAGCATCGGGAGGACACCCGCATAGCATTTAATAAAAATGTCATGTGTACTTGTGCTGTGAGAAAGGCGATCAGCTGCGCTACTGGTCACGTTGGGCACGACAAGTAAGCGTAAAGTGGGTACAACTCTTTTGTATCTCTGCTCACTCAATAGTGATACAGAAAGATAATATAGTAATTTCTATTACAACATTATGTTGGATATATGAGTCAAAAATGTTTACGGTAAAAAACGAGATATGTAAATGATAGGATTTCAGAAAACCCGGAAAAGCCACCCTCATAGCAAAAAGAGGCGTCAAGCTGGTTTGAGCTTCCCACAGAGTATATAAACAATCCGATCGCTTCGTTGAGACATCAGTCTCGCTTCGCAGTTGAGAGGATAACAAACAAACATGTTCGGAAAACTGGTAAGCATATATGTACTAGTTTTGCTCTGTGATTTGCCCGCGCAATCTTCAGATACAGTTCCGATTCTGGTAGTTACGCCTTGATCCATTAACGGCTGTCAGGACACGATGTACCCTTCTGTATGCATATATACAAAATGGCAGCTGATGTAGATGACTGCGCGGCGCTGGCAGACGACGGCTCAAGCTCGCGATCGTGACAGCTTACAGCGCTCCGTAGTCACCTACATCTAGAATTGCCATCTGTAGTTTATACTAAAATATCGTGTTTTATATTGGGCAGTTATACTCTATACTTTATGAGAACAACAAAGTACGCGAAAATACTTTATTTCACATGATTTGATTTTTCTTGAACCTAAAAAGTTCTATCGTAAGTACTTAAATTTATTATATACTAGCTGTCCCGGCAGTCCTTGTTCTGCCCTATTTCTCTAAAACAAAGTCACATTGTTTTTTTGAGAATTGTTTGAAGGAACCTGGCCTTAATGCTATATCTATAAAAATTGACAAAAATTGACATTAATATTTATACGTCACTCAATTGTTTTGCCTTCCCGGAACCCGTCCACTGACATTTAAACTTTATGGTATGGTGTTAAAGTTCAAATTGATTTTTAATTATTATTACGAATTTTTTGTATAAGAATATAGAAAAGTGTTATTTTTCGGACAGTTGCAGGGAATTTTGAAAAATTTTCTATCCGTAATAACTTTCCTCAGTCTTTATCAAACACAACAAAAAGAAATCAGCCAAATCGGTTCAGCCGTTCTCGAGTTTCGCGCTTATCAAGACATTTTGCGATTCATTTTTATATTATAGAAGATTTTCTTTTAACAGCCTGTAAAGATGCTGTGAATTCTTTTAGCAATAATAAGAAATTTAATTATTCTAAATATCTTGCAAAAAAGCCAAAAATAGGTTTTAAACATAATAATAAATAAAAATACAAGTTACTTTTTTTCTTATCTTTAATAACCAAAGTACTTTAATTGAGAAACATAAACTTGCAACCGTTACTTTTCCCGGTGGAAATCCTCATGGACCGTCAGGGCTGCAGTGAGGGCAACAGCCACGGTGGGTAGAACTCTTGCTGAGTAAAACCACCGGGATGTTCCTCATACTCATCTGCCGGGCTAAGGGTTCGGCCACGCAAAGTTCCTTGGTTCCCGGCGACAGATTGTAGCAACCCTACATCAGTCGTCTTTCCATATAAAGTCTTAGCATCCGTTGTCGAGTGGCATCTCCCGGAATATTAATCACCCCTTTAGATTTAGATTTGGTATTTTCCATAGGACGCGGTGTAGTTAGTTTTTTTTTTACTTGGGGAAAATCCTCATTGGACCGTCCTGGCCGCACGCAGGGGGTGGCGTAGCCGAGGTGTGCCGGACTTGTACCGGCTAAAAACCACAAGAGAAAGCTGGGAGTCGAAGTTGCTCGCGTCCGTAGGCTTTACCCTAGTTTCCCTCCACGTGACTCCTGGGTGGTGCTAAACGAGCAGCAGCGAGGTGGTAGGGCGCCGGTGCCCGTCTGGATCGCAACCACAGTGCATGGGTGTAAAGCCCGTCATAGTGACCAGTTACGGCTTGTCGCGTTTCGGGATCAGCTTGTATATATCCAGTAGCTCATATACCTAGAGACCTTCAGTTGTGGTATATGTGGGCCGACATGACGATGTAGACTATCAATGGATTTTCATCCTTTGATAGTCGCTTTCGTTTTTGGACTACACTGTACCTACCATCGGGTACTCTGTAGTCACTATGTCGAGCTAGTGTAAAAAAAAAAGGTGACTACTTCTGCGCATTAGCTAGGACTGTGGGTCTTATAATTAATTCTCCACAGCCCCGTCATGCGGTGTAGTTAGTTACTCTGTGGAGCTTGTGTTAATGAAAACTAAATTCTTTACAGTTGTTCGTTTGTGCCGTCGCTGCGGCCGTAGCCTACGAGTACCCTGCAGGAGTACACCCAGCCATCTGCCCCAACTACCCATTCTGCGACTCTGAGACCCTCGCGCGGTTCACGCCCGAGGGTATGCCCATCCCGGAGTGGTACCGCAACCCGTCGCTCATTCCCACGCCCGTTCCAGTACCAGCCGCCCCCCTACCTGAAGCGTAAGTATCCTCGCAACATTTCACGCAGCGGTTCTCTAGAACTTTGCAGTTGTGAAATAGGATGCCAGGTTTTTTACACTGCCTCGACAAAGCGACTACAGTGCATCTAATGGTAAGTATAGTGTAGTCCCAAAACGAAAGCGACCTTCAAAAGAGTAAAATCCATTGATAGTCAATAATACGAATAAAAAAATCACCTAATTGAAAATCAAAACATAAATGACAAACTTTTTCTAGCTAGTCAATAAAAACTGTATAATATCGGTAACAGGTCCGGTATTTATACATCAGTTAAGAAATATTAGAAACAAGTATTTGGAACAGGTATTTTAAATATTAGTATTATGCTGATTAGTGATGAATTTCACCTAATCCGACCCATTTCTAATTTTTACAGGCCTGCCGCTCCGAGGTACCCTGCTGACTTCCCCGCTGCTTTGTGCCCCAACTACCCTTTCTGCAATTAAATAATATAAAAAAACATCCTCCACGAACAACAGATTTGAGCAATGAACACAGATAAGAAACTATTTTCAACTTTTAAAATTTATTAACTTAGCTGTCATTAACTTTTATGATCTGTACACAATTTTACAGTTTTATCTTGAAGCAAAGATAATAGGCTCATACAGCTTTAATTATAAGACAGATTAGTGTAAATTTTAAGAGTTTTAAATGTATTCTGTACAAATGTAAATAAATTTTCCGTTCCATAAAATAGTTTAAGCATACATACAAACTGTCATATGTATAAAAAATGTAAAATTTGTAAATAAAAATTTAAATTTCTTAAACAGTTGTTTATTTGATTGACGTATTTTTTGCAATTCCGCCGGACGTATTGGCATCAATATTGTTTACAACTAGGGACCGACCAAACCTTCGACTGCGGATTCGGCTTTGCCACCTTTTGACAAGTTGTAAATCGTTTTATTATAACAAACTCTAAACATCGTTTATATAATTATATCAACAGAAAATGTAAATTAAAAATTATTATATTAAACAAAGTAATTATTGTGGGAAGCTTAATAAAAATAATGAAAATAATTAAACTGACGTATATTGCGAGAACGGAATAAAGGAATACAAAAGACAAAATAGAGGCGCACGGAGACGACACTAGCGCCACAGACCATAATGAACATAAATCAATTATTAAGTTTATGGTGTGTTTACATTCTTCCAACAATTATAAATAATATATCACCACGCGATATCTTTTACAGGGTGAGCAGAGATATATTAACGGTTGTATCCAATTTGCGCTTATATGTCGTGTCCAGCGTGACCAGTAGCGAGCTGATCGCCTTTCTCACAGCACTAGTACACATGACATTTTCATTAGATGCAGTGTAGGTTTCCTCACGATGTTTTCCTTCGTCGGTGAGCATATGATGCTTAAATCCATACGTAATCTGGAAAATCCCAGAGGTCACAGCTTTACGGTTTCTCACATCGCAGCAAGGACTAAGAAGTTCTCTAACTCCTTCTTTTGCCGTGTCATTGGGGTGTGGAATGGTCTTCCAGCGAGCGTGTTCCCATCATCCTATGATATGGGATCCTTTAAGCGTAACGTGAAGAGATATTTGTGCAGGCCGGCATGATCGCTGCGACTACCGTTGGGTTTTTCTTGCCTATCGATAGTCGTTGGCGTTTTTTGGACTGCACCATGCTTACCATCAGGTATGGTGCAGTCACTGTGCCGAGACAGAGTAAAAAAAAAAAGGTACATACCGAGATTCGAACTTACAACCAATCCCATTGCCGCGTATGACAATCGGTCGCTTATCCACTAACCACTACTACTGCTTATATTAAACACTTTTAGCTAATCTTGATTTTTTTTTTAGTTTTTTATTTCGTTTCGGCTTTGGCTGCATAGTAATCTATAATCGGATTCTTATTGAAAGTAATTTTAAAATCACAATTAGATCATTTAGTCTTACTATATGCTTGTTGGATCCTATAAGGATCTAGATTTCGCTAAAATTGCGGCCCATTTTAAAGATTTACTTTGTACAGTTTTTTGCCAAATATCGCCGAAACCGAAGCCGAAAGTACCGATGGTACACTAATTAAATTGTAATACTATGATATATAGCTTGTTCGAACACTCACACGCCTTAAAGTCATACTCTAATTGGCATCGGTAACGTAATATTAACGTCACTGATAACTTATTTAATGAGGGACCAAGAATACTAAAAACAAACAGAAGTAAAGCAATTTTCTATATTTTTTTTTTTAACCGGACTAACTACTGATTGCCGGGAAAGGCATTTACAGTTCAAACGGGCTTAGGGGGCCAGCACAGAAGGTGCTCAGCCAGCGAGTTTATGGGTTGGGTGGCAACGCAAGGGCACCCCTGTGGGTACGAACCTCGACTTGGACCGACAGCCAAATAAAGTACTAACCCTACGGGTGATCTACTATCGTTTTGAAAGTGACTACCTTGAGAAGAAACGCCGTAAGAAACTCTAGGCTGCGTCGGAATGGAATTTTCTACAATAAAAAATAGACAAAATATATAATCCAAATCAATGGTCTAATTCAAAACATACATCTGTCAGCTATCCAAAGCATTAAGATTTTTCCAAGATTTCTATTATAATTTAATTTTCATTGAAAACACTTCCTATGTTGTAAATAAATTAACTCAGATTCTAAAAGAAAAAAAAATCTGTAAAATTATTATTTTTTGGGAGTCGAAGCTGCTCGCGTCCGTAGGCTTTACCCTAGTTTCCCTACACGTGACTCCTGGGTGGTGCTAAACGAGCAGCAGCGAGGTGGTAGGGCGCCGGTGCCCGTCTGGATCGCGACCACAGTACATGGGTGTAAAGCCCGTTATAGTGACCAGTTTCGGCTTGTCGCATTTCGGGATCAGCTTGTGTATATCCAGTAGCTCATATACCTAGAGACCTTCAGTCGTGGTATATGTGGGCCGACATAACGACGGAGACTATCAATGGATTTTCATCCTTTGATAGTCGCTTTCGTTTTTGGACTACACTGTACTTACCATCAGGTACTCTGTAGTCACTATGTCGAGCCAGTGTAAAAAAAAACTCTTTTCTTATTTTAAAGAATTTTGTAAAAAAGGAGCTTGCCGATTTCTAACATGGGGATGTCCAAATAATAAATATACAATATTTTCAATTTATGCAACTTTAATATTTTCGAATATACCAGAACATAGATATAATTGAAATAATATTACAATATACATAGCCAAAGCTTGAAGCCACGTGTAGATTTAAAATATATTTCGCGAAACGATTTTTATGATAGCAAAAACTAAAATTAAATCCAACTTGCTCAGTCACGTCCCAGAGGAGTGGTATCATTTGCATTTAACTATAATCACGTTAAGAAACTAAAGTAGACAGCCAGGTTTTTTTTTATAGTATGGCTTGTGCTTGACTTCAATCACACCCGATAGAAAGTGATGATAAAGCCGTTGATGAAGCGTGCTTACCTAGGTGTCAAGGTGTTGGTGGTCAGATCAAGTCTCCGAATAGCTTGAGGTGTGGCATTTAGCTCTTCAAGGGGAAATAATTTAAATAGAAAAAAAATTTTCTAAATTCGTCTGAAATTATTAATACTCGCCGGGCTCGTTACCAGCAATGACGTGCATAGGGTATTTAGACAGGGTAGGCAGAATTCGCGTAATTAATTTGAATTTTATATTATGAAAGTAAATATTATATTGCTTTCATAAGAAAAATAGACGGCGTAAATATAGAATATAAGCATATGACTATAAATGGTTCCTTTTTTGTTTAACTTTAAGCAATTTATTCCAGGCTATAGCATGTAGACGTAACCCGATACGCAGTTGTCGCCCTAAGGGTCGTTAGGGTGTTACGAGACGTGCGGGGTAAGAGGATGCGCGCGCGCACGGGACGCTGGGAAGTTAGTCGACTACCGAGACCCAAGGCGGGAGTACGTGCGTGTACGTCGCAGTTCGGTGTGCCTTAAAGTGCAAATAAACTGTAAAACGCCAAATTCGTGTCTTCCTAAAACCACACCCACGACCACCGGTCATAAGGCTTATTTATCGTCAGGGCATGCAATGCTTTCATGCATCAATGGAATGAACGCTACTGGTTACCAGTGCCTTAACATGTAACGAACATGGGAGATTGGAAAACTTAACCTGTCATAGACGAGGTCGAGAGCCGGTTTAGAATAGCTGGAGGGAGGACGTCTTCGATGTTATTTTCCATTGCCATTGATTTGCTCCCCTTCGAATGCAGACACAGTTCGAACTGCATAAGAATTTAGATGAAAATGACCTTTCCTCTCTTTTGTCTGGAAAGGTCACTAAAATAATGGTGGAAAGCTTATTAAAAAGTAATGGCGTCTATCTAAGCTTACTCCGTAACTGATTTTTTTTTACACTGGCTCGACATAGTGACTACAGAGTACCTGATGGTAAGTACAGTGTAGTCCAAATACGAAAGCGACTATCAAAGGATGAAAATCCATTGATAGACTACATCGTCATGTCGGCCCACATATACTACGACTGAAGGTCTCTAGGTATATGAGCTACTGGATATGCACAAGCTGATCCCGAAACGCGACAAGCCGAAACTGGTCAATATGACGGGCTTTACACCCATGTACTGTGGTCGCGATCCAGACGGGCACCGACGCCCTACCACCTCGCTGCTGCTCGTTTAGCACCACCCAGGAGTCACGTGTAGGGAAACTAGGGTAAAGCCTACGGACGCGAGCAGCTTCGACTCCCAAAAACAACAACAACATAACAACATAATAAATGGTTACCAGTTCAGTGCAGTCAAAGGCCGACGGTAACCGCCAGGAGACGAGAATTCCTTAACAGTCGCCGTCGTCATGTTGCCTAAATATAGAGGAAAGTAGCCAAATATGGAATACCATTTTATTTTTTAAGGATAATTTGCATAAACGTTATAAATTAAAAACTTTGTGTAGTAATAATTAACAATTATATATTTGTGCTTTATTTTGTAACAAGTTTTGGTCACATTGATTACTTTCAGCCAAGATTTTTTGTTTAAACTAAATAATGATAATGGTACCTAAATATGGAATAGGTACCCCAAATATAGAATACTATAAATACTATCAAAATTTAACCTTAACTTGTATGAGACTCTTTAGGATCTTTAGTATTACGTAGCAAGGAACATAAATCATTTGCAAAAATCACAAATACAGGCGTCAGACTCTGGACCTGCGCAATCATTATGTGCCCAGAGCCCACAATAACTTGTCCTTATGGCGCTTAAGAAATAGCTTAAGCCATTATTTTCCAGCTATTCCCGTTTCACCAAATGGATTTTCCAACTGATTACGTCTTGCCAACATGTACGCCATTCTTCGAATATCGTTTCTCGTTAAGCCATGAAATTTGCTCTCCATCGTTAAAAGGTAGTCTACCAAAAGATTTTCAAGGGTAATTCCTAAACTAGTTTTCCTCCCAAGTTTGATAGCTGCGGCTTCTTCTGGGGGTAATTCGTTTTTCTGGCATAATCGAAACAAGGTAGATCTCGGTACATCAATGTCTTTTGCAGTTCTCATATAACCCATCTTTTCTCTCTTACTAGTTTAATAGCTTCCGCCATATGCTCTGAATTCCATTCTTTTTGCGTAATTTAGGAGTTGTTACTAGTCATTCTGATAAAAATGAAAAATTTACTTTCAATTTATAATTAATAAAATCATGAAGTCAGCTGCTATTCTTAAGAGAACCAAATATGGAATAGTCCATAATTGGATACTATGATCTGTCCATATTTGGATTTTTCGACAACTTCAAACTGTCATTCATATTTTTATATTTAGGGAAGTAATACAATCAAATACCGCTAAAACCTACAAAATAACATGTAAACTATCTCTAGAAGCTATGATAATAATACCGTGTGCACTTTTTGTACGAAAAATACGTATTTTTTACATACCTTAGAAAGTTATGCGGAAGCAACAAAACAAAACACTACGACAATGACGAAAGGGCTCACTTGACTGACATGTGATGACTTGAACGCGCGAATGGGAATAGAAAGAAGAAGACAAACACTGTTTATTGCGTGTGTGAGCTTCTGTTTGAAAGAATTGCCGGTATTCCATATTAGGGATACTATCCCATATTTGGTCACTTTCCTCTACAACTGAAGGTCTCTAAATATACGAGCATTCAAGCGCTAATCCAAAAACGCGACTAACAGATGCAAGTCACTATGACGGTCGTTGCACCCGAGCATACATGGGCAAAATGTAATCAGATTAATAAAAATGATTACGATTACATTTTACGTTTTTAACCATTAATATGACTTCATTTCGCTCATCTATGTTTTAAACACTACAGAATCCCAGATTGCGTACACATTTATCATTTCGTAATGCTTTAAATGGATTTAATCACGATTACAGAGCAAGAAAACAAAAATTACGACTGCATTTTGTAATCGTTAATCATTAATCAGATTACATTTTGCCCATCTCTGCACCCGAGTAATGCGGCCGCGATTCAGTTAACATAAAAACTATTATTTGGCAAAAAAAAAGTAATTCAACACCATTTAAAATTATTTATAGCGAAAACTTTCTAAAATGTTGTCAGATAAACATAAATATTGCTTTTTCAGTATGATGAGTAAAAATTAGCCTAGATTTTTCGAATAATTGCATAAAAATGGTCATTACTCATATATTTAAAGTGTTTATATTATTCTTACAAAAGGAGTAACGAGGTTAAAATCGATTATTATTTGATATGTGAGAAAATAATTAAATCATTTTTAGAAAGTTTGTTTGTTTGTACCTGCATCATGCTGAAACTATTAAGCTGATAATGAAAAAAGTTGTATAGTTTTAATGCTAACTTTTCTACTAGAGACAAAATAAATTGATACGCGCGTTTTGTACTAGATTATCCTACACTTTAAACGAGTATTTCTTGTATGCATATAAATATATACAGTAATACCCCCCTTTACACAAGGGATACGTTCCGGAAAAAATCACGTTATTTGAAATTCGCGTATATCGATGTTTAAAATTAAACATAGTTAAAATTTAATATGTACAAAAAAAATACGAATCATTTTAATCAATCACTTTAATTCTAAGAAAACTTAATGCAATGCATACTATTAATTATTTTTTTACGGAATAATACATCTATTGTCTTTTCGGTAGCCTTTTTTTTGCATTCTTGTAAAATACGTTCATAACACTCAACACTGTTTTTAATTGTTTGACACACTGTCATCATTATTGTCTATACTCTGCAATATGTCAAAACTTGAATAAATTTTTGAAAGAGACAATTAAGCGCGGAATTTCGTGTTATAGCGAAACCGCGCACAACGGGGTCGCGTAAAGCGGGGTATTATTGTAGTTAGCTATATATATTATACAAACTAGGTATATTATCATTACATCTTTGTTCATATTGTGTGAGATAATAAGTTTTACTCTCATATTGATATTTTCCATTGCACCCTTGCGGGTTAGAGACAAATTACAGTAGCCCACAAATCATTGATAATAAATTGATATTAGCACATTGATTTGTATGTATAGCATGACTGGCAGTATTGCATTTAAAATTAATTTAATTTTTTTAATAATATTATCTTTTTTATATTTCTATTTGTTTCAATACTATATATATCAGCATACTGTGAAAACTTTATTAATTTAAGTGTACCTTTCGTGTATTGTTTTAAATGTGTTATTATCATTGTTTGTTTTCTTGTTAATAACCGAATATATTTATCTAATATATAAACACGTAGGAAGCTATGTAATCATAAAAAAAATTGTGGAACCGTTTTATTTATACGTGATAACGCTATCAAACGAGACTTTAAATGATTAAACTAATGCTTTTTTTTTTCATGTATAGGACGACCCTCTTTTTTGATATATTAATCAGCGATAACTCTGCGTGAATTTGGCACACAGGCCCCAGTTTGCCCCCTAGATCCGGAGCACTCGGGAACATTCTACTCGAACAAAGCACTGGATCGAACAATCAAACGCGGCGTCAAAACTGCAATCGCACGGTATAAAAGCAATACGAACGTTGATTGGGCATGTCAGTCTCGCTGAAGTGCAGAGAGGATATAATACAATGTACGGAAAACTGGTAAGACATTTCTCTATATATATTTCAGTACACAATTATTTATACCTTATTGCAACTAATAAAAATATAACTTAACCTAATAAATCATATAAAAACAATTGAGAAACAAATGAGCATAACATCGTAAGCACGTGTGTCGCTTGATTGTTGGGTAAGAAGTTAATTTTTTTTTTGTACTCCGGGGGAAAGCCCTGTTTAGGACCACCAGGGACGCTTTGAGGGCAAGGACCCTGGTGTGTCAGACTCCTACTGACTAAAAACTCTCGGGATGTCCCTCTGATTGCTCCACCCGGGCCTTTTATTTATTTTTATTTTTGCTAACCTGGTGGAAATCCCTACGCACCGTCAGGGGGAGTGGTGAGGGCCACTCCCCCCGGTGTGTCGGACCTGCCCCGACTAAAACCACCGGGGTGCCACCACTGCCCTCTCTTCGCCTTCGCCGAGCCTGGGAATCTGGATACATCCGAGACGGGCCTGGGAAACCAAATTCATCCATATGGCCAGGCAATAAAAAGCCTTGTTGAGGCTACCTCTCTGAGAGGGGTAGGAGTAAAAGCCTTCCAAATCTCTCACCTAGGCGGTGCGCTAGGCACCGTGCACCGCCTCCTTCTCATCCAGGCAGCAGATTTCCTCAAGTCTACTGCCCGGCAAGTAGTTAAAATTTCTTTAACAGGCATTGACTTGTTTTCCCTTCGTACTTTATGCTGGCTTAGGGCAGACAAAATACCTACTTAATAATTAATTGCTATTCATTAATTCACGTGTGTAACTGTCCCTAAATATGTTGTCTCTAATTTACTTTGTTATAAAGGAAATATTTAGATATCACTATTTTTACATGTTTGCAATTACAATCGAATGCTGAATATCTCGCTCGCTTATAAAATCACTCTGTATGTATAAAAAGAATTGTCATGACTTATTATCGTAGACCCATGACTACTGAAACTAAACACATGACATTTGGACATTCGGTACTTTATAATACATAAACGCTACAATAATGGCGGATTTTTTGACATCCCTTATGTGTGAAATATAGGTTGAAAGTTCCTTTAGTCCCTTCGTGAATTTCGAAGTAAAGTTGTAAACAATGTTATTTAGCTTTTTGATTAGAAATTAAAAATAGCTGTTTGGGAAAATTAACCCCCGGGGTGGAGTAAAAGGGATTTATACCGGGTAACGCCGGGCTACTATTGCTTGTACTTTATATGACAGTTTCGCTGTTAGTGAAGCTGTAGATTAAACTAAAAATATCGTATTGAGGCAGTTTATTATACTACCGTACATTTAGGCCCCACATGCTCACCGGTGAAGAAAAATATCGTGAAGAAGCCCGCATGCCATCGAATAAGAATGTCATGTGTAACAGCTCAGCAGCTCAGTTACTAGTGGATATAGCCACTAATCTATCTGCTCACCAGTAGCGTTCATTCCATAGATGCATGAAAGCATTGCATGTCCTTATAATAAATAAGTCTCGAATAAATTACTCAAAGTTAGATAAAAAAGGAAATATTCATATTTAAATCAATCTTATTTTTGCACCATATATATTTTCTATTGGAACATTATAAAGCTAACTGTAATAATATAATATTCAAATTAGTTGCGCGAACTCTGCCTGCCTTGTTCAATTACCCTATGCACGTCACTGCTGCTCACCTACTGGTAGCTTAGTCCTCAGGCCTCGCTCCCGTTTTTATTTGTTTTATTTATACAATATGTTTTAAAAACCATGTCCGAACCGAAAGATTTGGACCTGTATAACTATTATTATCCTTATAGCGATGCAGAGAATCCGCAGGGAAGTGCTAGTTGTAGAAATTAATGCCTCGTTAATACAAGAAGTGGTCCGTGAAAAATGTTACAATTTTGCTAAATGAGAAATTTGGTCATATTCAGTTACGAGCATAATTGTTTCACGCACACGATTCTAATGTTGCTTAAAATGGTCTTGCGCAAGAATAAATAAGTCAAAAGTAAAATTAAGTTAAATATACGTTAAACTGTTATTTTTTAGAGTTCTACAAGCCACAAGGAAAAACAGAACAGTTATAGGATTACTTTGTTGTCTATTTGTATACACTCCGACGCAGCCTTGAGTTTCTTTCGGCATTTCTTCTCAAGGTAGTCGCTTCCGAAACGCTAGTAGATCACCCGTAGGTTCTTCTCCTGACCAGCCGCCTAAGTCGAGGTTCGTACCCACAGTGATGCTTTTGCGTTACCACTTAACCCATAACTCGCTGGTTGAGCATTTTTTTTTACACTGGCAAGACATAGTGACTACAGAGTACCTGATGGTAAGTACAGTGTAGTCCAAAAACGAAAGCGACTATCAAAGGATAAAATTCCATTGATAGTCTCCGTCGTCATGTCGGCCCACATATACCACGACTGAAGGTCTCTAGATATATGAGCTACTGGATATACACAAGTTGATCCCGAAACGTGACAATCCGAAACTGGTCACTATGACGGGCTTTGCCCCCATGTACTGTGGTCGCGATCCAGACGGGCACCGACGCCCTACAACCTCGCTGCTGCTCGTTTAGCACCACCCAGGAGCCACGTGTAGGGAAACTAGGGTATAGCCTACGGACGCGAGCGGCTTCGACTCCCAAAGTATGATAAGTGTTCGCCGCTTTCGGCGGTGAGGTTCTCGCTGCAAAGGCTTTCCCGGCAAATGGAAATTGTTTTGGCGAAATAAAAATGTATCTAGCTGTCTTTCAAAACCCTTTGCCAAAAACCCATGGCATCAAGTTGAAATTCATATCAAATAAGTCTAACGTCCGGTCCGCCGTAGCTCTGAAAAAATCAAACTTTTAAGTCAACGTAATCAAAAGATACGACTGTTTCCACTAGGGAAATCAAATCCAATAGAAAAAGATGAATTGTTTATTTGGCAAATAACATACCATATTAATAATATTTCGTCACACTATATCCCTTACGGGTTGAGCAGAAATACATTTGTGGCTGAATCCATTTTGTGGTTATATGTACGAGTTTTACAGTTCCTTATAGGTTTTTTTTACTGTGACTCGGTATTATCACCACATCACAACTGATGATTATTGTATTTATTTATTATATATAGGGTTGCCAGTGGCCCGGTACAATAGTTAACTTACATAACACATACACAATTGCAATCAACAATGTACAGTTCCTATTAAGGCATCCACAACATACGTTTGAGTGGCCAGTTTATTTATATGATATGCATTTGGTCCAAGAAACTGCAGCTGTAAAGAGCAAAGAAAAATCTATTGGTAGTCGCATGGATCATGCCGCCTTCGGATCTCTTCACGTGTCGTTTAAAGGGTCCAATATCATACCACGCTCGTCTGAGCACGGTGGGAACACGCTTGCATAAGGACCATTCCATATCTCAACGAAAAAAAAAAAAGTAAAAGTTAGAGAGCTTCCTAGTCTTAACCAGGATATGAGTTATTGTGAAGAGGTAAAATGTGGGCTATATTATGATTTTCAGTTGATACTCTTCGCCGTGGCGGTGGCGGTTTTAGCCCAGAAGTACCCACCAGGGATCCATCCCGCCGTGTGCCCGAAGTACCCCTTCTGCGACGCGCAGGCCCTCGCCCGTCACACCCCTGACGGAACCCCTATCCCCGAATGGGTGCGTAACCCCGCCATCCTGCCAGCTGCTGTATCACCGTACCATGCTGCTAGTTTCGCGTGAGTATTTCTGCTGATTATTGAGTGAATTTACAATAATAATATATTTAACTGCTATTTCCCTTTTAAGCTGAGCAGAGGTATATATATATGTATAGCTGACTCGGCAAACTTTGTTCTGCCATATAAATTATAGCAGACCAGCCACGCTTTGCTGTGACTGGTTTTTGAATAATTACTCAATCCAGTCAACGGATAGCGCCATCTTTTAGAATCGGTTGGAGCTAACTGTAAATTATGACTGCTAAATAATAAACAAATAATTTGCAATAAAATAATATTGCTACTATGAATTGAGATGAAAACTATCCTATCTTTTAAATTAGATCAAACTTCACGTGGTGTGTAAATTTCATTAAAATCGGTTTAGTAGTTTAGGAGTCCATCGCGGACAAACATCGTGACAGGAGATTTATATATATTAAGATATACAATATTATATTATTTATAGGCGAACACTTGACCTCAATCCCAGCTGGTGGAAGGTGAAGATAAGTCCGATGATGAACCGCGTCCGCCTAACAAATGCCTATTCACTCTTCTCTTAAAGACTCCCAGGTCACAAGACCGCGGAAATATGGCCGCTGGAAGCATATTCCACTCCTATAGTAATATATATTAGCAGCTGTATCCATTTTGCGCTTATATGTCGTGCCCAACGTGACCAGTAGCGCGGCAGATAGCCGTTCTCTCATAACTAATTCTCATGACATTTCTATTAGATGCAATACGGGTTTTCTCACGATGTTTTCCTTCATCGTCGAACATGTGGTGCTTAAATAGAAAATAATCGTTTTGATTTTTTTTCCAGTGCCGCTCCTCGCTATCCAGCCAACTTCCCAGCAGCTCTGTGCCCCAACTACCCGTACTGCTGATCCACAGATCAAAAATATATTTCACGTCATTTCACTTTGCATACAGATAAGAAATACCAAAAGGATATTATAAAAATAAAAAAGGCTGTATACAGTATCTATTGTCAATTGTAAATAAAATTGTTTCATACAGTCTAAATAGATATTGTCAAATTTTAATGTATATAATCGGTTTGTAAGCTTTCTTTTTTTTATTAGTTTTGGTATTAATTGTAAATTTACCAAATGAAATGTGCCGTGTAAATTGTAAATAAACATTTTTTTTTTATATAATATCAATTCGTTTTATTATATTTACGACCAATAAGGCCCAGGTCAGACCCTACATAGAATATTGTTCGCATCTTTTGGGATGGCTCTGCTCAGTACTTACTCGACGCCCTGGATAGGTTGCAGCGGAGGGCTGTCCGTATTGTGGATGATCCTGACGTGACTAAGCATCTTGAACCGCTCCAGTTGCGCAGAGATATTGCCTCACTGAGCGTTTCCTACCGTCTGTATCATGGCGAGTGTTCTAAAGAGTTGCTTAACCTTGTTCCACCCTCTCCCTTCCTGAATAGAACCACGCGCGCGGGTTTGCGGAGTCACAGCTATACGGTATCTCGCATCCCGGCTAAGACTAAGAAGTTCTCTAACTCCTTCTTTTGCTGTGCCGTTGGGCTGTGGAATGGTCTTCCAGCGAGCGTGTTCCCACCATCCATGATATGGGATCCTTTATGCGTAGCGTGAAAAGATATTTGCGCAGGCCGGCATGATCGCTGCGACTACCGATGGGGTTTTTCTTAACTTTTGATAGTCGTTGTCGTTATTCTAAAAGTTCGTATGTTGTCTGATATAGATCGCATAAATAAAAAACGTACCTGAGCCAATTTATTTGCAATTGTTATACTTGCCTTGGCCGAGCTTACGGAACTCTAATAATAAAAAGAAAATGAAGCAATGTACGGTGTAAATGCGTCGCGTGCAAGCAACCTATATCCAAAACTTGTTGAAACATTCGTTGTGTGTCGATTTCATTACTTAGTTTCATAACTATAAAATTATTGGAAATTATTTTCCGATTTAACCCCGGCTTACCAAAATACGAGGATCCAATTTACTACGGGGAAACAATCTGTTTTAATATTGGGAATACAAATATGGATTTTTTTACATTTGTTTCTTTGATATACTCTGTAAGGTTAGGGGAAGGAAAATTGTAAGGGGGCAGTGGGTTTAGCCAAAGTTAACACGATATTTATTAACTATTAGGCGGTACGAATTTCGATGTTCAGCTAATAAATTGTCATATATATCTTAATTACAATTGTCTATGCTTGTAAAATTGCTTACTCCGATCTCACGGACTACTCATTAGCCTGTCATATGTCTTCGAAGACTTTATTTATTAATTTATTTTCCTTTTTAAAATTATTAAAAAAAATATGTTTTTATTTATGCGCTGTCTTTATTTTATTAGTCAATGTTTAAACTTGCAATACAAACATAACAGTCGATTGTCTTCCTTCAGTTAATAATGGTCGAACTTTGTTAACTTTGTTCTTTTTCGCCCGTTTCAAGTTCCCTTCTATGAGCTGAGTGCTGTACTGCTCTTCTAGAAGATGCTTCAGCGTGTTTAGTATTTGAGACGTCGACAAGTTTTCTGTCAAACTATCGAGGTTAAATGCAACAGCGGTACAGCTTTCTGAAGTCATCTATAAAATAAACGAGTTGAATGGTAATCTATGGCAAAGCGGACAAGCACGCTCACAGTTTGACAAAAACCTTAGTATACAATAGGATCTTGAGTAAACGAAAAAAATATGAGAAAAAGCATTTATTTGGCACATGATATAACTCAATACAGAAGGATAGGTGAATCGAGATATAAAACAAGAAAAGCAAATATCCTGTGTTGTGATGATGAGTCAAAGGAAATCAGCTCAACAAATGCCAAGTAACCAACTGAGCCAACCAGCGCTACCTTCAGCTGAAACCCATTTATTATATCAACGCGCAGAAAACAGGGAGTAAGGAATCAATAGAGTAGAGCTCTAGAGACTATTTCAAAGTGTCATAAGTAATGGACATACATACGCCTATACACATATAAGATATATATATATATATATATATATATATACTAGCTGTCCCGGCAGACCTTGTTCTGCCCTATTTCTCTAATACAAAGTCACATTGTTTTTTTAATGTTAATAGCTTCCCCGTCAGATTTTATTCTGCCAAAACCTATTGGCCTGTCGGCTGTTTTTGAAAATTGTTTGAAATCCTGGCCTTAATGCTATATGTATAAAAATTGACAAATATTGACATTAATATTTATACGTCACTCAACTGTTTTCCCTTCCCGGAACCCGTCCACTAACATTTAAACTTTATGGTACGGTGTTAAAGTTCAAATTGACTTTTAAATATTATTACGAATTTTTTGTATGAGAATATAGAAAAGTGTTGTTTTTAAACTTTTTCAGACATTTTTTTTAATTTTTCTCTCCGTAATAACCTTCCTCAGACTTCAACAAACACAACAAAAAAGAAATCAGCCAAATCGCTTCAGCCGTTCTCGAGTTTCGCGCTTATCAAGACATTTAGCGATTCATTTTTATATATAAGAAGATATATATATATATATATAACACAAATAAATCATATACATCAATTTTGTTTCAATATATAGATATTCATACAAATAAACGTATATGCAATAAAAAAGCAAAAACAATAACCTAATTATTCGCCAAATACAAGTAAAAGAAATTGGCACTGTACCAGATTCTTTATAATTAATTAAAATAATCTGTAATACTTAATTCAATTAATAATAAATCCCCCCCCCCCTTCTACTAATAAGCTGACTAGACGCCGTGCGGGTTTGTACCATAATGTGGTTGACATTCCAGCTGCTCGCACGAAGCGATACGCCTCCTTTTTTTTCTACGTACCGCCAAGAATTCGAATTCGCTTCCTGCGTCTGTTTTTCCGACACCTTATAACATAGGAATATTCAAACATCAAGTGAATCGGTATTTGCTGGATGAGCACGCTCCGTCGTTAGTCTCATCATCACGTTCCTATAGGTGAGATTGAGGTCAAACGCAAGCAAGTCAGTAGTTTTTGGAAGTCGAAGCTGCTCGCGTCCGTAAGCTTTACCCTAGTTTCCCTACACGTGAGTCCTTGGTGGTGCTAAACGAGCAGTAGCGAGGTGGTAAGGCGCCGGTGCCCGTCTGGATCGCGACCACAGTACATGAGTGTAAACCCCGTCATAGTGACCAGTTTCGGCTTGTCGCGTTTCGGGATCAGCTTGTGTATATCCAGTAGCTCATATACCTAGGGACCTTCAGTCGCGGTATATGTGGGCCAACATGACGATGTAGACTATCAATGGATTTTCATCCTTTGATAGTCGCTATCGTTTTTGGACTACACTGTACTTACCATCAGGTACTCTGTAGTCACTATGTCGAGCCAGTGTAAAAAAAAGCCATTCCATAATATTAGTTTGAGTGCAGTACATTATAGTCAATAGTCAACTGGCACCCAACCTAAAACTACTTGTATCTGGGTGCCAGACTTATTCTTATCATATTGTTTTAGGTGCAATAAAACAGACAAAATAGGCTGGGCGGTGGACGTTGAGGGCGTCCGCCGTCCAGCGAAGAATGGCGGTGTGGTGGCGTTTGTGTGTCCACACGCCGTCCCAACTAGAGGTAATGAGGGGGTAATTTACGACCCCCTTCCAGAGAAAAGGCTTGCTTAGTGCCAATCGCTCGCCGGGCCCTCGGAAGTATCTGGATCCCCGGGCTCGGCGAAGGCAAAGAGTAGGCAGTGCTGGCACCCCGGTGGTTTTAGTCGGTGCAAGTCCAGCACACCGGGGGAGTGGCCTTTACCACTTCCCTGACAGTCCGAAGAGATTTCCACCGGGTTAACAAAAAAAAAGTAAAAAAGGCAAATATATTGATTTTAAAAACTTTTAAATTAAATCTTTATAGGTATGGTGACTTTAAAAATAACTTGTCAAACATCGGAGAGATCGAAATAATGTGCTATGGCATAACAGTTTAGTTACTTGTTTAATCTGCCTAGCACCGTTCTGCCGGTGCCAGTTTCCAAAGTTCACCGTTAATGTATTATAGTTCCAAGTGTAAAATCTACGTGAAAGCCAACTACCCACCTTTTGTATTATCGGTCTCAGTTCTCTTAAATCGTCTTCAGTGTTCATTGGCGTAACATTCTTCGTCATGAGCCAGGCGTAGTTAGATTTATGATTAGATTTAATTTCTTGTTGTCTCGATTGCTTCAGAAGGTATTCCGCCTTGCAAATTATTATCAAATATTATTATTACAAAATAATCTATAATAATAAATAAATAATAATAAAATTATTTATTAGATAAACAATTGCAAAGCAGCACATTAAAATCAGCTGACACCCAAACTAGGACAACCTGTATCTTGGATGTCAGCACATTTCACACAATTTGTTACAGTTTATTACCGCTGCGTAGCTCCAATCTTAACTCAAAACAATACAACAATAATATTACATACTAAACAATAGACTATATAACCAAAGTAAATAATAATTTCAAAAGAATGTTAAAGCCCAAACACATCTATTCCCGCAACAGTTCCTCAGTATCATTATATTTCAGATTCGACAACCAGTCTCTCAGCTTCATCTTACATTCTTATTTAGATAAGTTCAAGATATTTAATTCATGATTAACCTTGTTGTAAATCCTTGAACCAAGAACACAAAATTGTTTCTCAGCAAAATGAGACTTGTGAATCGGCATATGGCAAACATATCTCATTCTGCGAGGTTTTCTTTTGCTATCTGTCCGTACAAAGACCACTCTATGTTTGCGGAGGACAAATTTCGAGACACAGAGCTGTCTTACTATTAAAACTTGACATCTAGAATATAACAGCTCAGTAGGAAACCTTCTGGATTCTTAAAACATGACTTTTAAGACAGCTCCTTGAGCTGTTTTTAATAGTTTGTAGTAATATTATAAAGAGGTAATGCTTATTTTTTATATGTAAAGGTAACTGTCGGATTCTGACAATTGCGGCCCACCATCGTCTGACTTTGAGACTCCGCCAAACGCGCCGCACTGTTGCCTCCATCGGACGGTCACAGTTGCAGAGTAACAACTGCGAGTAGTTTATCTTAAAACTATTAAATCAATCAAAAACTGACATTTTAGGTCCTTCCAGTTTAGCCTACTCTGTTTGAGGCTGAGATTTTTAGACGCCTTTTCGACTTTGCTTAGCAAAACTAACAAAAAAATTATTTGTTTTGAGGAAAACAGAATAACAGGAATTTTAGTATAGCCATAGTATTCACAGAGCCAAGTGTATTTTGACAAAATCTGTCACTTACCAAATACTTTGACAATGTATTATAAATCGTAATATTTTAGTAAAATCTAAGCAAATTTTAGATTGCATCTTTAAATCTCAACCAAAAACTCTTTCTCCTTACCTTATCAAGTACAAAAATCTACGAAAAATGTTCTTGTTTTTGGCAATCCATCCCCCCCCAAGAATAAAAAGAAATAAAAATTTTCAATTAAAGCCAATTATAACATTAAGGGCGGCTTGCACTAACGAATTAATCTAGTTTAAGCTTGTATAAAACGGTTATTAATTGAATTGGTTTGATTCCATCTTAATGATGATTTCAGTTTAAGAGTTGTTATAACTAGATTTTGATTTAGTGCAAGATTATAAGTACAGATCAGTCCTAAATAGCATTTTATATAACTCTAAACTAGATTTAATTTGTTAGTGCAAGCCGCCCTAAATATATATAAACTTTCACTTACATATTCTAATAAATCTCTTGACGAAAATCTCTTTGAGTCGATCATTTTTTGTTTTAATTTTATTACATTAAAGGCTAAAAAAGGAATTTGACTGAATTCCACTGCGAATCGAGCATTTCTATTTATCTTCCTTTTTCAAGTCATCTTTATTTGAGCGTCGATTGCACTTGAAATACTATCTGATAAAAATGGAGTGACCTTTCGAGCTGTTATTAATTTTTATATTAAAAAAATAATGATAAAAATATTATAGTCCAGTCAAAATACATATCCTAAGCTATAAATCTATTGGGGTGAGCAGAGATACATTAGTGGATGTATCCACTTTGAGCTTATATGTCGTGCCCAACGTGACCAGCAGCGCAGTTGATCGCTGTTCTCACAGCTCTAGTACATATGACCTTTCTCTTAGATGCCAAACGGGTTTTTATCACGATGGCTTCCTCACCGGTGAGGAAGTGGTTCCTAAAACACTATTAAAACAAACTTTTTTGGTGGTAGGGCTATTGCCCGAACTGGGTCATGACCACAGTGATGATGTCCTAACCGAGTTCGGCCACGGCGACTGTTTCAACACCGATTAAGAAAATTGAGGTCCAGTTTACGAAAACAGTCAATTGCGCAGGAGATATTTAAGTGCATAGCTGGACGCGCAGCCAGAAAAGCACTCTCTCGTCCGAGCTCCCTCAGGCCCGATGGAATGGAGAACCAGTACGATCGGGAGGGAGCGGGATGTAGGTTTGGTCGAATTTTCCTTCTCTGAACACCTGGTTGAATTGTGCCGTGGTGGCTGCCGGCAGAATAGAATAGCACCCCCCTCTTCTTGCTGAGGTGTCGTAAAAGGCGACTAAGGTATCTCTTTAACACCGCAATTCAACCAGGTGTTCAGAGAAGGACAACTCGACCAAACCTGCATCCTGCTCCCTCCCGATCGCACTGGTTCTCCATTCCATCGGGCCTGAGGGAGCTCGGACGAGAGAGTGCTTTTCTGGCAGTGCGTCCAGTTATGCACTTGAATATCTCCTGCGCAATAGACTGTTTCCGAAAACTGGACCTCGATTTTCTTAATCGGTGTTGAAACAGTCGCCACCGTCTTTGACCACAGTACACAAGTATAAAGACCGTCATAGTGACTTGCTTTGGCTTGTCGCGTTTCGAAAACAGTTTGTGTATGTCGTTGTTCAAATATTTAGCGACCTTCTTACGTGGTATGTGGGCCGGCATAGCAATGGAGACGTGAGCCTGGTTATTGCTGTTCCTGGACTACTCTGTACTTACCATCAGGTGTCACTTTCAGTCACTTTGCCGAGCCAGTATAAAAAAAATCGCTTACCAACTTTTTGGGCTAATCGGGTCGATTTTGTAGAATGACTCCAACAATTGCCACCTCGCTTGACATCTCTAATATAAATACGCTATTACTATGGAGAGAACAAACTGTATCTATATTTCTATCCAACCGAAATTAAGAAAAACTTATGACAGTTTAGAGACTTAATTAACCTTCGTCATTCATTTAACATATAAATAAAAATGCAATAATTTATTTAAAAAACCTTTTATTAACCCGTATATAACAAAAGTTTATAAAGCTAATAATAATAACAATATATCATCACGCTAAATACTCATCGGGGTTAACAGAGATACATCAGCGTCTGTATTCTCTTAGCGTTTATACGTCATGCCCAACGTGACCAGTAGCGCAGCTGATCGCGGTTCTCACAGCAATAGTACTTTTAACATATCTATTAGATAAAGTGTAGGTTTCCTCAAGATTTTTTTCTTCACCGGTGAGCCTGTGGTGAATAAATCCGTACTTAATCTAGAAAAACCTAGATGTACGTGACGGAATTTGAACCTCCGACCATTAGCGTCACTGCGCATGGATAGCGGTCCTTTATCCACTAGACTACCACGGCAACTATTTTCAAGTTATTAAAACAATACAATCGGCGCCCGGACTTTTTTACTGCCTTCATAAAGTTAACACACCGCACCTGATGGTAAACACAGTAAAGTCCAAAAACGGTATCGAACCCCAAAAGACAAGAATTCGTTAACAGTCGCCATCAACATGCCGTCTCACATAAACCAAGACTGAAGGTTTCTAGGGACATTAACTAATGGACGTATATAAGCTAATTCCGAAAGGCAATAGACCAAAGCGAGTCACTATGACGATCTATGCACGTCATTAAATAAATATAAAGTGCGCATTGAATACACATAACTATGAACAGATCCAAAATAACTATCCTATTAACACGTTGAACGTCATCGCAGTCAGTGCTGAGCGACAGTGAAATTTTCCTTTACGCCAAGCAAAAACCACAATTCTGTCCAAATTTAGGTTGCACGGTGGAGAGTGTTCTCAGGAACTACATTCTTTGATTCCACCAGCCCCATTCCAGCACAAAACCACTAGGCATCGTGTCTGATACCATCTGTATGTGGTGGATGTTCCTTATATCCGCACGAAAAGATTCGCTTCTACAATCATCATGCGAACAGCTAAGGAGTGGAATATGCTTCCAGCGGCCATGTTTCCGCGTTCTTATGACCTGGGAGTCTTTATGAGAAGAGTGAATAGGCATTTGCTGGGGGAACGCGTTTCATCATCGAACTCATCTTCACCTTCCACCAGGTGTGATTGAGGTCAAGCGTTCGTTTATAAATAATTAAAAAAACAAAAAAAAAAGAAACTAAATGTTTTTTTTTAATTAGATACTTTTAACTAATGTTAAATGTATGTTTTTATTAGCAAAAGTCAACTTTAGTTTAGTTTAAATTTAGGATTTATATCCCCGTAAATAATGTCTAAAGTTTCATTCCCAAGTCCTTTACGTTTTTCAAAAACCATCTTAATTTGGAGTAGCTAGAGCGCCTCGTGGGTCAATGATTATTTTGTGAAGATCTCTCGCTGCTGGCGGTGGTGAAGAGGCCTGACGAGAAGTCACAGCCTTCTGCGAGGCAGTCATGAGGCAGAAGAAGGTCGCCGAAGGATCAAGAAGAGAACTTTCTCGGATATACGGCTGCCAAGACAGCGTCGCTGGAGGGACGTATTCGCTCGTAATGATCGCGACATCCCTCTGTGACATTAGCCAGGCAGTAGATTCGAGGGAGCCTGCTGCCCGGATGAAAGAGAGGCGGCGGAGAAAGGTTTGGAGGTGTGGGCTATTACTCACCCCACTCAAAGATAAAGCCTAAACAGGCAGTTCGCTCCCCGGGCGTCTGGAAGAATCTGGATTCCCAGGCCCGGGTGGAGTGATTGGAAGAACATCCGGGGAACTTTTAGTTAATAGGAGTCTCACATACCGGGATCGGTGTCCTCACAGCAGCCCTGATACAGGATTTTCCCCCGGGGTCACCCAAAAAAACGGGTCAATGAATATGAGATTTACTTTCATAACACTGTCCTACAGTTTGTATGAATGGTTTGAAAACATTTATTAAACGAAGTCAGCACTGACCAACGCGGCCTTAACGGGCAGATGCATTTTTTTTTAGCGTTCAACATGTTTATAAATATTTAGCAAAATAAAAATGCTTTTATTCTTGCAATATTTGCTACTTATTCTATCATTTGCTAGTTAACTCGTCATACCTATACACCCAAGCAAATCTAATGATCGATACATGTAAACTAGTGATGCCACGAATAGTGAATGGGCCGAATACCGAATATTCGGCAGCGCTATCGGCCGAAGCGCCGAATATTCGGCCGCCGAATATTCCTGGAAGTAGCGTGTTAAGTAATAATAATAATCATTATTTCAACACAAAACTTATGCATATACACAGGGTGATAAGTCTCACCAATTAAGTAAATCTTGTCTCTGGTGAGACTCGCACTTCCGTTCGGGTTATTCAAGGGTGTTTTGTGTTTTTATATGGATATTCACGGTATAAGTTTATTAGTATGTGTGTGAGCGAGAGAGAAAGTGTGTGTGTGTGAGAGGTTATTTTCTGAGCCTGGTAACATTTACGATGAAGAGCGTAATCGTTTGCTTTCAAAAAATGCTGAAAAGCTTGTTTTTATCCATCACAACTTAGCACTGATAAATTTTAATTACTAAAGTGTTTGAATTTGGAAATAAATACATAACTTTGAGTAATATAACGTGTCTTTTTTACATGATTTGGTAGTCGGTATTCGGCCGAATAGTACGTATTATTCGGCCGAATACCGAATACCAAAAAAAGTGGCCGAATAGGCCGAATACCGAATAGTTGCCGAATATTCGTGGCATCTCTAATGTAAACCTTACTCGGTACCGAATATTTGCCTTCCTAGGGTGTTTACGCAATGCATCCGACGCGAAACCGTGAATATGCGTTTCAAAGTAGTATTGTGACCGCGTACCAATGTTTAGTTAATTTAGTTCATACAATATCTTTTAATCGTTAGTATAAGATAGTTACGGCGGATTTCTACATATCGCATTGACATCGACCAATCAAATACTAAGGTGTGAGGGTAGTAGTATAAATCTCGAACCGCTCCAATTGCGTAGAAATATTGCATCAATGAGCATTTTTTTACACTGGCTCTACATAGTGACTACAGTGTACCTGATGGTAAGTACAGCGTACTCCAACAACGAAAGCGACCATCAAAGGATGAAAATCTATTTATAGTCTCCGTCGTCATGTCGGCTCACATATACCACGACTGAAGGTCTCTAGGTATATGAGCTACTGGATATACACAAGCTGATCCCGAAACGCGACAAGCCAAAGGGAGTCACTATGACGGTCTTTACACTTGTGTACTGTGGGCATGACCCAGTTCGGGCAATCGCCCTACCACCAAAAACCGCCATTTGGCAGTTTTCTACCGTCTATATCACGGCAGGTGTTTTAAAAAGTTATTAAACCTTCCACCCTCTCCCTTCCTTAACAGAACCACACGCGCGGGTTTACCGAGCCATAGCTATACCAGTAGCGTTCATTCCATAGATGCATGCAAGCATTGCATACCCTTATGATAAATAAGTCTGGAATAAATTACTTAAAGTTAAACAAAAAAAAAAGAAAACACATATATTCATATCTATTCTACATTCACGCCGTCTAACTTTCTTATGAAAGCAATATAATATTTACTATTATAATATAATATTCAAATTAATTATACGAATTCTGCATACCCTGTCGAAATATCTTATGCACGTCACTGGGCTATACGGTAACTCACATCCCGGCTAGGAATAAAGTCTAAAGGTCTCCTGACGAGCGTGTTCCCACCGTCTTATGATATAAAGTCCTTTAAGCGTGGCATGAAGAGATATTTGCGCAGGCCGGCATGATCACCATGCTTATTCTCAGACGCGGTATGGAAACTGTGCCGGGTTTAACATTTATTTATTTCATGTTTTTGTTGTTCCTAAATCGCATCCGTTTCCTAAATCTGTATTTTGACGGTTTGAAATCGGATGCAGTGAGATGCAGAGTTTTTTACATCCGTATTTTCACGGTTACGGACAAATGGGAAGTCTAATTTCAAAACCCGCTATAACATTTTTTTCAAATCCCATAAATTTATAAAAACTTATAATTAATCTTTGAATTAACAATCACATTCTTATAAGGTATTTAAATTATTATTCTAGAGTGAAAAAGCAAAAAAGAAAAAATTCATATATAATATTAGCTTTGATAAAAACATTTCAAATTACTATTAGGACTATTAAGTAATTTAGTACGAAAAAGCATTTTAGCGGGTTTTGAAATTACCATAGACGTGTCAAATGCAGTGCGTAACTTCCCTTACAATTATAAAACATTACTCTAAGTTTTATTCAACCTTAGGTTTAGGCTTTGCGAAAGGCCACATAGATAAAGCGGGGGTGACTTTTAAAAATAACATGGGTTTAACGGCAGTCAAAATAAACAGCATGGCGTAAAAATACAATGTGTTTGACTTGCACACGTTCTCCTGAATGTGATTCAAACCGAATATTATAAGAATTGTCGTAAAAGCTGATAAGATTAGCGAACGGTTTTTCGTGTCATGACGGTATCTGAAAAAAAAAAGTATAATTGATTTTTTTTTGTTTTATAATAAGTTTTCCAGCTCTGGGTACAAGCCGTTTTGAGTCCGACATTAGTGTTTTAACACCAGATCTTTTTTTTTTGTTACCCCGGTAGAAATCCCTTCGGACCTCAGGAGAGTAGTGAGGGCCACTCCCTCGGTGTTTCGGACTTGCACCGGCTAAAACCCCCGGTGTCTCAGCACTGCCTACTCTTCGCCTTCGCCGGGCCTGGGGATCCAGATACTTCCGAGGGCCCGGTGAGCGATTAGCCTTAGGCAGGCCTCCTCTGTGGGAGGGGGTCGTAAAACTACCCCCTCACTACATCTCATTGCCCTCCCCCACTCTCCGCTGAACAGCGGACGCCATCAACGTCCACCTCGATATGTATTTGTAAATACAGTGTAAACTCTATGTAACGTCACTCGATTTAACCATTTAACTCCCTAAAGCGTCGATATCACTCGGCTTTGGTTGGTTTAACTTGTTTCCCATACAATGATACACTTTATATAGCATTACACCCACTCTATATAACGACGGAAATTTAATAATATAAAGTACTTTTGAAGTTGCCAAAATTAGTAAAAACTGCGCAGCTGTGTACGTTCTTTTGTCGCTTTATTATCCTAGCCCGTAATAAACTCGACTGTCGGTATTACACATACCGAACTTTCTAAGGAATCCGTTATTTTATTTACAAATTGGGATTGCTTGCTCGTGTTGACTGTTGTTAGTAGGAGTCATGGATTATCTATACGTTATCATATTCTTAGTTGCTCACAAACTTTCAAACTGTAAACATGGCAAGTAAGAGTTTAAAACTTTTTCTTTTTTTAATACAGATTTTTCTTCTCTCCATTTAACGAGAACTCTCTATAACGTCAAAATATGCACAATCCCTTGAGAGTCGTTATATAGAGTTTGCACTGTATATAATATCTTTGTTTAATACCCATGACATAATCGCAAGCATATTTTGGGAACCCGTCAGTGTGTGTGTAATTGTCTATAAAAATAAAAAAATACCCTTAACTCTGTACTTTTACTGATATACCTTTTTACCCTGTAGTCCCCAATAATAACTTAAAAAAAAATATATCTTACTCTGTTACGGCGGGTGTCACGCTCAAAGCCCATCCTAGAAGATAAGCCGTTGTTTGGACGAGCGCGTACATTGGAGTCGTGCTCACGTGGATATTCCCTGGGTTTTCGCACCAACGGAACGCCTGAATATGAAAAAAAATCACGTAGTACCCAGTACAAAAGGGGGATTTCCAAGATGAAGCTTCTTTGTTCTTCAAGGCTGTTCATTCTAGCACCGTATCTTCAAATTTTCCAAGGTGGAGCAAACAATATCGTCTGGCAAAGCCCCCGCCGGTACTCTTATCTTTGTTTTCAATTATAATTATAATGCAATGAAAAACTGTTTACAGAATATTTTTATAGACATTTTTTGCTTTACAACTGGGTACATTTATCGTGCAGGACGAGAAATATTCCCAAAAACAACCTTGAACTTCGCATACTTCAAATGTGGTAACGACATCTTATGAGACTTTTGAGTTCACTTTCAAAACGCCAAAACAATGACTTGTAGCCATTTTCAGCGAATTATTAGATATGTTATTCAGTGAGTAGACTGGGTGATATGTTCTTCTGCCGTCCCCAAAATTTGGTGTCCGGACGCAAACTTTGGCTGCACCCCCTGTCCCCCCCATATTGGATCCGGGAGCTTGCCTTCAATACTTAACCGAGCCTGAGAGTGCCCGGGCACTATTAATTTACCCCCGTTTACAGACGGAAGATGCGGAAAAACCCTAGTATGGAAGGTATCAAGCGCAGGTGCGGTCGGGTGTCGAGCACTGTTGTCACCTTTGGGACGGATCCGCTAAATATCAGTTGGCGGCTTTGGACTCGATTGATCGTAGAGCTCGTAGACTTATTGGCGACGACTCTTTGTCGAAAATTAAAATGCAAAGCATCGAGCATCGACGTAGAGTTCCCTGCCTCGCGGTCTTTTACCGGTTGCACGGTGGAGAGTGTTCTCAGGAACTACATTCTTTGATTCCACCAGACCCATTCCACCACAAAACCACTAGGCATCGTGTCGGATACCATCCGTATGTGGTGGATGCTCTTTATATCCGCACGAGAAGATTCGCTTCTACATTCATCATGCGAACAGGTAAGGAGTGGAATATGCTACCAGCGGCCATATTTCCGCGATCTTATGACCTGGGAGTCTTCAAAAGAAGAGTGAATAGGCATTTGTTAGGCGGACGCGGTTCATCATCGGACTCATCTTCACCTTCCACCAGGTGTGATTGAGGTCAAGCGTTCGCCTATAAGTTATAAAAAAATAAAAGGTAAAAAGGCAGTATGTAGATGGAACTGACCAGTTTAACGGTCCACTGCGGGTCCCAGCCGCACAGCACGAGGCTCAGGTACGTGACGAACGCGATGCAGACCGCGAGCACGGCGCAGACCGTGTGCCACAGCATCGCGCGCGAGTACCCGTACCGCCACACGTACGGGTCCGACACGAATATGCAGAGAGCCGGCGCTACAATCGAACCTGTAACACCGACGTCGAGGTACTACCGGATTATCTTTTTTTTTTATTACATACAGGCTTGCGCTTGACCTCAATCACACCAGCTGGAAAGTGATGATGACGCCGACGATGGAGCGCGCTCACCCAGCAAATACCGATTCACTCGACGTTTGAAGATTCCCATGTCTTAAGACGCCGTAAAATGCCGCCGTGTTATCTATACTTACAATCATAGATGCAGCAAGCAACTTATAGTGGTAGTTTTTTTTTTTTTCGATTTTACGCGTGTTTGTTGACCGGGAAAGGTCTTCACAACTTAACCGGGCGGGTTTATAGTGGTAGCAAACGCTGAGGTCAGGTCTAGTGATGAAAATGCCCGGGAATTTTCCCAAAGTGCCCAAAACCTGTATGGGGAATATTCCCGGGAATTTACGAAATGTTCGCGGAAGTGCTGGACACTTTGGGAAAATTCCCGGGCATTTTCATCACTAGTCAGGTCACATTCATCAGGCAAATTTAAACATCTGATGAAGCTTGTGGAGTCACGGAACTGCAGCACGTGTAAGAAAGTAGATGACGTACAACATTTGCTGATGGAGTGTGTCCGATCTCAGTCTGCAAGAGATTCTCTGATGGGAGCCTTCAGCCTGAAACAATTTTGATGTAGGCATGTTCTGCGGAATTTTAGCAAGACCTTACTCAGTCGAAGCAAAGGAGTTGTTCAGGCTGATGGCTCCCCATCAGAAATAAATGCTAGTAGTGCATGTTTAGGATACGATGGGGCTGGCATGTGCCGAGGCACAAAAGTCCCTTAAATAAATAGAAAAAAAAAAAACATAGATGGGCAAAATGTAATCAGATTAATAACAATGATTACGATTACATATTACGTTTTTTACCATTAATATGACTGCATTTTGCTCATCTATGTTTTTAACAGAATCCCAGATTGCATACACATTTATGATTTCTTAATGTTTTAAATGGATTTAATCATGATTACAGAGTAACAACATTAAAATTACGACTATATTTTGTAATCGTTAATCATTAATCAGATTACATTTTGCCTATCTCTGTTTACAATCATATAGGGTTATTTCGACTAAGGTGAAATCTCAACTTGGAAAAAGTCCACTAAGGAGTAATTTCGAATAAAGAGTAATTTCGACTAAGGAGTAATTTCGACTAGTTTTTTCTACTAAGAAATAGTTGTCTCAAGCCTTTATATCCTTTGAAGGAGACAAAGAAAATACTTAAAAGTATAATTTTAATACATTCTTCTTGTTTATTAGTTCCTATAAGAGTATTGGATAATCAATGTCAAAGTATGAGGTAAGACACCGATTTCTCCAACTTGGACCTGTCTCTGCAACGACTTAAGATGTACTCTAACTCGGGACCGGAGCCCTTTACGAAAATCAGCGCCGCAGACTTCCTCTGTAGCATGACGCTGACGGAGAGCCCATTTCGACATGTTTACATGTTTTTTACTTCTTTTCTGTTACTTGTTTGTTTTTGGATAACGACATCTGTTGTTTGAAGCGAAGTAAATGTATTTCATTTAACTCCAACAAATCCAACTTTTGTCAAAGCTGTATTTATTTTCTAAACAAAGTATAAGGCAAGTCCAAATAGTCTCTGTGAATGTCCCGAGCTGAGTCTGAGGGAATCTGCTGCCCGGATGGGAGGGAGGCAGTGCGCTGTGTCCGGTGCGCTGCCCGCGAGAAAGGTTTGGAAGGGTGAGCTCCTTATATCCACCCCTCCCAGAGATGAAGCCTAAGCAGGCTGTTTGCTCCCTGGGCGTCTAGAAGAATCTGGATCCCCAAGCCCGGGTGGAGTGAGTAGAACGGCACCCCGGGGGGTTTCTAGTCAGTAGGAGTCTGCCACACCAGGGTCGCTGCCCTCACAGCGTCCCTGATGAAGGATTTTCCTCCAGGTTACCAAAAAAAAAAGTTTATAAATCTCAACTTTAGACTACACAGACTTTCACAGGTTCTGGCTCACCGCCTTTGGCTCTCTCATCGGTTCTAGCTCACTGATCACGGCGGCAACCCTAAAAAAAAAAAAAAAAAAAAAAAAAAAAAAAGGTTTTCAGATAGTAGTAGGGATTCACAGGTTCTAGCTCACTGATCACGGCGGCAACCCTAAAAAAAAAAAAAAAAAAAAAAAAAAAAAAAAAAAAAAAAAAAAAAGGTTTTCAGATAGTAGTAGGGATTCACAGGTTCTGGCTCACCGCCTTTGGCTCTCTCATCGGTTCTAGCTCACTGATCACGGCGGCAACCCTGACCTAAAAAAAAAAAAAAAAAAAAAAAAAAAAAAAAAAAAAAAGGTTTTCAGGGTCGCTGAATCGAATGCAAGTATTTAAAATTGCGTAGCTTTAACCGTTTCAGAGATAGCATAACATTAACTAGGCTATAATAATACAAAAGCAATGGGGTACAGTTAACAATGGATCATCCGAGCAAGGGTCGCCTATTGTTCGCTCGAACGCTATTGTTTGAATCGAGTTACGGTCGGGGGGTCTCAGGTACTTTTTCTATGTATAATAAAAAGCCGTCTACATTCCTTCATTAGTCATATTCATTTATTTTAAAACAGTAATTAAACAAATTCCATAATAACATATCATTGTACATGGTATCGATGTCAAATTGATTAATAAAGTAATTCATTGTACAGTTGTGCAACTTGTAGTACAAATACATTAAACAGTATTGACCACATACTGAAGTCCAATTGTTTTGCAATATTTTTTTATTGAAACTCCATCGGTGGCTATTTCTCTTTAAGAATGCATAGTGATATCCAGAAGGTGGTCGTCCATAGGAGTCGAAAAATTCACCAAAACCATTTTTGTCTATATGTAGTGCAACCCAATGTGATCCAGGTTTTGTATCGGGGTCCAAATTACTAATTAAATAAGTAGGAGTTTCCATGTATATCGGTAATCTATTTGCAGCATACACATTATACCGCAAACTTGGATGTATTTCGTTCAAATATTTCTGTAGTTCTATTGTATTCATATTTATTTAAAAATACAACTTTCCAACCCCAGAGATCGCAAACATGTGTGCGATTGTAATTACAGTAACTTATTATATATCGAAAGGGTGATTATTAAAAATAATACAAAGTAAGTTCATTTTAATTAATTTATTCAAAAATGTACACACAAACAGATACATACAAATATTACAAAGTTAATATTTTTACAATATATATATATTCAACTATTATAATCGACGGATACATTGCGGTTTTTATCTATCTCAATAACATTATCAAATTCGGCGTAAACAATACAGTTAATAGTTTGTACAAGCGTTGACTCAAATCGAACTTCTAATCTTACAGTGCCATGTCTTATAAGATTCCAATGACCTGAAGAGTTGGCTGATAAATCCGGAGTTAAATCAAAAGCTAACAAACAGTAACCGTTCGAATATTGTTCTCTCGAAATTCCATTCCCTTCATTTAAAAAATGTATACCCGTACCCGAAAATAATGTATGATAAGCCGTGGTGAAAATATGGTTTTCAAACGAAGGTTGTAAAGCTTTCGAAGGTATTTGTTGACCATCAATATATAAACAAAATGTGTTAATGTTGTAATTTTCGAAATTAAATGGATTTTTAGTGAGATTACCGTTAAATGCCCCGTTATCAACAAACCCAATAATACATCTTTTTGGGACTTGCCCCAAAAAAATGTTGTCAAGTGTTTTGCCTTGAATCCCAGATGGTATAGTTAAAACTTTCACTTCAGCTCGAGTGACGGGATATTTTGCTGTAGAAAAAGCCAATGCTTTTTGATGTGCAAGTAAAACAGTTGGATTGATTCGTGCTTTACGAACGATAAGTGTTGCATCTGTAATGCATACTTTAAACTTTGAATCACTTGAAGGGGCCATTAAGTTAAATGTTTCTCTAGAGCGAACTAATTTAACTGACATTTCTACACCATTGATCAAGAACTTTTCTTGGTTAAATATATCGCCATGTAAGTGTCCAATCATTTCAATTTCTTGACTTTCAGAAGCTAATTTTTGTCTTTTAACAAATCCTCCATTTTCCTCGCCGGTTTCATTCATTTTGTTGGCTGTATCTTCATACCAAAGGCCACACGTAAGATGAGATTCTTTAGCTGGTTTAGCATAATTCAACAAAGTTTCCATGTAGGCACGATACGCATATGTATTATTTGGAGGTGATATAAGTTTTTGATTTAAATAGACATCAAGTTGACTGAAGATTGAATGCAACCAATTATTAACCGGAGCCACTACCGTTGAGGCAGCTACCTTAGAGGAATCTTGATGCAATATCCTGGCTTTTATATGAATCAAAGTATGAGACAGATCTATATAATCTTCATATCTTCTTACCGTTTTGACGAAAGCATTCCAAAATTTGTTAGTTATGACTCAAACATTTCTAACAGTTTCATGTTACAACTTGTTTCATTGTCTGATAACAGAAAAAAGTTCCAAAGTATTACAAAAATTTCTAAACAATGAGTCAAAATATTTTTAACAATAGTTTAATGGAAAGATGACTAACAAAGACACCTTACAAAATGTTATAAACCTATTCATATCTTTTGTTCATATCGAAGCCGGAATTCATTATCACAAACCTTTTGTGCATTGGACCCATGAGTCATGGTGTAGGAGCGATATTTTCTATATATATAGGGTTGGAACTGTTTAAGTTACATTGTGAAAGTGTCTTTTCTATAGTGAACATTTAGTTTGTTATATTTCGTGTATTTCTAAGTGAAGTGAAATACAAGTATAAATTTAATTTACAAAGTATTAGTGACATAGATTCATAAAACAATGAATGTAAGTAATTTTGTTATTACTTTATACCACACTTATATACACTAAAAAACCATCGCTACACTACGAACATCCATCAATTCAGATTTAAATTTATAAAATATTTTTACAGAACTCACTGGAAATTATTGATGAAGAAAATACTTTTAAAAATTACTACTATCCTCTATCGGATGAAGGTAGTCAGGATTTACTTAGTAATTTACAATCAAAACTAAAGAAAAAGAGGGAGCAAAATATTATTACCAAGAATTTAGATGAATTCTTTGAAGGTCCTATAATAAAACGAAAAAAACTTTCATCCACTGTATCTCGAATCGATGAAGAAGGTAATACCGTCTGTTTATCAACAAACGTTGATGATGGTTCCAGCTCAAGTAAACTTATTAAAATAGAAATATATGACATGAAAAAGATTGCAAAAATAGCCTCCACAGAACATTGGAAGCACGCAGATTTTAGAGTTAAATATTACACAAATGATAAACACAAAAATTCTGCAAACGTTAGAAACATTGTTTACGAAATAACTAAAGAAATTTCTAAGACTGAAAATTGTAAAAAATCTCACTTTAGTAATAAGTAATAAACGCATTCCATTCAATTAATATTCGTGTATATATTATTTACTTATAGTTTCTGAATATAATAATCATGTGTATTTTATAGCTAGAATATAAAAAAACTATTTTTGTAAATACAAATTTTTATTAGTACTTTCTTTAAATAAGTTCGTGTCATATATTTCCATTTTATTGAAACATAATCTAAAATTATATCTGTACCTTTCTTCAACGCAAATCTAATATGGAATGTATAATTTGTGGGGAATAGTTCCAGAGAGTGGATTGAAAGACTCCACATATGATGAAGAATTGTACAATATTTGTGCAGTACTTGAGGAAAACATAGCGTGAGTATGCCTTCTTAAATTATCTCAAAATTTACAGAATTATTTAGTTCTTCTTCTATAAATATGTTTCTTCTTTGTTTTAGACAATCAAAACAATCATATCAAATCGGGATGGGGTCTAAGAAACTTTGTTGTACGAAGGATGATGACAATAATAAGAAAAAGACTAGATATGAAGATAGGCCATCAACTTCATTATCATCGATCGGGATATCAGCAGACCTCGATGTCGACAAGGTGCAATGTAACACGTGTAAAATTTTGATAACTAGAAAATACTTTACCAATCATTTGAAAAGCAAAATTCATAATAATAATGTTTTAACTTCTCACACATCTCTTAAAAATGTATCAATTGCTGAAACAGCCTTTGGAAATAGAATAATTACATATAAAATTAAAAATAAATCTGATTTATCATCCATGTTAGATTTTGAAACGCCGGAATTGTTTTTAAGTTCTATAAAAGATGATGTGCTATTTTTGATTGAAGAATCTATGCAGAAACATACTGCTTTTAAAGTAAATTTTATACTACACGCAGATTTTATACAACAAACTAAAGATATTCTAAATTCATTTGATTTTCAAACATGTAATTATATAATTTTTCGAGGTGATGACTTAAATATTTTCTTTTCTTCATTATGTGATGCTATAACAAATAAAATAAGTGCTTTTGAACAAAAAGACAGTGGGTGGAGTCTTAAACAAATTAATTGCTTAGACATGAATATTAATAAATTTAATCCGCTACGTGGTACGTCATATATTGATTTACCTAAAGATATTAGTAATAAAAAAGCTGTGATAAATGTAAAAAACTCTGACAATTTATGTTTTCAATGGGCATTACTTTCGGCATTATATCCAGTGAGTAAGAACGCAAATCGAGTATCGTCCTATAGCATGCATGTAAATAAACTAAAATTTAATGGTGTATCTTTTCCCGTTAAATTAAATGATATATCAAAAGTTGAAAAATTAAATAATATTAGTATCAATGTATTCGGTTTAGAATTTAATAAAGAAATGAAAAGGCATAGTGTAGTGGGTCCACTATATTTAACAAAATGTCGTAGAAATAGTCACATTAATTTATTACTCATAAATAGAGAAAGGACTTACCACTATTGTTATATTAAAAACTTATCAAGATTGGTCAGTAAACAAATTTCAAATCAAAATCATGCGGTTTATATATGCGATGGATGTTTATTGCATTTCCCCACAAAGGAAAGGTTGAATAACCATCAAAAATATGATTGTTCACATATTACTGTAGAACTACCAAATATAGATAAAAGATATAAAAATTGGTTTGGACAACTAGTGTCAAATACTCAATTAAAATTTGAAAATTTTCATAAAAAGTTAAAGATACCCTTCGTTATATATGCAGATTTTGAAGCCTTTTTAAATCCAATAAAAACGTGTTCTAACGATCCAAATAAACCGTATACTAAAAATGTTCACAAACATGAAGTTTATAGTTTCGGATATTATATTAAATGTTCATATGATAATAGTTTGTCAAAATATGTAACGTATAGCGGTCCAGATTGTGTACAGATATTTATGAATCGTTTATATGATGATTTAAAAATAATAAGTAAGAAAAATAGTTTTCAAAAATGCCCCAAACCATTGACTGCAGAAAATGAAAAGGAAATTGCGAATTCTAAACTCTGTTGTATATGTGAAATAGAATTTTCTGATGATAAAAAGATTTCATATTTTGATTGGTATACAGGTAATTTTAGAGGTGTTGCACACGATGTTTGTATAAGCAAATTTAGGATACCACGTCATGTTCCAGTATTCCTACATAATCTCAGCCACTATGATGCACATTTCATTGTTCATGCATTAAACTTTGTAGAGGGTGATGTGGATGTCATTCCCCAAAACAAAGAAAGATACATATCTTTTTCTAAAACATTAATAATAAATAGCCAAATTTTGAATTTAAGATTTCTTGATTCCCTAAAATTTTTACCATGTAGTCTTGAGCAATTAGCTAAAAATCTCAACGATGAACAATTTATTACTTTAAAAAATAGTTTTCCAAGAAATGAAGATTTCAGGTATGTTAGGAGAAAAGGTATTTATCCTTATGAATTTATGACATCATACGACTGTTTAAAATTAACATCTATTCCCACTAAAAATCAATTTTACAGTTCATTAACTGATTCAAATGTATCTAATGATGATTATAATCATGCACAGAATGTTTGGCAACATTTTGGTTGTCAAAATATGCTGGATTACTCTAACTTATATCTGAAAACAGATGTTATATTGTTAACTGATGTATTCGAAAACTTTAGAAATATTTGTATAACAACTTATGGATTAGATCCTGCTCATTATTATACAGCACCGGGCTTGAGCTGGGATGCTATGTTAAAATATACAAAAATAGAGTTAGAATTATTAACAGACTTTGATAAAATTGCTTTCATCAAGGCAGGTATTAGAGGGGGGGTATCACAATGCAGCAATCGTTATGCTAAAGCTAATAATAAATTTTTAGATAATTATGATGAAAATAAACCTACATCATATCTTGCTTATTTCGATGCAAATAACCTTTACGGTTGGGCTATGTCTCAATATTTACCTGAAGGAGGATTTGAATGGGTCAGTCCAAATACAAGTTTTGATATACCCGACACGTCTGAATTCGGTTTTATTTTAGAAGTAGATTTAGAGTACCCAGTTGAACTTCACGATTTACACTCTGATTTTCCACTTTGCCCTGAGAAAATATGTATAAGTAGTGATTCTAAAGAAACCAAATTAATACCAAATCTTTATAATAAGATCAGATATAAAATTCATTATAGAAATCTTAAACAGTGTCTGAATATGGGAATGAAAATAACAAAAGTTCATAGAATACTAAAATTTAGACAGAGCTCATGGCTGCAAAAATACATTGATTTAAATACAAAACGTAGAATAGAGGCAGTCTCGGATTTTGAAAAGGATTTTTATAAATTAATGAATAATTCCGTGTTTGGGAAAACTATGGAAAACATTGAAAAAAGGGTTAATGTGAAATTGTTAACGCATTGGGAAAATAACGGTAAAACTCTAGGTGTACAAGATTTGATTGCAAAACCGGAATTTCACAGTTTATCGATTTTTGCAGAAAACTTAGTTGCAGTACAATTGCGAAAAACAAAGTTGGTTCATAATAAACCCATTTATTTAGGATTTTGTATATTGGATATTTCAAAAACTCTTATGTATGACTTTCACTACAACTACATGATGAGGAAGTTTGATAATAAATTAAAATTATTGTATACTGACACAGATAGTTTAATATATCAGATTTTTACAGACAACTTTTACAATGATATTAAAACCGACCTCGTTTATCGATTTGATACATCCGATTATCCATCAGATAATACATATGGTTATCCAAAAATCAATAAAAAGAAACTAGGATTTTTCAAAGATGAAAATAATGGAAAAATTTTAAAAGAGTTTGTAGGTCTAAGATCTAAAATGTATGCATTTGACGTCGAAAATAAATTGACAGCAAAAGCAAAGGGTGTTAATAAATGTGTTACAAAAAAAATGACCATGGAAAATTATAAGACTTGTCTCTTCACTAAAAATATCCAATTTTGCAACATGTACAGATTCAAATCAATTAAACACACAATTTTCACCCAGCAAATAAACAAAAGATGTTTGTCTTATAACGACACAAAGCGTTATATTCTACCCAATAATATGGATACACTGGCGTGGGGTCATTACAAATTAAAATAGATTATAGAAAAATATGTATGTAAATATTTCTTTGTTAATATATATTTCTATTCAATGTTCTAATTAAGTACCTTAATGTTAACTAAAATATGTATGTATTTCGATTAGTTTATGAATATAATATTTGTAAATATGTTGCTGTACACTGCTGTATTTGTATACTAGTCTTAAGATGTATCTTTTATTCAATTATTATTGTCAATAAATAGTTAATATTTGTAAATACTTTTTCTTATGTTTATTTTTTAATATGCATGTAGTAAGTGAATACATAAACCAACAATTGAACGAAATGTTTTATTTCTCTCTGTAACTCTCAAGCATTTACACACGTGCAACGTGATGTTTCACTTTATTCATCCATTTACTGCAATAGTTGCAGGTCCAAGTGGCTGTGGAAAATCAAATTTTGTTACAAACTTCATTAAATATATTAATGACATATGTAGTAGGGAGTTTACACAAATTACTTGGTGCTTTGATGAAATGCAACCTTTATATAACTTGCCAAATGTAAATTATCATCAAGGTATACCAGATCTTAATATGTTTGATGGGAAGAATGCAAACCTTGTAATAATTGATGATCTTATGAGAGAGTCTGATGGTCGCATTGTTGATATTTTTACCAAAGGAAGCCACCATAGAAACTTAAGTGTATTTTACATCACACAAAATTTATTTCACCAAGGTAAAGGACAAAGAGACATTTCTTTAAATTCAAATTATATTGTTTATTTTAAAAATCCCCGAGATAAAACTCAAATACGATACTTAGCACGCCAAGTATCACCAGAAAATCCAAAATTTCTTGAAGATGCCTATCGTAATGCAACTATGGAAGCACATGGGTATTTAATGATAGATCTTAAACAAAACACTGATGAAATGTGTCGAATTAAAACAAAAATATTTCCTCCAGATGTACATTGCGTTGTTTATGTCCCCACCAAAGGCTTTAAATATAGCAAGAATCAACAAATTCCTGTCATTTACACATAATGCCGCGAAGTCTAAACACGCATAAAGACTTACTGAGAGCACTACATAAGCTTAAACCTAAATATAAGAAAGCTCTTTTACAATCGTGTGACGAAAAGGAAATTAACTGTATTTGTGAATGTATACATAACGTCCTCCAAGGTAAAGTGGAACTACCAGAAAAAGAGAAAAAAAAACTTAAACGATATAAATCTATACTGCGGAAATTGTTACATAAAAGTTCTAATAAAATAAGAAAAAATATTATTATTCAAAAAGGTGGTGCATTTCTACCAATAATATTGGGTTCAATTTTGAGTGGCTTAGTTAATTATTTTATGTAATAAAAATGGAGCAAGCTAAGAAAATGTTGCTCATTGAACCAAGTTTGATGGACAAACTAAAATACAACCAAGTTCCTGATAGACCCACTTCTAGATTAGATGCTGAGATGAAAAATATTTTGAATAGTAATATGGATGATAGGAAAAAATGTATTCTATATCTACAAATTTTACAAAGATATTTACACTTTACTGGAGAAGACCGTCAACCTCATGAAATACCAATAATAACTAAAAGTATTGATACTACCACTCCAGAAGTAAAAGTAAATACATCTAATAAAAGTAATTATACCGACGACAAGAGTTTAGTTACAGCTCTGCCACCAAACACTGAAGATAAAAATCAGGAGAGTACTATATCTTATGAAAAACTTCCTTACACGAAAGATCAAATTCTTAGTTTAATACCAAAAACCTATGTAAAGAAAGGTGGGTCTTTATTGGAATTGCTAACTCTAAGTACAAATAAAATTCATTGGAATGATGATGGTACAGTCATTATAGATAACGAAAAAATTCTTGGAAGTAATATAGTAGATTTGTTAAATGATGCAATTAGACCGTTAAAAAAAAGTGATCCAATAGGTTGGGAAAAGTTTGCAACAGCATTGAAGGATATTAAAGTACCGTTGACTTACGTTGGGAATCCAGCTAGAAGTGAATACATACACCGGCTTCAATTAAAGGATATTGACCAAGTATCTACAGATGAAGAGTTTAATGATAAAAAAAACAATCTAGAAAAGATAAAAAAACCTATAAGAAAAAAAAATAGTTGGGAAAAATGGACCCCATACTAGAGATAACTAAGATTTATTATGATCCATCACATCCTGCTGGTTACAGTAGTATTGAAAAATTGTCGAAAGCTATGAAAGGTAAAATGACTAAGGAAGACGTTAAAAAGTGGCTACGGTTACAAGAAACATACACGTTGCATAAACCAGTACATAGGAAATTTCCTCGAAACAAATATATTTTGTCCAACCTAAATGAACTTTGGCAGGTAGACTTAAGTGATATGAGATCTTATTCTACACATAATGACGGATTTAGTTATATACTTTGTGTTATTGATGTGTTTACTAAATATGCTTATGCTAGACCTATGAAAAATAAAAATTCTGAAACAGTTAAATCATGTTTTGATAGTATTTTTAGTGAAGCTAATACCACACCAACACATATACAATCTGATAAAGGAAGTGAATTCCTTTCAAAAGATGTAAAGGGTTATTTAAAGAGTAAAAATATAAATTATTATACAACAAATAACCCTGATATTAAAGCCAGCATTGTAGAAAGATTCCAAAGGACACTAAAAATGAGAATGTGGCGTTATTTCACTCACAAAAATACCCATAGGTATATAGATATCCTACAGAACTTAATATACGCATATAACCATAGCTATCATTCTAGTATTAAGATGTGTCCTTGCGATGTAAATTTTGATAATATAATGACTGTTTGGAATAATTTGTATGACAGAGAAAAAGTTAGTCAACCTACAAATATTCCACTTCCAAAATTTCATATTGGTGACTATGTAAGAATCACCAAACACAAACATATCTTTCAAAAGGGATATGAATCCAATTGGAGTGATGAAATTTTTATTATATCTTCTATAATAGATAGATCACCGTGGGTAGTATACACATTAAAAGATTTACAAAATGAACCAATAACAGGAACTTTTTATGAGAAAGAGTTACAAAAAATATCTTATGATCCTACTTCAAGTTATAAAATAGATAAAATTATCGGTTCCCGCTATTCCGGTAACAGAAAGCAAGTGTTGGTCAAGTGGAAAGGTTATCCGGATAAATTTAATAGTTGGATATTGGCTTCTAGTTTAAAGAAAATATGATGAAGGAAAGTTTTTATTTAACATTGTTGAGTAATAGCTCCATGGAATACTTCCCAGAAAATACGACAACCCAGTTTTCAACCAAATTACCGAAACCTATTATACTTGAAGGTAGATGGTCTGTTGGTGTCGTTGAATTTCAATATCCATGCACGATGTTTACAGTTCAGGAACATGAAAATATTGTTTATATAACAAAATGGGCTGTAATGCCCCATGAGGATAAACCTTCACTAATATACTACAAACATTATATACCAGCCACCAACTATGATGATATTAATCAAATTTTAACAGCATTAAACAGCATTGATGATAAAGTTATATTTCGATATGATGAAATTTCAAAGTTTGTATCTGTAACTGTAATGGATGAATCAATAAGATCAGTTACGTTAGCACCTAGCTTAAGTCTTCAACTAGGATTTGAACCAACTAGAAACTTAGCACACAGGGGTGGTTTTGGAAAATGTTCAGCGAATTTACATCTAGGGCTACCATCCCAGTTATTTGTTTATAGTGATATTATTGAACCGCAAATTGTTGGGGATGTGATGACACAATTATTAAGAATAATACCACTAGACCCTTCAAAATACATATATGGAGCTAATAAAATGCATGTTTTCTCACCACCTCACTACATACCTGTTATGCGCAGGGAGTTTGACACGATTGAAATAAATATAAGATCAGGCACAGGACAAAAAATACCATTCCAGTTTGGGACATTGTGTATTAAACTCCACTTTATGAAACTATAATGTATTCCAAAGAATATAATGAAATTTGTCCTTATGAGCACTATTATTCACATCAAGCTGGTCACGGTATTGGTGTGATTTATCGAGGAGCACCGTATCAGCGTGGACATGGAATTGGTAGTTTTTTAGGAGGCTTATTTAGATCTGTTTTACCATTGCTCTCTAGTGGTGCTAAAGTAGTGGGTAAAGAGGCTTTAAATGCCGGTGTGGGTCTATTATCGGATATGGTTAATGCACGCCCCATGGAAGATTCAATAAGAACTAGATTGAAAGAGGCCAGCTCAAATTTACACAAAAAAGCTCAAGATAAAATTAATCGAATTAACATGTCCGGTTCAGGATATATAAAAAAGAGGAACCGTTTGAATTCTCTCATTTCAGCACCGAATGTCAAGGTGAAAGGTATCAAAAAATCAAAGTCAAGTCATACTAAAATCAAAGACATATTTTCATAAAATGTCATTTCTACATAACAAATCATGTGAGTGCATTAAATCAGAGTTAGATTTATTTGCATTACCCTCAACACAAACTAGTATAGAAAATGGAATATGGATACATTATAAACCTATATCATCTCTAGCTGATGATGGGCCCCTCGAATTTCAAGTACCAGGAACTGGTGAAGATTATATAGATCTGTCTCATACTTTGATTCATATAAAAGCCAGGATATTGCATCAAGATTCCTCTAAGGTAGCTGCCTCAACGGTAGTGGCTCCGGTTAATAATTGGTTGCATTCAATCTTCAGTCAACTTGATGTCTATTTAAATCAAAAACTTATATCACCTCCAAATAATACATATGCGTATCGTGCCTACATGGAAACTTTGTTGAATTATGCTAAACCAGCTAAAGAATCTCATCTTACGTGTGGCCTTTGGTATGAAGATACAGCCAACAAAATGAATGAAACCGGCGAGGAAAATGGAGGATTTGTTAAAAGACAAAAATTAGCTTCTGAAAGTCAAGAAATTGAAATGATTGGACACTTACATGGCGATATATTTAACCAAGAAAAGTTCTTGATCAATGGTGTAGAAATGTCAGTTAAATTAGTTCGCTCTAGAGAAACATTTAACTTAATGGCCCCTTCAAGTGATTCAAAGTTTAAAGTATGCATTACAGATGCAACACTTATCGTTCGTAAAGCACGAATCAATCCAACTGTTTTACTTGCACATCAAAAAGCATTGGCTTTTTCTACAGCAAAATATCCCGTCACTCGAGCTGAAGTGAAAGTTTTAACTATACCATCTGGGATTCAAGGCAAAACACTTGACAACATTTTTTTGGGGCAAGTCCCAAAAAGATGTATTATTGGGTTTGTTGATAACGGGGCATTTAACGGTAATCTCACTAAAAATCCATTTAATTTCGAAAATTACAACATTAACACATTTTGTTTATATATTGATGGTCAACAAATACCTTCGAAAGCTTTACAACCTTCGTTTGAAAACCATATTTTCACCACGGCTTATCATACATTATTTTCGGGTACGGGTATACATTTTTTAAATGAAGGGAATGGAATTTCGAGAGAACAATATTCGAACGGTTACTGTTTGTTAGCTTTTGATTTAACTCCGGATTTATCAGCCAACTCTTCAGGTCATTGGAATCTTATAAGACATGGCACTGTAAGATTAGAAGTTCGATTTGAGTCGACGCTTGTACAAACTATTAACTGTATTGTTTACGCCGAATTTGATAATGTTATTGAAATAGATAAAAACCGCAATGTATCCGTCGATTATAATAGTTGAATATATATATATATATTGTAAAAATATTAACTTTGTAATATTTGTATGTATCTCTTTGTGTGTACATTTTTGAATAAATTAATTAAAATGAACTTACTTTGTATTATTTTTAATAATCACCCTTTCGATATATAATAAGTTACTGTAATTACAATCGCACACATGTTTGCGATCTCTGGGGTTGGAAAGTTGTATTTTTAAATAAATATGAATACAATAGAACTACAGAAATATTTGAACGAAATACATCCAAGTTTGCGGTATAATGTGTATGCTGCAAATAGATTACCGATATACATGGAAACTCCTACTTATTTAATTAGTAATTTGGACCCCGATACAAAACCTGGATCACATTGGGTTGCACTACATATAGACAAAAATGGTTTTGGTGAATTTTTCGACTCCTATGGACGACCACCTTCTGGATATCACTATGCATTCTTAAAGAGAAATAGCCACCGATGGAGTTTCAATAAAAAAATATTGCAAAACAATTGGACTTCAGTATGTGGTCAATACTGTTTAATGTATTTGTACTACAAGTTGCACAACTGTACAATGAATTACTTTATTAATCAATTTGACATCGATACCATGTACAATGATATGTTATTATGGAATTTGTTTAATTACTGTTTTAAAATAAATGAATATGAGTAATGAAGGAATGTAGACGGCTTTTTATTATACATAGAAAAAGTACCTGAGACCCTCCGACCGTAACTGGATTCAAACAATAGCGTTCGAGCCGAACAATAGACGACCCTTGCTCGGATGATCCATTGTTAACTGTACCCCATTGCTTTTGTATTATTATAGCCTAGTTAATGTTATGCTATCTCTGAAACGGTTAAAGCTACGCAATTTTAAATACTTGCATTCGATTCAGCGACCCTGAAAACCTTTTTTTTTTTTTTTTTTTTTTTTTTAGGGTTGCCGCCGTGATCAGTGAGCTAGAACCGATGAGAGAGCCAAAGGCGGTGAGCCAGAACCTGTGAATCCCTACTACTATCTGAAAACCTTTTTTTTTTTTTTTTTTTTTTTTTTTTTTTTAGGGTTGCCGCCGTGATCAGTGAGCTAGAACCTGTGAATCCCTACTACTATCTGAAAACCTTTTTTTTTTTTTTTTTTTTTTTGTTTTTAGGGTTGCCGCCGTAATCAGTGAGCTAGAACCGATGAGAGAGCCAAAGGCGGTGAGCCAGAACCTGTGAATCCCTACTACTCATAGCACCTGAATACAAAAGTCTTATTGTGTTGCCCGTATAAAGTCACCGCACTCCTCTTATACTAACCTATGAGCGCTCCGAGGAAACACTGATGAGGAAAATGAGTCGCGACGTACATTCTAGCGAGCATCACCGACCCCAAAGCCAGTCCGAACAGCGGGTAAACCAAATACTTCCACCACCATATGTAGAACTTTCTGGAATAACATTCAAAAGGTAGCTTCCGAACTATTATAAAGGAACTAGGATTGTCTTTTTAGAACAATATATCTTTAATTCACAGAAGATTTATTGAGTACTTTTTAACAATTTCAAAATGCACCGGATTGTTGAAAATACCGGTGGACCAGCCACTAACTACATTTACATTGTTTACATGTTAAAAATGCCGATCTGAATCTGTGAGAAAGGCGTTTGTGAGTTCCTTTGGTCTGAACAGACTTGCCGTCGGGATGTTTAACAAAATCTTAACAGAACTATTATCTGATGAGGCGTCGGGCCTGTTCAGATCAATGGCCCCATATGTTAGGTATTTCTGTATTAGGGTACGATGGGGCTGATATACGTACACACGTAAAAGTCCCTTAAATAAATAGAATTTAAAAAAAAAGCTACAAATGTAGTTATTTACTTCGCTACTTAAAACGTGTATTCGTCCCGTAATGCGAAGTAAACAAAACGTGTTCCAACACTTCGCAGAGTCGGCACATCTCTAATCTTTACTTAAATTACGACACTGCTTACGATATCGTTTTTACCCATTGCACAATGGGGATTGCTCTCAGGAGCTATATTTTCTAATTCCACCAGCCCCATTTCTTCATAAAACCACTAGATGCCATGTCGGATACCACCCATGTATGGTGGACGATCCTTTAATCAACACAAAAAGATTTGCTTCTACACTTATCTTGCGAATAGATAAGGAGTGGAATTTGCTTCCCGCGACCATGTTTCCATGATCTTATGACCTGGGAGTCATTAGGAGAAGAATCGATAGGCATTTATTGAGCGGTCACAGTCCATCGTTGGACTGATCTTCACTTTCCACCAGGTGTGGTTGAGCTCAAGTTTCCGCCTGTAAATCATATATTAGGTCCTTACATATGAAATTGGCGCTTTTCGTACTGGCCACTTTAATCACAAATTTCTCCTCTTTGGTAAGGAATTCCAAATTCACATTTGTACAGCTATAGACTCATGTATTTGTGCTTCGATGATCGTCATTCATTTGTTTTTTTCTTCTGTTTTTTTCTGTTTGCGTCACTCATTTTACAAAATGGAAAACTTAAAATATCGCATTATTTACGAGTACGAGTTCCGCCGTGGCACTAGTGCTGCGGAAACAACTCGAAGGGTGAATGATGTGTATGGCGGTCGTGTTGCAAAAGAAAACACAGTTCGTTTTTGGTTCCAACGTTTTCGTTCTGGAAATTTCGACCTGCAGAACAAGCCCCGTGGACGGCCTGAGACTCAAGTTGATAATGAAGAGTTGAAGGCTATTGTGGAAGCGGATTCATCGCAAACCACGTCCGAGTTAGCTGCAGGCTGCGATGTTAGTGATAAAACTGTTTTAATTTACTTGAAGCAAATTGGGAAGATTAAAAAGCTTGAAAGGTGGGTACCTCACGAATTGACTGAAGCAAACCGGCAAACGCGCGTCGACTGCTGCGTTACATTACTAAACCGGCACAATAATGAAGGTATTTTAAACCGAATTATTACCTGTGATGAAAAATGGGTTCTTTACGATAATCGGAAGCGCTCAGCGCAATGGTTGGATCCTGGCCAGCCAGCCAAATCCTGCCCCAAGCGAAAATTAACCCCAAAAAAGTTACTTGTAAGCGTTTGGTGGACTAGTGCCGGTATTGTTCATTACAGTTTTCTCAAATCTGGCCAGACTATTACGGCTGATGTCTATTGTCAGCAATTGCAAACCATGATGGAAAAGCTAGCGGCTAAACAACCTAGGCTGGTCAATCGCTCCACGCCACTGCTGCTTCACGACAACGCTAGACCACACACTGCGCAACAGACGGCTACTAAATTAGAAGAGCTTCAATTGGAAAGTCTAAGGCATCCTCCGTACTCCCCGGACCTTGCTCCAACAGATTACCATTTTTTTCGAAGTTTGGATAACTTCTTGCAAGGGAAAAAATTCAACTCCGATGGGGCAGTCCAAATCGCCTTCAAAGATTTTATTGATTCCCGTCAGACTGGTTTTTTTAGTAAAGGGATCAATGAACTACCTATGAGATGGCAAAAGTGCATAGAAAATAATGGTTCATACTTTGATTAATTAAATATATTATATTAAAAAATATTCGACTTTTTGTTCCTCCCATACAAAACGCCAATTTCATATGTAAGGACCTAATATAAAGATTTTAAAGAGTATGACCGGTGGTCGTGGGTGTGGTGGTAGGAAGACACGGATTTTGGCGTGTTACTGTTTATTTGCACTTTAAGGCACACCGAACTGCGACGCACACGCACGTACTCTAGCTTTGGGTCTCGGTAGTCGTGTCTTCCTACAACCACACCCACGACCACCGCTCATAAGAGATTTTATTTCATTACAGTTGAGTACCTGTCATGCATAACGTGTGAAATCCACATGAGGGTTAGCACGAGCAACATGGCGGCGGCTGAGGTGTGCCCCGAGGGGCATCCCGGGCCGGTCTCACAAGTCTGTCTGAACTGCCTGAGCTGGGGTCTGCGGACGCCCGAGTAGAATGTAGTCTCCCTGACCCACCAATACGGGCGGTCTTCCAGCAACCACCTTAAATTGACATTTTAAAATGTTATTATAGCCAGGCATGGATATTTTCTTTTAAGCAGGAGATCGATAGATTTGGAAAGGAAATCGAATGTTGTACAGAAATTTAAAAAAGAAAAGGAGATGGTAGTTTCAAGTTTCTAGTTTTCAGGTTTGGACATTAACATCATTTCACATGGAGGATTCTTAAGTATTTGTAAGAAAAGTACTGGAAAATTCCAAATTTTTTTTTGCCTTCTAAATGATTTATGAACTTTATTATTTTTTTATCAGTAGCGTTCATTCCATAGATGCATGAAAGCATTGCATGCCCTTACGATAAATAAGTCAGGAATAAATTGCTTTAATTTAAACAAAAAAGGAACCCTTTATATTCATATCTATCTTATTTTCATGCCATCTTCCCTGTGAAAGTAATATAATATTTGTTATCATTATATAATATTCATATTAATTATGTGAATCTGCTTACCCTATCCAAATACCCTATACACGTCACTATTTTTTATTATATGATGAAATGCCAGTCAGTACAAATTTTTTATATGTATAGATTTATCTAAATCCATTTAGCAGTTTCAGAGTGGAGAAGCAACAAAGATACAAACAAACAGTGAATAGCCTATTAAAGCTTGTTCTCTGGGAGGGGTGAGTAGAAAGTGCCCACAGCTCCAAGACTTTCTCACGGGCGGGACAAGCGCACCACCACCCTCTCATCCAGGCACCAGACTCCCTCAAACCTACTACCCGGTTCTTACCCTTATCATAATTTATCTTATAAATAAATTGTATAATTTTTAAAAGATTTCCTATTAAAATTTATGTATAAAAAGAATTATAACTTGTAAGGAATTTTTTTAAGTTTTATTTCTCCACTTTATACAATTTCATATTAGTGTAATTTGTAATAGTAATTTTACCTACTTTATAAACTAGTGTTATGTAAAAAAAATGTATAATTTATACATTGGAAAAAAATATATAATTTATTTTATTTATATTTTTTTTCCGCCGTGGCGGCAGAATAGAATAGCACCCCCCTCTTCTTGCTGAGGTGTCGTAAAAGGCGACTAAGGTATCTCTTTAACACCGCAATTCAACCAGGTGTTCAGAGAAGGACAACTCGACCAAACCTGCATCCTGCTCCCTCCCGATCGCACTGGTTCTCCATTCCATCGGGCCTGAGGGAGCTCGGACGAGAGAGTGCTTTTCTGACAGCGCGTCCAGTTATGCACTTGAATATCTCCTGCGCAATAGACTGTTTCCGAAAACTGGACCTCGATTTTCTTAATCGGTGTTGAAACAGTCGCCGTGGCCAAATCCGGCTAGGACATCATCATCATTTTTTTTATGATTTAGAGGCAGACAATTCAAATCACACCTTGCAGAAGGAGATGATGAGGCCAATGGTTGACTGCATCTGCCCATTAAATGCCTGTTCAATCTTCCATTAAAGGTTTCCAATTCATAAAAATGTGCTTTATGAATACATAAGTCAATATTTTTAACCACTTTAAAAGACTACTTATTGTTTGTTATAAGATGTAAAGGAGTTCAAAATGATTCCAAAGTTACCGTGGAATATGACAAAGTGTTATAAATATTCACCATTTCATAACAGCATTTAGCCAACCACCAAACGCCATGCAGAGCAACAGCTGAGCAGCAAACACCGAGTCCACTATGGAGATCAACGGAACCAGCATCTCAGTCATATGGTGTGGGTTGGAGACATCGTTCACCAGCTCCAAGTAATTCTCATAGCCTTGAAACCTGGAGAGTTACAGGCTTTCTCATTACACTAAGTTCAAGCAAAAAAAATTAGGTAAAGCACCCTCTGGGCTATCCACAACACAGATTTTTTTTATAAAAATTTAATAATTAATGGCTCATGAGATTGATTTTAGATTACTAAGTGAGAGTGATGTGGCTGTGATAATCTAGTGGATAAGGGCCTAGTTTCCATGCACTGAAATGCAAATGATTGTAAATTTGAATCCCAGTATGTAACTTTGGGTTTTGCAGATTATGTATGGATTTTAACACCATATACTCACTGGTGAAAAAAACATGTGAAGAAACCGGCATGTCTCTACTAAAAATGTCATGTAAGTGCCCTGACAGTAATCAGCTGTGCTACTGGTAGCATTGAGAGCAAAGTGGATTGAATTAATATATCGCTGCTCACCCCTGAGGACATATGGCGTGACGATATATTATTTATAGTTATAATGAGTGATGATCAAACCAGTCCGCAATGCATCCCACTAAAAATTATTGAGTTCCCATCACTCAAAGCCAGCTGAGCATTCTGTTCCAATCTAAGCCCACAGCATAAGTTCTGAGACAATAAAACCCCTAACCGAACAACCAAACATCACAACAAGAAAACCACAACAATTAAACGAGAGTGCATAAGAGATATGGCAACTCCGAAGTTTTGCTGCACTACATCTAGACATATAAAGAATCTTAGCCTGGATTTTATAAAAAAAACTGGTGTAATTAACATAAATCAAATATTACACTTACGAAATTAACAAACAAAACAGAACAATCTTACAAAAAATAGTTTTTTTTTTATTTTTAAGCCATCATTTATCCCCATATAAAATTAATTTATATAGAAACAATTGTATTTACATAAAATCAATAATTTCATACCAATATTGTATTATTTCGATGCAAGAAACACCGAATGCGTAGAGTTGCTCCATTGTGGATGTAAATTACGAGTTATTTAAACAGTCATTGTTATCGTAATCTTTTAATTAAAAATTACTAAAATTTTGAATTAAACCAAAACATTGTCAATTCTTAATTTATTGATAACTCAGTGTTGTCAGCTCCGCACAAAATTTACCCAATTATATGATTTTTTTTTCCTACAAATTAGATATCAGAAATGGGCAAAATGTAATCTAATTTATGATTAACGATTATAAAATGTAGTCATAATTTTAAGTTATCTGTCATATAGTCGTGATTAAATCCCCTGAAAACATTAAGGAGTCATAAATGTGTATGTAATTGATGATTCCGTAGTGTTTAAACACAGATAAGCAAAATGCAATTTTATTAATGATGAAAAACGCCCATCTATGCCTTGATATGATCAGATGTTCCACAAATAACCTGTTATTTATTAGAAATAAAATAAATTTCATGCCTCACATGTTATCAGAATTTATAGATCCTTTTAAAAATCACGTGGTATCCTACGTAAAATATCAAGTCATTGAGTTATAATAAAACTACGCCTGTAAAAGGTACACAAACAAATACCATTGCAGTACAAGATTCACTAGATATTGAAGAAATATATTTGAAGAAAAAGTAACCTTATTTTCATTGTAATGCTAGGCTTAGTTTAATTAAATTGGTACCAACAACGCAATAATAAGTAATTTGGTTAATATTAAAAACAAATTCAACAATATTCACACGTAAAAATGACTGTTGATTTTTTACACATTGAATTTTTATAAAGAATGAAAATGGTTTGTCTAAGATTTATCATGTGTTTTATCAAAATGTTTGTTGAATAGAGCGTAAAGCTTTCCCAAGATCTCTTTTTGATTTACAAACTAATTATCAAAATGAACTGTATTATAAATTAAGTATTGCTATGATATAATAAGCATGAAGTCGTATATTTTTTTCATAATTGGGTAATCTTTAAATCCCTTTATTTAAGGGTGTCATTTTTAAGTTGGTATTGCTACGAACTAAATGTCAATTCATATTGCTGTTATTTTTTAATATTAAGTTTTACGGCTCTGGGTACATGCCCTTTTGAGCCTCATATTGCTGTTATGAAAAACAGTGCTTTTACTTAATATGTAACTCTTAATAAGTAATATTGAAATTTTATTAATATGTACTAATTAAAAAAACAAAAAAAAATTGCGTAATAGTTTTAGTTTAAGTAAAATTGATTTCAAATTATATTATATTATAGTTTTCTGCCATCTTGTAGAAAGTAGAGGTTAAATTATTTTCTACTATTAATCAATAGATGGCACAGCTAATGTAAAAATTACCAGATTTTTACAAATATATTATTCTTTTACTATAATGTAACATACTAATAAAATTCAAATAAGATATATCTTATTTGAACTTGAGGCTTAGTACGAACTTTTTCCAAGATAAATGATCACAGAATTATACATTAATTACATATTTGGTAATATTTTATAGCTTTAATTTTTCTCTTTAGTGCTTTTTCCACAGCCGGTCAACACAAAAAATACTAACAAAATCATTATATACCTTTCTAAATTCATTCAAAAAAGGATTTTGCTTCAGTTTATATTCAAGATTAATACCGCTAAGCGAGATATAGATGGCGCTGTTTCCCCGTGAGACGAGTGAACGAGGATTATAACGTTAATAATTGAATATTATAGTATGGTCCCTGTACAATACAGAACACAAGTTCTGTAATAGGATTATATTATTCAAAAATGTAGTTCAGGAAACTGTAAGTAATTCATTCAAACTTTAATTACAAGCCGATTGATTTGGTTGAACTATATACCAAAACGTTATAGATAAAATTACAAAATAATTATGCGTTAAAAAATACCTACAAAGCAATACAAATAAATAATTGTAAAACCTAAATCTCTATAGGTAGCATAATACTATGATGTGGTTCAACTACATTCTATATAAAAACTCAGTTTCATAGATGTATTATTCAAAAAAAATATTAGAATTATTTTCCAAGCATTCATACAAAATAAGAATTAATATTGGCTAATACATAAAGTCGAAATCTGTGCTGCAGGTTGTATGCCAAAGTATAAACTCGTTTTCGGCAAATTTAATCTTTGTTCACGAACGCTTCGAGTACGCGCGGGCTACAAAGCACATTTTCATGCCGAGATATTTCCGTGGATATTTCTTTTAGTTTATTTTAATATAACAATGCGTTCAGAATACTGTTACGGTTTCTTAGGTTCTGTAGTGCATCGGGTCTAATTATCGAAGGAAAGTTGTAAATTGATAATTTATTCCATAAAATTAGGAAATATAAGAAAATATCACACACGCTCAAAACCTAAATACTTAAAAATGTTTGAAAGTAGAGCTACATGCATTTTCAAACATCTTTCGCCAGTTGACACGTCCAGGCTGGTTAAAAAAACTATTCTATCTCACCCTGATCTAATAGGACAGCAAGCCGGCACTCAGCTCTGGGTGCCAAATTCCAAGGGCGGCAGATGAGGCACATGGCTGAGCGTATCGGCTGAATAATGTACAGGTGTTCCTCTAATCGCTCACCCACACCCGGGCCTGGCAAACCAATCATCAGAATTTATCCAGACGTCTAGGGAGCAAAAAACCTTTGTTGAGACAACCTCTCTAAAATGACACATACATATTATTTTGATACTTGCTTATTGTACACATTATGTTTGTAAAGATCTCGTTGTTCATTTAAATTATGTTTGTATGATATGTTGTAGATGGCGTAGGGAAAATAATAATTTCTGCAGAGTTTCCACCTTTTTCGCTTATTTCTCACTTGCTATACAATATGTAGTACTTGCTTGGTGACTTGAGTATCGAATGCGCTGACACTTTTTTTTTTTTTTTATGAAGCGGACTAACTACTGACTGCCGGGAAGGCATTTTCAGCTCAACCGGGCTTAGGGGGCGAGCACAGAAGGTGCTCAGCCAGCGAAATTTTTGGGTTGATTGGCAATGCAAGGGCACCCCTGTGGGTACGAACCTCGACTTGGACCGCCAGCCAAATAAAGTACTAACCCTACGGGTGATCTACCAGCGTTTCGGAAGTGACTACCTTGAGAAGAAACGCCGAAAGAAACTCAAGGCTGCGTCGGAGTGGAAGCGCTGACACTTCAAATGTCATGATTTTATATCGTTGTTTGTTTACATTATTATTATAATATTGGCTATACTGCTGACATTAGATTTTAATAAATTAATTATATAAAATAAAGATATATAAGACTAAAAGTTTTTAAATTTACAATTGTATCTAGTAACTCTTATATAATGTTATATATTTACTTTATAATTAAATAATATAACTCGAATGAAGTTGTGATATTTTCATTATGTTGGTACTGCACATATGTATTCTATTTTAATTAATAACTCGTCTGTAAAAGCATATATTACGTATATAATGTGACGTAGTATATGATTTCATGTTTTAACACAGATTATATTAGGTTTTAAGCTTAGAATCTTCGTTTTTACTTAGCTAATTACAAGTACTTTCATCGTTAAATTATTCGTCCAGAAACAGTAAGAGTATGACTATTAAATATAACATTTTATTCTAAAAATAATAATAACAATCAGCATATTAATTTAATATTTTTATGAACACATTTAAATAATAATAATGATAACTGCCGTCTGATGTTAGTGCTGCCAGCTACTTAAATAGGAGGTATTATTGTATCATTAATTATTGGCGTCTGTTGATAGAGTTGCCAGCTCTTTTAACAGATAATAAGTTCCTATTACAGTTGATTGTGTTATTTATTTAAATTTCATGCTATACGAGTATTATATAAACATACGTATTTTGATTAAAGTTTGGATTTTGAATAAATAAATAAAGTTATATCGCACGTGTAGTGTTTTCATTTTTTACTAAATATCAGTGATATCACGTTTTTTCTATATCTAGTACTTAATGAGAAATATAATGGCAACTAGCAAGACGCATCTCCAGACTGCGATCTCACGTGGAGCCGACTCAATCCTCGTAAACGCCATGATCACGTAGAATTATTGCATTAAAACATAATCTCGCCAGGAGGCCGCAGTTCATGAGTTTTGGGGCGAGAACTGGGAGAAGGGGGGAGGAATCGTTAAGATATTCATCGGCTTGTTTTCACGAAACAGTATATTTTAAGTTATATACCATTATATAGTTTCCAGCAGTGGCGTGCATTCCACAGGAGCATGAAATCGCATTATCTTCTTTTATTTGGGTATTAAATACGTGTATTGATTTAAAATATGGTCCGATTGGGATTCTGAGACTCCTGTTCTGATAATTACAAGATTTTAAGTCACTATATTTATTAAACGTGCAAGTATAACAATATAATGCTTTTATGGGATGCACGCCACTGGTTTACAGTAATCTTCCGTGCGACGCTAAAGGTTCTACTACACTGCTCTTTCCATCACGTGCGCTGTAGTTAGTTTGTCGAACCAATATTGAAAAAACTTCAAAAAGCCATTGAGAGTAAGTGATAGAATTTTAAAAATCAACGCATACAGTTAAGCCACTTAGAGGCGGATAAATCCGCCCTAATCCTATTTGGACCGGATAAATCCGGATTAATAGTCTGTCAAATTGCCGCCCGGGGCGCCGGAGCGCACCTGAGTCGCGCGCCCCTACGCGCACCCCCGTTTTATAGTGTTTTTATTTATTATTACAGGATCAATGTAATATTTGTTTATTTATATTGCAGTAAAACGCTTTATTATTTTAGTTAAACAAATTTATTGAGAGCTCAAAGATTTCGTTAGTTTTTGTTAATTGTAGATAAAAAATATCTTCTTTTTTTAAACTAGCTCAAAAGAGTATAGAAAATACGAAGTTCTCACAAAAGTATTTTAATCATTGACTCCTAATTAAAAAAAAGAAGTTGTTGTTGATTTTGTTTTTTTTTTTTTTCGGCGTGTCATACGTTCATGGCCTGGGAAAGACCTTCACAACAAAACCGGGCTTGGTGTGTTGATTTTGTAATTTTAAGTTTATAACTGACGACCATTTCTTGTATTAAGCTAAACCTACAAGATTCACACATTAGCCAATATGTAAAGGGTTTATTTTACACTAGCTTAGTAATCCGGCGTTGCCCGGTAGATATTATTAATTTTACGACCTTCGGAACGTTATTCCAGAGATATCAAATACATGTTTTATATTTTCAACCAAAAAGCTAAACACCATCTTTTTGACAGATATTAAAATACATTTTCAACCAATATTTCACCCCTTCAAGAGTGTAATATTAAAAATCTCGTCTTTAATTGAGGCCGACATCATACAAAGAACTCAATAATCAAATGTCATTTATTTATTTATTAAATATATAATTCATTTATAGCAATAATTATGTACTGTATTTACGGAGCGTTTGTGTGTTTTCTCGTGGCCGTCCAAAGGCTTCTGCTTGACATGCCAATGTAAAAAAAAACAACATTCAATCAAATTTTCAAAAACACCTCAATTATAGCCTCCGTCCGAGGAAGCCCATTACAGGAGTTTCCACAGAGATAGGTTTGAGCACAAATATTTGGAACCTATATTTAAAAACACCTGATTTTTTCTAAATCTAATTGGACTTTTGTGTAACTCCAATTAGTTATATCAATCAAATATATTTCTTTATGTTATTTCTTACACTACACTTGCCTTTGCATTGCATTGCAACTGTTCTATGAGAAATAATATGAGTTACCTAAAAGATAAGGACTTTTTGCCGTGTTCTGTAATGGGACGCGTCACTGACGAAAGGATATCTAAATCCTAAGGTTTCTAGCTTGTATTAAACTAAGACTAATTGATCTGATTGTGATTATTTAATAACTTTTAAGAAGTATCTATATCTGCGCATAGCTGTAGTGGATTAATCGGTTATTGTCATAATTTTCGACCAAATCCAAAGCTGAAGGTTGTAAAATCCTAAAAAAATCAGTTCATACAATAACAAATAATAATATGTAGTCACGCTATATCTTTTACGGGGTGAGCAGAGATACATTAGTGGCTGTATCCACCTTGCGCTCATATGTCGTGCCCAACGTGACCAGTAGCGCAGCTAATCGCCGTTCTCACAGCTCTAGTACACGTGACATTTCTATTAGATGCCGTGCGGGATTCCTCACGATGGCTTCCTCACCGGTGAGCAAGTGATGCCAAATTCCGTACGTAATCTAGTAAAACCCAGACGTACGTGCCGGGATTTGAACCTGCGACCATTTGCGTTACTGCGCATAGAAATTGATCCATTATTTGCTGTTTTTTTTTACAGGAGAAAAATGCATTGTGGACCGTCAAGGGTCGGTGAGGGCCGCACCCCGGTGTGTCGGTCTCTCACCGAATAAGAAACTCTTGGGTACTCCATCATCCGCATGGACGCTGGCCGTAGGCGCGAGCTAGCAATCTGTCACGAATCTATTATCTGCTAGCCAACCCCAGATACAAACCATGGTAATTTTTAAATCATTTAAATGTAAAGTTTATTATAAACGATGTATAGAGATTATTAATTCCACTTCACAACTCGGCAGACTTGTCAAAAAACTTAAAAAAATAATTTTTGTTAACTATACCCAAAGGAAAAGACGTAGTTTCGATCAAACATCAGAGTTTTTTTTTTATATTTCAATTTAGTACACTTATAGTACAAATTTCTGTTAAACGCATAATTTTTTCATTTGACTAAACCTTTTAACTAACTCTTAGAATATTAACAGATTACGAACCGTAGCTTTAAAATTTATTATTCATAATATCATGCCTAAAAAGTAAACATTGTAAAAGCCTCTGCAATTGCGTTTCAAAATTACTGACCACAGAACACAAAAAATAACTTTCTTTAAAGATATTGGTAACACAAAAAGTGGTTACATCATTCAAGTAAAAATTTGAAATTGTTGTAAGACAAATATTTTGTCATTAGGTTTTCTAAACAAAAGGACGTTATTTAGGGTTGTCAAACGTATTATTTTATTAACAAAGAAAGAAAAAATAAACAAAATATTAAATAAATTGTATGAATAAATAAGAAACCGAGAATAGGGAATATATTATTAACAATAATGCAGAAAAGAAAAAACGAAGCCAAGTGTGCATCGGACTCGCTCATCACGGGTTCCGGGTATTAAAGTATCTTTTAAATGTATTTGCAAATTTATAATCTTCCGATTTTATCCTACGCTACGATGTCGTCTTGTTACTACAAGATATACAAGATGTTGCTTCCCTAAATTTAATGATTCCAAGTTAATGAAACGTAACCTTTTTTTTGTTAACCCGGTGGAAATCCCTTAGGACCGTAAGGGGGAGTGATAAGAGCCACTCCCTCGGTGTGTCGGACTTGCAACGACTAAAACCACCGGGGTGCCAGCACTGCCTACTCTTTGCCTTCGCCAGGCCTGGGAATCCAGATACTTCCGAGGGCATGAGACGTAACCTGTACGTTTTGATTCTCTTGACAAAACATAAAGCGAAATATATAAACAGTCATATCTTTAAATTTCATTAACATAGTAGTATGGTTTTTTCAGAACAACAAGATACTGTAGATCGCTGAGTTTTTTTATATTAATTTCCACGTATTCTTCCACGCCTTCCGAAAAAATGACCTTGGGCACACAGACGAACAGACAGATTGTAAATGAAGAAATCTTATAAATATATATTTTTTTATCGTCATGCTGTATCCCTTAGTGGGTGTGCAGAGGCACATAACGAAGATACATTAGTTCTTTTTGAGGAACTGAACCCTAAAAATGGAATGGAAATGGACTTAAGTATACAAAACATAAAAACATTTGGTCTATTTATCTAACAAAGAGACTGTCGGCAATAAGCTTCCTTTTCTTTGGTAACCTGGTGGGAAAACTCTGCATGGGACCGCCAAATTAGCCGTGAGGGGTACTCCTCCTTTATACCAGTCTCCTACTGGATAAAAACCCCCGGAGTGTCTCTCAACTTACTGCCAGCAGGTCCTAGAATTCTATATTCCACCAACGGCTAATAAAATTTCACTTTCAACCTGCGCTACAAGAGCACTGTACTATAAAAATATAGAAAATACATTTTCTTCACTTTTATCCATGTGTTGCGCTACCTTATCATTCCATGCCGTGGTCTCCTTCTGTGAAGATGTCATGTCCCAGAAGGAGGCCGCAGAGCGAATACGGCAGAAGGTCGCTCGAAGGAGACACCAGGGTGCCGGCAACCGCCCTGGCGCATCAATCCCGGCCGACCAGTCGATCCACGACCAGTTGGCTGATGTCTTTGGGGTCGTGGCTGCTCAGGGTGGGGGCCCTGAGCAACTGGTTTAACGGCCCTCGAGAAGTAGGCAGGGCATTGTGGCGTGCTCTGCCTAAATACAACGAGCAGTATCGGGGAGGGTATCATCTTCCCCCGAGTTTGTGCCCGTCGGGCGCGGCGCGACGGGGCTGTGGCGAATTGATTACAGGTCCCACAGTCCCCGCCAATGCGCAGAAGTAGTCACTTTGGGGTTTTTAGTTGGTATAAGTCCGACACACCTCGGTCGCGCAATCCCCCTGTGCGGCTGAGACGGTCCTATGAGGATAATCCCCAAGTAAAAAAAAGCTTATCATTCCATGTGTTTATTCATTATACGCCTTAGATAAAAAGCTTTCTTGGAAAGTGTTATTACCCTAGACGTCTGAATTTTCACATCCAACAAGAAAAACTTTTTTTTTTTTTAGACATACTGTATTTCCCATAAAATTATTTGACAACCCTAACTTTATTACACGTGACTGATTTGTCAACCTTACCGGCATTAATACTTATTTGTAGGAAAAGACAAAATTGTTTTATAACTTTATTCAAACCACTGTACGGTAGTGTGTTATTGCTATATTACGACCCTACCACAAAACAATACACAAAAAAATATTTTTAGGTACCTATTTGACTTATTTAAAAGGTATATGTTTTTCATTTTCTAAAAAAAAAAATAGCGGCAACTTTGACATCAAACCGCCATATTTCAATGAAATTACAGATAATACATTTTTTAAACAAAAGTCTTTATGGGTTCTTGTATAATAATAACGAAAAAATAAAAACTAGCTAGTATGAACAATACCATGTTTTGAATAGTTACGAAGAATTGGAGCAACTGATGTTTTGTTAGTCAATGCCAAAAGTGGAGACATACATTCTCTTTCTCATACATACAGTCACGCATTTACACTTACGTTACAAAATACTAGCTGTATTTTCCTGACGTTGCCTGTTATCTTATTTCAATCCCTTAAGGCTTTTTTTTACACTGGCTCGACATAGTGACTACAGAGTACCTGATGGTAAGTACAATGTAGTCCAAAAAACGAAAGGGACTATCAAAGTATGAAAATCCATTGATAGTCTATATCGTCATGTCGGCCCACATATACCACGACTGAAGGTCTCTATGAGCTACTGGATATACACAAGCTGATCCCGAAACGCGTCAAGCCGAAACTGGTCACTATGACGGGCTTTACACCCATGCACTGTGGTCGCGATCCAGACGGGCACCGGCGCCCTACCACCTCGCTGCTGCTCGCTTAGCATCACCCAGGAGTCACGTGTAGGGAAACTAGGGTAAACCCTACGGACGCGAGCAACTTCGACTTGCAAAAAAAAAAGTTATTTTTATATTTCTAGTCAAAAAGCCAAATATCTGTTTTCATAGAGCTTACTGCAAAATGGACGGTTTTAGACAAACTTTCAACCCCCATTTCACTAGGCATAGTGAATTAGGAAAAATCTGCCTTAGTGAGTGCGTACGTCAGTAAAAGAATCTAATTTTCAAATTTCATGTTTCTAACTTCAGTAGTTTAATCTTTATGAATATATTATATCAGTCAGCATAAGTCTTTTCATATATATGTATGTAAAAAACTTTTCTTCGATACCTTTGAATTTACCGCGCTTCGCCGCTCTAGATTACATGGTCTATATCGGTGCTTCTCATTAGTTACAAAGTGACAGTTGTCACTAACGTCATTGTAAAAGAACTCAAAATATGCGACGAACGAAATTAAAAAAAAAACAACAATAATTATTTATTTCGATATAAAACATTGTAAAGGAGGAAATAATAGCTTTATGGTTGTTTAATTGTTTAATTTTGCTTTGTTTGATTGCTTTAATGGGTGAGAAGGTGCTAAACTGTAAGTTAAGTTTTAATAGATATGGATATGTAATTGAAGATAGTTTATTGGATTAAGTAAATTATCTGTTTGTTTACAGAGAAACTTAACTGTTATTATTTTCGAAACTTATAGAAATACATAATATATAGTATGTGATCGGTGACGAGCATCCCATATAATCATAAAAATAAAGAGGCTTTTTATGCTTCTAAAGGATGCACGCAACTGACTAAAATAGACAGATGGGCATATTTTTATTATACATATTATTATAATACCCAATTTTACAAAATTCTGAAAAAATAAATAAATATAAACTAAAATCTGCAATAAAAAAACTTTTGTTCTTTCTATGTATATATCCTGACAACCTGTTTGTAAAAATTCACTATTATCAGTTGAATGGATAATTCGTGAATATAAATTAAAAAAAAACAAACTCATTCGCATTAAAATTAGAAACGATAATGATAGCTAAATTAAGTCTCTATTAAAAACAATCAAAATAAAAAACGTATTTATTAATAGAAAACATAAATTCTCATGGAAATTAAGTGACGCATCAGAGAGATTTAATAACGCCACTTAAAATGTTTAAAGCATGCTCCATAAATGCTTGTAATATGTCACAGTATTGCTAGAGTTGAGGCGCGTGGCAAATATAGCTTCGCAATATCTGCTATGCGCCGCTTTACGTTGTAAATACCAACCCTGCGCTAGTTGAGACTGAGATTTATAAACACTATTTGCTTAATTTTACTGAGAAAATAAGTTCGTCTGTGGCAAAAAACTGAATAAAAATACGAACTTGTATATAGCCTATGTGCTTACACACATAGATGGGCAAAAAGTAATCAGATTAATGAAAATGATTGACGATTACATTTTACGTTTTTTAGCATTAATATCACTGCATTTTGCTCATTTATGTTTTAAACACTACAAAATCAAAGATCGTATACACATTTATGATTTCTTAATGTTTTAAATGGATTTAATCATGATTATAGAGCGAGAAAATTAAAATTACGACTTCATTTTGTAATCGTTGATCATTAATCAGATTACATTTTGCCCATCTCTGCTTACATAGCTATGTCTGAATTGACAAAAGCGATGACTTTTATTTCTATATTAACAAAATAATACTTCCTTTCTTTTTTTTTTTAATTCACTACGATATTTTTCACTTTACTGTAAACTAGCTGAGATGTTGGGAGTTTAACAAATTAGACGTCCATACTTTAATGACCCACTTATTAAGTATGGATGCGCGTTTACTTATATACTATCTTACACACACACACTGCATAGCATTATTTATTCATTATTGTGCTTGCTGTGGTACCCTATACTTATGAGGGTATTTAAATGTTCTATTTTGTGTACCATGGTATTTTTTTCTTACTCAACATCACCAATGTTAGATACCCAATTATATCAAATAAATAAAAATAAAAACAATTTTATATGTTCTTTTTTTATTTTATTTATTATTTTTCACTTTAACATATAAAGAGAACTAGGTTATAAGTTTATTAAGAATTATGTCTGTGTTTTATTAGTGCAACTATTGTAGTAAAAATAAATAAATATAATTATAATTAACCTGGGCAATACTGTTAGTAACACATTTATTTGATAAAAAATATCCCCATTATTATCCGCCATACAGTCCCCCTCTAATCGAAAGCATTATCCAATAAAGAAGCAATTAGCGAGCAGTTTTTACCATACACAAATAGAACGCATGGGGTGACATAATGTGATATCCTTGTTTTGAAAATCAAAGTCGACCACCGCGTGTGGTTATTTCTCCTTTTATTTTGGACTTCCTATCATTCTGTTAGTTTATTCTTATTTAGTCTTGTTACATAGCTTCTTGTAGGAAAAATTCTAACCGTTTGTTTCCTATACCTCGAGATTCGGTAATCCAGATACTGACGCAGGATGGATGTCTTCGTGCACAATCAGCGCGCATATCTCCGTGATACTGTTTACACCGTTTCGTTTAACCGGGTAGTAGAAGATTCTGTTTAAATGATAAAAGCGCGTAGACTGAGATGGGCAAAATATAATCTGATTAATGATGAACGATTACAAAATGTAGTCGTAATTTTAATTTTCTTGCTTTGTAATCGTAATTAAATCCATTTAAAACATTAAGAAATGATAAATGTGTATGCAATCTGGGATTTTGTAGTGTTTAAAACATAAATGCCACCTATTTTAGAACCATTTTCTGAGCAATTTCGACCGAATTTTCGATCTTTTTTTGGTGTTTCAGCATCAATCATATAAGTATACAAGAATAAGAATTGATGTGGATTAATTAAAAATCATAGATGATTTTAACAAACCTTAACAAATCGCAATGGTTCTGGAGAAAATCCATTATCTCCAGAAGTTTTAAAAAGGATACATTTTTCCTTACGTGGGGCTAGCTCAAAATATTGTACTCAGAAATTTTTGGGATCACTGATTACGATTCCGCCCTAAAAATTTCAAAATTTAGTGCCCTATATCATCCGGTTAAAATGAACTTTTTGCATATTCAGACTACCATATTGGATCCGCCATTTTTAATTTTGAAATTTTGAGTGTGGAATCGTAATAAACGACCCCAAAAACCCCCGAGTACTAAATTTTAAGCGGATTGGACTAAACAAAAAATGTGTGACACAAAGGGTTAATTAAAAGATTGCAAACGAACTTTCTTGTAATATTTAGATGGGATTTATTTAAGCAGGGCTCACCTGCAAAGAGAACAGGATAACTAACAGTAGCCTACCTTAAATACTTCCCTTTTTAATATTAACTGCACGCACAACTGAATAGGATCCCAGGAACGCCCTCAATCTCGAATAAAGCTCATAAAAGGCCCAGGAGGTCCCTAAGGGAGGACACGACTTTTTCACGGGAAAAAATAGTGTAGATGTGCGGATGATTGCCCGGTATATCCGTGATGCCCGGCCGCGCGGTGTTTACGACCGGCCGGATTAAAAAGTAACCGGTTCTTTACTAGGGATAACCGGTTTTGATACTTTTGGAATTTTCTTACATTCATACGAACAGAATGTGAGATTTCAGTCTCACAATTAATGTGTTTCTAGCTGAGTTTTAGATTTGACTATTCTTTCAAATCCAGTATTGCAAATGCTGGTTAAACTTTAAAATGCTTTCAAGCATTAAGGAATTATCAATTTATTTGTATATGTAATAGATGATTCCTTAGTGTTTAAAAGGGTTTTAAAATTTAAGAAACGTTTCTGAAACTACGTTAATCTCTCGGATCTAAAGCCTAGTTACAAACACGGTATTTACATTTCTAGATTAGACTATTTCAAACGCTGATGAATAATGAATTTATTACTTTTCCGAATGAAATTAATAATTGCTTTAAATATTCTTTAAATAAGAAAACTTCTGTTGCAGAAAGTAAAAGTTCCTAAAGGTAATCAGTAGTTCCAATTGGTACTATTAAATCGGATATTAATTTTTCAATTAAACTTCAAATTTGTCAATTAATTGCTATTTATTTACAAATTAACCTTTTGTTAACTCGTCAGCTTCGAAACATACCAAAATTTGATATTACAAGAATTAAACGTTATCCTAGTTTTTATTGTTACTTTTCAATTTAATGTTAAGTCAAAGCCCGAATGATTAAGGAAGCACTACAGATTAACTTTTAGATTTTAGTCTTGACTATTATTTTAGATCTCGCAATTTATAAATTTTCTGAGATTTGGCTACATTTATGTTAATTTTATCTTCTTTAACTACACAACGATCGTAATGTCGTTTTTTATTATCATTTAGAAGAAGTATTCTTAATGATTTATGTGTTTATATGGACTTTGTATTAAATATGAAAATAGCAAAGATTTATTTTCCCTATACTGCGTTTGAATGTTTAAATTTAGGTCCACTAAAATCGAATTTTAATTGAAAATAATCGCACAGAACACAAAACAATAAAAACCCAATCATCCCTCGCTTAAGTTAATAACAGAGATAATATTTGATACACATTTATTATTAACATATTTTGACACGCGCCCTCACGACTCCGCTCCCAAAGCGGTCATGAAAATAAAATCATGGCGTCGGCCGCGCAGATTGAATTCAAAATTGGAATCAAAGACAATCCTTTTTTTTTCTTTTTTATTACGACAAATGGCGATTGTGTGAGGTGACGGGCGGGTACGGCGTTGAATTTTGCATGGATAGTAAGCTTTTGGGTTGTGCAAGCTCGATTGTATTGTTAAAAATGCTACGTTACGAGGTGATTTAGATATATTAGTGTGTTATTTGTGTAATTTGTCACTATATCCACCTATTCGACCGTAAATTTATTTAGAAGGAAAAACAAATCTTACAAGATAAAGTATTAATAGAGAAAGTATATTTACTTGGCAATTTACAGATTTTCACTATTAAATTATATATTATAACGTTCCAACATAAGGTCAAACTATATCGAGGGGTGAAATACTATTTGGTTGAAGCGTCATTTTCTTTTTTGTGAAATTTTATTATATGTATTTTTGGAAGCGGTAAAAAACGCTGATTCCGAATATATATATATATTACTGTATAACTAAAAAATGTCGCTTAAACCAAATAGCTTTTCACCCCTCGATATGGTACCTACAAACCAATATTGGCAATAAGAAATACTGTCTTATAAGCAACTATCTTATGTATGTCTAAATGCCAGAAAATAGAAAAATAATGAATTGTAATTAAGATTTTTGTATTTGTTTTGTGATGTCGTTTGACTTTTACCTCTGTATGAAATACAGTTAACACCGATTTGAAAATTTAACGTAAAAATGAGCGCATTAAAAAAAAAAAAACCTAATATTCTAGAATCCTTCACGTGTTAAAAATTGGAAATATTGTCCATTAGTAAAATATTGTTTATTTTCATAGCACGTTGAGTAACTAAAAACAATAAAAACTTTCCTGGTAAGATATTTATAGCTGTTTTTTAACCTTTTCTACGGCTTTTTGTGCAGAGCATAACTAAAGAGGTTGGCCAACGTCACCAAACCGTAAACAACTATAGATTACTGCAATAGATTATTTACATTTTTAAATGGCAACCGAGCCTAATCATTTGCTACTGGTAGCAGCTTCAACAAAATAACATCAGCGGGGCACTGGCCATTATTAAACCGAGTGAAAAATTTAAAATCTTTTTGGACAATTCTCGAACGAAGCCATAAAAGTCTATTTTGACTTTTCACGAAATGTCATCGCTTGTTACTTTGTTCTTTTTTTGTACTATTCACGCATTTGTAATCGTTTATAAAGCCAATGAATACGGGTGTAAAAAATATTCTATGGGATGTAATTGTAACAAATTTCTTCTTTCATTGCGTTGTAAAAGACAATAAACAAGAATATGGTTTTCTGGAATTTGTAGAAGCGTGCAATTTAGAAATCTACGCCCATGTAACAATTAAAAAACATTCAAGATACTTATGTAGTTATCACTATAAGGGCCGCATTATATAAGCTTTCATTTTTCAATCCTTGAAAATACAGATCTAAAAAACTCAGACCGTATTCGGATATTGTATTGCGCACTGCTTTTGCACATAATCCATCTAAAATTAGATTTGTCTTGACTTTATTAAGACAGTTTTCTTTTATTGTTTGAGTCCCTAACTTGATTTTTCTGGAAGCTTTGGTGGCTTTTGTGTCTTTTTCATTATTTATATATTGATATATGTTTTCCTCAAATGTAAAAAATAAAATAAATTATATACAAATCTAAAAACCACTCAGCTCACTAACAACAAAGTATGTAATATATAAATATACTTAAATTATTATAGAAATATTGAATAGAAATGTCATGTGTATTTGCCCTGAGGACCTGGCTGCTTTAGGTACAATATATAAGTGCAAAGTGGATATAGCCACTGGAGGCGCCAATAGAAGAGCGAATAGTGGACTGTATTGCGGTATTTAAAAATGGGAAGAAAGGGAATAAAGGACACACACTGACCGTACGATCCTCGCGGCTCTGATGACGTCGGCTTTATCCTCGCCTTCCTGGCTGTGGCGCCAACATCATAATATGCGGACGAACAATGATTTTGGCACACTCGATGTGTGCGCGTAGCGGACGAATAAAAGGAAGATACAGGACGATGAGGTGTCCTCGCGTTGCGTGCTGACGGCTTTTGCGGCGACCGTCAGGAATGACGTATTGAACGACACGAAAATGATGGCCGTGCTAAATGTCACGGCCGCGTGCGGGGGAAAAGATGACAGGATGAGGGTAGGAAATTAAGTGAAGGTGGATTTAAAAAATGAATAAATATTGGTGCGACCAGCCACTATATCTCTGCTCACCCTGAAAGGGATAGCAGCGTAGTGATTTCTAATAATTAGTTCATTTAAAAAAATCTAATACGTATGCATCATCGAGTGACATTACTATTCCGTATCCGTATTCCACAGCCCGGCCTGTTCCTCAGAAATATATAATTCTGTATAAAACGCGTTTCCTCGCATAATAAACAAAGTGAAAAGTAATTAATACAGCAAACGGGCTGGCAACACTGTTGGCTGTGAAACTTGGCAACACTTAGCAGTAATTTGGCGCGAACGAGCGCTCAATTCGCCCCGTAAACAGGCATCATTGCCGGGAACTGAGCGGTGAAAATTGCTCTCCGTTTTATAAGCACTAAATCAGAAATCCCAGCTTGCTATGTTGCGTTCTTGTTTCAAACTTTATTAGTGTCTGACCGAAGGTTTCTATTCAGCCATGAAAATTATATTCGATAAAAGTTTCAATAGAGCAGAGAAAGGTTTTTTTTATAATACGATGGATATCCTCATGGGCAATTAGAGCTACTGTGAGGGCTCCGGCCCCAGTGTGTGAACCCTTACAAAATAAAACCCTTCATCAGCACCCAGCGATGCCTGTCCTTCTGCAGACCACTACACTGCAGTTTGCATGGAGTAGAGAGGTGTAGAGTAAAAGTTATATCCATCGTAATCGTAGGTTTGAGTCCTGGAAGGTACCTCTTGATTTTTCCAGAATACGAGCTTAGATACCACTAGCTCACCGGTGAAGGAAATCCGCATAAATCTAATAGAAATGTCTTGTGTACTAGTGCTATGAGAATAGAATTCAGCTGCGTCACTGGTCACGTTGAGCACAACATATAATATAAGCGCAAAGCAGATATAGCCACTATTGTATCTCTGCTCACCCCGTGAGATATAGCGTGACAATATACAAGCTGATTTTCGACAAGGGAGATATTCAAGCAAGATATTCAGCATTCGATTCTAATTCCAAATATATAGGAATAGTGATATCTTAATATTTCCATTAAATCAAAGTAATTTATAGTCATCATATTAAGGGGCAATTACACACATGATAGAATAAATAACAATTAATTATTAAGTAGGTATTTTGTCTCTCCTAAGCCAGGATAAAGTACGAAAGGGTAACGAGTCAATTACCTGTTATCTAAAATTACGTAAAAGGAATTTTATTTACATGCCATTCAATCGTGCACCACACGCGCTGCGGTGTTCAAACTTTTTACGGATCAATTCTCATGTGTTCATCAATGTTTCTTTATGATTTGTTAGAGAATATTGTTATTTACATGTTTATTAGTTACAAGAAGGTACAAATTATTATATTCTGAAATATCTCCCTCGTCTATAAAATCATCCGGTACATTATCACTTGTCAACTTAAAAAAGTTTAACCTTAAACGAATTTATTATCTCTGAGATCAGTACACCTCGCTACAAAGCCACAACCGCAGGCTAAACCTAGTTAAATACATTTTAAAACGAATATCTCAAGTGATATCCTATATACATTGTAACGCCATTTTCCTGTGCAACTGGAATAAAAGCGGTGAAATTACCAACCTTAAAACCAATACAAAAAGGTCACAACAGCCGCGTATCTCCATCCCTTTCCTTACTCAGTTTTTCCAGCGTGCCGTCCCGTTCGCTCTCGTAGGAGAAAAACAGCGAGGTACGTCTTTTCGTGGGTGGTACGCGGGCGCGATCGCTCCGGGTTTCATGATGGCTGATTATACAATCCGATGTGGGACAGAGTTCCATGAACGCTTTTCTGAACCAAAATTAAGTAAGTGATACACGTAACAGATCGGTACCGGATCGGAGAGTCGAAGGCCGTTTACCAGCCCCGGATCTTGAAATTTTGCCTACATAGGCTATTCGCTTCTCGGGTGTCTAGAAGAATCTGGATTCCTAGGCTCGGGTGGAGTATTTGGAAGGACGCTCCAGGGGTTTTTAGTCAATAGAAGCCTGACACACCGGGGTCATTGCCTTCATAATGTCCTTGATGGTCCTATGAAGGATTTTACTCCAGTCACAAAGAAGGGACTCAGACACGACCGATGGTACAGCTACAAGGGCACGAGCAAGCCGCGAGAGCAGGAATAGGGACAGGTTAGGCGGGGTCTGCAGAAGGCTAGATGTTGCCGGGTGCCGAGGAAGATGGCTCAGCCTTGCCCTTGGCACTCGGAAGGCGGAAGAAGGAAAATTCCGGGGATTTTATTCGGTGCAAGCCCGACATACCGGGAGGCGGCCTTACCGCCCCCTGAGGTCCGTTACGGATTTCCCTCGAGTTATCAAAAAAAGGAATGAGGGCAGATGGGGTTCCCTGAGAACTGACAACGACGCTGTCGTTTGCTGACTGAGCCAGGGCAGTAACGGTGCTGGTGAACTCAGATTGAATGCGAGAAGGGGTGCGCTCCTTTCCTCGCGGTGAGTGAAAGGAAGTGCTACGCAAGTAGTAGCCCAGGTTAATTCGCTAGATGCTCTTTGTGTTGCCACAAATGCCGCACAAGATGCAACTGGCCAACATCGGAGCGTTCCTAGTACGCTTACAATCTTTGATGACGTGATCGCTCAGGCACTCGGCTCAGGGGCTCGGTTTTGGGAGTCGAAGCTGCTCACGTCCGTCGGCTTTACCCTAGTTTCCCTACACGTGACTCCTGGGTGGTGCTAAACGAGCAGCAGCGAGGTGGTAGGGCGTCGGTGCCCGTCTGGATCGCGACCACAGTGCATGAGTGTAAAGCCCGTCATAGTGACCAGTTTCGGCTTGTCGCGTTTCGGGATCAGCTTGTGTATATCCAGTGGCTCATATACCTAGAGACCTTCAGTCGTGGTATACGAGGGCCGACATGACGATGTAGGCTATCAATGGATTTTCATCCTTTGATAGTCGCTTTCGTTTTTGGACTACACTGTACTTATCATCAGGTACTCTGTAGTCACTATGTCGAGCCAGTGTAAAAAAAAAACTTGCGAGCCTAGGGCACGCGAAATACCAGAGTATAATTTAGCTCGCAGGTGTGACACTGTCTGGAGGATAAGAAATGCAGACAATCCGATTAAATATGTGTGCTACCACCCTTAGAGGGGATGATTAGGGACTTTCCGCCAGGAACGGTGGAGCGAAACAGCTTTTATCTCTCTCCCGCCATTGGTTGCTTCAAAAAAAGTACGCAGTTTGTGATTGGCCAAAACAAATTGCTTGCGCTGTGTTCTTTATTGCTGTTTGGTAAAAAGATCTCATGTGCCATTAGACTGCGGAGTCAAAAGAGGGTAAGAACCTCCCAATCGACCTACACTTCTCACGTTTTGTTTCTAGTTGACTGAGATCCTTGAGTAGAAAGGTAAGATGTTCAATGAAGTTGCAATATTAGAGCAATTATATGAGTTTTCTTTTTCACAAACATATCAAACTAGATGTGCTATCAAATATTAGACTATGGGTAAGTTTGAATCTCGACACGTAGTTCTGGGTTTTCCAGAATAAATACGGATTGAGGCACCACGTATTTAAAAATAAAGGTAAAAATCGTGAGTGACCCCACATGCCATCTATACTAATCTATACTAATATTATAAAGCTGAAGAGTTTGTTTGTTTGTTTGTTTGTTTGTTTGTTTGAACGCGCTAATCTCAGGAACTATTGTTTCGAATTGAAAAATTCTTTTTGAGTTGAATAGACCATTTATCGAGGAAGGCTTTAGGCTATATAACATCACGATGCAATTATTAGGAGCGAAGAAATAATGGAAAATGTGAAAAAAACGAGCAAAACTATTCATCCTTGAGGGCTTCCATTGCGTGCGCTGCAAAAACGGTTCAAGATACCAAAAATATATGTAAGAAAGAATTATTCCTCTTGAAATGATCTAAAAAAATGTTCGCGACAGTATATGTCTATCTTTTAAGATTAAGTCACTAGAACCGTTTTTATGGTAAACAAATTTGGTCGAAATTAATGCATTATTTGTTAAGAGTTGTATCAACGTAATAATATTAATCTTTATCCAAATAAATGTGTTGTTGATCAAGAGTATGTAATTGTGAACAAAATTGTCTTTGACATCACTTAATTTCAATGAACATCTTAGAAGATATTACAAAACCTTATATAGCAAAACAACGTTTGCTGGATCAGCTAGTCTAAGATAAATGTCATGTGCAAATGGCGATCAGCTGCGCTACTGAGACGTTGTCCTTGGGAATATTCCCGGGAATTTACGAAATGTTCTCGGAAGTTTTGGACACTTTGGGAAAATTCCCGGGCATTTTCATCACTATGCACGACATGCACAATGTAGATACAGCCACCTCAAACATACAGGTGCTTTAAAAGGCCCAGACGTCATTCGAGGAAGCCAATGTGCCGGCTGAACTAATATTATGTTGAAAAAAGATGTTGCCTCACTGAGCGTTTTCTACCGTCTGTATCATGGCGAGTGTTCTGAAGAGTTGCTTAACCTTGTCCCACCCTCTCCCTTCCCGAATAGAACCACGCGCGCGGGCTTGCGGAGTCACAGCTATACGGTATCTCACATCCCGGCTAGGGCTGAGAAGTTCTCTAACTCTCACTTTTGCTGTGTCGTTGAGCTGTGGAATGGTCTTCCGGCGAGCGTGCTCCCACCGTCCTATGATATGGGATCCTTTAAGCGTAGCGTGAGGAGATATTTGTGCAGGCCAGCATGATCACTGCGACTACCGATGGGTTTTTATTAACTGTTGAAAGTCGTTGACGTTTTTAGACTGCATCATGTTCACCATTAATTGTGGTGTAGTCACTGTGTCAAGTTATAAAATAAACATGTTGCTAGCAGCCATAGATGGGCAAAATGTAATCAGTTTAATGAAAATGATTAACGATTACATATTACGTTTTTTACCATTAATATGACTGCATTGTGCTCATTTATGTTTTAAACACTACAAAATCCCAGATTGTATACACATTTATGATTTCTTAATGTTTAAATAGATTTAATCATGGTTACAGAGCAAGAAAATTAAAATTACGGCTACATTTTGTAATCGTTCATCATTAATCAGATTACATTTTGCCCATCTCTGCAGTATCATCACGACAATTTCTTATTAATGTAGGCAGAGAGAATGGAGTGCCACTACAATCTATTTTTACAAACCATTTTCACTTTGTTAACATTAATTATTCTCTTCACGCCTCATTAATCAACCTTACTCTTTTCTATAATCATTCTTTTATAACAAAAGGTGACAAACAGTTTGGCTGCCCACCGTATTATATTGGGAATTACTGTTTTACTTGCGGTTTAAAGATTTTTATAAATATTTTCACCCAAAATGTTGTGGTAAATTTACCATTGTTCTTATAATAAATTGTGTTTAGCTTCAGCAGCTTCGCTCCAACCACGCTCAAGTCACATCCAGTGAACATAGCTCTGCAGCAAGATAATGTGATGGCCGGCTTCAGGGTCTGAAGCAATTCCTCACAGCGTATCGCCGATCTAAGCGCTAAATAACAGGCCAGCGCTTATGTATTCATCAATTTTATTTTTCATTACCGCTGCCATATTTTTATGTTCTACGAAACTAGCTTTTATCTCGACTCTGCCTGCTTATTTTGTATGTTAGCAATCAGTAGCGTTCATTCCATAGATGCATGGAAGCAATGCATGCCCTGACGATAAATAAGTCTTGACTAAATTGCTTAAAGTTAAACAAAAAATGGAATAATTTATATTAAAATCTATTCTATATTCAAGCTACCTATCTTTTCTATGAAAACAATATAATATTTACTATCATAATATAATATTCAAATCAATTACGCGAATTCTGCCTACCCTATCCTAATACCCTAAGCACGTCACTGCTACCAATGTTATCCTACTGTCCAATATTGTTTTTTTTATACCGGCTTGACATGAATATAGCACATAAAATAAACAATTCAAAATTGATCATACCATACGCTGTCATCAAACCAATGGTTTTTTTATACAGGCTGAACTAAGTAACACTACACGTGATGGATAGTGCAGTGTAGTCTAAGAAACAGCAGCGACTGCCAAAAAATGGGAGTCCATTGTAAGTCATCGATGTCATATCAGCCCACATATACAATTTCTCTCCATAAGAACCTTCCTCAGACTTCATGAAACAGAACAAAAAGAGAATCAGCCAAATCGGTTAAGCCGTTCCCGAGTTTTGCGCTTAGCAACACATTCAGCGATTCATTTTTACATTATAGATAAGCGAGATACATTAAAAATGCGACTATATGTGTAATATTTTTTTATTATTTTCGCACCTTTACTTCTGGGTGAGAGCTTCCTCCAATCCATCCCTTTTGTCTCGGTCTACAGCCTTCCTCATCCAATCCTTACCTGCTACGAGAGGCGAGCGTAATAATTTTAAATCAGATATGATATGTATGATCTAGGACCCCTTCTTTTTTGACCCAGTGGATATCCTCATGGACCGTCAGGGGGCGTTGAGGGCCGCCCTCCCGGTGTGCCGGACTCCTACCGACTAAAACCACTGGGGTGTTCCTCCTTTCGCAGGGTGCACCAGGCTACTGGAAGCACTTGGGGGCACGAAACCGCGGCCCGGTGCACGGGCCCATAAGGGCAGCGCCTAGGAGTGCGAGAGAAGAGTGGAGTTCATCATCCTTCCGTCACCTAATGGTGTGTGAGAGCACGCACACACCATTGAAGTATCGCCTAGGTGGTTATCATGATCTAGGACCCCGCTAATACAAAATTTTACACAACGCAAAATTTAAATATTTTTCAATTTACTATAATTACAATTTATCACCAGGGAATTGTATTAATATTGTTATTTATTTATTATATATTATGATTAAGTTGAATAAAAACATTTTCACAAATCCTATGTCTATAAAAAGCACTGCTTTTAATTGCGAAGAAATCCGAGAGTTTTGGACGAAACCAAACAATCCTGTTAGTATGGCACCAGGCTCTGCAAAATTTACTCTGCTTTTCGTAAGCGGCGCTGCGTTCGCATAATTAATGTATAGGTACATAATTCGCATAATTAATACAAACGGTCTATTTGTCTTATAGGAACGATAAATGGCGTGAAAATGAAATATAGTATAAAAATATTAGTCTTTCTTTGTTTGTATTTAACTTTAAGTAATTTATCCATACTTATTTATTGTAAGGAATGCACTGCTTTTATACATGTACATAATGAACGCTACTGCCTGCTACTGAGATTATGTCATCACACCACTTTTTTTGTGGTTTGCCTCTTTTTCATTTGCCTTTAGGATTACCCATTACATATCCACTTATTATATACAACTAACTTTGAATTCTGTGTCGTGCTATATTTCCTGCCCATCCATTTTAACTTTACCTCTAGTTCATAAGTTCTAAACTCTCTAGTTCATAAAAAATTATATAGTTATCAAACAAAAATTGAGTCGGTCAACGTCTCCCGAGATCGACTCAGAAAGCTCTCCCGGCTGGTTCGATCCGCTTTTTGACTGCGTTTGACCGTTTGAGCGCTCCTGCTGTATGAACAGAGGCGATATTATTTCAAAGAGAACTCACGAGCAAAAACGAGTATGTTACTAAGTACTAAAAGTAACAAATAATTACATAGCAAGTTAGAAAGGCTGTTTATTTTCGCGAATGGAACGATAAAAATGATCAAACGTATCAACTGAATAGCAATGAATATACGAATGGGATAGCTTTATAATAATACACTGTGAGATTCATATCTATAATAGGGTACAGTCGAGCTCGTTATAGTTTAGCTAGCTTTCCTATTAACTGGGACGCTTTATGAAGCGGTATGTCCCGGATAGATATAATTTATCGTCTTGGAGATTGATTATCCCAAAACTCAAAACATTTTTTTTATAAACTTTCGTCTGCAAACAGGTTGCCGACCCACCTGATGGTAATTGGTTACCGTTGCCTGTGGACAACACAAAACACAAGCATTTAAGGAACGTCAATATTGCGTTTTTGTCCAAGAAGAATTTTGTTCAGTACCCTCTTGAATAAATCCGTGTTATAAACAAATTATAAGATATCATCACGCTGTATCTCTTACAGGGTGAGCTGTGTTACATTAGTGACTGTATCAACTTTACGCCTCAATATCGCGCCCAACGTGACCAGTACCTCACCTAAGCACTGCTCTAAGGGCACTTACATATTACATTTCTATTAGATGCCACACGGGTTTCTGCCCAATGTTTTCCTTCATCAGTTTTGTGCTTCAAATCCATATTTAATCTGAAAACATCCTAAGATACGTGGCGATATTCGAACCTACGATCCATCCTACGATTATCCACTAGGCCATTACAATCACAATTTTAAATGTAACTAATATTGTAACAAATTCCATTTTTTTTGTGATAAACGTATTATGTGGCCGACTGTACCATGAAATAAGGTTATAAACGATAAGATATGAACGGAGAATAACAAATTGCGTGTTATTGTACCATCTCCATAAGTTTTACATTATTGCTTTCGTGTTTTTAATTCTGTGAACATTCAAGAGAATTTTTCTTTGATACAAACATTATAAACTAAGTGAGAATATAGTAAACACTACAAATTTTACATTATTTTAGAGTTCTAGACCTCAAAAGGTAAAAAGGAACTCTGACGGTCGGGACGCATGATATTGGTCACACTGCATGTGAAGCAGTTTTGCGCTTCGCAAGACCTGGCGGGAGAGTGTGAACGCGTTGCCACGACGAAGCAGTATACTCTTTACCGATACATTTTTATGCGACGTCGCAACGCATCGTATGCACCAGCTCATATTGCCCTGAGCGAGATCTTTTCGATCTCGGTAAATATTAACCGTTTGTGGTCGATAAACAATTTTTATTTAACTCACTGTTAAGTTGGAATTAAACGCATTAATACTTTTTATATAGGAATATCTTCTGCGAACGACAAAAAAAGGATTTTTGTAACAATCTTATATATAAAAATGAATCGCTAAATGTATTGATAAGCGCGAAAGTCGAGAACGGCTGAACCGATTTGGCTGATTTCTTTTTTGTTGTGTTTGTTGAACTCTGGGGAAGGTTATTACGGAGAGAAAAATTAAAAAAATTGTCTGAAATAGTCTAAAAACACCACTTTTCTATATTCTCATACAAAAATTTCGTAATAATATTTAAAAGTCAATTTGAACTTTAACACCATACCATAAAGTTTAAATGTTAGTGGATGGGTTCCGGGAAGGCAAAACAATTATTCAGTGACGTATAAATATTAATGTCAGTATTTGTCAATTTTTATACATATAGCATTAAGGCCAGGTTTCTTCAAACAATATTCAAAAAACAGCCGACAGGCCAATAGGTTTTGGCAGAATAAAATCTGACGGGGAAGCTATTAACATTAAAAAAAACAATATGACTTTGTTTTAGAGAAATAGGGCAGAACAAGGTCTGCCGGGACAGCTGGTTGTTACTAAAACAAAACGTTTAAAAACGTTTGTTTGATGGATTGTTCTTTGATGGATTAAGATCGGAGATACTACCTAAAGCAACGTCTAAATTTAGGCAAATTTTTTTAGCCTTGTATTTCGTTCAGAGCGGCAGTGCGTTACTGTCTTTACACGTCGCGATAATGTGCGGTCACGTTAATTAAGGCCGCCCGCACGCCTGCGACTCGGCAATAAAACTTCTGGTTGGTTTATTACGTGATTTAGTGCGACGGAACCGTAGCGGTTGGTGGCTCCAGATATATTGACCGTTAATATCCCTCCGTGTTATTACATCGTGATCCTTATTGGTCGAATAAATTAGCCAAGGAAAACATATTTTTCTTTTGTCTAAGGTTTATTAATACAGCTGTAAAGAACCGGGCAGTGGACCTACAGGAGTATGCTGCCCCGATAAGGCGAAGGTGGTGCTCATCTACACCATACGGTGGTGATGTACACGACCTGAGAGGGGCTGTGGAGTGAGGTCTTTACACCAACGCTTCTGAGAGTTGGAGCGTGAAAAAGGCTATTCGCTTGTCGAGTTGTTGGAGGAATGCGGGTCCCTGGGTATGGCGAGCAGCGGGTTGAGGGGCACCCGGGGTTTTTGATCAGTAGGAGTCTGACAAACAGGGGCCGCTGTTTTTAAGGCAGCCCTCACGGTACTAAGCAAAGGTAAGGTAAGGTTTTGGGAGGCGAAGCTGCTCGCGTCCGTAGGCTTTACCCTAGTTTCCCTACACGTGGCTCCTGGGTGGTGCTAAACGAGCATCAGCGAGGTGGTAGGGCGTCGGTGCCCGTCTGGATCGCGACCACAGTACATGGGTGTAAAGCCCGTCATAGTGACCAGTTTTGGCTTGTCGCGTTTCGGGATCAGCTTATGTATATCCAGTAGCTCATATAGCTAGAGACCTTCAGTCGTGGTATATGTGGGCCGACATGACGATGTAGACTATCAATGGATCTTCGTCCTTTGATAGTCGCTTTCGTTTTTGGACTACACTGCACTTACCATCAGGTACTCGGTAGTCACTATGTCGAGCCAGTGTAAAAAAAAAGGTTGAGTACCGCTGTACACCGGCGTAAGAAGGTACACTGCGTGGCCGGATCGTGACGTGAACGCCGCCATTGTCCGCCGCAGTTTCGATATCGCATTGGCTGCACTATGACGTTTCATTTATTCGTTAATTGTACTGCTTCCACTGCTGTTTTTATGCTCGTATTTTTATAATTTCGCTGTAGAGTTCATTACCATTTTGTGTACTCTAATGATGCTTCAATGTACCTGGGCTTTCTTTATTTCTTTCTATCGTCTTAACTTTACGCGCATTCCTAAGGTAGGTGAACTCCCTAGCATCCTGCCTACCCTACTTTACTCGCATTTCGGGATCAGTTAGAACACGTATACGTTTATTTATGTTCCCAGAGAACTGTACTAGCACACTGGACCTAGAGACAGTAATTTGCCAGCACGACGGCGGCTACTGTCATTGGATTCTCATTCCTTGATGGTCGCTGCAGTTTCTGAATTGTATTGTAATTATTATTAGGTCTAGCGGAAAAAAAGCGGGAAGGTCATAATTTCTAAAATAAAACAACAAAGTAAATTCATGTATGCATAACTTTCTTATATTTATCATTTAAATTATTTTTTACAATAGTTTCATTAAATTATCTATTATACAAGTATTATCCATAGATATTACTACAATAACTAATAGCTTATCATAGAATACACTGTACATAAAAAAAGAAATTGCGAGTAAAAATCGCTACACAATCAAACTTCTACAAAACGGATTTGGATGTGAAAAATTCTAACTGGTCACATAATATGTAATTGTGGTAATAAAATCGTTTATTATTGTTGTTTTATATTTATGTAATGATCCTTAGATATTGTTAATAAAACTAGCTCAATTGAGTTGTTCTATAGAGAGAAACCACATTTAAAGCTAATATTTTACGGATTTCGGTTAGTTTTATATTTGAATTGTTTACTTTGTTTCATTTTACGTAACCTCCAAACAACCATTGAATCAAATCAAATTCAAATGAGTTCGGATACGTTCATAGATCATATTTATTACGCGGTAAATAAAAACTTTATTTAAAGGAAGTGTCACACGCTTCGTTTATATTTATTTACACAAATTCAAGATATTATATAAGAGTTGTACAAATAAAATAATTAAAAACTAGATTAAGAGTTAAAATGACTCCCAGTAGGGCAATTGTGACCAATCTCATTATCGTGGCATATGATGACGGCCTTAAAAAGTTCTCAACATTGGATATTTTCGAGAAGTATTATATTTTTGCTAAAACTTGTTAAATTAACTCTTATTACAAACTATGAGTTAGATTTCCGAAAGCAAAGCGAATGAAATGCGCTGTTTCTAAACTAAATATTAAAACAATCTAATAACTTTATCATATATGATTTACAAATTAATCTGTGTAAAGTAACATATGAGCGTTAGTTTCCTAGTATTTTTAAATACGTATTAGAAGCTCCTGAGATGATCAATAGCAATTATCAATTTGTCCTATGATTGATGATGATGATATAGAGTTTTAGTAAACCCTGTGCGACACAGAAAAGCGTTACTCGGTATCGATATTAGACTATATTATCCTATTTAGTTAAAAAGGCAAAAAAAATGTGTAAAACGTACATAGCAACATTAAAAACGTGCGTTCCTTACATACAAACTAAAAAAGAAAAGCAAAGTATAATGGCTAGCAGGTCCTGAATTCAATAATATCGACACTGTTCATCCATTACATTGTTTCATTAGTATTTAAATTAATTTTTGTAAGTAATCAGGACATAGATTGCATACAAAATAATGCAATTTCTTCAACTTTATACGACAATAATTTGTTAATATTCTCGAATACACATTATACATGTCACCAATATGAATAATGACACATTGTCATGTCATAATAACATTATACATGTCACCAATATACCTCTTTCGGGTCAAACAGGGTTTTCAAAATATTCTGTATAAATAATATTTTGTCACTAGTTTAGCACAAACATCGCAGATATTTGCGCGATAAGTCAAAAATTTTGATTTTAAATTCTATGATTTAGACGGTATTAACAATGTCCAGGTTTTCTCTGAAACTATCGAAAAATAATTGCAGAATTGACAATCGCGACTGATAACCTTTGTTTAATGTTGGTGTTTAACGCTCATAGTTAGTTCTTTTATTAAATAAACTATACAATTAAGTACGATGAAATAATTAATTAATTAAAAAATTTGCTGTTAAAATATATATTGTTTATTGATCTGTTAAATGACTGCTTTAAAGATCTAATTTAAAATATTTGAGTACTTTTGAACAAATTTATGTAGTTTACTAATAACTGTATACACTGTAAATTTACATTTTCTTGATACTTATTTTATAACAATTTTCCAATATTCAAAATAAATATCAACTCATTCTTTTTTCAAGCAATAAGGAATATATTAATGATAATAATGTTTCTAATTTAGAAATGAATGTTATATCCAATGCGAGATATATCGATCGAGACGTGTAGCAAAACTAATTGCCATTTTCAAAACATTTCAAAATTACTTCATTAAACGATTGTCTCATAGGCGAATCCGCGAGGTATAGACAAGAAACACGATCATAGAATTAGGAAATACAAAAAACCATAGACACATGCGCCAAGCCGAAGACAGAGATATGTTCTTACATAGTTCAATATGAAAATACGATCTGTAGCGAGTTGACGCGTCGTGATGTCCTAATTTTAGTTACATTTAATAACAAAATGACCATTCTTTTATTAATTTCGATTCTATATAGTGGCTCCAAATGTGCAGTCCAGTCCAAGAACTACAACGACCGTCAAAGGATGTAAATGCGTTGGCAGTCACCATCGCTATATCAGCCCACATATACCACGACGAAAGGTCTCTATGTATAAGTACAACTGGAACAACAGGTTCACGATTTGCATGACCGTTCAATTATTAAGACATTACAGAAGTTTCAATTGTGTTGAGTAAAAATTGCTATACAATTGTGGTGATGATAATGCTGTGTAAGGGTCCTGAAGGCTTCGTAAGGTTAATTATAGTTCAATGCATGATTCTAGATCACGCGCGTTATATGTAACGCGTGCCTAATAAGTAATAAAGAAGATTCAAGTATAAATTGCCTTTCAATCAACACGCCTCCCACAAGCGGCATAGACCAACCTCTCTCACTATTGGCGATCCCAAAGAAAAATTTAACACGCGAGCAAAAGAGGATTGGAGCAGTCCCCAATGTCAGTGAGCCTCGCACCGCCTGCCCCACGTCACCACAGAATATTTTTATTACTTAGAGCTTCCTTGTTATATCTTCCAATACCGTCACGTGTATAGCCGTATTTAGACAAAAATTTTGAACTATGATTTTACGTCTGTGATTCTTTAAAACTCATTTCATCTTCTATTACCAAACAAGCTTACGACAATTCAAACTGAGTAAATTTGGAGTTGATATGAGTCATACCGAAATTATCGTGCGGATAAAAATCGCAATTTTGTCGCAACTATGTGTCTACCCTAACCTAATCTCATGACATCTATAGTGGACTCGAATTGGTGTTATATATTTAACTACTAATTGAAAATATTTATACTTTGGTCTATACATTTTTATTATCGAACTCTTTATTTTAAAGTCCTAAAATTTTACCAAAAAAAAAACAGACTACAAAAATAAAAATATATATTTCTTAAATGGAATGAACTCCGTCATTAACGTTTGGTTACTTTAGTAGTTTTTTTACAATTCACTTACAAATAATGTCTTTTCTTTTTATATAGCCTGGTTTTTTGAATAATATCCAATTTAAATAAAGTTGAACTATTTTACGAAAGCAAGTGATGGTTATTTGTATTGTCTATATAAGAACACTGTGGAACTGTGTATAAATCACAACAACTAACAGTCACCGCTCTTGTGTGATAGATTTACTTAACATTCAGTTATATTTGAAACTTTAAAAATAATGGCTTGCTTTTAACAATTCTCTATTTAAATACAACCACATTGACAAAAATGGTGTACACGCATGTATCTGTCAGCTGTGGATGTAGCGCCCGGTCATTGACTCCGTACGACTGAACGATTGCAACCCAGTGCAAAGAAAACAACCAACAAACGACTACAATGTCTTGGCGTTAATAATTATAAGCATCAGTTTTCTTAATAAGATTTAATTAGTTTAAAATATTGTCTGTCTTTTTATTAGTCATAAGGTCACAAATCATTATAATTAATGTGTACTTCATTCAAAAAATCATTCTATACATAAAATTATATGACTAATAGTGCAGATAAAGAACAGGATTGGAAATGGCGGTATTCACTCATTCCCTCTTGCTCGGATACGCTAAAACAGGATGAGTAATGGTCGCAAAAAATACTTCAGACCCGTTTCACTAATCTATGTACTTGATTCCTTATTTACAATAGAGTATAAACACATGAATATGATACTCAATGCACCTAAAATTATTAAGTAAAAAGTCCAAAAAGTTAATAACTATGCTGACCTTACAACCCAACAATCCAATTCTTTATCTACGCCTGTTATAAATTAAAATAAATCAACAATATTCTTAAAGCCTAACACGCACTGCGAAATTTAATTTTTACCACAAATTCTGCAACACTGGGTATGAAAGCGCACGCAAATTCACTAAAATAATACACGGCGCGGTATAAAATTAGCGTGTTGCTCTTCCCGGTTATTTCATTAATATGAAACTGACAAGTCTGTGATGTCATAATCAGCAGCAAATTATTTACCGAGTGCGCGATAATTCGCGATTAAAATTTGCGCGATATTTTTTCCGAGCGGTAAAATTCCGCAGTGCGGTCTAAGCCTAAGATGTACGCACTTACTAAACAATGTCTCCTAATTTTTTTGATATTAAAGACTTAAAAATAATATAACAAAAGTTAATGTTTTTACAAATATACAAAACCCATACATTTTAGTCATAATATTTTGAGTAAAATATTTTTTAATAGGTTTTTCAAAATATTTCGAATATTACGAAACAATCGAGATGTATTTTTAAAAATGAAACTTCTTAGTATGCGATAAATGTAAACTTTAAAGATTTAAGGGTGCAATGTTTCAAATTTACCTTTACATTCGTAGCTAGAATAAAAATAGTAACTAATTTATATAGATTTCACTTAAATCAAGGAAGTCTGGCATTTTTTTATCCTGATTCGGCAATGACTAGACCACGTTTGATGGTAAGCATGGTACAGTCCAAGAAACGACAAAAACAATAGTTAAGAGAAACCCATCAATAATCGCAGCGATCATGCCGGCCTGCACAAATATCTCTTCACGCTACGCTTAAAGGACCCCATATATGGGATGGTGGGAGCACGCCGCCAGTTTGTAACACAAAGAAGTTTCACATTTATCACACACTACGAAGCGATGTTTTTAATATTATTTCTTAATTGGAACATATATAATATCCCAGCATTTACACAAAATGACCAGCATTTAATACTAAAATATATTTACAACATTATAATATCACTTTAATTTTTTTTATTCAATAGTCGATCCATACATTTTAAAACAATATTATTTTAGTTTTAAATACCACGAAATATAATGCCTATTTTTGTATTCCTCGGAATAAGATGATTTACCACATGATAATAAGTAAAACAATAAATATACAAATACACTAAATTATTTTTCTATATTTAAGTTAAAGTTTGAATAACTTGGCCTTAGGGACGAAGATTCGGCGTTAACTGGAGACGGAGGTGTAGGGGGAATGTAAGGGTAGCGGGGGTACGGCGGATAAGGGTAAGGGTAACCGGTGGGTAATAATTGCGGGTTGTGGAAAGGCGGGATGATTGGGGAAGGATACCCGTAAGGAAGGCCGACGGATGACGCCGCAGCTTGGAGTATGGAGGCAGCGAATGCTGGGTCGCTGTACACTGCTGCGTAAGGCCAGGCAACTGCTATGCGCTGGCGTTTGTCCTTCATTCTTCTATTCTGGAACCAAACCTGTGGGCAAAAGACGATTATTAATCCAAAATGCAGTCTTCTACAAACTTAACCAGCTGTGTGAAGAAAGTTTCTGTGATGGTCTAGTGGATACGTTACCAATACCTCTGTGCGGAAACGCGAATGATCATAGATTCGAATCCTAGCATGAATCTCTGGATTTTCCAGATAAAGTACGGATTTAGACATCACATACTCAGCGATGAAGGAAAGCAACGTGAGGAACTTGTTGTTTAAAGCCCAAGTCAGACCCAGCATGGAATATTGTTCGTATCTCTGGGACCGTTTTGCCCAGTACTTAATCGACGTGTGGCAACTCAAGCGCTGCAACCATCGGATGCGTTCGGCCATCTTTGTCGCACCATAAGCCCCGGCGCACAATAGCCCGGGTGCCATGTTTATGGACTCTAGTTCTGGCTACGACACCGGAAGGCCGCGCGCCCGAGCCGCGATATAGTGCGTTGCGTTATAATTTGTATATGTAGCAAAGTTTTTTTTTTTTTTTTTTTATACCGACTCGACACAGTGACTGCACCATACCTGATGATAAGCATGGTACAGTCCAAAAAATGCCAACGACTATCGAAAGGTAACAAAAAACCCATCGGTAGTCGCAGCGATCATGCCAGCCTGCACAAATATCTCTTCACGCTACGTTTAAAAGATCCCATATCATAGGATGGAGGGAACACGCTCGCCGGAAGACCATTCCACAGCCCAGCGACACGGCAAAAGAAGGAGTTAGAGAACTTCTTTGTCCTGGCCGGGATGTGAGATACCATATAGCTGTGACAACGCAAACCCGCAACAAAAACAACTACAAAAAGTGTATATTAGTTTATAGACATTAAATTAGCCCAATAAAAACAATTAACACGCACTGTCTGACTATTATTGCTATAGACGCCCTGGATAGGTTGCGGCGGAGGGCTGTCCGCATTGTGAATGATCCAGACCTTACTAAGCATTTTAAACCGCTCCAATTGTGTAGAGATGTTGTCTCACTGAGCGTTTTCTACCGTTTGTATCATGGCGAATGTTCTGAAAAGTTATTTAACATTGTTTCACACTCTCCCGTTCATAATAGCACCACGCGTGCGGGGTAACGGAGCCACAACTATGTACACAGTAACTCACTTTTTTTTACACTGGCTCGACATAGTGACTACAGAGTACCTGATGGTAAGTACAGTGTAGTCCAAAAACGAAAGCGACTATCAAAGGATGAAAATCCATTGATAGTAAACATCGTCATGTCGCCCCACATATACCACGACTGAAGGTCTCTAGGTATATAAGCTACTGGATATGCACAAGCTGATCCCGAAACGCGACAACCCAAAACTGGTCACTATGATGGGCTTTACACCCATGCACTGTGGTCGCGATCCAGACGGGCACCGGCGCCCTACCACCTCGCTGCTGCTCGTTTAGCACCACCCAGGAGTCGCGTGTAGAGAAACTAGGGTAAAGCCTACGGACGCGAGCAGCTTCGACATCCCGGCTACGACCAAGAAGTTCTCTAACTCTTACTGCAGCCGAGTTGTTGGGGTATGGAATGGTCTTAGGGGGGGCCTGTTCCCACCGTCCTATAATATGAGTTTTTTAAGAGAAGTGTGAAAAAATATTTGAGCAAGCCGGCATTATCACAGCGACTATCGATAAGTTTTTAAGTGTTGGTAGTCGTTGTCCGCCATAAATCCAAAACAGAAAATTTGCTGATTCAATTTTATTCGCAGATTTTCTTAAGACAGTTGCCAGTAGCCCAAAACACCAGGGGTCAGCAAACTTTCGAGATGGAAGAGTCAAAAATTACAATATAAAATATTTCAAAGTTTTAAAGCCACATAATTTTCTCTTGCCAGCAGTAAATAGTATTTGCGTAAATAAAGGTTTTTAATATAAAAAAAATCCGTTTATTCATCGATTCAGAACAATTGTAATGTAAAATAATAATATTTGCGTAAGGAACTAAACAACCGCAACTTCACACCCAAAGAGCCCCATGAGGCTCGCGAGCCGCAGGTTGCCGACCCCTGCACTATTCAATTCACATAATACATACATAATTACAATAAAAAATGTACAGTTTCTAGTTCAGTTGTTATCACATTGCCAACCAAGAAGGAGATTGTTCACTGCCTTCTTGAAGAAACCCATACCATAGCTCTGGGGGAAAACTGTAGCCGACAACACACTCCACAACTCGAAACGACACGAAAAAATGTTCTAAGTTAATCAGAAGCCAAACATAACCATTTCATTATACACTATCAATAGAATAGTAATAAACATTTATAATACTGCAGTATTATCGTAGCCCAAGATCCCAGAGCCGCCAGACCTTTCTTATTTTCTCAGAAATAAAATATATAAAATAACGTAGTGTTAGTATGTACTATGAGTGTATGCATACCTGCTAGCTTGCGCGGGCGGCCAATTTACAGGTACCAGGTGCGAAAGGTACATAAAAATTATACTTACTTTACTTATTTTCTCAGTGCTGATTTTTATATATATTTTAGAAAATATTATTTTAAATTTATAATGATTACTGCCAGACTCGTTTCGGCGGCCATTATTTTTACTAGACGCTTTAAAGCGGCCAAAAAAATAAGGTAACTTTACTTATATTCTCAGTCTTGATTTTTATACATGATACTCAGGAACCTAATTCAATAATTTTTGCAAGCAGCCAGACCACTCGGATGGGCCAAACATTCCCCCAGACACATAAAGGCTTTCTGTGAGTATGAACGCGATCGTGATTGTTAGACGGTTTTATAGCATAGTTTTGTAAAATTTGTTATTAATCATCTAATTATTGAATTCGTTTCCTGAGTATCACGTATAAAAATCAAGACTGAGATTATAAGTGATGTTACCTTATGTTTTTGGAAGCTTTAAGGGGGTTATCCCATGTGATGGGCTCAAAAAAACGTTTTTCTTTTTTTTTCATAAATTGCTTTCTTAACATATCTAAAATACGATAGTAAAGTGATTTTTAAAAATTCGAAGTCATTTTAAAGATACAGCTGTCAAAAGAAGGAGCTATTCGAAGAGCTGAGTTGGCAGTCGAAATTGGGCCTATTGTGTACAGTCGGCTTGATACTAGTGATGCCACGAATAGTGAATTGGCCGAATACCGAATATTCGGCAACGGTGTCGGCCGAAGCGCCGAATATTCGGCATGGAATACATGCTTGCCGGGGGCGTGCTAGCTGGATTAAGGCAAGTTGCAACCTGTTTTCCTCGTTGCGTTGGCGCGGCCAGCAAAGACAATACAATACCCAATACAAACGAAAAACAATACCCAAACCTTTCGAAATTTGCTAAAGTTTATCTTTCTTCTCCTGGAAGTAGCGTGTTTTGTGAGAGGTTATTTTCTGAGGCTAGTAACATTTACGATGAAAAGCGTAATCGTTTGCTACCAAAAAATGCTGAAAAGCTTATTTTCATCCATCACAACTTACCACTGATCAATTTTAATTACTAAAGTGTTGTAATTTGGAAATAAATAGATAATTTTGAGTAATATAACGTGTCTTTTTTACATGTTTTGGTATTCGGTATTCGGCCGAATAGTATGTACTATACCGAATAGCAAAAAAAGTGGCCGAATAGGCCGAATACCGAATAGTTGCCGAATATTCGTGGCATCTCTACTTGATACCTGGCACGCTTTCATACAAATATAAGTTTATACAAGTTTCTACAAGCTTAAAAATTAATTTCTATAATTATTAAATATTTTACTGAAGTTATTTTAGTTTTCGTTTAACTTCGAAGAGCGCGAAAACTACAAATTATTTCTTTTCATAATGAGTGGACGGAAAGGATATACGAGTAGATATGTTCATCCTGGCCGTAGTAACAAAAGAAAGTTTAGAAGAAACCGTTTTACCACCCAAAATGAAACGGTATTTACATCAGCTTCGACAAAAAACTTCAAAATAGCTTGAACATAGATGTTCCCATCGCTTTGAATTTCGCGTATTGCATTTTGAAGTTTGTTTCTGTATTCGCTGCAATTTCTGAAATGGTAATATACAAAACTTGTAAAAGTGATGTGCCTATTTCGCTATCAAGTTTCCAAGGCTTAGGTTTTAAAATTATTCTATCGTGTGAGTGTGAAAAACAGACAGTTATAAACTAGGGCCCATTGATCGAGAATGCATGTAAAGTTAATCGCCGGTTTGTATTTGTGATGCGATTAATATCAGTTATCATCTTTAATGAAGGTTTTGAAGGTGTTTTAAAACGAATGCCAGTTATGGGATGCCCTATTGGCCGCGCAGCCCATACTTATGTTAAGAAACGTGATGAAAAGCGAATCTTACGTTCTGAGCGGCGCGTAAGCGATGTCGTTAAGCCAGGAATGACTCAAGAGCTGAACAATATGCTTTGAAAGAGTTTCAAGAGGAAGAGGAAGGAATACTTTATGGAACAGGCATCGCCGATTGAAGGTAAGTTAAGACCTTCATAGTTTTAAGCGGACTTGAAATTTTAAATAAGTTTTTCTCAAAACTGTGCTTTTCAAACTTTCCTCTATCGTATCTCAAAAACGGCTTGACCGAATATCTTAAAACTTAAAAGGCGCACTCATCTCATGTAAACGCATAGAATGAACTATTATTAATTAAACTTTCCCAAAATTTCGATTTTTTTTTAAGCAAAAAACAAAACACAAAAACGCATAATTCGCGACTTTTTTTTCAAATGCCTACCAGAAGTCCAAATTTCGGTATATTTATTTGATAATAGTTCATTCCGTGCATTTAGGTCTACAGATTAAAACGCTGTTAATTTTTTTTGTTTCAGATAAGCCAATCAGCCGGAATCGTGGAGGAAGTGCGAGCCCATTTTTTTGAGGCGGAGTTGTTCAGAGCGCTGTAACTCATATTCGACACAACTTTTTTTGCTTAAAATTTATATTTATGCTGTGAAAATATATATTAATAGATGATAATAAAGCTCTATCTATTTACTGGTCGTAGAAAAAAAATAATCCTAAAACATCCCTAAAAAACAGCCCATCACACGGGATAACCCCCTAAAAGCTTCCAAAAAAATAAGGTAACATCACTTATAATCTCAGTCTTGATTTTATACGTGATACTCAGGAAACGAATTCAATAATTAAATGATTAATAACAAATTTTACAAAACTATGCTATAAAACCGTCTAATAATCACGATCGCGTTCATACACACAGAAAGCCTTTATATGTGTCTGGGGAAATGTTTGGCCCATCCGAGTGGTCTGGCTGCTTGCAAAAATTATTGAATTAGGTTCCTGAGTATCATGTATAAAAATCAAGACTGAGAATATAAGTAAAGTTACCTTATTTTTTTGGCCGCTTTAAAGCGTCTAGTAAAAATAATGGCCGCCGAAACGAGTCTGGCAGTAATCATTATAAATTTAAAATAATATTTTCTAAAATATATATAAAAATCAGCACTGAGAAAATAAGTAAAGTAAGTATAATTTTTATGTACCTTTCGCACCTGGTACCTGTAAATTGGCCGCCCGCGCAAGCTAGCAGGTATGCATACACTCATAGTACATACTAACACTACGTTATTTTATATATTTTATTTCTGAGAAAATAAGAAAGGTCTGGCGGCTCTGGGATCTTACTCTATCGTGGGTTTTGCTAGGTAACAGGTAAAAACATCGCGTAAAACAATTAAGAGGTGCCTCGCACTTCGTCGCTAATTAATTGCATGTTTTCGAAAAGCCATGGTTCTGCAATCGTTAAGATGTGTCGAGATAACCAACCGCACCAGCCCTTAGGGCTGCCAGTAAATGATTTGCAATAAAAACACCTTTAACTAATGATCAAAACACTGGATTAACTGGACTGATTGTATGACCCGAAACTCTTCTCAAAAGATCGTTTCTTTTCAATTGGTTAGGTATATGAAATACCAGACACCCCGATTTGGGCCGTACTTGAAGTATTGCGCCTTCTAATCCGGGTGAAAACGGTGTATGATGTGCTCCTGCAGGCTGTTCAAAGACAAGAAGGCGAGTGAGGAGTGGACTTTCACGCCACCCCTTGCATATATAGCAGAGACGAGGCCTGTAGAAAGATCGACGTCGCCGTACTACAGAAGAAGTTGGCGTAGCCGTACTCTTAGCTCCAGCAGACGGAAAAAGGAACACCCCAGTGATTTTAGTTGGTAAAATCCAACACATTGCCCTTTCGACAGTCCAAACAGTCCATAACCATCCACCGAATCACTAAAAATGGGACATGGAATAAATCATAATATGATATCATGATATATATTATATACTATAATTTTTTTGCACTAGCCTGTCAAAGTGACTACAGTGTATCTGATAGAAAGTACAGGGCAGTCCAACAATGGCATCTGCTACCAAGGGACTAGAATCCACTCAAAGTCGGAGCCGTACCATACACACCGGCCCTCATCTATAATATAAAAATGAATCGCAAAATGTATTGATAAGCGCGAAACTCGAGAACGGCTGAACCGATTTGCCTGATTTTTTTTTTTTTTGTTGTGTGTGATGAAGTCTGAGGAAGGTTATTTACTGAGAGAAAAATTTTGAAAATTTCCTACAACTGTCTAAAAATAACACTTTTCTGTATTCTCATACAAAAAAATCCGTTATAAGTCATTTTGAACTTTAATACCACACCATAAAGTTTAAATGTTAGTGGACGGGTTCCGGGACGGCAAAACAATTGAGTGACGTATAAAAATGAATGTCAATATTTGTCAATTTTTATACATATAGCATTAAGGCCAGGTTCCTACAAACAATTTTCAAAAAACAGCCGACAGGGGAAGCTTTTAACATTAAAAAAAACAATGTGACTTTGTTTTAGAGAAATACGGCAGAACAAGGTCTGCCGGGACAGCTAGTATCGTATAAAAGGTCTCCGAGTATATGAAAAATAGATTTTAAGCCAAATCATTTTCGTTGATCCCAAACTACAGTGTTGAGGAGTGGTAACACGCGACAACCCTGCGACAGAGCCATCTAAAATCATTAAGACAGCATAATGGCCTCCCAGGAGAAACAACATAGTAAACAAACAAAGGATTTCCCTTTAAATACGCTTTAAAACCTCCTTTGTCCGCGAAAATGGCGAACCATGTGTTAATTGGCGGGAATCGAGCTTTCAAAGCGCTTGGGAAATAGTGGATTTTCTTTTTAAAATTGCATAAACAATTTAAAGCACAAAAAAATCATTTCTAAATAGGCAATAGACTGTTAACTACTGGCAGTCAGATACACAGGATTGGCTCCACAGCTACTGGTACCCCTTGAATATTGTCATTATAAATGACGTACAGGTTTACTAGCATAAGCATTACTGTTGACTTTTATCTTAAACTAGCTGATCCGGCAAACGTTGTTTTGCTATATAAGGTTTTGTAATATCTTCTGAGATGTTCATTGAAATTAAGTGATGTCAAAGACAATTTTGTTCACAATTAAATACTCTTAATCAACAACACATTTATTTGGATAAAGATTAATATTATTACGTTGATACAATTCTTAAAAAATAATGCATTAATTTCGACCAAATTTGATTACTATAAAAACGGTTCTAGTGACTTAATCTTAAAAGATACACATATACTATCCGGTACATTTGTTTTAGATCATTTCAAGAGGAATAATTCTTTCCTATATATATTTTTCGTATCTTGAACCGTTTTCGCAACGCACGCAATGGAAGCCCTCAAGGATGAATAATTTTCCCCGTTTTTTTCACATTTTCCATTATTTCTTCGCCCCAAAAAATTGCATCGTGATGTTATATAGCCCAAAGCCTTCCTCGATAAATGGTCTATTCAACACAAAAATAATTTTTCAATTCGAACCAGTAGTTCCTGAGATTAGCGCGTTCAAACAAACAAACAAACTCTTCAGCTTTATAATATTAGTATAGATAAAGGTAATTATCTGAATACGTCCGGATGACACTTCCGGCTTGGCCTCTTGGCTAGTGATGAAAATGCCCGGGAATTTTCCCAAAATGCCCAGCACTTCCGCGAACATTTCGTGAATTCCCGGGAATATTCCCAAGCAAGTTTTGGGCACTTTGGATAAATTCCCGGGCATTTTCATCACTTATTGGCTTGGCTTCCGGGTTATTGACTACCACAATAGAAGCGTAAAGTAGGGACGAATATTACTACAAGCCTATGTTAATAATGATTATTTAATATCATATAATTTGCAGTAATTGTTTAACAATAACTTTCATGAAGATGATGTCAGACAATTAATAAGGACTTTTGGGGTGAACGAAAAGATGGCGGCAGTGTGTGTTTTGGCGTAGCGTCGGGATGAGATAAGTTTGTTTGGTGTTAAATTTATAGGATTTATAAGACATTGTCTCACTGAGCGTTTCCTACCGTCTGTATTATGGCAAGTGTTCTGAAGAGTTATTTAGCCTTGTTCCACCCTCTCCCTTTCTGAATAGAACCACGCGCGTGGGTATTCGGTGTCACAGCTATATGGTAACTCACATCCCGGCTAGGAAGACTAAGAAGCTCTCTAATTCTTACTTTTGATGTGTCGTTGACCTGTGGAATGGTATTCCGGCGAGCGTGTTCCCACTGTACTGTGATATGGGGTCTTTTAAACATATCGTGAAGAGATATTTGTGCAGGCCGGCATGATCGATGCGACTATCGAAAGGTTTTTTTACTGTTGAACTGAACAATGCTTATGTACGCGTGACGTAAATTTAAATTATTTTTTTTCCACAATGTTCATCGGTTCGCGCGGACTGGGCAATCACAAGACTCTATATGAGTATACCGGGACAGTGCGTTACCACCATTGGTTCCAAGCCAATGGTGGGGGATGCTCTGTTAGCATCGTATGGACAGCCGCGCTGAAAAATACTCTCTCAACAACTATTTGAACAGCAAGCAAATAGCTATCGTGTGTGCAAAACTATTATAAGGTTGTCATATCTTGACACTATCGGAAAATCGTTGGACGTATAGAGCTGCTTTCGTGTGGTGAGAGACTGGATCCAGCAGAAGAGCGTCAGACGTCCTGCTTTGGACTACCACAATGTCCTCAGTTACATACATGTTGTTGTCCAGACTTTCGCGAACCTGAACTAAATGATATTATACCGGCGGAGTAGCCTCCGACCCAAAGAATGACGTCCTGGGCTACGTAAACAGGTTTAGGACGTCACAATGGCTGTGCCAAGTCTGGATAAGAAACAAGATAAAACGGGCTTGTTGATTACGGTCTAGGGAATATTCTACAGTTTCCTCAACACTGTTTACAACTAATTCGCACACAAGTTGCACCCTCAGCTTACGAGCGTTTCGGAAAGCATTTTGTTTACTTCACGTTACGTCTTAATTTTCGATTATGCTAGGGTCAAAGCGCTATTTTTGTACTGTGAGAATGATCACTCTGTTAAATTAGATGTAAATATTTAATACTAAGTAAAGATTTCTTATTATTATAACCATCAACGTTTTATTTAATATAATTCTTCATAAAAACGTGTTACTGAGAAATACACATAAAGTAATGAACACCGGGATACGCGGTATTTTTCCCCGAATAGTTGTCGACTAAGAAAATGGCTGAAGAGTTGGCATTACCGTCTAGTCGAAACATCACTAGCATATACAGTATGTTTTGAAAACCCTGTCAGACCCGAAAGAGGCATTATTAGTGATACGACGTTTTTTTGGTGGTAGGGCGATTGCCCGAACTGAGTCATGACCACAGTACACAAGTGTAAAGACCGTCATAGTGACTCGCTTCGGCCTGTCGCGTTTCGCGATCAGCTCGTGTATATCCAGTGACTCATATACCTAGAGACCTTCAGTCGTGGTATATGTGGGCCGACATGACGACGGAGACCATCAATGGATTTTAATCCTTTGATGGTCATTTTCGTTTTTGGACTACACTGTACTTACCATCAGGTACTCTGCAGTCACTATGTCGAGCCAGTGTAAAAAAAAACGACAACATTACCAAAGTACATCAGAAAATTATATTATTAATATTAAAAAGATAATGTCATATAAAATTTAAGAAATTAAATTATTTTACACACAACCTCTGCTCGAATTACTTACGAAAATCATTAAAAAAAATAATGTAACGATTTAATTGGTAAACTTTGCTTCAAATCACCAGGAATAATGACTCTTTGGACATCATGAGCTACAAGATTCCTCCTTTGCTTTCCATTTTTCCTTTGTTAACTAACTGCATATACTCTCAGTGTTGCTATGTAAGTTTTACCCAATTTTTTTTAATATAATCTGTATTTCTGCTCTTTATCTAAAAAGTTATTAAATAAAATCTAATATCGATACCAAGTAACGCATTCATGGGTCGGACAAGGTTTTAATAACATACTTTATATAACTTAGTGTCACGCTCTGTGAACGCCATACCAAAATTTCACGTAGCACTCATATTCCAATGAGCGCTTTTATTGACTCCATACAAGAATACAGAACGTTGATTAGAGACTTTTTTTATTGATACGGTACGCCGTGTTTATTGTGCGCTTATAAAGATCCATCACAATAAACAAACACTGTGTGTAAATACTTTAATTTTATAGCCCGCGGTAGCTGGACGTTTAATTTAATAATTTTTAATTGGTATCACTGAGTTGACAGCCACGCTATACCGCCATCTTTGATATGAAATAATGTGAAAGTGTTTTATATCGTCAATATTTTAGAAAAGGATAGATTTTTAGAAAGAAGTTACGTAGTACTCCTTGCACTAAGAGCCAAATAAAATTTGTAACAAAGTAAAAAAACCTAAAGGCTATTTCGTATTGTCTTCAATACGAATCCGGTAAAATATTAATCTAGGAAACTCGGTCACAATATTACAATAAATAAACCTTAAAATTATACAACTAATAATGCTCTGCGTTAACCTCAGTTTATTTTACACAACCAATTTTTAAGAAATTTATTTTAGATTTATGGCGGTATGCGACTGAACTGCACATGCAAATGGTTTTTTTTTTCTTAGGGGTAGGCGCTAGGATAAAAAAGCAATAGTAATTTCATCATACAGCCATTGTCATTTATTTTTTAATCTATACTAATAATTTTCTTTCATATCAACAAGATCGTAAAACGTTGCTTGATTTCTATTTTTTTATAATTCTGTTACTGTGTTTCCTAAAGAATTAATTAATTAATAATATTGTAAACAATGTAATACAGCAGCAATTAAAAATCTTATATCTTTTTCGGATTTGGCTATATGAATACTTACATTATATTCTAATTTCTAGTATATATCCAGTTTTTTTTTCACAGAATAACTTATTTCCTGAGCAAAGCCTAATCAAAGTAAAAAAAGCGTCTATAAATTAACCCAAGAATCTAGTTTTCAACTGATCCCAATCATTGTTTCAAATGTCCTTGCCATGAGGACGGTTGGAACAAACCGTATTTACTTTTAAATTTTGTATAATACTGAAAATAGCTAGCCAGGAATTAAAACAACAGTTCACATTCGTAGTTAGAAAGTTTTTCTTTTATTAAACATAATGTAATCATCTTTCACATCATCAATAAAAATAATACGAATATTATAAGTTAAATAGTTTCAACCGTACCCAGCCTACACTATTTCTCAAATCCATGGCCCCGATAGCTAACCGATGAACTCTTCTATTCACGCACTCACTAATGATCGCCGCTTTATAGCCGGTCGAAGCGTTTCGTTCTTTACAACATTAATGTTCATTAGCGTCCTATGGCTACTGAATATAATTCGGTCGTCGGTAACATTTTATTAGTATGAATCGACAAATTAGCGTGAATGTAAAATTCGAATAGTGCCATAAAAACACATGTTGTTTTTTAATTCAAAAGCGGTTGATTTTCTTTTTTACTTTATTGAAAGTGATAATTGAGATTATGAACATGCTTCGGCTCGAAGAATGGGGAATTTTTAATTTAAATTATCGTGTCTTTATAGCTTGGTTTAGTGCGAAATCTCACTAAGGGCAGCTTGCACCAGCAAATAAATCTATTTTAGACTTACATATATAAAACGTTAATCAAATATAACGTTGAAAGCCAGTGTCATCGACAGCATGCACAAGGACATGCTTCAATGATTCGGACACGTGGAGAGGATCAATGATGAGAAAATGATAAAAAAGATATACATTATGGTTGTGAATGGACGTGAGAGCCGAGGCCGACCTAGACTTGCTTACGCAGGCCAAATAAAAAGTGTTCTGATGGAAGGTAATGTCAACAGTATGAAAAATGAGAGTATAAAGGGACTAATGAATGTTAAGAAAGCGAAAGAGGTTTGCAATATTAGTGGGAAGTAGTCTTCCATTCTCTTTGCCTACCCCAATAGGGATTCGGCGTGATTATAACGTGCAGGTTTGCACCCTTATGTGGTTGACATTGCAGCTACTCGCACGAAGCGATTCGCTTCCTCTTTTTTGCTATGAACTGCCAAGAAGTGCAATTCGCTTCCTGCGTCTGTTTTTCCAACATCTTATGATATGGGAATCTTCAAACGAGTGATTTTTTTTGTATAATATTTTCCCTTTTATGTGAAGGGCAAAGGCATTTAGGCCATACAGCCATGTCTGAGATAATTTCTTTTCATCTCTTGTTAAATTTCTGTTAAATTGTCCCGGTATTTTTTTGGGTGAACGCGCTCTGACATCGGCCACATTACCATTTTCCATCAGGTGAGATTGAGGCCAATCGTAAGCCTATTCGTAATAAAAAATATATTAAATCACATGTTAAAAGTGTACAATTAAGGTTTGAAACAAGCAATGGTTCGGCATTGTATGATGCATCAATTAGATCGCCAATAATTTCCATCACGAACGTTTTATGACCGAATGCTAATTCGCAGAAATCACGTTACAAACGTGCGAACGGTTTGGAAAACAAAGGAGAAACTTAGCGGTTCGTATACGCTGTAGGAACTGTTTTTTTATTATCTACAAGAAAACGCCTGACCTCAATCACACCTGCGGACGTAGATATAGTAACATTTATATAATAATATATCGTCACGCTTTATCGCTTTTGAGGTGAGCCAGAGATACATTAGTGGCTATATCCACTTTGCATTTATATATTTTATTTTTACATTTTTAAGGGCGGCCAGTGGCCAACACACTACAATACAATAAAAAAAAAAACAATCGAAAAATATGCACATTAATGTGTTGCGCTGTTTAAGGCCACCACATTTTGCATCAAAAACATAAACAATACGACTTATAAAATAAACACATTACAAATAAGAATAAATCAATGAAAGTGAAAACATAGGCAAAAAAATCACAAGAAAAATAAATAGAAAAGAAAAATCACTCCAACAACTACTGCGTGTCCCTCAACCAACCGATGATTTTCCTTTTAAAGACCTGCAGATTGTCAGCAAACACATCGAAGGCACTCTCCAGTTCGTTAAAGCCGCGAGATAACCTACAAATAGGCGAATTATAGCCCAAGGATGTCCGAGCATAGGGTGGGACGAGCAAGCTTACACGGTGCCTGGGGTAACGCAGGGGCGCCCTAAAATGGAATCGCTGGAGCAAAACTGGGCAGTCTATCAGTTATATATCATGCCAGTAGCGCAGGTGATCGCCGTACTCACGGCACTTACAAACACTACGAACTACAAACACATGACTACAGAGTACCTGATGGTAAGTACAGTGTAGTCCAAAAACGAAAGCGACTATCAAAGGATGAAAATCCATTGATAGTCTAAATCGTCATGTCGGCCCACATATACCACGACTGAAGGTCTCTAGGTATATGAGCTACTGGATATACACAAGCTGATCCCGAAACAAGACAAGCCGAAACTGGTCACTATGACGGGCTTTACACCCATGTACTGTGGTCGCGATCCAAACGGGCACCGACGCACTACCACCTCGCTGCTGCTCGTTTAGCACCACCCAGGAGTCACGTGTAGGGAAACTAGGGTAAAGCCTACGGACGCGAGCAGCTTCGACTCCCAAAAAAATCCTATTAGATGTCATGCGAGTTACCTCATGATGTTTTCCTTGACTGGTGAGCTTGTAGTGCCTAAATCCATACTTAGTCTGGAAAAATCCTTAGACACTTGTCGTTAAAAGAACCCACGACCACCCGCGTTGCCGCGTATAGATACCGATCCCTTATCCACTAAGCCAGCACAGCCACTAGTACTTGTACTTTGTGTATAAACAAAGATATATATACATTACATATGCAGCTATGACTCGCGACAAACTGATCTGCTTATCACATAAAAAGTTTGCTAATAACGAGATTCAAACCCGGCCTCGTAAATAGGATTACTAAAAACTGTCAAGCCGTCAAATGCTATGACAATACTTCTTGTATTTCAATTAATTATTATTAATTTAATTTCTGATAACTTTTTTAAAACTGTTTGTTGTTATTCATTGATTGGGCAATTTAATATAAAAGAAACGTCACTATTTATAGCTACCATAAATACGAAATTTATTAGAATGTCATTGACAACATTTTTCAGGCAAAGGAACCGAAACAAACAGCCCACGTTAAACGATTTCGAAAGATGTCTATTGTCTATATCACCTGCCATACATCAATACCACTTTACTTATGTCAACGAATGGTCGTGATATTACGAAAATAAGCTTATTCACTGGTATATTATAATTGAACAATGAGGTCGATTTAATTCGGGTCGTAACGTGGGTTGTAATTTCCACTGAAAAAATCATGGATTGTGACAATACATGATGTGTGGGTGCGTGATCGTTTGGCACTTCGTTTTTTAACAAGTCATTTGGTTTCGTAAAGGAACCTTGATTTCTTTGTTTTTTCTCACCATGAATCTAAACGTACATTTTATGCAATAAATACCTAAATATATGAAGTGTCATTCATTAATTCGGTCACAATATTTTTTTAAATCCTGTTTGGTAAAGGAACCACACCACGCCTGATAGAAAGCAAAAAGCAGTCTAAAAGACGAATACAACTATCGTCAGTAAAAAAATCGGTATTCGCAATGATCATGCCGCCCTGCACAAATACCTCTTCACCGCGACAACGCAGCAGTTCTGTAAAACATTTTTTGTCGTGCACTTTTGAGTCGTGGAAAGGTCAGTTTGGTACAGATTTTCCCAAAGCTATGAAGTTAGGTTCTCGGAGAGTGCTTTTTTAATTCTATTTATTTAGGGGACTCTTACATGAGTACGCATGACATCCCCATCGTACCCTTACATATAACATGTGGTGCCATTGAATTGTATAGAGCTGACGCCTCGTCAGATAATAGTTTTGCTAAGATTTTGTTAAACATCCAGACGTCTAGTCTATTCACAGCAAAGGCACTCACAAACTCCTCTCTCATAGATTCAGATACTAAAATTTCCATCAAAAAAATGGTGGATATCATCTGTGATCTGTTTCCGATAAACTGAGGAATCCACTAGATTTCTCCATAAGGTTGTTCCAGAAAATTAGGTTTTAAAAGGAGGTTTACTTTGCAAAGTTTTACAACAGATCCCTTTTTCTTTCGATGTTTTATTAAAATAAACCTTCCATAGTTCGTGATAGTTCTTTTTTGTTATGACAGCAGTTCTTCCAAGATGGTTGTGAACATTGTTCTCGGTTGGCAACGTAACTACAACGCTCCTTCTGTTGTAGCTATTCACAGGAGAAGATAACCATTTACCATCATGTAAGTCGGTTACCTGATTGCCGACGAAATTAAAAAAAGCTATCCAGCTCTTTCAATAAAAAAATTTAGTGTCCTCACCTTGATGGTAGACTCTGGCAATTGAAGCTGAGCAGCCAGCTCGCATCTCCTCGGTCTCGACACATAGTTTTCCTTCATAAACTCTTTCTCCAGCCTCGCCAGCTGCTCCCTCGTGAACGCCGTGCGATACCTCCTAGACAATACAAATGTTATATAATCTACCATATGTATTTTATCACTAGCTGTGCCCGCGACTTCGTTCACATATAGGTAGTACTTTTGTATGATATTTTTTTTTTACACTGGCTCGACATAGTGACTACAGAGTACCTGATGGCAAGTACAGTGTAGTCTAAAAACGAAAGCGACTATCAAAGGATGAAAATCCATTGATAGTCTACATCGTCATGTCGGCCCACATATACCACGACTGAAGGTCTCTAGGTATATGAGCTACTGGATATACACAAGCTGATCCCGAAACGCGACAAACCGAAACTGGTTACTATGACGGGCTTTACACCCATGTACTGTGGTAGCGATCCAGACGAGCACCGACGCCCTACCAACTCGCTGCTGCTCGTTTAGCACCACCCAGGGGTCACGTGTCGGGAAACTAGGGTAAAGCCTACGGACACGAGCAGCTTCGACTTCCAATAATATTATCATACAAACTGAAATCCTTGTATGATAATGTAAATGTCATCGGTTATTTCTTACATACAAATTATTACAACAAGAACTAAATAACTAAATATAGAGTTCAATTAGGACTAACGATTTACAATACTCGGCAATAAATGACGTTAGTGCATTCTTACAGCTTTTTCAAAAATATTTCAGGATAACAACGGCCTAAAATATTTATCAATATATGAGTTATAAAATAATTTCTGATGTTAGCACTTAAAAATACAAAGACATTCAAATAATCATTGTCCTCGTCAGAGATAGGCAAAATGTAATCTGATTAATGATTAACGATTACAAAATGTAGCGTAATTTTAATTTTCTTACTCTGTAATCAGGATTATCACCCTTTAAAATATTAAGAAGTTATTGTGTATGCAATTGAGAATTCCGTAGTGTTTAAAACATAGATAAGCAAAATGCCGTCATATTAATGATGAAAAACGCAAAATGTAATCTTAATCGTTTTTCATTAATCTGCTTACATTTTGCCTACCTAATCTTTGGTCTATGGCATTACGAATGGTCCCTAATAATAGTTTTTCTGATATATTTTCCATGTACAGACAGCGAAAAATTACATTTTTATTAACGGTATGATATTAAATGTATTCCAGCCAAATCGAATATGCCGTTTCCGAGATTAGTGGGCAGAACTGCGTGAAGATGTCTAACATATCTGTTAATATATTTTTATAGTGGTTTAACAAACAAACCTTATGTTAGGGTCTGGCGCTGCGCTGGGGTTGGAGATCTGTTCTGACTGCGGACTTAATGATTCTGCGAACAATAATAAAAAAACTTTTACATACATTTACAGGAGCTAGGTACATATATCAATATAACGGAGAGAGTTATGTTGGGCATCTCTTTGAAAGATAAAGTCCGTAATGAGGTTACCCGATAGAAAACAAAAATTGTCGACATAGCTCTTCGTATTAGGAGGCTGAAATGCAGTAGCGTTCATTCCATAGATGCTTGTAAGCATTGCATGCCGTGACGATAAATAAGTCTGGAATAAACTGCTTAAATTTAAACAAAAAATGAACTGTTTATATTCATATACATTCTGTATTCACGCTATTTACCTTTCCTATGAAAGCAATATAATATTTACTATCATAATAAAATATTAAAATTAACTACGCGAATTCTGCCTACCCTATCCAAATATCCTATGCACGTCACTGTTGAAATGGCAGTGGGCAGGCCATATATGCCGAAGAATCGGAGGTCGTTGGAGCAGGCGAGTTCTTGAGTGAAGATCATGGACCAGCAGACCCCCCAGCAAAATAGAGCGACGACCTGCGAAAGGTGGCCGAAAAGAATTGGATGAGAAAAGCCGAAGACCTGGCTCAATGGCACTTGTAGAAGAGCCCTAGTCCACACTAGGATAGGCTGATGATAATATATCTATAGGACATCAGCAGAAGTACAAAGTGGAATGAACGTGTAATTGGAGGGAGGGAGTCAGCTGAAAGAATCCGGGAGACGCTACGGCAACCCGGGATATCCCATGCAATAGAAACGGTCAAAGGCCGTCCCATCACAACAACACTAAGGTGAGCACGGGCACTTAAAGGAATCCACTGCTCACACAAGATGACGGTGGTGTGTGTGTACTCACGCACACCACTTAATATTTACGGCCTAGGGAGGTAGAGCTACCCCCCCCCCCTGCATCTTCACTGTTTGAGGTGGAATAAAGAAGTTTACATGTCAATAGGCAGAGTTTTGCAACCCCGTGCTGTCCTCGTCAGAACTTCAAAGCTCAGTGCGGTCTTTATTTATTTATTTTTTTACACTGGCTCGACATAGTGACTACCGAGTACCTGATGGTAAGTACAGTGTAGTCCAAAAACGAAAGCGACTATCAAAGGATGAAAATCCAATAATAGTCTCTGTCGTCATGTCGGCCCACATATACCACGACTGAAAGTCTCTAGTGTTAACTACTAGCAGTATGATACACAAGATTGACTCCACAGCTAATGGTACCCCTTAAATATTGTCATTATAAATGACATACAGGTATGTACTTACTAGCATAAGCATTATTATTGACTATGATCTTAAATAAAAGTAATTATCTGAATACGTCCGGATGACACTTCCGGCTTGGCCTCTTGGCTTGGCTTCCGGGTTATTGACCACCAAAGTAAAAGCGTAAAGTAGGGACAAATATCACTACAAGCCAATGTTAATAATTATTATTTAATATCATATAATTTATGCGGTAATCGTTTAACAATAACTTTCATGAAATATGATGTCAGACAATTAATAAGGACTTTTGGGGTGAACAAAAGATGGCGGCAGTGTATGTTATGCGTAGCGACGGCGTGAGATACGGAAAAGTGTAAAAGTTGGTTTTGTGTTAAAATAATCAGTTTATACTAGGTATATGAGCTACTGGATATACACAAGCTGATCCCGAAACACGACAAGCCGAAGCTGGTCACTATAACGGGCTTTACACCCATGCACTGTGGTCGCGATCCAGACGGTCTACTTTTTGGTGCCGTCCAGCCACTTCCGTCTCTCTTCCCCGGAGTTTTGCCTTCGCGGATCAATCTAGAAAACTCATATTGGGAAGCTGCACGAGAGAACTTTTGACATCTTAAAATAACTTTTAAACGTTCGTAATAGCTTTCTAAGGATCGATTATCGGAATACTTCGAGTGAGCAGCGCTCGAAATGATTGTGAAAGGGTTGTGAGTGGCGCACTCGAGATGTACGAAGTTTGAGCACATTATCTAAATAACCTTTATGACCAGACGCAGCTACTGTTTGAAATAAGGTTTTTTTTTTTATTACATACAGGCTAGCGCTTGACCTCAGTCACACCTGCTGGAAAGTGATCATGAGGCCGACGATGGAGCGCGCTCACCCAGCAAATACCGATTCACTCGACGTTTGAAGATTCCCATGTCATAAGACGCCAGAAACACTGACGCAGGAAGCGAGTTCCACTCCTTCGCGGTACGCAGCAAAAAGGAGGAGGCAAATCGCTTAGTGCGAGCAGCAGGAATGTCAACCACAAAAGGGTGCAAACCAGCACGGCGTCTCGTCAATTTATGGTAGAAGGGGGAGGGTGGAACTAAATCATACAACTCAGCCGCACACTCTCCAGAGTATAGTCTATAGAAAACCGAAAGGCAGGCCACTTTACGCCGGTGTTCCAAACTGAGTAGTTTACGCGACGTAAGAGCCTCACTATAGAGTAAGCGGGTCCCATTACAAAGCTAATGACTCAGTTATGCAATGAATGAAATAATTTCTTTTGATATTGGTATGGAGCAAATCCATTTATTCTCAGTTGACCCTGTTTTGATAACCCAGGGAAAATCCCTACGGACCGCCAGGGGGCAGTGAGAGCCGCCACCCGGTGTGTCAGACTTACATCAACTAAAGCCTCCGGAGTGCTTCTCCCGCCTCCCGAGTGCCAAGGGCAAGGCCGAGCCAGCTTCCTCGGCACCCAGCGATGCTCACTTGACTTTGCCCAGTGGGGACAGTTTGGCCGTTGCCGATTTAGATCAAGGATTCTCTAGCTGGGATATGACATTTAGAACAACAAAAATGTATAGGAATAAACCTAGCGATATGAAAACATTCGTTGTTAAAATGCCCAGATATTTTAAAAAAGTCAACGAATGTGTTGTATTTTCTTTTTTTCGACGTAATACGAAAGAAAACAAGTTTAAATTTAAAAGGTTAAATCAACAAAATGATTCAATATTTTTCGTATGTATTATAATATTTATTGTTTTTTTTACACTGGCTCGAAGTAACTACAGTGCACCTGATAAAAAGTACAGTGTAGTCCAAAAACGAAAGCGACTATCAAAAGAGGAAATTCCGTTGATATTCGCCTCCGTCATGTCGACCCTCATATACCATAACTTTAGGTATACGAATTCCTGCAAGCTGATCTAGAAACGCGACAGCAAGAAGCGCTACACCTACCTTAGATAAGGCAAGCATGGAAGTCTTCTAAGTTTTACTTGAATTATATTTCGCAATATCACTGACACACACTTGCATACGTGGTCAACGAACCAATTACAAAAAGAAAATGTTTTAAATAAAAACTTTATATATTTAACCAATGCAGTGTAGAAATAATTAAATGAAAATATTCCTGTCTACGTTTTTATGACACACTGGATTATGTTGACTTTACTAGTTATTTAAATATTGCTTGTGAATCTAAAAAGATCATTTAATAAAATATATAGACAAATTTATTCAAATAGATCTGCTTCCAGGCACTCTTTAATTAACAAAAGTAGTTGAATCTGCTACCGCGACACCGGTCCGATAGTAGAAACTAGTGATGCCACGAATAGTGAATTGGCCGAATACCGAATACCGAATATTCGGCAACGCTGTTGGCCGAAGCGCCGAATATTCGGCCGCCGAATATTCCTGGATGTAGCATGTTTAGTAATAATAATAATCTTTATTTCAACACAAAACTTATGCATATACACAGGGTGATAAGTCTCACCGATTAAGTAAATCTTGTCTCTGGTGAGACTCGCACTTCCGTTCGGGTTATTCAAGGGTATCTTGTGTTTATATATGGATATTCACGGTATAAGTTTATTAGTATGTGTGTGAGCGAGAGAGAGAGTGTGTGTGTGAGAGATTATTTTCTGAGGCTGGTAACATTTACGATGAAAAGCGTAATTGTTTGCTATCAAAAAATACTGAAAAGCTTATTTTTATCCATCACAACTTACCACTGATCAATTTTATTTACTAAAGTGTTGTAATTTGGAAATAAATACATAACTTTGAGTAATATAACGTCTCTTTTTTACATGATTTGGTATTCGATATTCGGCCGAATAGTACGTATTATTCGGCCGAATACCGAATAGCAAAAAAGTGGCCGAATAAGCCGAATACCGAATAGTTGCCGAATATTCGTGGCATCTCTAGTAGAAACTACTGAGAAGAGCCGGCAAAAATTCTAGCAAAAAAGAAACCTCTTTTCAACACACTGAGAAAGAAGGAACAAACCAACAAACATATTAGTTATATTACAAGCATACATTCTTATCAATTACACAGTCATTGTTGAAATAATATCACTTTTTTAACAATGTAGATATAATAGTTTCTTTTTTTTAACAGTGGTTATACTCAAAGGTAATTGTTAAAAGAATGTGTTACTTAGTAAACCCATTGTTTTATAAACAGCCAGATGAATATCAAACACCTATAAAGGAAGTATTATGTGGGGCTTGAAAGGACCAATACGCTTGGCTGGGCCGGGAACCAGTAGCTCGTAGGTGCTAATTGCCCGCAGCAAACCTTTGAAAAGGAATACATTAACACTAAACAAACACAAATAAGCTATTGTATAATTAAATATTTTCCCATACGGCCTCTTTACTCCCATAACGCTTGGCACAAAGAGGCCGAATAGTTTCTGTCCATAGCCGCTCAATTAAAAAAAAATTGAAACAAAACGCCGACTTTACAAATCTGATTAGTCGTTGAAGTGGTTCTAAATTTAAAAAGGCGCGGCAAAGCGTTATTGACACTGGCCGGTCTATTTTAGAAAAACAAAATCGAACGCTTTCAAGACGATTGTCTATGGTAATGGCGGCGTGATTAAGACGTTCATTCCGTTTCCGTTTGTTGAATTAAGAACTTTTTAGTTGAAATGTACTTTAAAGCCATTTAGTTGTCAAAGTAGACCGTTTTGGAAATATTTACAAAAACATTCAGTTAAGTATTTGTGTAGTCTTGATAATTATCTAGTATATCTTTGAGTTATTTTTTTGTTATTACCAGAAGTTAAGCATAGCTCAGTCCAAAAATCGACCAAAACTGTAGTATGTAGAAAAAGATAGTTATTGGTCGATAGTCCTGTTATCATGCATCATCAAAGCAGGGCTCACGCTGGCTGGAAGGTCGTTCCGCTGTCTGATGACACGGAAAAGGTAAGATTTAGAAAACTTTTAATACGTGTGAAAAGTATGTTTTATAAAGAATTTTTCACATTGGCATCCTTAAATATCTAGTCCCTTAATTTGTAATAAAACTTTACATGATATCTAATGATATTGTATATTTATTATTGCTAAAAAATAACATTTGTCAATAACATAATGTATTTCATGATGGCGAAGTTTAGAGGATATGGTGTTTCGTCATATGGCGAAAGATATCCGAGTGAGGTTCACGACGTAGAGCTGAGTTTGAGAAATACGACGCAAAAAGGGAGATTCGGTACTTATAGCTTATATTTTCGTATAGAAGTTTGAAACAATAGAAATTAAAACAAAAATGCCACATAATATACAACGCAGTTGAATGGATTAATCATGGAAAAAAAAAGAAAGAAAAAGTTTATTGAGGCAAAGGAAACAACACACAACAAACATATTTATATAAAAACAACAATGAAAGAATAATACACAACATCCCATCATGTATCCTGTGTGCTGCTACCCATCTCAAAGAGCACTCAGCTCAGCATATGCTGGGTGACGCTGTACGCGCCATCCAGCGCTGTTTTTCAGCCGACGCTCAGGGGAACCGATTGCGCGGACGTCACGGTGCTATTTCAATATTAGAACCTAACCAAATATACAAAAACATACCTTATAACGTACAATAAACAAGTATGACCATAAATACATAGAACACTTTTGAGTAGCATACAAAAATGTAGAATACTAAATAAAATATAATATAGATAGGGTAGATTGATAATAAAATACATTTACATACATACAGGCTGTTCCATAAAATATCAAGTAATAAAATATCAAGTCAAATTACAGAAATATCTAAAGTTACTTTTTCGTATTTAATTTAATTTAATTTATGGTGAAAGACAAAAGTAAATATCTTGTGTTGTACTGATACTTCAAAGGGTGATCAGCTGACCCAGCGCTGCAATTGCGACAGATATCCGTTTGTTTCGTTTCCATTTTTCTACGTAATAACAATATTATTAACTTGTGTCTTGAGTATTGTTGTTTCCCGCGGTAATCCATAGAGCCGTCTGCAGTGAAAGGTCACAAAAAGCAGTACTGGCACTTTACGAGACTGACTGACTGACTTTTTTAAATAAGGAGACGGTCGAACGTAACAGGTAGAGAAGAATATCGCCTGTTGACGGTTCGTGTTCTAGAGAAAGACGCTGGAGATTTCGTGCGTGACCATCCTTCCTGATAGTAATTGAGCAATAGACCTGAGGAAGTCTGCTGCCTGAAAGAGAGGTAAGCAGTGTGTGGAACACATCCCCTACGAGGTGACTATAAAGCTGGATCATTGATAATCAGGCTTCCAAGAGATGAGGCCACTGCAAGCCATTCTTCCGCCGTGCTGAAGGTCGAATGCGGTCTCTCCGATCCAGCTAGCAGCGATGACACTATAAGAACCCGGTGGTTTTTAGCAGCTAAGAACCTAGCATAAAAGGCAGCTGTCAACACGATAGCCTTGAGAGCTTAGGAGGATATTCAACCAGGCTACAAAAAAAGATATCTTGTGTCTTTTGGTTGGCATGTTCATATGAAAACCCGCCATTTAACAAGCTGTACGAGATATTTCAGCTGGCCAGTATTGCGGCGACTTTGCATAGATCCTTATCTTTAATGCCTGTTTATAAAAACCATTGACCATAAATGGCCATATGCAGGCGACCCATAATCTGCTTATTAAAGAGTTTCAATAGAATGAATGACTAAAACATGCAAATATCAAGAGGTTTCTCATTAGAAACAATTTATTACGTATTTAAACACTCGAGACAAGACATGACCATAGTATAAAAACTACCAGTAGGACGACGCATTTGGTTTCGTAAAAGATGCCGCAATAACTAAGGTTGTCACCAGTAAGCAATATTTATTCATTTAGCTTTTTATTCATTTGAGATTAACAGTACCAATTTGCTTATAAATGAACAATTACAAAAAAACTTAGTGAAAAAATTGAAGTGAATATTTATTTTTATAATCATCCATAACTCTAAACGGTAGATATGAATACAAATTTTCTAGACGTAATTAATTTAGCAGTTTAATTTTAAAACCAGAAATAAAATCGAGTCAAGTTATTTGCGTTAGCCTCAAAATTTGCGTACTAAGCTACTAATTTAGCAGCCGTGTGTAGCCTGGGTTTGATTTACCCAGGATTTGACAAGTATAATTGCTCTGTCAAGACGCATTCGTCCAACTACTGTAAATTTTTTAACTGTGGCGCGATGCTGAAGTTTTTTATTTCCCTCGAGGACTAGCGGCGTCTGTGGCCACTCCACTCGTTCCCATACTGGGTGGCGACAGAACACTCAAAAATCAATTTGCAACAGTCTAGCCGGTAGCTTCCTTTAATTTGTTTTCATACGCTACCTTTTTACGAGCGATCCTTGTCTACGGTATCCAGCTGCGTTGCTATGGCGTGTGTCAATTTCAAAAAAGGAACACGGAAGTTGAAGTTTAAAAAAGTTTCCGTTCGATCTTCCGTTCCGTAAAAAAGATCGATAAGTAACTTATTGACCGAATAGTTCAAAACTGTTGCAGTATCATAAAAAAAAACGTTTGAAAAGGCTTGCGTACAGGCTCGTACACAATACTTATCACCTGAAGGTCAATTTCCATTTTATTTTCGCTCAATTCTCAATCGCATTTCAATTACATTAAACTTTTTTTTTGGTGTTCCGGGTGAAAATCCTGCATAGGACCATCAGGAACGCTGTGAGGGCAGTGACCCCGGTGTGTCAGACTCTTACTGACTAAAAAACCCTGGGGCGTCCCTCTAATCGGTCCACCCGACCCTGGGAAACCAAATTCGTTTAGACGCCCGGGGAGCGAAATGCCTTGTCGAGGCTGCCTTTCTTTTTTTTTTTTTATTCTGACTCGACACAGTGACTGCACCATACCTGATGGTAAGCATGGTGCAGCCAAAAAAACGCCAACGACTATCGATAGGCAAGAAAAACCCAACGGTAGTCGCAGCGATCATGCCGGCCTGCACAAATATTTCTTCACGTTACGCTTAAAGGATCCCATATCATAGGATGGCGGGAACACGCTCGCTGGAAGACCATTCCACACCCCAACGACACGGCAAAAGAAGGAGTTAAAGAACTTCTTAGTCCTAGCTGGGATGTGAGAAACCGTAAAGCTGTGACTCCGCAAACCCGCGCGCGTGGTTCTATTCAGGAAAGGAGAGGGTGGAACAAGGTTAAACAACTCTTCAGAACACTCGCCATAATACAGACGGTAGAAAACGCTCAGTGAGGCAATATCTCTGCGCAACTGGAGCGGTTCAAGCGGTTCTCTCTGGGAGGGGTAGGGGTAAGGAGCCCGCTCTTCCAACACCTATCTCACAGGCGGCGCGCCAGACACTGCACACCGCCACCCTCTCATCCGGGCAGCAGACTCCCTCAAGTCTACTGCCCGGCTATTGTCACCGGGGGGTGTCGCGCTCGCTCTGAGCGAACACGTCCCTCCGGCGACGGTGCCTTGGCCGCCGAATAGCCAGAGAAGATGTTCGCTCTCTGACCCTTTCGGCGGCCTCCTTCTGCTTCATCACAACCTCGCAGAGGGCTGTGACTCCTCGCCATGCCTCTTCGCTGCCGACCATGGCTTTTACCACCGCTGGCAGCGAGAGGTCGTCCCCAATGCGATCCTGAAGGACCTTCCTTTCTTCAGCCCAGGCTGAGCACACTTCAATTACATTAAACTTACGTTGACTTCTTACAACAAATGCCATTTTTATCATATACCATACAATTACGACATTAATATTAGGTTAAAACTAGATTTTCATTGATTTTAATAATATATTAGCCAGACATATAAGGTCATAGTTTTTAATTTCCGATAATTGGCATTTGTGGTCGCGTCGGAATAATAAAAAACAATATAAAAATTAAAATAAAAGGTCTCTAGGTATACGAGTTACTGGATATACACAAGCTGATCCCGAAACGCGACAGGCCAAAGCGAGTCACTATGACAAAGTTGTCCATTTGCATCGGTAACCATCAGATTGCCTATCAGCCAGTTACTCGACAAAATTTAAAAGAAAAGCATGAACTATCGCGGTATATTCTGGTCCGGTAAATTATCTCAGCACCGCGTTCAAACATTATGACTGTTCCAAGAATTGTTTACATGTTGTATTAACGTAAATTTTGAAACAAAGACGATGCCGCAGCCGTTTCGAAATCATTAACATGAGCGACGCGAAAGTATCAATGACGTTGACCATTTTAGTAAAACGTACCATCTAATACGCACCCGTTATTAGAACTGTCAAGTGACGTTTTCTAGTCATGAGTATAGTGCGTCAACGACTTTGGAATAAAACATACAGCCAGAGATAGGCAAAATGTAAACTGATTAATGATTAACCACTACAAAATGTAGTCGCAATTTTAATTTTCTTGCTCTGTAATCAGAATTAAATCCTTTTAAAACATTAAGAAATATTTAAATGTGTATACAATCTGGGATTCTGTAGTGTTTAAAACATAGATGAGCAAAATGTAGTCATATAAATGGTAAAAAACGTAAAATGTAATCGTAATCATTTTTATTAGTCTGATAACATTTTGCCTATCTATGTCCGGGACCGTATTTTCACAGATAATAAACTTCGTATCCATTTGTTCCATCTCCCTTCCTTAATAGAACCACGCGCCCGGGTTTTCGGTGTCACAGCTATACGGTATCTCACATCCCGGCCAGGACTAAGAAGTTCTCTAACTCTTACTGCAGCCGAGTCGTTGGGCTGTGGAATGGTCTTCTATTAAGGGTGTTCCCACCGTCCTATGATGTGGGGTTCTCTTAGCGTAGCGAGATATATAAGCAGTCCAGCATAACTGGACCGATAGGTTTTTCTTAACTGTCGATAGTCGTCGTTTTCTGGGCTGCATCATTATTACCATCAGGCAGTAGCGTTCATTCCATAGATGCGTGAAAACATTGCATGCCTTTACGATAAATAAGTCTGGAATAAATTTCTTAAAGTTAAATAAAAAATGGAACCATTTATATTCATATCAATTCCATATTCGCGCCATCTATCTATGAAAGCAATATAATATTTACTACCATAATATAATATTCAAATTAATTACGCGAATTCTGCCTACCTTGTTGAAATATCCTATGCACGTCACCGCCAGCAAGCGCGAAGTGGGCGCAGTGACGAGTCAAGAAAAAAATAAATTTCTGGTCAGACAGTGTCACCGGCCCACCTCGTAACGGGTTTACCAAAAGGTCTCTGGTACCGTAAATTATATGGTCGATAGTAAATAGACCTTTAATGGAGACGCGTACATCAAAAGCGCTGATAAAGCCATCGTTCAACAAACCGGTGTATTGAAATGTTATGAAACAATCGTGGCGTTTCATTTAACACATGTTTCAGAAACATACAAATCATCCATCTAATGAGGGCAGCTCTACTTGCCCATTGTTTTCCGGCTCAATTAGCACTCCGCTCCCGATGTCGCAACACATGATGTCAGATAATAATTCATTTATGATTCGCCATAAACAGCGTTACTCAGTGTAACGGACACAGACTACTAAGAATAAGATGTCGAATATAATATGTTTTTCTACATCGCACTTTTTGTAATCTATGGGAATATCCAGTAGCGTTCATTCCATAGATGCATTCAAGCTCGGCGTGTCCTTATGATAAATAAGTCTGGAATAAATTGCTTAAAGTTAAACAAAAAAGGGACCATTTATATTTATATCTATTATGTATTCGCGCCGTCTATCTTTCCTATTAAAGCCATATAATATTTACTAGCATAATAATATACAAATTAATTACGCAAATTCTGCCTTCTCTGTTCAAATACCCTATGCACGTTACTGTGAATATCCTACAATGCCGCCGTGAGGGCAATCTTGCTGTGTCTACTGGTTAAAAACCCCTTGGGTGTCTCTCAACTCGCTACAAGTCTGACCTGGATATCTGTAACTTGTAATAACCAGAGCTAAATCCTCAAGAGCTGCATTCTCTGATTCCGACATTCTCTTTTTCAGCACAAAATCACCAGACGCTATGTTGGATATCGTCTGTATGTGGTGGACGTTTTTTATATCCGCACGAAAATATTCGCTTCTATATTCATCTTGTGAACAGCTAAGGAGTGGAATATGCTTCCAGCGACCATATATCAGCGATCTTATAATCTTTTTTTTTTGGTAACCCAGGAACCATCCCTAACGTATCTATCATCCCTATCTCCTTCAGGGGGCAGTGAGGGCCGCCCCACGGTGTATCGGACTTGCACCGACTAAAACCCCCGCGGGGTGTACCTTCTCCCGTCTGCCGAGTGGCATGGGCCAAGCTGAGCCATCTTCATCGGCACTCAGCGACGTCTAACCCGCAGGCCCGGGAGTCTTTAAGAGAAGAGTTAATAGGCATTTGTTGGGCGGACACGGTTTATCACCGGCCTCATAGTCATCTCCAACCAGGTATGATTGAGGTCAAGTGACCGCTTAAAAATCATTAAAAAAAAACTTTAATTATTCCTCGAGTTTTCAACCTTCGGCAAACTTAATCGCCGCGAAATTTTGTCGGGAGCGAGAAATTATCCTCTACCTGATTTTGTTCATAATATTAATAATATATCGTCATGCTATATTTCTTTCACGGTGAACAGAGATATACTAGTTGTTGCACAAACTTTGCAGGTCAATAGCGTTCATTCCATACATGCATGAAACCATTCCATGCCCTTACAATAAATAAGTCCGGAATAAATTGCTTAAAGATGAAGAAATACCTACCTACATACATTCATACGTATTCTATTTTTACTCCATGTTTCTTTTGTATAGCAGCTATAAAATATTTACTATAATAATACAATATTCAAATTAATTACGCGAACACTGCCTACCTTGTTCAAATACCTAATGCACGTCACTTTTGCAGGTATATGTCGTGCCCAACGTAACCAGTCACGCTGTTGTTTGCCGTTATTAGGACACTTCTTTTTCACTTCGTTTGTTCATAATAATTAAAAGTATTTATAAGTTCACGCAATAATATCCATTAAAGTGTTTACATTTATGATGATGATGTCCTAGGCGGATTCGGCCACGGCGACTGTTTCAACACCGGTTAAGAAATTCGAGGTCTAGTTTTCGGAAACAGTCAATTGCGCAGGAGATATTTAAGTGCATAACTGGACGCGCAGCCAGAAAAGCACTCTCTCGTCCGAGCTCCCTCAGGCCCGATGGAAAGGAGAACCAGTACGATCGGGAGGGAGCAGGATGCAGGTTTGGTCGAGTTTTCCTTCTCTGAACACCTGGTTGAATTGCGATGTTCAAAATATGCCTTAGTCGCCTTTTACGACACCTAGGCAAGAAGAGGGGGTGCTATTCTATTCTGCCGGCAGCCACCACGGCCACGGCTGGTACATTTATACCAGTACTATTATGTCGATGCCTGTTTACACGAGAGGTGCAGTCTATTTTATATGTCTATGGTAACAGAAAAATCTCGGCACAGAAGCGAGAATTGTTTTTTGTTCCTAATCATGCGACTATTGAATGTTGGCTTGTGTTTTTACCTCGACCTTTATCATAATCGTATTCACATATTTATTATACCAAAGTAAAAAATACGTATTTTCATGTTACACATTAATTAACATTATAATTCTAATAGGTCTAACATGAAATTAAGAAATACGTGCAAGGATAATGAAGTACAAAACAAGTAGACAAAACTGAATCTATTTATTTTTGTTTTCGTAACTTCATTCGCGGTTATCTTGCTCTATGGTGTTTTTTTTACTCTTTAGCATTCATTAATACAAGTACAACTCAGAAACTGCCATAAGTTATCCACTGGTGGACATAGGCCTCCCCTAATGTTTTCAAGAGCGACCTGCGATCTGGATTAGGACCTCCTTCCACGGGGACGTCTTCGGGGACGTCCCACTCTCCGCTTGCCTTGCGAGAACTTTCCTGCCCCATTGGACACCCTCTCTATGAGCTATATGACCTGCCCCCTGACAATTCAACTTGCTACTCGGCTTGGCTACGTCAGTGACTCTTTTTTCCTCTACGGATTTCTTAATTTCTGATACGATCACGTAGAAAAACATCAAGCATAGTCGTCTCCAAGTGAAAGAGAGCTCCATAGCAAGAGACCATATTTTAGCACCATATGTCATCACTGATAACACATATTTATCGAAAATATTAGTTTTCAAGCAATGGGGTATATTGGATAGAATAACAGCACCTAGAAACGGTATGATTTAGTTAAAATCAGAGGGCCTATGAGCTTACGAAATCATAAAGTATATGTTGCTTTTTAACGTGCGTTTTGTCCTAGATTATCCTTCTATTTGTTTCTTAATTCTATGCTATAAATGTTGTTTTAATACCTTTCAAAACTCCTATCAAACGCGATGTTCTATAAAACATCGTTACAATAAAAAGCTTCAAAGTAAAGTTTTTTTGGTCGCGTATTTACCTAAGTAAGGACAAATAAAAACTATTGTGGTCCCTTTCTTTCTCGTATATTTTATATGTCTTTCTCTTTCCCGCATTTAATAACTTCATTTACTACAGTTTCGTTTAATGTGTAGCGTTCCGTACATAGCATTCAATATCCTTAGCATGTCAAGACGTAAACAATATCCACGCAATAAATCAAGGGATTACAAGCTAACTAAACGCTGTAATAGATAGTGGCATCGGTCAATTAGCCGCGGACCGAGCAGCCATTGTGTCGGTCGGAATCCGATCGGATACATTAACCGTTCAAATTATCGAGAATTGCTTTAGCGTCCCCTCGTGCGGCTCGCGTATCCTACGCCACGCGCCGGTAATTGTATTGCTGTGAATTGCGAATTAATACGTTTCTCTACTCGCTGCGAAAGGTCCTAGGCAGAGATTTTGATAAAGGAAAACGGGTTTTAACATTGTAAATACTGTGACGGGTCTTATGCGATAATTAACTTACTTTTAATTAACTAAAACTTCGTTTTACGTCGCCTTGTAAACGTGTTGATACTGTGAGTGCTGTGTGCAGTGATTATTCAAATAAAAAAATAAATAAACGTAAGCTTCGCAGCGCGTCTCCATGCTCTGTGTAATCTGATCAAAACGTCGTGTCTTAATTAAAAATAAGTTACTTCGCGCATAAGACTCGGTAAATTATTTATTATGAGGACAACAACTGAGTTTTATTTTAGCCTGACTCGATATAATGACCACAATACATATGATGATAAGCATGGTACAGTCCAAAAAAGGAGTACAAAAACTGCGAAAATAATTGAGAGTCGCGGTAATCCTGCAGGCCTGCACAAACATCTCTTCATACTTCGTTAGAAGAACCCAAAATTATAGGACGCGGATTGGAACACGCTGTCCTGAAAACCCTTCCAAATCTTAGCGACTCGATAAGTAAGAGTTAGAGAAACTTTTAGTCCAGGCCGGGATATAAATATGGCTGTCACTCCGTAAGCCCATACCGACCGATCAAACAGTGAGGTACACACACACACTACTTTCACTCCACGACACCGGCGTCGCCGGCGGCGCCGAAGAAGGATAGTTCAGTCAACTGCCGCTAACCGGTGCGTTCTCGCACCGAGGCGCAGTTCTACTCCGACGCAGCCTTGAGTTTCTTTCGGCGTTTCTTCTCAAGGTAGTCACTTCCGAAACGATAGTAGATCACCCGTAGGGTTAGTACTTTATTTGGCTGGCGGTCCAAGTCGAGGTTCGTACCCACAGGGGTGCCCTTGCATTGCCACCCAACCCAAAAATTTCGCTGGCTTCCCTTCTGTGCTCGCCCCCTAAGCCCGGTTGAGCTGAAAATGCCTTTCCCGGCAATCAGTAGTAAGTCCGCTTCAAAAAAAAAAAAAAAGAAAAAAAAAAAACGTAAGCCCGAGCGTGTGGTGCTTTTATGGAAGAGAGGGTGGTTAAATACTCTTCAGAACTCTTCAGAACAGTCGCCGTGATACAGACGGTAATACACGCTTAATGAGGCAATAGTAGTGGTAAATAGCAGTGACGTGCATAGGATATTTGGACAAGGTAGGCAGAATTCACATAATTATCTTAATACTAGCTGATCCGGCAAACGTTGTTTTGCTATATAAGGTTTTGTAATATCTTCTAAGATGTTCATTGAAATTAAGTGATGTCAAAGACAATTTTGTTCACAATTAAATACTCTTAATCAACAACACATTTATTTGGATAAAGATTAATATTATTACGTTGATATAACTCTTAACAAATAATGCATTAATTTCGACCAAATTTGATTACCATAAAAACGGTTCTAGTGACTTAATCTTAAAAGATAGACATATACTGTCGCAGACATTTTTTTAGGTCATTTTAAGAGAAATAACTCTGTCATACATATATTTTTGGTATCTTGAATCGTTTTCGCAGCGTACGCAATGGAAGCACTCAAGGATGAATAATTTTCCCCGTTTTTTTCACATTTTCCATTATTTATTCACTCCTAATAGTTGCATCGTGATGTTATATAGCCTAAAGCCTTCCTCGATAAATGGTCTATTCAACTCAGAAATATTTTTTCAATTCGAACCAGTAGTTCCTGAGATTAGCGCGTTCAAACAAACAAACAAACAAACTCTTCAGCTTTATAATATTAGTATTGATTATATTATTATAGTAAATATTATATTGCGCTCATGAGAAAGATACATGGCATAAAAATATAATAGATATGAATACAAATGTTTTCTTCTTTTGTCTAACTTTAAGAAAATTATTCTAGACTTATTTATTACAAGGTCACGCAATGCTTTAATGTATGTATGGAATGACCGCTACTGGTAAACAGGTAGTAGAAAATGGTAGTAGATAGTAGTATGGTGAGTGGGAATTAATGGGTAGTTAGATTGAATGGTGGGGGGCGGGGCAATAAGAGGGTAATAGCCTTTTTAAATTACGGTAAGTTTAAGGAATTGAGGAGTCTAATTTCAAAAACCACTATAACATATTTTTTTCAAATCTCATAAATTTATAAAAACTTATAATTCATGTTTGACTTAACAATTACATTCTTATAAGGTATTTAAATTATTATTATAGAGTGATAACATTTAAAATATTTGCTTTAATAAAAACATTTCAAATTACTATTATGATTATTAAGTAATTTTGTACGAAAAAACGTTTTAGCGCGATTTGAAATTAGTCGCGTCAATTAAAAAAATTTAAAAAATCCGATTAAATATGAAAGAATCCATACAAATCAAAACACATCTCAAAGGAATTAAAACAATTTACAAGCTCGTCCAACGCGAAACATTTGCTGCAATTATCCAATATAGAACCAATTATACGGAGGCGACCCCTCGCGGAGCGTCCCCGTACAATTTTCATGATAAAATCCGTATCTACTAGTCTACAACGATGTAATGAAGATAAATATCTCCATAGGGAGCCGCTCGCAATAAAAACACAATCAGTTTAAGCCCAATTGACAAGACATATTACCTCCTCGACCCCGCACGCGTCAATTGTTTGCCCTATCACACTTTTGCCAACCTTACTTCGGTCAAAATCCGTTCAAAAACCTATAAAATCCGGACAAAATCCGCATGTCGAATTAGAAACAAAATATATCATTGAAATTATGTTTACATATCTATTAGTATTACATACAATCATTGTGTTTTATAGATTTAACAATTAATTTACATATTGAAACAAATATAACACCCGAATTCACTGTTTGTGATCGCTATTGTATAAAATTTATTTAAATTCCGATCAATTTTAATTCTATACTTTCCGTATGTCCAATTTATGATGATTTTTTTTTCATATAAAATCTATAAATTATTCAGCGTTTATTCCTATCATCACACCGATTCCCTATTGGGGTAGGCAGAGAGAATGGTACGCCACTTCTCTCTATTCATGCAAGCCTCTTTCGCTTCCTTAACATTCATTTAGTCCCTTCATACACTCTTGCTGATACCGCGTACTTTGATATTACCCTCCATCAGAAATATTTTATTACCATTATTATTTTATTTCGTTTATTCCTATCCCAATATATATTTTTAATGGCATCGGTAGCTAATTAATTTGCTCATTAAAACAAATAAAATATAAACGCGCGCGTGGACACTGTTGCAGACCATATGTGTAAAATCCGGTCATATTACTAGAAAACCCGAATAAAATTGTATTTGTGTTGAACTTTAAATCAAAATTCATGCAATATTATAATCACAGCGTTTATTCTTACGATATTTTATTTATCCCGCGTAAACAATAAGTTATTCACAAAAAAGACATCTAAGTAAGGAAAACATTTTTTCAATAAACATTTTTTATGAGAATATGGGTAATATTGGCGGTGTACCTATTGTGTTAAAATTATGTAATATTGAATAGAATAACAAATAAACACCTCAAACCTCACCTTTTATTATCAATCTACCCTATCTCTATTATATTTTATTTAGTATTCTACATTTTTCTATGCTACTTAAAAGTATTCTATGTATTTATTGTCATACTTATTTGTTGTACGTTATAACTTATAAGGTATGTTTTTGTATATTTGGTCCTAATATTTAAATAGCACCGTGACGTCCGCGCAATCGATTCCCCTGAGCGTCGGCTGAAAATCAGCGCTGGATGGCGCGTGCAGCGTCGCCCAGCATACGCTGAGCCGAGTGCTCTTTGAGATGGGTAGCAGCACACAGGATACATGATGTGATGTTATGTATTCTTTCATTGTTGTTTTTTTTTTAATATAAATATGTTTGTTGTGTGTTGTTATCTTTTTGGCTCAATAAACTTTTTCTTTCTTTCTTTCTTTCTTTCTTTCAAACTGCACATTCACAAACAAACTGAAATTCTAAATAAGATTGTATAGAATCTGTCAAGTTGGTCTAAAAAGGTTAAAATTATCATATTTTTCAGATCCGTATTAAATGTTTAAAATCCGTTTAAATACAGACAAATCCGTATAAATCACAACTACACTCGTTAATAGTTCATGTGATTAAAAATGGCGGAAACCTGTCAAACTGTGGCGCGAATGCCGCCCACGCGTTGACGTTCAACTTTCACCAAACCATAGACAATGACCACGGTCCATTTAATTTTATCATGTTGGCGACAGCTGGGCACGATTTAGTCGAATTAATTAGTATGTTTAGTTTGCCGTATTTATTGGCCGAATACTAGCAGTGATTGTGTTAATTAATGGTTTTATACGTTAATTGTATACCTACAACTAAATACCCGGTTTTCATGGATAATTATTGAAGCGGAAAGCTTTTAAATTAATGTATCTATTCGGATACATTGTAAAATTTCTACGTATTACTTAAAGATAATAAAATGTTTTGTAATCATTATATAATAGCTATTTAAAATATATAACGATTGTCAAAAAACATTCAGAGATAGTCGTTTTAAACACTATTTAGTGCTTGTAAAATTATAAAAATTAAATTGAGACTATTATACGATTTATAGCATACTTTGTTAATTTTCTCTTCATCGTAGCTATTATTCTAGCTTATAGCTGTCTATCTATGCCTACTGCTGCATCCGCATTAAAATTACCTTTCATATATAAAAAAGATTTAGCTTATAAGCTATATTAGCTAACTTCTACTTTTGCCGTATCATTGGGCCGTGGAATGGTCTTCCAGCGAGCGTTTTCCCACCGTCCTATGATTGAATAGACGAAGAGACCTTCTTTCGCAGCACTTATATATGGCTCTGCGTGGTATGGCGACTGACAGTATATTTTTGGTCTCCACAGTATTTCCATAAGGCGTAATGCAGTCGATTTTGCAACTAGTATAAAAAAACTGACGAAAATAACTTAAGGTTATGTCGATGTTAAATTGCACCCAAAATAATAAAATAAATAATATAATTGTTTTGGGAGTCGAAGCTGCTCGCGTCCGTAGGCTTTACCCTAGTTTCCCTACACGTGACTCCTGGGTGGGGCTAAACGAGCAGCAGCGCGGTGGTAGGGCGCCGGTGCCCGTCTGGATCGCGGCCACAGTACATGGGTGTAATGCCCGTCATAGTGACCAGTTTCGGCTTGCCACGTTTCGGGATCAGCTTGTGTATATCCAGTAGCTCATATACCTAGAGACCTTCAGTCGTGGTATATGTTGGCCGACATGACGATGTAGACTATCAATGGATTTCATCCTTTGATAGTCGCTTTCGTATTTGGACTACACTGTACTTACCATCAGGTACTCTGTAGTCAATATGTCGAGCCAGTGTAAAAAAAAAAACTTTTTTTTTAATCAAGACAAAAGCTTTACCCAACTAACGATTACAAAGCGTAACGAATCTAAAATTTCGTCATATAATTGTTATTTCATAGAAAACCCATCCCATAAACGTAACGGTTAAATAATAGCATTAAAATTAACAATAAAACTGTATATTTGACAAACAGGCCGACAATGACATTCGTTTACAGTACTAAAACATTTTTAATAATTTTACTGCCTACCCAAGAACGTCGGATGATCACAGAGGAGCTTTTAAAGGCAATAATTGCTTTTGAATTCTATACACTGACGGTACAATAAAACTAAAGAAAATCAATTAAAAACAACTTTAAAATAGAGCGGAACGATGCAGTTCCCTTCGTCTATTTTCTAAAGGTCCTAAACTATGTTTATTTAGAAATCATTTGGCTTAGTTTTTATCAGTAGCATTCATTCTATAGATGCATGAAAGCATTGCATGCCGTTATGATAAAAAAGTCTGGAATACATAGCTTAAAGTTAAACAAAAAAAATAACCATTTATATTAATATCTATTCTATATTCATAGAATCTATCTTTCCTATGAAAGCAATATAATATTTAGTATCATAATACAATATTCTAATTAATTTGACAAATTCTGCCTACCCGGCCCAAATAACCTATACACGTCACTGGTTTTTATATATTACGTATATTACATTGTCAGTTCTGATAAGCTTGTTACCTTTAAAGCTTCTACAAATTCAGAAAGAGATTCAAGTTCTACATTTATTATAAGTACTTTAACGGTTCTTATGCGCGAATTAACTTACCAGCATGTGCAAAGATTAGCCGTAGTGAAACTCCTGTCATGAATATACCACGACAGAAGTGGTCCACGTATATGAATAATTGGATATACACAAGCTGATCCTGAAACACGACAGGCCGAAGCGAGTCACTATGACGGTTCTTACACTTGTGTTCTGTGGTCACGATCCAGTTCAGGCAATCGCCCTACCATCTCACAAATGATAATTTACAACCTTGAACGAAACGTTATCAGGTAGGCAGGTAGTTGATTTTTTTTTAACTCATTGAAAGCGGTGTAGGAATATATGTTGTAGCAAAACATTATTTCTATAATCGTAAGTAGCTAATTGTTAACCTCATTTTACAATCAAATTTAATGTCAAAATTACCCGTAAAGTAATTAGCTTTAACCGTCCATATTCCTAATATTTTTAATAATAAATGGAAAAACACAGGTCATTATCAACCTTAGGTAAGTCAATATCTATAATTATTTAGCTGTTTTCTATTTAAACGGAGTATTTTATATTAAAATGAACAATAACAATAAAAAGTTTAGATAGATACGTAAATACCTACTAACTTTAAGCACTTCAATAAACAAAACCATAAAAAAATAGAAAGTGCTTTGTTGTCTCTTTCTTACATTAACAACTCATGATATGTGTAAACAAGACGGCAAGACAATTTCAAAACAACATGCTTATTTTATACATATCTAACCATAAACAACTGACCTTTTGGTGACGCTGGTGGCGTGTTTTCCATGACATTACTATAATGTGATTTCGATAGCAAATCAACAGTCAATTCACGTAATGAACTATGGTTATTATAATTCCCGTACGTATTCATAATAAAAATAAAAACACTCGGCAAAGGAAATAATCACACACAGCCAAGCGGCCTTTGGCGCGAAAAGAGTTAACTGTCAGTCGCGGCAGTTTGTTTTCGATTACGGCACCCCGCCTGCCTGTACTAAAAATCCATAATGTTTTAACCAATAACGGGCGACCATTTTTATCCCCACCAATCAGGGCGGGGCTAAGGTAATTGTGCTCTGTCTCTGTCGCGCGGTAGCTTTCCCTAACGACTTTAAGCTGGTGGCACATTGGAGCTTTTATTTTTTTCAAACCTTTTACAAGTACATATTTTTTTTTAGTTCACCTATTATTTTAAGCCCAAAACTTTCAAAGAAAAGGCAAACCATAATCTGGTATAGAGTAAAAAGTTAATAAAAAAATATTAACGAGATGGAAAAGCATTCTTTTAACAAAACATATGCTAATTTTTTTAATTTTGTGGAAATAAACCAATAAAAAATTCAAATTTGCTTCATTACACTTATTATTATGTAAAGTACTTTAAAAGTATGTAGTAAGTTATTATTTCGTATATTTCTTTGGTTGGACACAAGTTGCTGTTACATTTTAGTTAGTTCAACTACCAAAGATAGAAAGTTGCTCTTTTGACATACACTAAGCACAACAATGAAATGAGTAAAAAATAATTCAATTTTTCCTGATTTTTGATGAACTATATCTCAGTAAAATATACGAATATTGGAAATCCAAAAAGAATTATCAAGCTTCAAAACTAGTTTTTCGACCTTTTAGTAAACATTTTTAGAGCTATGGGTTTCAAGCAATTTAAAGAAATAGACCAGAAATAAAAATCCAAAATTTTAATCTCCTTTTTTTGATCCACGGACATAATTTATTTCTTTTGTTGATAATCTACTTTACCGAGTTGATAATCTGTTTATTAACTTTCAATTTACTTTTTCTATATACTTTCTACGCCTATTTATGGCGGAGATATCCAAAATCGAAGAAAAAAGGACCCTTTCGTCTTTAACTGTCGATATCTTAGCAAGCAATGACCCAGAAAAGGTCGGAGCGAGTCAATATTACGGTCTTTAAGCTACTGTGGTCACGACCTGGTTCGAACAAGCGTCGTACCACTAAAAAAAGTTGTAAAGGTTAGGGAGTCAACAGCCATATTTTTATATAGCGCTACAACCACAAAATAAAATTATAATAAGGTGTAGTCATTATGTTTAATAATAATAATAATAAGAGGTTCCTCACTCTGAGCTCCTAACTACCGGTGGCTTGGACTTTAGGCCTCGCCCCTGTAGGTCTACATGTTTTTATATTTTACAATGTATATGTTGTTTATATCTATTTATTTTAAAATGTAATAATATTGTATTTATAATAAATAAAGAGAATAATAATAACTTTATTTCAGATTACTCCAAATTAGAAAACAAAAAAAAAAAACATAAAAATTTATACTTAATATTAATTCCTAACGTAAATACCAGAGTCGATGCGCCTCTTCACCCAAAACTGTATAAATGGCCTGTCCACTTTCTCAGCCAAAATACTCAAAATGCCATCAGTACTGTCCCTCAAACGCTGCAACATGCTGCTCTTTAGTCAGAACAAAAAAAATATATTTCGAGCGGTCTCATTGTGCCTCGAACTTAATCATTTAATCAGGCTCCTCATTCCGCCTGAACCCAGGCTCCGGGGGCATGAACATTATAGACCTTTATTACGCGCTGCCGAGTTATTAATACCACGGGGATCCACGCCGTTTATCCATTTATTTATATGCATAGCTACCCACATTTATCTCTACAAGGCTCTGCCTTCGACTACTGAGTTTGTTTATTTCTTTTTATTTAACACTAGCCTTTACTAGCAGCTTTGCTTGTGTAGAATTAACCTTTGCTGTAGGAACGAGAGTTTCGTTAATATATGGGACCAGTTTCAGAATCACTTAACCTATTCAGAGAAGAATTTGTTAAAGCTATCGTTGCAATGTTTTCACAATAGCATTAAAAACTTAGAATATTCCATTATCAGTGCGGTTGTACTTAACGTATTTGTTTTTTTTTTGTCTTAAAAGATTTTGTAGTGAAATATTCTCCGACAAACTTTACCTAATTTACTTGATATAATAAAAAAAAACCTACAGATATGTACCAACATCCCTAAAAAGATTAAACTTGTAAAATTATAGACGTAACTCTAAGTTTGCTTCGACTATACAATTTATATTATTCAATGAATGTCAAAGGATTTGGTAAGTCACCGATTTTGTTAACATGGGCTTGGCTTTGCGAATACAATGGCTATATAAGTTTCTATTATATATTCAATTCTATCAATCTATTGTTTCTATTATTATTATTATTTGCGAGGTGGTAGGGCGTCGGTGCCCGTCTGGATCGCGACCACAGTACATGGGTGTAAAGCCCGTCATAGTGACCAGTTTCGGCTTGTCGCGTTTCGGGATCAGCTCGTGTATATCCAGTAGCTCATATACCTAGAGACCTTCAGTCGTGGTATATGCGGGCCGACATGACGATGTAGACTATCAATGGATTTTCATCCTTTGATAGTCGATTTCGTTTTTGGACTACACTGTACTTATCATCAGGTACTCTGCAGTCACTATGTCGTGCCAGTGTAAAAAAAATATCAGATTTTTGTTAAAACAAATTTATTTTTGAGAACTTTCCTAAGCAAAGTATAAATTTCAACCTAAGACTATTTTAAATATTAATTAATCATTCGTTTGTCTGCAATTGAGGATTTATTATCGAGCAAGGTTGTTTTAAACTGAATCGTCGGGTCATAAACGCCAGTGACAATAGGAACGAGCTGGCTTTCTACAAAACCTCGAAAACAACGAACATTGGCAATATTTTTCTACATTAATATCATAATGCATTATTTAGTTAATATATCGTTTGTGCCTCTAATGGCGTAGTGGATAATGGACCGGATTCCTTGCACGGCAATGCCAATGGTCGCAGGTTAGAATCCCGTCACGTACCTCTACGTTTTTTCAGATTCCGCAAGGATGTAAGCACCACCTGTGGCGGTAAGATGTCTTGCGAGAACCAGCATGACATCTAATAGAAATGTCATGTATAAGTGCCATGAGAACGGCGATCAGATGTGCTACTGGTCACGTTGGGCACGATATACAAGCGTAAATTGTATACAACTAATGTATCTCTGCTCGCCCCCAAAGGGATATAGCATGATGATATATTCTATAATATAATAATGAATCGTTAAATATGTATAAGCGCGAAACTCGAGAACGGCTGAACCGATTTGGCTGATTTCTTTTTTGTTGTGTTTGTTGAAGTCTGGGGAAGGTTATTACGGAGAGAAAAATTAAAAAAAATGTCTGGAAAAGTCTAAAAACAACACTTTTCTATACTCTCATACAAAAATTTTGAACTTTAACACCATACCATAAAGTTCTAGTGTTAATGGACGGGTTCCGGGAAGGCAAAACAATCGAGTGACGTATAAATATTAATGTCAGTATTTGTCAATTTTTATACATATAGCATTAAGGCCAGGTTCATCCAAACAATTTTCAAAAAAATCTGACGGGGAAGCTATTAACATTAAAAAAACAATGTGACTTTGTTTTAGAGAAATAGGGCAGAACAAGGTCTGCCGGGACAGCTAGTATTAAATAATTTAATGATTATTTCGCAACGAATTGTTTGAATTGTAAGCGCAACTTAATAACTCGCAACTTCGTTCCCTATCTAGTTTCGATTCTTTTAGCAATGAGCCAAAATTTAATCTCATTTCACAGATGACATTTGTGGCAAAGAATTGGCAAAGATTCCATGATTTATATCAGCTCCTTATACAAGTCAGAAGACGTTTCACCTACGACTTACATCACAAATAAAGCGCAGCAGAAAATATTGGCGTTTAATCTTATTTTCGTGGTTGTTTGTGTCGAACTCGTTAAGATATGATTTTAAAGGAATAACTACGTTACTCATTTAGCAATAAGGTACAAAATACAGGTCCGCTAAATAACAGCTGACCGCTCTAGACTCGATTGATCCTAGAGCTCGTAGAATTGTTGGCGTGTGGCTGTGTAAGCAGTGGCATGCATTCCATAGATGCATAAAAGTATTGCATGTCCTGACGATAAATAAATGTGAAATAAATTGCTTAAAGTCAAACAAAAAAGGAACCATTTATATTTATGTCTATTGTATATTCACGTCATCTATTTTTCCTATGAAAGCAATATAATATTTATTATCATAATATAATATTCAAATGAATTACACGAATTCTGCCTACCCTGTCCAAATATCCTATGCACGTCACTGGGTGTAAAGTGTCATAGTGACTCGCTTGGGCTTGTCGCGTTTCGGGATCAACTTGTGCATATCCAGTAGCTCATACACCTAGAGACCTTCAGTCGCGGTATATGTGGGCCGACATGACGATGTAGACTATCAATGGATTTTCATCCTTTGATAGTCGCTTTCGTTTTTGTACTACATTGCACTTACCATCAGGTACTCCGTAGTCACTGTCAAGCCAATGTAAAAAAAAAGCAGTCGGAGAAGAGGATAACACTACCTCCGGCCCCGGGCAGACGGAAGAAGAAACACTCCGGGGGTTTTAGTCGGTGCAAGTCCGACACACCGGGGGGCAGCCCTCACCGCCCCCTGAGCTCCGTCAGGGGTGTCCCCCGGGATATCAAAAAAAAGGTTTCGTAACAGCCGGCTAAGGTATACAGCAAACTGAATTGCACGCAGATTGCTAGCATCTAAAACGCAGAACATCGACTTAGAGGCGTCTGTCTTTTTTTTACACTGGCTCGACATTGTGACTACAGAGCACCTGATGGTAAGTACAGTGTAGTCCAAAAACGAAAGCGGCTATTAAAAGATGAAAATCCATTGATAGTCTATATCTTCATGTCGGCCCTCGTATACCACGACTGAAGGTCTCTAGGTATATGAGCTACTGGATATACACAAGCTGATCCCGAAACGCGACAAGCCGAAACTGGTCACTATGACGGGCTTTACACCCATGCACTGTGGTCGCGATCCAGACGGGCACCGACGCCCTACCACCTCGCTGCTGCTCTATTAGCACCACCCAGGAGTCACGTGTAGGGAAACTAGGGTAAAGCCTACGGACGCGAGCAGCTTCGCAGTCTTTTCCCGGTTGCACAATTGAGAATGTTCTCAGGAGCTATATCCTCTAAATTCACCAGCCCCATTTCATCACAAAACCACTAGACACCGTGTCTATGATATGTATGTGACGGACGTCCCTTATATCCGCGTGAAGAGATGCGTTTTTACATTCATCATGTGAGCTGTTCAGCTGTTAGCAGTGGGATATACTTCTAGCGACAATATTTCCACGTTCTTATGATTTGAGGCTTTAAGAGAAGAGTGTACTGGCAGTTTTTGTACGTAACATAGTCCTCCATATGTTGTACGCATTGCTGGGCAAAATGTAATCAGATTAATGAAAATTATTAACGATTACATTTTACGTTTTTTACTGTTAATATGACTGCATTTTGTTCATATATGTTTTAAACACTATAGAATCCCAGATTGTATACGCATTTATGATTTCTTAATGTTTTAAATGGATTTAATCATAATAACAAGAAAATTAAAATTATGACTACATTTTGTAATCGTTCATCATTAATCAGATTACATTTTGCCCATCTCTGGTTGTATGTAACATAGTCCTCCGTCGGAGTCATCTTCACCTTCCACCAGGTGTGAAGGAAATCAAGCAACCGTCTGCAAATCATAAAAAACAATACCACGTGAAAGGAGGAAAGATGTGCCTCATTCTCAACCAATAGCATTTAACTAATTACCGGGCTCAATCACCATATGAGGAGTTTAATTTCAAAACCCACTAAAACGTATTTGTTTCAAATCGCATAAAAAAAAACGTATAAAATCTTTGACTTGACAAACGCATTCTTATAAGATATTTAAAATTATTATTCTAGCGTGGAAAAGCAAAAAAAAAACAAACTCATGTAAAAAATTTGCTTTAATAAAAACATTTTAAATAAAATGATTTCGTTATAGAGGGATTTGCAATAAATTATACTGTCACAAGCCAAACCTGTGTGTAGTGTTAAGCTGTGTGTTACAAGCCAAAAAGCACTAAAAAACACTAATAAATTAAATGACAAATGTATCACTTAAAATATTATCGATTTGAAGACTTTAATATACCTATCATGTTTTCTTTGTCATCTAAAACACATTTCTTACGGCAAAACAAGCCAAGGAGTATACCAGCAGTGGTCAATCTGTACCCACATGTCGATTTATGGGTAATAATGGGTTCCGGAATTTTAAGAAGTTACCTTTTCATAAAAAAACGCACAATAACACAAAACAATATTTTATCAACACAATTCTTACGCTATTTAGGCAAATGATTCCGTATTACTGGCCAAAGTAAAAAGTTTAATGGTTTTCTTTTGCAATACGTCACAAAAATATTAATATTTTTTGTGATTATGAAGTCACAAGTTTGTATAAATACCGAGTCTGGTTGACAATAGTTTTTTTTTTACTTAGCTTCTATTTTGTAAAACATTCCTTATAATGTATTGAGATAATGATTTCCCCCTTCCTCCCTCCTTTCCGCATATCATAAAATAGGGTTTTTGCTTTTGTTATTTTCTACCTTGATTGACCGATTCTTCTGTGCTTTTATTTTTTTTTTTTTTTCGATAGGACCATATTCTGTTGTTCTGGAAAGGCTTTTACAACTTTACTTGACGTAATTTTGTTTTGTATGTTATTTTATGTGTCAAATAAATAATTTTCTTACTTTTTTTTAATTACACATATAGGTGTCAAATATAAAATATATAGAAATAAAAAATACATTACCCGTAGGGGTCATGGCCTAAAATATTATTATATAATAACTGATCTTTATGACGCTACAAACGTATGAATCGACCAATTCTAGAAATTTCTAAATCCGTTTTGTTATTTTACAGATTTCTAAAATGAAAGTATTAAATTATAATAAAATATCAAATTTTGTTATTTACATATGTAATTCTGTCCCGGGAGGAGGCCCCTGCTCCAGCACCGCCGTACACAAACTAGGAGTTCTCTTGTAAGGAGTGTCAGACAATATGCCCGTGGAAATTACCACTTAGACTCTAACTTAGACTATACTCTGATGGTATCGTGCCTGATCCCACGCACCACTAGGCGGTGGGGAGGTGATGAACATTCCACCTCTCCTACATTCTGGAGGCTCCTGTAATTGGTCGAATGCCCACGTCTGGCCGCAGGCAATACGCAAATAGTATTTCCATAGCCCGGCGCATCCTGCTCTGGAATGATCGCCTTGGTGGTTTTAGTCAGTGAAAGTCTGGCACACGAGGACAGCGGCCCTCACCACTGCCCTGAAGATCCATAACAATTTCCATCGGTTTACAATATATATTTAAATAAAATTCTTTTGAATTGTTAACGTATTTTAAAGCTTGCAAATTTCTAAAATAGGATAGTTCATAGACAATTATAAGAACTTTAGTTCTCTGCAAAAGGATAATTAGCGAATGAAACGGTTAATAAAGCATGAAAATCGGGGCTTTATAACACGGAACACTAAAGAGGAAGGTTATTCATAAAAAATTTGCCTACATTATCCAATACAAACTGTTTCGTCTCACTTCTCAGAAATGTGACGTGTTTAGTTAAATGTGGAAGCTGTAAACAACACCAAAAGCGTGACGAACGAACTAAAGACGATGCCATAGAGTGAGTGACAATAAAAGAGAAATTCTTAAATATTCACAATGCGGTCACAATAACCACTCTATAATTGAGCAAAGACAACAGTCTGTCGGGCGACATGGCAAACAAAACGTACTTTTATCTTTTGTCTATAGTCAGATTTGGCGGTGAATTTGACAGATATCCCGTCGACAAAATGGCCGTTCCCGTGAATGTAATGCGAATACAGTAGCCTAACAATATCCGTTAAACAAATTGCTACCGGTTTTTAGAAAAGATAATTTGTCAAAATCGAAGCGTTTAATTCCATTGTATTGATGTGTTGATATTTTCATAGAAATGTAATAACCCCGTTTGTCTATTTTTCACGAATAACTAAAAGTACTTATTTGTTTTGTTGCATTTTTTACCATTCTTTACCTACATCTGCGCTACGCAGAACTTAGTTCCATTATTGTAAAATCTTAACACGAGTAGTTTTAACAAAACATTTGTTTGCACGCGCTTAACGCTTGATCTATTTTCTATTTCGACGAGAGTTGCTTAGTTCCTTTGCATATTTTCTTACAACCAATATCTACATCCATTCATAATTTAATTACCTACAAAGATCCAGGGATATTAACTTCTCCGCAGTAGTTATTATTATTATGCAATGTGGGGCTATGCAGTCTATTTCAGCCTGTATCACCGCGACCTAGAAGATCTATTGTGATCGCCACCTACCATTTAAAGCTCTCTGTCAAGGCCTATAGTTTTAAAGAACTGTAGTACTTTATTGGCAGAGATATCATGAACCTCTCCTGGGTGTAGCACGTGGCGGCCCAGGATGCGGTTACGTTTGAGCATTAGTAAGTCACATTCACACAGGAGGTGCTTGGGCGTTTCGTCCGCACTTTCGCAGAATCTGCAATCTCTAGTGCTCCGGCCACCAATGCTGAACAAATGTTTGTTCAGACAGCAGTGGCCAGTCAGCGCTCTTACTAATACTCGTATTTGATTTTTTCTAAGCATCAGAGCCTCTACAGCTTTACGCTGGTCGAAAGCCTTGACTAACTCTTTGGAATGTTTCAACCCTGGTATTGTGTTCCAGTGGTTTATAGACCTTCCTTTATATAAGTTCCTTAAAGTCAATCGTACCAGGCTTTTGGGGATGCCACAAAATGGCTCAGGACCATATTGTACCATCGCCGCTCCCGATCTCGCCAGTCCATCAGCTATTTCGTTGCCTGGGATTCCTTCATGACCTGGAACCCATCGAAGAATAAGGCTGTTGTTCAAGCCTAGCCTATTTAGTAGATCCACACAGTTGGAAACCAGCTTCGAATCCACCGAATCCGAATCCAGCGCCAATAGAGCGGCTTGACTATCCGTATGTATATAGATGGTGTGATTCATATAGGCTCGCCTCAGATTAATGATGGCGCATTCCAAAATGCCACACATTTCAGCTTGGAAGATAGAGGCAAAGCTTCCAAGATTTGACGATTGCTTAATTTTAGGTCGTTCTCCGTATATCCCATATCCTACGTTATTACCTGATTTTGATCCATCAGTATACCATATTAAGCTACCGGGCTTCCACGTTATCACACCGTCCAACCAGTTGTCCCGTGAAGGCATATCTATTGTATATAACCTGTTAAAATTACTCATGGGAGTAATGGTATCTGAAACCATTCCCAGTATAGGAATTTTTAACACTGTTTCTTGAAGGGATCTAATAGACTTAGATAGCCATTGTCTCCTCCCCTGGGCAGACATCCGATGCATTGTCAGTCCCGCCACTTGCTCTATATGTAGATGAAGCGGCGTTAAATCCAATAACGCATCCAAAGCCGCTCCAGGGGTGGTTAGCATGGCTCCAGTCACTATCATGGTTGCCATTCTTTGCACTGACGCCAATTTGGTCTTAATGGTTGTCTGGTTTGCTCTTTTACTCCACAGTACACAGGCGTATGTTATTATGGGTCTAGCAATCGCGGTATAGACCCACATGGCAAGTTTCGGATTTAATCCCCACCTCTTGCCTACCAGACGACCACAGACTCCCATTGCAATCCTTGCTCTTTGTAGTGAAGTGTCGACCTGAAGGTTCCATGTCAATCTTTGGTCAATGACTACTCCTAAATATTTGACCTCTGTGGAAAAGGATATTGCCTTGCCGTTAAGAGAAGGTTGTGTTAACTTATCAAGACATCTTTTCCTTGTGAATGGTACTAAGACAGTTTTATCTGAGTTTACTCTAAGGTTGTTATCTTTGCACCATTTGTCTATGACATTCAGGGCTTTCTGAATAAGGTACGATATCGTACTTTGGCAGAAGCCTCGCACAGTCACCACAAGATCATCAGCATAACCCTGCGTGTCAATACGAAGCCCTTCCATCTTATACAGCAGTTGATCCACTGTTAATGTCCACAAAAGAGGTGATAGCACTCCACCCTGAGGACAACCTCTGGTGGTTGCAACCTCATAAGTAGTGCCGTGTAATGATAGTTTCACGGTTCGGTTTGAGAGCAATGCTTTGATCCAATTAACAATTGTTGAGTCCACATTTTTGGTAATCAGACCATGTATGAGTGTCTCAATAGGTGTATTGTCAAAGGCACCCTCAATATCCAGGAAAGCGCATAATGCAATCTGTTTGTCCTCCAACGCCTTCTCTATTCTGTCAACCAGACAAAGTAGAGCAGTTTCGGTAGATCTACCTTTGCTATAGGCATGTTGGCTGGAACTGATAGGGTATTCAGTAAGTACTTTTTCCCTTATATACTTGTCGATTATCTTTTCTAATGATTTTAACAAGAATGATGTAAGGCTGATTGGTCTAAAAGACTTAGGCATTGAGTAATCCTTTTTGCCAGCCTTAGGTATAAACAGAACTCTCGTTTTAGTCCATGGTTCAGGTATAAAGCCCCATGCAAGACTCGCCCTAAATATTTTAATCAGTATAGGCAGAAGAATATCCAGACCTTGCTGTAGTAATACAGGCTGTATTCCATCTTCACCAGCTGATTTATACGGTTTGAACGATTTTATGGCCCACTTCACGATCTGCGGTCTAATTATTTGTGTCGCAATGCGCCAGTCGTCATTATAAGGTCTATTTGACGAGAGCGGTTCAGCCGACATTGTGCTTCGTGCACCGGGGAAGTGGGTCATAACAAGCAGCTCCAGTGTTTCCTGTTCACTATTAGTGAATGTTCTGTCAGGTTTCCTTAGGAGTCCAATTTGATTAGGTTTGTCTTTTGCCATGACTTTGTGGATTCTGGCAGTGTGTGGTGTATCGTTGATTTCCTCACAGAACCTTCTCCACGAAGCCCGTTTGGATTTCCTAATCTCTTTATTATATTCAGTTAAAGCCTTCTTATAAACATCCCAGACCTTGGTTTGTTTGGCTTTATTAAATAACTTCCTGGTTTTATCTCTGAGCTTTTTGAGCTTAGAGTTCCACCAAGGAACTTGCCTATTGGAAGATTTGGTCTGAGAAGGACAACTGTGTTCAAAAGCTTCTTCAATTGACCTCGTTACAATTGTTGTTGCAAGCTCAAGACTATCAATTGTCTTTATGGTACTTGGAACTGATTCTAGTTTTTGTTGTAGGGTTTCTCTATAAAGAGCCCAAGACGTATTCCTAGGGTTCCTGTACATAACAGTTTTATTCTTGTTAAATAAAGAAAGATTAAAACAGATGTGTCTGTGATCAGACATAGAGTTTTCGTCACTGACTACCCAGTTGGTTATACTCCTAGCAATGTTGTTAGTGGCGAATGTTAAGTCTAAGACCTCTTGCCTAGCGCATGTTACAAAGGTTGGTTTACATCCTATGTTTAGCGTAACTAGACTACTAGTAGTAAGGAATTCATGAAGACACTCACCACGGTCATTAATGTTTGTACTTCCCCACGTTGTATGGTGTGCATTGGCATCACACCCCACAATTAGTTCGGCGTTATGTAGCTTTGCGTAGTTGACAGCTCGCGCGATTAACTCCGCAGTAGTTACCGTCATACATCAGGGTGGTCAAACCAATGATGTTAATTGTGGAATATGTAGACCGCATGGTGACTGTGGCTGTCACTGAATTCCTGTCCCTTGGTGGTCCTCACCATTCTCAGACTACATTGTACTCTCCGTCAGGTAGAGTGTTATCACTTGTAAAGCCAGTATAAAAAATATATAATTACAGAATCTATTAATTACTTTTCCATGACTTTAAACATTATTATACAAATAATCATAGTGCTATTTACAAAGTATTATTATGACAATAAAATACACCGTAGTAAAATAAATTTTTTTTGGACATTTGCATCATAGCGAGTGTTTTGAAGCGGTGTATGGCATAACCTCATTTGATCTTCTCCCTTTCATGACATAACCACGCACGCAGACTTCCTCTGTGGCTTTAAGCTGATGGAGGTCCCATGTTTGCCATGTTTATATGTTTTTCGTATTTTCTATTGTTTCTGTGCAGCCATTTCTCAAGTTTTTAATCAGGAGAGACGTAGTTAGAAAGCAACGATAGGTCTGTACTCAGAAGATAGTTATAACCAGAGATGGGCAAAATGTAATCTGATTAATAATGAACGATTACAAAATGTAGTCGTAATTTAAATTTTCTTGCTCTGTAATCATGGTTAAATCCATTTAAAACATTATGAAATCATAAATGTGTATACAATTTGGGATTCTGTAGTGTTTAAAACATAAATGAGCAAAATGCAGTCATATTTATGGTAAAAAACGTAAAATGTAATCGTTAATCATTTTCATTAATCTGATTACATTTTGCCCATCTATGGTTGTAACTAACTGATAACGATAACTAAAATTTCTACGAGCAAATTGTCCTTCATATCAATAAATCCTATTGTTGTAGCAGTGTCAAGTGCAAGGCGGTGTCATCAAACGAACAAAACCTGCACTCGTGCGCGGTAGCATAATGTAGAGGATTTCTAGGAAACGGGTCACTTCTTCTATTATTAGGGTTGCAAATCAACCTCTTAATATTTTGTTATGACATTTGTACTTTTTTGAATAGCCAATGAATCAAGAAACAAAATTATGTAATTTTTACGAAACATTCAATACATTTTTGCTTGAAAATTCTTCGTTTATTTTCCTAAAACATATTTTTTTTGCAAAATGACACATGGTTTTTTAGCTTTTACTTAAGTAATGACGATTCCTTCTTACAAATTTTAATTTAAAATGAGATTATTGTTATTTAGCTATACGAATACAGCATAAACAATAGCATTATTTTGTATTGGTCACTACAAGGGCACATTTTAACATAAAAACTGGATTTTTTTTTTTAAATACTTAAATATCTCAGAATTTAACAAGTTTCGGACATGGTGTCATATGACTTAAATGACTCCAAATAAGCTGTACTACAACGTCTATCAAGGAATGTATCGCATTACCGGTTACCCTGTATAATTCTATATTTTATATTATAAGTCAATCACAATCACAAATATATAAATTGTTGTGATGTGTATTCCGTTATAGTAAGTAGGTTTTTTTGTTTTAGGTACATCAAGCAGACAATCCCAATGTAATTTAAATTAGTCAACGATCAACCTTCCTCGAATATTAAAGTCAAAATCAAAGCGCTAACATTGGCAAAATCGCATTAGCCATACACCAGTGGAAAGGAAAATTTAAAAAAAGTATGGCTTTTTACTCAAATACAGAAATACCTGCCTATTGGGATAAAATATTAATTTATAAAATATCATTATTTTTTCCTTTATTATTAATATTATTAGCCAGTTTCGTCCCACTGCTGGGCAAAGGCCTCCTTTGCCTTTACCACTACATTTACGAAATCCATGGGAAGGGGCTTGGACATGTAACCCAGCACATAGTTTCTAATACACATTGGCGGATGTGAACTGTGGGCAGAGAAGGCCCATGCAACAGCAATCTGCTTGCAGGTCGGCATGATGTATACCTTAGTAGGCTCTTACGACAACTCAGTATGATGAAGAGGGATGCACTATTCTATTCTACCAGTAAACCCCACAGTAATTAATAATATTTTGTAATATACAATCAAAACGGTTTATGGCGACTTTGTTTATAACAACATACCGGTATATTGACCCGGGACAACGGTCCCGGCAAAAAATAGGGCTTCGTATCTCGATAACATCATCGATTGTTACGAATATCAGTTTTTACGATTAAATATAATTAATAGTCCCTTCGCTGTCGTTATAACAGATTTTGACTGTACTTTTATATCGAACCAATTACAATTATTATCACTTAATCTATACTAATATTATAAAGCTGAAGAGTTTGTTTGTTTGTTTGAATGCGCTAATCTCAGGAACTACTGGTTCGAATTGAAAAATTCTTTTTGAGTTGAATAGACCATTTATCGAGGAAGGCTTTAGGCTATATAACATCACGATGCAATTATTAGGAGCGAAGAAATGATGGAAAATGTGAAAAAAACGGGGAAATTTATTCATCCTTGAGGGCTTCCATTGCGTGCGCTGCAAAAACGGTTCAAGATACCAAAATTGTATGTAAGAAAGAATTATTCCTCTTGAAATTATCTAAAAAAATGTCCGCGACAGTATATGTCTATCTTTTAAGATTAAGTCACTAGAACCGTTTTTATGGTAAACAAATTTAGTCGAAATTAATGCATTATTTGTTAAGAGTTGTGTCATCGTAATAATATTAATCTTTATCCAAATAAATGTGTTGTTGATTAAGAGTATTTAATTGTGAACAAAATTGTCTTTGACATCACTTAATTTCAATGAACATCTTAAAAGATATTACAAAACCTTATATAGCAAAACAACGTTTGCCGGATCAGCTAGTATATCATAATTTTGGTAATAAAAGAACGTATTTAACGCAGTTCACATAGTCACTACACAGGTACTCACGGGTCATGGATGTTTCCCTGAGTACTTGTGCCGGTTTGGACGAGAAGCAACGACCCGGTGCTACCACTGCAGTTCGGACCTAGATTCCACCCAGCATACGCTCGCACATTGTCCGGCGTGGGACAGCGAGCGGCGGGACCTGGTCCGATGGATCGGACACGACCTCTCCCTGTCGGCAGTGGTGTCGGCCATGCTGGCAGGGCATGACAACTGGAGGGCCGTGACCTCCTTATTTGAGGAAGTTATGTCCCAGAAGGAGGCTGCAGAGCGAGAACGGCAGAAGGCCGCTCGAAGAAGACGCCGGGCTGTGAAAACCGCCCCGGCATATCAGTCCCAGCGGATCGGTCGAACCACGACCGGCCAGCTGATGTCTTAGGGGTTGTGGCTGTTCAGGGTGGGGGCTCTGAGCGACCGGTCAGCAACCCCCGAGAAGACGGCGGTGCGTTGTGACGCGCTCTGCTGAAGTATACTAGGTGATATCGGGGGAGGTGACGTCTCCCCCCCGTGATTGTGCCTGTCAGGCGCGGCGTAGTGGGGCTGCGGCGATTTGATTACAGGACCCGCAGTCCCCACTAATTCGCAGAAGTAGTCACCTTGGGGTTTTTAGCTGGTAAAAGTCCGGCACATCCCGGCTGCCTACCCCTTCGCGGCCGGGACGGGCCTATGAGGATTTTCCCCAAGAAAAAAAAAAAAAAGGCAAAGTCACTGAAAAAAACTAATAATGAACTACAGGACCCTTTCCTACAAATGTTAAGAAACGAAATTGGCAAATTTTTGCGCCAAATTTAAAACGATGGTCACAATTTCACACAAAATAACAATAACACATATAAACAAAAAACTAGGGATGCTACCCTTAACGACTATTCGGATACAATCGGATATTCGATATACTATTAGTATATCGTCACGCTATATCCCTTGCTGGGTGAGTAGGGGTACATTAGTGGTTGTATCCACTTAGCGCTTATATTTCGTGCTAAACGTGACCAGTAGCGAACCTGATCGCCGTTCTCAGAGCACCAGTACACATGGCATTTCTACTAGATGCCATGCGAGTTTCCTCACGATATTTTCCTTCACTGTTGAGCATCTGCTGCTTAATCTGAAGAAATACAGCGGTACATGCCAGGATTCGGTATATACGTAATCATTAATACATGAAGTTTGACTGATAGCCATCTGCATATTTGAGAAAAATGAGTATCGACGGTTTTTACTAACACTCAGTACACTAATCTCGGAAACGGGTTAACCAATTTGGATGTAGTTTTCATTAATATATTTCAGTTACCTTCATTAACATTGTTCGCTTTATATCAATCGATGCATTAATAAAAACGTCATATTTATTTATCTTAACTACAATAGTTGCACTATTATAAAACATCAAAATCATTCTTGTAAACTTATAACCTAATGCATCATATATTCAGTGAACACCGCATAAAAAAATCAAATTTAAATAAAATATTAATTAAAAATACAAACAATGAGAAAAAAAATGAACAAAGAAAAAAGAAAATTGAAAAATTATAGATAGATACTTGAAACACATGATTTATATTTGTTTAGACTTTTATTGAATAAATCTAGTGCCTGGTACTTATTATATGATTTTGTTACTCTAAAATGAAATAACTTGTATAAATATTCAATCTTGAAATATTAATTATTTTAAGATTAAATTAATAATTGCTTAAGATTATAAATATATATTTCTTATTTATAATCTTAAGCAATTACGACAAACATTTACTAAGGCAGTGACCCATATTTTATACATACATTATTATATTAGCTATGCCCGCGATTTCGCTTGTGTTAAAGTAGTACTTTTGTTATGTTAAATATCCAGTATATAAGTTATAATGTTAAACATTTTCTGATATTATCGTGCAGAAAACACAGGCAAACATTCTAACGATCATTGTTTTGAGTCTATGACATTAAGAAGGGCCCTATTATTAATTTTCTGATGTAGTATCCACGCACACGTACAGACAGCGATCCGTTACACTTTTATTAGAAGCATAATATTATATGTATTTTGGCAAAATCACCTCAACAGTTCTTTTATACCAGTTCTTTCAATAAATGCCAGACGTGTGTTTTAATACTAACTGAAGCTTTCCATTATACGTTAGTGGAAATCGCATCGAAATCTGTTCTGCTGTTTCTGAGATTAGCGATTAAATAGAAAATTAGAATATCCATTTTTGTTTTTCAAAATTCGGTGACTTTCACATTAATGTTTGTTGTATTCTAAACAGACCTAAGCACCAAATTAAGTCCCTTGTGCGATCGAGTAATTTCAACCTTGCAAATATCCGAACTATATCCGAAACCAAATATTTAACCTCATAACAGCTCTAGAATGAACCGTTACGGTGTCCCGTGAAATTAACAATAGAAATCCATTATTTCTATAACTTTACGACGCTCTGAATTTGTACAGAAGTTTTCTAAACAGCCACGTGTTTACGATGCTATTCACAATAATTATTGTTCGCAGGTATTACAATTATCGCGTTTTGTTTTATATTCAAACAGCAATTTGTAAAACATTTTAGCCCAGGTACTGTCTCGAAGCCTTTCTGAAGACTTTTGTAATGGTAATTTAAAAATAAAATAGGTTAATAAATCAAAACATTCCTTTTGTAGAAGCGAATATAACACAATTTAAAGCTATTTGAATTTAATTTCATTTCTGTATGATAATTACAAACAATACAGTGCAAACTCTATATAACGACCCTCAAGGGACTGTGCATAATTTGACGTTATAGAGAGTTGTTAAATGGAGAGAAGGAAACTGTATTAGAAAAAGAAAAAGTTTATTTCAGACTAGTGTTAGTAATTATATAAAAAACAATTCTTATTTGATTGCTAATGAGTATAGTCTGTTATTTTTGTCTGACGTCTTTTGCTGCACCAGTAATATTGTTGTATTTTTTTTTTTTTATTCATATCTTGCGATATTGAGGCATTTTAGTGTTAAAGAAAGTACTTTATATTATAAAATTGCTGTCATTGTTTAGAATGGATGTAATGCTATATAGAGTGTATCATTATATGGGAAACAAGCTAAACCAACTAAAGCCGAGTGATATCGACGCTTTAGGGAGTTTGTCGTTAAATCGAGTGCCGTTACATGGAGTTTACACTGTATATCAATAATATATCGGCCGTGGAATGTACCGGCAGACTAGAATAATGGCTCTCTCTTTATCATACTGAAGTGTCGTAAAAAGGTAAGATCCGAATGAGGTATGCAGCATGCCAACCTGCACGCATATCGATGCTACAGGCACCTATTGTGCAAATAGTGCACACCCGTCAACACGTGTTGGAAATTGTGTTCTGGGCTACATTCCCAAACCCTTTGCTATGGGCTCTACAATTATAATGGAGTAGGGAAAAGGGCCATTTTCCCTGCAGAAGGACGAAATTGGCTAATAATTAAAAAATAACTAAAATAGTTAATCTTTTGCTATTCATTTGCACAATCTCATTATCAATAGAAAAAAATGTAATGAGACTAATAAAAAACGATTACGATTACAGTTTTCATCATTAATACGATTACATTTTGCCCATGCATGCTTTAAACACTAAGAAATCCTCAATTGTATGGAAATTTATGACTCTTATAATGTATAGAAGGGTTTTAATCATGATTACAGAGTAACGAAATCAGAATTAGCACTACATTTTGTAATATTTTATCATTAATCTCATTGCGTACATTTTCCCTATCTCTGCCCACTAAGAAATCACTTTAACATATCTGTCTGTTGGATGTACAACATAATTGTTGAGTTTCTATATAATTCTGATTAAAATAACAAAACAAAATACAGTTGCAGAAATATGTGAATAGGTATATATTTAACTAGCTGATCCGGCAAACGTTGTTTTGCTATATAAGTTATTGTAATATCTTCTAAGATGTTCATTGAAATTAAGTGATGTCAAAGACAATTTTGTTCACAATTAAATACTCGTAATCAACAACAAATTTATTTGGATAAATATTAATATTATTACGTTGATACAACTCTTAACAAATAATGCATTAATTTCGACCAAATTTGTTTACCATAAAAACGGTTCTAGTTACTTAATCTTAAAAGATAGACATATACTGTCGTAGACATTTTTTTAGATCATTTCAAGTGGAATAATTCTTTCTTACATATATTTTTGGTATCTTGAACCGTTTTCGCAGCGCACGCAATGGAAGCCCTCAAGGATGAATAATTTTCCCCGTATTTTTCACATTTTCCATTATTCCTTCGCTCCTAATAATTGCATCGTGATGTTATATAGCCTAAAGCCTTCCTCGATAAATGGTCTATTCAACTCAAAAAGAATTTTTCAATTCGAACCAGTAGTTTCTGAGATTAGCGCGTTCAAACAAACAAACAAACAAACAAACTCTTCAGCTTTATAATATTAGTATAGATTAAAGCCATGTACCTCCTACAAGGAACTACCAAAGATGAGAAATGTAATCTGATTAACGATTACAAAATGTAGTCGTAATTTTAGTTTTTTTGCTCTGTAATCATGATTAAATCCATTTAAAACATTATGAAACCATAAATATGATAGCTATCTGGGATTCTGTAGTGTTTAAAACATGAATGAGCAAAATGCAGTCATATTAATGGTAAAAAACATAAAATGTAATCGTAATAATTTTTATTAATCTGATTACATTTTCCTCATCTATGGGTACTACGAGGTACTTCTGACCGAAAAATCACTTAATCCTTTCGCTAATATCGATGTCTGTAATCACCAACTAAAAAACACCGCCAGCAGATGGTTGACTATATTTTATTATTTTATTCGCGCGTATAATTTTACTTCTGAAAAGGAATGAAAATCATTTTGAGACATAACTTTGGCCCGTTCCGGAGATGGGCAAAATGTAATCTGATTAATAAAGAACGATTACAAAATGTAGTCGTAATTTTAATTTTGTTGCTCTGTAATCATTATTAAAACATTAAGGAGTCATAAATGTGTATACAATTGAGGATTCCGTAGTGTTTAAAATATAGATGAGCAAAATGCAGTCATTATTGATAAAAACGCAAAATGTAATCGTAATCATTTTTCATTATTCTAATTACATTTTGCCCATCTATGGCTCGTTCTCGATGTGTGTTCAAGACTGCTCGCGTTTGATATGCACACTTTCAACACAGGGCTCCGTTTCCTGCGAAGAACTATAGCGAGAGCCCTGCCGTAGCGAAACGGTTAAAGTTATAAAAATACAACAACTATAATAGATTAACCCGTTCACGGCCGCGCTCTAATTGATGTTTCTCGCTCACAGAGGGCTGCACTTAAAGGTTTTCACGCTACTGTCATTAAAAATAAATGTTTTCAATTAATATATTAAATATACTGTTATGCCCAAAACTCGGTCATCTATAGATGTTGCGCTCAGTACAATAAATATTTTAAAGAGATCGATATGTTTCACTTGAGCCGTAATCAGGTCATTAAGACTATTATTTCTGGCCTGCAGTTAGATGAATCTCATACACCACCGATATGAACACACACACGCACACAAATGCACTCATACACTCATGCACACACACAACACTCACTATACGATGCGGGGAGCGACCCAAACATTTAACAAAATTTAATTCTGTGTAACTATGTTATTGGCATTTTAGATTTTTTATTTTATTTCCTATTTTTGTATATCATTTTCTTATAATGTGCTGTGTAGTTACCATTAAATAAATAAATAAATAAATATCCGAACTATTTTTTTTTTAACGCGCCGCCTAGTACGTATCAGAATAAAATGGGGGCCGCCGGTTGTACGCGCCGCTTGATGAGACAGACTTGTGCGATCCACAGATAGTATGATAATTGTATAATTTTGTTCAATTTTTTTCACACCGTTTCGACAATGTGACTACCGCGCAACTGATGGTAAGTACAGTATAGTTAGTAACTAACAAAAAACGATAATCCATTGTTAGTCTCCGCCGTCATGTCGGCCCACATATACCACGACTGAAGGTCTCTAGGTTTAAGAGCTACTGGACATACATAAGCTGATCCCGAAACGCGACAAGCCAAAGGGATTCACGACCCAGTTCGGCCAATCGTCCTGCCACTTAAACCCTCACGTAGCCAGTGATTTAACCAACAGGAATCTAGCACGCCAAGATCGACTCATTTACAGCGACCCTGATGCATAGGTGTATAGGGTTTCCCCTTAATTCTCAATAAAAGGACAAATGGTATTAAAAACTAATTGAGTAGATATTATTTCGCTGCCAACACAAAATATCATTACTCACCGTGCGGTCGCTCCTCCACTCCATCACTGTCCACTTCACTCCTTACGCTTCCAGGACTAGCCCGTTTCAAGTCCTCCTGAACCCCCTGCTCGCTCTGGAAGCCCATCCGCTTATCATACGACATGTAAAACGGGAAATTTTGTACCCTACTCTGTTGAAAATAGTACCCCACTTTGCCATCTCTTAGTTTAACCTCCTCATCCTCAGATTGTGAATTTGCCGAATAGTCCTGGGACACGTTCGTCTCTATATCGATTTCCGGGGAGCGGCGTTCGCTGATACCCACAATCGATTCGATGGAAAAGTTTTTCGAGGGTATTTTCGTTAATTTGTCCTCCATTTCACACAACACAATCGAAAACTTCAACACAGGTTACGAAAATTGATTTTATTTCCAATTCATATTTCGAATGCCTTGAAATATTCGTATTTGGAAGTCCCGCGCGACGAGAGCACGATGGGACGATTCCAATTTCGAACGTCCGAACGTTAGATAGATTCTGGGAGAGTGGACGTTTGACAGATGTACTGTGACCACGCCTTCCATTCCGTGGGGAGTTGCTGCCTTTGTTCTACCAACATCGCAAAACCAACTCTATATGTTACCTTAAAAGCTTCTTTACCAACAACAAGGTCCCGCGTTCATACAGCCACAGAAACTTTTAATATTATTCCAACCTTACACAAATGAGTTAAGACACATTTTAGGTTATCAGTTTTTAATATATATAATGACAGTCATGAGTCTGTAATTTTATGCGATGAATTACAACAATTGATTGATTATACAAACAGACAATGATGTGTTCACGCCTTTGTTATTAGTACATGTAGTCATAAGTTTTTGCTATCAAATATAGTCAAAGCTAATTGCTAGATTCGTTAGTATGCTGACGATTTCTCACAATTAATAACGCACTTCAGTGTTGTGCAGAGACCATCGAAAAGCGAAGCTTATACTGTTAAATATGTAGTTTAGGGGAGATAAGCCCAAAACGGGTAAGCTAAGGTTTAATCTATACTAATATTATAAAGCTGAAGAGTTTGTTTGTTTGTTTGAACGCGCTAATCTCAGGAACTACTGGTTCCAATTGAAAAATTATTTTTGTGTTGAATAGACTATTTATCGAGGAAGGCTTTAGGCTATATAATATCACGATGCAACTATTAGGAGCGATGAAATAATGGAAAATGTGAAAAAAACGAGTAAAATTATTCATCCTTGAAGGCTTCCATTGCGTGCGCTGCGAAAACGGTTCAAGATACCAAAAATATATGTAAGAAAGAATTATTCCTCTTGAAATGATCTAAAAAAATGTCCGCGACAGTATATGTCTATCTTTTAAGATTAACTCACTAGAACCGTTTTTATGGTAATCAAATTTGGTCGAAATTAATGCATTATTTGTTAAGAGTTGTATCAACGTAATAATATTAATCTTTATCCAAATAAATGTGTTGTTGATTAAGAGTATTTAATTGTGAACAAAATTGTCTTTGACATCACTTAATTTCAATGAACATCTTAGAAGGTATTACAAAACCTTATATAGCAAAACAACGTTTGCCGGATCAGCTAGTCTAAAATAAAAAGGTGTTCACGACATATTTTTAATTTTATTATAATTATCACAGTACTTTACTTATCGAACTTCAACAAATCAGTCACAAACTCAAAAAAATATCTTTATTATAAAAGAAAAATGACAAAAACAAAAACATTAAAATTACTCGGTTTGCCCTGGGGGGGTTCCTTAGCGGGTAAGGCTTTTCAGCAAAGCGGGTAACATTAAAAAGATAGAATAACTTAAACATCTAATAAAACCTTTGGTTTTATAATTATCAGTCTTTGAACCAACCTAAATATTATTTAATCAGAAATTATTCTTGACACATGTTACAATAGTAGGAAACCTTTGCTTGAGTAAGAAGTGCAAGCTTCATTAGTTGTGATAAAAGTGCCCGGGAATTTTCCCAAAGTGCCCAAAACTTCCTTGGGAACATTCCCGGGAATTTACGCAATGTTCTCGGAAGTTTTGGGTACATTGGAAAAATTCCCGGGCACTTTCATCACTATTCATGAGCCCACATTTCACAATCTCCACTTTATATCCAGTCCTCTGTTGGTGGATCTTCGTAAATTTCGCTGCACATCAGGCATAGATACTTGTTTAAATCACACTTATTTTGTTTTGAACCCCTCTTTAATTTTTTTGTCTTTTTAATCTGACTCTTCCTACTTGTTGCAAGCTTCATATTTTTTAGATTTTTTTTTCATGCGTCCACCGTTGTTTTCTTGTTTTTAATTGCTTCCTTCTCTCTCTGTTTTTCTTTAATGGGAGAGCTTGTAAGAATTTCGGCTGTTTGTACTTCCCGTTTAAAACTGGTTATATTAGGGATTATTTTTGGAATTGGTCGGATATCAAAAAAAGTATATCAAAAAATCTTTTAACTTGTGGTCTTTTGGAGCACCTCGCACGTGCAATCGACGTGTGTTCTGGCTTGCGCGGAGTGATATCTGGATGTCGCACCCTGAAACCTACGTACCAGTCTTCGCCAGCAGCGTTGTTTGTAAATGGATGTTGTATTTGATTTATTTCTGCATATTGGAAGACTAACTGTAAAAATTCTTTTATCATTTTCACATTTATCACATTTATGATTTCTTAATGTTTTAAATGGATTTAATCATGATTACAGAGTAAGAAAATTAAAATTACGACCACATTTTGTAATCGTTCATCATTAATCAGATTACATTTTGCCCATCTATGGTAATAACTTTGTAGAGCCAGTAAAAAAAAACTGTATATCTGTAACTAATCCCGTGATTCTCTGTTCGGCCAACCAAGCTAAAATTCGTACCCACAGGGGTGCCCTTGCGTTGACACCCACCTATAAAGTTCGCTAGATGAACGTCTTAACTACTCGCCTCTCTCTCACGAGGAAGTTGCAAAGGTCGTGCCAGACCAACAGCATGAGAAAAGTTCGGTAGACAGCGACCCCGGTGTGTCAGACTCCTACTGACTAAAAAACCCCCGGGGTGTCCTTCCAATCACTCTACCCCGGGAACCCTAATTCTTCCAGTCGCCTTGGGAACAAACAGTCTTTATAGGCTTCGTCTTTGGGAAAGGTGGATGTAAACACCCCACCCGTCCAAACCTTTGTCACGGGCGCGCGTCATTCACTGCGCGCCGCCCCCTCTTATCCGGGCAGCAGGTTCTCTCAAGTCTACTGCTTGACAAGGGAAGCATCTTCAGAATAACCTGCTAACAACCATTTATAGGTATCAAGTTGAATAAATAAACATAAATTAAAAAAGATATATTTTTAATTAGTGCGATTTTTTACCTTATCCTTCTCAAAAAGTAATGTTTCATCAAAAAATAATAATTTGATCTTATAGATAATATTTTGTAGCTTACAAAACTGCTTCGATTCTCTGTCCAATCATTATTACCCAAATAATCGATTATCACAGTTAAAAAGGATTTTTTTGCTGTGATGAACGATAACTCAAAATTAAATCATCGTAAAAAGGTCGTATGTAAATCAAATGAAAGGGAATTAGATTATTTAAAAGAATTTTGAGATAAGACTATTGAATAAAAAAAATTAAAGTCCATAGATCATTTTGAAAACGAGAAAATTTTCGGAAATGTTTGCTCCGGTATTTTTCTTACGATTACTCAAAAACTCTGAACGTAAAATAATGTTAAAATTTAAAACTGAAAACTAAACACTTGATGCAACAAGTTCCTTGTTTTAAAAAATTTTCTACTACGATTTTCTTCAAAATAACAGCCTTTTCTTGAAAATCACCTAAAACTTTGGGGGCTTTGGTAATAAATATCCTAATTGTATCCTTAATGCATCTAGTTCTAGACTAGTGCATATTTCTTTAGTGACATCTAGTGTCACAAAGTACAAACTACTCAAATTAGTGAACAGTGACATCTATTGTCAGATAGTAAGCAACACCTATCATAACTAAAGTTCTTTGTTTAATTTGTTTCGTAGTTTATACAAATAAGAATAGATGGCAGTTTGTACCATATTTAAGAAATAAAAATAAAATAAAGAATATCGTGCACGATAATTCTAACACAATATAATATTTATATTTTATAACAAAATATATTCCATTTAATTTCCATTATCATTTTTGTTGTACCTAATACTTGACGTGGCTTAGATCAAAAATAGACTTCATAGTGAAACATATATTTTCTTAATTTTGTTCAAATATTCCACATTTATGCTTAATTTTTTTAGCTATTTTAATTTTTTATTTTAATATTTTTTTGTATGCTTCCTATTTTATCAAATATTTTTGATGATACCCAACTGCATAATCCACTAAAATAAAAAACATTTTTATATTTTGTCACGCTATAGCCTTTTTGGGGTGAGCAGAGATACATTAGTGGCTGTATCCACTTTTCGCTTATATGTCATGCCCAACGTGACTTGCAGCGCAGCCTGATCGCCGTTCTCAGGGCTCTTACAGATGACATTTCTATTAGATGCCATGCGGGTTTCCTTACGATGTTTCCTTCATCGGTGAGCATGTGATTCCTAAGTCAGTACGTAATCTGGAAAAACCCAGAGTTACATGCCGAGATTCGACTATACTACCAGTTGCATTGCCTCACATGGGAGCTGGTCCATGACACCACAGCCACATTTTTGTGAGGATACCTGTTACCATTTTTTTATACTGGCTCGAGAAAGTGACTAACATTGCGCCTGAAGAGACGAAAATCCGTTGATAGTCACCATGCTATGTCGGCCCACATATACAACGGCGGTAGGTCTCCATTCCGACGCAGCCTTGAGTTTATTTCGGCGTCTTCTCAAGATAGTCGCTTCCGAAACGTAAGTATGTCACCGTTAGCTTTCGTATTTTGACTAGCAGCTCGAGTCTAGGTTCGTACCCACAGAGGTGCCCTTGGGTTGCCACCCAACCCATAAATATGGCGGCTAAGTACCTCAGTGTCCGTCCTCTCGCCCGGTTTAGTTGTGAAGGTCTATCCCGGCCACCAACATATTGTCCTGGTAAAAAAAAATAAAAGATGGAATGTCTCTAAGTATCTGAACAACGGGAAATACACAGTGATCCCAAAACGCGACATGCGAAAGCGAATTAACATAACAGTTTTTACACGTGTGTTCTGTGGTCACGACTAGTGATGAAAATGCCCGGGAATTTTCCCAAGGAAGTTTTTGGGCACTTTGGGAAAATTCCCGGGCATTTTCATCACTAGACTCACGACCATAGATGGGCAAAATGTAATCAGATTAATAAAAATAATTATGATTACATTTTACGTTTTTTACCATTAATATGACTGTATTTTGCTCGTCTACGTTTTAAACGCTACGGAATCCTCAATTGCATACACATTTTTGACTCCTTAATGTTTTGAAGGGACTTAATCCTGATTACAGAGCAAGAAAATTAAAATACCGACTACATTTTGTAATCGTTAATCATTAATCAGATTATATTTTGCCCATCTCTGATCACGACATAGATTGGGTAAACACCCTACCTCAAAAAAATTATAAATATATATGTATATATTTTATTTAAAACCTTCACATCTGAAACTGGCACGTACTTATCACTAATAGTTTTGTAAAACATATTAATGTGTTAGGAAGTGTCTTTCATTGACCCACTTAACATGCGGAAGGTCACATTCAAGTTTAGATTACCTCAATATATAAAAATCTCCCAGTATAACACTGTGTCAACTACAAGCCACCGTAACGCCTCGACTTACAATCTCATTAGTCAAAAACAAACTTTAATGAGTATGAGATACGGTATATTTTAGCAACACGATATTGGTTTTATAGCCAAACACGGCGGATCATATGTACTACCGATCTTATTAGTTTCGTTTTACACCTTTTTGTAAGAACTAGTTAATTTAAAGTTAAATTATATATAACTAGCTGTCCCGGCAGACCTTGTTCTGCCCTATTTCTCTAAAACAAAGTCACATTGTTTTTTTTTATGTTAATAGCTATTGGCCTGTCGGCTGTTTTTTGAAAATTGTTTGAAGGAACCTGGTCTTAATGCTATATGTATAAAAATTGAGAAATATTGACATTAATATTTATACGTCACTCAATAATTGTTTTGCCTTCCCGGAACCTGTCCACTAATATTTAAACTTATTGCTATGGTGTTAAAGTTCAAATTGACTTATAACAAATCTTTTGTATGAGAATATAGAAAAGTGTTGTTTTTAGACTTTTTCAGATATTTTTTTAAAATCTTCTCTTTGTTATAACCTTCCCCAGACTTCAACAAACACAACAAAAAAGAAATCAGTCAAATCGGTTCAGCCGTTCTCGAGTTTCGCGGTTATCAAGATACTATAGCTGATCCGGCAAACGTTGTTTTGCTATGTAAGGTTTTGTAATATCTTCTAAGATGTTCATTGAAATTAAGTGATGTCAAAGACAATTTTGTTCACAATTAAACACTCTTAATCAACAACACATTTATTTGGATAAAGATTAATATTATTACGTTTATACAACTCTTAACAAATAATGCATTAATTTCGACCAAATTTGTTTACCATAAAAACGGTTCTAGTGACTTAATCTTAAAAGATAGACATATACTGTCGCGGACATTTTTTTAGATCATTTCAAGAGGAATAATTCTTTCATACATATATTTTTGTTATCTTGAACCGTTTTTGCAGCGCACGCAATGGAAGCCCTCAAGGATGAACAATTTTGCCCGTTTTTTTCACATTTTCCATTATTTCTTCGCTCCTAATAATTGCATCGTGATGTTATATAGCCTAAAGCCTTCCTCGATAAATGGTATATTTGATGTATATGTTACGGAGCGCCGCGTAGATAGCTCTGGGAGCATGCGCGGGGCAGCATCGGCAACTCCACGCATGCGCCGGATTTTGACGGCTGTCATTAAAAAATCTTAAAATGAACTAACATCGTTTTATTTGTATTCACAAATATTGTTAGCCAACAACAAGTAATTGGCTATAATCATTTCATTGGCGACGAAGACGGGATTCACTCAAGTGGATAGTGGAAATGGCAACTTTTTTGGGAAGTATTTCAACATTTGACCATAAATCACAAGACTGGAATTTTTTTTTTGACAGAATAAAACAGTTTATGCTATTAAACAATATCGAATCCGATGAACGCAAATGTGCGGCGATATTAACGTATCTTTCGGAGGATACATACCGATTAGCAGGTGATTTATTATTCCCAAAATCCATTTCATCAGTTAAATTTAGCGAGTTAGTTGGAGTTTTTAATGATCATTTTAAGGCAATAAGATCGTCGTTCGCTGATAAATTACAATTTTATCAAGCTGTAAAAAGCCCGAACGAGAGTATAGAAGAATGGGCAGCTCGTTTAAGAGGGCTCGCGGTCAAATGTGATTTTGAAGGTTCCACGTTGGAGACCGTAGTACGAGACAAATTTGTGGTAGGATTCAACAGGAGCGCGGAAAGAGACCGTCTGTTTGAGCAAAAGTCAGCAGAATTAAACCTTTTAAAGGCGGTAGAAATGGCAAAGCAGATCGCTTGCGCGAGAAAGGCTTGTTACGATTTTTCAGCGACCGCTCTCAGTCAAATGAAAGAGGAGCCGGTATATAAGCTGAGTGGCAGGGGCAGTGGTATTTGCGGGCGTCGTAGCGGAGGCGCTAGCGCTCGCAGAGACTACGATGGATCCTGTGCCGTGTGCGGAATGCGGAACCACGGAGCGGAAAAATGCCGCTACAAAAATTACAAGTGCTCTAAATGCAGAAATAAGGGACACTTAAAGAAAATGTGCAAACGTATGAACAATATCGACATATGTTCGGAATCAAAGGACGAGTTCGAGAACGACGAATATAGAGATTGTCAATTATACAACCTTAGGTATGTTAATAGTAAACCGTTATTATTAACGATTGAAATAAATAAAAGGTTATATAAGGTAGAATTAGATTCGGGTTCTAGTGTATGTGTCATGTCTAGCTCGATGTATTACAAAAACTTTAGTGAAATGGCATTATCCAAATGCGAAATGAAAATGTGTTTCTATAATGGTCATAAAATCACACCATTGGGAGCCTTGGAGCTTCAAGTTAAATACAATAACATTACGAAATCGATTAAATTTTTTGTTATAAAAAATGGTGGTTCACCTCTTGTGGGGCGTGATTTTATGAGTATTTTTAACATAACATTTACATGTAATAATAATAAAATAGATTGTGTCACTAAGGACGTTGAGATACAAAACATAATGAACGAATTTTCGGAACTCTGGCGCAATGAGTTGGGTTGTTTTAATAAATTTCTCGTCAATCTACAATTAAAAGAAGGCGCAAGTCCAAAATTTTTTAAATCGCGTTCGATACCCTTTTCTATTAAGGACAAGGTCGAGGCAGAAATTAACCGATTGGTCAATTTAGGTATATTAGTGTCTGTGAACCACTCGGATTATGCAACCCCTATAGTTCCGGTATTAAAGGAAAATGGGAAAGTCAGAATAGCGGGTGACTTCTCAGTGACACTCAATCGAGACCTGATAATTGACAAATATCCATTGCCACGGATTGAGGAGGTATTTGCAAAATTAGGTGGAGGAGAACATTATTCGAAATTAGACCTTTCAAATGCATATAACCAATTTAAATTATCAGAAGAATCTCAAAAACTTACCACCATAAATACACCTAAGGGACTTTTCAAGTATACCAGACTGGTGTATGGTTTGGCTAACGCCCCAGCTATATTCCAAAAAGCTATGGAAACGTTGCTAGTAGGTATCGATGGGGTAAGCGTATGGCTTGATGATATCTGTTGCACAGGTCCAGATAAGAAAACACATATGTATAGATTACGTCAAGTGCTGAGTAGATTGAAAGATGCTGGATTGCGTCTCCAAAGGGAGAAATGTAGTTTATTTCAAAACAGCGTTACATATTTAGGATATGTTATTAATAAAGATGGCCTTCACACTAGCCCGGATAAAGTGGAGGCAATATTAAATGCGCCAGAACCCGTGAATGTCAAAGGTGTTAAGGGATTTTTAGGCGTCGTTAACTACTATCGGAATTTTATTCCTAATGCGTCGTCGTTGTTAAGCCCGCTGCATGAGCTGCTACGTAGTGGCGTTAAGTGGGAGTGGGGCGAACGGCAACGCCGTGCTGTCGCAGCCGTGCGCCGCGAGCTGGCTTCGGACAGGGTTCTCGCGCATTTCGACCCGGCGGCGCAGCTGGTGTTGTCGGTGGACGCAGGCCCGGACGGTCTGGGCGCAGTGCTCGCGCAGATTGACAACGCCGGTACGGAACGGCCTCTCGCGTTCGCTTCTAGGTCCTTAGCGACGAGCGAACGCAACTATAGTCAAATACAAAAAGAAGCTACGGCAATTATATTCGGTGTTAAGAAGTTTCATCAATACCTGTATGGCCGTAGTGAACCTTTTATTTTGAAAACGGATCATAAACCGCTGTTATCCATATTCAAAAATAAGGGCGGTATATCTGTAACAACGGCGGCTCGTTTACAAAGATATGCGTTAATATTGTCGGCATATAATTATGTTGTACGCTATGTAAAGGGTGATAGCAATACTGTCGCCGATTATTTTTCTAGAGCTCCGTTACATTATTCAAATGATACTGCATTTAAAAATACAGACAATATGTATTGTAACTTTTTAACTACAAATGTATTACCGATATCCTTTAACGATATTCAAGAGGCAACGTTAAAGGACGAATTACTGCAAGCTGTAATAAAATACATGAAAAAGGGCTGGCCGCGTAAAATAACATGTAAAAATATGATTACCTATTTTAATTGTAAAACTGATTTACAATATTCTAATGGGTGTTTATTAAGGGGCCATAGGATTGTTATTCCTCAGAGATATCGAAAACAGATGTTAAAGGAACTACATACGGGTCATCTAGGTATAACTAAGACTAAAACTCTAGCTCGAAGCAAAATGTGGTGGCCGGGCATAGATACTGACATCGAACGATTTGTAGGTGACTGCAGAGTGTGTATAAGTGTAAGGGAAGCGCCGGCGCGTGCGGCCCCGGCGCCGTGGCCCGTACCGCCGGGACCCTGGCACCGGGTTCATATTGACTATTTATCATTAGGTCAGGCGACATATCTCGTAGTAGTGGATGCCTTCAGTAAATGGTTAGAATGTATTTATATGAATAATGGCACCTGTACTCATGCACTAATTGTTAAATTAAAACAATTGTTTTGTACCTTTGGTATTCCCAAAACAGTTGTGTCAGACAATGACGTTAAAATAAATTCTGTCCAGTTTAAAGAGTTCTGTGACAACTATGGAATTACACATTTAACATCTCCGATTTATCATCCTTGTAGCAACGGACAGGCAGAAAATTCGGTCCGGACGTGTAAAAAAATTCTGAAACGTATTATAATAGGAGAAAACACGAGTAGACCAGATATTAATGACAAATTGTTGGAGCATCTATTTGCTTATAGGAATTCAACTCATTGCGGCACAGGGGTGTCTCCGGCAAAATTAATGTTTGGAAGAGATTTAAATACTAAATTGGATTTAATTTTACCATCCTGCACTCAGGGATACAAGAAAAATGAAATAAATAATTATGTCAGAGGAATTAATGTAGGCGATATTGTATGGGTTAAATTATTTGATCAAAGAAAAGGATACTGGTCTATAGGTAGAGTTAAGAAAAAACTAGGTAACAGATTATATGAAGTATTCGTACAAGAAAATAAAACTATTTGTAAAAGACATATAGATCAGTTGATTAAGTACAAAGGTCAATCAATACACTGCTTCTCGGATAACAGTGCGCCCTTACCGCCTCAGGAATTAGTGCCTAACTTTGACCACGTACCGGAGGAATGCTCGGGAAGTATAACAGAAACTAGTAATAGTAATCGGAATTATAGTGATGAGAGCAATGAAAAGACTCTAGAACCGGAGGCACTTGGTACATTTGGTCCACAAGGAGAGAATATTCCTTGTCAAGATGAGACACCTTCTGAGCCACACTTTGTTACCCTTCCGGACTCGGAGAATAGGTTACGTACTCTTAGACCAAGAAAATATGTTAACTATAAAGTGTAAATAAATAATGAAAATGTTTTATATGTGCTCGTATTAGTTAATAGATGTTAAAGTAACTAATGTTGGAGGAATGATGTATATGTTACGGAGCGCCGCGTAGATAGCTCTGGGAGCATGCGCGGGGCAGCATCGGCAACTCCACGCATGCGCCGGATTTTGACGGCTGTCATTAAAAAATCTTAAAATGAACTAACATCGTTTTATTTGTATTCACAAATATTGTTAGCCAACAACAAGTAATTGGCTATAATCATTTCAATATTCCACTCAAAAAGAATTTTTTAATTCGAACCAGTAGTTCCTGAGATTAGCGCGTTCAAACAAACAAACAAACAAACAAACAAACTCTTCAGCTTTATAATATTAGTATAGATTCATACATATATTTTTGGTATCTTGAACCGTTTTTGCAGCGCACGCAATGGAAGCCCTCAAGGATGAACAATTTTGCCCGTTTTTTTCACATTTTCCATTATTTCTTCGCTCCTAATAATTGCATCGTGATGTTATATAGCCTAAAGCCTTCCTCGATAAATGGTATATTCCACTCAAAAAGAATTTTTTAATTCGAACCAGTAGTTCCTGAGATTAGCGCGTTCAAACAAACAAACAAACAAACAAACAAACTCTTCAGCTTTATAATATTAGTATAGATTAAAGTATGTAGTTTGAAATTTAAAATATATTGCTTTAGTTTGTTATACATATTTAATATATTTCATTAACACTAGATTGCCCAGAGCAGTCATTTTGACTGTTTTTAAAGTTTATTTATATAAAAAATATATATATTTATAAAGAGCTAATTTTTTAAAATATTATGACTTTTTATATATTATCTTATAGCATTTATAAATAGTTGTACTTACCTCCCCCCTCTCTCTATTCCCTATGGCCTATGTACGTATCTATGTGCTATAACCAGAGATGGGCAAAATGTAATCTGATTAATAATGAACGATTACAAAACGTAGTCATAATTTTAATTTTTCTTGCTCTGTAATCATGATTAAATCCATTTAAAACATTAAGAAATGATAAATGTGTATACAATCTGGGATTTTGTAGTGTTTAAAACATAAGCAAATACACGTGCCTGGATTCTAAACTATGGCCATTCTTTCATTATCTATTCGGAATACTGCCTATTTCCCCATTTGATTGAAATCATAGATATTGGATAGTATTGAATATAAATTTCCTTTATATTTCGGTTATCGGCCGGAGAGTATTTTGATATCAGGTAACCGGCAGAATAACCATAGAGTGATACAGCAGTGCATTTTTTTGACCCGGTGGATACCCTCATACACTATCAGAGCCGCCGTGCCGACAGCAGCTCCCGTGTGCCGGCCTCCTGGCGACTAAAAACCACCGGGGTGTTCCTCTTAATCGTCTCTCGGGACCTAGATCATTGCCACGGTAGTTTCTTCGACTTCCGGATTTGGTCCGATAGAGTGTGATCATAGTTTATTACTCACGATCTTAATTCTTGTTGTGAAGGAAGGTTAATGTTTTATTTCGCTTCCTAATACATTTTGCAGTCGATTTGTTTATTGTATGTAATGTTTATTTTAGTATTATTTATTTTTGAGTGGGTATGTTGCTATTAACTAAACTTATTATTATACTTTATACTTAAAATTATTTAAGCTATATGATATTCTATTTCTTGTGTTTTTTATTACTTAATAAGATGTAACAGGACCGAGGCCCTTCACGAAAACCAGCGCTGCAGACTTCCTCTGTGGCTTTAAGCTGATGAAGGTCCCATTTTCGCCATGTTTATATGTTTTTGTATTTTCTTTTGTTTCTGTATGTTGTTTCTGTTACTGCATTTAAATTTCTTGTTTTTTGTTAATTTGTGGCGAAATAAATACATTTTATTTCATTCGTTTCATTTCCTACGCTACATATGATTTTTACAAAGTTTTATAGCACAAAATCTGTAAAAATTTATATATAAACATTTTTTTATTGTAATCTATATAATTATGAAACAAAGGCTGAACTAGGTGGAGTACAATGGGGAGAGCGAAACAACAGTTTTTCTCCCGAGTAGAAAAATTTAAAGATCCGAGACTGTCTTTACTTACCATCTGGCGGGGTGTATGTTTACATAAAAAAATAAAAAAAGGTATGCGGATCCAGATAAATTATTTCTCCATATTGAATATCTTATCGTAATAGGACACTAGATGTCTTACTTCCACATTCACGCGAAATTTTAAACCATAATGCATTATAATGTTAGCCTTAACAGTTAAGGAAGGTCGGATGTATATTTAAGACGTTAATCTTTCAGAATTAGCATTAACTTTACGAGGGCAGCGCACAATGAAAACAGCATACAATGTAACCAGAACTTCGATATTATGGATACGGCATTTACGACATGGAAATTTATTCATTACAAAAACATTTTTAAAATAAAACTTAGGCTTTACTAAGCGATTCGATAAGTTATTAGTGAGATGGTAGTGCAATTGCCCGAACTGGGTCGTGATCACAGTACATAAATGTAAAGACCGCAATAGTGACTCGCTTCGACCTGTTGCATTTCAGCTTGTGTGTACGTCCAGTCCAGTTGTTCATATATCAAAGACCTTCAGTCGCAGTATATCTGGAAGGGCATGTCGACGGTGACCATCAATGGGGTCCCTAGGCGGTCACTGCTGTACTTTGACGACATTGTATTTACTGTCAGGCGAGGTGTAGTTACTTTCATATATGGGAAAATTGTAATCAGATTAATGATTAGAAAATGTAGCCGTAATTTTAATTTTGTTGCTCTGTAATCTTGATTAAATCCCTTCAAAACATTAAGGAGTCATAAATGTGTATGCCATTGAGGGTTGTAATGTTTAAAACATAGATGAGCAAAATACAGCCACATCAATGATGAAAAACGTAAAAAGTAATCATAATCGTTTTTTAATGAAAAAAATTAATCCTTCATTGCATACACATTAATGTTTTGAAGGGATTTACTTATCATTGCAAAGCAACTTAAAATTACGGCAACATTTTGTAATCATTAATCTGATTACATTTTGTCCATCTCTGGTTTCTTCGTTGGGCAAATGTAAAAAATGGATGAAAATTGAGAGTGGGTAACACTTTATGGATATAAATGGTAACTTTAGGCGCATTTCATTTTACAAGGGAGAATAAAATGATGACACAGAGAGACAGAGAATAAGAGCTATATATTCCTACCGCGCATATGCGAGTTGTAGATGCACGCCTCCGATGCTACATATGAACAACTGAAGGACTGGCATCGTTATTTTATTACATTTATGAAGTTTTACTTCTATCACGTGTTTAATGCTACCCGTATAGTTATCTTACTTTTATCGGTAAACAATTATATTATGTAATGAAACATAGAGTGGTCCTTGTAGTAGACAGATAGTAAAAGAAAACCTCGTAGAATGAGATATGTTTGCCATATGCCGATTCACAAGTCTCATTTTGCTGAGAAACAACTTTGGGTTCTTGGTTCAAGGATTTACAACAAGGCTAATCGTGAATTAAATATCTTGAACTTATCTAAATGCGAATGTAAGATGAAGCTGAGAGACTGGTTGTCGAATCTAAAATATAATGATACTGAGGAACTGTTGCGGAAATAGATGTGTTTGGGCTTTAACATTAACATTCTTTTGAAATTATTATTCACTTTGTTTGTATAGTCTGTTATTTGGTGTGTAATGTTGTTGTTGTATTGTTTTGAGTTAAGATTGGAGCTACGCAGCAGTAATAAACTGTAACAAATTTGTGTGAAATGTGCTGACATCCAAGATACAGGTTGTCCTAGTTTGGGTGTCAGCTGGTTTTAATGTGCTGCTTTGTAGTTGTTTGTCTAATTTTTTTTTAATGACTATTAAAACAAAGGATAAAATATGCAATCCAAAATAAACATCTATTTATTGTGCTATAGAAGTTAATAAAAACATATTTTACCGTTATTTCATGGAAAAAATAGTAGTTTTATATTTTTTCATACAATGAAAGTTAAATCCTTAATCGTTTTTTTTATTTTACGTAATATTGGACTAATATTGTTATCAATTGTCATACACAATAGTGAATTCTTCAAACATCGATATTACTTTGTTTAAGTTTGCTTTGTAAATGCTCCAACAATTATATAATTTATCTTAATTACAGAAAACGTACAACCTAAGTTACAATAGTTTTATCCACCACAATATCTATGAATTTGCAAGAAGCGTAAATCCGCTTCTTGCAAAGCCTGTACCGTATCTATTTTGAGTATCGTTTCTCGCATCCTTGTGAAGATGTCATGCGAAGCCATTTGCGCCATCCCTATAAAAACGAGAGGAACTAAACCTATCATTTCATTCGTTACCATTGAACCGAAGCAAAACTAAATTCTTTGCACAAAGACGTGAAAAAATATTTTAAAAAAGTCTGTTAATTTTTCTTTTTTGTAAATTGAACCAAAGCCACGAACATTGGTTTTCAAGTGTTTAAATTTATTTTATTTCAAAATAATTCTTGTAAAATAAAATTGCAATTTTTAATTCAAACAATGAAATAATCAACAATACGAATTTACACAAATTTATTCTAATTTGAATTAAAAAATGATTTAGATATTTGCAAAATGTAATAGGATGCTAACTTTTTTTATAAATACAAGCAAAGGAGTCCAGCATCCAACTCGTTATTTTTATATGTATATATGTTCGCTAATATTTATGTAAGCTACAAAACAGACCTTAGTGAAACTTTAGACATCATTAAAAAAATATTTCTCGGTTGATTTTGTGTGTATAATGGATTTACAAATAATTTAAAAATAAAGAAATCACTTCCTTCGAATACCTACGGAGTCCACTAGTTCGAAAGAATTAAGGAATTTCTTCATAATGGATTCTAACTGGACAATCGGTTACCCACACTTGGGCTTACGTTCGCCCAACCTGACGAATACGACTGTGAACCTACAAGATAATTTTGAAATCGATCTGGAAGACACCAATTGGATTTTAACCTCGTCTTTCATAATCTTCACAATGCAAACTGGTGAGTTTTTAAATATTTGTCTATTTTATTGATATAGGGAAACATATAGAAATAGGCAATAAAATTATAAACAAAACAAAAAAAAATCCGCAAAAAGAACCTTAAATAATAAGAAACTAAAAATAAAGAATAACATAATAATAAATTACAATTTAATATTTATTTATTTATTTCTTAGGATTTATAAATATTCTAAATTTCCAGACACGAAAACCAAAGAGGTATTTGTCAAGGATTCGTGTTTTTTGTTAGCAGGATTCAGTCATTATTCTCCTACTAAGTACTTTTCTTGTAGTTGTTTGTATCTCGCATGATTCTCTATTATTGTGCTGTGTACTGTTTCTACTTGAACAGACATACTTATGCTTGCTTATTCTTGCTGTGTCTTTGTAATGTCTTTAACGTGCTTCCTTTTTGAGTCTGGACTTCTTCATTTCTCTCATCTTTACACGCTATCCTGCGCTATAGACCTTAGGTAGATAATCGTCATCACCATACCTACTTTCTAAACTCATAGCCTCCTTAAAAACCCTCGTTAAATTATCCTTATTCTCTTTTTTGGGAGTCGAAGTTGCTCGCGTCCGTAGGCTTTACCCTAGTTTCCCTACACGTGACTCCTGGATGGTGCTAAACGAGCAGCAGCGAGGTGGTAGGGCGTCGGTGCTCGTCTGGATCGCGATCACAGTGCATGAGTGTAAAGCCCGTCATAGTGACCAGTTTCGGCTTGTCGCGTTTCGGGATCAGCTTGTGTATATCCAGTAGCTCATATACCTAGAGACCTTCAATCGTGGTATATGTGGGCCGACATAACGATATAGACTTGCATCCTTTGATAGTCGCTTTCGTTTTTGGACTACACTGTACTTACCACCAGGTAGTCTGTAGTCACTATGTCGAGCCAGTGTAAAAAAAATAAAATAAAATAAAATTTTCTTCATCCTTCTTTAAACAAGTCATCTTCTTTAGATCGTCCTTCATCTCCTTAATTTCTCCTTTCCCTTCAAAATAAAAATCACCTTTATTATCCATCTCATCTAAATTCCTCCACGTACTTCTTAAAAAAATTCTTCGTTTAAAAAAAATTACCGATGACGAAACAATTATAAAACCGAAACGTTTTTAGTAAATTATTCCTAATTATTGTCTTCAAGGTTTTGGAATGCTGGAGTCTGGTTGCGTTTCTATTAAAAACGAAGCTAATATTATGATGAAGAACTTGGCTGACATATCACTCGGAGGTAAGATTCGATTGAAAGACTTATTTCTGTGTAAAAAGGATTATATTTCAGAAAAACTCCCGAATCCCAAGTGTGAGTGTTTCCGAGATTTATTTTTTGAATTAGGTTTTTTCTGCATTATATTAATTCCATATATTTTAACGCTTAAAAACAATAACCAATTTGAAAAGGAAACTAGAAAAACTCCCACTTGAACCTCTTTTCATTTTTGGACCTTAGGTATTACTAAATTTTTATATATGGGATGTCGTTGAACGAGTGTCTTCTATCGAATTCGTTTATGGGCATAACAATTAATTTTTAAATTTATTCTTGCTAAGTTGCCTTTAAATACCTAATCGATTTTGTTTTTTTTTTTAAGAATTCGTTCCTGTTATAATTCTATAACAGTAAAAATTTGAACGCCAATAACACCGAAATTGTATCTGTATTCAATCTTGAAGTTTATGTCATTCAAAAATAATAATATATCGTTACGCTATATCTCTTACGGGGTCAGCAGAATTACATTAGTGGTTCTATCCACTTTGCGCTTATATGTCGTGCCCAACGTGACCAGTAGCGCAGCTGATCGCCGTTCTCACAGCACTAGTACACATGACATTTCTATTAGATGCCTAGAAGGTTTCCTCACGTTGCTTTCCTTTACTGGTTAGTATAATTTGCAAATAATTATTATATAACGAGATACTTTAAAATCCTCACAATACATGATGCAAAAAGATTCTTCAGTAAAATTGGCTGAGGGTACAATGTTGCTTCAGGTCTGACGTACTGGATTTTTGGCTACGGGATGTCATTTGGCGAGGGGCCTCTCTCCAACCCTTTCATAGGCGTGAGTGACTTCCTCGTGGACCCACCGGTGGGCGACGCGCTGATGGGACCCGTCTTCGCGTCGTTTCTCTTCCAGCTGTCGTTTGCAACCACCGCCACCACTATTGTCAGCGGTGCTATGGCTGAAAGGTCTGTATTTCCACTCTAACGTAGCCTTGAGATGATTTCAGCGTTTTTTCTCAAGGTGTTCGCTTTCGAAACGCTAGTAGACCATATACGAAGCCGAAACGTGGACACTAATGGTTAGGGTAGTCCATCAGTTTAAGGTCGCTCAGCGTGCGACATACTGCAGCGGGTTCTTCAGGAAGAAAATAGTCGAGGCTATCGGGCGGTTTTCGGGCAGAGACAGTTAACATACACATTTATACACACACACTAAGTCACATACAAAAAGTACACAATCACGCTACACATTTCATATATAACTTTTACATTGTTATTTCACAATAATTATTTGAATCGCATTTAATGCTCTCATATAACCTTGTTATACAAATCATTTTGGTTAATCTAATTTTTTGCTTGGTTTCCTGTATTAATAAAATTATATACTGTAGATTTGTAAATAAATAAATAAGTGGGCTATGTTAAGTATCTCTCTGAAAGATATATTCCGAAATGAAGTGATCCGACAGAGGACCAAAACTGTCAACATATTTGTCCAAATTAGCAAGCTAAAGTTAGAGTAGGCAAGCCATATACGCTGAAGAACCGTTAATAGTTGGAGCTGGCGGGTTCTAGAATAGAGACCGCGAATCAGAAGGAGTAGCGTGGGGCGCCCCCTGACAAGGTGGAGCAGTGACCTGCGAAAAGTGGCCGGGAATGATTAAGGGAGAAGAGCCGAAGATCAGGCTTAATGGCGCTTGTTAGGAGAAGTCCAGCAGTAGGCTGGTGATAATCAGATTGCCTGTACGGTACTTCGATAGCTCCGCAAGTGGCACGGGCTGCCTAAAGAGTTTCACTTACCACGATCACCAGTTCCCCAACTCCTCAGGGGCCCCTGCTTCCCCTCCAGGATACTGGTGTCTTTGAGGATCTTCCAAGCACACTCATACACTTTGGAATCGGATTATTTCGTTGTATTTTATGTATTTTTGTATGTTTTATGTCGTTACTCGGCGGATCGGTTCGAGCGAGAGAAAACTCAATTGACAACACGTACGGTGTTGCCAGAGCTGTCAAAAGTTATCCGCACACAAATACGAATACGGAACATTGCCCATAGATCATTCGAGATCACCAGTCGTTATAGGCGGCCATAGAGATGGATATATTATGTTGTTATCCCACAGGTGCAATTTCAAAGCGTACTGCGTGTTCTCATTCCTCAACACGATAGTGTACTGCGTGCCGGCCGGCTGGGTGTGGGGCTCTCACGGCTTCCTGAACAGACTGGGCGCTGTCGACATCGCTGGGTCAGGACCGGTGCATCTTATTGGTGATTTTATTTTTACACGTTCTGCGAACTCTCACGCTCGTGTATTGTTGAAAATCTATGTCAATGGGCCCCGTCATCTTAAGGCGTTAGTAGAATTCAAGCAGTCGCGACCAGCACTGGTAGCTAGATAGTGTAATAACACTCGTATGCATTTATATGTAAAGGGGCTTGATGAAGGCCGTACAATCTATAAACTGCTAGTATCCGACAGCTACTTCTAGACGATCATCGTCATCGTTAACAGTTATCGTAATATTCAGGCTGCGTCATGATATAGGCCAGAGCTTCTTAAACTTTTGTCATTCACGACCCCATACAAATATAAAAGAAAAATAAATGTATATTTTTTGATGATTAATTTATTAGGTAACAATATATATATATATATATATATATATACACATCAAAATATACAGTTTTAGAATTCGTTTTGAAACATACAAAAATCTAAAATTGCACAAATAAATTATAAAACAGTATTTATTATAGTTTCAAAAATAAAAGTGGATTCTGAACGTCCTAATTAGCTCGAATATATTCAAGTAGTTGCGTGGTAAGTATTAATATTGTTATTGAATCATTGTTTAGCTGCAGGTTGCTCGTGTGTACGGGCGCGCATTCCTCCCTTTGCTTGTGTGTGGTATTTAGAGGTGGCGGTACTAGTGGGAAGTCAGCGGCGCGCGGTTTGTTCAACATGTATGATACCGACAAACGCACTAACAATGTATAGCCACAGTATAATAATAGCGATCATCGATCGTTAACTGCGGTCGGTGGAGATAGCTCAAAACCTTCAACAAATGCGCGTGTCTTGACGCTGCAAGTCCACTGTATTCCGCCAACTCTAGTGATGTTATAAAATGGTCTATATAAATATTTGACATTAAAATCTCTCGCGACCCCAGAATTTTGTTACGCGACCCCTTCTGGGGTTATGGGGTCCATAGTTTAAGAAGCCCTGATATAGGCGATAGTAACCACTTTTCATCAGGTGACCTGTTCCCTTATTTGCCTCCTGCCAGTATAAATACACAGCCTGCCAGGTGAATCGATAATCTGGTGAAGGTGGCTGGGAGAAACTAGTTTGCCAAAGCTCGAATCCGTCAAGAGTAAAGAATGGAAGAGACCTTCACTCGGAGTTAGAATGGTTGAAACAGGGAGAAAAGATTGATTTATAAATAATAATTAAATATCGTCAAGTTATATCCCTTGCGGTAATTTTACGCTTATATATCGTGCCCTTTTTATTCTTACTTGGGGAAAATCCTCATGAGACCGTCTCGGTCGCACTGGGGGGTTGCGCGAAACCGAGGTGTGTCGGACTTGTACCGACTAAAAACCCCAAGGTGACTTCTTCTGCGCATTGACGGGGAAAGGGGGGCATGTAATCAATTCGCCGCAGCCCCGTCGCGCCGCGCCCGCTGGGCACAAACTCGGAGGAAGATATCTTCCCCGATACTGCTCATTGTATTTAAGCAGAGCACGTCACAATGCTCTGCCTACTTCTCGAGGGTCGCTAACCAGTCGTTCAGGGCCCCCACCCTGAGTATATATCGTGTCCAAAGTGACCAGTAGCGCAGCAGATCGCCGTTTCCAAGGCACTTACACATAACATGACCAATTTATGCAACTGTGTTTTTTGATATGGTAAACGAGGTCGCAAAAATTATTGATTTTAAAGAATGCGATGGTAATAAGCTTGAAAACTTGGACTTTAGGTGGGGCGTCAGCATTCGCGTCAGCCCTGATGTTGGGCCCACGGCTGGGCCGCTACGCCCGAGGCACCGATCCACTGCCGCTGGGCAATCCTGTGAATGCCGTTATGGGAACTTTTGTCCTTTGGTGGGGCTGGCTGGCGTTTAACTCTGGCAGTACTTATGGGGTGAGTTGTTATACCAAATTTGTATGGCAAGGTGATGCAAGCCTCCAAACACACTAGCTCCGGCCCTGCCCGTTCATAAATAGATAAACAGTCCACTCACTATGACAATTAGGCTGAAAGCTTGTTGTGCACGTATTTACTGCGCATGAGATGCAATTTACCGTAAAGTGGACGATTTCCCTAACACGCGAATTAGTTAAATCGGTTGTAATTTTCTAAATTACGTTCAACTCGTTGATTCTGTTTAATTTTTAATACAAATTACTGTTTCTCTTGTAATTACTTTGTTTTTTATGCTTTTTCTAAATCAACATAGTGCATTATTTAGTCGATCTGTCTATCATTACGCTGAATCGAATCGAATTTAAAGGAGTCGAAGCTGCTCGCGTCCGTAGGCTTTACCCTAGTTTCCCTACACGTGACTCCTGGGTGGGGCTAAACGAGCAGCAGCGAGGTGGTAGAGCGTCGGTGCCCGTGTGGAACGCGACCACAGTACATGGGTGTAAAGCCCATCATAGTGACCAGTTTCGGCTTGTCGCGTTTCGGGATCAGCTTGTGTATATCCAGTAGCCCATATACCTAGAGACTTTCAGTCGTGGTATATGTGGGCCGACATGACGTTGGAGACTATCAATGGATTTTCATCCTTTGATAGTCGCTTTCGTTTTTGGATTACACTGTACTTACCATCAGGTACTCTGTAGTCACTATGTCGAGCCAGTGTAAAAAAAAGAATCTCTGTAGGGTTAGAAAGAGAGAATGGAACGCCACTTCTCTCTATTTTTACATAACTCTTTCGCTTCCTTAACATTTATTAGTCCCTTTATACACTCTTGCCAATTCCGTGTACTTTTAACATTACCCTCCACCAGAACTCTCTTTATTTGGCCTGCGTAGGTTAGTCTCGATCGGCCTCGGATCTTACTTCCATTCGTATTCGTATTAATATTTATTTATTTATTTAACAGTAACTACACAGCACATTATAAGAAAATTATATACAAAATAGGAAATAAAATAAAAATCTAAAATGCCAATAACGTAGTTACACATACATATTAAATTTTGTTAAATGTTTAGGTCGCTATCGTAGAGTCTTGTGTGTGTGCGCTCATATCGGTGTTGTATGAGATTCATCTACCTGCAGTCCAGAAATAATAGTTTTAATGACCTGATTACGGCTCAAGTGAAACATATCGATATCTTTAAAATATTTATTGTACTGAGCGCAACATCTACAGATGACCGAATTTCGGGCATAACAGTGCTTTGCAAGAGGTAAGGCGAATGAGCAAGGATTTCGAGTTCGTTTTTGTGAACATTTAAAATTTTAATTTCCCGAGAAGTTCAGGACAATCTGCTTTTGCGTTTAGGAGATCATAAAGCAGTCTCATATCATTTATAACACGACGATGGTCCAGTGACAAAAACTTGTGCCTTTATTAGCTGTCCACGTAATCGCAAGGATCCTTATTACTCTTAGTATTAAGAAGTCTTAAAAATTAATCAATATATTCATTGATATATTGATTATCGTCATTAAGTATTGATTAATTATTTATCCTTGCGCTATATCTCTTGATGGTTAAACAGAGATACTTTATAAGCGCATAAAAGCAGGAAGAAAGATAACATACAGCGTTTGATTCAAGTTAAAGTAAACACGAGCCTAAAAACTCAGACCGATTTCGGATATTACATTTGAAAGAAAGAAAGAAAAAGAATTTATTTGGCGCAAAATCTAACCTAAAACATAGAAGGATAGGTTAATCAAGAAAGGAAACAACAAAAGCGAATACCCTGTGCTGTGATGATGCGCCAGAGGGAAGTCAGCTCAGCAAATGCTAAGTGACCAGTTGAGAGGTCCTTGAAGAAGCTTATATTTTTTGAGCTTTTAGATTTAAAATCGGAGCTGGCAGGCGGAGCGTTTGTGTTCTACGCTTTGCCTAAGAGAGATGCTGAAGGGTTAGGTTATTACACCCACCCCTTTCAGACAAGACGCCTGCATAAAGCTATTCGTTCACCGGGTCGTAGGAGGAATTCGCACTACTAGGCCTAGGTAACTGCAAGAAGACCGACGCTTGGGATTTTAAGCTGTATATACGAAGTTACCGATTTTCGCAATTTAGACATGGAGTCTGGAATATTTAGGCAATACTGAAGTTCCTATTATATATTCAATTTTTTGCCAAAGACGAATTTATTTCCTGAACAATGTCGAAACAAAGTCAAAGTATCGTCTATAAATCTCAACTTAAGAGTCTAGTACAACGCCAGCGTCGCCCTCATAACGTACAAGGCAGTCCATGAGGATTTTCTCCCAGGTTATCAAAAAAGTTTACAATATTTGATTGGTTTAAGGTGAGCGGTGCGAAATGGCAGTACGCAGCAAGGGCAGCCGTTATGACGATGATGGGGTCGTTTGGTGGAGGTTGCTTCGGTCTTCTGTACGTACTTTTTATACCTATTGTTACAAAAATAATTAAAAGAAAAAGAAAGAAAGAAAAGGTTTATTGAGGCAAAGAAAACAATACACAACAAACACATTTATATAAAAACAGCAATGAAAGAATAATACATAACATTACATCATGTATCCTGTGTGCTGCTACCCATCTCAAAAACGCTCTCGACTCAGCGTGTGCTGGGCGACGCTGCACGCGCTATCCAGCGCTGATTGTCAGCCGACGCTCAGAAGAACCGATTGTGCGGTGCTAATACAGTTTTTGACCCGTTCACTATAATAAACAAGTATGACAACAAAATACTATATAAAATATAATATAGATAGGTTAGATTGATAATAAAATACATATACATACACGCTGTTCCATAAAATATCAAGTAATGGTGTCCAGGGGCCTTCTATCAATAGGCCAGACGTCGCCGGGTGCTAAGGAAGCTGGCACAGCCTTGCCCTTGGCCCCGGCAAACGGGAGAAGGAACACCCCGGGGGTTTTAGTCGGTGCGACTCCGACACACCCGGGGGCGACCCTCATCGTCCCCTGACGGCCCATAACGGGTTTACCCTGGATTAAGAAAAAAATATATATATCAAGTAATAAAATATCAAGTCAAATAACGGAAATATCTAACGTTGTTTTTTCGTATTTAATTTGAGATTCAATCAAATATTTTCTTAATTTAGTTTTAAAAGCATAAATACTGAACGAAGATCTTATAGGATCTTTATAAAGATGTATAAATCTAGATTGATTTAGTCAAAAGATGTAAATCAATTTAGTAAATCCTACGTTTCCCCAAATAAATCCTTAAATCATTGAATAGCGAGCATATTTCTATGATCTTATGACTTGGAAGTCTTTAAGAGAAGAGTGAATAGGCATTTGTTGAGCGAACGCGTTCAAACATCGAACACATCTTCACCTTCCACCAGGTGTGATTGAGGTCAAGTGTCCAGCTGGAAATCACCAAAAAAAATGATGAACAGCCCGTTTCAGGCCACAGACCTCCCTGATACTGCACCATTCTCGATCCTGTGCTAACTGCATCTAGACAAGCCCCGGTACCTTTACAATATCGTCAGCCCATCGTACCACCAGACGTCATACGCTCAGTGTACCCAGTCTATGCCTCTATTCACTTATTACATAGCTCCATCTGACATCACGTCGTCTAACCAAGTGTCCTGCCCAATTCCACTTGAAGGCCGTTGCTCAATCACCGACATCGATGTTTGTACCACGCAGAATTTCAAGATTAGGCACATGATTGAGTAATCTGATACCGTTTTTGTTTTTTTTATATCCTGGGGGAAAATCCTGCATAGGACCAACATGCCCGCTGTGAAGATCTCTACCTCGATATGTCAGACTCCTACTGACTAAAAATGCCGTGGTTGTCCTTCTAATCACTCCACCTGGACCTGGGAATCCAGATTCTTCCTGACGCTCGGGGCGTGAACAGCTGGTTTAGGCTTCTTTTCGGGAGGGGTGGGTGTAAAGAGCCTACCTCTCGAGTATAATCTTTAGTCTTTGGGATTCAGGTAAATTTGTCGAATTTTACGCATAGTACCGAGCAGGTAGACTGTTAATTTGCCAGGACAAGGAAATCTATCTCATTCACCCTCACGTGTTATATCTATTTTCATGCAATCTTTTGTTTGCCGTTTTTCAGCTTCACTTTAATAAAAAACAAAGGAAAAGCCGAAGTTATGGAACTGATTAACAGCATTCTGGGATCGTTGGTGTCAATAACTGGTCAGTATTTTATACAATATACACACATCAACAAAATTTAAGCCTCAGCTAACACAACTTTTTCGTGTAAAATTACTGGAATTTATCTACTGGCCACATTTAAATATAAAAAGCACACATCTAAATGACAAAAACAATGATCTAAATTCATCTTAATCGCGATTGGGTGACTTAACTGTTTCTCTTTCGGAATTAAAAACAGCGTGTGGATAGTGACTGTTTTTCTTTTTTTGTGTTTTCGTTAGAACCAGTCACAGAATTATGTTAAAGGTGGTTATTTGGGCAATTTATAGTTTCTTTTTTTATATTGTGTCTGTGGGAGTATGTATGTATGTATAATTCTTTTTCTTTTTGGAATTTTAGTAATGTTTTTGACTGTAAGCTTTTATGTATTAATTATTGTGCATGCCGTGGCGTCCTATAATTGTGGGGGCATTTATCTTCTATTTTTTTACCATGATCTTTTTTTTGTTTTTTTTTACTCTATGTCACCCATGTTGGGCACCCAATTTTGTAAAATAAAATAAATATATATAAATTAAGTGTCAAGGTGTTTGTCCGCGATGGACTCCTAAACTACTTAACCAATTTTAATAAAATTTACACACCACGTGCAGTTTGATCTAACTTAAAAGATAATAAACACTTTCTTCTTCGACTCCTGACTCGACACAGTTACTACACCACAACAGGTGGTAAGCATGACGCAGCATAAAAAAACAACAACTATCGATAATTAAGAAAAATACATCAGTATTCGCAGCGATCATGCAAGTAGTGGTTTTATTCAATATATGGAAAATATTTGTCAAACAAGGGTAAGCACTGACTAAATGCCTACATGGTATGCACGCCGCTGGTCTGCTTAATATACAATTACTAAACCATGGTACCGGGAGGTTGTAGAAATGACTTCGCTTATATGATCCCTTGGGCTTGGGTCCCAATAAACGCCATGACAATTTGTACTAAAACTTGTTTTCTAGCTGGATGTTTCCTATACCGTGCTTGGGAGTCATTGTTGATAGGATTTATTGGAGGAGCCATTGCGTCGATCAGTGGACCCTTATTTGATAAGATGAGGGTGGACGATCCTGTTGGAGCCTCTGCTGTCCATGGCGCATGTGGAATTTGGGGTAAACTAATATTTAGTTGCTTTTGATTGTAGGTCCGAAGTTTTAAACCGATACGTGCTATCAGTTATGACGTCACGACGTGGTAACCAACGGTTGGGCTGGTTCACCAGTTTAACCGCGCAGTAGACTTGATAGAATCTGCAGCCTGAGGGAGGTGGTGGCGGTGATCATCGCCTTATGGAGAGGACCTTAGGGATATGGCTTTTAACGTCCACGATTCCTAAAAATGACGCTTGCATCGCCATCGGCTGGTTTGATCGTAAGACTCTCAGGTTCGGTTTAGAGCAAGAAGATAAATACCACTTTAGTTTTTACTAGCAAGAGTTTGGGACTCCGTGAGCGCCGCTGTCACGACGTCCATGAAGATTTTCCCCAGTGTTACCAAAAATAAAGAACAGTTTAAGGTATCTCAACGTACGATGGAATGAACAATGTTGGGCATCCCTGAATGACAAAATTTGAAATAATGATGTCCCACAAAGTGGCAAAGTTAACTACATTGCTTTCCCTTAGCACGCTGGAATGGCAGTCCTGACCACGTATGCTGAAGAACCGATGATCATTGGAACAGGCGAATTCATGAGTAGAGACTACAAATTAGCAAACTTAGCGTGAGGTGTCCCCTGGCAAAGTAGAGTGACATGTGAAAGGTTCAATGGCGCTTATTAAGCGAGACCTTGCCCAACAGTGAACTAAAGCAGACTGATGATTATAACTGGTTGCATGTAGGGTTCCTAGTACTGGTAAATCTTCAAACGGTAATCAATTGTGTGTTCTAGGTGTGATCGCCGTGGGTTTGTTTGCCGATAACCCAATACCGATGGAGACCACTAACGGAAGGGCTGGGTTATTTAAAGGTAATTCGATTGTATATAATTTATCATTTAGTAAAATTCTAAGTTGTATGCAGTGAAATATATCTCAATAGATTATATGTAGTTATACAGTCCAATCTCAAGGTAAGATTTGGATTTTGTCAGCCGATGATTAATCGCCCCTGCCGAGCCGCGACTACCAAATTACGAATCAAGCCTCTAGTATTTCTTTATTATGTTCATTCGTGGTATTGCAACCAAAAATACACTGGCCTTGTACTTTAACTGTAGCTCCGCAATCCAACGCACCTGATTTTATTATGAAAGGGAAAGGGTGGAATGAAGATTTTATTTAATACCATGTTTTTTTTTTTCAAGAAATGAGACGTATCTTCTAAATAAGCCTAGAAAATATAATTGAACTAACTTTTTCCAACATCTTTATTTGTATAGAATGAGTACTTCTGGTTGTTACCAGTTTTTCAAACTTCATCTCCTTGTTCGCGACGATAACAGAGGCCGACCGCGCACCTTCGTCTCCTGCCACCCATTTAAAGAATGATTTCTGGGGATATAAACTATTCTATCTCCTCCCCAGGATCGATAACTATCTTCATACTAAATATCTATATAAGTTGAGCAGTTTAAGTGTGAAATGTTAAAAAAGAAAACAGTTAACTGTAAGAAATATTTTAAAGAACCTTAGCCTCATAACGTACATCCCTAAAGCTGTTTACGCTTTATTTATTAAAGACGATGGTTGGTGTTAATGCTAAAACAATTTAAAAAATAGAAAAATGTTATTTTCAGGCGGTGGATGGTACCTCCTAGGCGTACAAAGCCTTACAGTTGTATGCTTAGCTACCTGGGGCATCGTCATCACAATGACCTTACTCTGGCTGATTGATAAAGTGATGCCTATCAGGATGGACCCTTACGATGAGCTTCTTGGTGCAGATTTAACGGAACATCGTATACGACACGGACAGGTGAAATTCGTATGTGTTGCCATACGAAAAGCATTTCCGTTTATTAACCAAATTACAAATATTATCAGGTAGGAGTATCGCGGGCTGTCTCCGCATTGCGACCGTACCGCCGATCCAACAGTATAGAAGAGATTGGCGGTATCGGAGTCAATACAGGACACACTCTGATTGTAGAAAAAATACAAGAGGTATCGTAATTTTTTTTTAAACAAACCATCTCCTCCAATCCTCAATTGCATACAAATTCATAACTCATTATTGTTTAGGGAAAATTTAATCATGATTAAAGATAAAAGATTAAACTAAAATTACGTGTACATTTTGTAATCGTTAATCATTCATTTGATTACATTTTACCCATATCTGACAGAGCGGCCTTGCAGCTACAACAGAGTCCAAATTACGCCTTTACAATTCTTTTTAATTCTATCTACTTTCCACTTCTGTCCCGATTTAGATTTTCATCAATATGGCAAGTCTATGTATACTAAACTAACATTTTTTTACTTAGGTAAACAAGAAAAAAAATAAAGGTTTACTTGAAGGAAAACTACAAATTTTTACAAACAAAGCATTCGAAAACGAAGACGCCCCAGGAAGCACACAGTCTTCATTCCAGAACAACGGATTTTTGAACAAGCGACCTGGCAACCCTGCAAACGAGTTGCACAGGACTCTGGATTCTATGGCACGTGAAATTAACGGCGATAATTTTAAAAACGTCAAAAATGACAGCAAAGCAACGCATATAGTGCCCGAAGACGTGAAAGGGAAAAGGTTTAAGGAACTCAGTGTAACAGAGTTGGAGGAATTGGGGGAAATTAATGCCTGTCAAGATAGATTCAGGCACAGGTTCCACGAAGAAGATTACAAAAATGATGTGACGAGAAGTGGGTTGAATAATCATAACTTAAGATGGCTCGATTGATAACCAGATTTTATTGAAGTAACCTAAAGTAAACCTGGAGAAAAGCCTGCGTATGACTATCACGACCACTGTAAAGGCAGCGATAGTGGCAGACGGTATAAGCGCAAAGTAGCAGTGATTGTTTAATGCCAAAATTGTTTATCGTAAAATCAAAAAGCTTATGGTTATTTTGTTAATTTGTATGGGATATCACAGGTTTATTTGAGTCATGCACAAAATATAATTTAATTGTATGTGAGACGCTGTTTTATTTTTTCAAAGATATCCTTAGAATAATCGTCAAAAATTAACTAATTATAGGCTTACGAACACTTGAATAATTGTAATTTTGTTAAAAATATATCTTTATTAAATATATCCTTAAATTAAACGCGTCTAAAAAATTACCTTCGCGTTAAGCGAGACCATGACTCAGACCGCATTATCCAGTTCTTGTAGGTGCTTGAAAGCTTTGAGAACCACTGATCGAGGCCTTTACAGAGAGCGTGATCTTTATATTTTCTTTTCTTGCAGTTGATGTAGCCAACACCATAACTTATGCTGGTCAGTTATTTGGTTACTAATTACGACCATTTAAAGATACAAAATTCTATTCTCAGTAATTAGGAACGTCTCATTTAACGTGGTTACGCAGTTAACAGGTGACGCAGTTACGCTTAATTTGATATTTTTTTTATATATTATATCATCATATAAAGCCTTGAATACAAGGATTGAAATGCGGAAGGCACAAGAAGTTATATTTTGCAGAAGGTGATTGCTAGTGAGAGGTAAAGGATTTTGCGTTTTATATCCAAAAGTTGTCAAAAGAGGGCGAACAAAGTTGTTATTAGAGTGTTGGCAAGAAGCTAGTTTAATAAGGCCATTGATGAGTCGCATGATCAAGCTTGGACAGGTGGTCATGAGGTATGGTCAAAACAATAGAAAAATTTAGGGAAAGGTATTTTATATAGAGATTGCGGAACGATTTATTTAAGGTTATGTGAGAACAGTTGTTTTTATTAATCCTCACTCAGATATCATCGTAGAGCCTAAAAAACTGAAGCTAGAAACAAATATTTTAATTACTAACAGGTTTGCGCTTGACCTCAATCTTTTCTGATGGAAAGTGATGATGAGGCCGATGTTGGAGCGCGCTCATCAAATAAATACCGACTCACTCATCATTTGAAGATTCACATGTCGTAAGATGTTGGTAAAATAGACACAGGAAGCGAATTCCATTCCTGCGCGGTCCGCAACAAAAAAGAGACGTATCGCTTCGTGCAAGCAGCTGGAATGTCAACCACATAAGGGTGCAAATCCACACGGCGTCTTGTCAATTAATTTAAACATTAGGTTTTTTTATGATATAAGCAGCCACTAAGAGCGGATTTTTATATTGTTACGAGCGCGACAATCAATTTAGTAATCGAGGGAGCACAGAAAATCAGCACGCAGACGCAGAAACGGCTCGAAGCGTTGTGGTCGAATGATCGCGATGTCAACTCGTTGAACGTACTAGAAACACGTTGATAAACGCTCTCGAAGATCAGTCGTCAAAAGTCCAGTCGCAGAAAATGCTCGAAGTCCAGTATCAAAAATCCAGTCGAAATAATCGCACGTAAAATCACTATACAGTCGCAGTATGATCGCAAAAGTCCTTGAAGATCGCTTGTAATATCGCACTGTGTCGCTGTCCAAATTAAACTGTCCTGTGATCGCATCGAGCACGTATTTATATCTGAACAGCCGCTTTCAAGCATTTTCGAGTAATTACTAGAATCTTATAGACATTTTTGAACCTTATTTTTTTACTCGTAAATTCCAGAATGGGTTCATCGACCTTTCGCGAATCGGAATTCCACGAATAGCGGCCGTCTCGCCGATATACACATCACGAACTCGGGCGGCAAAAGATGAAACGATGCGACCCCTCCGATGTTTTCGATGGTAAACAATTTTCTCCGATCCGGTTGCAAGTTATTTCATTCGAAGTAGTACCTCAAGACTATCTATGCGTTTTAAGATTATAGTAGTGCGATGCCTGGAAGCCTAGAAATCTAGGGCTAAAGTTTGGCCCTAGTTCCGTCGTAACAATATATTCCACCCCAGAGGGAGGGGGTATAGTGAAGCATGAGAGAGGGTTTGAAAAGCCACTAATTTTTAATGTAAATCGCATCACCTCCCAGTAAACCCGCCAGTAATGCATATAAGTTGTTAGGTACTAAATACCATTATTTCTAAATGCATTTTTAGGAACGTATCCAATTAAAATGTCTAAAAGTGTATGTTTCATCAATCTTTAATAACAAAAAACAACATAGAACAATCACACAACAGAATTATTGTACCAATGGCTGATCTCCGTCGGCAGAGATTTGAAACCCCTCACTGCTTCGCTAATGTCCTCACTGTGGACTGTCAACGCAAACAGCTGGTACTCTTTCTGCGCCCGGCTGGACGATGCATCGGCCGCGTTGAGCCGTGACTCCGCGCCCCGCAGCGCCTTTACCACCTCCAACTCCTGGAGGTGCTCGAACGCCTTGAGAATCACTGGCCTAGGGACTGTTTGGGCTGATGAGTGGGCATTTGCGAATTGCGTGTACCTACAAAGCGTTACATAAATTTTAAGACAAATTAAAATAGTAACTTTAGTTTACGAAAATGATATAAAAGGAAATTTTAGTACGTAAAACAACTATATTCAGTATCTCAGTAGTGCTTAAACCTTTCGGACCTGATTTTTTCTCTCTCGTATTAATTTAATTTAATGTTTGGGCTTAACTGGAGCTAAAATCAGTATGGAAGATATATAAAAATAATCTTTATAGTATATTAGATACAGTGTTATACTCCCAAATGAATAAAATAGCTTTCTGATATTAATATATTGGTTTTGTAATATACATATATATTTGTTTTGGAATACAAAATTAAAAAATGTTATCAAAGGTATCAATTAGATTGCTGTAATGGAACTGATATATTTGTAGCAAAAGCAGGATCTTCTTGGATGAGAATGGCCAGTAATAGAGACCAATGGAACGTGATGGGGGAGGCCTACGCCGCGGAGGCAACTACTACAGAACATTAAAAAATTATATAGCATTAATAATCAAGAATAACATAGAAAAAAGATGTATAAAGAAATAATAGAAATAAAGGCTTATTTTATTTATCTATTAAATATATACATTGTGTGTCCTTGTTTATGGACGCCTGGGTTGAATGGGTTAAAATTAACATTAGAAATTTCAAGTTATCGATTCACGGTTAAAAGCGTTCCGTGTCCGCAGGACGCGTGGAGCTAGGATAAAATCCAGAACGCGACTGCCCGGAAGGACTCTCTCGGAGTGTTGGATATAGAAACACAATTATTATTATTTGATGGTGGCCATGAGATCCTGGAACGAGGTAAGACAGGAACCACGTACATTTTGGAGATGAATTACGCGTCTTCGATATCGTTGAGATTGAGAAAAACGAATACACAGTTTAGCGCTCGCGTCACGTGTTGATTGCACCGGTGTTGATTAGTACTGGTATTCTTTTTTTTTTAATCTGTTTTTTTTTTTGGGACTCTGGATCAGGCTGACCATGTCAGTCCCATAATCACACTATGTAAATGCTATTTCAACAATGTATATGTGAGTCTACAGAGCATCTCAGCTGCGCAAGATGTTTGCTCAGTAGTCACGCCAAACGGCGTAACCCCAGAGCATTAAAATTAATAAAAAGGTAAACGCACTTAATCGCAAACGCCACCTGGCGAACATTCATTCTTTCTTACTTTCTTAACGTTATCGCTTTAAACCAAACTCCGCATCGCATTCTTTCTTAACTTAATAACATCGCATCGCATCCTTCTACATAACAATCGCATTTAATAATTCTTTTAAACTCGCATCATACACAAAACCTACTCAAACCCATACTTCAACATTCGCATACAAACAAATACATAGTGAGTGGTTGTAAAGTGCCTGGAATACCGCTGCCCGGTAAGTACTTTATATCATTGTCTCAATTATCGCAATTAACTTTATTATAAATCATCCCGCCTACGAGGGTGCATTTTGTGCAACGGCATAAGGCAAGACTTATCCCGGCCCGCGTACTCAGCTAAGATGCTCTGAAATAGACCCACATCAGACCTGTTCAAACCAAACTGTTTATACATGATTTCTCTCATAGAAACGCTCCGAACACATTCCACCAAGAAATGGTGTATGTCTTCTGGGACTCCACAGAGCTCGCAATACTGGTATTCGCGCGCGGCGCCATCTGTTGTTTAGGCTTGTGGTGGGAGGGGATAGGGGACCGACAGGTAAATAGTTGGAAACTCATGGCAATACCTAAAACGGAGAATCTTCGTGACGCGACGCATACAACGCATTCTTTTTTTGTATATAGCGAGCGAGAATGCGACGAATTAGACTAATATTACTTAATTACAAAACTTTAATTAAAAACTTTCAATTTCGATAAAAAAATCCATTTAGTTTAAGTAATCAATTAAAACCAGCATCAGCTGATATTAATGTAAAAATATCAGCGGCAGGTGCTTATTGGAAAAGCCTGTTTTAAATCCTATTTAGGCCTATTAGGGCATCTGTGAGGGCTCCAGGGGTGCTCCAGTGTGCCAGACTCCTACTGACTAAAGCCCCTAGGGATGTCCTTCCGCTGCTAGTCGGGCCTAGGGATCTGAATTCCTCCAACGACCCGGCCAGCGAATAGCCCTCAGAGAGGTGGTAAAGAGCCCACCCCTGAGAACCCCTCTAGCAGGCGGTGGACAGAACACGTACGAAACTCCTCCGCTTCATCACTAAACTCCCTCAATTCTAGTGCCCGGCTTATTATGTTTTTTTTTTATATCTTAACATAAAAAAATCTAAACAGAAACAAATGTATAACAAGTAAATTAAAAAAAAAGGTTTCTTACCTATGTAAGATCATTTCAAAATTGATCGGCTGTTCGTCTAATATATCCATACTGTGCTTTATGGCTATAACCAGAGACAACTCGAGTATAGACAAGGATTGTAGAAGTTTTACTCTATGCTCTGGAGCTACAGTGTTGTCTATGATTGAAGTTATATCCGCCTCGTCTATGAATGGCTTGGATGGGGACAATTTGCAAACGATTTGAAACTGGAAATGTAGAAATTAAACGTTAACATAATTTGAAGGGAAGACTCATGCCAGCAATCCTATAAAGCTTTGAAAATATCAAATCTCTAAGTTTCCGATTTATAGACACAACTCTGGCTTTGCTTAGAATTTATACAAACATTACTAATTGTATTATTTAGATAATTTTAAAGTTTATCGCAATTTTACTGATTTTTTCAACTTGGACTTACGAATATTTAGACCATACTGAAGTTCCTATTATCAAAGTAGCGTCAAAGTAAAGTCAAAGTAGCGTCTATAAATCTCAACCTAAGTTAACATAAAAACAAGACGCTGTTGCAAGGGAATCAAAACCTACAGGATACTCTCGTTAACCTGGAATGAAACTTGGCACGAAGCAATTTCTTAAAGCAAATGTATAGGGAAAGGACCCCATACCATAAGGCTTAAAAGTCACTTCTAATTATTCTACATATAACATACATTCTACATTTCTAATATTGATGTAAAATTGTAGTTTTTGAAGCATGAAGAGATAGTGATACTTTTTTAATGAGTGTTAAATATTTTATCCGTTGGCCTTATATTTCTGTTCTTGTATATGTGTATTTTCATATTATTATCTATGATACTTTAAAATTAGTGTATCTGTACTCCATTGATCCCTTCCTTGCTGTTTTCTGCGCGTCGATTCTATAAATGGGTGTCAGCTGAAAATCAGCGCTGGGTGGCTCGGCTGGTCACTTAGCATTTGCTGAGCTGACTTCCCTTTGGCGCATCATCACAACATAGGGTGTTTACTGTTTTTGTTTTCTGTCTTTAATAACCAATTTTGCTGTGTTGTTTGTTGTGTTGTGTGCCAAATAAATGTTTTATTATTATTATTATTATATGACAGTGCAGGCCGGTATGATCGAGGCAACTATTCACTCCGACGCAGCTTTGAGTTTCTTTCAGCGTTTCTTCTCAAGGTAGTCGCTTCCGAAACGTTGTTAGATCACCGTTAGGGTTCGTTTCACTGGCCGGCCGCCCAAGTCGAGGTCCGTACCCACAGGAGTGCCCTTGCGTGGTCGCCAAACCCATAAAATTCGCCGGATGAGCGCCTTCTGCGTTCGCCCACTAAGCCCGGTATAGTTGTGAAAGCTTGTCCCGGCCAAACAATAGGGTCACTTAGAAAAGAAAAGGTAACTATTGGCAGGTGGTTTTCTCCCGGTAAGCCTACACCCTACACCCTAGTTTCCCTACACGTGACTCCTGGGTGGTGCTAAACGAGCAGCAGCGAGGTGGTAGGGCGCCGGTGCCCGTCTGGATCGCGACCACAGTACATGGGTGTAAAGCCCGTCATAGTGACCAGTTTCGGCTTGTCGCGTTTCGGGATCAGCTTGTGCATATCCAGTAGCTCATATACCTAGAGACCTTCAGTCGCGGTATATGTGGGCCGACATGACGATGTAGACTATCAATTGATTTTCATCCTTTGATAGTCGCTTTCGTTTTTAGACTACATTGTACTTACCATCAGGTACTCTGTAGTCACTATGTCGAGCTAGTGTAAAAAAAAAAATCTTACTCAGTTTTTGATTGCACGGATTATCATTACGGAGTAGTCGCTGTGACAATTTAGAATAAAAAAAGAAGAAAATTAACGTCAAAGAGCACACTGAAACAGTTTTTTTACACTGGCTCGACATAGTGACTACTGAGTACCTGATGGTAAGTACAATGTAGTTTAAAAACGAAAGCGACTATCAAAGGATGAAAATCCATTGTTAGTCTCCATCGTCATGTCGGCCCACATACCATATATCACGACTGAAGGTCTCTAGGTATATGAGCTACTGGATATACACAAGCTGATCCCGAAACGCAACAAGCCGAAACTGGTCACTATGACGAGCTTTACACCCATGTACTGTAGTCATGACCCAGTTCGGGCAATCGCCCTACTACCAAAAAAGTTATTTTTAAGTTTTTTTTTTTATTGTGACAGAATAAAACGATTAGGCCGCAAAAACATACCAAGATATTCCTAAATATCTGCTGGTTTACATTATAATAGCAGAGTTTCTCCAGTGAGTTGAGGATAGTCTCATTCTCCATTAAGCTTTGTATGTGACAATTCCACTCCGCTACGAACGATTCGTTGAGGTTCTCAAACCGTTTAACATCGACACCGGATCGTTGTAAAACTTCAATCGGTACAGAGTACTTGTCCGAATCGATTTCCATCGAGTCGTCTTTACTATCGGACGCTGTAACAAATGATTAAATTACTAATATCTTGGTGAAATAATTATATCGAGGGGTGAAAGGCTATTTTTGGTTTAAGCGACATTTTTTGGTGATATAGTAATATACAGAGATGGGCAAAATGTCATCTGATTAATGATTGACGATTACAAAATGTAGTCGTGATTTTAATTTTCCTGCTCTGTAATCATGATTAAATCCATTTAAATCATTAAGAAATCATAAATGTGTATGTAATCTGGGATTCTGTACTGTTTAAAACATAGATGAGCAAAATGCAGTCATAATAATTTTTATTAATTTGATTACATTTTGCCCATCTATGGTAATATATATATATTTGGAATCAGTAAAAAACGCTGATTCCGTATATATATATATATATACGGAATATAGTAATAATATATATATATATATTATTACTATATCACCAAAAAATGTCGTTTAAACCAAATAGCCTTTCACCCCTTGATATATCCTCATCATATATCCTTTTCAGGGTGAGCAGGGATATATTAGTGACTGTATCCATTTTGCGCTTATAACTCGTATCCAACATGACCATTAGCACAGGCATCATACGACGATGGGAACACGATCACCGGAATACCATTCCACAGTTAAACAACTCGACAAAATACTGCAAATACTTACGCTATAAACAAGTTTCTATTGTATACTAGCTGACCCGGCAAACGTTGTTTTGCCATATAAGTTACTAGCTGATCCGGCAAACGTTGTTTTGCTATATAAGTTATTGTAATATCTTCTAAGATGTTCATTGAAATTAAGTGATGTCAAAGACAATTTTGTTCACAATTAAATACTCTTAATCAACAACACATTTATTTGGATAAAGATTAATATTATTACGTTTATACAACTCTTAACAAATAATGCATTAATTTCGACCAAATTTATTTACCATAAAAACGGTTCTAGTGACTTAATCTTCAAAGATAGACATATACTGTAATTTTTGGACATTTTTTAGATCATTTCAAGGGGAATAATTCTTTCTTACATATATTTTTGGTATCTTGAACCGTTTTTGCAGCGCACGCAATGGAAGCCCTCAAGGATGAATAATTGTCCCCGTTTTTTTCACATTTTCCATTATTTCTACGCTCCTAATAATTGCATCGTGATGTTATATAGCCTAAAGTCTCCCTCGATAAATGCTCTATTCAACACAAAAAGAATTTTTCAATTCGAACCAGTAGTTCCTGAGATTAGCGCATTCAAACAAACAAACAAACAAACAAACAAACTCTTCAGCTTTATAATATTAGTATAGATTTCTAGGTGATATAATTATAATTATAGGTGAGGTAATTGATCAGTTATCGAGCGGGATGAAAAATGATTAAATTACTAAAATCGCTATTAAAAAATAGGGGTTGCTGATAAAAAGGTAAAAATTTAGGGATGTATGTATTTTTTTTTTAATGCCACATTATAGAAAAAGTAAAAATAAAATGTTAAGGGTGAACAACCCTTATTACTTAGGGGTATGAAAAATATATAGTAGCCGATTCTCAGACCTACTGAATATGCATATATTTATAATTAAAATTTGGTAAAAATCGGTAAAGCCGTTTCGGAGGAGTAAGGTAACTAACATTGTGAAACGAGAATTTTATATATAAAGATTTAATTTCCTGTCCAAGACCAATTAATTTACTGATCACTTTGCTAAGCGATGTCAAAGTACCGTCTATAAATCTCAGCCTAAGTATACGAACGACTATACGAACTGTTCCCGAAACGCGACACGAAGGCACTTTGACGGCACTATGTAGTCACTATGGCGAGCTAATATAAAAAAGACCAAAAATATACATACTTGTAGATCTTCTACTCTTTCTTCTCTTCCTCTGTCCAGTAGATGGCCTCCGCCGCGTAGGTTTGGGCATACTCAACATGTGAAGTAAGATCTCTTTGTGGGTCTCTAACGGTGGTCGTATGGTATAGTTGCCATCTTTGTCAATTTCATTGGGCAGAAGAAATATAGTACGATGAGAGAAGCGAGACTTTACTCTCTTCTCGAAGAGATCCACGGCTTCGAGACGATTTGTGGTAGCTGAAAACGGCATGATAGCTCATATACAGGGTCATTTTATAGACGAGGGAGACATTCAAGGAGAATATTCAGCATTCAATTTTAATTCCAAATATGTTAAAAATTGTGATATTTTAATATTTCCTTTAAAACAAGTAAATTATAGGCAACATATTTAGGGACAGTTGCACACGTGAATGAATGAATAACAATTAATTTGTAGCCAACTATTCTATCTTTCATTATTTATTTATTTTCTTCCTTATTATATTCTATAACATTCACTACCAAGTCCACATTGACCGTATTGAGAGGATACAGAGGCGGTTCACTAGATTTGGTCTAACTAATACAAAAAAATATGTTCCATATGGTGACAGACTTAAACTTTTTGAAATGCACACACTGCAAGGTCTTAGGCAGTTTTTCGACATGACATTTATCTATAAACTCTTCCGATGCCGTGTGGACGATCCGGAACTTCTGGAGCAGTTTAGTATTGCGGTACCTCGCAGGCTGCCTCGGTATCCTGCTCCCATATTTGCCACTAAACGATATAAGATCAACCTTGGTCACTTTTCTATAGTGCCAAGGCTGTCACGTTTATATAACGAGTGTGTGGCCGGGGATAGGAACATCGATATTTTTGCGGATTCAATGCCGGCCTTCAAGAGGAAAATCAGTGAGCAGGTGTGTTGAGCTTGGCATTGTTCTTGGTGTTATATAATTTTTAATTTTAATCTGAGGTATTATTGTCTGCTGTTTTTTTTTGTATTCCTTTTGTTTTTTTTTTTTGTGTTTTGGTTTTAGTTGTCTGTTTTGATATTGTTAGTTAATGTTTTTGGGCCATGCTGTGGCTGTCTATTATTGGTATCCGTTACCGACATTTAGCTTATGTATGTGATTCAGATTGTGAATGTGAAGTGTAATGGAGCTGTTGACAGCCCATAAATAACAAAAATAATAAATATACTAACAATTATAATATTTATTTTGTACATGTTGGGTTATGGAAGCACACAATGGCTCAAGGTTGAGAGCCGCAGTGTACCGGCGCGCGCGGGGGGATTGCACAGGCGCACGCGACGCGAGCGCTTCACCGCCCGCGCGGCCGGCTGAGTAGTTTTGCTACCACTAGCCTCACTGCCCACACGTTTCGCCCGCTCGCGCTCAGTACCGTTTATTATTGTTTTCGTGTTCGTATTTATATCGTTTCTCTGTGGACTTTACTTCTATCTTATCTACTGTTCTTGTGCTTGCTTATTCTTGCTGTGACTTTTTACTGTGCTGTATTAAACGTGCTTTATCTACTTGCTGTCTGGACTTTCTTCGTTTCTTTCATCATCTCATCTATCACGCTTTCCTGCGATATAGTTTAAGGTAGGTCACTACCAGCTGCATACCTACCACGCTAAAAATTATTAAGTAGGTATTTTGCCTGTCCTATGCCAGGATAAAGTACGAAGTGAAAACGAGCCAACATCTGTTTACCAAAAATTACGTAAAAGTAATTTTATCTACATGCTATTCAATCGTGCGCCACACAGCCTACGGTGTCCACACTTTTTACAGATCAATTGTCATTTGTTCACCAATGTTTCTTTATGATTTGTTAGGGAATATTGTTATTTACATTTTTATTAGATGCGGGATAGTACAGATTATTGTATCCCGAATTATAAAATCATCATATAAAACTTCGTAGTTTGCGATTCGAATACTATATAAGATTATATTTTAAATACTGAATTTAGTGTGTGTACGGTTCCCACGCTCTGGACAACACACCGAGTACCATACCATGAATATCTTCAATTAAAATGCTGCAGCGCAACGTGTGCTCCTGCACTAACAATGCTAAAAACAACTCACCTATAACACACATGGGGGCCCGTTGCGAGTGAGTCAGATCGAACAAGTTATAGAGCAACGTCTGAGTGGCTGCGCCCTTGCAGAGCATGTCGAATTGCTCCAGAATGAACACTATACTCCGGCTGTCGCAGTCTCTTGCATTCTGCAGGCAGCTGAGCAGGAATGAGAGGCTCTCCTCGAACGAGCCAAACACTCTGTCTCCAACTATCTCCTCCATCTTCATCTGTAATACGCAATGGACTATCTTTACTAATATTATAAATTCCTAGGAATATATCTCTATGTTTCATTTTTCATCAAAACGGCTGAACAGATTTTGGTGGACTTTAGCGAAAATAGAACCTAAAGGTGTTGAAATACGGAATGTTTTTTTTTTAAACTGATTCGACACAGTGACTGCACCATACCTGATGGCAAGCATGGTGCAGTCCAAAAAACGCCAACGACTATCGAAAGGTAAGAAAAAACCCATCGGTAGTCACAGCGATCATGCCGGCCTACAGAAAAATCTCTTCACGCTACGCTTGAGGATCCTATATTATAGGAAGGTGGGAACACGCTCGCCGGAAGACCATTCCACAGCCCAACGACACGGCAAAAGAAGGAGTTAGAGAACTTCTTAGTCCTGGCCGGGATGTGAGATAGCATATAGCTGTGACACCGCAAGCCTGCGCGCGTGGTTCTATTCAAGTAGGAAGAGGGCGGAACAAGGTTAAAGGTAATTTCTCAATTATTATTTTTGTAACTTAGGAATACAAATATGGGTTTTTATATTTGGTTCTTTGATTTGAGAAAAGGGTAGGTGAGAAAGTGGAACAGGGGAAGGGGAGTGTGGAGTGCATAATGTGATGGGATGAGGAGATCTTGCTAGTTTGAGAGGTGGAGTATGTTTAGCTAAGTCAACTTTCATTGAATGTTAGGCAGTAATTATAAAAAAATATTGATTAGCAGGATGCAGGCATTTATCAGTTGTTTCTACTGCCTGGCTTATAATAAACAAACAAATAAAAAATTTTAGACAATATAGACCTGAGCAGTGATGATCTTGAGGGTGGTATTGTCATCCTGATGCAAGAGTCCGTTCAACTTGACCACAGTAGCGTCACTTTCCATGTCTACTTCCTTTGATAGCTGATGCAGTACTGAGTTTAGGAGCTGAAATGTCATGAATTTATGATGCTTGGTGATAAACTGAGATAGTAGATTCAGAAGAGAAAAAAGACATTACTATAATAAAAGAACTACTAACTCTATTTAACTTATTCTGTTTGATGAAACGGAACTGAAAATCTTAAAATGGGTATGAATTGGAGTTAAAATTAGAAATTTAATTTTCATTTCATCAAGAATTAAAAATGCAAATGGAAAGTCAGTGTGCCAGAAACAACTTATCAGTGTTTTCTAGGATGTCAACTAAAAATATAATAAAACTACAAAAATTTATGAACAACTAGCTGACTTGGCAAACGTTGTTCTGCCATATAAATTATAGCAGACCAGCCACGCTTTGCTGTGACTGGTTTTTGAATAATTACTCAATCCAGTCAACGGATAGCGCCATCTTTTAGAATCGGTTGAAGCTATCGGTTTAGTAGTTTAGGAGTCCATCGCGGACAAACATCGTGACAGGAGATTTATATATATTATGATAATGTGAGAGATCTATAAATTTTTTATTCAGAGTACTTTTGCTTGAAACTATGAACTGATGCAACAGATAGAAGTATAACCGTACTAAGTTGTTAAGAATATCAAGCTTGAAAATGCATCTTTAACATTAATCTTTTTTATCAAAATTAACAAATTAAAGTTAAGTTCTGGTGTAGGCAAACATCATCAGGAAATCCACATGACATCTACATCAACATCATATCTATACTAATATTATAAAGCTGAAGAGTTTGTTTGTTTGTTTGAACGCGCTAATCTCAGGAACTACGGGTTCGAATTGAAAAATTCTTTTTGTGTTAAATTGACCATTTATCGTGGAAGGCTATAGGCTATATAACGTCACGATGCAACTATTAGGAGCGAAGAAATAATGGAAAATGTGAAAAAAACGGGGAAAATTATTCATTCTTGAGGGCTTCCATTGCGTGCGCTGCGAAAACGGTTCAAGATACTAAAAATATATGTATGAAAGAATTATTCTTCTTGAAATAATCTAAAAAAATGTCGACAACAGTATATGTCTATCTTTTAAGATTAATTCACTAGAACCGTTTTTATGGTAATCAAATTGTTCGAAATTAATGCATTATTTGTTAAGAGTTGTATCAAAGTAATAATATTAATCTTTATACAAATAAATGTGTTTTTGATTAAGAGTATTTAATTGTGAACAAAATTGTCTTTGACATCACTTAATTTCAATGAACATCTTAGAAAATATCACAAACCTTATATAGCAAAACAACGTTTGCCGGATCAGCTAGTATCAACATATAAGTGCAAAGTGGATACAGCCACTAATGTATCCTTGCTTTCCCGGAAAGGGATATGTCAATATATTATATATATTACAAGAAATTAAAGCTAAATTTGTAAGCAGCCAAGCCATACAATGGTTTTGCTGAAAATTTATTTACCAAGTATTTATACACAAAAATAAAGGACAAAAAAGCTTCTTTTTCGTATTGCTATTTGATACAATTGAGTAGTTATCGTAAGTCTTACACAATTTAGGCCAAAAGATCTGTATACTAGAATCTTGTAGGTTAAAAATTCTTTTGCCTATCAAAAAATCACCGTAATATTCGATTTTTTCCTGATTCTTTAATTAATGCCTTAACGAGTATCGACACAAAGTATGATGAAAAGAAAAATATGTAGAAAATTTAAACGATGGTCAACCTTATAACTGGACTGCAGAGCCATTTGTCCCGGGCTTCGACTCAGAGATGTTTAAAAAAACCGATTGACTATTAAAATGTATATTTAGACTTACAGAAGTTTTGCCACATCCTCTAGGGCCGATCAGCAAAGCAGAATGTGATTCCCCACGACCTACAGTCCTTTTGACCAGATCATAAATTTTATTCCTTGCTTCACCGTGTTCCCGAAATGTGATGTTGTCATCCATTATTTTAATTTTTAGATACTGTCTTATTAATTTGATCTGTATGGCAGTACTTTTTGGATCACTTAAGTCGGGCATTGTTGATAATTAACTCAAAAAAATATCAAACTCGTATTACCGCCTTTTCACATACAAAATCTATTGCAATTTGACATATGAATAGAGATGAGAAAACCAAGAAATCACCTATGATTTAAAAAAGATTATTGAAAATCACATTGACGCAGACCAAAAAAGCAATATACCCAAACTACATATAAGAAAGAGATAAAACATAATAGCAGGCACGTTCCCTATTATATATCGTTAATACCAACGATATATACGAAATATGATTGCATGAAAGAGATTAAGGGCGTGATGAACGAAAATAAAGATTGTTACTAAGTCACTGTTGTTTATATTAACAGCATTTTTACGTATTGTAGTTATATTGTTTTTATTTTGAATTAATAAAGAAACATTAATTATATAAAATTTTCTACCGATGAAAGAACTTGAAAAGTAATTTGTTATAAAACATTAATTATTCATAATTTTCTGTTTCAATGCCTTTGGTGTTTGAATCAATAAATTTAATAACGAATTTATCGAATCACCAATATGAAAAATAGAGAAAAAACCATAGTCCGTTATTGAAACTGCGCATGTGTGAATCAGCGATTCTGTTTGCGCAATACGTGAATTTAAAAATCGATAAAATGTGAAACACATGAGATGTATATCTTATGATGAGTTTCAACATATAATATTGTTCCTGGTTGTTATTTTTATGATTTAAAAAAATATATCTTACGTCTCTGCATAGATAGGCAAAATTTAATTAAATTAACGATTCTAAAATGTAATCGTAATTTTACTCTCGTTAATTTGTAATATAATTAAAAGTCTTCTAAGCATTATCTATATATTTCCATACACTTGAGGACTTATGAGCGTATAAAATATGAATATGCCTACATTTGGCAACATGATCAACGATTACAAAATTTAATCATAATAATTTTTCATTAATCTAAATATATTTTGCCCATCTAAGCCTTCTTGTCAGAATATAAATTATTTTTTAAATTAAAAATATTAACAAGATGTGAATTTTCAAGATAAAAAACAATATTCTTCTCAAAAGTTATTTTAAGGTGTTTTTTTTATTCAATAATTATTGGTTGCGTTCAAAAAATATGTTGTATTTTTGCTACAATATTTTATAGCTCCGGATACATCGAGACAATATAATCTCATGTAGATATTTTCACGTTTCCTTTACAGACTGTGTGATTATGTCCCTTTCTAACAGTTTCATAAGGCTGATAAGGCAAGCTTTCTGTCCTATTCATGACCTTAAACTTTGCAGATTTTTGTAATACTGCTATGCTTGTGTTAAATAAAATTTGCAAATTATACGAATATATATGTATATATCATCAAGCTTGTAAGATGAAAGAAGAAGTAATGAACTGTATTTGAAATAACTACATATTACAGGAGATAGACTATTTTGAAGAGTATTAAATATGAGAGATGATAATAGTGATTATAAGTCAAGACTTTTTCGGTGATATAAAGCTTTACTACGCGGCGTTATGGAAATTGCGTAAAACATCTTCTCATGTTTGAAGTGAAAACCTTTCATATATTAATTCAGTTTTTTATCTCAAAAATATTAAGACTTTTAAAATGTGTGATTTAAAAGAGTGCTCCAGGTTCTAAAATAGTTAAATTATTTATTGCGAATTGCACACGACACGAGCCATAAATACTCACAATGTAATTTATATAATATATTTTTAATCTTAAACTGCAGCAGTGTAGCACCGCTTTCCTTGTTGACAAATAAGAAGAAGTAAAATAATTGCTTAATGCTTAAAAATTGTAAGTTGTTATAAAGTTCTGTTTTATCACATTGCGTATAGCTAAATATGTCCTAATTTTATTATATCTTAGATTCTACATTTCAATCATGTCTAAAATATCATTTTATTCTCTCACATACGTTACAATATCGCCACTAATTGACAGTACTTTTTCTATTGCTACACATTAAACACAAGCAAATTTATATTTTATTTTTATCCTTGAATTTGAAAGCTTTGCTGCATTCCTTTAATAATACTTTCTAATTATGTCTTACAACTCATGTTAAGTTGATTTAATACTTGATATAATCAATTTTATTAACTGAATATAGCCATCCCTAGTATTCTTCGGCAGAATAATACGACTGAATTGTGTCACCTATTTTAGTTGCTATCATTGATTAGTTGTCCTTGTCATTTTATATAATTATTTTAAGAGTTCAAAAGAGATAACATAAATCGTTCTTTTACTTATTCGTGTATTTTATTTGCATGGTTATTAGATCAGTATTTCAGAGACGGTGTTTGGTTGAGCTGTATCTTGCCTTTGTTTATTATTTTGATTTTGTACGTTTGTATATTGGAATATTAAATTTAAATGTATATATGAAGTGTTTATGAGTGGTTTTACGTTATTTTGTTAAAATATTAAATCGTACGTATGACAAATACTATTAAAATATTATCTCACAAATGGTATCCTGTAATCATAATTTTAGCAATCTGATAATTGGAAGGATGTAGCACTTGGGATGTTCTAACGTTATACCTAGAATAGTATTTTGATTCATATATTAATAACATGACGACATTGGTAATTAAGTGGTTTTTACGCTTTGTTCTTTGTCACTTGATAAATATTCGTTTTAGATATATTTTTAAGCACAATATATTTTTTATTTTACTATTACAAAAAGTGATATTAAATCAGGATACTATTTATTTGATAATTATACAATTGGAACTTAGTATGCTTGTAGTGGCGACGCAAAAGCTTGCACATGCATTTTTTAGCTACTTTTTCTGTATACCTACCACTAATCTTTGTCTATGATGATGTGCTTATTATTGAATGAGTTAGCCAGCCAGCCAGCCAGACTTTGGGCTTATTTTCCTGTCTATATGTTTAAGTACCCTAGCTAAATCTAATATAGCTTGTCTATTGCACATTTTAAATAATTTTGTACACAAAAAATATTGGTGTTTATCTATGGATCCTTTTTTTTTATGTATTAACAGATATTTTCTCTTTCTTACACATCATGCTGCTACATTTCTGAATATTCCTAAAAGTCATAAAAAATGTGAAAAAAGGAATCTTAAAGCTGCAAGAAGTATTTGTTTAAATCAAAATTGAGCCAGTCAGAATTATAATAAAAGTTTAGCTCCCTTATTTTTTCTTTTTATTATTCTTTTAGTATTATACTTATAGTTTCCCTCTATTGATAGGTAATGTCAAGCCACCATTTTTGATCCTTACTATTAAATCCAAATAATTTTTTTTGGACACCCACTTACAACTGATGAACCCTTATTTTATTTAATCACTTGGTGTCCATCAAGAGTGTTGGGAATCACTGACTTAGGGCATTTAACTAAATCCAATCCTTTTTCATTAATATTTTTATATCAAATCAATAAAAAAACATTTAAATGTCAATTTTGATAAAGCCTTTGGTAAAATTAAACATGAGAATGATGTATGATTGTTATTTATAGAATTCATATATTATTTTATCACATTTAGCTAAGACTATATTTATATGCATAAAAGCTAATAATATGTATTTTACCTTATTTTTAACATCCAACCAAATGTTTGGCCACAGTTTCTGCTTTAGCCACTGTTTGACAAGTTGTGAGGCAATTGCAATAATCTCTAAATGTTGTTTATACATATAAATGTAAACCGTAAATTTAAAATTTCAAGAAAAATTATATTTATACTATAAACCAATCTCGAATTTTTTGGATTTAAAAACCCATAAGGTTGGCTGCAAATGGTGGCAATAATTGATTAGTAAAAGTACAGGTAGATATTTAGATCTTCCTGCTGAATTAGCAGTATATTGTGCAACAACTGAATGCCTCTTATATTTAGTCCTTTCATTTTTGTTTTGTTTTTATTATATTGCTGGAAACCTCAGCCTTTACCTAAAATTTGGGCCCATTTATATTTTTTATAAATGGGCCCAAACACTACTCATATTGATAAAGTTTTATTGTTAAATTTATTTATTATATTGAATATTTTGTATATATCCTACTAACATAGATAATGATTAATGCCAATAGACAACTGTAACCAGCTTCTTTGCCACTATTGGGCTCTGACTTATAGACACTATTTCGAGTTTGCTTAGCAAGTTTTCAAAAAATAAATTCGTTTTGACAATAAACTGAATATATAATAGGAACTGGAGTATAGCCATAGTATTTGCAGAGCCAAGTCCATGTAGACAAAATCAATGACTTATCAAATCCTTTGACATTCATTGAGTAATATACATTTTTTTATTGGCTCGATAAATTTACTACTGTGCACCTGATGGTAAATACAGTATAATTCGAAAAAACGAAAGCGACTGTCAAAGTATGAAAATCCATAGATAGTCTCCATCGTCATGTCGGACTACAGATACCAGGACTGAAAGTCTGTAGGTATATGACTTACTGGATATACACAAGCTGATCCCGAAACGTGACAGGCCAAAGCGAGTCACTATGAGAGTCTTTAAACTTGTGTACCGTGGTCATGACCCAATTCTGATAATCGCCCTACCACCATAAAAATGTAATGTTTTAGTAAGTCTAAGCAAACTTAAAGTTGTGTCTATAAATCTCAGCTTTAATTTTAAAAAAAGTAGCTACCACATTAATAGAAGAATAATGCATTTAAATAGATGCATCATCCAACGACTGTTGATGTGAAGCTAGAACACCAGCATCGCAATGGCAGAGGAGCAGGCTTGGCTGGTGCGCACTCGCTCCGACTCTGAGGGCTCCTCCAAGCTCAGCTTCGGTTCACTCTCCCGCACTATGACCTATACTGACCATAGACTTACTGGTAAGCATTTCCAAGTTATTAGTAACCCCTCACGTGTGTAGGTCAAGGTCAAACGGCTGTTGACTGCAGCTGGGTATAAAATAATCCCACACTCAAACATTTCTAAAATAACAGTTATTACAAATCATCCCTTGCGCATTTGTGCGAATTGCTTATATTAATCTTTTGCTAACAAAATTTTACATTTAATTATGACTGTTTGTGACCAGATTCGCACAGAAAAAAAAATAGTAGTTTTTCCTTATGACGTACTTTAATGGTCTGATTTTGATTACGTTGTGTTTTTCTATAGAATAACATGCCATGTATGGCTTTATTTCTAAGTAGTATAATAATAGTACTAAGAAATAAAGCCTATAAATATAAAATAAATAGAAGAAAATAAAGAGAAAAGAGAGAGAGAGAGAGAAAATAAAAAGGAATCCCTCTTTTTAAATAACATTTAATTATATTTAGTATAAAGCCATAATAATTAATTAACTTTATAATAAGGCACAGCCCTGATTTAGTCGAATATATTGTTATGATGAGCCGTAATCTTATATTCTACTGTGTTCGATTTCCCACCTTACTTCGTCGTAATCCTGACTCTATCTCAAAAAAAAAAATTAGTAAAATATCGCAAAGAGCTACGAGGATTGTAAATGATCGTAATATTACCTTGAATGGAAAGAGCGCACTGCATTAACCTTCCGCGAAAACGCTACGAAGCAACAGTCTTCTTTTGGTTTCCTATAGTAACCGCCCTCACGCGAGTGGTTAATGTACCAATAACGTGCGGTCAGAACACCGGGTTTGTAATGATATTATTTTAGCCACTAGAGTTGATCCTCAGGTCGTAAGGTCGGGTCAAATTTAAAAGTATTTTTGTACACTTCCGATATCTTATATGTATTACTAGCTGATCTGGCAAACGTTGTTCTGCCATATAAATTATCCATACATATATTTTTGGTATCTTAAATCGTTTTCGGAAGCCCTCAAGGATGAATAATTTTCCCCGATTTTTTTTCACTTTTTCCATTATTTCTTCGCTCCTAATAGTTGCACCGTGATGTTATATAACCTAAAGCCTTCCTCGATAAATGCTCTATCCAAATCAAAAATAATTAGAACAAGTAGTTCCTGAGATTAGCGCGTTCAAACAAACAAACAAACAAACTCTTCAGCTTTATAATATTAGTATAGATTATGATATATATGTTATCTGTTTAGGTGCAGAGGGGGCTGGCGAGCCGGGCAACGCGATCAGCATGTCTAGTCCGCCGGATAACGTGGCCGATGGCAACGAGAGCGGCGAGCTCCTGGACTACAATGACTCGAATGTGCTGGAACAGTTCCATGAGGACGCTCTTAGACAGGTCATTCTTTTTTCTTTTTCTTATTTTTGTACCCTGGGCGAAATCCTGCAAAAGACCATCAAGCCGCGATGAGGGTGGTGACCCGTGTCTCAGACCCCTACTGACTAAATTCCCTAGAGTATCCTTTCAATCACTCCACCCAGGCCTGAGAATCCAGATTCTTACAAACGCCCAGAGAGCGAACAGCCTGTCTAGCCTTCATCTCTGGGAGGATGGGTGTAAAGAGCCCACCTCTCCAAACTTATCTCAAGAAGGGCGTGCAGTGTGCGAAGAACTTCATAAAAGTTAAGTTGAATTATAAAATACTTTAAAACACAAAAACAACACAACATATGACAATCATCAATAGCATACGAATTTGTGATTCATTAGTAGTCACGCCAAAAGGCGCAACCCCAGAACATTAAAATTAATAAAATATAAACGCACCAAAACGTAAACGCCATCTGGCGAACATTCATTCTTCTATACATAACTATTCTCGCTTCAAACTTGAAAACGTCGAATCACTTTTATTTTTCGTTACAATCGCATATAATTATTTTCAAACTCGCTATACACATCGCAAATCCTCACTTACACCATACTCCACATCATACGCATTCAAATACACACACGGTGAGTGATTTGTGCCTGACCACCGCTACCAACTGGTAAGTACTTTAACTGTCTCGAATTGTCGCAGTCTTTATTATTAAAAAATATCCCGCCTACGAGGGTCCATTTGTGCAACGGCATAAGTCAAAGACTTATCCCGGCTCGAGTAAAGGCGTTAATCGTGTCAATTATCGTTGTTGCTTTAGGCCGGTTGCGGAACATCGCAGGCCCGCGTGATCCTCGCTATAGGGCTGGCGATGGCCGGAGCGGCTTTGGAACTGGCAGCAATACCGTTCATACTGCCATCGGCTGAGATCGAGTTGTGCATACTGCCGCACGAGAAGAACTGGCTCGGTGAGACTATCATTGTAATAATACACTAGGGATGAATATTATTGTGTTCTCAGCCATGATTAAGGGGGTCGTCTAGTGTAAAGGCCGTTATTCAATTGGGTTTTTGAGGAAATTTCACTTTTCACACCGTTTAAATAAAATAATTTATAAATCGTATGTCATTTTCATCAACATTTAAACAATATTTGTGAATTTTTTTAAGTCATTTTATAGAATATACTCGGAGATACACCGCCCAACAAGAACACATATATAAAAAGTGATGCTGCACTGCTGCCATGATTCCAGCCGTTCTGCTTGTGTGAGATAAAAAAAAACAAACGTAATTGCAATCATGAAACTTAAGGTTCCAAGTTAAACTAAAATTAAGTTTGAATTACAAAAAACGGCGTTTTTATACGCTTTAGAAAAAAAAAAGATTTTTCGTACATTTTTCGGGGTCTATATGGCTGATAAAAATAATATTAACGGAGCAATCTTAATTATTCTAGTTCTTATCCATGTATACAATACATGGCTTAAATCCTTTTACCCATGTATTGTATAGATGTTTTTAATGTGATTTATGAAAATAAAAAGTATTTTTTTCATCTGACACACTAGACGACCCACTTAAAGGATATCTGATTAGCTATTTCTTTTATACTGGGTCGACAAAGTGACTTCTACCTGATAGATACATATACCGTGAGGGAAGGTCCCTAGTGAAACAGGACAGGCCGAAGCGAGTCGCTATGATGTGTTTACAACTGTGTACTGTGGTCACGAACCCAGTGCAGCCAATCACCCTACCATCTCAAAAATATTAGCTTTTTTCTAGTTGTTGAAGGGTTATAAACAATTTCTACAGGTCTCATCGATTAAAAATGTTCCTGTGACTTCGATGTTATGATAATAACATAACTCTGATGTAATGCTGTAACATCATCTGAAATTCGAAGGTTTTTAATTACAGTCAGTCTCGCAATTGACTTCAATCTCACCTGATGATTTTTTCTTTTACACTGGCTCGACAAAGTAGCTGCAGCGCACCTGATGGTAAGTATAATGTAGTCCAAAAACGAAAGCAACCATCAAAGAATGAAAATCCGTTGATAGTCTCCGTCGTCATGTCGGCCCACGTATACCGCGACTCAAGGTCTCTAGGTATATGAGCTACTGGATATACACAAGCTGATTCCGAAACGCGACATGCGAAAGCGAGTCACTATGACGGTCTTCACACTTATGTACTGTGGTCACGAACCCGTTCGGCCAATCGCCCTACCACCATAAAGTGATGATGAGGTTGATGATGGAGCGCGCTCAACCAACAAATACCAATTCACTCGTTTGAAAATTCCCATGTTCTAAGATGCTGGAAAAACAGACGGAAGAAGCGGATTCCACTCTTTGTAGGCGTGCTTCACGAAATAGGAGGCGAAATGTCTAGTACGAGGAGTTAAAATGTCAACCATATAAACGTGCAATCACGCACAGCATCTTGTTAACTCTTGGATTGAGATTTATAGACGCTATTACTTTGCTTAGCAAAGTGCGAAGAAAATAAATTCGTCTTTGATAAAAAATTAAATATATAATAAAAAGTTTGAGTATAGCGTAAGTATATGCACAGTAAAGTCCAATTTAACGAAATCGTTGACTTACTCCTTTGATATTAAGGGAGTAATATAAATTGTAATGTTTAAGTGAAGCCTAAGGAAAGTCAAAACAGCGTCTATAAATGTCACCTTTAGACACTCTTTATGAATTTACTGCAGAAATATCGTGTACCCATAGGGGCCCCCTTGTGTTGCCACCAACCCACAAATTCCTGGCTAAGGGCTATAAGTTCTCGATGAAGTTGTAATGGCCTTCCTTAGGGATTAGCCTATTGTTACGTCGAAAAGAAAAAATGGTGTTTGAGCTCATTGGAATGGTATCAGTAGAATACATTATAAATAAGACAATTTATGGAAGAATAAGATTGTCATCGTTACAGTGATGATAAGCCTGGTAGGGTGCTCGCTTGGGGCCGTGGGCTGGGGCGTGCTGGCCGAGAGGCTTGGCCGCCGGCGGACCCTGCTGTCCTGTCTAGCCGTCAACGCGGTCTTCGCAGCCATCGCCGCCTTCATGCCGACCTACGGCACGTTCATGATGGCAAGGTTCGAGTAATTACCTTGTTTTAATATCTAACTCTGTATGTGGTGGACGTTCATTATATCCGCACATAAAGATTCGCTTCTATATTCATCATGAGAACAGCTAAGGAGTGGAATATGCTTCCAGTTAATAATAAAAAAAGTAAGTTTCACAATAAATTGAGTGTTAATATTGAATGTTCGTGTTCCACAATTACATATCGAGGAGTGAAAAGCTATTTGGTTTAACACGTATCCGCCGGCAGAGATGGGCAAAATGTAATCTGATTAATGATGATCGATTACAAAATGTAGTCGTAATTTTAATTTTCTTGCTCTGTAATCATAATTAAGTCCATTTAAAACATTTCGAAATGATAAATGTGTATACAATCTGGGATTTTGTAGTGTTTAAAACATAAATGAGCAAAATGCAGTCATATTAATGGTAAAAAACGTAAAATGTAATCGTTATTCATTTTTATTAATCTGATTACATTTTGCCCATCTATGTCCGCCGGCGGCTGAATTCGCTGTCTTCGGCATCTGACGGCTCTGTGAAATCAAATTTGCCTCATCGGGCGGCGCCGGTTGCACGTAATCGCATATCTCTTATTAAGTGCTTCTGACGACTATGCCTGCGTTAGATACAAACCACATTCAGAGGAAAAAAACAAAGAACTAGTTTGTGCAAACTTTTTTTCTTTTTATTGGCAAAAAAAACAAATTAAAATGATTTCTTTCATTGTACCGTTAATGGTACACGCCGACCGATATAACAGTCCTCAATGTACCATTAATGGTACATGCCGGCGGGAACGTGTTAAGCGACATTTTTTGGTGATATAGTAATATATATATTTTCGGAATCGGTAAAAACGCTGATTCCGAAAATATATATTACTATATCACCAAAAAATGTCGCTTAAACCAAACAGCCTTTCACACCTCGATATCATTAGTGAAACTTAGAGCCCTCTTCACCTTCAATATCCTTATTTCTGAAGCCACTAAGCATATTATATTAACTTTCGTGTGTCTTGAATACTGCTGCCTGCTCTTATGTAGATTTAAGTGATGTTTCCGGTAGCACTATAATGGGAGCTTCATACTGACTGTTACGAGTTGTTATTCCCACCCGTCCATTCTCCTCACTATGAATCGACTCAAAGAAGCCTGCGCCGCGCGCATCCCTAGCGCCGGCGCATTCAAATCAAGAACCTTAGAACGAACGGTCTGCTGAAAAAGCGTGGTATGGGGGAACGCGGTACCGCAAGCTTCACCACCACCAAATCCCAGTAAATACCTTATCTATACTATACTAATATTATAAAGCTGAAGAGTTTGTTTGTTTGAACGCGCTAATCTCTGGAACTACTGGTTGGAATTGAAAAATTCTTTTTGTGTTGAATAGACTATTTATGGATATAACATCACGATGCAACTATTAGGAGCGAAGAAATAATGGAAAATGTAAAAAAACGGGGAAAATAATTCATCCTTGAGTGCTTCCATTGCGTGCGCTGCGAAAACGGTTTAAGATACCAAAAATATATGTATGAAAGAATTATTCCTCTTGAAATGATCTAAAAAAATGTCCGCGACAGTATATGTCTATCTTTTAAGATTAACTCACTAGAACCGTTTTTATGGTAATCAAATTTGGTCGAAATTGATGCATTATTTGTTAAGAGCTGTATCAACGTAATAATATTAATCTTTATCGAAATAAATGTGTTGTTAATTAAGAGTATTTAATTGTGAACAAAATTGTCTTTGACATCACTTAATTTCAATGAACATCTTAGAAGATATTACAATAACTTATATAGCAAAACAACGTTTGCCGGATCAGCTAGTCCTTTATACAAGTCGTTAACACTCAACATAAGAGAAGTCAAATGAATTAAAACAATCTAGTTCAATGTATAACACTGACAGATCTACGTCATCGATACATAACGTTCCGAGTATGTGTCCAGGTTCTGCTCGGCCATCGGGTCCGGCGGCGTGCCGGCCACGTGCGCGACGTACGCGGGCGAGGCGGCGGGCGCGCGGTGGCGGCGCGCCGTGTGCGCGAGCGCGTGCGGCGCCGCGGCGGCGGGCGGGCTGGCGGCCGCGGCGCTGGCGGGCGCGGTGCTGCCGCACACCGGCGCCCAGGCGCTCATCGAGAACAAGGAGCACTTCAGCGCCTGGCACAGGTCTCGTGCTTTTAAATTACATTTCATCATCCTAAGAGCTTCCAAATCGATACGATAGCCTTGGCCGTTGTGAGGGACTTGTGGCATACTCACTATTCATTTATTTATTTCTGTCTTTAAGATTATCTATTTTCTAATTCTTTTCACTATACTAACCTATCACTAACAACTATTTTAAATAACATTATTATATCTTCACTTATTTATCTAAGCAATTTTATTAACACATTTCGTACTAACATACTTGATATTTAATCTCTAATATCGTGTCGTGCGATGGAAACGGCGCTAAGCCAGAGAGCCGCGGGATACCGGGCGCGCGCGGGGGGATTGTACATGTGTACGCGACGCGAGCGCCCGCGCACCCGGCAAACAGTCTCGATATCTCATTCGACGCACCTCCACGCACCACCCGCTCGGTATTTAGCTTTCGCCCGCATTGTTATTTTTGTGTTTGTTATTTATATTATTGTGTCGTGAACTTTATTTCTACTTGAACTATCATACTTGTGCTTCATTATTCCTTCTGGACTTTGTACTGTGCTTCATTAAACGTCTATCAACTTGCTGTCTTCATTTCATTCTGACATCTCATCTCTATCACGCTAATCTGCGCTATAGTGTAAGGTAGGTCACTACCATCATACCTACCACGCTAAAGACTCATGTGGGGACGTTGCAAATTGCGCTAACCTTATTGATTCTTTTTTTTTTAATACTGGCTGGACAAAGAGACTACATTGCACCTGATGGAAAGTTCTGTATAGTCCTAGAACGATATCGATCGTCGAGGGACAGAAATCCGTTGAGAGCTGCCATCGTTATGTCCGGCACATATATACCGCGACAAAAAGTCTCTAGGTATATGAACAATTAGATATACACAAACCGTTCCCAAAACTTGACATCCCTAAGTGAGTCACTATGACGGTCTATACATCTGTGTACTGTGTGATTCTAAGGCTGAAATTTATAGACACTATTTCGACTTTGCTTAGCAAAGATCTCAAAAAATTAATTCGTTTTGACAAAAAATGAATATATAGTGGGAACTGGAGTGTAGCCATAGTATTCGCAGAGCCAAGTCCATGTTGATAAAATCGGTGACTTACCAAATCCTTTGACATTCATTGAGAAATATAAATTGTAATGTTTTAGTAAAGTCTAAGCAAATTATGCAACTGATACGGCTCCTGTCGAAATTTAGTGAATAATTATTATGTTTTATTTTGTATATAAATATATTTTGTACAAAAAAAGACACGGAATATAAAAAATCAAAATAAATTTATACATAACAGCTGCTACGTAATTTCCAGATATGCTATTATAAGGGCACGTGTTCACAACGTTCCAAATCGCGCTGACCTGATTTCCAATGATGATGACACTTCATCACCGTTTACGAATTTCTTTCGTTCTCCTGCAGATACCTTCTGCTGTGCACGCTGCCGATCCTCGCGTCCCTCGTGAGCCTGATCTGGACCCAGGAGTCGCCGCGGTACCTGCTCGATGTCGGCAGGGAGGTCGATGCCATGATTATCTACCAGGTATGTCCGTAATAATATTTTTTTTTATGATTTACAGATGGACGCTATAGACCTAAATCACACCTGGTGGAAGGGAAGGTGAGTCCCCTATCCCAGGTACTTCCCTCCTTAACGGATTGACGACTGGGCGGCGCACTTGGGGGAGTAATAATAATGTATTTATTTATTTTTCCTCACAATTAAAACTGAAGTACACAATAACAGAAATATTTACAATAAGAATGTTTGTGAGGAACTGGTGTCTGCTGTATGTTTTATACCTGTGGTGCAGATCACCAGGTCCCCACACCCGCTCTTTCATTATCACTAATTTTTTTTTTTACCCTGGTTCGACATAGTGACTACAGAATACCTGATGGTAAGTACAGTGTAGTCCAAAAACGAAAGCGACTATCAAAGGATGAAAATCCATTGATAGTCTAAATCGTCATGTCGGCCCACATATACCACGACTGAAGGTCTCTAGGTATATGAGCTACTGGATATACACGAGCTGATCCCGAAACGGGACAAGCTGAAACTGGTCACTATGACGGGCTTTACACCCATGTACTGTGGTCGCGATCCAGACGGGCACCGGCGCCCTACCACCTCGCTGCTGCTCGTTTAGCACCACCCAGGCGTCACGTGTAGGGAAACTAGGGTAAATCCTACGGACGGGAGCAGCTTCGACTTCCAAAAAAATAATAAAATAATATACAAATAACCTAATTTATTTTTATAGTGTTTGTGTGTGCGTGTGTGTACGTGCTTGAGCATAGTGTTTCTGTCATGTTGTAGTCAAGTGTAAGTAAGAATTGTGTAAGGTTTTGTTTACATGTGTACAAGTAGGAGTGAATAGACTTGTGTAGTGGTTTTCCATTAGGCAAGACGTCGCCGGGTGCTGAGGAAGATGGCACAGCCTTGCCCTTGGCACTCGACAGACGGGAGAAGGAACACCCCGGGGGTTTTAGTCAGTGCGAGTCCGACACACCGGGGGCAACCCTCATCGCCCCCTGACGGCCCATAACGGGGTTGCCCCGGGTTACAAAAAAAAAGGGAAGATAAGTCCGACGATGAACCGCGTCCGCCCAACAAATGTCTTTTTACTCTTCTCTTAAAGACTTCCAAGTCATAAAAAATGAAAATGAAAAGTATTTATTTCGCCACAAATATACAAAAAAAAAAAACAGAAATTTAAATGTAGCAATACAAACAACACACAAAACCAAAGAAAATACAAAACATATAAACATGGCGAAAATGGGCCCTTCATCAGCCTAAAGCCACAGAGGAAGTCTGCAGCGCTGATTTTCGTGAACAACGTAAAAACGTGGAAATATTGTCGCTGGAAACATATTCCACTCCTTAAGCAGTTCGCATGATGAATATAAAAGTGACTGTTTTCCTGGGGATATAAGGAACGTCCATCATATACGGATGGTATGTGACGCGGCATCTAGTGGTTGTATTATGAAGTGGGGCTAGCGGAATCAGAGAATGCAGTTCCTGAGAGATTCGAACCCTATCTATATATGTAATGATCCTTCAATATTTTTAATAAAAAAACTAGCTTCACTGAGTTGCTCTGTAGAGAGAGATTTATTATTTAAACAAACTTATTTTACAATTTTAACAAAATATTAACAAATACGCTTAATTACAAACTTACCTGTAGAGAGAAACAACATTTAAAGCTAATATTACGGATTTTGAATAGTTTTATATTTAAATTGTTTATTGTCTTATTTTGCGTAACCTCCAAACGTAATGTCATTGAATCAATGTCGCCAACAGCTCCATAAATTCAAATGAGTTCGGATACGTTCACAATTCATATTTATTACGTGAAAAATAAAAACTTTATTTAAAGGAAGTGTCACGCGCTTCGTTTACATATATATGATCATAGACCAGTTTCGACCATGATCAGCCAATAGGTTAGACCGTAATCAGCCATACTTATGTCCTAAAACCTAAAAAAAAAAGTTAAAGTGTGTTGACCACTTCATGCGGTTTCCAGAGCATCCACAGCAGCAACAGGATTCGAATGTGCGGCAAGAAGGCCACGGCGCCGTCCGGTGGGGCGGAGGCCGACCTGCGTGTGGGCGAAGTCTCGCTGCCGGGGAAGCGGCCCCCGCCGGCCCTGCACCACGTGCGGCATAGCGTCAAAATGGTAAAGGCTCGCGTCAGAATCTCTATAATAATTTACACGCTGTCGCTTGACTTCAATCACACCTGGTGGAAAGTAAACGAACGCCTATTACGTTTATAGCGATGTGATATGCGTGGGCGGTGTGACTACACGCCTGCACTGTTATGCATTTATGTCGAAGGTGTCGGATAGCAAATGATAGATGAGACTATGATTATGATGAACTAGCTGATCCGGCAAACGTTGTTTTGCTATATAAGGTTTTGTAATATCTTCTAAGATGTTCATTGAAATTAAGTGATTTCAAAGACAATTTTGTTCACAATTAAATACTCTTAATCAACAACACATTTATTTGGATAAATATTAGGTCCTTACATATGAAATTGGCGTTTTGTATGGGAGGAACAAAAAGTGGAATATTTTTTAATATAATATATTTAATTAATCAAAGTATGAACCATTATTTTCTATGCACTTTTGCCATCTCATAGGTAGTTCATTGATCCCTTTACTAAAAAAACCAGTCGGACGGGAATCAATAAAATCTTTGAAGGCGATTTGGACTGCCCCATCGGAGTTGAATTTTTTCCCTTGCAAGAAGTTATCCAAATTTCGAAAAAAATGGTAATCTGTTGGAGCAAGGTCCGGGGAGTACGGAGGATGTCTTAGACTTTCCAATTGAAGCTCTTCTAATTTAGTAGCCGTCTGTTGCGCAGTGTGTGGTCTAGCGTTGTCGTGAAGCAGCAGTGGCGTGGAGCGATTGCCCAGCCTAGGTTGTTTAGCCGCTAGCTTTTCCATCATGGTTTGCAATTGCTGACAATAGACATCAGCCGTAATAGTCTGGCCAGATTTGAGAAAACTGTAATGAACAATACCGGCACTAGTCCACCAAACGCTTACAAGTAACTTTTTTGGGGTTAATTTTCGCTTGGGGCAGGATTTGGCTGGCTGGCCAGGATCCAACCATTGCGCTGAGCGCTTCCGATTATCGTAAAGAACCCATTTTTCATCACAGGTAATGATTCGGTTTAAAATACCTTCATTATTGTGCCGGTTTAGTAATGTAACGCAGCAGTCGACGCGCGTTTGCCGGTTTGCTTCAGTCAATTCGTGAGGTACCTACCTTTCAAGCTTTTTAATCTTCCCAATTTGCTTCAAGTGAATTAAAACAGTTTTATCACTAACATCGCAGCCTGCAGCTAACTCGGACGTGGTTTGCGATGGATCCGCTTCCACAATAGCCTTCAACTCTTCATTATCAACTTGAGTCTCAGGCCGTCCACGGGGCTTGTTCTGCAGGTCGAAATTTCCAGAACGAAAACGTTGAAACCAAAAACGAACTGTGTTTTCTTTTGCAACACGACCGCCATACACATCATTCACCCTTCGAGTTGTTTCCGCAGTTCTAGTGCCACGGCGGAACTCGTACTCGTAAATAATGCGATATTTTAAGTTTTCCATTTTGTAAAATGAGTGACGCAAACAGAAAAAAAACAGAAGAAAAAAACAAATGAATGACGATCATCGAAGCATAAATACATGAGTCTATAGCTGTACAAATTTGAATTTGGAATTCCTTACCAAAGAGGAGAAATTTGTGATTAAAGAGGCCAGTACGAAAAACGCCAATTTCATATGTAAGGACCTAATATTAATATTATTACGTTGATACAACTCTTAACAAATAATGCATTAATTTCGACCAAATTTGTTTACCATAAAAACGGTTCTAGTGACTTAATCTTAAAAGATAGACATATACTGTCGGGGACATTTTTTTAGATCATTTCAAGTGGAATAATTCTTTCTTATATATATTTTTGGTATCTTGAACCGTTTTCGCAGCGCACGCAATGGAAGCACTCAAGGATGAATAATTTTCCCCGTATTTTTCACATTTTCCATTATTTCTTCGCTCCTAATAATTGCATCGTGATGTTATATAGCCTAAAGCCTTCCTCGATAAATGGTCTATTCAACTCAAAAAGAATTTTTCAATTCGAACCAGTAGTTCCTGAGATTAGCGCGTTCAAACAAACAAACTCTTCAGCTTTATAATATTGATTTTGATGAATTTAATGAGAATGGAATACAAGATCGAATACGTGCAAACTACTTTTATACAAACTATGAGTTCTAAAGCAAGCGGATAGTGCTTGCTGCGCGGGTAGCCGAAGCAGAATGCATCGTACGCGGCGCCGTGGCAACAATTTTACAGCGGCTCATTCGCGCGTGACTAATTACGTTGTGCGTGTCCATTTGCCGCCGGCTCGATGCGCTGCGACAATGGTAAAATCGGATGACGGCAAATGGACTCCACACGTTGAACTTGATGATTCTACTTAAACCTTTGAGGCCGCGCCACAAAATAACCACTAATAGTTGACACTCGAAAACCACACAGCACCGGTCGCGATCGCGCCAAAGAAAGTGGCAAAAATATTTTTTTTTCCTCCTAAGCCCAGTGAAGTGAATCTCCATAGAGCCACTTGGTTCTATAAAGCATACATTGGTAAAGTTACCAATGCGAAAAATAATCCATAAAGGTATAGAAATTACTAAATTATAAATAACGTGAACTCACGCCCGCGGGCCGCAACGGTACAATTGATGGACGTGAATTCAATGCCCTTGGCACTCGGCAGGCGGGAGAAGGAACACCCCGGGGTTTTAGTCGGTGCAAGTCCGACACACCGGGGGGCAACCCTCATCGCCCTCTGAGGTCCGTTAGGGATTTCCCCCGAGTTAAAAAAAAGGGACGTGAATAACCGAGCCGAGGTAACGTGGTCCGTGGGGGAGGGAGGGGGCTGGTGAGGGGCGCCCGCGGGCGTCAAAGGGTTAATATACCATAGTTTACTGTTTATTTTGTAATTACTCTATTTTTATGATCGATCCTGGTCAGCATGTTCCATCATTTAGTATTGATTTGTAATACATCATCGCTCTATGTTTCTTGCGGGTTGGGCAGAATAGAAGTATAAAAAAGCATAGTATTATTGTTCTTGGACCTTATGTACATATTGATTTAAAAATTGCCCTAATGAATGTAGTTTCTGAGGCTGAGATTTATTAGTCGTGGTCATAGATGGGCAAAATGTAATCAGATTAATAAAAATGATTAACGATTACATTTTACGTTTTTTAGCATTAATATGACTGCATTTTGCTCATTTATGTTTTAAACACTACAAAATCGTAGACTGTATACACATTTCTGATTTCTTAATATTTGAAATGGATTTAATCATGATTACAGAGCAAGAAAATTAAAATTACGGCTACATTTTGTAATCGTTACTAATTAATCAGATTACATTTTGCCCATCTCTGGTCGTGATATATGTGGGCCGACTTGACGATGTAGACTATCAATGGATTTTCATCCTTTGATGGTCGCTTTCGTTTTTGGACTACACTGTACTCACCATCAGGTACTTTGTAGACACTATGACGAGCCAGTGTAAAAAAAAAGACGCAACTTAGAGTTTACTTAGGCTTTACTGAAACTTTATAATTTAGACTTAATATACTCAATTAATGTCAAAGGATTTGGTTGTCCTTTGTTATATGATAAGTTATATGCTGTAATTTTTTTTCTATGTCAACAGTTCTGGCAGTCGTTTTTCCAGTTATTCTCAACCGTGAACCGCAGCACCACGCTCTCTTGCGGGGGGACGCTGTTGTTTGCGTTTCTCATTCAGGTAGGTCTATTACTAATTGTTGGCCAGCGTCCACAAATTTACACCGTTTGATCTTGTTCACTTTATTTTTACATTTTTGTGTATATTGGCTCGACAATGTGACTGCATTGCACTTGATTGAAAGTGAAATATAGTCTAAGAGCGACAACGACCGCCAGGACACGAAAACCCGTTCACCGGCGCCATCGCTATGTTGGCTTACATAAACCGTTAAGCGCTCAACTTTTAAAAATTAAAAAAAATCATTAATACTTTTTTTTTTAGAGATACAAGTACACTAACACAATAGTTCATTTGCTTTTTTTAAGATATACAGTGTAACCTCCATGTAACGTCACTCGATTTAACGACAAACTCCCTAAAACGTCGATATCACTCGGCTTTGGTTGGTTTAGCTTGTTTCCCATATAATGATACACTCTATATATCATTACACCCACTCTAAATAACGACAGCAATTGAATAATATAAAATACTTTCTTTATCACCAAGATGCCTCAATATCGCAAGAAATGAATAAAATAATTTAAAAAATACAACAATATTACTGGTGCAGCAAAAGACGTCAGACAAAAATTACAGACTACACTCAATGGTGATCAAATAAGAATTGTTTTTTTATGTAATTACTAACACTAGTCTGAAATACACTTTTTCTTTTTCTAACACAGATTTTTCTTCTCTCCATTTAACGACAACTCTCTATAACGTCAAAATATGCACAGTCCCTTGAGGGTCGTTATATAGAGTTTGCACTGTATAAATATACAATACTCTATAATAGGCTCAAAATTACTTGTATTTTCAATGTCCTATAAATAGGACGATAGGGTATCATTATACCCTAGCGTCCTATTTATTAAAGGTTAAGTTAGCACTACAAATTATAATGTACGTAGAAGAAGCATCGATTTTGGGAGTCGAAGCTGCTCGCGTCCGTAGGCTTTACTCTACTTTCCCTACACGTGACTCCTGGGTGGTGCTAAACGAGCAGCAGCGAGGTGGTAGGGCGTCGGTGCCCGTCTGGATCGCAACCACAGTACATGTGTGTAAAGCCCGTCATAGTGACCAGTTTCGGCTTGTCGCGTTTCGGGATCAGCTTATGTATATCCAGTAGCTCATATACCGAGAGACCTTCAGTCGTGGTATATGCGGGCCGACATGACGATGTAGACTATCAATGAATTTTCATTCTTTGATAGTCGCTTTCGTTTTTGGACTACACTGTACTTACCATCAGGTACCCTGTAGTCACTATGTCGAGCCAGTGTAAAAAAAAGCATTCTTAATTTAACCGACTAATACTTTTTTTAACACCAACATCTTTTTTTTATATTGGCTATATACGGCGCGTATTGCTGGCGTGAAGTAAAAAAATTTACGCGTCATTATGAATGAATAAGTAGTGTTATTTATTTACTTTTCCTACATTCTATTTATCAACCTTAAAAGTCCTTGAAATATCTGTGTGTGACATAAACATGTTCGTTTCACAGTTCTACCTATCCTCCTATGTGCCATCGACCGTCGTGAAGATGGAAAACGAACAATTTGAAGCATCAAAACTCATCGTGAGCAACGTCACCCTGACCGAGGAACATTACAACACGACCCTGGAGAATGTCCATTTTGAAAACGTGACATTCACGAACTGCACGTTCCGGGACATTCTGATGTCGCACGTCGTCTTCAGGAACTGTTCCTTCGGGAACGTCTCTCTGTCTAACGTGAAGAGCTCCTACACGACCTTCGAGGGATGTCTCTTCGTCAACAGCACGTGAGTTGACCTTCATTCTGTCTCTACGTACGTCTCTAAGTTTTATCATCAGACTGTGGAACCGCCTTCCTGCCAAAATCCCTTCACTTTCTCCATCTCCCCTACCCTTCCTCGCTCTTCCTTTACTCATATAATATTGAATCTTTGGAGCAAGTATAATCTGTTAATGTTATATCACCCATTTACAAAGTACGCTCAGTAAGATCCCAATATATTGTAGTTTTAAAATTCTCTTTTTAATTTCCCGATCCAAGCATTTTTCACTAGAGTACCTACATTTACAAAAAAAAATATCGAAAGTATGATTTTTTTTGTCCCATTAATATTTTCTGTTATTGTAATATGAAAAATTAAGTTATTAGTAATAAATAAATATTAGTTAAGTAGTAAATAAATGATATTAAGAATTAACACACGCAATATTAGCATTTATAAAATAACATCGAGGTATGTAGGTCTCCTACGGGAGAAACTGTCCTTTGTCAGACGCGTTCGGATTTTTACTCTAGCTCCACGCTTCCTGCGACATTGCAAACCGATTCCCTGAAATTTCCAATGATTATAGTGTAAATTAATTTTAGCTTTACAGTGACACTGAATAGAGTTGTTTTTCGATAGGGAACCAAAGTTGTCGACATAGCTCTTTATATTAGCAAATTTAAGTGGTAGTGGGGAAGGCTATATATGCCGAACAACTGATGGTCGTTGGAGCAGCCGAGTTCTTGAGTGGAGACTGCAGCATGGGTAACCTGGGGCGCACCCCGGAAAGGTAAAGTGACGACCTGTGGAAAGTAGCCTGAAAGGATTGGATGAGTGGAGATGAAGACCGGGCTCCATGACATTCGTTAAGAGAGGCCTATATTCAGCAGTGGACTAAGATGGTGTGATGATGAGAAATCACAGCTTGTCAGCTTGTATATATCCAGTAACTCATATACCTAGAGACCTTCAGTCGTGGTGTATGTGGGCCGACATGACGATGTAGACTGTTTTTATGTGTGCGCAGGATAGCGCAGGAAAGACCGTAGGTATTAAAAGTTTATGTAGCCGCCGGAGAGCGTCGCTGGTCTGGATTTCCACGTAGAGAATTAGGGAACAAAGAGTTGGTTCAGGCACAGTGACAATGAAATATTCAAAAGGCACTCACCTGGAAACTGGATGATGAGGACAGGCTACTGCAGCTCCGCACCGTTCACCGTATACAATTAATTAGATGTTCCGCCGTAATGTCCAAAGCAACTGACCATTCCGTAGTGTGACCGAGTTCGCCGCTGATGATAAGTGTCGCGATACCGCCGTGCGTACACATGTATCACCGTTAAGGACCGAGCGTGGAATCGTGAATGTAAGGGAATGTAGGGAGACGGAAGGGAATCTCAAGTACCTTTTTTATACCAATGCCCTGTGCCCAAACATAGACTATCAATAGATTTTCATCATTTGATGGTCGCTTTCGTTTTTGGACTACACTGTATTTACCATCAGGTGCACTGTACTCGCTTTGTCTAGTTAGCATAGAAAAGAAAGTACAGGGTGAAAGCACGGGTATGTTAAAGGTAGTGTTTTCTCATTCCCAGAATAATCGACACGGATTTAGAAGAGGGCAGGGAGCTAGACGCGCAGTGCCGCCTGGTGGGCACGGTGGTGCGCGGCATGCGCGTCGCGTGCTCCCGGCGCACCGACCTCACGTCCAGGCTGGCGGGCCCCGCCTCCGAGCAGAGCTACGGCGCGCACGCGGCGCTGCTCGCCTCGCTGCTCGTGCTCGTGCCGGGCGCCGGCCGGATATCCGACGCCGGTCAGTCTGTGCCATATTTTTTCCTTTCACTTTCACCCATTCGTCTGTCTCCCATTGCATTGACCATGGTCCTTTCTTACCTATCCCAAATGTCAGCTATACTAATATTATAAAGCTGAAGAGTTTGTTTGTTTGTTTGTTTGAACGCGCTAATCTCAAGAACTACTGGTTCGAATTGAAAAATTCTTTTTGTGCTAAATAGACTATTTATCGAGGAAGGCTTTAGGCTATATAACATCACGATGCAACTATTAGGAGCGAAGAAATAATGGAAAATGTGAAAAAAACGGGGAAAATTATTCATCCTTGAGTGCTTCCATTGCGTGCGCTGCGAAAACGGTTCAAGATACCAAAAATATATGTATGAAAGAATTATTCCTCTTGAAATGATCTAAAAAAATGTCCACGACAGTATATGTCTATCTTTTAAGATTAACTTCCTAAAACCGTTTTTATGGTAATCGAATTTGGTCGAAATTAATGCATTATTTGTTAAGAGTTGTATCAACGTAATAATATTAATCTTTATCCAAATAAATGTGTTGTTGATTAAGAGTATTTAATTATGAACAAAATTGTTTTTGACATCACTTAATTTCAATGAACATCATAGAAGATATTACAATAATTTATATAGCAAAACAACGTTTGCCGGATCAGCTGGTTCCTATATCATTTTAATTGTACTAAAATGAATAAATATATAGATAAATAAAATAAAATGTTAAAAATTAACCATAAGTACCTGATCCTTTCATTCTTGATTTCATCATTCATTGGTGAACCCGAAAGTCACTAACTCACTCCTACCACATATATCACACCCACTTCACAAACAATACACACGCAGCTCCCACATATATACAAACCCACTTTTTCCGACCCTCAATATGCCATTTTAAGGGTTCCATACCTCAAAAAAGATGCTTTTTTTAGTAACCCGGGGAACAATCCTGCGTGGGATTATGGGGCTGCTGTGAGGGCAGGCTCCTACTGACTAAAAGCCCCCGGGGTGTCCTTCTAATCGCTTCACCCGAGCCTAGAAAGCCAACTTGGTGCTGAAGCCTAGGGAACGAACAGCCCTGTTAAGGCTCCTCGTTGGGACGGGATGGGTTTAAACGACTAACCCCTCCGGTACTTCCCTCAAGTCTACAGACCAATTATCAAAGTAGATGCTACTTCCAGTTTGCTTAACCTTTACTAAGACTTTAAAAAGCCAGGAGCGAGCATTGAGTTTTGATGCAAGGCAAGCAAACTGTTAAAAACTTACCTCGTAGTACCAGCGTAGTGCTAAGCACGATTTCGGTTTTGAACTACTCTGGTACTTACCATCAGGTGCGCTGTTTAGTCACTTTGTCGAGACAGTCTAAAAAAAAGAATGGAACGCCACTTCTCTATATTCTTGCAAACCTCTTTCGCTTTCTTAATATTTGTTAGTCCCTTCATGCACTGTCGCCGATTTATGTGTACTTTTATTTATTTATTTATAAGTACACTTACATAGACTACATTAACACATAAAACTATATAAAACATGAAGAGGATACATTATAAATGAGACTATATTTATAAGTGTAGACTACATGCACAGAAGAAAATAAAAATAAAAATACGAGTAACACAAAAAGATATAAACTACTGTTAGCTGCAGAAAAAAATATCAAATAATAAAATGAACTTTACATAATTTTCTAGACATTTGCCTAACACATTAAATACATTTATATATCAATTATAATCAAGTATTAATTAAGGATAGTTTAAAAAGTGTAATAATTATTAAAAACGATTATTTGTCACAGTGGCTCAATTTCGACTTCCGAAAGTTATTTTTAAAAGTGTAAACACTGTCAGCCCACTTTGGTGGTGGGGTTTCCTTTCAGCATTTTAAGTAAATTTCGGCAGTCCTTTTTGAGCTACCGAACTAGTCACTTGTGCGACAAAAATCAGAGAACAATAAAGGAGTGCAAGAAACGGAGTCATGGGTTTTATATAAATTCCAACACTACTATAATCAGAAAATTTTTATAACAGAAAAAAAATCAATTATCTATGGAACAATCTTCTCAAATAACATCCTTTTTTTTTATTTGCATATAGTTTCGTTAAATATGTCGAGATCAATAGATCTATAATATAATTGTATAACTTTGTCATTCTGCATAAGGGTACTTTTAACAGTACCCTCCATCAGAACTCACCTTTGGTCTGCGTAGGTTAGTCTCGATCGGCCTCGGCGCTTACTTCCCCTCCCATTCATATTGTATTTGTTATTTTTAGTTAGAATTTTGTTTTTTAAACTAATTATTTTTCTTGTATAATGATATTCCAGTGCCGGTGTGCATCGCGAGTATACTGCTGTCCCCCTTACTCTACGTGGCGCAGAGCGAGACAATGCTATACGTAGTTGAGGCGTCATATCGATTCTTAGGTACTGTGTTATTCTTCAACGTGGCTGTCGCGGTGCTCGACTCTTATCCGGCCAACTTGAGGTGGGTTTTTTTTTTAATATACAGGTATATCGTCACGCCATATGCCTTTCGGGGTGAGCAGAGATACATTAGTGACTACATGTGCACAATGTAAAGAAAGAAAGAAAACGTTTTATTAGCAGCACCCAGACAGAAGTGACAACATGATACAATAGATTACATGAAAATAAACATAAAAATAAATAAAAAATCACAAACAATACATAACTAAAGTCTAGGCCGCCGCCAATAAGGACCCTGTCTCAGCTAATGTGTAATGTGGCCGCGGCAGATCGCCGTTTTCACAGCATCAATATATATGACATTTCTGTTAGATGCTAAATGAGTTTCATCACGATATTTTCCTTCACCGATGAACATACCTGAAACTACCTAATTTGATAAAACTCAGAGATACGTGCAGGGAATCGAACGACGAAAATAAAAATTGAAAAAGGTGCAGATAAAGAGTTTAGGTCTTTACCTGCACACGTTTTATATTTATTTAGACTTGTATTTAAATAAATTCCGTGTCTACTAATGAATAATAAAACAGTTTAAAAAGTCGAGATTAGTAGAAGATTTTATTACTGACAGGCTTGTGCTTGACCTCAATCTGACCTAATGGAAATTGAGTATGAGGCCGTTGATGGAGCGCGCTCGCCCAGCAAAAACCGATTCCTGCGTCTTTTGAAGAGTCCCATATCGTAAGATGTTGGAAAAGCAGACGTGGAAAGCGAATTTCACTCCTTGGCGGTTCGCAGCAAAAAAGAGGAGGCGAATCGCCTCGTGCAAGCAGCTGGAACATCAACAACATATGGGTGCAAACCCGCACGGCGCGCAGTCATTGTATGGGTAGAAGGGAGAGGGGGAACTAAATTGTGCAACTCAGCCGCACTCTCCAGAGTAAAGTCTGTAGCAAACCGTAAGGCAGATAACTCTTATGTCGTTGTTCCAAAGTTTTTTTTTTTACACTGGCTCGACATAGTAACTACAGAGTACCTGATGGTAAGTACAGTGTACTCCAAAAACGAAAGCGACTATCAAAGGATGAAAATGCATTGATAGTCTACATCGTCATGTCGGCCTACATATACCACGACTGAAGGTCTCTAGGTATATGAGCTACTGGATATGCGCAAGCTGATCCCGAAACGCGACAAGCCGAAACTGGTCACTATGACGGGCTTTACACCCATGCACTGTGGTCGCGATCCAGACGGGCACCGACGCCCTACCACCTCGCTGCTGCTCGTTTAGCACCACCCAGGAGTCAGGTGTAGGGAAACTAGAGTAAAGCCTACGGACGCGAGCAGCTTCGACTCCCAAAAAAAGTGAGTAGATTACGTGACGTAAGAGCTGTATCCTTTGATTATACAGATGTACGGCGCAGGGGTTGATTCTCTCCTTGTCCTTTATGGGGGGAGCCATCGTCAGGGGCTGTGGTCATGGCGGTCCGTTACTCAGCACGATCTTGGTAGCTGGGTTCTCCCTAGCGGCCATGCTTGCTGCTCTACGGCGATAGAACGAGACGAACGTATCCAGATAGAAAGAGAGACATGATCGATGTTAAACTAAGGCGTAGGGCATACTGCGAGTTTTTAGCGCGTGGTTTTATTCGCAAAGTCATACATGTGACATTTGGAAATCATATGGGTTCTCCAGAATATTGTAGCCTAGTATAAATACAATACAAATATAAATTATATAATATGTTACATTAATAGAAGAAATAATTAATGGATCCACAACACTAGAAGTCTCATTAAAAAAAAAAAATAAGCAAACTTGGATTTACAGAGTCGTGTGTCTCATTAAAATCATTATCTACTTATAATTCGGTATTTAATAATTATATTGACTTAAAAATTCGTGATTACCATATTTGAAATCACAGAATTTAAATCAATATATACTTTAATTCTCCAAGTATCAAAAGGTAATGTTTTTTTTTGTGCTTCCATGGGATGCATGCCTCTGGAAATTAACAAAATATTAATTTAGGGTACTCAGGTTCTGGAGGCCTAATATTTTACGTACGCACTGATAAAAAAATTTGCAGGAAATAACCACACAGCGCACATAACTTAACACGTTAGTCGCCACTTCTTCCATATCTAATGCCGCTATTCTAGTTTAAATTAATATAATTTTTATTAGGAATGTAATGGAATTAGCACTATATGTAAATATAGAATTTACAACATTGAAACACTAAAAATGTTTACATTATACTATGTCGTATGTTTTTCGTTAAAACACTGTTAAACACATTTGAGGTGAGAAACAATATTATTTGCGATAAATAGAAGATAATAATTTCACAATATAATCACAAAATTCGAGTTACAGCGTTTATGTTCTTATATATCGCTTGTTTATGCGGATTTGGGCCCCGTGAGAAACACAAATTAATCGCACTGGGCGACTGACGAGTTGAACGACAACAAGCGTTATATATAATACACGAGTTTTTTTTCCAGTGCGTGCTATGTAGACCAATTTTCGTTCTCGAAAAAAACCGCGCGGTAAAAAATCACAGTATAACCTACGCCTTTAAATAAAGTTAAGAAGTTAAGTATGATGTCATAAATGGAGTGCTTAGTTTAGAACGGGATAGATTTATCGACGTGAAAGAGAAAAAACAAAGGACGTTACGATAAGGTCTTAAACTGGTATAGTTTTTAGATGATGGCGATACTTGTTTAACAGCACGCATGTTAGAATAGGACGTAGATACGTAGAGAGAAAGAGAAAGCATTCCGTTCGATATACTTGTGAAACGTGATGTTTTCGGTGTCGTTTTGGAAATTGCATTTGTCGTCTAAAGGTGTTGGTTAAAAAGAGACAAAGAGAGAGGTTAGTTATGTGTTAGAAAGAGAGGATGTCTTTGTATCTGAATGTGGCACAAGGTTAGTAACTCTTATTTATTTTTAATCCGGGAGAAATTCTCATGGACTGTCAGGGCGCTGTGAGAGCGGCTTACTAGTGTGCCGGACTCTTACCAGCTAAAACACCAGGAGTGTTCCTCCTCTCGTCTGCCGGAGCTAAGTGTAAGGCAGGGCCAGCATCCTCAGCTCCCGGCGACGTCTGGCCCCCATCATGCCACTCTCTACTACATTGAAAGTAAGGCGGTGGAAAAGGTCGACCTCTGCTCATCTCAATGTCTTGGAGCGATACGTGGGAATATATCGCGTACCGCTGACGCACTTCCTCAAGTGCGTCGCCCAGGCGTCATGTCATATCCATCAGGGAAGGAGATATTTTGGCTAAAGCCGCAGAGGGTTGGTAACTTTGGGTTATGAGTTAAACTGGTCCTTAGGTAATATTACCTTAAAGCCACAGAGTTGGTTCAAACTCCCCCTGATGCAATTTCCAATTCGACAGCAAAGACAATAATACTGAAGTCGATAATTTAAAATTAACATTACATTCGGAATCGACTCGTGAAATAATAAACTTGCCATGAACTGCATGAAATTAACCAAAGTATGATATGACTGAACGAAATCCTTATACTTTATTATAAAATATGACTGTTAATTATATTTAATACGTGTTTGGTGAGTGAAAAACCTTTTTTTTTTATTTAAAAAAACATAGTTGACTACGATCGAATTCGATATTAATATAAAAAAAAACTTCTTTTTTTCGGTAATCACAGGTAGTTAATTTTATTTTGTTTATGAACTCAATATAAAAACAATATAAAAAATTAATATTTTAGTCCCCTGTCGAATTAAATTAACATCGAATTTTTGCGTTCGTAAAGTGACGACGAAGCAATATCGTTTCGTATTATTTAGCAATCAAAAGACAATTATTATTTTTAGTGTACATTCAAAATATTATTAAAAAATTGATTTACGTAAACAAATGCATTAAAAATGAATAATTTATGAATTAAATGCATAATTTTTTTCATTTTTTTTTTCAGTACAGACTATCGAATTATTTTTAAAAAGAGACCGCCAATTTTTTTGATATTGATTTTTGTAAGATGCGTTTCATATCGATTAAAACCAGTTCGATTATATTTGTATGTTCGAAAAAAAACACTTAGTACAATGTTAGCTTTTATAAAATTTGCAAACGAACGTTAAAAAATTACTAAATCGTTAAGAATTATGATAAAATAGTTTTAAATTTATGAGTTTGTTCTAAAATATGAACTAAGTCACTTATAAAAATGTGTTTTTTTTTCAAACAGATGTCAATATCAAGACATAATGTAAATTTTATTTTCTTTGTTTTAACAGAGTACTCTATTGAAAAATAATGAATTATTTGATCAGGATTTATTTCTCTTTTTTGTTTGGATAAATATAATATATTTGAGTTTTAATGCAATACTCTGTTAGAACATATTACAATCGTTTTCTAAGATTTTATTAACAATATTAGTCATATTTCTTAATAGCTTTAAAATTTTAGGGCTACAATCATTGTAGCTTTGAAATTACCAATGTGTGAATATAATAGTCGATTAAAAATGTGCTATTGCGGTGAAAAAGCAACATCGTTTTTGGTTTTTATGATTCTTTAAGACTACTCCGAACTCGTCTTTTACGACTGTAACTTATCATATTGCGGGTGTGAGCGAATAGGAATAAAAAACAACTCCATTTATAAACCCGTATTATGCGTGCACGTGTAGCTGTAATAATAAATATTCTTCGCTGCCATGTTTATTATGCAGGCTTTACAAAAGCTTGAAAATTACCAGCCGCTTCGAGGCTCAACCAAAAACGATGAGGTTGATATGAATAAACAAACATATCGTCGGAACGTCAGATGAAAAAAAGGTTGTTTATTAATGTACTTTAAATAACGAAATATCAATAGGATTTTTGCGTATTTTCTTGAAAACAGAAATACTAATTTGCACACTACAAATATGACTAATGATTCTCTAACGAATTCAAGAAATATTAAAAAACAAAATATAACGAAAAAAAATAGTCGCCAGAAATAAAAATTATTTTTTTCTATCAATAAAAAAGTATAACACTAGCAAGAAAAATACGAAAGCTGAGAAAAAGTCGATACATTTTTAAAGCTATTCCGCCCTAATTTATAGATTATAGTGCTCACGATACCCGATTTTACTCGTTATAGGTACAATGAAAACATTGGGACCCGATCATTAATTACATCATTTTTTTTTTAATTGTGGGCGCCACGATGTTGTCGGAAGAAGTTAACATTTTGCTATCTTCACTGAAACTCTTACAATAGTTTTTAATTAACTGAGCTCACCTGGACAGTCATATTTTTATAAAATTTTCGTTTCGACAATATAATGTGATTTCATAAAGCGTCCCCTACACTCCCACCACGAAAGGCCGCGAACCGTGAGTGCGAATGGTTTCCCGCCCGACGGCGGTTTTTTAGTCCGCGTCAGTTTATGAAGCACGAGCGCATCCACACTCGTGGTGTGTTAGTTGTTTGCGAAACACGGTGACAAGCGGACGTAAAAAATGAGCATCGAGTGGAGTAACAATCGCTTGTTTTTTTCTATTGTATAAACGCATAATTGTAGCACGCTAAAGCGCACAGTGTCAGAGCAGTAGCAATAGTAAAGAGTCCCACGTTCATTTTAGTCAAATAGGCGAACGTAAATGCGAAAGGTTGTGAAAGTAGAGGGCTATATTTTTCGCGACGTGTTCACGCGTGAATCACGGCCGCGGTTCGCGGGCGAGTGTAGAGCTCGCATAATAATTAATGGACGAGCCCTAAGTTTACAAATTAGTTGTAACAATTGCCATATCTTTTGTTTTAAGTGATAATACGATAGACTGCTTTTATAGTTTAAATCTTTATAAAGACATTATTTTATACTATTACACATTAGTTTAGTTCTACCATGTTACTAATTGATTTAGCCCTTTCGATGATAGTAGCACATATTTCAAATGCAATATTGTTCATCTTGGAGATTTGGTTATAACAAAAATTTATGATTTAAAAAAATAATAATGAAGTTTGTACATGTCAAAATGTCATGTGACATTAAAATTTTTATAAACTTAAATTGTGTCGATAATTATCAAAACACTGTATATGCAAACAAAATGCAGAAAATAGAACTAAAAACCTAAAACTACTTATGCATTTTTACGTTATTATTTCATTGTTTTTTAATTTTATATACACAATAAGGAGTCAAAAGTATATAGTATAAATATTACTAATTAAGCTAAAATTTACCAAACTCACGATGTAATGGACCATGTTTACGGAGATTTGATATTTGTCGACACAATTACAATTAAAAATAATTCAACGGCAGGTGCAATTTTTTTTTAAATTTGGTTTAATTTTATTTTTTGTCTAAAATAGACAGTGGTGTTTTTTTTTTCATTTAAAGCCTTCTTTAATAAAAGTAATTTTTATCGTATTAAAAAATATTTTCTATTTACATTTTACACAATTGACTATTGGGCAGTGTTTAAAAATATATCAAAACTTCGAAACTACAATATTAATATAACCAAAAATAAACATTATTCTTGAAAAATAAAAATGAATTTATACCCTTGATAAAACAAAAGTATTTATTCTTATGGCGAACTTTTCTGAAGCTCCATTGATGAAACATAGTTTTAAAAATGGTAGGCTTATTGCAAGAATATATTTCTGTTAATTGTCTAATAGTCGATTCTGAAACTTATATGAAGTATCAAATTTTGACACTAGAACTACTGGATTGATATAGATGCCCAGTATTTGCCAGCATTAATATTTATCATAAAGCACACTCCGGATTCTAGCAGTCACGTGCATTACACTGCTTTCCATATAAATGCATACAAACATCATCGTAACCTGTCAATGGCGTGTCAAGCTCGCAAACGTGACAGTTAACAGCGACTGACAATTCGAAGTGTGCCTTTAGACTTAATTTCTTTTTTTTTTTCATTTGAAAACAAAATTTTGACAAGTACTCGAAAAATTTGTAATTTTTTAGCTAACGTAAATAAATAATAAATGAAATAAATAATTTCGTCAGTATACATCAATCTATAGTTCTACAAGGAGGCTGGTGTCGATAGAAATAGGCGCAAGTTAGTCGCAGAAAGAAAAAACGAAAAGAAAAAGAATGTTTATTGAGACAAAAGAAAACACACAATAAACACATTTGTATAAAACCATGAAAGAACAATACATAACATTACATCATGTGTGTTACCGATCTCAAAGAGCACTCAACTCAGCGTGTGCTGGGCGACGTTGTGGTTGGTGACGCCATCTAGCGCTGATTGTTAGCCGACGCTCAGCGGAACTGATTGCGCAAACATCGCGGCAAATACAACAATATTAGAACCGTTTGCTATAGTAAACAAGTATTGCAATAAATACATAAAATACTTTTAAGTAATACACAAATATGAAGAATACAAAAATAAATTATAATATAAATACGGTAGATTAATAGTATAATGCATATACATACAGGTTGTGCCATACAAATTAATGATACTTAATTACAGGCTTAAAGCAAAGCAAAGTTACATTAATTTAATTTCATATTAATAAAAATAATGAAGTATCAAGTCATATTACGGAAATATCTAAGGTTGTTCTAAAGTTGACAATAGATGTCGCCAATGTCTATTTTGGTCCTTCAATCCTTATGCAACATGCACTTTGCCTATATACACTCTGTACATCCTCTCGTCAGTGACGCGTCCCATTACAGGATACGGTAAAATGTCCTTATCTTTTTGTATAACTCATATTATTTCTCATACAACAGTTGCATTGCAATTCAAAGTTAAGTGCAGTGTAAGAAATTACATAAAGAAATATATTTTATTGATATAACTAATTGGAGTTAGTTCCAATTAGATTTAGAGAAAATCAGCTTTAAGGTTCAGGTTCCTGTACTGGGATTCCACGGACTAGAGGATAAGAAATATTAGCATTCCAACGAATTGAGAAGAATATAGTTTTGCAATGATATTAAACTAGTCAATTTTGTAATAAATTTAAGCCATTTTGGATTCGGAGTTGGCAAGAAGAATCGAAAGCCATACCTATGCCATTCACTTCTAGACATCGCAAGTCAATATAACGCTTTTGCAATACTCTGATATTAAAGGAACAAGTAACGCGATTATTAAGATCTAATAGAAAAAATATATATAATGAGCTAATTTATTTATAAAAAGGGATGCTTAAAAAAAATATTTTGTAAATTTTTGCAAAAGATCCTCGCAAATATTGGACTTTGAGATTTCTAGAATTGGACGATTCAATTAAAAACCTATGCAAATTGGTGCAGAATCAACTGAGTGTTTATTATACATATTTACCACAATAACGGTTTATCGCAAAAACATACATATATTTGGTAGTTTTACTTTAAAATAATGAGGACCCACTTTGTACGATTGGTTATCGGCTCGTCCCCAGTTTAAATGCTCAACAGCTCGAAACAACAGTGCGGTTCTCTAGAACCTTCTAGTCGCACAGTTTTAAAATTGTTTACTCTGGATTACCACATGGGGCTCTCAAAAAAAGGAGTGAAAACACTGTTTAGGTCGGCTGCGGAATGACACTTTTTGTGTTGCAGTTTATCGGGACAGTAACCGCTATCCATCAGGTATCAGGTATCAGGTTCACACGGGCTCATTTTCCGCAACTCGACGTCTGAGTGCGCCTATTTTGCGTGAAAAGCGGGCCAGGGTGATTTCAATCATCCCAGCCCAGCTCCTTCAGGAAATCCGCCAGCCGCCTGATGTTGCTGGTTGCTTCCGGAAGGTTCCTCGGTGTGCCGAGGTGTTGTGCCCGGTACGCTGCCAGTTCACTGCACTCGAGGAGTACGTGCCTGGCTGTCTCTTCTTCTCTCATGCATGCTCTGCACAGAGTAGTTTCTGTGACACCTAGATGGAAAAGATGTCTATTAAAATAACCGTGTCCTGTTATGGCTCCGGTGACTTTACGTATCTGTAATCTATTGAGATGCAGGATAGCTTTAGAAACCTTTGGATTCGCTCGAGGTAAGGCCTCCTTAGCTTGTCTGCATCCTACTAAGTTGTTCCAGTCTGAATCCTTCAGACGTTTTATTCTTTGACGAATTTCGGATTTGAACCAGCTGAAGGGTAGTGGAATAATCGGCTCAGGTCCGAATATTCTTGTATCAGATCCTCTTCTTGCCAGCTCATCTGCGGCATCATTGCCGCGTGATCCGCTGTGTCCTTTAATCCATTGAAGGGTTGTAGTGTTGTTGTTTAGACATACCTGAGTTAGGGCTTGGTGGCACTGCATGACCAGACTGGAGTTGTAATTTTTACTTCCTATGGCCTGCAGTGCTGCTTTACTATCCGACAGTATTCGGATTGGTTGATTTGTTACCTTCCTGGAGATGACTGCATGGGCTGCCAATAGGATGCCCATGCATTCCGCCTGGAATACAGTATTGTGGGCTCCCAACGCCATGAAGGTCTTGATGTTAAGATCCTCTGAGTAGACGCCTGTGCCCGTTCCTAAGTCTGTTTTAGAGCCGTCAGTAAAGATCCTCAGTTCTTTAACATCTAGGCTTTCGTAGTCTTGTTCGTGTAATTGTATCTTATATTTCTTATCGAAGACGAACTGCATGGGTACTTTGTCGCAGGTAGCTTCAAGTAGTGGTATATCATCTGTAAATTCCTTTAAGATTCTGGTGTGATGAGCACCATTATCATTCCACAGGTTTCACCGCTATCCATCAAGTAGACTATACCTCAGTTTGCCTTCTTTTCACATTAAAAAAGAATCATTAAAATGCATATAAGGATTTGAAACATTGAATAAAAGTTTTTTTAAGATAACACGTTGTTGTGGTAAACGGATCATTTATTTTTAGTATAATCTGAATAGGTCGTCATAATTGTTCAACAAGATTTTCCATATTTAACACTAGTGATGTGCTACTCGTGTAATCGATTCTGTTTAGTGATTATGTGTCGTAAACTATCGATTAATTTGTAAAACATATCGAGATGATAATAAAAATGAACTATTGACTGATAAATTATATTTTGTAACGAAATTGAAAAGACATGATATAGGCTATTCCTAATTTGTGCATTCGCTACTATTTAGTTCAAATTTTTATTTACTAATGTACCTAGATCGAATATGGTCACCTTAAGGCTTCTTATCAAATTTTTATAATATTCATGATAAAAATATCAAGTCATAGTATTTGTCCGTGAAGAGTGGTTATTTAATTTTATAATAAAGGCACAAGAAAACAAAGACATTGAATGTTTAAAAGGTATATTCGACGGTTTAAAAACATTTAAAAATTAACCATATTTCCGACTGAATTGGTACATGCGTCCATATTTACTGTATGAATATTCTTTTTTAAATAACTGCTGAATATACTTAACTAAAAATCAATATTAGATTTAGAAAATAGCCATTTATTTTCCGGGCAATATTCAGTACAATAAAGAGAAAAATCTTTAACAAATAAGATAAAAAGGATAATAAAATTAACAATAAGATATAAACTATAAGTTTTGCTTATTAAAACTTGAAAGCATACATAAATAGAAAATCTATAATGTAATGAAACAGAAAAGTTAACATTTTTTTTGAGATCCTTTATAAACCACAGTCAACAATATTCTAAACTAGAATATAGTTTTAACCTAATGAAGTATGTACTCATTAGTACTAAATGCACCGAGTGCATACAAATTTGTCAGTATCTATTGTTAACCCAACACGGTCTCATGGACATATGTTTTATATAAAAAGCATAGTATCATGTCTGCTACTCTATCCTCATTGCAAACATAAAAATACCGTGAGCAGATTTTTTAGAATTTCTATTACCTCGTTTCTTTTTCGAAACCTTAGAATTTGTTCCTTCAGTCTTCTTAATTTTAGCAGGATAATGTTTTCTTTTTGGGAAGAAAGTTGGGATAGTATATTTTTTATTTAGAAGCATTGATTGGCCCTGGTATATTCTTTTTTCTGTAAACATGTATTTGTTAGCTTCCGTGCAAAACCATTAATAGTTTTTGCTCTAGGAGCAGTTTTGGAGCTTGACGTTTATTTAGGACTTTTTAAAATTTCACAGAAAGATGTATTCGACCCATTAAGTGTTATGGGGCAGACTACATTCGATGCAGTTCACAAGTCTCTGTTATTCTTATATTGATTTAGTGCAAATAAGGGACTGCCATCGATACTGTCGTAATAATCATAGACCCTTGGCTAGGGTTCTATAGTGTTCGATCTATCTACTAGAGTAGGGCGCTGTGGATTATCATCTGAGCTTGTGTTATTTGGAGTTACAGTATAACGCTTTCCATTATTAGGAAATAGATGATCACTTGGCTGTGAATCTGAGGAATCATTCAGAACTGGTTGCTGTATAAATAACGGATTTTCAACAGAGATAGAGATATCAGTTCAAACTAGAGATAGCGTAGGTGGAGTTGAGTTAACCTCATCATTGTTTGGATTGATTAGATTTCCAGTGGCACCAGTAGTATCACTGTCATTGGGATTTTTTTTAGGAGGAATCAACAAATTTTCGCTGGAATTAGCAGCGTCGTAGTCATTGAGATCTTGATTTTCATAGGGAGAAGGACCAGGTTTTGTTGACTTATAAGTAGGTACGCTGGGGGCATATACTTCTTCTACAATCCAGTCTGGATTAGATGGGAAAATTCCAGTAACTTCTAATTTGGCATTGATATTAGTAGATGTCATACCTTTGAAAATAATACCCCAAACATTTGATTATTTTTCTGCCCTTTTAGACAGACCTGTATTTTAAGACTTACTCGGCCAAATAATATTCAAACAAACGAAATACAGTTTAGTCCATGAGCATTCATGTGTGGTGTTGCTAAGGGTATAGAAAAGCTTGATGTCGGATTTAAGTGCTTTTTCAATTATCGAATAATCTAAGTGGCATTTACCTCCAACGAAGATCAGAAAAAGGTCCTAGAAATTTAAATTTCGCAAAATGGTATCCAGTTCACGAAAGTTTCAGAGTTCATGCTCCCTTTCGGTGTCATTTGAAATATTGAACCAGTGGGTAAGAAATCTACCCATTCTGGCATCATCAGTTTGCCTTTCAAAAGTATCATGGATGGAATCACATGGCCCAAAGCGTTGCCACATGAAACTATTGTGACGCTCTTGCCGTGTTTGGGTGCTATTAAATGTACTCTCTTGGATCCACGTTCAGTCAAAACCTCTAGTGATTTGTGCAAATTAAGCGGGAATTCCTTTTCGTTAATATTAAAAACGCATTCCAGTTTATTCATAAATTAATATTCCTTTAGAAGTTTCTTTAATTTAGCGAAATAATCAGAAACCATGGCTTTATTCAGCCTTTGCGCGGTTTAAGTATTGTGCCTTATATTTCTATGTTTTAAAAATCCGCTTAGCCAATCTCGTCCCACTATCAAACCTTCATTTGGCGCTAAGATGTTATTTCGATCACGAAATGTTCTCGCGCATTTACGAAGTACATGTTGTATTGGTAGATATTTCACATGACACAGATTCACGTTCAGTCAAAACCTCTAGTGATTTGTGCAAATTAAGCGGGAATTCCTTTTCGTTAATATTAAAAAAACATTCCAGTTTATTCATAATTTCATATTTTTTTAGAAGTTTCTTTGGTTTAGCGAAATAATCAGAAACATCGGCTTTATTCAGCCTTTGCGCGATTTAGGTATTGTGCCTTATGTTTCTATGTTATAAAAATCCGCTTAGCCAATCTCGTCCCACCATCAAACCTTCATTTGGCGCTGAGATGCTATTTCGATCACGGAGCGTTCTCGTGCATCTACGAAGTACATGTTGATTAGTAGATATTTCACATTACACAGATGAGTAATACGGAATGCCAAAATCTTTTCATGTTCAGGGTTAAGAAGTGCTTTTCGGCCCAAAAAAGATTTAGTTTCTTTTTCTCTTGTAAGTAACGTCTACTCGTAATTTCATATTACCGTCTGACCAATTACTTCGAAGCCCTTTACATTTATAGCGTGCGATGGTCTAAACACAAAAAAGTTTCAGTAATTTAGTACCATAAATATGCCCATATGTAGTCACGCATTTTTTTTAGTTTTCATGGTTACGAATATAACACACGTTATTACTTTGATAAATAAACAAAGAAATATCAAATCACATGATATTTTGAATAATAAAGATTCATATTTGAAAAATAATAAAAATAAGACAATAGTTATTAATTTTATAACCTCAACACTGCTTTTCACTATAATGGACGCCAAGCTACCAGCGGTTGCGCGGGAGAGTTGACAGGTCGCCCGTTGGATATATGCGTCACTAGCGAAAATTTATGGTCGCGTTCAGGTTATAGATGGGCAAAATGTAATCTGATTAATGAAAAAGGATTACTATTACATTTTGCATGTTTCAACATTAATGTGATTAAATTTTGCCCATGTGTGTTTTAAACATGGGATTCTCAGTTGCATACGAATTTATGACTCCGTAAAGTTCATATAGGTTTTAATCATGATTCCGGCACTGAAATTAAAATTACGGATACATTTTGTAATCATAATACTGATTACATTTTGCCCATCTCTCGTTCAGGTTATAACTCGTGTTTGCATTAATGCTGTGTAGCCATATTCGACCTAGAAACATATTTTTTAATTATAATTAGTATAGTAATAAGGCGATTACAAATAATTTGATAGTAGCTGTAATATTACGTATTTATAATATATTGTAGCATGTATGGAACAATCATGATTTGGGGAAGAATTATATGTAAAAATTGGCTTATTTACTAGATTGTATATATACAGACGTTAGTGGCGTGCATCCCATGGTAGATTAAAATAGCATTTTCTTATTATAATTTAACTTTTAATTCATATATGTATTTATTTAAAATTTGACTCCATTTGAATTCTAATACCCCTAATCTGGTAATTACTAGATTTTAAGTCAATGCCAGTGCAAGTGTGTGTATAAAATGTCCAAGTATAACAAGATAATGCTTTTTTATGCTTCTATGGAATGCACGCTACTGACACGGAATGATTTTTAGGGCGCGCGTGTTTTCTTTTATGTCATGAGGCAAATTCAATAAGCTGCATGGCGAGACGGTGACGCTGTATACAAGACATTCTAAACGAAATGTAAACACGGTCAAGTGACCGCACTTAGGTTTTCTAAAATACTTCATCATGCCCAATAAATTACTCAATTATTAGAGAATCAGTTATATTATCCCTTTTTTATTATGAAAACAGATGTACCCAAATCATGATGTAAAAAGTATTTAGATGTGTAATTTCTAAAAACATTGTGGGTAGTCTATAAAAAGCGAATTATTCTGCATCGATTCCTCAGAACTGTATTACTAGAAAAATAATAAGGAAATTCAGTGCAAAAGTTTTCTTTTAATATAACCGAAATTGAAAGTAAGTCGATAATGATCCTTTGGCCATTAACGGGTTATCTGAAATTAAAACTAAGAATTCAATTGTAGGTTATAATGAGCATGTATGAACTGAAAGCAACAAAGTTACGGGGATAGACGTTAAGACATTGTAAATGAGACTGACGCGGGCGCTGGCTGTCGACAGCGGCGTGAGTGCTTGCAGCTCACCCTTCTCGTATCCCCGCGTGCTATACTCGATTCGTAAGGGCTGTTACAAGTTAAGGGATCAGGAGCCATTTTTATTCTATAATTATACTGTGAATCTTGACAAGGTAACAATTGGTAAACGGTAACGCTGGTAAAAAAAGTGTAAATTGTATGGATTTGACATCGTGATATCAATAACAAGTTTACTGACCCAAGCATTAAAAAATGAATTGAAGAATAAATAAATGAGGTGATCTAACGCGGTACAAATAGACCAGAAAGTTTCAAAATATTTTTATACGACTACCCACATACCGTTAATTAGTTGCGACGAATAGGGGATATAGACTGAAGACATTTGGGGAAATCTGGCGTGTAAATATTGAAATAAATACGTTGATATTTATAATTGTTTTATTTTATAACACCAAACCCTCCAGATTCACTTGAAGAGAGCACAGAATAAGAGATTCGCTTGTGTCCTAGGTTGACTGACAGTTGAAGTAATTACAGAAAGTGGAGGTGGGTACACGGTGAGTGTATTTGTGGACCACACATGTAGTAAACATTATAATAGCAGTAGCGTTCATTTCATAGATGCATAAAAGCATTGCATGCCCTTACGATAGATAAGTCTGGAATAAATTGCTTCAAGTTAAACAAAAAAAGGAACCATTTATATTCATACCTATTCTATATTCGTGCCATCTATCTTTCCTATGAAAGCAATATCATATTTACTGTCATAATATCTATAATAGTTCAAATTAATTACGCGAATTCTGCCTACCTACCTACCTTGTTCAAATATCCTATGCACGTCATTGGATAATAGGTGTGGAAAGAGTGCTCGAGTAGAAACAGCTTACTCATGTCGTAGGAATGTGGAGGGAGCTGGCCAGATGGGCATATGCTCTGGTGAATATAGATGATAGTAACTGATTGGACAGACAAATATACAAATACCCGGAGCCATGAATACATTAAACTTACAACAGTTGTGGATATACCGGTTTCCATACACGGCAACACTAATGGTCGTAGGTTCGAATCCCAGTATGTACATCTAAGTTTTTTAGATTACGTACAAATTTAGCCAACACATGCGCACCAGTGAAGGAAAAAATCGTGAAGAAACCCATTTGGCATCTAATAGAAATGTCATGTGTAAGTGCCTTGAGAACGGCGATCAGCTGCGCTGCTGGTCAAGAGGTTCTTTTTTTAATATTTACAAATCTGCATATAGTTTTATATAAATAAATTATTAAATAATTATTATTTCCATTATTTCACTGTTGAATATTAACCCTTTGCACTCAAGGCCTTTGCGACTTCAAATCGGCCGGGCGCCACTCGAGTGCAAAGGGATAACTAAACTGATGTAAAGTTAACAGTTACAACAGTTCCTTTCTCTCTTTGAGGTTGGCAGCGTGATGGCAATACTTTTGATGTTGTACTAGTTTATAGCTCTCAGTGGCCGCTCTCTTGATCACGTGATCTGTAAAACTGTTTTTGCCACATTTTGGAAACAAAATAGAAAGTATACAGGAACAATAAAACACATTATTTTTAAGATAAAAATATTTAATGTTCGAAACTTTCGACTCAACATTATCTAGCACGTGCATTAACATTAAAAAGTAAGCCGATACCGTCTGACATCAATAGCCGAAATGTAAGCCTTTACAATGCCAATTTCTCGAATAATTTGTTTGTAAACCAATAATAGGGTAAGTTTAATGTCGAGATCGTAGCAAGAAACAATGGAACATTACGTGAAAGGAGGGAGGGGTGTGGGGCGGTTTCCTAACTGTAAAGCAATTTATAAAAACATCTTCACAGCGTTCAGATTTGTCGCACTGCTTGCATTAAATTTTTTTTTTTAAGTAAATTGCAACTCCATCTTGCTTGTAAAAAAAAATATTAACCTTTCTATAACTCAAATAATATCGCCTACATAAATATAATGGACTTTGTACACTATACCATGACCGTGCTATGAACGTATCAGACGGCACGAAATGATACTAATCAGTCTACTAGAACGTAGCAACTTTGTTGCGTAACCCTTGTAACCGCTTGTATTTTCTTATCACCTCCTAGACGCGAGAGCGCAGCAGTTTGACGTTACATGCCGAGCTCTTAATATATAGTGCATTGTGTTAGATTCATATATCTTAATTTGAATATGAGCTGATATTGTAGTTGTGTAAGAAAGAGAGAGACCAAAAACTAGCGCTGTGTAGGCCCTCCACAGCATACGCTAAGCCTGTCCCTTACAAATATATGTTTTTTATTGCTTTGTTTAATGTACATCACATTATGTGATTTTAGTAGACAAATTATTTATTATCATCGGCATCAGCTCACGCTACGGTCTTGGTCGGTGACGGAATGGTCAAGTGTGCATAATCTGATACATGTCTATAAAATAATATTATCTTGCCTAGTATGTTTATAGCACGGTCGTTGTATGACAAGGTACAGTGTGTTAACTTCATTATACTCGTATATTTAACTGCAGGTAAGTTGGGTTCTGTGACCTATTGCGCAGCACTCACTTTTGCGCCAAATAACATCAATTTTGACGTACGCGAAACTGACTCCCTCTCTTTCAGATAGAGCTCAACGTAAACTCTCTCCACGTTTATGCCTCGAATTCTATCGGCTTCCTTTTTAAGTAACCTGCACGGTTCAGTACAAAAGAATCTATATCGACAAGATGTATAAAATTTTAGCGGGCCTGGACAAAGTAATATTTGATAAACGAAAACAACAAAGAAAAGTGCAAATAAAATTGACATAACGTAACGATATGATAATCCAATAGCTTACGTCAATTAAATTTTCACTTTCTACTTGCGATATCGTTTATAGAATGTTACTTTGTCTAGGGCGCCAGGTTCATTATTGCACACGTTTTACGAAATCTTGGCGCTTCTGACGACAACTGTACTCGCAGTATGAGCATTACAGTAACCGCGACACGAGACGAGCCCACTTGTGTCTGAGGGCGTGGTGAATACACATAAAAGCTGACACATACTCTGGGATAATGTATACAGTGTGTAATAAATATCGTGTCCGTCTGTCCTGGGATTTTATTACACACTGTATACGCAGTACAGAGTGGTATTCCAAGATTTCATAAACAACACATGTCTGACTTAAATTTCTAAATACTTGCACACAACAAAAGTGGTATGTCGAAGGAAGCGGCATCAGCACGCTATCACGGACCGGAGCAAGCAAAACGACTGGTATGTGTAAATATTAGAGATGTGCCCACTAGCCAATTAGTTGGCTGAAAGAAGCCACTTGTGAGAACAGGTCTGCGCATTTGTATTTTTTTACTTCTCATTAAGTCTTGATTCTTGGTTTTGCACGAAACAGATCAGTGTTTTTGTATAACTGTGAGAATTATCTCCTTTTTTATATTGCCTTGACAAATTGCCTGCATTGCCGCTGATGGTAAGCACTGTATAGTCCAAAAACGGCAACGACCATCAAGGGACTAAAATCCGTTGGAAGTCGCCATCACAATGCCGGCCCACATATACCACGTCCGGAAGGTCTCTAGGTATATGAAAAACTGGATATACACACACTAATCCAGAATTTCGAGAGAAAGCGAGTCACTATGATGGTCTTTACACTTGTCCTAGCACCTCAGAAAAAATGATTTTTGGGACTGTACTGTGATTATACCACGTCTAATGACAAGCTAATTCAGTCCAAAAACGACAAAGAATACCGACAATAAAAAAAAATTCCGATAGTCGCTGCGATCATGCGAGCCTGCATAAACATCTCTTCACGCTACTTTTGAAGGACCTAATATCATAGGATGGTGAGAACATACTCGCCGGTAGACCATTCCACAGCCCAACGACTTGGCATGGAGTTAAAAATCTCAGTCCTGACCACAGACCAGCCATAGATCGGCACATCACTGCCGAACAACCGTTTTTGAGTCGCGTCTGCCAGTACTCGCATTGTACTTATAGGTCGAAGCTGCTCGCGTCCGTAGGCTTTACCCTAGTGTCCCTACACGTTACTCCTGGGTGGTGCTAAACGAGCAGCAGCGAGGTGGTAGGGCGTCGGTGCCCGTCTGGATCGCGACCACAGTGCATGGGTGTAAAGCCCCGTCGTAGTGACCAGTTTCGGCTTGTCGCGTTTCGGCATCAGCTTGTGTATATCCAGTAGCTCATATACCTAGAAACCTTCAGTCAAGGTATGTGCGGGCCGACGTGACGATGTTGACTATCAATGGATTGTCATCCTTTGATAGTCGCTTTCGTTTTTGGACTACACTGTACTTACCATCAGGTACTCTGTAGTCACTGTGTCGAGCCAGTGTAAAAAAAAAGGCCAGAACACACTCTATACCATATATGGGCAAAATGTAATCAAATTAATGAAAATGATTAACGATTGCATTTTACGTTTTTTACCATTAATAAGGCTCGTAATTAATTTTGCTCATCTATGTTTTAAACACTATAAAATCCCAGATTGTAAACACATTTATGATTTCTCAATGTTTTAAATGGATTTAATCATGATTACAGAGCAAGAAAATTAAAATTACGACTACATTTTGTAATCGTTCATCATTAATCAGATTACATTTTGCCCGTCTGTCTATTATAACCTTTCGTGTCTTGACTGTCAAGACGAAAATTTTACCTTACCTGTGGATCCCATTACCAGACTTTCCACTGGACTAATTGGAATTTTGTATAACTCCAATTAATTTTATTAATAAAATATATTTTTTATGTAATTTCTGACACTACACTTGACTTCGAATTGCATTGCAACTGTTCTATGTGAAATAATATGAGTAAACTAATAAAGACTTTTTACCGTGCTCTGTAATGGGACGGATCACCGACGAAAGGATAAAATATACTTCTGTATGTAATTTCTTACCGTAGTGATTGTATGAATGGATCATATTAAAGTAGGTTAGTTATATATGGCAATTTTGTCGGAATTGGCCGTTAAATAAAAAATAAGTTTTGTTTTGAAAGTGAGAACATCGAATTTAGTATGGCTTTACACTGACAATTATTAATATAAATAGGACTAATGGAATCACACACACGTACCGTACTAGGGCAATACATAGCATTGCAGACAAATGTTAGTCAATGCACGACTGATAAAGGCGTGTTATATTACCCTACATTTAAATTGGCTGTGTACTTTGCTGTGACAGGGCGCGTCACAGACGAAAAGATAAGCTAGTCGTTTCACTTGTAGCGGGGCTGCGGTGAATTGATTACAGGACCCGCAGCCCCCACTAATTCGCAGAAGTAGTCCCCTTGGGGCTTTTAGCTGGTAAAAGTCCGGCACACCCCGGCTGCCACCCCCTTTGCGGCCGGGACGGTCCTATGAGGATTTTACCCAAGTTAAAGAAAAAAAAATCGTTTTACTTGCTCCTTAGCAATGACTGTGCTGTTACTTCATTGGCATACCGCCATAACTTAAACATATACAATATGTCTAATAATTAAGTAAATTCCTATGATTTGTTTGCTTAGAATCGCTAGCTGAATTTATTTCAACTATTTTGAATATGGATAATATTTTTTCAGAAATACCTGCTTTATAAATTGTTTTATTATACATTAACTTTCGCGTTTTGTCCTCATTATAAATACTTTAGCGGGACTTATGCGCGAATTACCTTACTTTTAACTATCGCTCCACGTTTCGACCTGGTTATACAGGTGATGCCTACGAGCAGACTGACGCGCCGCGGAGTTTTCGTCGGGGGCGGGAATCTACTTCCTCTACCCTCTTTTGTTATAGAAAATTTTAATACTCATGTACACACAATAGTCACAGTATCAGTATTTTTACAAGATCATATAAACCGAAGTCCTAGTTATAAGTCAGCTATTTAAATTATCAAGAACAAAAGCAGCTAGATGGAGTAGCGGGTAGAACGAAAAATACGCGGCACGTCAGTCTGCTCGTAACCATAACTTGAGTAACCAAGTCGAAACGTCGAGCTCTAATAAAAAGTAAGTTAATTCGCGCATAAGTCCCGTTAAAGTATTTACAATTGCTACATTACTATTCCCAAATAAAATTAAACCATGTGACATACATATTACGTACGCATTTTGTTTCAAATAAATGTCACCGCTAATCCATTTACGAAAAATGTAGTCTGTTAAAGCATGAGTCGGCAACCTTTTCTTATATAAGGGCCACAAATATTATGAGTATATTGGTGTGGGCCACATTTCATCTAATAAACACAATTTTTTGGATAAAACAAATTTTTAACCATATTTATTGTTACTCATTTTACTGACTGTGATCGCTTGAACTGAATTTCAGGCTTCCGCACACACAAAAAAATGAAATAGAAACTTATTTTTATAAGTAATTTAAATTTATCGCCTGCGCTGCGGCATTCTGTGTAGTGATGAAAATGCCCGGGAATTTTCCCAAAGTCCCCTAAAACTTCCTTGTGAATATTCCCGGGAATTTACAAAATGTTCTCGGAAGTTTTGGGCACTTTGGGAAAATTCCCGGGCATTTTCATCACTAGTTCTGTGGAACGGCTCTTACTTGCGCGGGCCGCACCGCAGTGGCTTGCGGGCCGCTGGTTGCCGACCCCTGACTTAAAGCATAAATGTATAATTGATTAATTACTATTTAGTTGCAGTGTCAGGTCTTTACTCAATTACAATACACGTTGTATTATGAATATATTATTATCCTTAAGGTACGCGTTGAATTCTAGCAGTTGCGATTCGCCAGCGACGAGGCTGTAGCGGCTGCTATACTCCGTCACGAGCTTTTAAAGTGTAAACCGGCTCATTTCCATTATCCGATTCGTGTCCGATAAGTAAAATTGATATTACATTATAGCATTCACACACAACACATAACTCATTTTAACTATACCTTGTTCACTTTACGAAGTCCCTTACAACTTACTTTTTGATCGTAAATTTCCATATTTACTATCAATAGCGAAAATAAATAACTATCGATTGAGGTACTAAAACACTATTAAATGAAACTGGAATCAAAATAAATCATTAAATAATTATTTCACAAACAAAACTAACCAATTTTTTGTCTGTCATGGGAGATTTCGTAAAATATGCAGGGTGTAGTGTAAATTGTTATTTCATTGGCCGTATATTAATGCTGTAAACGCATATTTGGTCACTGATCTAAATGAAAATGAGCTCTTACGCAATTACTATTTACAAAAATAAATTATTCTATACTAAAATCAAATCCTGGCTTCACTCGTAATCAATAAAAAATTTAACGTTCAAAGGCAGTTAAAAAACTATACGTCCTCCATCGCTAGATACTTTTATTGCACGAAAAACTTATAGTAAGCAATATAAACTAGATAAATAAATAATTATCTAGCGAGTTCAATAACACAAGGAGCGACCAATACGAGATTTCGCACGATTCTTTTACAAGTAATTGGCTATAATTATTTCAAAAAGTTCTTTTTATGGTTGTGGTAGAGGGAACCAATTGTGGCTTATATGGCAAATGTGGCTTTTATGACTTTTGCCAAATCTTAACACTTCCTAAGATATATATTTTTTTAGTTTTAGTAGGGATGTCTATCAATCGTTAGCTCTATGTTTTAAGTTTAATCAGCAGATGCTACGAAATCGTCTGCTCCAGTTGCATCGCGCCGCCTTTCATAGTGTTAAGAAGATCAGAACTGCAAATTTGATTTATTTATTTTCGGTATGGGAAAAAAAGAGATTGAATTATAAAAAGTCATAAAACAACAGTTGTCAGTCTTGATATACCTAAGTCAGCCTTAAGGGGTTTTGCGTTAGTTACCTGTAACCCTGTATATGCTGAAAACATGCCATTGTCGTGGATGAATTTTAAAACAAGTCTGGAAATTTATATGACGGCAAACAACCTGCTAGATGAATCCGACTAGCGATTCCGCTGTACCCCAATGCAACGCACATTCTGCAACAGACGGACGTTGCGGTCTTCAAGCCTCTAAAATAAGCCTGGCAAAAACGGGTCCATAGTTGGCGTATTGAAAAATCAGGAGTGGCGAAGGGCACATACTAAAAAAAAGACTGCCAAACTTCTGCAAGAAGTTATGGAAAGTACTGTGAAACCCGCTATATTAGAAAATGACTTTCGAAAATGCGGCCTTCATCCCTGGGACCCAGAGGCTCCATCCATCGCCCTATCAGGGAAATCTTCTGAGAAGGTGGACAACAATGAGCAAATTTTATATTTGCAAAGAGGAGTGAAGTTTCTGAAAAACAAAATGCCCACTGGTTTTTTGGTGAAGCTTCAACTCGCCCTCAAATCAACAACTAGAGTTTGGGACGGGGATACAGTCCATGAATCTTTGTTCAAAATGTGGAAATCAACAACACATGACACACGAAATGCCCAATGAACAAATTTTGGTGAAGCTTCAACTCGCCCTCAAATCAACAACTAGAGTGTGGAACGGGGATACAGTCCATGAATCTTTGTTCAAAATGTGGAAATCAACACATGACACACTTCAGTCAACCACATCTGCAAATTTACCTGAGTTCTTCGTAACCTCCTCTGATGATGTGCCTGTACCTGAAAACTTAGCCGAGTTCTCTGTTATCTCTGTTGATGATGCACCTGTACCTGAAAACTTAGCCGAGTTCTCTGTTATCTCTGTTGATGATGCACCTGTACCTGAAAACTTAGCCGAGTTCTCTGTTATCTCTGTTGATGATGCACCTTTACCTGAAAACTTAGCCGAGTTCTCTGTTATCTCTGCTTATGATTCGTCTGCAAATTTACCTAACTCTTACCCTGTTGTCTATAGGTTCCCATCAGACCCCACATCCGCACAACCAATTCAAACACTACCTAGACCGTCATCTGCCGGTATTGTTCCAAGTGCATTTAAAAAACACTTATTTTATAAATCAATAGACATAAGTAAGGATACAAAAAGGAAGCATAAAGAAAAATTACCAGCAATAGCTTTAGGGGAAGACTATCGGGCCTACCTGAGATTGAAGATGGAAAAGAAAGAGAACATTGAAAAACAGAAGTTGGAGAGAGCCAATGAAAGAAAGCAAAAGAAGGAGGATAGAGATGCACTGAATAGAAAAAAAGAAACTCGAAAGAGAACTTATGAAACGCCGCAGGTTAGAACAAGTTACTAAGCCTGAAAAATTTAAAAGAAAGCTAACTTTGTCTGCTTCTTTTTCTTCGGACACAAGTGCAAATGATACTTCTGGAGATTATATGGAAGATGACGAAGGAGAAGAGGATGCTGTTGGTGAGAAAAATAAGATTCCTCACAAAAAAGTTGTCGGGGAGTACATTATCGTTAAGTATGATGGCAAATTTTACCAGGGGGTTGTTTTGGAGGTACTCCGATCTCAAGCTAAAATTTCTGCCATGGCTCCAAGCGGAAAGTTATGGAAGTGGCCTCTTCGGCCAGACGTCCTCCACTATGAATGGGACGCTGTAGTTACAAGCATTGAAGAACCGACGAAAACCAGTACAACGAGAGACCTGTACAATGTGCCGGAAATGCTTAACTATGACTAAAAATTTGCGAAAAATGTATAATTTTTCATTCTTTTTATACAAGAAATAAACTTTTCGTACTTTCTTTTTTTTATTTTCATTTAGTGGTTCGATACCGGAAATGTGTTAATAAATAAAGATTTAGGGGGTGGGCAATCGGAGGGACACCCCGGGGGTTTATAGTCAATAGGAGTCTGACACACCGGGGTAACTGCCCTCACAGCGTCCCTGATGGTCCTATCCAGGATTTTCCCACGGGATACAAAAAAAAAAAACAAAGTTCCTAACAGAACATGGAGATGTTCAACATTAACATCGAAACTCTAAATGGAGATAATTACCGAATATAAGAGATGCAAATGGAGGCGTTGTTGAACGCGCGTGATTTATTCGAAGATGTTATAGTCAACGAAGAACCCAAAATAACAACGACAGATGGTGAGAAACTGTTCAAAATTGGCAATTGCAATATATATAGATGATTTTATAATTATAGGAAACCCGAATAAATACATAGATGATTTAGTGTATCACAATCATTCAAGATAAGAGAAGTTCTGAATTACAGAAATTCTTAAGAATAGATATTGAACAAGAACATGGGAAAATAATATTGAGTCAGAAAGATTACATAAATAAAATATTGAAAAGATTTGAATTGGAAGACTGTAATACTGTTAAGACACCAGAGACTGTGGGAGAAGACCTTCACAAATATCACAAACTGTTTATCAAGAAGCTCTGGGATCATTAATGTATCTAACGACAAGAACAACACCTGATTTATCCTAAGCAGTATCAAACTTATCTCAATATTGTGAGGATCCAGGAGTAAAACATTGGAAATCTATAAAAAGAGTATTCAGATATATTCAAGGAAAACAAGACAAATCTAACATAAATCTGGTGATGGAAACACCCTTTTTTTTGGTCACCCGGGGGAAATCCCTAACGGATCTTCAGGAGGCGATGAGGGCCACCCACCGGTGTGGCGGACTTGCATCGACTATAACCCTCGGGGTATTCCTTCTCCCTCCTGCCTAGTGCCAAGGGCAAAGTTAAGCCATCTTTCTCGGCACCCGGCGACGTCTAGCCTCCTGCAGGCCCCAGATAATGGAAACACCCAGGAGTTTTGAGTCAGTAGGAGTCCGACACAACCCCGACTGCGACCGGGAAGTTCTATGATAGATTTTTCCCTGGTAAAGAAAGGCATATGGGTGACCTCCGTAAGGAACTGTTAATTCTACATAAAAAGGGTTTTAGGGGGAGTATTATTAACTTATGAAGATTTTCTTACGATATTAAGCCAGATAGAGTCAAAATTACATTCACGCCCCCATATATTCTATATCTAATTCCGCTTCTGAACTCCCGATTCTAACGTCAGCTCACGTCTTGGTCGAAAGGGCACTATCCACATTGCCGGACCAAGATTATACTGACGTACCTATCAATAGGCTAAAATACTACCAACAAATCCAACAAATAACACAAGACTTCTGGAGGAGGTGAGTCGCGACTACATCAACAGGTTGCAAGAAACAACCAAATGCAGAAATGCTCAAGACCCTGGTCTCCAGACAGAAGTCATCGTCCTCGTGCGGGAAGGCCAGTTGCCACCCTGCCACTGGAGGTTGTGCAGGATCAATCGCATCGGCAAAATAAAGACCGCTAAAGGAACAATCAAGCGAACCTTCAACAATATTTGTCCATTTTTAAATGGGAGAAAGGATGTTTAGTGTCGCAATGTATTATGATGCAACAAATTAATATAGGTGGATCCTGTGAGATAAAAAAAATCAGAAGCTTTGGATAAATTTATAGAATTTAAAAATCAGGTTGAGAACCAGTTGGACACGATAATTAAAAAGATAAGAAATTCATATTTAAGAAAAATAAATCTGATGAAATAACAAGACATTGTGATGCAAACTAGGCATCAGATGAAATAGATATGTTATGTTTTCATTTTTCTGGATGCAAGTATATCATACAGTGGCGTTCATTCCATATATGCATGAAAGTATTGCATATCATGACAAAAATAAGTCCGGAATAAATTTAAAGTTGAAGAGAAAAAAAATGAATTTTTCACATCCATTCTATTTTTACGCCATATTTCTTTCTATTTAAACGAAAACAATTTCTGTTTGCAATAATTATGGCTGTAATAGCCAACTCGATTAGGGACCCATTTCAGTGCGCGGCAACGCGAATAGTCATAGGTTTGAATCCCGAATCGATTACGCACTGATTTAGGCACCACGTACACATCAGTGAAGGGAAATATCGCGAGAAAACCCGCACGGTATCTAATAGAAATGTCACGTGTACTAGTGCTGTGAGAACGGCGATCAGCTGCGCCACTGGTCACGTTGAGCACGATGGATAAGCTCAAAGTGGATACAGCCACTAATATATCTCTGCTCGCCCCGTAAGGGATATAGCGTGACGATTTATTATCGTTTATTTATCGCTGTTTTATTCATAGCAAGGCGTATAAACCGCTAATAGGAGTCAAAGACAAGCGCCCGTTCACCTAGCCGTAACCCCTTTCTTTGCTACATACGGACACATCAGACAAGGTGCCGCGTATCACGTGAAAGTCTATCTTTTCGTTAGATACGGCCGCCTTCGTAAAAGTTTATGTGGAGTTAATAAAATAAAAACTGCAATTTTTTTATAAGTGTTAAGACCCTGGTGAAGCGGCTAAGATATTTCCGCTTCATACCTAAATTATTCTTCGTTCACTCCATAAGTTGTTTGCGAATGATATAAGGATAATCTGCATCCCTAGCCTATAGTGAAACAGATAGAAGCCGCTTACCCACCCGCTCTATGTGACGTCACAAACGTCACACATTCATTCATTCTATAACAATTGTATGCAACCGCCGCGACGTCGTGATCAACCTTTTATTTTAAAATATAAATAACCCGCCGTACTAATATTTGAACCGCCACGCGACGTTGTTATTGAAGAGAAAACAAGGTGTAACAATGCGAGAGTGAAACTTTTCTGTGCCCGTGGCCGATGACAGGACCCTGGACCCTCACCGTGATGTAGAATATACTAGACGAGCTGCAGACCTACAGGTTAGTGATTCAGATATTCTGGTATATCGGCTGCGATTTATGGAGTGATAAGATTCCTTGACACTCGTTTTTTGACCTATTTTTGTTTCTCTTAACCGCCAACCAAGATACGTTCCCCGCTCATATGGAGGGCTATTTACACGCCTCTCCAGACCCCTATTACATTTCAATCGTGATTTTGATAACTTTACCGCTGATATTCCTAGAAACTGAAAGAGTTTGACAACTTTTTATTATTGATTATTTGAACATAGTCATTACTATAGTAAATAGTGGCCTTACATTTTTTTTATCTATTTATCCAAATTAAATAAAAAAAATATAATAATATGTCATAAATAGTGCTGTACAAAGTAGTGGCTTCAGAATTTCGAAATATGTACGCATTATCTGGAAAAAAAATCCCAATCAAAGCATAAAAAAGCTACTAAAACGTTCAGATTTGACCGTTAATTTCTCCTTATTACATTAACATTATTACTTAAAATTTATACTAGAATAATCGTAATTTCATTAAAAATCTAAATATTACATTTATATTTTAAATTGATAAATTATAATATTTGATAAAAACGTAATTACAACTGCCAAATTGCTACATATAATGCGATGTACCAGCCGGCAATTCTCATTAGGCCGTTGGTGCTCGTAGACGTTGGACCTGCGTCAAATTTCAAATTCAAATTAAATTTTTTCTTACCGAACGGTTCACCGTATAATGTTATCTCGTACAACTGTATAGCGCAACTACCAAGTTTTGATCACGTAAGTATTCTTTGACAATTATTATACATGGAATAGCTTATTTGTTGAATAGTTATTTCTTTTTTTATACCAATCTTTACCTAGTTACAGAGTCCCTCCACTACGGAGCGAGCCGAGTAAGCATAAATGCCTCGGCTCGGGTTGCATCTCGGAATGAGCTCTTATCTAAGAGCTAAGCTGTTTATTTTAGCCCTAAGTATAATTGAAATAATAAAGGCAGTCTAACATCGACCACCGAACAGTTCGTTCGTTTTAATTTTAATTTAATTATTTTTAAAAAAGCATTCCTTCGCCGTCACAATTTGACTGGCGCTGAGGACAGGATACCGGTACGAAGTCCTGCATCTGTGAGGATCCCTAAATCGATCCGAGTGCATGTGATTCGTCGCGTTTTTACGTTAAACCGGTGTTTCTGTGAACCAAATAAATTTGTCTGTGTTGACCGGAGGTTTGCGTTTCCACGGCTGCATTTGGAGGAAATGGGGAAAGGCGCATTGTGAGTAGACCTCTTCACTATCCCGTCCAGTCCCTGTTCTTATTCCATTGCTGTGTTAATTTAAGTTTAGTTATAAGTAGACTCTCTATACAAAATCTATAGGGGTTTTTACAGTCTAGTTAAGGTGAAAAACGTAAAAATTTTTTTTTAATCAATTTTATTTTTTTTGAATTTTTATTAAGTGCTAATTATTATAAAGTAAAATGGATCACATTCAAACAATTCCTAGAGAAATAATGGACATCATCCCTAAATTCGATGGTAACGAAAAATTATTAAATTTATTTATTAACAAGAGCGAATATGTAATAAATGCCTTCAGACAGGTAGACAATCCTGCCCAAGATTTGTATATTTTCCATGCAATTACTGGCCGATTAACCGGTAAGGCTGCTCATTTAATAAGCGAGCGCCAAGATATAAGTACTTGGACAGACTTGAAAAATGTTTTTACTCAAAACTTTAGCGACCCTAGGTCTGAAGAGTGCATAGCAATTGAGCTAGAAAATTTGAAAATTAGATATGGTGAATCCTATCGTGATTTCTGTAACCGGATTCAGAATATTAGAAGCACATTGTTTTCTAAAATTAACCTTATTGCGGATGAGGATGTCGCTAACGTTAAAAAGACCATTTATAATCACACGGCTCTGAATGTATTTTTGTACAATTTACCTGAAAATATGATTCGCATTATACGGCTCCATGATTGTGACAGTCTTGAGAAAGCGTTGTCCATAGTCATGGAAGAGGTTAACTTCTCGACTCAGTACAATAATAGGAATAAATACCGCCAAAATTTAAAAAATCCCCAATTTCAACAGCAGCACGTACCCAACTTCAGGCCAAATAATAATTTCTTTGATAAACATAAATTAGGTCAAACATCCCAAGGTTTTAAATTCGGAATCCCGCAACAGCAGAACCAAAGAGCTATAATGCATAACGTACAACGGCCATTTGCGCTCAATAATAACAATCAGTTCAGAACTCCTAATATTGCCAATAACTTCCCACGATTTAAATTTGGTATCCCTGCTGCTTACCAGCAACCACAAGGTCACCAGGCCCATCAAGTCTCACCCGGATACGACAATGATGTCTCTATGCGAACAGCACCTCAACCAAGGCCAAATTATGTGTCCCAGCAGCGTACAGCTAATAACTTATTTTATACAAATGAACAGTATCCTTTTGAACCTGATTACGTCCAGCAACATTTTTACATGACAGATACGACTGACCAACCTGACTTACAGGAGCAATTCTGTACTTACCAGGAAGATGATGATTTTCAGCAGACACAGCTTCAAGATGAACTAGCAGATACTGAAAATTTTCAGTTACAGGCCTCTACAATTCATCCCCCGAAATAATACGTCTTAATTACCAGGGTGCGTGGAAACTTCCTCACATAGATATTCCTGAGATAAATACTAAATTTATGATAGACACAGGCAGTACCAGATCATTTATCAGCCCTGAAATTGCAAATAAATATTTTTCAGATTATAAATATCAGGAACCTTTCGAAATTATTAGCACCCATGCGCGAAGTAATCATAATGAAGTAATTTATATACCTCTACTTAGGACCTTTCGAAGCACCGACTATCACAAATTTTACCTGTACGAAATTGATAATAACTATGGAGGACTTATAGGCTCTGATCTGCTTAAACAACTTGACGCGAGCATCGACATGAAGAACCAGATTCTGAAGACCCGAGACACTGAAATACCTATACTTTACAGTCCGCCGTATACCGTTCAAGTTGAACCTCGATCTGAGACACGAGTAAAAATACCAGTTGATCTATATGAAGGTGAAGCTATCACGAATTACATAGATTTTGGAAATGGTGTAAGAACACCAGCTGCCCTTGTGAAATGTTCCCGTGGCCTTCAAACAAAACTTCAAACAACTTCAAAACAGTCATTCAGAATACATCGGACGATCAATTTGAAATTAAGTTCACTAAGCCTCTTAGCGTTACAAAATTCAAAAATGAAGAAACAATAAATGTGAGTAACATCCAATTAGCAAATAACCGCGATAAAAACGAAATTCTAAACCAAAATTTGACCAAATTACGCTTAGATCATATGAACCAAGAAGAACGCAACAAAATTTTCAACCTATGCTCGGAATATAAAGATATTTTTTATGCGGAAGAATTGCCTTTAACCTTCACGAATCAAGTTAAACATAAAATCAGAACAGTAAACGAAGATCCGATTTACGTCAAGCCGTACCGCCAACCACCGGCAGAAGCCGCCGAAATTAGAAATCAGGTTGAAAAATTATTAGCCGACAATGTCATCCAGGAATCCCATTCACCATGGAGTGCCCCTGTGCACTTAGTTCCCAAAAAACTTGACGCTACTGGACAGCAAAAATACCGTATGGTAATTGACTATAGACGATTAAACGATATCACTGTTGACGATAAATACCCACTTCCTAACATTACCGATTTATTTGACAAATTAGGCAAAAGCTGTTACTTTTCTGTACTTGACTTAGCTAGCGGATACCACCAAATCGAAATAGAAAAAAAAGATCAACCCAAAACTGCGTTTTCAACCCAATTCGGCCATTATGAGTTCTTGCGAATGCCGTTCGGACTTAAGACAGCCCCTGCGACATTCCAAAGGGCTATGGACAACGTGCTGAGAGGACTACAAGGAATCCATTGTCTAATTTACCTCGATGATATCATTATATTTTCATCCAGCTTGGAAGAACACTTGACTAAATTAAGAGCCGTCTTTGACAGACTTAGAGAAACTAACTTAAAAGTACAACTGGACAAATCTGAGTTTTTGTGCAAGGAGGTGACTTACCTGGGTCACACCATTACTCCCGAAGGACTAAAACCTAATACCGACAAAATAGATGCAATTTTGAACTATCCACTCCCAAAAACAACGACGGAGATAAAAGGCTTTTTAGGTCTCATTGGATATTACCGGAAATTTATTAAGGACTTTTCTAAAATAACACAACCAATGACGGCATGCTTGAAAAAGAATAGTAAAATAGTAATTGACGAAAAATATTTAAACGCATTCGAAAAATGTAAAGAACTTTTAATCAGTGCCCCTCTTCTGCAGTACCCCGATTTCACAAAACCGTTTATACTTACCACCGATGCATCCGATTTTGCAGTTGGCGCCGTACTTTCTCAAGGTTCTATCGGAAACGACAGACCAATTGCTTATGCTAGTAGAATTCTTAACGACTCAGAAAAGCGATACAGTACGATAGAGAAAGAGCTGCTTGCTATCGTGTGGGCTGTAAAACATTTCCGCCCATACCTTTACGGAAATCACTTCACTATATATACCGACCATAGACCACTGGCTTGGCTCGACTCTCTTAAAGAGCCAAACAGCAAGCTGACGCGATATAAACTAAGATTAGGTGAATACAATTTTAAAGTTATACATAAAAATGGAAAACAGAATACAAACGCAGATGCGCTTTCGCGAATACGACTCAATGCGTTAGGGCATGAGAAAGATGACCAACGATCCACTGCGGTAAATGTAGGTGACGCCGGAGATGAAAAACTTAATGATTACATCCGAAGCCTTATAACTGACTTGGAAAACCTGGGAAAAGAGTCGCGAAACCAAGAAGAACTTACCGACAGTCGCGACGGTGTAGGTAACGATATACCTGTTGTAAACCCCACAACTGAACAAAGGACTCCGTCTCGACCTCAGTCCAATAGCAGCACAATATCAGCCGAAACTGAACAACCTGTAAGCTCTAGTACAGATACTGCACATTCCGCCTTTGACATGGATACAAATGGTGTTCCAATACTTCACGAAGCCGTAGATACAAAACCAAATCAAATATTGGTTGACGTTTGGTTTAAAAATGAACTCTCAGTCAAAATCGTTCATCACCCAAAACAGAAAATTTTACAGGTCCACTTACCTCTTAATAATTCAGATCTTATTAAACAATTTCTTAAGGAATACATCAGACCAAAAGTTAAATATTTTATATATTACACAAACAAAGACCATAGACGTCTGTTTGCAGACGCAGTAATTACATTATTCAGGAAAGATACAGTACAACTTTACGAATGTACTGAAAGAGTAATTAATGTCATAGACGAAATGGAACAGGAGGAATTAGTAAAACGATACCACGTGGGTAAAACTTGCCACCGTGGAATCAACGAGACTGTTTCCCATATTAAACGCACATATTTCTGGAATAACATCGAACAAACAGTAGCAGCAATAATCAATTCCTGCGAAACATGTAAGCGAATGAAGTATGACCGAAGACCTTTTAAACCAAAACCACAATTTACCCAAACACAGACCAAACCATTCCAAGAACTGTTTATCGATCTTTACTCTATAGAGGGAAAATATTACCTAACGGTTATAGATGCCTTCAGCAAATTGGCTCAGGCTCTGGAAATTCCTGACAGATCTACTCCAGAGGTTGCACGTGCTCTCATCAAATATTTTTCATTTTATGGAGTTCCAAGCAAAATCAGTTCAGATCCCGGTACTGAATTTAATTCTAAACTATTACAAGAACTACTATCATTCCATAAGATTCACATTCACGTAGGTACACCTCACAATCCAAACTCTATGGGTCTCATAGAACGCTTTCATTCAACTATAGGGGAAATTTATAGGTTAGCAAAATACGAGAGAAAAATCACAGACGCTGCCTCTGTCATGACATACGCTATATTAGCGTATAATCAGTCGATTCATTCTGTAACAGGACTCACACCGTTTGAAGTTGTTTTTGGTCATACCGAAAGCAATAACCAGTTCGACACCGACTTCGGAAAACAGTACACGCAACAGTTAGTTAGAGACCATGCGAAAAGAACAAAGTACCTATATAACTACTTATCTGACAAAATGATACTTAGAAAAGATAAAATACACCAAGGGAGACCAGGAGAAACTGAGTTCAATATACACGACGATGATGTGGTATTTATAAAAGGTAGTAACACACGCCGAGCAAAAGATAAACCAAGATATCAAAAAGGTAAAATTCGGGGTAAAATTAAAAGAAACATAATTACAATAGAAACGAATGGGCGAAACACAAGGGTTCCCATTAAAGATATTAGACGTCCTCCGCAGGTCCGTCATGCTGCTGATCCTGACAATTCGGACCCGGGCCCTTCGACTCCAAAAGATTGAAAAGAACCCAGGCGTTTTTCCAGTTAGAGAAGGAACTGCTCTAGTTAGCTATGATAATTGGTTAGTTTTTAAGATTTTAGATGTTAAACCTCTAAAAAAGGATTTAGATTTAAATATTAATAGATATAATGAACTAAACAGACTGGTCAACCCCCAATTAAATACCAACAAGTCTTTACTGATATATTTTGATGATATTAGGTCACAAGTAAATCATGTGCTCAATACAACAATAGAAAAATACGTTCAGCTTGTCCCTAGTAGTAACAGATATAAAAGAGGACTCCTCAATCCTTTAGGATCCGTTATTAAAATAATTACAGGAAATTTAGATCATAATGATGCTATTAAATATAACAACTTGATAAACGAAATGAAATCTCGCCAGCACTCTATAGAAAAGAAAATAACTGTAATTTCTGAAATGGTGAAAATTTTTACCAATTCTACTGTAAATACAACGAATGATCTTTTACAATTAAGCATTGTAGTTGATAAACTTGATAAGGAATTGTCTGAAATTTCAATTATGTCTCATATGAACCAAATTATACATACATACAATTTATTTTTACATAATTTTCAGACCATGTACGCTAAATTGAATGAGATCGAAAACATTTTAGCATTCAGCCGTATAGGCGTACTACACCAAGCCATTGTTAATACTAATGAACTTGTTAAAATACTTAAACTTATTGAAAGAACAGATAAACTTGTATTCCCGTCAATTCCTGAAAATATTATCAAAATTGAACAATCGATTGTATTAAAATCCTATTTTAAGAATAATGAACTTATTTTTGTAATGGAAATACCTTTAGTTAAGAAAGATACTTACTTTTATTATAAAATTGTTCCCTTACCTATCACCAACCCTGAAAACAACCGTACCCTTATAATTCTGCCCAAGTATCCTTACCTTATTGTGAAGGGGTTGAAAGCTAGTTCGCTGACCACGCCGTGCAGAATCCTGGAAGATGGGATCTACCTGTGCGATGAATTTCAAACCATAGTACCCGTAGAAGATACCTGCATTCTTGACCTGATGAAATATTCTAAGAAAATCTCCTGCACGCAGATTTCAATAGAGCTAGAAGAAATTAAGATAGAACCTCTCCACACTAATCGATGGTTAGTGTACAGCAAGTCAGCTTCCACTCTCACAAGGACATGTGAAAACGAAATCCTTCATTACACTCTTTTTGGCTCCTATCTGCTTACCATAGATGACAAATGTGAATACAGGATTGGAAATCACTGCCTGCGGAAACATACCTTAAGAGGAAAAAAGTTGGTTTATGCCGAACTACCATTAGTAAAACTACCCGAGAAGCTGGAGATCGACGTTCAACGGAAATTAACCCCCGTGAAATTAAATGGTGTTGACCTGACTGATTTAAAAATGCTTTCATATGTTTTGAAGAATAGTGAAGTGGAAAGTGTTAGTATAGTGGACACGAAAAGTGTTAGCTTAGGAACCATAATCTTATATATAATCTTAATCTTAAGTTTACTGTCTTTTATAGCATACAAATATTCAGCCTTCTTGTTTAAATTTTGCCAAGGTCGAAATCATCCTTCGAAAAATTGTTCATCTTCTACAGATGATTTCGATCTTAAGGAGGGAGGAGTTACAGAGTCCCTCCACTACGGAGCGAGCCGAGTAAGCATAAATGCCTCGGCTCGGGTTGCATCTCGGAATGAGCTCTTATCTAAGAGCTAAGCTGTTTATTTTAGCCCTAAGTATAATTGAAATAATAAAGGCAGTCTAACATCGACCACCGAACAGTTCGTTCGTTTTAATTTTAATTTAATTATTTTTAAAAAAGCATTCCTTCGCCGTCACAATTTGACTACCTACTGACTGTTATGTTTATTTCTAGCATGGGTCGAAAAAGCTCTGTGTACGCATGTATTAGAAAAAAAGATATACATCTAGATTAAGAAAAGCAAATGAAGCAAGGTACCTACTACTTACTATTTACATCTATACCTGTAATATACAATAATAATATGTAAATAAAATACATATTTTCTGTGTTAAAATTCGAAAAACATGTGAGCAAAACTGCAAAAGCCACTCTTTAATATACCTGTGACATCTTGTTTTCTTACTTTATTTTTCATCAATTTATATACTAATTTATGGGAATGTTTCAGAAAGAATAACTCTTCCGCCAAGAACTCACTTTTATCTTCCATACATATAGAAAACGCTGATTTGGAGGATTCGGTAACAAACCTTTTTCGTTACTTTGTGTACTACAGTTTATCAATTATATAAAAATATTGTAATGTTTTAACCTATTTTACTTTAGATACCTACTGGTGACATTCTTCCATCATCAACGGACAATTCGAATCCAACAAACGAACCGCTAATGCCAGTAATTGATGAGATAGATACCACGTTGACAATAGAAATGGAATCCGAGAATAGTATAGTAAGGAAGAACTTATTCATATTTATAAAGCTAATAATTTTTTTTTCTTTTAAATATAAAGAAAAATAATTGTTGCAGGAAGAAGATTACGTAGTTCAAGGGCGGAGAATAATTGATTTTCAGTTCTTTTTAAATCAACTGTTTGAAATTGAAAAACACAGTGAGAAATTCGGTTGCAAACTGAGTAATATGAAATTATTACGAGAAAACCAAAATGGACTGATATCAACATTTCATTTTAACTGTCATATGTGCGGTTTTATATTTCAATTAAAAACTTGCAACGATACTGATCCAGCAGCTACTGGAGCAGTATCGGGAGCCATTCTAACAGGAATTGGATTATCAAATCTTAACGAACTTAATGCTTCTATGGATTTACCATCTATGCCATTTCGGTTATACAGCACTACACATGATGATGTTGGAGAAATATGGCGTATTACTGCGGAAAAATCAATGAAAGACGCAGCCAAAGAGGAACAAGAGGCCGCAATAGCTCGTGGTGATGTTAATAGTGCAGGAATACCAATGATAGCAATACAAGCTGATGCATGTTGGAGCAAACGGTCTTATAAAACCAACTATTCAGCTTTATCGGGATGTGCAGCAATCATTGGGGAACATACAGGAAAAGTCCTGCATATTGGAGTACGGAATAAATATTGCGTTATCTGTGCTCGCGCTTCTTCTAAAGGCATGTTGCCAAAAACTCACGATTGCACAAAAAACCATTCTGGATCATCCACCAGCATGGAGCAAGCAATACTGGTTGAGGGTTTTAAGTGCTCGTTAGAGGAAAGAAATTTAATATACAATGTTTTAATTGCTGACGGTGACTCAAGCACCTATAAGAGTATTCTTGAAAGCAGGCCATATCCGGATATACCTGTACAAAAAAATAGAGTGTACCAACCACTTATTACGGAATTACAACAATAAAAATATGCAACTGCAAAAAGACACTACGATCCCGCTTAGGGAAAGTAAACTTTTAACAGGAGAACGCCTTACTAGGTTACGTACTGCCATCCGCTCCGCAAGTAAGTTTAGGAATGAGCAAAATATTTCTATAAAAACAAAAATACTCAATTTGCAGACAGATATATTAAATAGTACACTTCATATTTTTGGTGACCACAAGGAATGTGAAAATTGTTACTGCACTCTAGAAAGGAAATCAGAACAAGATCTAGTTCCTATAGTACCAAGTTTAATAATGAAACTTCGAAAAAACGCATCTCAGTTGGCATTTAATTCCAGGAGCCTTTTGCGAAATTCCATTAACAATCGTGCTGAACAATTTAATAGTATCGTAGCTAAAATGGTAGGTGGCAAGAGAATAAATTATTCTTTAAAACGCTCGTACCAAGCACGCTGCTACGCAGCAGTAGTTGCTTTTAATAGCGGTAAACCGCAATACACATTATATAAAACAATGTGGTGCAGTAGCCCAGGAAAATCTATAAAAGATTTGGAACGCAAACGACTTGCCCAAAATACATACTATACAAGGCATGGAAAGCGCTGTAAAACCAAATTAAATTTTGATACAACTGACAAACATTATGGCAATGAATGTCAACGTCCAGACATGAAACAAAATGATTTTTTAAACGCGAAAAGGCTGTTTTTAAACAATCTTAAACAACAGGGGTCAAACCGTTTTCAGATTGAAGGCAATACTATTCTGCAAGCAGAAAGCGCATTATGGGTCGAACTTCGACGATGCATTTTGACGGCATCAAACTTCTTCAAAATCTGCAAGAGACGAGCAAATCAAAATTCTGCTCCACTGGTGAAATCTATTTTGTACACATACAACTTAAAACAGGTAGCTTCAGTTAGACATGGAACGGAAAATGAAACCAAAGCCTTAGAACAGCTATGTGCCCAAGAAAATATTCATATCGAAAAATGTGGGCTATTTATCGATAATGAGTACTATTTTCTGGGAGCTTCTCCTGACGTTATTTGTGAAGAAGGAATAGTCTAAATTAAATGTCCCTTCTCCGCTTTCGGCATAGATCCAGAAGAAGCGATTGTTAAAAAAAACTAAATGTTTTAAAAGGAACGATTCCGGCGAATTTTCTATGAATGAAAAACACGATTGGTACTATCAAGTACAGGGCCAACTTCAAATTGCGAATAAAAACATATGTTTATTTGCAGTATGGACTGGTTCTGATTATCCATTGAAAGTAGTGAGGGTGTATAGAGATAAATATTTTTGGAAAACTAAAATGCTACCCAAATTAACACGTTTTTATCATGACTGTATGATTCCAGAAATTATCGACTCTAGAAAAGCCAGATCTATGCCACTAACAGATATAATTTATTAACTTTTCATTCAAGTTTCTTTGTTTTTCTTCTGATTATTAAATCATTTGTCATTATTAATTGTATTATTACATTGATTATAAAATAATTATAGTTACAGTCATAATGTTTTATTTTATTGTTGAGTAGTCCTGTGAATTTTAATCCTATATTTGTACTTTATACTCTTCGAATACTTAGGAAATCCATCTGCAGAATATAAGTGTATTTATTACTAATTATGGTCTGATAATTTATCAATAAGTTAAAGAATTGCAATGTTATAACAGATATTTCTATTAAAAACTTTGACTGTTGTGGAGGCGGGGTTTAAATGAAAATTAAGAGGTGTAATTTGGCAGGATTTTTTCTTATATTTGGAAGCCATTTAGAATTATCGTGAAAAAAAATTCGAACATAACCAAAATAAAGCTTTGTTTATTTATTTTGTAAAATGTAATATTTACTAATTATAAAAGTAAGCAAAAATATAAAATTTTTATTATGTTTGCCTTATAAAGTGGTGGTATTTAAAAATTGAATAGTTGAAAAAGTATCAAAATTGTTTTCTCGTAGCATAGTGATCATATGGCCGCTTGAGGCTAAGCAAATCGTCAACGTACTTCAGGTACAAAATTTTTCGGAATGCGATCCTGTCATAGGCCTCTTAATCATTAAATAGGAAAAAACGTACAACAAAAGTCGTTAGTCTTGATAAACCAAAGTCACCTTTAAAAATAACCCTGTAAACTGAATTGCGCCTTAAAACGAGGACAAAATGCCAAACTTGGATTTACCAGTTTACTGAAGTAATAAAGGGGGCGTACCGTGGAGCGCCTGCGCCAATATGGATTAAAAAAGATGATAGGTAAATAGATTTTTAAGCGAAGAGTATAGATTCCTTATCAGAACTCAAATTATATATAAATAACTATTTTAATATCACTTGTTTACGTCAAATACGAGTGAAGCCAGGTGTCTACATACAGCTATGACTTCATTCCGTTTCCAGGCTATTTCTTCCCTTCAAACACTTTGTGTATTCTGAAAAACAAAACAAAATCATAAAGGCCCTGCGAAGTAGTATTTGTAAAAGAGGAATCCCAGCTATACATACGGTAATTCACGTCCCGGCTTGGACTTAGGGATATGACATGGAGTGGAAAAAATTTATTAATAAATAATCGATATTTCTGTCTTTAAATTTAATCGATTTGTAATACATCGTTTAACTAATTTTGGGAGTCGAAGCTGCTCGCGTCCGTAGGCTTTACCCTAGTTTCCCGACACGTGACTCCCGAGTGGTGCTAAACGAGCAGCAGCGAGGTGGTAGGGCGTCGGTGCCCGTCTGGATCGCGACCACAGTACATGGGTGTAAAGCCCGTCATAGTGACCAGTTTCGGCTTGTCGCGTTTCGGGATCAGCTTATGTATATCCAGTAGCTCTAATACCTAGAGACCTTCAGTCGTGGTATATGTGGGCCGACATGACGATGTAGACTATCAATGGATTTTCATCCTTTGATAGTCGCTTTCGTTTTTGGACTACACTGTACTTACCATCAGGTACTCTGTAGTCACTATGTCGAGCCAGTGTAAAAAAAAAAACCCGCAAAAACGTAATTTTTGTAACACAAACTACCGTATCTTCCGATTTCGTTAATGATTGGATTGATTCAAAGCGATAAGAGCCAGAGGCAGGTAGTAAGCATTTGTAAATGCAAAAGACCGTCACAGTGACTCGCTTGGGCCCGTCACGTTTCAGCGTGTTCCTTTGCTCATATACCTAGCGACCTTCCGTCGTGGTATATGTGGGCTGACATACCGATGGTAACGGGCATCGGACTCTCGTTCCTTGGCAGTCGTCGTTCTTGGCCCAAACTATGCTTTCCATCAGGTGTACTGTAGCCACTTTGTCGAGCCAGTATAAACCAAAAAAAAAATAGCTTCGATTTAATTTTGACCTTCATGTGTTGCAAAGAAAAATGCTTTCGTTCGTTTGGCTAAGTAATCCTATATGATGATGTCCTAGCCGGTTTCGGCCACGGCGACTGTTTCAACACCGGTTAAGAAATTCGAGGTCCAGTTTTCGGAAACAGTCAATTGCGCAGGAGATATTTAAGTGCATAACTGGGCGCGGAGCCAGAAAAGCACTCTCACGTCCGAGCTCCCTCAGGCCCGATGGAATGGAGAACTAGTACGATCGGAAGGGAGCGGGATGCAGGTTTGGTCGAGTTTTCCCTTCTCTAAACACCTGGTTGAATTGCGGTGTTCAAGAGATACCTTAGTCGCCTTTTACGACACCTCAGCAAGAAGAGGGGGGTGCTATTCTATTCTGCCGGCAGCCACCACGGCTTAAGTAATCCTATAAAAATATTTTGAGAAACGGAACCCTAAAAATAGAAGTTTACATAACGGAGGACAGAAGTTGACTTTTTTTTTTGAACGGACTATCTACTGATTGCCTAGACAGGCCTGTACAGCTCCACCGGGCTTAGGGGGAGAGCACAGAAGGTGCTCAGCCAGCGAGTTCATGGGTTGGGTGTCAATGCAAGGGCACCCCTGTGGGTACGAACCTCGACTTGGACCGCCAGCCTAAAATACGAAACCTAACATTGATCTACCAGCGTTTCGGCAGTGACTACCTTGAGAAGAAACGCCGAAAGAAACTCAAAGCTGCGTCGGAGTGGAGTTAAGTTGACTTCAGAAGTTTAAGTTTTTATTGAGGTGGGCGACTGCCCAAAATGGCTCGCGACTACAGTACACAATTTTAAAGACCGTCATAGTGACTCGCTTTGGCCTATCGCGTTTCAGTACCAGTATGAGTACATCCAGTTATTTATATACTTTGGAAACTTTTAGTCGTGGTTTATATTGGCTGCCATGACGATGGCGACTGTCAATGGATTCTTAGCCCTTGGCTGTCGCTTCCGTTCTTGGACTTTACTGTATGTAAACCAGCCTTAGATGGACAAAATTTAATCAGATTAATAAAAATGATTAACGTTTTACGTTTTTTACCAGTAATATGACTGCATTTTGCTCATTTATGTTTTAAACACTACAAAATCCCAGATTGTATACACATTTATGATTTCTTAATGTTTTAAATGGATTTAATCACGATTACAGAGCAAGAAAATTAAAATGAGGACTACATTTTGTAATCGTTCATTATTAATCAGATTACATTTTGCCCATCTCTGGTTCTAGCAGGGGAGATGGTTTCACTTAATGGAGCCAATATAAAAAAAAATAACTCACACAGCACTGCCATTGTCATTTTCGAATAGCTTCACTCTCTTGTAACTATCCTTGAAAAGTACCACCATATCTTCCCTCACATCCAAAAAGTTATCTTCAAGGCAATTAGATATATCTTTTAGAAACTTGTTGATAGAGTCGATCTCATCTTCGCTGAACAGGCCAAGAAATCTAAACTCCGAATACAGTCTGCTGCCGTGGAACTCTATGAAATAGTCCACAATCGTGTCGTAGATTCTTCGTCTATCCATCTCTAACTTGTTGCTGATTTCTTCTTTTATGTTCTTCGTTATGCTCTTCAAAAATGGGTTGGAATCATCTATATCCAGTATCTCATTTTCTTTTTCTTCTTCGTCCTCCTTTTTTAAATCGTCCGGGGTTATTAGATAGACGTGGGAAGGTGCTTCTTTGAAGATTGTCAATTGTCTGAAAAATTAAGTGTTTTAAGCCGATATGTACATAGATAGATCGTCGATAGATAGATTTGACGGCCAGATAGCGCAGTTTGTAGCGACACTAATTAGGCCGGTAAGGTCCTGGGTTTGAGTCCCGGTAGTGGTAAACTTTTCTGGGACGAACAGTTGAGTTTTTGAAATGAAATGTATTTATTTCGCCATAACTTATAAAAAACTAAAAATTTAAAAACAGTAACACAAACAGTATACAGAAATAAGAGAAAATACAAAAACATACAAACATGCCGAAAATGGTAGTCTGCAGCGCTGGTTTTCGTGAGGGGCCCAGAATTTTTCACGAATCATGGTTGTATATATCTATCTAAGTATGTATATATTTGTCTAGTACTCATAGTACAAGCGCAAGCTTAATTTGGTACTAGGTTTATGTGTGTAATCGTTAGTAAATGTTATTATATATTATATCAGTATGTCAGCCGCATGTGGTGAACTTTCCTTATATAGGAGCGAAATGATTTGTTTCATATATATATATGACTTATATATATATGCTTTCCAGCGATCATATTTCCTCGGTCTTATGACTTGGGGCTCTTTAAGAGAAGATTGAATAGGCATTTGGTGGGCGGACGCGGTTCATCATCGGACTCATTAAATAATAAAAAAAGTCAGTATAGAAGATGATAAAATTGTAAAAGAGTACAACAACAAATAGTACTACGGCTATTTCAGAATGTATTTTCTCGGATTCAGATCAGATGCAAAGCGTAAAACACACTTATCATTCACAAAATTGTGATAGAAGAAAAAAAAAATATTATTTGAAATTAGATCGTCATAGATATAGTATGACGTTATATGATTGGTTAAGCTAATAATATTAATTTTATCAAATAAGTAGTGTATGCATGTAAAATTGTTTGCTCCAAATTACTGACTGTCTGTAAGCCTGACATATGGTTTCACAGTCTTTAATATGTGATTTAATCTCCTTTGTAATTTAGAACTAATAAATTAAAAAAGAAGATTATTCAACTGCCTGCCTGATGATAAATAAGTATTTAAAAAAATACTAACCGATTAGGAACTGCTCCTTCACTGTGAGTGCTTAATATAAAAGAATTATACTGTTGTATTTGCTCGAGTAACTCTAATTGTTCTTCAGTATCGATTGTCTCTAAGCATTCACTGCCTATCGCGTCATTCACGAGTCTGTGAACCCGTTTCCTCTCCTCTTTCCATAGAGACTTGTCGAACACCATCTCGAGTTCGCAATCGTTTTTGACAAATTCCAATATTGTCTGTAACACGTTTGTCGTGAAGTGTTCTTTGTTTTCCGGGTCTTTGTTGTTCTTTTGTTTTTCCTGTTCCTTTCGGTGACCGAAGCCGGCTGTCGTTGTCGCCTTGACAAAGAGAATTTTTTTAGCTTTAATTTTGAAGTGGGTGGTGGATAGATCGCCTGATCTGGGTTCACACTGACCCAGGTAGATCTGGGCGACCGCGGTACACAAGTGAAAGGAACGTCGTGGTGACGCGCATTATAAGATTATGGAATATACTTCATGGTGCAATATTTCCTCTAAGAGTTTCTTTAAAAAAGACGGAAAAATTCTCTCCTTGGTTGGCAAAGCAATGATGACACTTCTTGTGTCGCATTTGTCTATAGGCGAAAGTGAACGCATACCATCAGGTGGGCTGTTCGCCTGTTTGCCATCCTTTCACATAAAACCTAGAAGATGCAATTTCGCACATAGGTTACGCTTTATAATGTTGATATTTCAAAATTTCACAACACTTACATAAGCTGCATTCGGAGCGATGGGCTCTAGAATGCCGTCGCCGGTCTTGCCTAGGGCTCCGCCCTGCCAGCCCATCTTGTGCATCATACTGTAATTTATATGGAGATAATTGAAGTCATTTTTGAGAAAAAATATTTTTAATAAATCATTGATCAAATAGTAATTAATACCAACTCCTTAACATATATCAAGCACAAATGCGATCCTATGTAGAGTATTGTGGCTTTAATGGGCCTATACAGGATTTTGCCCCAGTTCACCAAAAAAAAAAAGGAATTGTCACCTCTAACAAGGCTCCACCAAACACCATTTGAAAACCTTGGATTCCATAATTAAATTCCAAGCTTGAGTATTGGTTGCTGATGAGGTTCTTACTTCGAATAAGCTACTCAGTTTTAATTACCAACATAGAGTAGCTTGAATTTTGGTTCTCTATAGGCTACTTTGGAGAAAGTGCAGGTAAGTTGTACAATTTAATAAAAAACGAAGAATGAGTGGACAAATGGCAAAACCTTAGACCAGTCTTGTGTCAAAATCTGTGGGGGCCCCAAATGAAGAGTAATAATTACTCATATTAGAAACAAAACCATTCAGATGGATATAAAACAATTATAAATTGATGATATTAGGGTTTAAAAAAACCCTGTTTAAGTTACATGGATGTTTATTGATTGGTAACATACATATTGCTGATGTCATTCATATTCAATTTTTCAACCTAACCACTTGTATTAATTCTTATAAACAACAATAAAGTACCCTCCATATACCACAGATTATAAGTTATTATTTCCAATTAAAGCTCTTGGGAAATAAATTAGCCAAATACTTAAATGAAGTATGCACTTTTCTTGCCATTTTTTGTAAGTTAAAACTATTTCAGGTACATTGAGCACTTTTTATGACATAATTTTTCCCAGGAAGCACTAAAAGCTTAACAGTTTAAATGAGATTGTGGATTAAATTTTTTAAATGTTTGCTTTCACATGTTCATAGGCCCTGTAGCTGTAGAGCCCCATTACTATTGATTGTATATTGGTAGCTTTTCTCATGGATTCAACTAACCTTTCAGCTTTGGTCATCTTTGCTGGTTCCTTAAGGATATTGTTCAACCTCTTCTCCAGTCGGTTGTTGTAGACATGTTGTTGTTGCATATTGACATATCCGCTGGGACCTTGCTCTGCATCATAAGTGTAGTCACCAGCCTTAACCCAGTTCTGCTGAGGCCATCCGTAATGAGACGGGTTGTGTATAGGGCCGTAGGAACAATCCTCTTGTGGACTACAACATTATTTAATGTTTACTTGTAACATTTTATTACAAAACATACACACACACACCAATGTGGTGATTTCCATGGAAAAGTGGTGTGCAAACTATAGAATTATTTAAAAAAAAAACAATATTTTGGTTTACTTGGACATTTCATAAGCATATTGACTTCAAATTTGGTTCAATTTTGATGTTAATACTCTGAATCTAAGCTACCAGTTTTTAAGTCAATATATTTTTTAACATGGCCAAGGTAAACTAAAAATTATCTTTTTTTTTATATTTCACTGGTCATATATGCAACTGACATACACATACAGCTGTCATACATAAACCATTGTCACAACTTAGCAGTAACTCTTAGCATGGCTAGAACTAAGGAGTTCTCTAACTCTTATTTTACCAAGTCATTTAGCTATGGAAAATAGTCTCCTGGTGAACATGTTCTTATCATCTCATGATAATGGGTGCTCTGAATGAAGTGTAAAGGGATATTGGGGTAGTCAAGCATGATCGTAGTAACTATTGGGAGTTAATTGCCTGTCGACCGTTATACTCATTTGATAGTCATGGTGATTTGAGGTAGTTCGGTGATTGCTAGAACTGGGTCAGGACCACAGTATACAAGTATTAAGAACATCATAATGACTGGTTAAGTCTTGTTGCATTTCAGAATCAGCTTGTGTATCAGGTGCAAAGCAATCACTTTGTCGAGCCAGTATAAAAGGAACTGTCTTTGATTTACACAAGAGGTTTCCAAACAATTTTTTCTAAATAGACCGTTTTAAAAATTCTACTGTTTTCTGTTCTGCTACATTTTTACTGTTGTGGAGCTTGAAAACCTACAGCCTCACATGCAATAATCAAAATAAGACTGACACAGAGAGAAGTGCAAAGTACAATCATCACTGCTGCCTGGACATTTTGTAATGGGTTTATATTAACTATGCATGCTTAAAACAGTTTTCTTGTTGCCTCATTTTTTTTACAGTATTTTATCTGCTTGCGTTGATAGGTAAAGCCAAGCCAATATTTTCGTTTTACATACAACTTGAGAACCTCCATTTTTTATACTAACATAAACCACCTGGAACACTAGAAATCACTGGCTTACACTGTACTTGCCATAAAGTATGATGCAATCAGAATAAGAAAAAGTATCTATAACATCTGTACTAACTCACATACTAAAGTGTTTTTAACAATAAACAGTTGACCAATTGATCTAATAGAAAATAAGATACTCTTTAATAACACCCGACACATAATCTTTTTTCTTAATTTATGGCTTTATTCCAAGGACTGGTCCTTTATGCCTTTACCAATGTCAGTGTGATGATTAAAGACGAGGAAAGTTGGCCGGTTATGCTGTTTCAAACGTGCTTAAGATATTGGACGGTTATCAAATTGTACTATTTGTTTTGAGATTCTCCGGTACCTAGAACCACATAATCTTTAGATTGGTTTACCGCTCGTTAGAGCTATTGAAAACGATTACTTACTTATTAAATAACTCTGGGTCCCTGTATAGGTCATCTCTAATCACAACACGTCTATTTTTGTTGATATTTTCGGGCGATGCATCAGTTTCAACTGACGTCTCTTCGGAATTATTCCATTCGCTCGCCGTATAATTCCCCAAGCTTAAATTATTTGTGTCGTAGTAACGCGAGTTCTGCCATAAATTATACGTATTTGCGTAATATCCTTGATAATTAAACTGATCTTGTGGCCCATTATAGAAGTTATTCATTATTAGAAAAATACAATGCGTTTGAAAGTAATTAAAAGCAATCACTGAAGTTTTCCTTACTTCAATATTGTAAAATAATATGACACACTATAAATTCCAAAGTAATAAAAGGTAAAGATTTGTGGTAACTGTTTCAAAAACCTTTATCAATTTTGAAATTTACTATTATTACAAATGCTCTGAGAAACATTTACATTTTACAACTTTATTATTATTATACTCTCTTTGAATTTAACAAATTTAAAGTTGTCAACCTTGGTCATGAATGCCCGTATAATTATTTAAAATTGCCCTAAAATATTTTATGCAGATTCTTAAACGAATTTCTTACTACTTGAATCGTAAACCATAGAATAAAGAACTTATTAAAATTAATATTTTACTAAAATATTTTACTCAGAGGTTTTTAAACATATTGTAAAAAATTTACATTGTATTGTTGTATAACTTTAAAATCTATTATCCTAATTACTAGCATTATGAATGGGCATGGATTTTAAAATTAATTGGTTTTGTCATAAATAAAAACAAACAAACTATACAATTCTTACTTGATTAAACGTTCTAGTCACAAAAACTCCTTAATTTAAAGGAGAAACCCCGGTTTGGGTATCAATGTAAGTTGACATACTTCTGTTGCCTACTCTGAACTAGAAAATCCCTCTAAAAATATTATACACCTACGTACATATATAGATTAATAAACAAGCACTCACTATAAGTATAACTACAGGCTATATTAAAAAAAAATTGTTGTGTACTTACGACACTGCGAAAAAGAGAAAAATAATTGCGAATACACAAAATAGAAAATTCGCATGGATGTTTTACGAAAAACGAAACAAAGTACTAATCTGGTATTTAGAAGATGCGAAATGTTAAACATTACGTAAAATCAATAAAAACTACATATTTACTTTCAACATTTATTCTTCTACAATAATATTATTAACTATCAAACAGTTGACTATACAAAGTAATACATTAGATAAGTATAAAACAATCATGATTTCACTTAAATAAAGGACAAAAATATACTTAACAATTAAGGTACACTTAAAAAGATGACACATACTCATCCAATGTCTTACTCTCGTATATTTGTTTAAATGATAAACGAGCATAATTTTATGGACTTTTTTTTGTAAAACATTTTAGCGACCGAAGCAATTTTTTAGAATTGCGTTCCAAAAACTGTAATTTAACATTTCAAGCATCATCTATCCGTACTCGTTTTTAAGCTCGCCTATCATCTAACCCGATCGCACACGAGCGTATTTACTCGTTCATCCAGTAGAATCTCGAGCCAAATCTTGCCGGTTTCTTTTCCGCGTCTTCTGGCAATGCCGGGGTGGCATCTGGATACTCGATCACAGGTTCCTGGAGGGGCTTTGGTCTAAAATAGAATTAATCATTATTATTATAATGTGACGCTATATACATTTTGAAGTGAGCAAATATAAATTACTAGTTGAATCCACTCGTTAGTTCTTTGTACCCAACGTGATCAGCAGTTAACAATGATCAATTAGTATACTGTTCTCAATGCTAATATTTATTCCTTACCAAGCATTATTCTTATTTACTGGTTAATATTGCTGTCTCTATCTTTTTTTACTAGTGCTGTCTCTGTTAATTCTTACTATTTTTATCTTTCTGCATATACTACTTTGAATAGTCGGTTATATTTACAGTAAGTTACTTGTATCTAAACCTAATATGTTAATAATGTAAATATAGTTCGTAAATGTTAATCTAAATACACGTTTTCCAAATATCAATGCATTTTATTACTTTGACATGTACTTTTTTCTCGCCATGACAAATTCTGTTGACCTAAGTGGACTTTTTTAGTTTACTAGACTTAAGAAGGGCAAATGTTTAAGGCGCTTCGTCAGAGAATTGAATGGTTTTGGTGGGAACATAAAGGTATCCCTGTGGGTACGGACCGCAGCTTAGACGCCCACATGGAATTTGGGTTGATCTACTAGCATTTTGGAAGTAAATAAGTAATTGTCTGATGACTTAAAAATGTTTAAAATCTATTTTTAATCAAATTGGTAGATTAGGTTTTTTGAGATGGTAGGGTGATTTTCTAACTACATCCTGATCACAATACACAAGTGCAAATAGTGACTCACTTCAATCTGTGCCATAAAGGGATCTGTTTATGTAAGTCTAGTTGTTCATATACCTAAAGTTCTATCCTAATGAATGTATGGATTGGCATAACAACTATGCCTGTCAATGGTTTATTGTCACTTGATAGTTTTTGCCATCCTTGAACTATATATTTTTTAAAAGGTGCAGTGTGCTGAATTTGTCCAGTTACTATAAAAGTAATTCTAGACTGGCAAATGTTACAAACGATATTACTTGTGTGAATAAGTCATCAAAGTGTGATTGAAACTAGATTTTGAATAATCTCAGAGAAATGGCTGTGATATGTATAATTAAAATGGATAATGAAAAGTTAAAACTTACCTCTTGCTATCATGAACCCTTGCTTCACAGAAGTAACCAAATCCTGGGCGCTCCAAGTTCAAATTCTCCAGCATGCACTTGTCGAAAACTCCTTGAGTCTTGCGACAACTGAAACGCGACTTCTTTATTATTAGGCAAGCAGTTCAGCCCCCTACTTTAATTTTTAATTACCATCTTGGAAATTATTATTACATATGAATATAGTTTTATAGTTGGATCCAATGAGGTTAGTGCAACATTCAAAGTGGTATATGGTTGAGGAAAGATGAATCACTTCAGCTTTAAGTAATTTATTAACTGGTTCTTAAATAAAAATTTCAAATTATTGAGAATTAAAAAAAATTCAATATCAATGATTATAATTCGCTTTATATGATTTCAATATGGAATTTAAATTGCCACAACCATTGAACATTCCCTGTTCATGTTGCTGTTAAAATTTTTTGCAGAATAATTTAGTGTAGTGTTATTATTTATGTATCTTTATTTTAGTGAACTTCTTTTAGCTAAACACAATCACATGTGTGATTAAAGCCCTAACAAAATTATAGAATAAAAAAAAAAACCATTAAACAAATGCTTTTTCTCTATATCTATTTTGTACATACCTGAACAGTTTAAAAAACTTATATTTCAGTAAAAGCTTTTTCGGTCAAGGAAAATACACTGTATACTTCTATTTACCACACTCAATTAATATTATGAGTGAGAGAAACCACTTACAACTGCAAACTGTAGTCACCGGAGCTTTTGTCAATGCAATTAGCATACTGATTGAACTCCTCCAGGCAAACTTTCTTCACCTTTCGAAAGAACTCGAAAGTGCAGGCTGTTACAGCTTTCCCTTCAGCAATGCACTTGCGCGGGTCCTTCTCCTCCACGCGACATAGCATAAACTCCTAGAATTGAATTCAAAGAGAGAGAGGACAAAGTTAAAAAGCTATTATTAATTTTATTGAATTAAAAAAAAATAGATATTTCATTTATTATTACATATAACATACACTTTCCTGATGAAGAATTTATTTAATCACATCAATTAATAAACAGTGGAACAATAACAAGAATATACACTGAAATGTCTACCTATTAAAAAGTTTGTATAAACCTCACACAAAACATTAAAATTAAATTAAGCAACAGAAATAATTAAAAGGACATTTTTTGCTAAACTTATGTTTGAAAATTTTGTAGATACAGTCTTATAATCCAATGTATTAAAAGAGTTAAAATATATCTTGCTCCAAAACATAACCTATTTAGACATATGATTATGCAATCAAAATAACTTTCTAGCAAGATTCAGTAATGAAATCTTAAGCACTGTAAGCGACATAAATAAAAAACACAATAATACATTTACTTACGTTGTTGGCATATTCACAATATTTTCCCAAATGCGAAGAACTAGCGATCAATGTAGCCATAGATAAATTGACCTCTGGTACGGTCAATTCCGATTCCTCGGGAAGATGAACATCGGCGGTTAAAACCATGTTCAGTTAATTTCACTCTCACAAATAATTATGTTTAAAATTTTCAAAATAAATATCAAAACTTCTCCACAAAAACCGTGGAAGAAATTTGACTAAGTAAGAACATAAATTAGATAGACCACATAAAACCAATATTATATGAGACGCATAATAAATTATAATGTTGTTAGACCAAGACGAAAGTAAAATCATATGTCTATTTAATTTGGAAGATTTATAATTTGAACGGCTGTTTTTGACAGTTTGGTTTTTAAGCTTAGGAAGTTGGAACATTCTGCCGAAGTATATGAGAATCAAATCGCATTGCAATATCGTATTGCAAACCAAATTATTAAAATTTAAACAAATCAAACCATATTTTAATCAAGCATAATTTACTTTTAGAAAAATATTTATAAAGATTACATCATAATACCAACAAGTGTGATGATTATCACTAGTTAGGACTATTTACTTCGAATTCTATTTCTTCATATTCTCCAATTGTTTAACGTAGTAACCATTATCTAGCTCTTGTGCAATTACTTGTCCATCATCTAGAAATTTATATTACATGTATAATGTAGGTACTCAATAAAAACATATTTTATTGTGTCATGCGTACGAACCTCCATAATATTCAATATTTTCGGCGGGAACTTTGTAAAGTTTTGGAATATCATAACGATTTTCCTACAAAAAATAAAATTCAGTAAATATTTTATTGCTATTGAATAAAATTTGTTACAATAAAAAAAAAACTCACCGAATCATAGTTTCTTCTCCCCATACGTGGTATATTTTTATTCGTTTTAATGACATATCCCATCATACCTTGATCGAATGGACTTACAGCCTCACTACTTCTGCCTACTCTTGGAACATTATTGGGTTTGATAAAAGATCCTTCGGTTTGTAGTAAAAAGCAGAGAAGGCAGTTTAAAACGAAGACTGTAGCCAGCTTGGAACTCATATTGAAGTTTTAATTAACTGTGTGAGTAGTAGACTTCGAAAGGACTAAAAGAGTCTGATGCTTTTCATATAATCATCTACTTTTATATTGAACTGTTTCGATTCGTCCCGTATCACTTAAAGATCGTATCGAAAATGTGATCTTTATTGTGAATACTAAATAGTTAGATGTTTATCATTTTTGTTGATGAGGGCGCAAAAAAAGTTTTAATGGCTTGTATACCCACGATAAATTTAACTGCTCGTTTGGCGCTGTGATCATGCGTGGGAATTCAGCGCGTCAAGTAGTGGGTTCGATCCCGGCATGGTACAAATATTGTATGGTGTGATTTATTTGTGGGTAAGAATTTGAGTGTTTGTCGATATTAAGTTTATGTCTGTAAAGACACTCACGACAGAGGAGTAAATATTAGGTCCTTACATATGAAATTGGCGTTTTGTATGGGAGGAACAAAAAGTCGAATATTTTTTAATATAATATATTTAATTAATCAAAGTATGAACCATTATTTTCTATGCACTTTTTCCATCTCATAGGTAGTTCATTGATCCCTTTACTAAAAAAACCAGTCGGACGGGAATCAATAAAATCTTTGAAGGCGATTTGGACTGCCCCATCGGAGTTGAATTTTTTCCCTTGCAAGAAGTTATCCAAATTTCGAAAAAAATGGTAATCTGTTGGAGCAAGGTCCGGGGAGTACGGAGGATGTCTTAGGCTTTCCAATTGAAGCTCTTTTAATTTAGTAGCCGTCTGTTGCACAGTGTGTGGTCTAGCGTTGTCGTGAAGCAGCAGTGGCGTGGAGCGATTGACCAGCCTAGGTTGTTTAGCCGCTAGCTTTTCCATCATGGTTTGCAATTGCTGACAATAGCATCAGCCGTAATAGTCTGGCCAGATTTGAGAAAACTGTAATGAACAATACCGGCACTAGTCCACCAAACGCTTACAAGTAACTTTTTTGGGGTTAATTTTCGCTTGGGGCAGGATTTGGCTGGCTGGCCAGGATCCAACCATTGCGCTGAGCGCTTCCGATTATCGTAAAGAACCCATTTTTCATCACAGGTAATGATTCGGTTTAAAATACCTTCATTCACCCTTCGAGTTGTTTCCGCAGCACTAGTGCCACGGCGGAACTCGTACTCGTAAATAATGCGATATTTTAAGTTTTCCATTTTATAAAATGAGTGACGCAAACAGAAAAAAAACAGACGAAAAAAACAAATGAATGACGATCATCGAAGCACAAATACATGAGTCTATAGCTGTACAAATTGGAATTTGGAATTCCTTACCAAAGAGGAGAAATTTGTGATTAAAGTGGCCAGTACGAAAAACGCCAATTTCATATGTAAGGACCTAATATTATGGTAGAGCATCTTCGTCATTTTAATTAATATTATTGTACGCGTAACGTATATTTAAATTATTTAATTTTCCACAATGGTCTCCGGTTCGCGCGGGCTGGCCAATCACAAGACTCTATATGAGTATACTGGGACAGTGCTTCACCACGATTGGTTCTACCCAGTGGTGGGGGAAATTCTATTATCATCGTACGGACAGCCGCGCTGAAATGTTCGCTCTAACGACTCGAACAGCGGGCAAATAACTATGGTGTGTGCAAAACTACTATAATACTGCCATATCTTGACATTATCGGGGAACCATGCTACGTATAGTGCTGTTTTCATGCGGACACCAGACTGGATCTAGCAGAAGACCATCAGACGCCCTGGTTTGGGCTACCACACTGTCCTTAGGTACGTACTTGTTGTTATCCAGACCCTCACGAACCTGAATTGAACGATTTTATACCGGCGGAGTAATCTCCAACCTAAAAAGTGACATCCTAGGCTACGTTAACAGGTTTAGGACATCACAATTATATGTTTGAGGGTCCTATACTGCTTGCGACAGTAAGTTTTATCATTGATGCTCTACGCATAGTGACTCCATTGAGCCTGTTGGGTTCAGAAGTCAAGAATCAACAAGTGTACTGTGGATATATTTCCAAGGAGGCCGTCGAATTAGATTGTTCTATCTTTGCTGATCGAATGTGCCCGGAACGAGACATGCGTTTTTCATCATTAATGTGACACCATTTTGCTCATCTACGTTTTAAACGCTACGGAATCCTCAATTGCTTACACATTTTTGACTCCTTAATGTTTTGAAGGGACTTATGCAGGCCGGCATGATCGCCGTGACTACCGATGGATTTTTCTTGCCTATCCATAGTCGTTGGCGTTTTTTGGACTGCATCATGCATACCATCAGGTATGGTGCAGTCACTGTGTCAATTCAGTTTAAAAAAAAAACTTAATCACGATTACAGAGCAAGAAAATTAAAATTACGACTACATTTTGTAATCGTTAATCATTAATCAGATTACATTTTGCCCATCTCTGCTTACATATGATATTTCTATTAGACTCCATGACGGTTGCCGCTTCATATTTTCTAATGGACAAAAATAAAAACCAAGACACATGACATTTAATTCATTTATTTACAATTGTAACAAACGTTTAAAACAGTATTTCGTCACGTAATTAATACTAGGATTGTAGACACATTGTGTTCCGATATGGATTTTACATGCGACTGATTCTTGGATCGCATTAGGGTGTTAAAGGATGTTTAAAACCTTATTTGATTGTGAAATAAAACCTATTTTAATTGTCACCTCTTTTCTATATATAGTAATATTGTATTTTTTAAATTTAGAACAAGATTATTGTTGTTTTATTTTTAGTTGTCAAATATAATAATATAATATGTAAAATAGTAAAAACATGTAAAAATTATTTTAATCATCGCATTCAAGGCAAACAAAGGATAAGAAATCTTAGAAAAGATTTATAAAATAGGAGAATATAAATGACTATAGAGAAGTATAAAATTAATTGAACGAGTAAAACGAGATTTCATAGTCAACTTTGAGGCTTAGAGTTTGAGGTTCGGAAAATTTTCTGTCTCTGTCGCAGAATTATAACTTCTTAAACCAATTATAATAATATTTTATTATTAAAACATATTTACATTTTATTATTATAACATTTCAGTCGCTTTTAATTTTTCAAAATTTGTCATATTCCTATTCCAACTTCAGTTGCGTATATGGATGTATTTATTTTCAGTAGTTTCAACATTTTTTTATTGCCTTGACAAAGTTACTACTTCGCACCTGATGGTAAGCACAGTGTAGTACAAAAATGAAACGACTATCAAAGAATGAAAATTCATTGATAGTCCCCGTCGTCATGTAGTCCCGCATATAACACGACTGAAGGTCTCTGGGTATACGAGTTACTGGATATACGCAAGCTGATCTTGAAACGCGACAGGCCAAAGCGAGTCACTATGACGGTCTTTACACTTGTGTACTGTGGTCACAACCCAGTTCGGGCAATCGCCATACCACCATAAAACATAAACTGCTTGCCTGATAATGAATAAATAACTAAATTACGGGTTTAAATACATTTATTGAAAGTATATTTATTTTATTATTATTCAATTCTATTAAAATAGTTGAACAGTAAAAATTTATCATTACCAGTCATTTAGTATATTTGTACTAAACTAGATGGCGCTGCAACCGAATTAGAACTCACAATTGTTTCGTTACACAAAATTGTAAATATATTTAGAATTTTAATATATCATACATAGTTCGACAGTACGGTCTTTTATTTGAACATCCAGCTTAACAAAGTGCAGTGCTCGCGACACAACTTTTAAATAATCCTACGTAAACGTTACGAAATCTAAAGTGATCTGATTCATTTTTATCAGATATATAAAACAATTTCACTATACCATCCCTAATGCAGAGTGATAACTTTGTGAAACTACCCTCATCTGTTAAGCGTCGCCGGGATAAACACTTGATATTTTGGAGTATCGCCACCTTTCTCAATCACCGCCTGCACCAATGAAAATGGATCTAATTTCTTTTTCACGACCAGGAATCTGAAAATGAGTATAAATTGTATTAAATGTAAGAGAATACTAAATACAACTACTAAAAAGCGTGTTTCACATAAAACGAAAAGCAGGATAGTAATGTGCACAAGAAGTTGAAATACAAGTTTATATTTTTTTAAACTTGACTCAGTAGTGACCATACCACACCTGATAGTAAGTATGGTGCAGTCCAAAAAACGTCTATCAATAGCAAGGAAAAACCTATCGATAGTTGCAGTGATTATGCCGGCCTACACAAATATATCTTCACGCTTCGATTGAAGGACCCAATATCATAGGGCGGTGGGAACATATGCGGGGCCTGCACAAGGCCAGACGTCATGGCCGCACGCAGGGTGCCGAGGAGGATGGCTCAGCCTTGCCCTTGGCACTCGTCAGGCGGGAGAAGGAACACCCTGGGGGTTTTAAACGATGCAAGTCCGACACACTGGGGGCGGCCCTCACTGCCCCCTGAAGGTTCGTTAGGAATTTCCTCCGGGCTACCAAAAAAAAAGGGGCGGTAGGAACACGCTCGCTGGAAGAACATTAATTCATTCACAAATATAATTTTCTATAACTATTATGGAACTATGTATGTTGGCAGTCGAAGCTGCTCGCGTCCGTAGGCTTTACCCTAGTTTCCCTACACGTGACTCCTGGGTGGTGCTAAACGAGCAGCAGCGAGGTGGTGAGGCGTCGGTGCCCGTCTGGATCGCGACCACAGTACACGGGTGTAAAGCCCGTCATAGTGACCAGTTTCGGCCTGTCGCGTTTCGGAATCAGCTTGTGTATATCCAGTAGCTCATATACCTAGAGACCTTCAGTCGTGGTATATGTGGGGCGACATGACGACGGAGACTATCAATGGATTTTCATCCTTTGATGGTCGTTTTCGTTTTTGGACTACACTATGCTTACCATCAGGTACTCTGTAGTCACTATGTCGAGCCAGTGTAAAAAAAATGTTATTTTGTTTATGTATCACTTTTTTATATATTTGGAATTATAATCGAATGCTGAATATCTCCCTCGTCTATAAAATTACCCCGTATAAGAAATCCACAAAGGTATGAATGTGCTGACACGAGGATATCACGCACCTATCCTTGTCCCCGTAACTCTTGGAGGCGAGGCCCGACCTATTGGCGAGCTGATGCAGCAGCACGCGCTCCTCCTTGCTGAAGTCGCTCGCGAACACCAGGTCCACGTCAAGAGTGTCCGAGCTTTGGAAGCGCTTCATCAGCTCGAGCGCCGCGCGCCGGAGTTGTCGAGGGTCTGTCACACTGCTGCCGAGGCCGGCTCGGTTCACCTGCATGGGATTATTATTCGTAATCTACCTGACCCGGCGAACTTTGTACCGCCTAACAATTTCTTATTTTTTTATTTATCCAAGGGTTGCCAGTGTCCAAATACACTATTCCATCTATACTAATATTATAAAGCTGAAGAGTTTGTTTGTTTGAACGCGATAATCTCAGGAACTACTGGTTCGAATTCCAAAAAATCCTTTTTGTGTTGAATAGACCATTTATCGAGGAAGGCTTTAGGCTATATAACATCACGATGCAACTATTAGGAGCGAAGAAATAATGGAAAATGTGAAAAAAACGGGGAAAATTATTCATCCTTGAGTGCGTCCATTGCGTGCGCTGCGAAAACGGTTCAAGATACCAAAAATATATGTATGAAAGAATTATTCCTCTTGAAATGATCTAAAAAAATGTCCGCGACAGTATATGTGTATCTTTTAAGATTAACTCACTAGAACGGTTTTTATGGTAATCAAATTGCTCGAAATTAATGCATTATTTGTTAAGAGTTGTATCAACGTAATAATATTAATCTTTATCCAAATAAATGTGTTGTTGATTAAGAGTATTGTTACGAACAGCGAGCCCAGGGCGCCGGAGACGCAAGAATAGGGGTGCGGGAGAGGAGCACGTCGACCGGGGCGACAGCAGCGACAGCGGCGGCCGGACGTAGGAACTACGGCGGAATCCGGCGTCGCTATTGGCGGACTTAGTTTTAAGGAATGCTTTGTATATAGTACTAGTTGTTAGGGTAGCCCGAGGGGATATATATAGCGACCTAACCGTTGGTCGGCGGCGAAGATCGAAGACTCGAAGAATTCCCTCGGAGCTACCCTCAAGAACTGCGAATAAAGAAGCGAACTACGAACTGCGAACGAAGAAGTGTTTTATTACGAAGAACCCCTGTTAATAGTCATCGAGTGTTGTCCATCGTGTATATCCTGGTCCATCGGAAGCCGAATAGAAGAAAGAAAGTAGAACCAACGCATCGATTTATCGAAGATTGCATCAAGAATGGGGAAAATGGTCAAGACTCGATCACAGGGGGCCGATACTACGGACGAGTGTGACATGTACGCACCGGCCTCGGTGCGTCATGTTGAACCACCACGCTCTCCGTCAGTGCGGCCTGCTGTTGAGACTACGACAGGGGGGTCAAACGCTACATTGACATGTGACAAGTCAAACGCTCGATTGTCAAACGCTCGATTGTCAAACGCTGAAACGTCAAACGCAGTTTCTTTCCCTACAGCAGCAAGACAACGTTCGCCAGCAAGGTCACGCCGCACAAGTACAAGCTCAGCTGCCAGATTACGGTTGCAGTTGGAGCTGCAAGCACAGGAACGTCTCGCCGAGATCCAACGGCGGGAACTGCGCATGGAAGCGGACCTAGTCAGGAAGAGACTAGAAGTGGACCTCGAAAATATCGAAGAAGACGAACGGCGCAGCAACGTGTCAGAGACGAACGAACGCGTCAACAGTTGGCTGCAACAAGCGACCGAGGGGGATTCAACGTACCCGGCCGAGACACCGTCAGCAGAACGAGGAGGCAGAACGGCCCTCCACACCTCCGACGATCAACGGGGGGAGCTGACCGCGGCCCGAGTGACCTTTGAGGAAGAAAGGTCACAGCAACGTGAGGCGACAGAACGGCGTCGCACACGTTCGCCCACGCCCACGAGGGGCAGATCGAGGGCGATCGAGGAGCTGGCCGAGGCGTTGAAGAGGATGACGGCACGGGAACGAGTGCCGCCACGTCAAGCCTCGGACCTACCCGTATTCACCGGGGCACCGAACGAGTGGCTGCCATTCAAGGCAGCCATGCGAGATAGCACGAAGATGTACCACTTCTCGGCGGCGGAGAACCTAGCCAGGCTACGGGTGTGTCTCCGGGGAGAAGCGAGGGACGCCGTGGCACCTCTACTGCACACGGCGGAGAACCCGGATGCCATAATGCACACACTGGAGCGCTGTTATGGCCAGCCGGACACCATCATCAACGACGCCATGGAGAAGCTGCGCCAGCTGCCACAAGCAGGAATGACAGCGCAAGAGCTCAACGTGTTTGCAGTACGAGTGCAGAACATAATCGCCGTGCTGAAGAACGTCGGCCACAGCGGTTATCTACGGAATCCTCAGCTGGCGGGAGAAATCATGGAACGAATGAGCCCGCTGCTAGTCTCAAGGTGGAGAGACTACGCACATCTGCACCGAGGAATGGAAGAGTGCGAAGTGATCACTCTGTCTCGCTTCCTCACACGCGAAGCGGACTTGGCATTCAGCTACACGCGCCAATCCAGTACATCGGGCGCCGTCAGCACTGCAAAATACGCCGCGCCAGCAAGACCGAGGCAGCAGAACACGAAGCCAGCACGCCGAACGACGCGTGGGGCAGCCGTCTACACAACGGTAGAGGAGCGACGCGCACCACAAGGGTGCTTCTGCTGTGGAGCGGACCACGCTACGGATAAATGCAAGAAGATCAAGAATATGAAGATCAGCGCCCGCTGGGACTGGGCAAAGTCAGCGCGCGTTTGTTTCAAGTGCCTGAAGAAGAGGCATCGTCGGGCCGACTGCCAAGCTGACGCATGCGGTGTCAGCGGTTGCCGCCGGCCGCATCACCCGCTGTTGCACGACACCGAGCAAGTGCGAGCGCAGCCAGAGGTGCGATCCAGCGATGAGGAGGAACCACCCCGCCCGGCCAGAGAAGAAGCAGTGATGTCAATAGCGACACCTAGTGAAGACAGCAGCGTGTTGCTAAAAGTCTGCAACGTCATCATTACAGGTCCCGGGGGAGAAGTAGCTACGTACGCGCTCCTGGATGAGGGGTCGTCAATAACCCTCATCGACCAAGAACTGGCAGACAGCATCGGCGTCAAGGGGACTCCGGCACCACTGAGGCTGCGAGGTGTCAACGCGACGGAGCACGAGAGCAGCAGTCAGCGGGTCAGCATCAGCATCCGAGGGCGGCGAGAACGCGCCGCACACGAGATCACCGCTCGCACGGTCAAGAAGTTGGACCTGCGAGGACAGCGGGCGCCGCGGGAACTGACGCGGTACGCCCACCTGCAAGATCTCCGGGAGGCCTGCTTCGAGAACGCGAAGCCGAGGATCCTGATAGGTGTCGACAACTGGCACCTGATGGTCTCCCAGCAGATGAGGACCGGAAAGAAGAACGAGCCCGCCGCATCACTCACCAGCCTAGGGTGGGTCATCTACGGCATCGAGCCTCGCCTGCTCCATCGACGGGGGGAGAACACGGTGCTGCATCTGCACGCAGCGGAACGAGACTGCGGCAGCACCCCCTCGAGCACCGAGCAAGAAGACGACAAGCGTCTTCAAGAACTGGTGAAGAAGCACTTCACGTTGGAAGCGCTTGGTGTGTCGCTGACCACCAAGGAGAAGCCGGAAGATCGACGAGCGATCGAGATTTTCAACAAAACGGCGCGCCGAGTGAACAATCGATTCGAAGTCGGGTTGCCGTGGCGCACCGATGACATCGTGCTGCCGCCAAGCTACAGTGAAGCATTCATGCGCCTCAGGGGCATAGAGAAAAAGATGGATCGCGACCCGGCATTTAAAGAGGAATACACGCGCCAGATTGAAAATTTGTTGAAAAAAGGATACGCGGAAAAGTATAGCGAGAGTGAACGAGACAGCGCTATACAGTGGTTTCTACCGCACTTCGCCGTACGAAACCCGAATAAGCCAAACAAGATACGGCTAGTGTTTGACGCAGCGCACCGCGTACAGAACAGAAGTTTGAACGACTTTTTACTCGAGGGACCGGACTTGTTACAATCACTTCCCGGAATATTATTTCGATTCCGGGAACGGCCGATCGCCGTAACAGCGGACATTTCTGAGATGTTTTTGCAGGTGAAGGTGCGAGCGGAAGATCAACCGGCGCAGTCATTCTTGTGGAGAGGCGACAACAGAAAGGACCCTCCGGAGCAGTTCAAGATGACTTCGATGATCTTCGGAGCAGCCAGCTCGCCCTTCCTGGCCCACAGCGTGCGGGACCGGAATGCGCAGGATCACGCGCATTCGCACGCCAGGGCACTGCCGGTCATCACCAGGAGCCATTACATGGACGACCTCGTGCACAGCTTCAAGACCGTGGAAGAAGCAAAGAAGACAATAGAAGAGGTCATCGCCGTCCACGCTCAAGCAGGCTTCACGTTGAGAAGCTGGAACTCCAACTGCCCGCTCCTGCTGAACACCGTCCCTCGAGAGCTGCGAGCCCGGGAGCCGACCGCTCTGGGCCACGAACACCACCAGGAAAAGACACTTGGCATGCTGTGGGACGCCGAGAAAGACGAGCTGGGCTTCAACACGACCCTGGCACGCGTCCCAAAACAAGTCCGTGAACGACAGCGGGCCCCGACGAAGCGAGAGGCCCTGGCGGCGGTCATGTCGATTTTCGACCCGCTGGGGCTACTCAGCTGTTACAGCATCACTGCCAAGATTGTGTTGCAGGATTTATGGCGCATCCAGATAGGATGGGATGAGCAGCTTCCGGGCGAGCAGGCGGATCGCTTCGACCAATGGCTGAGCATGCTGGACGACATAGCTCAGCTGCGCCTGCCGCGACGATACGTCACCGACGACGATGCTGCGGAACCGGAGAGGCAGCTTCACGTGTTCGTCGATGCCAGCGAACAGGCATACGCAGCGGCAGCATACTGGCGGCTGATGCACGAAGACGGTCGCGTCACGGTGACACTGGCCGCTGCTAAGGCCAGGGTGGCGCCGCTGCGCCCGCATACGATACCGCGGCTGGAGCTACAAGCAGCTGTCATCGGAACCCGGCTGGCTGGCATGATAAAGCAAGAACATCACTGGAAGGCTGACCGCGTGATCTACTGGAGCGACTCATCAACGGTGCTGCAGTGGATAAGGACGGACGCGCGGCGCTACACGCCTTACGTCGCGCACCGGCTCGGCGAGATAGCGGAGGCGACTGACATAGAACAATGGCGCTGGGTGCCGACCGCACACAACGTCGCGGATGACGCAACCCGCGACGGTAAGGCGCCAACCGACCAGCATGACCGCTGGTTCACCGGACCTTCTTTCCTGTACGGGCCTGAGAATACGTGGCCGCAGGAAAAGGCACGACCGAGCAGCACCGGCAGCATCGAGGAGGCCGCGTGCTGCGCAGCGAGCATCATCGACAACGCGAGCCCGTTGCCGGACATTAGCCGCTTCTCATCATATGAGCGGCTGATCCGGGCGACGGCGACGGTGCTCGCCTTCATCGACAAATGTCGCAAAAGAGCGACCCGACTTGAATTGCAGCACATCGAGCGAGCGGAGCACCTATGGCTACGCAGGGCGCAGGAGGAAGACTTCGGCGAGGAGATCGCGAGGCTGCGCGCTGGCCGAACCTTGCCAGCTGCCAGCCGCCTCGCCAAGCTGGACCCGATGCTGCAGGACGACCTGCTGCGTGTGCGCGGACGGATCGATGCCGCGCGCGCGCCGTACGAGACGAAGCGGCCGATCATACTGGGCGGCCGTCACCCGCTGACAAGACTCATCGTGCTACGAGAACACGCGGCTGCGGGACACGCCAGCAACGAGCGCGTCCTCAATGACATCAGGCAGCGCTTCTGGATACTGCGCGCGCGCCCCACTGTGCGCGCGGTTGCCCGGGCTTGCGCGCTCTGCCGAGTGCGCCGCGCGAAGCCCCGGGTACCGCCGATGGGGGACCTGCCGCCAGCGCGCCTGGATCAGCATCGCCGACCCTTCACCAACTGCGGGGTCGACTACTTCGGGCCGATGACCGTCACTATCGGCCGCCGACGTAAGAAGAGGTGGGGCGCGTTATTCACGTGCCTCACTACCCGAGCTGTCCACATCGAAGTAGTGGGCAGCCTGTCTGCCGACTCCGCAATCATGGCGCTGCGACGGATGGCAGCGCGACGCGGATGGCCGCGTCAGCTCTGGAGCGACAACGGGACGAACTTCCGTGGAGCTGACGCGGAGCTACGGGCAGCATACAACGAGTGGGAGCCGGCGCTGCGTGACTACGCGCAGCTGCGCCGAATGGAGTGGCGCTTCATCCCTCCTGGCGCGCCGAATCAAGGCGGCGCGTGGGAGCGACTCGTGCGCTCAGTAAAAGCTGCGCTGAGCGCGACTCTACACAACCAAGCACCGCGAGAGGAGGTGCTGACGACGCTGCTGGCAGAAGCGGAACACGCGATCAATTCGCGACCGCTGACACACGTCTCCGTGGATCCGGCGGATCCGGAGGCGTTGACTCCGAACCACTTTCTCATCGGGACGTCGGCAGGGCTGCCCCAGACCGGGGTGTGCTCGCCGGCGGATAGGAGAGCATGGAAGGCGGCACAAGGGCTCGCCGACCAGTTCTGGCGACGGTGGGTCCGGGAGTACCTGCCGACGCTGGTGGCGCGCGGCGGAGCGCACGATCGACAGCGCCCGCTACGCCCCGGAGATCTAGTCATCGTGGTCGACGCTGTATTGCCCCGCAACACATGGCCTCGAGGCATTGTGGAGGCCGTGTACCCCGGGCCAGACGGCGACGTGCGCAGCGCTCTCATCCGCACCAGAGGTGGAACCTTCGTGCGCCCTGCAAGGAAGCTGGCTGTTCTCCGGCTGGAAGAGGAAGGCTTCGACGAGCTACGCCGGGGGGAGGATGTTACGAACAGCGAGCCCAGGGCGCCGGAGACGCAAGAATAGGGGTGCGGGAGAGGAGCACGTCGACCGGGGCGACAGCAGCGACAGCGGCGGCCGGACGTAGGAACTACGGCGGAATCCGGCGTCGCTATTGGCGGACTTAGTTTTAAGGAATGCTTTGTATATAGTACTAGTTGTTAGGGTAGCCCGAGGGGATATATATAGCGACCTAACCGTTGGTCGGCGGCGAAGATCGAAGACTCGAAGAATTCCCTCGGAGCTACCCTCAAGAACTGCGAATAAAGAAGCGAACTACGAACTGCGAACGAAGAAGTGTTTTATTACGAAGAACCCCTGTTAATAGTCATCGAGTGTTGTCCATCGTGTACAAGTATTTAATTGTGAACAAAATTGTCTTTGACATCACTTAATTTCAATGAACATCTTAGAAGATATTACAATATCTTATATAGCAAAACAACGTTTGCCGGATCAGCTAGATAATAAATGAAGTAGGGATGTAACGGAGACCGTTTTATCGGAATCGAAGTCGGAGTTTTTAAATTTGATTTATCGGAGTCGGAGGCAATGTCAGTAATCATGAATGATGGCAGTAGAAAGTAGTTTTGTTTAAGGACAAATAAAAACATTACTCAGTAAACCTTTTTAATTATAAAGTAGTAAATTTACATTTCCACAGACAATGAAATTAAAAATTGTTGTTTCTTATTAACATTTTCCCCTTAACAGTGAACAAGATAAATCAAATTTGCACCAGGGTTGTTTTTGTGTTAATTTCTGTTTTGTTTTATTTAATGTAAATGTAAAACAAAACCTTTTAGTAATAAATTTTAATATACATAATTTTAATCATATTTTATCATAAACATTTTTTTTTTAATTTCTTAAAATTAAGTAGAATTGACTGATTGATTAATTGATATTAGGTTTCAACAACAAATAAAATGAAATCAATTGAATTGACTACAACAGTGGTGGTGACCAGAGAACAATACAATTACAAATGTACCAGGCCTATTACCACAACATATTTTAGAGTGGCCAGTTCTATGTAGATATAAACCAATAATCAATAAATGTCCATCCCTCTCCATCTCCTACTACATTCCTATCTACTCTACTTCCCCTTCCGCATGAAATCCATAAAAAAAATCAATATAATAACTTTATAAAAATTAATAATTTCCCAGTTTTCAGCTATTCCTACCATTTCAGCCTATATGTTATTCCGATGTATGATCTATATTACTGTAAAAGTTTCATGCAAATCCGTTCAGTAGTTTTATCGTGAATGAGTAACAAACATATTCATAAATATTCGCATTTAGGATTACATGTTGAATACTATGTTAGGACTTGTTTTTGGTTATACTGCCTTCACGAAGTAACTGTAACGCACCCTTTTTTTTTTACACTGGCTCGACATAGTGACTACAGAGTACCTGATGGTAAGTACAGTGTAGTCCAAAAACCAAAGCGACTATCAAAGGATGAAAATCCATTGATAGTCTACATCGTCATGTCGGCCCACATATACCGCGACTGAAGGTCTCTAGGTATATGAGCTACTGGATATACACGAGCTGATCCCGAAACGCGACAAGCCGAAACTGGTCACTATGACGGGCTTTACACCCGTGCACTGTGTTTGCGATCCAGACGGGCACCGACGCCCTACCACCTCGCTGCTGCTCGTTTAGCACCACCCAGGAGTCACGTGTAGAGAAACTAGGGTAAAGCCTACGGACGCGAGCAGCTATGACTTCCAACCTAACCTACCTACCTACAACCACCTACCTAGGACCTAATAGTAAGTACAATGTACTCCAAAAACGGCAACGACTATCGAAGTGCAGACAGTATAGTCGCAGTGTAGGCCTGCATGACGACGGCGACGGTCATTAAATTCTTCTCTCTTGACGGTCGCTGCAGTTTTTGGACTACACTGTACTTTCCGTTACGTGTGGTCTAACTTTTTCCAACCGGTATAATAAACATTAATGGGAGGTAATAAAGACTTATTATTACCATCCGTATGTGGTGGATGTTCCTTATATCCGCACGAAAAGATTCGCTTCTACATTCATCATGCGAACGGCTAAGGAGTGGAATATGCTTCCAGCGGCCATATTTCCGCGATCTTATGACCTGGGAGTCTTTAAGAGAAGAGTGAATAGGCATTTGTTGGGCAGACGCAGTTCATCATCGGACTCAACTTCACCTTCCACCAGGTGTGATTGAGGTCAAGCGTTCGCCTATAAATAATAATAATAAAAAAAAATAGTAGCATAATGCAATATACCATCTGGAGGTTCGGCTTGATTGGCTCTGCAATGCCTTGCTCCCCGACACCCAGGCCTCCGCCCGACCAGCCCATCATCTGCATCATTCTATAATAAATAATAAAACGTCACGCTATATGCTTTACGGAGTGAGCATAGATACTCTAGTGGCTATATCCACTTCGCGCATATGCCTTGACAATCTTTTTTTGGTGGTAGGGCGATTGCCCAAACTGGGTCGTGACTACAGTACACAAGTGTAAACACCGTCATAGTGACGCGCTTTGGCCTGTCGCGTTTCGGGATCAGCTTGTGTATATCCAGTAACTCATATACCTATAGACCTTCAGTCGTGGTATGTGTGGGCCGACATGACGATGTAGACTATCAATGGATTTTCATCCTTTGATAGTCGCTTTCGTTTTTGGACTGCACTGTACTTACCATCAGGTGCATTGTAGTCACTATGTCGAGCCAGTGTAAAAAAAAACATGTGACCAGCAGCGCAGCTGATCACCGTTCTCACAGCACTAGTACACATGACATTTCTATTAAATGCCGTGCCATCATTCTGTAAAACAATGTATATAAATAAACATTTAACTACTTGAGTTACTAAATTATAAGAGCATTCAGCTCAAAGGTACTTTTCGAGGTCTGTTAGTCATGGTGATCCAGCAAATGCTACCAGGACTAATGTGTCCGTCTTCAAGACCAGATTCTAGAGGGGAAGGGGTTGCGTGAGGGGCAAGCCCGGGTCCGGGCGCCAAATCCTAAAAGCGGCAGACATGCACATCAGTCAGCCAGTGACGTGCATAGGATATTTTGACAGGGTAGGCAGAATTCGCGTAATTAATTTGAATATTATATTATGACAGTAAATATTATATTGCTTTCATAGAGACGATAGGCGGCGTGAATATAGAATAGATTTTATTATAAATGGTTCCTTTTTTTGTTCAACTTTAAGGAATTTAATCAAGACTTATTTATCGTCAGGGCATGCAGTGCGTGGATGCATCTATGGAATGAACGCTACTGCAGTCAGCGTACCCACTCAACTGAAGATCTAAAATGTAGAGGCGTTTAGCCTTAAACATACATATAGCTAATTCCTACTTGTCAGCAACTTTCCGCAAACATCCCAAAAGCATCCTCTCTCTATGATCCCGAGAAAGGCTGAACCAGAAGTCATTCTGGGCCCTCTACAGCTCCTTCACAATAACATTCACCATAAAATAATGTAACCTCAGTCATTAATATCTCTAGTTCTTACTTACTTCGTAGCGACTGTGCTCTCTATGGGCGTCCCGAAAGCATCGTCTCTCCTTGGCCCGGAGACGTCGCTCAGGCTGATCTTCGAGTCGCCCTGGGCCCTGAACATCTCCTTCACGAGTACGCTCACGACGGATTCGCGTAACCTCTGTTAAATAGACATTTCTAAAGTGAGTGTTCCAAGAGCCAATGTAGACGATGCGTTACGACAACGCTACAGGTAACAGGTACACATTGTAGTTAGTCTATTATTAAAAATATATCGGAAGAGAGTCTACAGAATGGTACCACACCGGCATCGCACTGCGTGCACACTGCTCTGCCTCATCTCGCGAAGCACAAGTCTGGTGCACGAGCAGTGCTACTACGCATCGTGTGCACCGACACTTTGGCCGAGATTTATAGATTTTACTTCGACTTTACTCAAACATTACAAGTTATTAATATCAAAGTATATGGTAAGCCGTGCCGTGGTGGCTGCCGGCAGAATAGAATAGCACCCCCTCTTCTTGCTGAGGTGTCGTAAAAGGCGACTAAGGTATCTCTTGAACACCGGAATTCAACCAGGTGTTCAGAGAAGGACAACTCGACCAAACCTGCATCCCTCTCCCTCCCGATCGTATTGGTTCTCCTTTCCATCAGGCCTGATGGAGCTCGGACGAGAGAGTGCTTTTCTGCCTGCACGTCAAGCAATGTACTTAAATATCTCCTGCGCAATTGACTGTTTCCGAAAACTGGGCCTTGATTTTCTTAATCGGCGTTGAAACAGTCGCCGTGGCCGAATCCGGCTAGGACATCATCAAATGGTAAGCTGCCCATTTTGTTCAACTTTGACTTGGCTCAGTGAATACTTTCATTATATTAAAGTTCATATAATACAGGACGATTTTATAGAAGTGGCAGATATTCAGGGAGGATATTCAGCATTTGATTCTTATTCTAAATGTGTAAAAATAATTATATCTTAATATTTTCTTTAAAAACAAAGTAAATTACAATCAACTTACTTAGGGACAATTACACACATGAAGGAATGAATAAAAATTAATTTTTAATAGGTATTTTGCCTGTCATTAACCAGGATAAAATACGAAGGGAAAATGAGTCATTACCTGTTTACGTAAAATCACATAAAAGGACCTTAATTTACTTAGCTATCAATCTTACGCCAGAAGCGCACAAGGGTGTCTACGCTTTTTACTGATCACTCCTCATTTGTTCATTAATTATTCTTAATGATTTGTTAGGGAATATAATTTATTTACATTTTTATTAGTTACTAGAAGGTACATATTACTGTATCCTGAAATATCTCCCTCATCTATAAAATCACCTGTACATTCAGTTTTTTGTCAAAGACGAACTTATTTCAGGAGCAAAGTTTAAACAAAATAAAAAGTAGCAACTATAAACCTTAGGTTAAGGCTGCAATTCAATAAACTTTATTGAATAAATAGTATTTTTATAAAGATGCATAATCATTATTTGGGACTTTTTTTACATAAGAGCTATAAGATGTAGAGAAAAAGAAAGAGAGGGAGATATTCAGACTACACAGAGTTGGAGCAAAATAGAGCTACGGGTATACACAATCAAACAAAACAAGTAAATGTTGTGTTGTACACATACAAAGATCTCATATTAACTTAATTTGATTTAGTAGTTACACTGTCACACGTACATTCCAAGCCATGATTTCGACGATAGACCGAGCTTCTAGTCTGGTCTCCCCTGAGGCTTCAGCTACCAGCTTTCCATTTATACTTAATGAGAAATATCCATTTCTGTACTCAGTGGTCAGAGATACCTTACTGGCTTGACAGCTAGCTGAAATAAAAACATTTATACAAAACCATAGAAAAGTCAATAAATATAGTTACCTACAGAAGAATCCAGAATGCCAGAAGTTGGAGATTGTGGAATTCCAAAAACTAGATAAATAAATATATAATTAAGATGAGTTGAAGAATCAGTTCAGTAAATGAATTTAAAGGAAATTTTAAGTTTTAAAAGAAATATTGTCAAATACAACGTTTACATCTCCACAAGTATATGTATATTATGTTTATATGCCAGATAAAATATAGTGTGTTGAGTAGTACAAGAACAGTTGCAACCACCATGGGACAAGAATGCAAAGACAATCTCTCCCACTATGCTGGCACACACACACACAATCTGACTGATAGTCTTTATGTATATGAACAACTGGGAATAAACAAGCTAACCATGAATCACAACCGGCCTTGGCCAGTCACTATAACAGTATTCCGATAAAGCAGTACTTGTTGCCAGAAAAATGCATTCTACAGTATGATAACACAGGCCAAAAAATAAGGTGATATTAATCTACTGTTAATCTTAACTCACCCTGTATATTCCACAACTTGCTTGCCCATGGCCTTATGAGCATAACCATACGCCCAAACTCTGTATAAAACATGCTCTGCCTAAAACTCCTGATGTCCAGACATTTGACCTTAAGCATTTCCTGGAGATAGTCCTCCAAGTTTGGTTTCTCTGCAAATTTCTGATCTTTTGTCTGTTGACCTGTCTCTAAATCTTTAGATTCTACATGTTCTTCATCTTTTTTCTTTTTCTTCATATTTATTTCATTTTCACTATCAGATTCATTATTACTCAATTCATTATTACTCGGTGGGACAAATGCTATCCTAGTTGACTTTGCAGGACTTGACTCTGTTACAACACCTCCTTTCCGTTTAATACCTTTTGCTCTATCTTCAGCAGCTGTGGATGCTGATACAAAAGTACGTTGTAATTTATCCTTTCTTGAATTTCTATATGACTTTACTATCTAAAAATAAGCCAATAAAGATGATCATATTACTATAAAAGTAGTTCCCATATTCAGTGAGATTTTATAGACGAGGGAGATATTTCAGAATACAATAATTTGTATCTTCTTATAACTAATAAAAATGTAATTAACAATATTCCCTAACAAATCATAAAGAAACATTGATGAACAAATAAGAATTGATTCATAAAAAGTTTAGTCACCGTAGCACGTCTGGTGCACAATTAAATGGCATGTAGATAAAATTCCTTTTATGTAATTTTAGGTAAACAGGTAATTGACTTGTTACCCTTTCATACTTTATCATGGCTTAGGAGAGACCAGATGCTTCTTTTCTATTACATTTTCAGAATCAGCAATAGAGGTTCTATGACTTAAATAGTAAACCAACAATATTTACCTCTTCTGATAATCCAGCTACTTCGAGCATAACTTGATTTGGATATCTGCAGCCTAAAAACTCAATATTAGCAAAAACTCTTGCTAAACAGACTAGTCTTTCTTCCGGATAATCATTCTTCCATTTCTCCATAAATAGCCTTCTTAAAGTCCATTGCTCGTCGCTTTCAGAATCTTCTTTATATTTATCAATATTCCAACTCACATCAAACGACATTTCAATTATTATTTATTCAATAAAAGTCGTCAAAAATTGTTGTTATTTACCTTAGTTATTTACTATAATCTTTTAATAGATTTTTTTATGTTATGTATATAAACTACCTTTAGATCTACTTGTAAGCGAATAGCAATTAATAATTTAATTAACTAGAAATTATATTGAATATCATATTCTCTCATAAATACCATCAAAACTTAAATAATTTTCATTAATATTAATTTACAAATATTTTTGATGTATGCAATAGAGGTGAGGCATAAATATAGGATTACGCGCGGGAATTAAGTATTGGTATTGAATTACATAAACTTTACATAAAAGATACCTGTTACTTAATAGAACAATCTACTTCTTAGGTATAAGTTGACACTTTATAAAAGGGAACCCATAGTATTTACAAAATATGAATATAATATTTTGCAACTAAATACAAATAATGCCCTCTTTAGTTGCTATAGGCTATAGATTACAGGCTGTTGCCTATAATAAATATTGAAACATAAATTGCATTTCAGTAGAAAAACAGAAGAAATAACGTTAGAACTGTTTATATTTGGCCTGATTTATTTCGTACTTTCTGATTTCCGTCAACATTTTGGATTTATCAACAACATGAATAAGAACCCACCTAACTCAAATATAAAATACCGATGATGAATATTCTCTTCCTAATTAACATGAAAAGGATATTATTAGTTACAAATCCTGTGTACATACATTATGTAATAAATATTTCGAAACAGATATTTAAAACAATTATGTGAAAAAATTAGTAGATTAGGGGCATGTTTTATCTAATTCGACTCATCTCTAGTGCGTAAGAAGCAAATACTTCGTATTTCCAAAAACTTTGTGAGAAAGAAAAAAAATGACGATAAATACACGAAAAAGTAAAACAAGTTGATATCTTGTGAAAAACGATACAATAGCTCCGGAAACTCTGAACACGGACGCATCATGTCATTCTTTATTCTTTTGTATTACTATCAATGATTTAAAGATTTATTTAGGAATCATAGTCTTCATTGATTTGACTATTTTGTACAGAAGCATATACTTCTATTCATAGATGGGCGTAATCATGATTACTTTTAATCAGATTAATAATCAGATTACAAGTAATCATGATGAATGTAATCATGATTACTTGTAATCTGATTACTTTTAATCATTATTACATGGGTAATCATCAATCTTGATTACAGTAATCATTCAATTAATCATGATTAATTAAATGATTACTTTTGAGTTCTGGCTGAGAGAGAGACCAATTTAAATTCTCGTTTATTTAATTTTTCAAGTTATCTTATTTCAAATTAACTTACCCCGAACATCCGTCTCGTTGAGCGATTCATTATAAGGGTCTGTGCAGTTGTATACAGCAGAAAATGAGGCGCTGTCGTTGGGCGGAGAGGGGGAGGGGGTGGCGTCCAGCGGAGCGTGGGGTTGGTGAAGTCCAGCGAAGAGTGGGGGAGTGACTACTAGCGGAGAGTGGGGGGTGACTTCCAGCGGAGAGTGGGGGGGGTGACTTCCAGTGGAGAGTGGGGGGTGACTTCCAGCGGAGAGTGGGGGTGTCTTCCAGTGGAGAGGGGGGTGTCGTCTAGCGAGGAGTGGGGAGGAGGGGTGGCAAAAAATTAGATAAACTTCCACTCATTTTGGCCAGTGATTTTAACATCAACTTCAGTAATTAAAAATCAAAACCATCAACCGGCGTGCATCTGTATACCATCCACACTTATTATTTTTATAACATCGGCCTCGTTCAGTTTTTTAATTATCTCGCCATCTATCGGAAATAACTATTATCACATTACATTTTTAATTTATGATGGCTTTCATTAAGAAGTACCCAAATATTATTAAACAGATAGATGGCGCTATATTCAGTACATTGTATCAGGACCAATGTGTATAATAAATATTTCTAAACAATGAGATATCCACATATATTATATTTAGCATAAATAATATTGGTTTACAGTAGTAATGGTGTCATAATTGCCGCTCTAAGCGTCACCCTCCTCACTCTCCGCTGGACACCACCCCCCACTCTCCGCTGATTGCCAACCCCCACTCTCTACTGGACGACACACCCTCTCCCCACTCTCCGCTGGACGAGACCACCCCTCCAACTATCCGCTGGACGCCACCCCCCCACTCACCGCTGGACGCACCCCTCCGCTCTCCGCTGGACGCACCCCCCCCACTCTCCGCTGGAAGCCATCTCCCCCACTCTCTACGCGATACCACCCCCCCTCTCCGCTGGAAGCCACCTCTCCTACTCTTTACGTGACGCCACCCCCCCTCTCTGCTGGACGACACCCCCCCACTCTCCACTGGACGCCACACCCCTCTCTCCACTGGATGCCACCCCCACTCTCCGCTGGACACCATCCCCCCTCTCCGCTCGACGACACCCCCCCCCCCCACTCTCCGTTAGAATTCACCCCCCAATCCCCGCTGGAAGTCACCCCCCCCCACTCTCCTCTGGACTCCACCACCCCCACTTCCCGCTGGACGACAACTCTCTAACCTCCTTTCGCAATGCGCGATAAGAAACTTCGTTCCAATGAATATAGGCGAGCGCCGCTCTGCTGTCGGCAGCACATTTTACGTATCAAACAGAAAAGTAATCATAAAAGTAATCATGATTAATTGTAATCCGATTAAAGATTAATAATCCTTAATCACCGAAAAATGATTACTTTTTTTGATTAATTTCGTTAATCATTAATCATGATTAATGATTACAAAATGTAATCGTAATCGTTAATCATTAATCTGATTACATTTTGCCCATCTCTGCTTCTATCCTCTATCTTATCAATCTGAATTTACACATCTGTATATTATTTAATTCCAAGAGAATATAATTTATTAATCTGTGAGATCTCAATAATGGATGTTTGGCGTGGTGTCATTGAAAATGGTAATTTTTTAAAATATTTTATGTGATTTTCCCCTTCCAACTCAGGGCAAAAGTTTTGTCACGTTAGCGGTCTCGCTATCTCTTTCTTTTTTCCATACATAAACTCTAGTGTCTCTTTCTTAACTTAACACATCCGAAAAAAGTTCACGCACACTAAGCTTTACGTAAACGTATCGGTGTAACTGATAGTAAATTCATTCAGTGTCAAGTCAACTGTCAACTTATTACTGACACTTGGCGCTAATGGCGGTTGGCTGTTATTTATCCTGTTCAAACTTTTCATTACTTTTCAACTTTTAACTATTTTGCAATACCACTTTTTATGCTATTTATTATTCAATTTGGTTTATTTACGTGTTGTTATATTGTTGTTAGATTTGCTAAAGTGTTGTGTTTTGTAGTTTGTGCTCAGTGAAAAACATCGTTTATTTATTGAAATTAAGTTTTGTTCATTTGATATTCGTTTTAATTCGTTTGGTAAAATGACTTGGGCTTGTGCTGTCCCCGAATGCCCTAGTCGTCGCACTAATTTTAAATTATTTTGCGTACCTTTTACAAACAAAGCTCGATGGGAGGCATGGTTAAGTACATGTCCTTTTTTGCGATCATACCCTTTTAGGCGTCTTTCTAATGTAAGAATTTGCTCATTACACTTTAGATCTGACCATATTAATGATCGTAATAAATTATCTGTTAGTGCAATCCCAACTTTAAATTTACCAGCAATTCCCATAAAGAAGTTATATTTAGAAATTGCGCCTCTAAAAATTAATGAACCTCTTTCTGTCACCGTAATGTTTGATAAAGAACGTAATCTAGAAACTGTCAATAGTCCATTCACATTAGAAACAATATCACAAACTTGCTCTCAATCTACAGAGAAATTTATTGATATTCAACCTACTCAAGAACCATTGAGTCCTGATTTGTCTCATAATATTGTTTTGCCTACCCTGCCATCAGTTATAACTCCACATTCTGTTCAGGGCTCTTCAGTGCGAAATAGTGCCACCTCCTCCCATCTTGAACCATCTGTTATTATATTATAACAATTTTCAGAAAAAGGACCTTAATATTGCCGGAAAACGAGCGACATGGAAGCATCTTGAGACACTCTACCAAGTAGATGGCTACCAAGGACGAGCCAGAGGCACAAAACTCACCGACAAACATATAAATCCAAAATCTTATGACAAAATGAAGGTAAGTCTTTATTTTACCTCCGCTATAAGAATCATTCCTATTTTACAAATAATTATTTATCAACTTCAATGCATTTTTCACCATCATTTAGGATATTTATTTTAGGTAGTTTGCACATATAATTACATTTACAGGTTACAGGTCATTAAGGCAAGGGCTAGACGCCATAATGTGTAATAAATTTTCATGTACCACCACAATATGGACGTCAAATGAAAGAACTCGTCCTAGCGATTCCGAATATATAACATATGTATATTTTTAAACCTTTATATATTAGTTAGTCTGGTTTTAATTTCTTTTTAAATATTTTTAAAATGTAAAAGCTTTCAATCTTTTGAAAAAATGGTTTCATGTCAATAATTTACTTTATTGGAATAATGGTAATTATTTACATATGGAGAATCTACTATATAATTTCAGGTCAAATATGCAGCACAAGTATTCAGCAAGGAAGTGTCCTCATTATTGCAACTGCTCATGAAGAGTCAAGAAGCTTTACAAGAACATTGTTATAGTACAGTTAATCTGGACATTGAAAGCGGTCTTTTTACAGCTGAAATTTTATTGTTTGTAAATAATTTAGTACAAACTAAGGTTACAAGAGGTTCTAGTTACAGATCAGTCAGGCTTCGTAGTACCTAATTTTTAAGCTTATTACAATCTTTTACCCGCAGCTGTGGACTTGGCAATAGTAGATTTTTTCACTTGGTGATGATGCTCATCCCCTGTGTATTAGTAATCCATGCGATAGTAAATACCCTATTTCATTTTAGACTTTGTTAGCTGTACAATATTGAAAACCCCATCAAAATCTATACGATACTGTTCAGTTTATTTATAGCCCCAGAACAAATTTTTTAATAACAATTTTTCACCTATGATTTTGTTTAAATAATATTATTTTATGGTATCTTTTTTCTTTTACTATAATTGGGAAGATGTAAGCTATATGTTAATTGTGTACTGTATGTGCATGCTCTAGTGTCACAGAATCAATATAGTACTACATAATAGTGTTTAATTCATTGTAATTTTAGTAATGTGCAATTTATTACCTAACTGATTAATGTTTGTAAAACATCTTTTTTTTATGGTATAAGGGCAAGCGAGCGGACGCTTTACTTTTTGTTTTGTTAGATTTTACTTAAGTTATAGTTTTTGGATTCTTGAACTTTTACAATTTGCTGGGATTTTCGTACTGTTCATTCTGTATAAGTCTTAGCATAATGATTTGTACCTCTAACAATATTGGTCAAATGGATAAAAAAAAACATAAAAAGTACTATTTTTTGTGCTGAACTTTGTTATTTAATTTTTTGTCGTATTACTTAGCCCGAGCTTAAGCTCATATTTTAATGTAACTCTTTAGACTAAGTATTATTAACAACCCGCAGCGTAACTCGATCGTTTTTACTTGGTAAGGTTCATCAAATAACTAAATTTAAAAAAATTGTTTAATTTGAAGTTTAACGTAGCTCCAGCCGCCAGCAGCTCTTCAGCAGATGACAAATACTATAATAAATATAATTCAATCCTCTTCTCCCACAGCCTATATAGCTGTGAAAGAAGAAGATTGAATTATAATACAATATTGTAAACATAGATATTATAAAAATCTATTCTATTAATATTTATTTTGTAAATAGAGCTGGATCACGTAGTTTCTCGTACAGCTTCTTCGCCAATTGTTACAAATAAAAATTTAATTTGTTCGCAAGAGGTAGGTACTCAATTATATTGTAAATGTAGTAATTACCCAAATACTCTGTTGTAAAAATATTTATTTTAGAGTGTTCATGTGAAGTTTATCGAGTTTCTTGCGCTGCTAATTCTTTACATATTATTATGAACTTTACGCAGCTGTAGTAGCTTGAATTCATAATCAATAAACATTGAAATTAAATCGTGTTTTATTACTTAATCAAAAAAGAAATAAATAATTATTTAGGGAAGAATATTCAAAAATTATTAAAAACCGGTAATTTGCTGTAATTACAGTAGCAGATTATCGATTCGATATTTAACGTTGACGATTCAGAAACGAATGTTATCGGTTGAGTCACATCACTAATTTACTACGGTATCTGACGTTTGCTTCAAATTTATATTTATGTATATCTTAGCAAGAAAGAGAAACAAAAGTTCGAAGCAAAATCTAATGAGTAAGAGCAGGATGCATCATATGCAAGATGAATGATGTATAGCTAATACTTCCTCGCCCCTTAGGCCGCGCCTCATACCTCGCGCTATCGTGACAAAACTCTTGTATGAAGATGGTCGTCTGTATTATTTATTAGTCTGTGGTGATTTTGATTTACAAAGTCGGTGAAATCCCTTTTATAGGAAATCTGGCGTTAATCATATTTTTCACTTGCATAAGATCAATAATTTTGTTTTAGAGTTTGTTTTGTTTATGTATATTGTATTGATTTAATAGTATCGCACAACAACTAAAAATCGTGTACTTAAAAATCATTATTACTAGTTGTTCTTTTCATTTTTAATGTGTATTTACATTTATTATTAAGCTTTGTTTATATTTAGAAGGAATTAATATTTTTCCAAACTCAATAAAAAAGTAAGTTTTGCTAAATATATCAGATATTCTAAGAAAAGGACTGAAAACAAACATCAAAGATGATTACGAAATAAAAAGAGTACTAAAAATGACTAAACCTACGTAAAAATATTAATAATTATAATTTGCTTGAATATTTACAAAAAAACTTTACTTGCTAAGCATATACCAGCAACCAACACCAGTACATACGACTTAATACGACAGTAAGCAAGCAAAAAAAAAAATACAATATTAGTACGTAGTACCCAGCTTTATGTGAAAAATTAAAGTTTTATTGAAATTTAAAAGATAATTTTATAAATATGAATTTATATATGTAATACAGAATGGGTAATTTTTATTAATATAAAGCCATGAGGAAACCTGCAGGATATCTAAGAAATATATAACTACTACTAACTCCTTGGATGTGGCATATATATATATATATATTATGTGTGTGTGTGCATATGTACAAGCACAAAGTTAATACAGTTAATAACATATCTCTGCTCGCTCCTAGAGGCATATAGGGTGCTGTATTATTACATTGTTTATTATAAAATTTAACAATAATTACACATTAATTAATCTTCATGAATAAATGAAGCTCTCAGGATCCGATGGGCTGTCAGACTGTTTGCAAATGGAAGTAATTGTTTTTAATGCCTTTTTTTGTATTTGCTTGACAGAGTTATTAGATTCACCTGATGATAGTACAGCGTAGTCCAAGAATGGCAATGACTACCAAAGGAGGAAAATCTGTTGACAATCACCATCACCCTGTCATCCCACATATACCACGACCAAAGATTGCTAGGTATATGAACAACTGGATATTCACAAACTGATCTCAAAATATAAAAGCTAAAGAGCAAGTTATTATTACAGTTTTTACACTTGTGTACTGTCTTCTGTCAGGGTTAGATTGATATCCCCTCGTGTGATGAAAGTACTGCTACAGGACAAATCAAAATATCCCGCATCTGATAGGCGTCCTGTGACAGCCGGCGCGAACAAGTGCAAACAGATGTTTGTTACAAGCATAATTCATCGCGACATAAAGCTCTATCCTTTTCGCATGTATAAATTGTTCACGAAAGAACAGGCTATCCTTTCCCATAGAAATTAGAAATTCTGTGGTATAAAAAATCCAGGTTTTTCAAAACCTAGTTCTCAAAAACCCCCATCTGATGAAAGTCCTGTACAAGGGCGCAACATATGCGCCTAGTTCTGTAAATAACCGTCGACGGTTGAGTGGTTAAACTACGAATTTATTCTATTTTGTACTCTTTAAATGAAATTTGTTTATTGCAGAGTGTTGGTGGGCACGAAGCTTTTGGCAAAGAGGAAAATAAGAGACCATAGCCCATGAAAGTAAATACTCTTCTTATCTATTAAAAATATTAAAAACCATCACATAGTTAACTTAAAAAATATATATTTTTTGGTTCAAATGAATCCATTCATAATCTAACTAGATTACAATTAGAAATAATATGGTTTAATTATTTTTGATTGGAATTAAAAATAAATAATTGGTTTATTTTTTGTAATTGAAATATAAAGGAAATGGATTTAACTATTTTTTAATTAGAAAGTAAACAATATGATTGTTTTAATTGTTTCTGATTGGAATCTAAAATATTTTTGATATAATTATTTCTGATTGAAATCTAATTATGTTCAGCAAAACTGATGCTTTCATTTGTTTAATAATACCTCAAATATTTAACCCTCTGTCCCCTTTTTAATATCAATCATTTTGTATTTCAGATTATAAAGTAGATAAAATGTCTATGTATCAAGGATTGTGGAGCAGGGGGGACAATACGTAAGTAATAAAAATAATGTCAAATTGTATTTTTGGAATAAAATATTTTAAATCTGTAACACTAATATTATGGATATGTAAAGTTTGCATGGTTGAGAAACTACTAACCTGTATTTCAAACTATCCTGGTGCTTGACAAGTGTGCTTACTTATGTTAACTTCACTTTCAAGTTTTCTAATGACTCCATAAATATTACATCAGAATAGCTCTAACATTTTATCTCTTGTCACAAACTTATAAAACGTTCACATAAACCTGACATATTTCCACACAAACTCTCATCCTCTATTTCTTGTTGCTATTTTACACTCTTGAGGGTAAAACTTTAAACAACTTTGAAAGTCATATTTATTTATATCAAATCAACAGCCTAAAAAACTTCAGAGTCAAAAAAACGACAGACTTACTTTCGTATTTATAATATTAGTAAATATAAAAACTGTTATTATTACAGCTTTTATAGCATGAAAGCCAAAAATAGATATGACAAGGAGCAAATGAATATCCTTAAACTATACTGCCACGATGCAGCTGTGGCCTTTGTGAAGGACGATGGGTTGTGCCTGCTGAAGTACACGGACCTACCGAATGGGATGGACACCTTTTTAAAGCACATTCTGACTGCAAGTGGATATTGGATGTACCTGAAGCAATGTTACATACCGCTCGGTGAAACTCTGGATTTGTACAGGCTTAAATATAAGTTTATTGTCAGTGGATCCAAAACGTGAGTTAATTTGTAAAGTATATTACACATTATTTGATATAGGACAAATTTCAAAATTTAATGGGAAATTTCTTTTTCCCTTTTAGAGCGATTCTTGACGAAGTTGAACTAACTGGATTTTTCATACTATCTCCACAAAGAGACTAAATAGCATTTGGTAGAAAGTGCAGTGCAGTCTAAGAATTGTAGTGACTGCCAAGGGTCCATAATCCATGGGCAGTCTACATCATTATGCCCACCGAAATATATTACCTCCAAAGGCCTCTAGGTATATGAACAGCTGCACGTATACAAATGAATGTTTATTAATGACAGGCCAAAGTGAGTCGCTATGACGGCATTTACACTTGTGTAATAGTTTTATAATCCAGATAACACCAACAACAAAACTATACCGTTTTAGAAGTATTTTGTACATACCTGACCCTTATCTTCTGTTCATCAGAAGAAACTTAGGGGCCTGCAATCAATTCTTCTTAGACCTTTAAAGTTCTTTATCACATATTGGTACTTAACAAAACCGAGCTAGATGGAATCATACATGGGGAAAATGTAATCAGATTACTGAGTAACAATTGCAAAATGCAATTTTAATATTATTTTACTTAATCTGTAATGTTGACTAAATCCCTAAACATTAATGAGTAATCAATTTATATTCAATTGAGGATTTATTAGTGTTTAAATCGAGGTGGGCCAACTGTAATCAGATTATCAATTACAAAATATAATCATAATCGTTAATTTGATTACATTTTGCCAACCAATTGCTGGAATAAAGTGTAATGATTGACCTTAATAACCCAATATCGCCATAATTGTTATTGTATGCTCACAATTAAATATTTTTTGTTGCAGTGAAGTGACTTTACGGAAGTTGCCAAAAGATATAGAGGTGTAAGTATTCATTATTTGGAAGTATTGATTAACTCCTCCCAGCGATTTCGTGTGCGTCCAATTTGTACTTCGAATATCCTATTAATTCTCCCCCGCTTCAATGTTGAATTCATAGCAGTTTAAAAATGTATGCCAAACTAAATGGATTGGACTGGCCACATATGCCGAAGAACCGATGATCGTTGTAGCAGGCGAGTCTTCATTCAGGAGAACGCAAATCGGCAAATGTAGCGTGGGGTGACTACCGGCAATGTGACGCAAATGGAAAGTTTTGGATGAGATGAGCCAAAGATCGGGCTTTATGGCGCTTAGTAGGAAAAGCCTATGTTCACCGGTGGATTAACGTAGGCTGATGATGAATCTAAATGGCCAGTGTTATGCTCTCTAGAAAATTTTAGAAATATAATTTAATTTTCATGCATGGAAAGTTTTAGCACTAAACGGTATTAAACAATTTGCTCTATAAAAAGGACATGAGGGCATGTCTAGTGCGACTTAAAAGGTATCTTTAAAGAATACCGTTTTATCATTCCAGATGTAATGATTATGAATATGATGATGACCAAGTATGTGAAGTCAATTGTACAGATATCATTGAGCAAACTGAGCCTTCTTATAAAGAAAAAACTGGGTAATTTTTATGGATGATTTTTTTATGTATTGTATTGTGTATATCTATCATACGTTGGTGCGACCCATATAGCCACAGTATTAAATAGTACAGAGTATTCACTTCTCGCTGAGTTATTAAATGTTTACATTACTACGAACACTGTTTAGTTTTATCTATTTATCCACTTATGGCAGCACAGCTAGTGGACAACTCAGGGCTCTGCAAAGCATGCTATATTTTTTCCCACATTTATATATAAATTTGTCGAAGAGTGACATATCTCCTAAGGACAAGTGTTAATTTTAAATTGAGTTTAAACTTGAAATTAATGTTTTTATCGACATCGCCACTATTATCAATGTTTAAAAAAAATTGTAGATTTTAAATTTGTTATACAATTCTCTGCAACTATAGTTCCTACCATTTTCATACTACGATAATTATATTTTAATTTGAAAGCAAAACAATAGTAGGTAAACTCTATAATTTAGTAATCAATTTATCTCATTTTTAACTATTTTGGGATATAATTATCCTAATTAGTAGAAAATCTTTGTTATAACTTATATCTTTATAACTGTTTTTCTCTAGCGGAAATATGGACAAAAAATGTAAATTCAAAATGGTAGCTAACACTTCGGCGGCACTTGGTCGCCATTCGGAATGTAGGATTCTATTAATAGATTTAATTTTTTACTAATACATTGCACTATAAAGAATAAAGAAAACGTAATATAATATTAAATTTGAATACTTTAGTTACTTTAGTCTTTTCATAACTTCTGTACTTTATTCAATGTTTGATTGTTTTTGACTATGTGGCAATACTGTCAATTTGATATATCATAAGAGTGTTTCCTGACAGATTATTAAAAAAAAAAAAGATTTAATATTTATCATGCCACATTAAAATAACTATTTATCTGTAAAACAAAACTAATATAATATTTAGAGTAAGTAATTTATAAATTATAATATTTGTGACACTTAAAGAATCAGTTTTTTTTTGTACACTAGCTGGACGGAGTGACTACAGTGCACCTGATAATAAGTACGGCGCAGTCCAAAAACGAAAGCGACTATCAAAAGACGTAAATCCATTGATAGTCTCCGTCGTAGTGTTGGCCCACATATACCACGACTGAAGGTCTAGGTATATGAGTTACTGGATATAAACAAACGGATCCCGAAACGCGACAGCCTAAAGCGAGTCACTATGATGCCATTTACACTCGTGCTCTGTGTTCATGACCCAGTTCGGGCAATCGCTCTACCAACACAAAAAAATGAAAACAGCATGAAGAATGTTTTATTTAATTAATAATACCCATCATTCTAATGGTCACCTTATGGGATCATAAAATACTATGTTATTTTTTCTTTTTTATTTCAGAATAACTAAACCAAAAAAGAAAGATCCGATTCAAGAAAAATTGATCGCACACTTGAGGAAGTCTTTAGCAACGCCAGTGAAAAGTGACAAAGCCATGAAGTGAGTATTTTTCGTATTTATTTACAGCGGTTGCGCTACTGGTCACGTTGGACACAACATATAAACGCGGAGTGGATACAGCCACTAATATATATCTAATCATCTTGGCGCTATTGGTCACATTGAGCACGACATACAAGCGCAAAGTAGATACAACTACTGATCTATTCCTACTTACCTCTGCGCTATTGGTCACTTTGGGGACGGCATAAAAGCGCAAAGTGGATACAGCCCCTATGTAACTCTGCCCACCCTGGCGCTACTGGCCACATTGCATACGACATATAAGCTCACCCTATTGTTATTTACAATATTGGTTACAAGTAACGTATACATATCTTTTATATATTTTATTAGGGCTGGAATAATTATTTGCTTATTTAGTATTTAGCGTGGTAGGTATCGTGGTAGTGACCTACCTTAAACTATATCGCAGGTCAGCGTGATAGATAGATGATAGATGAAGAATGAAATGAAGAAGTCCAGACAGCAAGTAGATAGACGTTTAATGAAGCACAGTACAGAGTCCAGAAGGAATAATGAAGCACAAATATGATAGTTCAAGTAGAGATAAAGTACAGATCACAATAATATAAATAACAAACACAAAAATAAACACAATACGAAAACTATAATTAGCGAGCGAGTGGTGCGTGGAGCTAGTCTCAATGTGATAGCAGACTATTGTGTCGGTTGAGCGCTCGCGTCGCGCACGCCCGCGCAATCACCCCGCGCACGCCGGTACACAGTGGCTCTCAACCTTAGAGCCATTGTATGTTAATAAGAAACGTATTGATAAAATTACTTATGTAAATAAGTGAAGATATAATAATGTTATTTAAAATAGTTGTTAGTTATAGATTAGTATAGTAAAAAGAATTAGAAAATAGATAATGTTAAGGACAGAAATAAATAAATAGATAGTGAGTATGCCACAAGTAAAAACCAAGTCTTGCTGACTTAAGTAATGATAGTATGTTCACGAAACTGGCAGCATGTCAGTAGGGTGGGCGATTGCCCGAACTAGGTCATGACTACAGTACATAAGTGCAAAGACCGTCGCATAGACTTGCTTCATGTTCAACTTGTTCTCATATTCCTAGATACCTTCAGTCGTGGTATATGTGGGCTGACATGAAGATGGTAATTGTCTAATGTATTCTCTTCTCATGGCGATTACTACAGTTCTTGGACTACGCTGAAGTTTTATTCAGATCCGGAGTAGTCACTTTAACGGTCCAGTATAGAAAAGAGCTAATGTTGCTTCCATTGACATAGCGCCTTAACTGTTTTTTCCAGAATGATGCGGAACATGGGTTGGGACGGTGGATCTCTCGGCACGAGGGGTGATGGCATCCTAGAACCTATTATGCCAGCTCTAGATATTGTAAGTATTTTTAAAATTAAATGTCCAATTTTTATACCTTGGAGCAGTCATGTACTACCTCCAACCGAATCCCGGAAAATACGGATCTAGAAAACACGGATCAAATTCGGAGATTTTTATATGCATTGCCTTCGATCCCAATACGACAAAATGCAAATCTAGTAAACCAAAATAGCAGAAGTGGCTGTGGTGGCTTAATGGGTAAGTGAGCCATTTCTATACGCGGCAACACGAATCATCGTAGATTCGAATACCGGTACCTCTGGGTTTTTCTAGATTACGTACTGATTTAGGCGCCACATATTCTCCGGTGAAGGAAAATATAGGAAACTCGCATGGAATCTTAGACGCTTGTGTTAGGGATGCTAGGCAAAGATAGATACTTGTATACAAAAGCACATGCATAATTCGCGACAAACAAAACTACATTATACTTAATTCAGAGAAGTTTTTCGGTACCGAAACTCGAATCCAGAACTTAGGTTAACTTAGGTTTGGTTTAGCCCGTAGGGTCAATACCAACCACAAAAGAAGTGGAGGCAGTGTATAGTATCATACAATCTACGTGGTAACTGGAAGATTACACCAATCCCATCAAGAGATGAGGTCCCTATAGGGCATTCGCTCGCCGGGCTAAAGAACGGATGTGGACTCTCCGGCTCTGCTAGCAGCGATGAGAGGACGACACCCTGGGGTTTTCAGCCAGCAGGATTCTGGCACACCGGGGCCGCAAACCTTTTTTTTTTACTTGGGGAAAATCCTCATTGGACCTTCCAGGCCGCACGCAGGGGTTGGCACAGCCGAGGTTTGCCGGGCTTGTACCGGCTAAAAACTTCAAGGTGACTACTTCGGCATATAGACGGGGACTGTGGGTCCTGTAATCAATTCTCCACAGCAGGGGCCGCAAATCTTACAGCGACCCTGAATGTCCTATGCAAGTTCCCCGGGTTATCCAGAAAAAGAAACTACTAACTACGCTATCAAGCTTACAAAAACTATATTATAGTACAAAAAAAAAAAATACGCAATTTTTTCGCATATACATAAACTAAAAGATAATGTTATGCCGTCCGCGTGTCACGCGTTGCAGTTTACTGGAAACTCGGAGCTCGATCGGGGAGCGTGTGAGCGTGCGGCCACACATGCAACGATCAAATTGAGACTGGCGCTGGGAGAGGCAAGTGCCGTAGCGCTGTAGGCGTCGCTGCTGCCCGCGCGCATTTTGTAACGGGCTTATATTATCTGTGCGCGCTGCAATATTTAAATAGAATACTTTAAAATTCTGTGGAGTGTTTGATAATAGTTAGTTTCATATAAAAAAAGTAAACAAAAATTCAATTCTGTTTCTAATTTTTTGGACATTCTTTCCAAGCTTTAATACTTTATTTATTTACTAGAATTTAGGAGCTGGGCTGGGTCACACAGAGGAAACACCTCAACAAACCTCACCAAAGCAAAACAAATACACTCTCCTAATAGACATATTGGAGAATCTTCTAGAATTCTTAAGATCCAAGGAAAGTAGTGTCGAGATACTTTGTCCGAGTGATATAACAGACACAGAACGGTGCTTCATGAAAAATCTAATTCACATGATGCGGTTACGAAAGCGGGTGGAAGTGAAAGATCCAGTTAGAGCTGAACTATTGAGGCTGATCAATGAAGAGATGGTTCGCTTGAAATGTTTGCAGGTCACATACAGCATCGTAGATGAGGCGTAAGTGCTACTAACTTTTTTTTTATTTTTTTTATTCTATAATTTGGTCAGTGCTTTAATCACACATGTGATTACGCCAGCCCTGTTTAGCTAAAAGAGGTTCACTAAAATAAAGATACATAAATAATAACACTTATAGCATGTAGGCGTAACCCGATACGCTCTTGTCGCCCTAAGGGTCGTTAGGGTGTTACGAGACGTGCGGGGTAAGAGAATGCGCGCGCGCACGGGACGCTTAGAAGTTAGTCGACTACCGAGACCCAAGGCGGGAGTACGTGCGTGTACGTCGCAGTTCGGTGGACCTTAAAGTGCAAATAAACTGTAAAACGCCAAATTCGTGTCTTCCAACAACCACACCCACGACCACCGGTCATAAACTACAATAAATTATTCTGCTAAAATTTTTAACAGCAACATGAACAGGGATCTAGCCGCATCACACGTGGGTGCAGCGAGTATTCCATTGAACATGCCAACGTCGAAGGGATTTATACGATGCTTACTCATCATGTCCGTTCTCATAGTCTCGCTCCGGTCACACTCGACCAGAAGATGAAAAACATCCTCTAGGGTTCCGCAGACTGAGCATGAAGAGGGTTCAGTCCTCCCCATCAGATGGTTGAACTTGTTAAGTGGGATGTGACCAGAGCGAAGCCTATTCGCCATAACTTTTTTTGTAAAATTTAATTTAATTTACTATTCAATACTGAAAAAAAACTACTGTTTTAAAATAATCCTTCAAGTCATTCTTTATATGTTTTTAATTACAGATTTATAATTTTCACAAAGATACCTATGCCGAAAAGAGACACAACTGCCAAGAAAGTAAAAGCAAAAACAAAAAGTTGTCCAGGTACCCCAAAAAAGCGTCAGATTACCCCAAAAGAACGTTCAGAAACCCGAAACAGTTGTCAGGATATCCCAAACAGTGCTCTAGACATTAATACACGTACAGATTCCGCAAATAGCAGTCAAGATACGTCAAAAACTCATCTAAATATATCAAATAGTTGTCAGGATATACCAAGCTTAATCATGGACACACCAGTCAGTGATCATATCATCCAAAAAAGTTGTCACGACATTCCGAACATATGTACAGATACTCTAAACATTCGTTCAGATAATCCAAAAATATGTCCAGATACCCCAAATAGATATTTGCATACCCCAAACAGTCGTCAAGACATCCTAAATATTCATCCAGATACCTCTAACAGTTATGAAGATATCCTAAATATTCACCCAGACACCCCAAATAGTTGTGAAAATATCCTAAATATTCATCCAGACACCCCAAATAGTAACCAAGATATTCTAAATACTCATCCAGACACTCCAAACAGTAATCAAGATATCCTAAATATTCATACAGACCCCCGAAACCGTTCTCAAGATATTCCAAACAAAAACCTAGATACCCCAATTAGCGGTCAGAATAGCCCAACAAGCAGTTCCAAAGTACAAAACAGATGTCAACAAACCCCAAAAAATAGTCAAGACAGTAAAGGCGTCCAACATGAAAGCATTATAATGGTGAAAGAGTCAATTATAAGCTACATCAATAGCCGATATGTGTACCCTTTCTGCCCGATAGGAGTGGCTTCAAAGTGCTTAACAAGCCTCGTATTTAGGTGTAGTGTTCTAGTTTACATACTGGATTTTGTTAAAAGCGGAAAAAACCAGACGGAGATCAGGTATGGCAATGTTCTGTGCTCGAGTGCCAGAGGATTCGTTAAGGATATCGTCGTGTCCGTCAACAAGGGTCATAATAAAAACGGCTCCAAGACAGTGGTCGAGAAATATTTGCTCAAAGAGATATTCAAGGTCGGAAAGCGGTATTTCATGGCGGCTGAATTTGGCTTTCTTAATACGTAAGTAGCACTTATGATTAGCTTCTACTTTCTTCTTCTTTCTCCTTGAAATCAATCGTATGACCTGACCTGAAATATTTCTAGTGGAACATGAATATGAGACCGACGGTGGTATGTGCTTGCCCAATAAAAAATACTTATCCATTCTTCTCTTAAAGAACCTAAATTGTAACATAGCAATTTGGACTCCGAAAGCATATTCCTCTCTTTAGCTATTTCCAATGTGAATTTAAAAGCAATGCTGAACAGCCAAGATATGGATTCTGATATTTTTATGGTGTAATGGTACTAGTGAATGTATCTCTTGAGGTAAGAATATTTTATTTCAAATTCTTTATTACAGATCAATAATCTTGGAAAAAATATGGTGCTCCAAAAAGTCTAAATCGAATTTAGCGAAAAACACAAACGATAGTACCAATATAAATGGGACCAATGATAATATCAAAGAGATCTTTGCTATTCTTGACAAAGCTTTCCCGCCTATCACCTTACATGATACCGGTGATTGTTTAACTGATGAAATCCTCCATGATGATGGAGACTATGTTAATGATTTGTATAAAGGCAAAAATATCACGATACAAATCAAAAATGATGTAACAAAACGTTCTCATGATATAAATCAACATGACATTGATTTAAATAGGGTTACTGATATACCTACAGATGATTCCGAAATTGTAAGGATTGGTGATAATAACATTGCTAAGTCTAATGATGTCTTTAAAGTAAATTCTGATAAGCATAACCAAAGTGATGAAGAGAATAACAAAGCTAGTGGATCTAGTGATGTTATTGTATTGAGCGATGATGACGGTGATGAGGCTATTCCTTGTATAGAATGCAGTGATGAATGGACATCTTATGATTCTGATATTGATGAACCATCAAATAATAAAGTCAAATCTTTGAAGAATTTTAAGTCTATGCTAAAGAGAAATAAAAAGAAAAATGTGTTGAGAAATATAGATGGAAAATGCACGAACATTTCAAATAAGAGGTATAATATAGAAGTAGTCCTGCAGGAAGGGATTAAGAGTATAAAATTAAAGGACAGTATTGAAGATTTCCACCCAAAAAGGATGAGATCTGATTCGGAAACTTCTGATTTGAAAATATCGAAGAAATATAAAACGACGGATGTTACAAGTGTATCTTTAACTCCAAAGAATTCTGATAAAGTAAACATTGGTTTCGTGAAACATGTACAAACTTCTATATCAAATAGAATAGATAATTCGAATGATGACTTGCCTCTTTTAAAGTGTCACGGTTTTAAGAACAGTGAGCTTATTTACAGTTGTCATAACGAATCGTCTTTGCGCTGGTTGCAGGCAGTTTGCATTGACAACGGAATAAAATTAATGATCAAGAATGATATCAAAGTTGAAGATATAAATATGTCGTTAAAAATTCGTAGTTTCATAGACAAAGATTATAAAACCATCTTACAAAGATTGGAGTTGTATAACAAAGGTCTATTTACTAGTCAATGGGTTTGGTTAAAGGAGGAGAAATTTTACGATTTCATTGTGATCACGTTTAAAATAGATGAAAATGCATATAATTATATTAAGGATGCGAATTTTCGTTTGTTTGCTGGTGTAGACGAAGTTCGGTTTAGTGTTGTGTGGTATTAACGACTATAGGACTAATTATAATTATCCAGCTGTACAAGTTTGTGGGCAAAAGAGTTGCCGGTACGGTAGAACATTTACCCTCTTATTTATAAAAATATTAAAGTAAATACTTGTAGAATGTTCTAACGAAAACCTCCAAAGATATTTAACCCTTTGACGCCCGCGGACGTGAATTCACGTTATTTATAATTTAGTCATTTCTATACCTTTATGGATTATTTTTGGCATTGGTAACTTTACCAATGTATGCTTTATAGAACCAAGTGGCTCTATGGAACTTCACTTCACTCGGCTTAGTAGAAAAAAAAAATTGACACTCTTTGGCGCGATTGCAACCGGTGTTGTGTGGTTTTCGAATGTCAACTATAAGTGGTTATTATGTGGCGCAACCTTGAAGGGTTAAGGCGCTGATGTTTCGTGATATATTAAAATTCAGCAACTGTGAATACACTCTCTTTTCTAAATTGTCCATATCTTCTTGTGTAGTATTTAAAGCCATGATCACACTTATCGACGGGATCCGGCTACAGCCGATTAGGAAATTTTTATTCAATACAATTAAAGGTATAAATTTTTCACATAATATCGGATGGGGTGAAGAATTGATTGACAAGAAATTTGTATTGTGCCGTTCGCATTACTGACATTTTAACAATGACGGTCGCGTACAGACGTTAAAGACGTTCTTAAAGACAATTAAACAGCGTGATTTCAATTTTAAGCAACTTCGAAGGCCACAATACTGTTTCTGCGAACTATCAGCAGAATTATATACAATATAATATTTTTATATATCATATACAATAACTTATGTTCTAAGTATATTCTATGTGAGGAATACAAAGTTATTAATGTTTTACAAATCACCTGTATAGCTAATCGGCTCGATCCGATTCTGCGTCTATAAATGTAGTCACGCCTTTATTATTCCGACTCGGTGCGCGGCTAATAGAAACGCATCGAGTAACAGAAACCGTTCAGCTATACGCAAAAAGAGTTCAATAAGTGTTATTAGTCCTTAATCGTTAAGAATTGCTCAAAAACCTACGATTATAGTTCTCCCGCTATCTCGGTCCGCAATGTAATTACGACGGAGCTATGATAGTTACGTTGTAGTGGCCGGGAAAGTAAAACTTGATTTACTTTATTTGATGCTATAACTCACGAAGGCGGGTTGACCTTAATTATAATGCTCGAGAAACATATAAACACATGATATACAATATATGGGCGTAATCACCCACAGAATCTTAAATATATTTTTAGAAATTCAGTACACACATAAAGTTTTATTTATTTTAGAAGTGTGGGTCCCTCACCTTCGTGAGATAAAACATTTATACCTTTTTTCGTTTTCTGAAATTAGCATTATGCTTAAAGTTTTTCATATAGTAAAATTATGTATCATTTTTATAAATTAAAGATTTATTGGTCATTATAAAATACATATTTGTATGTAAACTTTTTATAGCTATATGTGCATGTCTTTTATATCCCGTATTGCTATATTAATATTAAAATATATCTCAATATGCGTTTTAACTATAGACAGGAAAGCCGCTCTCGTTTCGAACTGTCAACCTCAATAACGGATGGAGGGTGTACAAACACTATAATAATAATATATCCTGTTATTAGTTGGAACGCATACTGCATAATAATTGTAAGTGATAAATCTGTGATTCGCAGTATTTTATAAATTTAAGGGCTCCCCTCTGCGTCTAAGACAAACGGTAGATTTTTTTTTAAATAATCTAAATATATACCCAAAGTCATGCATCCACTAAAAATTAGAATTTTCGAGGGTATGGTATTTTGGATATCAATATACAAAACACAATTCCAGTCCGATAAGTAATATTTAAATACAGAGATTTGTTTATTTTTTCCTAGAATGATGCGAAATAAACTTTATAATATGTAAAAAAAGATAAATTTTGAAATTATCTAGCTCTATATTTCACATCTCATAGATTAAACCTACGAGATATGATTTTACCCTTCTATCGCTCTATCGTAGACGTAGAAAGCCCTACAGTTAGTACAAATTAATTATAATTATGTTAAAGGACAAATGAGAAAGTGCCAACGTAATTTCTAATATATGTATCTGTTAGCGATGGGTAGTTGTTAGTAAAAAATATATTATTCTATTTATTCGAATAGTAATTGACCGCATTAAATATTCTTCCATACGGGTTCCTAGCGACGTAGTGCATAGACGCATTGCCGCAGATGCTAGCGTTGAGTTCATTCGAATAATAATCGACACCGCAACCGACTACAAAATGCGATATCTAGTCAATATTCATTCAAATGTCGATTTTAATTCGAACAATTATTCATAACGAAAGGACAGTCGGTTGACCAATTTATTAAGTATTTTGGATTGAATTGTTTTTTTTTCGCAATAGTCGCCCATCGTTAAGTTTTGTAATTTCACGGCACAAAGTTCAGCGCTGAGTTGAAATTCTAAAGTCAGTTTTAAGGTGTTTTCGGTAGTATGGGGTAGAGACGGGGTGGGATTTGCCAAAACGCGTCCGTGATTAGACAACAACGAAACCGCGTCATTTCTACAATTTCTGATTCGGTATTTTTATAATTTTTAATTCATTGGTCAGTCTTTTATACTAACAACATTATTCAAAAACAATACTTACTATTTTAAGCGGCGAGTTCTGAAAAGAGGAATCTCTAAAGTAAGATACTTTTAGTTGCTAATGTTGTAAGATTGTGGCATTCATAAACAGTATTGTATTCAAATTTATTAATATAAGTTTTGAAGTTTTCAGTTTTACTGTCTTCACGAAAACGCTGTGTACGAATAGTATTGTTTCTTGGTTGTGAGTATAACCGAGAATCGCTCAGTGCTTAACTTATGCCGTCTTATAATAATTTTGATCTCGATGATCTTTTTAGTAGACTAGAGTTTTAGTACCCTAGAAACGTTAAAGGAGCACAAAAATGTTTACGACTAATGCAGAATTGTGAGAAAAGTGGAGTAAAAACCGATTTTTATATTTTAAAAAGGATTACAAAACAAAAAAATCAATTTTTACTTTTTCTTTTGACATTGTGATTTGTCGTTCCAAAAAGACCGTTCATTGGATCAGTCTTGCGATGTCCAGAGCTATTGGTGGTATACTGAGCTATAACAATTCATAACAACATTTCTCTTCGTATTTCATTTAAATACAGAACTTGTGAATATTTTTTGCTCCTTTAATTTTTACAAGAAGATTATATTAATAATCTCTAGATTTACGAACATATCGAATATAGCGTAGAAGTGTTAAATTATATTTAAAAATATATATTTATTTTAAATCTAAGATCTATATTTCGTCGGGTGAAAGGCTATTTGGTTTAAGAGACATTTTTTGGTGATATCTATAATATAAAAATGAATCGCAAAATATCTTGATAAGCGCGAAACTCGAGAACGGCTGAACCGATTTGGCTGATTTCTTTTTTGTTGTGTTTGTTGAAGTCTGGGGAAGATTATTACGGAGAGAAAAATTTAAAAAAAATGTCTGAAAAAGTCTAAAAACACCACTTTTCTATATTCTCATACAAAAAATTCGTAATAATATTTAAAAGTCAATTTGAACTTTAACACCATACCATAAAGTTTAAATGTTAGTGGACGGGTTCTGGGAAAGCAAAGCAATTATTGAGTGACGTATAAATATTAATGTCAGTATTTGTCAATTTTTATACATATAGCATTAAGGCCAGGTTCCTTCAAACAATTTTGAAAAAAAAAACAACCGACAGTCCAATATATTTTGGCACAATGAAATCTGACGGGGAAGCAATGTGACTTTGTTTTAGAGAAATAGGGCAGAACAAGGTCTGTCAGGACAGCTAGTATTAATATACGTATATATATGTATATATATATATATATATATATATATATATATATATATATATATATTTGGAATCAGCTTTTTTTACCGATTGTAAAAAATGTATATATATATATTACTATATCACCAAAAAATGTCGCTTAAACCAAATAGCCTTTCACCCGACGATTTATATGATACTAGGCCACCAGATACAGACAGATGGTTAATTGTTACAAAAACAATTGAGAATTGAACATTCAATTGCCCAGTTACTCGAATGAAAATCGCCATTCGAATATAAAAGATGCGCGTCGCGTCACTAGCGCCAACCTACCTAGTTATAATCGACGACTATCGAATAACTTCGATTGGTATTCAAATAATTCGACCACTTTTGGTCGTCAACTATTGTCCTATACTTAGGCTTACCATAATTACGAAGAGCCAAACCGGGACGCAGAAGAGAAAGAGGCTCATTTTCATTTAGCTTTTCGCTTAATTTTTGTTTTTCATATTTGAAACGCAATCAAAATTATTATAAATTAAAAAACATATTAATAAATGTGAATATATTTTTTATTAAAAAGAAAAAGAGACGCCGGTACTGGGATCTCAAACCGGGACTATCCCGGTCAAATCGGGACGTATGGTAAGCCTACCTATACTTAACATCAGAATACAATTGTTAAATGATGCTGTAAATCGCATCAAAATCCGTTGCCTATTTAGGAGATACACGGGCGCAAAGTATTTCTAGATGTGGATTAAGCAGGATGACGCGTCCTGCCGAAAATATTGTGGAGGGTTAGGAGATTCTTGTTCCCCGCGAGATTGTGCCCAGAGGTCGTGGGTCGGCGGGGTTGTGAAAAATTGATAACTGGAGCTCCAGACCCTGTCAATGCCCAGATGTAGTCACTTTGGTGATTTTAGTCGCTACAAGTTCGGCACACCTCCGGTTGCGCACAGAGATGGGCAAAATGTAATCTGATTAATGACGAATGATTACAAAATGTACTCGCAATTTTAATTTTCTTGCTCTGTAATCATGATTAAATTCATTTAAAACATTAAGAAATGATAAACGTGTATACAATCTGGGATTTTGTAGTGTTTAAAATATAAAAAGGCAAAATACAGTCATATTATTGGTAAAAAAACGTAAAATGTAATCGTTAATCATTTTCATTAATCTGATTACATTTTGCCCATCTATGGTTGCGCATCCCCGTACGTAGCAGGGTCGGTCCAATGAGGACTTTTCACCAAGTAAAAAAGTGCACATACAAAAAATATATTTTTGTTTTTCAATTCTTACCTACCTTCAAAGATTTTTAAACTCCTCTTAAACAAATTTTAGTTTAAAACGTCTACTTGGACTTCTGCTGTTCTGGTGGCCGTATACAGCCTTATTAAAAGGCAGGTTTTAACTTAAAAGCTTAAACAGTAGCAAAACTCAACTATTATAAAAAAAATAGACTAGCATTTAATATATACAGTACTAAAATTTTTATAAAAGATCTAGCTGAATTGACCCGGTGAACTTCTTATCGCTTAACAGTAAATGAATTGTTTTTCGCTCCTACTGCCCTTCACCCATTCTCCCCCTTCCCCCCTCCCTCTTTCTACACTATATCAAAGAACCAAATATAAAAAAAAACTCATATTTATATCTCTAACTGAAAAAAAAAGTTAATTCCCGGAAGTAAATAGCGTTGCTCAACGCATTCAAGTTTTATTTTCGTAACGAAATGTAGCTTATGTCTGTTACTCCGTTAGATCGTTCTGATGAGACGTTTTGATGTGAAAACTGAATATATATATATAAATACAAAATTTTCGCATTTATAAAATTGGTCGGTTTTTTTTTTGTCGGCAAACTGCATGATGCCCTCTTTATGATAAATGGTTACCATCGCTCACGGGCAACTGGAACATGAGCAGCGTTGTTATTGCATTGCCCACCGAGAAAGACATTGTTCACTGCCCTTTTGATGAACTCCATGTTGCACTAGAGAAAAACATGTACCTAGCAGCCAGCAGTAGCATTCATTCCATATATGCATGAAAGCATTGCATGCCCTTACGATAAATAAGTCTGGAATAAATTCCTCTCATTTAAACAAAAAAAAAAACGAACCCTTTATATTCATATCTATTCTATTTTCACGCCATCTATCTTTTCTGTGAAAGTAATATAATATCTATTATCATTATATAATATTCGAATTCATTATGTGAATCTGCCTACCCTGTCTAAATACCCTTTGCACGTCACTGGCACCCAGTTCCACAGATTCCAAAGAGTAGGGCAAAAAAGTTTTTGAAAACTGCTTGCGTTGTCGCGGTTCTATAGGAGAAGTTCATTTTATTTTAACTATTATAAACCTTTTCTTAAGTTAAAACTGGTCTTCTAATAAAGCCGATATAATCTAAGTTTATATATAGATTGTGTTGATCAGTGGCGTGCATCCCATAGGAGCATAAAAACCATTATCAAGTTATACTTGGTAATTTAATTAATATATTTGCTTAAAATTTGGTCCAATTGGAATTCTAGATCTGGTAATATACAGATTTTGTGTCAATATAAATATATTTAATGGCCAAGCATAAGAAGATAATTCTTTTTACGCTTATGTGGTGTGCACGCTGCTACTGTCGATAGATATATAAAAGTGTGCGAGGGCAAAATGGCGTATTTAAAACGAATAAAGCCGTCACATACAATAATATATTTACAAAAAAGTTTATCTATCTAGAGATAATAGATTTAAGATTGATACATTGTATATGTGATTTGTTTTGGATTTTTTTTCTATCAGTAAATCTTTTTCTACAAATATTGAAATTTTTATTTCTAGATAATAACATAATGACACGTTATGCCGCTTTCTGGGTGATATAGAGATACGGTTAGTAGTGCATGTATCGTCTTTGCATTTATATGTTGTGACCAAAGTGACCAGTGACGCGGAAAAAACCTGCATGGCATCTAATAGAAATATCAAGTGCCTTGAGGACAGCGATCAGTTGCGTTACTGGTCACGTTGGGTACGATATATAAACACAAAGTGGATACAAACACTAATGTATCTGCTCATGCCGAAAGGCTCAAACTTGTCTAAAGCTAGCTAAGGCCGAAAGCGCAGCCGAAACTTCGTTTCGACACTATTTGAAAAAAATTTCGGTTTTTACGAAACAACCCGAGAAATATTCTAGCTGTAGACCAGAGGTGGGGTAAAATGTAATCTGATTAATGTTTAACGATTACGAAATGTAGTCGAAATTTTAATTTTCATGCTCTGTAATCATGATTAAATCCATTTGAAACCATAGATGATATCCACCATTTGTTAATGGAATGTGTCCGATCTGAATCTGTGAGAGAGGCGTTTGTGAGTGCCTTTGCTCTGAACAGACTTGACATCGGGATGTTTAACAAAGTCTTAACAGAACTGTTATCTGATGAGGCGTCTGGCCTGTTCAGATCAATGGCACCATATGTAATATGTTAGGTATTTCTGTATTAGGGTGCGATGGGGCTGACATACGTACACACGTAAAAGTCCCTTAAATAAATATAATAAAAAAAATCAACTTGAAACATTAAGATAATTTTTAATTTGTTTTTCTATAATAATGAGTAAACCCCTTCAAAACATTAAAAAGTCATAAATGTGTATGCAATCTGGGATTCCGCAGTGTTAAAAACATAAATGAGCAAAATGCAGTCATATTAATGGTAAAAACGTAAAATGTAATCGTAATCATTTTAATTAATCTGATTACATTTTGCCCATCTATGCTGTAGATAAACTTTATTGTTACTTGACATCGTTTATGCCGATATCTCGCGAGATACAAATGCTAGCGGTATTCCCCCTTTGATATTTTGGACCAATGCTGTGGTGGAATCGGTGATTAAGCGCTGTCGAGTATTCTTCGTGGGCACGACGCTATGTTTGCTTAATACGGCTGCCAAACCAGCGATGGACTCGAGGTACCCAAAACGAGAACCTGTGAAGAATAGAAAAGGGTTTTATTATACGCTGGGGCCATGTTAGCTGGTGTTAAACATGAGATATGTTCTTTTAACGGGGTCTGGCTGAGTTCCGCGTTTGGTGGAGGAAGATCCTCAAGGGGCTGAAAGTCCATGATACCATTTGGTTGGATACATTGACTTGTAAATCAGAGTGCGTGAGATAGAAAGTGAGTGATGTGATCAGAGCTTCTGATACCGTCACAATCAATCAAACACATGTGTAGACGATGCGACCATTTCTGCCGTTCACGTATAGGCTTGCTTAGAGACGAAAAATGGTCAGTACCACCAAGACGTTGCTTAAATCATCTTACAAAGGCAAGGTAGTAGAGATCCTGTTGTATTCTACGTAATTAACTTCTCGAAATAGCTTTATACGATCTTTTTGTTTAGCTCATGTCCTGTTAAATTCCAATAACCTAATTACCGCAGCGATAGCAATTATATTGTTATCAAGTATTGTGAAGTGATTAATTGCCAATTATGGCCATTATTCGTTCGCAATTACCTATACCAATAGCAGAGTATATTATTTGTTAAGATAGTATCACTGTGATGAGATGATGGTTTTTGTTTCGCACAACAATATTTCACAAACAAACAAACATTATTATTAACAAAAATTTTATATGCCCTAAATCTTAGTATGTCTTAAGTCTCAGTGAAGGCAAATAAAACGATGTTAATTTCTTCTAAGCATTGATTTAGACCACTGTAAACAATAAGCCACATTTTATTAAAATGATTTTATTTAAGATTTAATTATTAAGTTTTATTTAACCTCTTGTGTGGAAATGACGGGCTTTGCCCGTCAAGATTTTCTGTACTAAATTCGAATTCGACGGGCGTCGCCCGCAGTATATTTTTTCCATATGAATTTCTTTAAGCTTGTAAAAATAAAAATATTATTATTGTTGCACATGGTCTTTTTTATATTCTAGCTAAATTGACCTTAATATGATTGCGCTAAATTTAATTGTCTGCACGCGTACTATTCTTCGAGATTTAATTGTAAGGCAAGGGGTTAAATCAATACATATCTATACTAATATTATAAAGCTGAAGAGTTTGTTTGTTTGAACGCGCTAATCTCTGGAACTACTGGTTCGAATTGAAAAATTATTTTTGAGTTGAATAGACCATCTATCGAGGAAGGCTTTAGGCTATATAACATCACGATGCAATTATTAGGAACGAAGAAATAATGGAAAATGTGAATAAAACGGAGAAAATTATTCATCCTTGAGGGCTTCCATTGCGTGCGCTGCAAAAACGGTTCAAGATACCAAAAATATATGTAAGAAAGAATTATTCCTCTTGAAATGATCTAAAAAATGACAGTATATGTCTATTTTTTAAGATTAAGTCACTAGAACCGTTTTTATGGTAAACAAATTTGGTCGAAATTAATGCATTATTTGTTAAGAGTTGTATCAACGTAATAATATTAATCTTTATCCAAATAAATGTGTTGTTGATTAAGAGTATTTAATTGTCAACAAAATTGTCTTTGACATCACTTAATTTCAATGAACATCTTAGAAGATATTACAAAACCATATATAGCAAAACAACGTTTGCCGGATCAGCTAGTTGATAATAAATCTGTTCCTCAGCCAACTTTGCAACGGACTATGTACTGTTTGCCGGGAAAGGCATTTACAGTTCAACCAGGCTTAGGGGGCGAGCACAGAAGGTGCTCAGCCAGCGAGTTTATGGGTTGGGCGGCAACGCAAGGGCACCCCTGTGGGTACGAACCTTATACAGTTGTGTGCAAGAACTTGTATTTATACGAGTGACCAGAAAAAAATCACTTGCGTGATATAGGTTAGGAATGTTGTTTTTTTTATTACTTCTCTAACTTATTACTTGTCTAATATGATTGAAAGATTGCAGGAACAAAATAAAATTTAAAAAAATGGGCAGTTTCCGAGATATCTATTCTTCCAATATTAGTTGATCTCAAATTTATATTGTGGATCATATAAAATAGGGTTTAACTTAAAATGTACGTGCTTACAGAAGTCGGAGCAACAGGCATGTCTGTATAACGCGTGACGCGGGCCGTCTGGGTACAGCTAGTAAATAATATTGTGATAATGATTTAACATATGCCCTTTCAATTTTTTACGTGTTAATATTTTATCTTTACGCTGGTCATTTACCTTGTTTTTGTACCGTTTATTCATCGAAAACAATAGAAAACTACCTATGAATATCTCCGTAATGTAACATAATTACTGAATATTTCCAACCGAATACAAAAATAAATACAGCAGATCTAAGAGCTATGCATTAACTTAATAAATATTGGATCAAGTATATTTGGATACAGATGTATGAGAAGGGTGGCACTTTACACCACTCCTCCCCAAAGGAGTAGAGGCCTACTTAAGGCCGCACGCCTAGTCGAGTATCGAGGAGGCCCCAATCGTGCCCTCGATCCCAGTAGGTGGAACACCCCGGGGGTTTTTGTCGATGCAAGTCCGACACACCGGGGGGCGGCCCCCACCGCCCTCTGAGGTCCGTTAGGGATTTCCCCCGGGTATATAAAAAAAAAGTAAATTTGGATACTGATCTGCATAATTCGTGGATAAGGTGCGGTCAACACATCTATTCTACGAAATATAAGTTCAAATTTTTATTATATACCGGATCTACCCGCGGTTTTGTTCGCGCAGAAGTAGTACTTTTGTTATAGTTATAATAATTATTTCAAGCTGAAATATTTGCATAAATGATATATGTGTCATCGATTGTTTCTTATATTAGGTCCTTACATATGAAATTGGCGTTTTGTATGGGAGGAACAAAAAGTCGAATATTTTTTAATATAATATATTTAATTAATCAAAGTATGAACCATTATTTTCTATGCACTTTTGCCATCTCATAGGTAGTTCATTGATCCCTTTACTAAAAAAACCAGTCGGACGGGAATCAATAAAATCTTTGAAGGCGATTTGGACTGCCCCATCGGAGTTGAATTTTTTCCCTTGCAAGAAGTTATCCAAATTTCGAAAAAAATGGTAATCTGTTGGAGCAAGGTCCGGGGAACACGGAGGATGTCTTAGACTTTCCAATTGAAGCTCTTCTAATTTAGTAGCCGTCTGTTGCGCAGTGTGTGGTCTAGCGTTGTCGTGAAGCAGCAGTGGCGTGGAGCGATTGACCAGCCTAGGTTGTTTAGCCGCTAGCTTTTCCATCATGGTTTGCAATTGCTGACAATAGACATCAGCCGTAATAGTCTGGCCAGATTTGAGAAAACTGTAATGAACAATACCGGCACTAGTCCACCAAACGCTTACAAGTAACTTTTTTGGGGTTAATTTTCGCTTGGAGCAGGATTTGGCTGGCTGGCCAGGATCCAACCATTGCGCTGAGCGCTTCCGATTATCGTAAAGAACCCATTTTTCATCACAGGTAATGATTCGGTTTAAAATACCTTCATTATTGTGCCGGTTTAGTAATGTAACGCAGCAGTCGACGCGCGTTTGCCGGTTTGCTTCAGTCAATTCGTGAGGTACCCACCTTTCAAGCTTTTTAATCTTCCCAATTTGCTTCAAGTGAATTAAAACAGTTTTATCACTAACATCGCAGCCTGTAGCTAATTATTCACCCTTCGAGTTGTTTCCGCAGCACTAGTGCCACGGCGGAACTCGTACTCGTAAATAATGCGATATTTTAAGTTTTCCATTTTGTAAAATGAGTGACGCAAACAGAAAAAAACAGAAGAAAAAAACAAATGAATGACGATCATCGAAGCACAAATACATGAGTCTATAGCTGTACAAATGTGAATTTGGAATTCCTTACCAAAGAGGAGAAATTTGTGATTAAAGTGGCCAGTACGAAAAACGCCAATTTCATATGTAAGGACCTAATATAAATTATTATTATTATTAAATTATTATTATTATAACAACAATTAAATACAAAGCTCAATCTGTACCAATGACTTACAATACTTGACAATATGTGTCGTTAGTGCTTTCCTAAAGTTCTTTAAAATAAAAATAGTGTATCCTTTTTTCAGGAAAAAAAGCAGCTTTTAAGTTATAACGTTAAACGGTTTCTGTTAACGCGCAAAAAACACAGACAATAATTCTAATAATCATTGTTTTACGTCTATGGCATTAGGAAAAGTCTTAAATTATAGTTTTTAAAATATATTATCCGTGTACAGTCAGTGATTAATTACAATTTTATTAAAGGTATAATAGTGTAGGTATCTCAACTAAAGCTCCTGAAGAAATATTTTATACCACTTTTTCCAATATTAATCGACGTGTTTTTAAAACTGTATTTTTTTTTGTTTATGAATTGATTGGAATCATAAAAACACTAAATGCTAAATGAAGCTTTCCACAACACGCCAGTGAAACCGTATGCAAATCAATTAAGAAATTTCTGAGATTAGCGGTCATAAACGAGTACCCTACATCGCGCTCGTGAAATTTTTACTAGATTTGGTATATATACTCCCTCTTGAATTGCGTAACCCTCCCGACCGATCAAACAGTGAGGTACACACACACACTACTTTCACTCCACGACACCGGCGTCGCCAGCGGCGCCGAAGAAGGATAGTTCAGTCAACTGCTGCCAACCGGTGCGTTTTCGCACCGAGGCGCAGTTCTACTCCGACGCAGCCTTGAGTTTCTTTCGGCGTTTCTTCTCAAGGTAGTCACTTCCGAAACGCTGGTAGATCACCCGTAGGGTACTTTATTTGACTAGCGGTCCAAGTCGAGGTTCGTACCCACAGGGGTGCCCTTGCATTGCCACCCAACCCAAAAATTTCGCTGGCTGAACACGTTCTGTGCTCGCCCCCTAAGCCCGGTTGAGCTGAAAATGCCTTTCCCGGAAATCAGTAGTTAGTCCACTTCAAAAAAAAAAATGCGTAACCCTCACTCTCACTCCAACGCTGCTTTGAGTTTCATTCGGCATTTCTTTTCAAAATGGTCGCTTCCGAAACTGGTAGATCGCCGTTAGGGTGCGTTTCACTGGCCAGCCGCCCAAGTCGAGGTCCGTACTCACAGGGGTGCCCTTGCGTGGTCGCCCAACCCATAAAATTCGCTGGTTGAGCGCTCTCTGTGCTCGACCACAAAGCCCGGTTTAGTTGTCCTGTTGTTGTACCTGTCCTAGCCAAACAATAGAGTCACTTGGAACAAAAATAGCATAACACCTACCTTGTTTACATCTAGGCGGCTGAGCAACAAATTTATTACATGTATTGATTGATGATGATGAAATAAATGAGTAAACTTACCGATACAAATCCGCGGACCTTCCCCAAACGGTAAAAAAACATGGTTAGTAATCTCAGCCAAGTTGTCCGGGAGAAACCTATCTGGTCTAAACATTTCAGGTTCAGGGAAATACTTTGCATCGTTCTGTAACGCTTGAATAGGAATAACCACGACCACGCCTTCATCTATCGTCAAATTTATATCCTCGAATGTGTATTTTCTAGCGCACTGCCGCACAAGATGGCCTATTGGAGGAAATATCCTCATAGCTTCGTCTAAGGTTCGCTTTAAAGCCTTCAACTCCATAATTGCATCATAAGTTAGCTTGCCATGTTTCCTCAACACGGAATCGATCTCCAATTGACATTTGTTCTGTTCTTCAGGATGTAAAGCTAGTTGATGCAGCGCAAAACTTGTAGCAGAAGACGATGTTTCGTATCCAGCCGCGAAAAGAATGAAAACCTGAGCAACAAGCAAAGATTTATCCATGATTAACTCAACTGTATCAGGCTCTCCATTTTGACTTTAACAGATCTATGAAGTCCATCCTTTTACTTGGTTTCTCGTCTCTAGCTTTGATAATATCTTCCACAATCGCAGTTAGCGTAATCTCAACTTCAGAAGCGAATAAGTGAAGGTGTAGGAACAGTTCTGGAGCTATAAACCTTGACACGTAAACTAGAGCGTCTCAGAATGTTATATTGAAAATCCGTTTGCCCAGCGTACGGAATATGGAGGACTTGTCATTTAAAGCGTTCGTATCGATGCCGAAACCACATGAAGTTAAAACATCGGTAGTATATCTTGCCATTAATTCTCTAACATTGACTTCTAGTCCATTTTCAGCAGCTTTGGACACGATCTTTTGTACTTTCTCAACCTGTTCTAGGATCAAAGGGCATATTGCTTTTAATTTCCGCGTAGTGAATGCTGGAGTCATATTTTGCCGCAATAATCTCCAAAAATCTCCATCGGCAGAAAACAAATTCTTCATTAAAGGCTCCGTGTGGTTGATATCCATACCCTTCATGGAAAAGTTGTGAAAATCCGTGACGAGGACCTTCTTTATTAGCTCAGGATCTCGGAGAACGAGAACTAGAAAGTTAGATTCGAAACTTCCAACGCATTTCTCTTCGGGAAAATACTGATAAACTTTAACATATTGATCTGTAGAACTGACCTTTTGAAAATACTTTCTGAGACTGTTCCCGAAGAACGGTAGAGCTCGTTCGTATTTTACACCCCGTTTCTTCCAATAATCGAAGTTTTTCGTGCCTCTGATATACAGAAGAATCAAAAAGATAATGGACAATATAAAAAACATTATCTCTTGAAGTTAAATAAATAGGACGCACTGTCGTATTCAGTTATGTTTCAATAACAAAGAAATTGAGAATAACACGTTTTACTCAGAACTTTATAATTAATCACAATTATTTGAACTAAGTTTCAATATATCATGTATTACAACACGGAGGAACACTTCTATAATGACTTTTAACAGAAACAAAATTAAAAAAAAATATATATTAATAAGTCATAAAAGATAGGAATATGTGCATAGATACTATTTCAGAAAACAAAACAAAAGATTAAACGTTGTATGTTGTAGTTGTAAGAAACAAACGAAGAGAGATAAAAAACGTAGAGCGGCGTACATAAATAACGCGTCTCTAACGGCAGCACCGGGTGGCACATTCGAATGATGGTGTCGTCCAACAAGGGTGCGGGCGACACGCGATGTGTTCCCGTGTGTCGCTCAAGCGTAGGGAGGGGTGGCTTTTTACAGCACCCCTCTTCAAGCAAGTAGAGGCCTAATTGAGGCCGCACGCCTAGTCGGGTATCGAGGAGGCCCTAATCGTGCCCTCGATCCCAGTAGGTGGAAAACCTCGGGGGTTTTAGTCGGTGAAAGTTCGACACACCGGGGGTTTTAGTCGGTGAAAGTCTGACACACAGGGGGCTGACCCCTCACCGCCCCCTAACGGCCCATAATGGGTTTCCCCCGGGTAAAAAAGAAAAAAAGTGACATAAATATTGGATTAGGTGTGTGCAAAAGGTATTTATACAAATATTGGATTACATAAACTTTAAATAAAAAAATACGTCTTAACTAATATGAAATTAATCTCCTTCCCACTTGTGGGATGATCTATGATAATGATGATGTCTAGTATAGAAGGGAATACCAAGTATTTATTAAATATGAAAGCCTTTTTTGCGAAAAGAAAAACAAATATTTAACTTATAAATATATTTTATTCTTTAGATAAACTTATAAGTTCTCAGAAGAGTCCCCCGGTGCAGTCTTCGGAAGAAGTCCCCTGATGCTGAGGTCGTAGACTACTTCTTCTATCTTCTTGACGTCGTATTTGAGGGCATCAAACCGCTTACGGAGGTGATCATTCTTTAAATTCAATAATCTGCCGGCAAAAATACATTTTCATCTAGACTCTCTGTCGCGGTATGTGTACCGGCTGCCGTTTTTGGGCTTCATTTAACTTTGAATCAGATAGCCTGTGGTCACTTTATCGAACTAGTATGTAAATATGTATGTGGTTGTAAATATGGCCATAGATGGGCAAAATGTAATCTGATTAATAAAAATGATTACATTTTGCGTTTTTCATTATTAATATGACTGTATTTTGCTTATCTATGTTTTAAGCACTACGGAATCCTCAATTGCATGTTTTTTAATGTTTTGAATGGGTTTACTTATTATTATAGAAAAACAAATTAAAAATTACGACAACATTTTGTAATAGTTAATCATTAATCAGATTACATTTTGCCCATCTCTGGTGATACACGTGTTCATACAGTATGTTTTAAAAACCTTGTCTGACCCGAAAGGGGCATATTGGTGAAACGATAACATTGCCAATATTTACCATTACCCACATCACTCCCAAACTGCTTTGTCGTTGCCCAGGAAATAAATTTGTCTATGAAAAACAAACTGACCTAGAATAAGCACTAGAGTATAGTTTGAATACTCCAGAGTCATATCCAGATATACCTAAGCGTCAGGGTGGTGGGTGACCTGTCGCCAGCGGCATTCGCTTGAGCGATGGTCGGTAGCGACGGGCCATGGCAGGCGGCCCTCTCCTTTATGGAGGACATCATGAAGGTGAAAGAGGCGGCGGAGCGGGATTGGGAGTCTATCGCCACCCCCGATAACCCAATCCGTCGCCCAGCTCTGATAGGACGCCGGAGGAAGATGGCCTTGCCCTTGGCACTCGGCAAACGGGAGAAGGAACACCCGGGGTGCGGCCCTCGCTGCCTCCTGAAGGTCCGTTAGGGATTTCCCCCAGGTTAACAAAAAAAGGTATATCTAAGCTTAAGCATTTTTTTATGGGAGTCGGAGCTGCTCGCGTCCGTAGTCTTTACCCTAGTTTCCCTACGCGTGACTCCTGAGTGGTGCTAAACGAGCAGCGGCGAGGTGGTAGGGCGTCGGTGCCCGTCTGGATCGCGACCACAGTACATGGGTGTAAAGCCATAGTCATAGTGTCCAGTTTCGGCTTGTCGCGTTTCGGGATCAGCTTGTATATTCAGTAGCTGATATACCTAGAGACCTTCAGTCGCGGTATATGTGGGCCGACATGACGATGTAGACTATCAATGGATTTTCATCCTTTGATAGTCGCTTTCGTCTTTGGACTACACTGTACTTACCTTCAGGTATTCTGTAGTCACTATGTCGAGCCAGTGTAAAAAAAAAAGCATATGGTTTTAAAGTTTTATGCAGGTAGGATGCAAAAAGTACCTGAATCCAGCATTGAGCTCCATCACAAACTTGGATATCTGGCCGGGCTTCTCGTAGTCGCCACGCGTCACCGAATTCACCGCCAGGCGGGCCTAGAAACGACAGGCAATTTCACTTTACTACAACTAATGTGATATTCGTGATGGTACACGCGGCCTAATGAGGCAGACTTGTGCGAGCCACCGGTGGTACGAGTAGGCGTGTACGCATTAACCCTTTGACGCACGCGGGCGTGAATTCACGACCAACAATTGTACCGTTGCGGCCTGCGGGCTTAACCCTTAGTAGCCTGATTTACGAAAGTGATTTTTTTTAATATTACTGTTTGCTTGAGTGTCTAGATGAAGGGAAAAATAGCTAAAAAAATCACAATATTTATTTTACATATGTATTTTAAAAAAAAAACCAGGTATCAATTTTGATACTTCAGGCATAAAAACTAATAGTAATGTGAACATTCGGTTTAAAAGATTTGTATCGAAATTGAAACTCTAGGTTATTAAGGGTTAAATTCATGTTATTCATAATTTAGTAATTTCTATACCTTTATGGATTATTTTTAGCATTGGTAACTTTACCAATGTATGCTTTATAGAACCAAGTGGCTCTATGGAGTTTCACTTCACTCGACTTAGTAGAAAACATTTTGACACTTTCTGTGGCGCGATCGCGACCGGTGCTGTGTGGTTTTCGAGTGTCAACTATAAGTGGTTATTTTGTGGCGCGGCCTCAAAGGGTTAAAGACACAACTCACCAATTCTGAGCACAACGTTAAAAGTCCCACGAGATAATCTTCAATGTCCAAATGAAAACCTTCTTTCTCCTCCACTGCACTTACTGAAACAGATATGGATTCGCGTTAAAAATATCTTTTTCTTAGACTGGCTGGACATAGTCACTACAGTGCAACTGATGGTAAATACAGTGTGGTTAAAAAAAACAGCGACTATCAAAGTCTCGGTAAATCAGCGCGCGTGATTATATTAAGGAAGAGAGAGGGTGGAACAAGATGAGGGTGGTGGCTGCCGGCGCTCGTTCGCGCGATGGTCGGCAGCGACGGGGCATGGCAGGCGGCCCTCACTTATTGTGTGAGAGTTATGGAGATCAAAGAGGTGGCGGAGAGGGACGGGGAGGCAATAGCCGGCCCCGACGACCCGATCCGTCGCCCACGCCGAACAGGACGGAGGAGGGCCTTTGCCACAGGCCTTCCTCCGTAACCGGAAGAACGCCTGGGCGGTGCGATTGAGGGGGCGCGTCGCCCAACCTATCCAGACGAGAGCGGTGTTCCCGCACACTACTTCAAGACAATTACATATAAGGAGAGCGAGGGGTGGCTCTTTGCACCACCCCCTCGCAAACACAGAAATGAGGCCTACTTGTAGGGCCAGACGTCGTCGCGGGCCGGAGAAGTGGACGCTCCTGTGCCTCCGGTCCCGGCTGGACGGAGAGAAGCACCCCGGGGGTTTTAGTCGGTCCAAGTCCGACACACCGGGGGGCGACCCTCATCGCCCCCTGAGGTCCGTTAGGGATTTCCCACGGGTTATCAAAAAACAAAAGGGGTGGAACAAAATTACATAATAGGATAGTAACTTACTGCCCAAAATGTCAGCTACAGTCTCATGTGCTGCCAAAATACCTTTCTCCAGCCATATAGTGAGGGATATCAAATAACTGTATCGCTGCGTCATGAACCTCCAGTGATCTTGAAACCTGGAAAGACATTCAATACATGCATCTAACATTATAAAAAGGTAAACGCTCTTTACACTTATAGATTTGATTTCATAGTTTCTTACATCAATATTATAGAGTGGACATTCAGGGACTATTATCTAGTTTCCACCATAGATGGACAAATTGTAATTAGGATTATGAAAAACGATTACAAATATATTTTGCGTTTTGAATCATAAATATTATTGCATTTTGTCCATCTATATTTTAAACACTAAATAATCCTCAATTGCATACAAATTTATCACTTTTTCATCTTAAGAAGAATTATAGATTAACAAAATTAAAATTACGATTTTGTAATCCTTAATAATAAATCCGTGTACATTTTGTCCATCTCTGCTTCCCAGGAGAAAGAGCAATAACATGTGGTTGAAACTAAGGGTTCAATTAGTTAAAAATATATCACGATAAACGAATACAGTAACGAACAGTAGTCATAAAATGTCAAATTGACAATTTGCACAAATATACAAGAGATCCTTTGTAATAATCATTCATTTAGAAAGGTGAGTGTGGGGTTGTTTTATACCCAGCCATACCCGACGATCTTTTTGTCCTTGACCTATACGTGCGGGACTGGATAAGTATTTTGATAGTTTACAAACTTTTAGACTTATATGAGTAACAACAATAAAGTACATAACATAAACAATAGCATATTGGGTGTAGTATTCTCTGCTTACCCCAAAAGCTAGATGGTATTATAATAAATTTATACTTGTAATAGTCTGTCGGTGGTACTGTGGCCTTCAGTTTCGTGTAGCCATCACGCGCCTTCTCGAATAGTCCTCGTGCTTTGAGACATGCTGGACCAACTATCGAATGAACAAAAGTATTAGTAAAAGCTATAATGATTATGTGCGTAAATGGTTCACCTTGAGTTGTTACTCTGGCATTTTACGAATTAAGCACTGACTTAATATTAGGTCCTTACATATGAAATTGGCGTTTTGTATGGGAGGAACAAAAAGTCGAATATTTTTTAATATAATATATTTAATTAATCAAAGTATGAACCATTATTTTCTATGCACTTTTGCCATCTCATAGGTAGTTCATTGATCCCTTTACTAAAAAAACCAGTCGGACGGGAATCAATAAAATCTTTGAAGGTGATTTGGACTGCCCCATCGGAGTTGAATTTTTTCCCTTGCAAGAAGTTATCTAAATTTCGAAAAAAATGGTAATCTGTTGGAGCAAGGTCCGGGTAGTACGGAGGATGTCTTAGACTTTCCAATTGAAGCTCTTCTAATTTAGTAGCCGTCTGTTGCGCAGTGTGTGGTCTAGCGTTGTCGTGAAGCAGCAGTGGCGTGGAGCGATTGACCAGCCTAGGTTGTTTAGCCGCTAGCTTTTCCATCATGGTTTGCAATTGCTGACAATAGACATCAGCCGTAATAGTCTGGCCAGATTTGAGAAAACTGTAATGAACAATACCGGCACTAGTCCACCAAACGCTTACAAGTAACTTTTTTGGGGTTCATTTTCGCTTGGGGCAGGATTTGGCTGGCTGGCCAGGATCCAACCATTGCGCTGAGCGCTTCCGATTATCGTAAAGAACCCATTTTTCATCACAGGTAATGATTCGGTTTAAAATACCTTCATTATTGTGCCGGTTTAGTAATGTAACGCAGCAGTCGACGCGCGTTTGCCGGTTTGCTTCAGTCAATTCGTGAGGTACCCACCTTTCAAGCTTTTTAATCTTCCCAATTTGCTTAAAGTGAATTAAAACAGTTTTATCACTAACATCGCAGCCTGCAGCTAACTCGGACGTGGTTTGCTATGGATCCGCTTCCACAATAGCCTTCAACTCTTCATTATCAACTTGAGTCTCAGGCCGTCCACGGGGCTTGTTCTGCAGGTCGAAATTTCCAGAACGAAAACGTTGGAACCAAAAACGAACTGTGTTTTCTTTTGCAACACGACCGCCATACACATCATTCACCCTTCGAGTTGTTTCCGCAGCACTAGTGCCACGGCGGAACTCGTACTCGTAAATAATGCGATATTTTAAGTTTTCCATTTTGTAAAATGAGTGACGCAAACAGAAAAAAACAGAATAAAAAAACAAATGAATGACGATCATCGAAGCACAAATACATGAGTCTATAGCTGTACAAATTAGAATTTGGAATTCCTTACCAAAGAGGAGAAATTTGTGATTAAAGTGGCCAGTACGAAAAACGCCAATTTCATATGTAAGGACCTAATATTTTTAAGATGAAGATAAATATCATGGTGAAATTCATATTGCTACTATAGATAGGCAAAATATAATGTGAGATTCTTTATTTATGTTTTACGGGCAGATAAATGATCTCAATCACATCTGGTTGAAGATGAAGATGGGTCCAACGATGGACCCCATCCGCCCAACAAATGTCTATTCACTCTTCTCTTAAAGACTCCTACAATTATCAAGGATCTTATTAAAGATCGTAGAAATATGCTCACTGGAAGCATATTTCACTCTTTAGCTCGCATGATGAATGTAGAAGCAATTCATTTCATGTTTTTAGTTATCAATGATCATGATTACATTTTGTAATCGTTAATCATATTTATGATTACATTTTGCCCATCTATGTTTTAAACACTAATGAATTTTCAATTACAGACAATTTTGTGACACATTAATAATTAGAATGGATTTAGTCATGATTATAGATTAACAAAATTAAAGTTAGGATTACATTTTGTAATCATTAATTATAAATCTGATTACAATTTTCCCATCTATGATTGGCACTAACAAAGATGTCATGTTTAAGTGTTCTCAAAATATGATTAGCTGTGCTAATTAATTGTAAGGCTCACAGACTAATTGTCAATGACTCTTGACTGAACTGAGGCTGTAACATAGAATACACAGTAAGGATGTAAAGTTGCCTGCCACATAGTCTTTTATCAATTGCACTCTGATGTTTCCTAAAAGCTACATTCATCTTCTCATCACCACAAAACCTCCAGACGCTGTGTTAAGAATCAGTATGTAATGAATATTCCTAAAAAAAAGAGATTTGCTTCTACATTCATAATACAAAAAGCTAAGGAGTGGAGTATGCTCCCAGTGTCTGTATTTCCACATTCTTATGATTTGGGAGCCCATTTCAACATCTGCCTCATCTTTACCTTGTGGTTGCCGTATGTGTAGTGTGCCCAGGTGTGGATACAAGCACTAATGTATTTATGATCACACTGAAAGATATATAGCACAAAGATATATTATTGTATATGAGTACATACTTCCAGCCTCGTTATGATGTATTACTTGAAGTACTGTGACTGCTTCCCGGCATATATGATCAATTTCTTTACAAATGGTGCGAATACTCTGAAATTTAATTATGAAAATATATATTAAATCCTGATCTAAATTAAATAACCATTATAAATGCTGTATTTTAATTTTTACAACCATATTAAAGACAACTATAAAGGTAGTCATCAAATTTTAGCACTCACGACTTGGCAGCTACAACACTTGTTTTTGTTAACCTGGCGGAAAGGCAGTTAGGGCTATCTGACCTTCAGAGGAGTGATGAGGACCACTCCCCTGATATGTCATACTTGCATCGACTAAAACCACCAGGGTGCCAGCACTAAGTATTCTTTACTTTTGCCGGGCTTAGGAATCCGAATACTTACGAGAGCCCGGATAGTAGCTACAACCCAGCCTGCTCTGTATATATATGAAAAGAATTTAGGTAATTGTGCAGCTTTGCCAGGGGACATGCCAAGCTCGCTACACTGTGGCCTACATCAGATGCTTTACATACAAATACGCACATAGCAGCACATCATAACTTAACAGAAGCTGTTAGATTGCCACTGTTGAGTTGCAACTGGCAGAAGCCGACACATGTAATTTGACAAAGGATGGTACAGATGGTACATGAAATGCTCCATAACACTTGTACTACAGTCTAGACTGAAAATCAAGAATAAAAACCACAATTTTATTGTGCTACAGGACAACCATTCAAGAGTATTCTAATGTTGCTTGCCATTATCCAGTGGTTGGAGATAAATATTCTGGCTCCGACCTGAGGATCACACAATACGATTCCCTCTATTAACTGCACACAGAAGGTAATGTTAACCCCACTGTGACAGTGCTCAATGCCATATTTGGACCTGGTATTAAACACAGAGACAAAAATTGGTGCTAATTTTTTAGCTAAACGTTATTGTAAAATTGTCCATATAGGTACTTATTGTTTTTTAGGTAACTTTAGGTACTAGAATGAGATTTTTTTTTAAACAAATATTAAAATATATAAGCATAAATGTTCAAAATTGTTAAAATTAATAAAACACAAATGGAGTCAAACATTAATTTATAACAGAATCGAGGATCGAGCAATCTTTTTTATAACATTAAGAGATTTTTTTTATAAGTTAGAAAACATACGTTAAATAAACAAATAATATTGCTTAAAATCTAGTTTATTCTAACTTTGCGAGTTATTGTGACTCTATTTCGCACTTAAATACATGTTAAATTGATACAATCAGGAATTAAGTCAATAAATTCAAACAAGCGTTACTAGGGATACGTACAAAGTAAGGATAATTTTAAGTTTATTGAGTAATTTACCTCTCTGAGCTCTTGTTCTTCATCAAGACTTTTCTGAAAGTCGCTGAATATTTTATTAATGTGGTTGTTTTCACACATATTTGATTATTTTACAAGAAATAAAACTCAAAAATACACAAAAAACAGAAATATTGATGAGTGCTGTCAACCAAGCTTGTTTTTTTTTGTTGTATTTTCCCCATATAAGGGGAAAGCAAAGGCTTGCACGCCATACAGCCATGTCGGAGGTCTTTTCTTCAACATATTTTCAATAATAAAGGCCGTAGCCATGTGTGTGATATCTTCATCATCGTATTTTCTTCTTTATAGAGGCAAGAGCCATGTCTGCCATATTTTCTTCTTCATCTTTATAAACGCCGAATCCATGTTTGCAGTCAATCTAGTTTGTTTTTTTTATTCTCCTCTTTGTTGAGGAGGTAAAGGCTTTCACGCCATACAGGCATGTCAAGAATATTTTGTTTTCAACTCTTACTAATTTTCCAATCGCGTCTTGCAGCTCCGTTTTAATTTATATCTATTTTCATTCCTTGCTTTGTGAACCATTCAATATAAAGGGCGAGAAAGACTGCAGATAGGCGGGGAAACTCAGCGGCCCAAGGGATGCATTACTTCGCTAGCGTCTAGCCGAAAAAAAACATTGATTCGTCATCGCACACTGTCGGCCAAGCATTCCACTGCTTCTATGGACAGGCTAAAAATTGACATTTTTCCCCTTCTACGTATAGACCAAAGCCATCCAATGTGCTTGTGATCATGGCCTGTATAACAAGTTCAAAGCTTGAAGCCATGATTAAAAGTAAATTTCTTCTCGCATAAGACCAGATAAAGTTTAAAATGAGATTAATACACGAAAGTTTAAAATGAAGAAAAAATAACTCAATAAAACAATGAAATCAAAACCAATTATATTTAAAGAATACACCATTTATCCAGGGGGCCATTCTAATTGACGTCCTCCTAACACGTGGACATGAAGGTGATACACGCTTTGAGCACCATTCTTGCCATCATTAATCACCAGCCGGAAACCAGACTTATCCAGACCTTGTTGAGCAGCTACCTTGCGAGCAACAATCAATAAATGGCCTGAAACCAAACAAAATGGTAAATGAAGTGATAAGCTTAATAATTTAATAGATTCGTGTTTTTACCATATAACACCTTTTAAGATTTGTTTAATGTATTAATCACAGCATATAAAATTTGAAAATAAAACCACATTGTTTTGCAGCAGCAACATATTTTTTTTAGGTTAGTATTCCAAAGGTGGTGATGTCCATAAGATGATAGATAACTGAAAGTTGCTATCATCAGTCGAGCTTAAGCATATCAGGTAGAGATGACTGGATTTACAGTAGCCAATTCCAGAAACAAGTCATTACAATGGGTTTTAAGCCCATGGAATATGCTTTTGATTTCAATTTACACATATTTTATAGAAAAACAATGCTATACAATATATGATAGCTGAACACACCAGCTGAGACAGGCAAAACAGCAAATAGCCACACATTTTTTATTTGATAATAATAATAAAATAAAAGGAAGTGTGATGACCTGTTCACTATGCCTACCTCAATAAAAAATTAATAATAATAATAAAAAATTAAAGATTAAGTTTTTTGTTTTAGAAAAATCTTTATTATTACTTACTAATCATAAAATTAGAACCATGGGATGAATGCAGAGTATAGTTTGTTTCCTCATTACTCTTTGTTGCACAAGCTGGGTCATATATCAAAATATATCTTACCAAGTAACTGTTCATCACCATCCTCAGCTTTTGAAAGCTGTGTTATGGGTTTCCTAGGGATCACCAAGATGTGAGTTGGTGCTTGGGGGTTTACATCATTGAATGCTACACACTGAAAAGAGTTTAAATAACATTTTTTTTAAATTATATTTTAATTACCTGTAAAGGAAAACATTATGAGGAAATTTGCATGTTATCTACAACAAATGTCATATTTAGTGCCTTGAGAAGATGGTGATTAGCTATGCTACTGGTCACACTGGACATACCACATAAGAACAAAGTGGATATAACCATTTTACATTTTAATTAAAGATTCATACCTATATCATTATACCATATACCTATCAAAACAAGCAAAGATATATATTTTTTCTATATCCACTTTTGATATTTAAAATGTTAGATCACAAAATGTATCCTTATGCATCACATTCAAGTTATTACCAGGAAAAAATCAAAGAATATTAGATAGGTACTTATAGCAAATGTCTAGTATCAAGGTCAGATATTTAAATATGTACAAAAAGAAATGCTAGAAGTTTCCAGTCTGTAAATAACTAAGGTTTATTTCTTTATAATATCTAGTGCAGATAATAATAATACATCAGATAATTAATACATTTATAAATGTAACTGTGATATTATAATACTGTAATGAAGATTATAGATGCATCCAAAGATGTATATCTCTTAAATTCTTTTTTTTTTAAGTCTCAAATGTCCTTTTCACATTTTATAAGCAATTTAATATATTAAAGAATGTTCTTGAAGATACAGTGTTTAAGGTAGGTACGCCACCTACGATTACAAAGTAGCATTAGCAAGATTTTAAAGGAAATTAAATTGAAATAAATAATAATACGAGAAAAATCGAAAATAATCTATGACAACAGATTCGTACAGCCGGCAAAGAAAAAAATGTATGTAACGCCAAAATTATATAAATAAGCTTACTTGATCATCTTCGTAAATAAATGTAGCAGGTATTTCTTTACGTAAAATCTTTCCAAATATTGTATCACCACCAGGAGCAGCGGATTGAGAAAGTTCAACCTCGCCGCCCGCCATGTTTATGTGAAAATTTAACTTTTATGTGTGCCATTTGATTTGACGGACTTAAATTTGACCTTTATTGTAAATTTCATTTTACGCAGAAAAACACGTGATCAAACTTTAAGCAAAATTGCTACATTCAGAGTTAAAAGAAAAGATGAAATAATATACAGTGTATATATTCTTACTAAAACATTAATTTATTTAAATATATAAATGGTGAAGTAGGATTATGAAAAGAATGGATAGATGGGTTGGGTAAGCGTTCAGAAGATAGCTCTTTAGAAGATAGTTGCTTTTCGGTATAATTAAAGAATATTATTAAAACTTATAATTTAATTCTTATTACAATAAGTTATCATTTATTGTTATAGTAGGCATATTTATATTACGTAATTACATTAAACTTAAAGCCTGGCACCAGGTCCCGTAGGCCATAACATGTGATGCAATGCTCTGCCAAAAATATGTAATGATTTAAATTTTTTATTTCGGTAATCTTCGTCGACCATTACGTGATATCCAGTTTTGTCTAGTCCTTTTTCAACGGCAATATTCTTTCCAACTAACAGTAGATGTCCTAGAAGAATAAAACATGTATTAAAGTGTGAATTGGTTATAAATAAAACTAACATATATCATCAATTTTTTTTATTTTAACCGAAAGGCCAAAACATTTGTCTTCCACCGAAAACTTGAATATGAAAATGTTCAACTTTTTGACCACCGTGCACACCCTCATTCATTACCACACGAAATCCTGATTCATCCAAGCCTTTCACTTTGGCAATATGACGGGCTGCTAGCAGTAAATGTCCTGATAATTATAAAAACACGACTTTAAAATAATAATAAAAAATAACTACATTGAATCTGTGTATGTGAGAGAGAAATGTGAAGAGAAAAAGTTATATTTCTATCAAATAGTCTTTCGCATATTATTGAGTATTTATGACATCGTTGGAAGTATATAAATATATAATGAGATTGAAAAACCATTAAAATAAATATGAAGTTAATGAAAATAGTATTCACTAGCTGATCCGGCAAACGTTGTTTTGCTATATAAGTTATTGTAATATCTTCTAAGATGTTCATTGAAATTAAGTGATGTCAAAGACAATTTTGTTCACAATTAAATAGTCTTAATCAACAACACATTTATTTGGATAAAGATTAATATTATTACGTTGATACAACTCTTTACAAATAATGCATTAATTTCGACCAAATTTTATTACCATAAAAACGGTTCTAGTGAGTTAATCTTAAAAGATAGACATATACTGTCAGAGGAATAACTCTGTCATACATATATTTTTGGTATCTTGAACCGTTTTCGCAGCGCATGCAATGGAAGCACTCAAGGATGAATAATTTTCCCCGTTTTTTTCACATTTTCCATTATTTCTTCGCTCCTAATAGTTACATCGTGATGTTATATAGCCTAAAGCCTTCCTCGATAAATAGTCTATTCATCACAAAAATAATTTTTCAATTCGAACCAGTAGTTCCAGAGATTAGCGCGTTCAAACAAACAAACAAACAAATAAACTCTTCAGCTTTATAATATTAGTATAGATTATAATGACAGTATATGATTAGTTGACTCCAGTAGTTCCTCGACGATGACCTGATTTGTTTCTAATAAATTACTATGGCTAGAATAAACAAGTGCAAAGTGTAAGTCGTCAAATGTTTATACCATGGGTATCGAATCCGTGACCTGCGAGATAAACGATTGCTCAGATAGTTTTCCAACCAAAGTACCATTATTGCTAGTGTTCCTTATTACAAAAAAATCACGAAGACCTATTATTTAAATTTCATTTTGTAGTTTAAGTAAATTATTATATTATGTAAAGTTTTCTCGGTATAATTAAAATAATATACCAACCCAACAACTTTTCATCACTTTCAGATGCCTCCGACAGCCGAGGTATGATTTTTTTGGGAACTACAAGGAAATGAACTGGTGCTTGTCTGTCAAATTCTTCTTCGAATGCTACACACTGTAATAAATATAAAACGTTAAATGACAACGAGTTTTTATATTTTTCACAAGTAGACTCAAGCCTAATATTTGGCAGTATAATGTAATATCATGGCCAGTTACAATTTTAATCAAAAGTAAGTTGTTTTATGAGAGACTTAAGTAAAATTTTACTGATAAATATCAAGTGTCTGCATATTATTTATTAGTCTGTGGTCTGCATGTCTAAGTTAAGGAAATTGTGAAAAATGAAACAAAATACCTAAATAAGCTATGATTTTTCACAATATATTTAAATTTAAAGTCAATTTACGTGATATGAAGAGAAAATCGTACAAATGTTACTATTTAAGCTTAATAATTAGTTATACCTGCGATATATTGAGATATGATTTACGGAGATTAGATATTTGTCAAAATAATTATTATGATGAAACCTATTCTTTTTTTGTTGCTATTTTTTATAAATAAAAATTACAGCTTAAGAGTAATTTAAAAGAAGAAATAAATGAGCATGTAATTACACAAAACGTTTAGTTACCTGATCATCTTCATAAATAAACTGCGGCGGAGGGTTGCCGTTAAAGAAATGCGCAAAATTACGTACACCAACAACCGTAGCCATGTTTAACTATAAACTGCGTTGTGTTGTTTTATTGTATTTATTTAAATAAGTTTAAGAGTCAGGTTTCGATAACAGTATCACGATTCGCTGTTATCTATAGATTTATTATGCGGCCGATGAGCTGTTCGAATGTATTAGTTGATTAGTTGTAATTACTCATCGTTTCTAAGCATAATAATAATATATATATCTTATAATATATGTTTTAAGTAAAAACTTCTTGGGCCCATTTTGGGATTGGGAAAAGCACTGAATTCACTTGGCCGTTACGCTAGGAAGCGCGGGGCGTGGCGCCAGTGTCGTGCACACTGTTCTAAGGTATGTCGGCGTCGCTTTGCTTACAATCCTCTAATTCAGTGACTACTTTTATTTTTCGCATCAAAAATAGGTAGTGGAACCTGTTTGTTAAATAGACATGTGTGTATACTTTAAAAAACGTCAAGCTACAGCTACAAAACATGCATAGTGATATGTATAATGTAGCTCTTACAATCTATTTTATTATTATATAATCTAAGTTATTATATTAATACGGTGATAAAAATTATTGTAAAATATTTCTTAGGAACCCTAAAATAATGTGTACGACTATTTTTTTTACGCACGTGTCAGCTACGACATTCTCACATATGAAAAAGTATTTTGAATCAATCAGAGATGGGCAAAATGTAATCGTAATTTTAATCTTGCTGCTCTGTAATCATGATTAAGTCCTTTGAAAACGTGAAGGAGTCATAAATGTGTATGCAATTGAGGATTATGTAGTGTTTAAAACATAGATGAATAAAATGCAGTCTTATTAATGATAACAAACGCAAAATGTAATCGTGATCATTTTTATTAGTCTGATTACATTTTACCTATCTATAGAAACAATGTCAGTTATGACTTTTTGTTTTCGATGGTTTACATTATCGGAACTGTCCGGGCGTTTTCATATGTAGGTAGATCGCGATACCGGGTTCATGACGGATACCTACCCCTGTTTTACACACTTACTTTTCGATATTACGTACAACGGGCGGACGCTAACGAATTATTTCTTTGTTTATACTTTTTCTGGCTTTTAAAAGGAACAATAACACTGTGCGTGACTATTGTGAATACGTGTGTGTGGCGGTGCGCCGCAAGGACATCCACAACAAGCCAGGTTAGTGCTTTGCTTCATATGGTTATATGAGAACACCTGGATTGAGGGTTGAACCAGGCCATCTTAGGTCGTTATTTGATATTAGCGACAACAGGAACCTTCTATTTGTTGAGTTACCAGAAAAAAGTTTTAGTCTTAAAATAAAACACAATATAAACGAAACTTTATATTAAAAGCTATTACATAACATGAGCAATATAATAGAGAGTTAATATTGAAATACACAATGCAGATCACAGTCTTAGACAAACGGAATATCACTTTTGAGGGAGCACAACTCTACAACGCGTTACCCTCCTGCATTAGAAACGCTGGCTCGCTTGGCATATACAGAACTAAATTACTACAATATATTAAAGATAAATACTAACAAATACGGTTCTGTGTTTGCCAAGTGAGCTCTTAGTATTTTACTGTTCTTGATAGTTTTTAAACAAATTGTTCTCATGTAAGTGATTTTGTATCTTAATGAGAATAAACTCTTTGAACTGATGTGGTACACAATTAAATTAGAATTTCAAATATAATTGAATAAGGAATATTCATGTTTCGTAAAACATCAGCTTTTCTTTTTTTCTCGTGTACTTGCAATTATTTTTCTCTTTCTCGCAAAAAAATTAACTATGGCGTGCGCGAAACAGAAAAATAATTGTAAGCATACGAGAAAGAAAATCAAAAGATTGGAACATTTGTTGCGAACACACCCTTTTTCTTTTTTGTTCAAAAAAATCAAATTTTTAAATACTTTCGTACGTCATAAATAAATGTTTTGTCAAATATAATTAAACCTACAAATTAGTGGAGATACAAAAATGTTAAAGTATTTTTCTTAATAGTCCTCAAGGTTTCGCCATTTATTTCCAAATCTACTGAATAAATCAATTCATATAGTTGACATTAATTTAAAAACAATTATATTTGTCGGAAGGATCATAGTTTTATCATGCATGGGAATATTGTAAAAATAAGTAGAATGAATATACAATAAAAAATAATTGCCAATGGGTTCAATTTTATTGCTCTTATAAACAAGAACCAGTAAAAGTAATTTAAAATTGTTAATATAGTCACTGTAAAATTTAATAATAATGTAAAAAGTGTTAAGTATATCGTCGGGTGAAAGGCTATTCGGTTTAAGCGACATTTTTTGGTGATATAGTAATATATATGGAATCGGTAAAAAACACTGATTCCGAAAATATATATATTGCTATATCACCAAAAACTGTCGCTTAAACCAAATAGCCTTTCACCCCTCGATATTATTATTTATTCCTTTAAACTCCAAAGTCGAAGGAAATACCAGACTCTTAACCCATTTGCATCATTTGACGAAATAATCCGCAAAAAATATTTTTTTTGTAGGACGAGTGTGGATGACCGGGAAAGGCCTCCACAACTAAACCTGGCGGGAAAGGCTAAACCGGGCAGGAATATTTTTTTGTTTTCAACATTACATGATTTAATTTATTTTTTTGTATACATTTGTTTTGTAAATGTCCAATTGTTAAAATAAATATATTATTGTTAAAACACAAGCAAAATACAATAATTTGAACAACATTATATCTAATGAGCATAAACACTAAAAATCTTCTTTGACCGGCGATGTTACCTTAAACGTTTAGCTGCAGATTTTTGAGTAACACTGCGGATTTAGAGCGATGTTGCAAATGGGTTAAAAGCGTGTCTTAAATACCGGATGTTACAAATGAATGAAATAATTTAAGGGTATGCATGTGTACCACGAGACCAATTAATTGTGAATAAAAATCAAAGTCATAATTGATTTAAAACATCTATTGAAATTAACTGTATTTGTTGTTGATAATGTCAAGGCTTTTTATCGTATGTTTATGCTTAGCGCCTTCCCCTTTGGGTTTATACTTAGGTTTACCAATAAAACATTTTCTATTGGTTTCTTAGTAATATTTTTTGACATCTCTATCTATTATCTCTCTTTTTATTTATTGTATAAAAATAAGTCCGGTTTTCCTTGCTGACGCTATAACTCGAGAACGCACGAACAAATTTCCTCGGTTTTGCATTCGTTGGAAAGGTCTCGGGCTCCGTGAGGTTTATAGCAAACAAAATTCAGGAAAAATTTCAACAGAAAAGCAGGAAAACGGGGAAAATCATTTTTCACATACAGCGCCATCTCAATCAATCATCAATTTGGTTTTGCATGGCGGTGGAGCAGATCGCACCAGTATTTTAAGTAGATGGCGCCGATGCGTTATACATTGTTTGACAGCTACTCATTATACTCTGCTCAGTTAATTTCATGTGATATTTATTAGGCGCACATTCTTTCAAACGCTAACTAAAAACCAAAACGAAGCCATCTGGTGGCGAAACGAAGTTCGCCGGGTTTGCTAGTTTTTAATAAATTATCTTTTCTAAACACAATTTCTTTCAATTTTCTAAAATTAACTTTGCTTAGAAGAAATTGTATTTGTTTTATAGGAGAGATATCTTTAAGTATCTATATCGTTTTATTATAAGAGATAAATTGTGGACTCTCTTTTACAACAAATATTTTGAAGGTAAGAAATCTCGTTTTGTATCACCAATAATGATTAATTATCTCACGGTTTAAACTGATATTTTTAATAAGCTTCGTTTTATAATAATCGCAAAGGAGTTTATGGATTAATAAAATATAATAAAGTATGTATTGAATGCGGAACAATAATATTTAGATCTTTAGATTTAGATCCTTTGTGTTGATAATTATTACATTAATATATCATTAAATTGAATGACAACGAACAATCTTGTTGTTATTTTAAAAATATAAAATATTTTAGTTGCGCCTCCGCGTAGGTCTTTCGCGACCATTTGGTGCGAACAGATAATATTAAATGAAATGACAATACAATCAACTGTTTGAGCACGAATACATTCACAATTAATTTGTATCGTGGCACACATGAATACCCTTAGATTATTTAATTTTTCTGTTACATCCAGAACTTATATAGACTTGAAATAAACAAATAAAATTATACAATGGAAGAGTATAACAAATTTAATTAATTAATTCTAAATCTTTAACAATAATCGAATCGTGTTCGGAAATTTGTTATTACCTACTTTTTACAAATTTTACACATTTATTTATAACTACAGTCGCTTGTAGTCAAAATTAACTAAATATTGAAGCATTCTGTAAAAAGAACATGTAACCCGCTTGAAGGAGGATTTTATTTTAAACAAAATTTTTAGCACAATACCTCTTAAATTATATTATTGCTTTTTAATCCTGACTTGTCAGTGACTACACCACACCTGATGGTAAGCATAGTGTAGTGCAAAAAACAACGACTAGCAATAATTGTTGCGATCATGCCGGCCTGCACAAATATCTTTTCACGCTACTCTTAATGGTCCCCATATTATAGTACGGTGGGAACACGTTTGCTGAAAGACCATTCCACAGCCCAACGAATCGGCTGCAGAAAGTGTTAGAGAACTTCTTAGTTCTGGCCGGGATGTGAGTTGCCGTGTAGCTATGACTCCGTAAAGCCGCGCGCGTGGTTCTATTAAGGAAGAGAGAGGGTAGAACAAGGTAAAATCAATATAAATAAAAATTATCGTAAATTTATTTCTATTTTTTTTTAATCTATTTATTTAAGGAACTTTTCCGTGGGTATATTTGTACCCCATTATACCTTTATATAAGAACACCCAACATATGATAAATGGCACCATTGATTTGAACAAAGCAGACGCCTCATCAGATAATAGTTCTGCTAAGACTTTGTTAAACATCCCGACGTCAAGTCTGTTCAGAGCAAAGGCACTCACAAACGCCTCTCTCACAGATTCAGATAGGATAGTTTTTTCCCAAATTATTGCAAATATTTTGATTAGATTGAAATCGCAACCAGAGGTGTGTTTTTAAACGATAAGATTCATAAAATAAGGTCTTTCATAATAGGGTCTTTCTTGAAATATTAGAACAAAACAAACAATACCCTACAAAGAAGCCTTTAACTCATATCAAAGTAAATTTTCAAGTGAAAATAAGTAGAACATATAATCTAATTTCATTGCCAATATACAAAAAAAGCACAAAAGTGTTGACACAAAACACAAAAACATAGTTATACTATAAATTAAAGAACACGATCCAAGACAAAATTAAATATATTAAATATTTACACAATTTTTCTAAAATTAATTTGAACAATTACGAAGGTACTCGATGTTATCTTTCCCACCTCAAATAGCCAAACGATTGCTTCAGATTGAAAACGGTCGAAACTTTTAAATGGGGCCATTTGTCCCCTACGGTACACAATTTACCCATTTGAGGTCTTAGACATTGCAACTTACAATAAGCGATACCGCCAATAGGAAGGCCAAAATTGTATAGTTTCCTATAAGATATAAAAAGTTACGCGGATCACATTATAGCCGATTACTTTATCTAGGCACTCACGTCTAAAATGTTAGTGGGTTCATTTGATCCCAAGTTAAAAAAGTACATATACAGGCTGATTTTATAGACGAGGGAGATATTCAGGGAGGATACTCAGCATTCGATTCTAATTCCAAATATGTAAAAATAGTGATATCTTAATATTTCCAATAAAACAAAGCAAATTATGGTCAACATGTTAAAAGACAATTACACATATGAATGAATCAATAACAACTCATTATTAAGTAGGTGTTTTGCCTGTCCTAAGCCAAGATACGAGGCGAAGGGAAAGCGAGTCAATACCTATTCACCTAAAATTACGTAAATGGCACTATATCAGTGACGTGCATAGGCTATCTGGACAGGGTAGGCACAATTCGCGTAATTAATATGTTTATTATATTATTGTACTTATTATTATAATATTATATTCCTTTCATAGGAAAGATAGATGGCGAGAATATAGAATAGATATGAATATAAATTACTCCTTTTTTTGTTTAACTTCAAGCAATTTATTCCAGACTTATTTATCATAAGGGCATGCAATGCTTGCATGCATCTATGGAATGAACGCTACTGCACTATATCTACTTGCCAATGAATCGTGCACCACACGCGCTACGGTATCCACACTTTTTACGGATCAATTCTTATTTGTTAATAATTTTTTTTAATGATTTGTTAGGGAATATAGTTTATTAATGTTGTTATTAGTTGCAAGAAGGTACATATTATTGTGTCTTGAAATATCTCCCTCGTCTATAAATTCACCCTGTATTGCTTCGGAATAAATGCAGTCATCAAAACGAATTCATGATCTTATCAACGGCATATTTTCAATGTTAGTTGAGGGATATAAAAGCAAACAAGCCACAGTCCACATTTTCATATTTTAATGCAATTTTGGTATACAGTAACACAACTAGTGATGAAAATGCCCGGGCATTTTCATCACTAAACACAACCTGTTAACACGTTCGTCTCCACGTCACCTAATTGTCTAAGAGCTGGCAACATAAAAAAGGTGATCATCGTAGGGATGTCGAAAATGAAAAAAAAATATCGTTAAATTGATATATCGATATTTATTAAAATATCAATATCGGCGTCGATATATCGAAGGAAAAATATCGATATATCGATGAAATCTCAATAAACACGAAAGTATTGTACCAGTATTCATTTTTATTAGACAAAATTACAAAAATATCAAGAACTAAAAGGCTATCTTCTAACTTTAAGACCTATTTAAGATATCAAACAAAAATAAATAATAAATAAATGGCGGCAAATAATATACATGCAACAAATTCAGAAGTCAATACATGCAACGTAACAAAACATAATACTCAACAGTCATAGACAATATAGTTTTTTTTTTCGTTCGGTCCTCTCTTCTACAGTTTCAGATTTCAGCGAATTCACTATCATAAAAATTAAAAAATATCGTTTTTGATACAATTTTCGATACTGGATATTTTGTATCGATATATCATTATAAAATATATCGCCCATAAATATCGATATATTGTATTGAAAATATCGATATATCGATATTTATTCGACAAGCCTAGATTATCGTCACATGGCTGATTTTTTTATATGAGCACCCTTTTATGTAGCCAAGTTAAATAAGTCTTGTCTGCCAGCGCGAGCCCGTGGATGAAAGCGGGGGCGGCCGATCAAAAATGTCTGCCAACAATTTTGCGCTTCTCTTAATAATAAATATAATCTGTTTCTATAATAATTAGCCGTGTAACTTATTATATTTTTTATCTCGAAATTTGACCTTTTTACACTTGTTAACGTGGATTTGGACCCCGTGAGTAACACAAGCCAATCACGCTAAGCGACGAACGTGTTAAAATTGTGAAACTGTTTTAAAAAACATTCAATTATATCTCCAATATCGATATAACTGGCATAATCAGAATGCCAACTTATTTCATTTACAATGGTGTTCTAAGTATCACGAACTGATGCTAATTTGATTTAAGACCCCCGTTTATTACTATGTTTTAAATCCCTGAATGAGTACAGAGTCCCATTTAGCCCCACTGTGGGTCATATTTAGTCCACTGGTAGTCCGGGGCGAGGTACACTCTCCGCCCATGGACGAAACAACTCACTATACCTCGATAAGCCGTCCTTGGAACACCACTCTGCGGACAAAATGATTTCATCATCTAAGGGCTGTTTTACCTCAGTCAATTCATCATCATAATCCTAATTTAATCCACTGCTAAACTTAGACCCCTCATAATAAGCTCCACTGATCTCTGTCTTTGACTCTTCTTATATTGTCGGACGCTTTTCCCAACTCAAACAAGATAATAATGTTTTTTTTTTTTATATTTGTTCTGCAAAATGACCACCTTTCACCTGATATGATTTATGAAGTAATCATAGAAAGTCTGAAGCCAGACTATTTTGAAAGTCGCCGTCACAAGCTATAACCATTAATTATCTAGATTTCATTCTTGCGTACATCAACTTTTGTTTGTCGAAGAGATATTTCTATCACTGTGTTTTCAGAAAGTGTTGTTCCAATTTGTCACTTTTATATGCTTTATCCACAACCTAATAGAAAACGCAGTATTCTCTAGTCACCCACACACACAGGAGACACACACACCCAGGCCAGTCACAGAAGAGCTAAAATATCCTATCACTAAGTGACAAAAGACGTAAAAATATCATATCCCATAGTAACAATAAGAGCTAAATCATCCTATCACCAATTACCAGAAGACGCTAAAATATTCCATTACTAATCAAGTGACGCTAAAATATTCCATTACTAATTAAGTGACGCTAAAATATTCCATTACTAATTAACAAACGCTAAAATATCCATTATTAATTAACAAACGCTAAAATATTTAATCATTAATTACCAGAAAACACTGGCAAAAACTTGTTGAAATAAGCACCACTAAACCTTACGACCAGCAGTGGACTAAAGTTTACAAACGATCATGATATATAACATTTTACTAAAGTAAAATATACATTTTGCAATCTTAATTGGAAATATCTGATTGTATTTCTACTGCTACTCACTCTGAAATCGTCCATGAGCCCTAGTTTCTTGGCAGCTCGTTGGTAACTCTTCGCGTTGAAGTAGGAGACCCTTACTGACTCCTGGCCGCCTGCTCCGGACGACATTATTTCATCGGAAGTCATTTCCGGTAGCGAATACACCATTGAGGTAAACGCGTCGTCATAATTCTCCTGAATTGGATAAATGCTATTAAAAATACTTGCAGGTGTGAAACATCAAACGTATTTTGCATAGAACATGATAAAAGGATGTTTTATTAAAAAAAAAATGACCTAATCAAAAACTTTATGTCTAATATTGTCTTTTTGTATCCAATAAAAAAGTAGTTTTTTTTTAAAGTTATTTTAATACAATTAACCTTTTTTAGACAGTTTAAATCTAAGATATCGCATTTGTCTGCTAATCTATTGCTTGAAGTCAGAGATGGGCAAAATTTTATCTGATTAATGATGAACGATTACAAAATGTAGTCGTAATTTTAATTTTCTTGCTCTGTAATTATGATTAAATCCATTTAAAACATTAAGAAATCATAAATGTGTATACAATCTGGGATTCTGTAGGGTTTTAAAACATAGATGAGCAAAATGCAGTCATATTAATGGTAAAAAACGTAAAATGTAATCGTTAATCATTTTTATTAATCTGACCACATTTTGCCCATTTATGCTGGAAGCTACTGAAAAGTTTGTGTTTTTGAATTTGTCTTTTTTTACGGTGTGTGAAATCATACCTTTAGTAGATAGGTAAGATTCAATTTTGTGAACTCGACGTATTCTGTGTTTAATTTAATGTTACGCAAATGCATATCGAAAAACAGCCCCTTGCTCACGCCAATCTGCGGAAACAAAATACTGATAGTAGTTTGTATACACAAGAATTAAAATTCCTTAAGAACGGTGTCACACTGGATCCTATCTCAATCGGTGAAAATAATAATAATATCATCACGCTACATCACTTTCGAGATGAGCAGAAATACATTAGTGGCTTTAACCACTTTGAGCTTTTTTTGCACTTTCGCTTTTTGCGCTTTTGGGCGCCCAACGTGACCAGTAGCGCAGCAGATCACCGTTCTCAGGGCAATTAAACATGACATTTCTATTATATTAGATACTATACAAGTTTTTTCATGTTTTTTCTCCTAAATCCTTAATGAACCTGGAAAACCTAGAGGTACTTGACGGGATGCGAACCCACGACTCGCGTTTCCGCGGTTAGACACCGGTCTCTTATCCGCTATGCCAGCACAGCCACACGCACAGTGAACATAGGAATCTATAAAACTCAGACTGAGTTCGAATATTACATTTCACTCTGTTTCTAAACCAAATGCCTGAAAATATGAACCTATGAGCTTTTTACCACGAAGCGCTACGTCGACCCAACAGGAAAATCTGCATAGTACCGACTCGATCCGAAAGCAGAGCATAAGTTTTCATAAAAAAAATACTGTGGGCTATACAGGGTGTACCTTAAGTCAAAGTCCAAAGGTAAAGGGCTGATAAGGAGAGAAAGCTCTATATCTTGCCGCAAACATGGTTACCTAATGCTGGTTTATAAAAAAAATTGGAATTTTCGGAAAATCCGATATTGCTTTATAAATATGTTTTTTTTCTCTCGACAGTCATTAGTCGATTTTTGAACTGCACTGTGCGTTTTAGCACGTGCAGTAGTCAAGTACAAGTCAATAAAAATAAAAATTAGGTAAATTATATTACCTTTCCAAAGGAATATGTCCGGGATATTTCTGGTCTGATGCAGGCGCGTCCTTGAGTATTCTCTGGGTCCCTTAGCCAGTCATCAAAAAAGCTGTTTAAATTGAAAAAAAAAAACTTAATAATCTTATACGTACACTATTTTTTCGAAACGTTTTTTCAGATATCAACAATAAAATTGAAATTTTTCTCCTATTTTTAAATGTAATACAAGTGAATTGTTACATATAAACAATCCGGAATATATGTGCAAAATAATGGTAAAAACCGGTTATGTAATTTAGAAGATATAAGCGTACATATAGACAAACAGAAATAGCAACTTTAATTTACATTGGACTTGTTTGTTATGTCAGTTTTCAACGAGTGGAGAAAGAGACAGACATTCAGGAGTACCCTTGAATTGCCACCAAAGTCCATAAAACTGGCTGAGGCAAAACGCACTCCCCTTCAGGTTCGGTGAATCTGTATTATATATGCGTAACAAGCTAATTCAAATATAAAAAAAAAAAACAATTTTCATAGGTTCACGCGGGCTGGTTAATCACAAGATTCCATATTTATTTATTTACAAATCTACAGTATATAATTTTATTACTACAGGAAAACAAGCAAAAAATCAGATTAACCAAAATGATTTGTATATACAAGGTTATATGAGAGCATTAAATGCGATTCAAATAATTCTTGTAAAATAGTAATGTAAAAGTTATATATGAAATGTGTAGCGTGATTGCGTACTTTCTGTATGTGACTTAGTGTGTGTGTGTGTATAAATGTGTATGTTAACTGTCCTTGTCCGAAAATGGCAGTATATGAGTATACTGAGACAGTTCTTCATAATGATTGGTATTCATCCTTTCCTCGTCTCTCTAAAAAGACAGTATGCACAAATCTCCGAGTGTAAAGCTGAAATTCAAAGTCTCTAATTTGACTTTCCTTAGCCTTTACTCAAGAATTACAAGTTATATATTATTTGATTAATATTAAATTATATGTTAAATCGCTAATTTATTTATCATGGAGTTGGCTCTTTGATGATACTAAAGATCTTATATACTCATGGTCTTATTTATAAAAAGTTATGGAACAGATAAAGTGTTCTATAAGCTCGCTGAGCGAACAATCGTTTTCATAACAACATTATAACACTAAACAGTTCTATAAATCTATCATAAAGTTATAGTGCCCCGGACCCTACTATAACAATTTTATAACATACAAAATGGCCGATTCACAACAGCTGATTATATCGAAATTTACTTATGACACTTGAGTTTTGTCTGTCAATGATGTTAGTAAACAATCGAATTTGTTGTGTACGGTCTAACATTAAATATTCTGTTAAATATTTCTAATACCTTATAAATAATAATGCAAGCTTTACACAGCTTAGATGCTATTGAAACCATATTGAAAATAGTTCGCGTCGAAGAAAAGTGTACAAAAGCCGGGTTGATCCGTTTTCTTTGGATGACGAAGACTTTCGTAAGCGTTATCGCTTTAACAATTGTACTGCAAGATATAGTAAATCTAGTACGTGAACAAGATGCCGTAGACAACAAAATATAGTTTTATGCCAAAATATTGTGTCTATGGTTAGACATATTTAGAAAATCAATGCCTATTATCTGTGGTTGATTCGGCATATTCGTTCAACTTATTTTCCAACTTCATTAAAATGGCCAAATTTTTGCTTAAAACTGATTATTAGTTATAGAACTGTTATGAATAGACAATTTTATCGAACGTTTCATAAGCCTATCGAGCATTTTAACTAATGAACATTATAAACGTTCTATAAGCATTTTTTATAAATAAGACCGTCAGTATTTTGGCAAAGGAAAATGTTAGTAAAATCAAAGCAGCATCTATAAAGCTCAGCCGAAGAGTTAAAAACATAGACTAGCCATTTCTGGTTTAAAAAAAACTGATCTATTACTCACGCTGGAGGCCACCTGGGTTCCAGCTGAAGCCACGTGTCCCGTCTGAGGACCCAGCCCAGTCCTGGGAAGAAATCGGTCCTGTGCAGGAGTTCTGGGTGGGAGAGATCGATCACCTCCTTCTTACCATTGTCGTTCCATGCTGATATGCACCTAGAACCATTGATACAAAGCCATGACATATAAATATATATATGGAAAACTAAAAAAAATGCATTCTATATCTATATATAAATACGTGAAGAAAACCTTGTACCCCTTTAAAAATTAAATTAAATCATAAAAAATACATAAATACTCCATGCATTTGACAGACACACGCATATATACACTCGTTTGTTCATGGATAAAGTCTGTGGTCAAATTGAAAAGAGATTAATATTGTGCGTCTTTAATACTAATTGTCTATGGTCTTACTGAATGCCAAACATAACCATAGTTATTATATAATAGATATTGGGCTTTATATTGTAACAAAACTCATTTATTATATATTAGTTATTTTAAATTCATTATGGTTGAATTTCGACCACTGGGCGACTAGTACATTGAATAGTTTTGGAGACAAAGTGACAATGACAAGACGTGAAATCACTGGCGGTTTAACTGCGATAAAATTAAATCACGCAGGCCAAGAACGAGATAGTACGATAACAAATCGACAAGTGAGAAAGAGCTAGCTAATAGTATCTACATTCCCTGTTATAATTTGTAACTAGTTTGTATAGATCTGTTTATACACTCTATTCGAGATAACACATAACTTACCATAAGCTCGGATCCTTGTGGAGTAGCGGATATGTTCCGAGAAAATATTCAAAGAAGTCTGGAGATATGTCGAGGTCATCTGTGAAAATTATTATTATTACCAAATAGGCGAGCAGCTATTAGCTAATGTGCCTATGTCTCAGCTAGTGCGTTCAACTATCACATGCTAATGGAAGTCGAAGCTGCTCGCGTCCGTAGGCTTACCCTAGTTTCCCTACACGTGACTCCTGAGTGGTGCTAAACGAGCAGCAGCGAGGTTGTAGGGCGTCGGTGCCCGTCTGGATCGCGACCACAGTACACGGGTGTGAAGCCCGTCATAGTGACCAGTTTCGCCTTGTCGCGTTTCGGGATCAGCTTGTGTATATCCAGTAGCTCATATACCTAGAGACCTTTAGTCGTGGTATATGTGGGCCGACATGACGATGTAGACTATCAATAGATTTTCATCCTTTGATAGTCGCTTTGGTTTTTGGACTACATTGTACTTACCATCAGGAACTCTGTAGTCACTATGTCGAGCCAGTGTAAAAAAAACACATATTATTTAGCACTGAGTTGATCATATTATATAACACTTTGCCGTCCGCACGATTCGTAGATAAATATATATTCGCTTGGCGCACTTGGCGCTTTAATTCGGATCACTTGACATGTCGCCGGCCGTTCTTGACATTATCGGGAGATTATAAATTGTTAAGATTTTACTAATCTCATCGTTAGTTCGCTATGCCACTATGCTCAAGCACGTACACACACGCACACAAACACTATAAAATTAAATTAGGTTATTTGTATTTCGTTGATAGTGAAAGAGCGGGCGTGGGGACCTGGTGATCTGTACCGCAGGTATAAAACCTACAGCAGACACCAGTTCCTCACAAACATTTTTACTGTAAATATTTCTGTTATTGTGTACTTCAGTATCTGTTTGTGAGGAAAAATAAATAAATATATTATTTATTTATTATTTAGTTCTCATAAGTTCTCAACCCCGTTCCGCTACTTTCATGAAATGTTCGTTGATCGAAAGTTTGCGCACATCACCATTGTGGTGTCACCGGACATTAAAATGTTCAAATCTAACTAGTGAGAGCCAATCTATATAATCTAAACAGACTAACTTTGAAAGTTTTAGATGATGGTGCGTCAACAAGGGCCTGAGGCAATATATTCCAAACTTGCAATAGTGTGTTATTGAGTGAGTGGTAACCAGAGATGGGCAAAATGTAATCTGATTAATGATTACAAAATGTGTTAGATTTTGAGAATCTTTGATTTAAAATAAGGAAAATATTTATATAAAAAGGTTTAATTTAAAAGAAACAACACACTTCGAAACAATAACAACGAGAGTGACAAGTGACAATTTCAACAGACAAAAGACAACCATAGAGTTGCGTTCTGTTCTACTCAACAAAATGTAATCGTAATTTTAATTATGTTGCTCTGTAATCATGATTAAATCCCTTCAAAACATTAAGGAGTCATAAATGTGTATGCAATTGAGGATTCCGTTGTGTTTAAAACATGCGTGAGCAAAATGCAGTCATATTAATGATGAAAAACGCTAAATGTAATCGTAATCGTTTTTCGTTAATCTGATTACATTTTTCTCATCTATGAATGAAGGTTGTTAAGTACGTACCCTCAACAATGACCACCGCATCAAATCCCAAGGTCTTGAAGACGTAGTTAAGAGCGAACTTGTAGTGACGCGCTATTTTATAGTAGCCCCGAAACTTGACCTTCGCTCGGTGTAACGGTATCTCGGACAGGTCGGGTTGCTGCACCACGGTAATGCTGGGATCAACGCTCGTGAAGCTTTTTATCACCTCATATGTTGCCTTATGTCCGCAGTCCTTGAAAATACATTTTAAATGTACGGTACACTCAGTGACGAGCATAGGGTGTTTGGTCAGGGTAGGCAGATTCACATAATGAATTTGAATATTATATAATGATAATAAATATTATATTACTTTCATAGGGAAGACGTTGGCGTGAAAATAGAACATATTAATATAAAGGGTTCCATTTTTTTGTTTCAATTAAAGGAATTTAATCCCCCTTCTACCATAAATTGACGAGACGCCGTGCTGGTTTGCACCCTTTTGTGGTTGACATTCCTGCTGCTCGCACTAAGCGATTTGCCTCCTCCTTTTTGCTGCGTACCGCGAAGGAGTGGAACTCGCTTCCTGCGTCAGTGTTTCCGGCATCTTATGACATGGGAATCTTCAAACGTCGAGTGAATCGGTATTTGCTGGGTGAGCGCGCTCCATCGTCGGCCTCATCATCACTTTCCAGCAGGTGAGATTGAGGCCAAGCGCAAGCCTGTATGTAATAAAAAAAATATTCCAGACTTATTTATCGTAAGGGCATGAAATGCTTTCATGCATTTATGGGATGAACGCAACTGGGTACCCTCACACATATCTTTATCCTTTCTTTTACCAACTCTCTCTGTATTTTTGTGAGTACACTTCATTATCATGTCAGCTGTAGAACGCCCAAAGCCGGACACAAATAAATAGCCTTTATTGTGGCTTCATTGTTACTTTGTTTTATAATACTTTTTATTCTTAAATTAGATCCCTAAGTGGGGTGTGGCCTTAATGGCATACACCTTCTTTTTGGTGACCTTGGGGAAAGTCCTGCATAGTAATATACTATGAATATACCATAGATAGGCAAAAATGTAATCAGATTATTGAAAATGATTAACGATTACATTATACGTTTTTACCATTAATATGACAGCATTTTAATCGTTTACGTTTTAAACACTACAAAATCCCGGATTGCATACACATTTATGATTTCTTAATGTTTTAAATGGATTTAATCATGATTACAGAGCAAGAAAATTAAAACTAGGACTACATTTTGTAATTGTTCATCATTAATCAGATTACATTTTGCCCATCTCTGCAATATACTATCAATGTTGCTGTGAGGACAGTGACCCCGGTGTATCAGTCTCCTACTGACTGAAACTGGTGTCCTTCTAACCTACTGACTGAAACTGGTGTCCTTCTAATCACTCCACCCTGGCTTTGGGATCTAGATTCTTCCAGACGCTAGATAATGTAAAATAATCTCTTACTTGACTAACAATAATGGGGAATGTCTCTTTACTTGGCCTGAACTTCACCAAGTTGTCCAGACATCTTTTCACAGTGATTCTATCACAGGCTATCACCAATACGGGCAGGACTAGATTTGACGTACCTGAAACGTTTTATTTTCTTAATGAGAATAGGCACACATTTAACCTCAATCATGGGAAATTTATTTATTTATTTATTTATTTATTTATTCAACGGTAACTACACAACATATATAAGACTATGTACAAAAAATAGGAAACAAAAAATAAAAAATCTAGAATGCCAATAACGTAGTACACATATTAAATTTTGGTAAATGTTAAATAATTGAACTTGCTTACCCAACACATGCCAATAATGTTATTTTCTAAAGACACAACTGATTATAAATGCCTGCTATCAAATGACCTTTTTTTACAGTGCTTAGTAAAGTAACTACATTGCACAGGATAGTAAGCATAATACGGTTCAAGAATGATAGTGACCACTAAAAGATGTCAATAATGGCAGTTGATATTGTCATACTGGCTTGAATACGCCATGACAAAAGGCAAAAGGTATACAGTTATAAATTTCATTGTTAATAATAGTTTTGACTACTAGATATAACAATTATATATAAACTAGCAAACCCGGTGAACTTCGTTTCGCCACCAGATTGCTTCGTTTTGGTTTTTAGTTAGCGTTTGAAAGAACGTGCGCATAATAAATGTCACATGAAATTAACTGAGCAGAGTACAATGAGCAGCTGTCAAACAATGTATAACCAATCAGCGCCATCTACTTAAAATACTGGTGCGATCTGCTCCACCACCATGCAAAACCATATTGGTTTGTAGTATCTATGTATCAGAGATGGCGCTGTATAGGAAAAATGATTTTCCCCGTTTTCCTGCTTTTCTTTTTAAATTTTTCCTGAATTTTGTTTGCTATAAACCTCACGGAGCCTGAGACCTTTCCAACAAATGCAAAACCGTGGAAATCGGTTCGTGCGTTCTGGAGTTATAGTGTCAGGAAGGAAAACATGACTTATTTTTATATAATCTATACTAATATTATAAAGCTGAAGAGTTTGTTTGTTTGTTTGAACGTGCTAATCTCAGGAACTACTGGATCGAATTGAAAAATTCTTTTTGAGTTGAATAGACCATTTATCGAGGAAGGCTTTAGGCTATATAACATCACGATGCAATTATTAGGAGCGAAGAAATAATGGAAAATGTGAAAAAACGGGCAAAATTATTCATCCTTGAGGGCTTCCATTGCGTGCGCTGCAAAAACGGTTCAAGATACCAAAAATATATGTATCAAAGAATTATTCCTCTTAAAATGATCTAAAAAAATGTCCACGACAGTATATGTCTATCTTTTAAAATTAAGTCACTAGAACCGTTTTTATGGTAAACAAATTTCATCGAAATTAATGCATTATTTGTTAAGAGTTGCATCAACGTAATATTAATCTTTATCCAAATAAATGTGTTGTTGATTAAGAGTATTTAATTGTGAACTAAATTGTCTTTGACATCACTTAATATCAATGAACATCTTAGAAGATATTACAAAACCTTATATAGCAAAACAACGTTTGCCGGATCAGCTAGTAGATAATATTTATAAATGATATGTGGTCTTGATAGCCTAGTGGATAAGAGACCGAGAGATTTCATGTGCTGCAATGAGGAATATAGTATAGGAGCAATGAGCACTAGGTTCGAATCCCGGTACATACTTCTGGATTTTTTCAGATTACATACGTATTTAGGCGCCACATCCTCACCAGAGAAGGAAACATCAGGAGGAAACCTGCACGGTCTCTAATAGAAATGTCATGTGTAAGTGCCCTGAGAATGGTGATCAGCTCCACTATTGGTCATGTTGAGCATGACATATAAGCGCAAAGTGGATACAACCACTAATGTATTTATGATCACCCTGTAAGGGATATAGCGTGATGATATTATTATAAATCCATCCATCCTTCCTTTCCATCGGGCCTGAGGGAGCTCGGACAAGAGAGTGTTTTTCTGGCTGCGCGTCCAGCTATGCACTTAAATATCTCCTGCGCAATTTACTTTTTCCTGAAAACTGGACCTTGAATTTCTTAACCGGTGTTGAAACAGTCGCCGTGGCCGAAACCGGCTGGGACATCATCATCATCATTATAAATGATATGTTAAAAACATTTTCTAATTAGTAATTTCAGAGCTGTATAATTAACTGATATTGATTCTTGAGGCCATGTGTTTTAGAGACCTTATCTATATTATGTTGGTTTATGTTACACAAAAATAAACTTATATTATTTTCCTTCTGATAAAATAATTAGACTGTATACAGAATTTGTTCACAATATTGGTTTTCTCAACATAGGATACTTCAAGTAAAAAGTATTTTTTTTTTATTCTATTTGTTTAAGGGACTTTTACGTGTGTACGTGTGTCAGCCCCATCGTACCCTAATACAGAAATACCTAACATATTACATATGGTGCCATTGATCTGAAAAAGCCAGACGCCTCATCAGATAATAGTTCTGTTAAGATTTTGTTAAACATTCCGATGTCAAGTCTGTTCAGAGCAAAGGCACTCACAAACGCCTCCCTCACAGGTTCAGATCGGAGAGTAAATTTTTATAGCTCTTGTAAATTAAAAGCTTCACATCAGGCATCAAAAATGAGGACATTCAATATATGCACTAGAACTTATATATGTAGGAGGAAAAGGCAGGGACCAAGGTTTACATTGTTAATTAAAATAACGAAGTCTTTAAAATCTACTTGATTCACCTCCACTTTTCTTCAATAATTTTGTTGAACTATTGAATTTTATTCACATAAAATGAACACTACAAATGATTACTCTGCAACACATGCACAGGCCAACAGTAATTGACCAAATGATATCCTAGAGCTGTGCCCACAACCTTTATATAATAGGACCCGAATAGCGGAGGCTTGCCTGTTGGCCGGTTTTGCTTACAATAATTGAGAGTAGCCTGTCATTTTCATATCTGGAAACTGTTTTATTCATTTGAATAAGTAGTATTATCTGTACATCTTGTACACAATTGTTTTTTTTTTATTTTTTCCATGTTATCTACAAAGATCAAGATGTCCCTAAAAATTAAATATGAAAAAATAATGTAAGTAATAGAAGAAATTGGGTTCTCAAAGAATTAAGGTGCATGTGCAGGAATTATTTTTATGTGGATATCATCCTTATGTGGTGGATATTACCTAGATTTATACTTCTAAATCTAAATATGTATAACTCAAAGGTGACTGACTGACTGACATAGTAATCTATTAACGCACAGCCCAAACCACTGAACGGATTGGGCTGAAATTTGGCATGTAGGGTGGTGAAGTCTACTTTGCCATGACAATAAACAAGTCTCAGGGGCAAACTCTTAAATTTGTGGGTATTAACTTGAAAGAACATTGCTTCTCTCCGGGACAGTGTTATGTTGCTTGCGCATGAGTAAGTTCACCCAATAGTTAAGAATATTGAGTACAAAGAAGTTTTGTAGGCCCTAATTTTTTACACATGCTAAACAAAAGTAAAGCTGCAAAAACTATACCTAATTAATAATAATACTTCTTAACGGGAGTGAAGCTGCGGGCAAAAGCTAGTCTATACTAAAAGGTTTATGTCAACATTCATAATGCAAACAGGAAATCACTGGAATATGCTCCCTGCATCTGGTTATCGATACCTTATGATCTGGGAGCTTTTTAAGAGGAGTGATTAAGCATTTGTTGGGGGAATTAACCCCATCATCAGCCCTTTCTTCATCTACTAAGTGTCACTGAGATCAATTTTTAGCCTTCAAATCATAAAAAAATGTGGAAACCCTTCCACCATAAAGAAATCCATTAAAGTTAGATAAATTTAGTGTTTAAACTGTAACACCTACAAAGGAATCTTTTTGAATGAATATATTCATGAGAAAACATAAAATAATATTAATGTATAGTGTCTTTAGCTATAAACTAGTTAATTAAATCAGTTTTATTGAGCAATAGCACTCTAACTTTAGCCTCATTCTCATACAACACAAGGTCACTGCTAAATGATTCCTTAGAAAATAATGAATAGGTAATGCTTGCTCAGTAAATATCCGATTAAGAGTTAGTTAACAGCTACTAGGGCCCATTTAATGTGAACTGATGGAATTTTTCTCTTACTATAATACAGTACAAGATGCATATATATGCATGGATATTGTTAAACAGTGGTGTGCATTTCACAGAAGTATAAAAACATATAATCCTAATATATTTGGGGACATTTAATAAATATATTGTCATTCAATTTGGTTCAATCTGGATTTTGTATCTCTGAATTTAAAAATTACCAGATTTTAAGTTAATATATTTATTAAATATCCAAGTTTAGGAAAGTGTTGCTTTTTATACTTCTATGGAGTGTACACCATGATTGTAAATTATGATAATCAAAACAAATCAAATAATTTGAGAAACTCCAATACAAATATTATCCAAACTGCGCCAGAAAAAACTTCAATTAGGTTTATAAATATTTTGTGAAAGATTTCTGTGTAAAATCATTAATTCATAAACAACACTGATACTACTTGAAAATACTCACTTAATACATTATCAATCTTCTCAAATTCATTATCTTCTTTGGTAATTTCGTTCTTATTTAAATGCTTTTTAACTTTGTGTAGTAAATTTTTACTCTCCTGCATTTGATCCTCTAGTTGCTTCTGTAACTTATTTAATTTATCTTCTAATTCTAAAACGGTGTTGGCTGTTGGCGCAGCTCGAGAGATCTCTATCACTGATGAATAGGACACCAAAAAGCACAGGAACAAGATTAAAGCTAGGCCGAAAAATACTTTTCTTAAATTCACGCGCATTTTGATTTTCTAGCGCGATTATAAGTAGAACTACACAGATATTACACGAATATAGTACATGGCAGCTCCACGTACACTATTATGGAGTTACTCTGAATAAAAGTAAACAATAAACAATAATTTTCACTCGTGAACACATAATTTTTCACTGAATAATCACTGAAAAAAAGATTTTTCTTACAGATTCCAAAGTCAAATCTAGAATATCAAATTATTTTTGGTTAATGTATAGAGATAACAATATACGTGTCACATATAAGAATTCATTTTCACCTCAGAAAAACCCACAATAACAAACCACACGGAAAGCAGACGAATTAGACAGTTGCCAACCTTTTTGAATAAAATCCGAGTAAAGAATCTATCAAATCCGTATAAAATCCGTATGAATGAAAATCAAAGAGATCACTCCAGAAAAATGAAAATTGAGATGGAATGCATATTCCTCACTAATTTTTTTTAAGCTTAAATGCATTTTATATATTTTTAAAGTACCACTCTCAATATACACACCACGCACTTCACACACATTAAATACAATAGGGTACTGACAGAACACCATCGCAGTGGGTGATCCACTCCCGGGGTTTGTACAGGGTCAGTGGTCTTTTTGATACCACGACACACATTAGTTAATAAGGTAGTCTAAGCTCTATTTTTTGGCAAACCCTTTTTATCTTACTTACTTCAATATAATTTTCCTTTGTGTTTTGAATGCGCTTAAAGAAAAATTTAATAAAGCTAAAAAAAGTTCACAAATGTGTAAATATCCAAACCAGAGCAACTATTGAATGACCAAGTAATAAAATTACTGCACTCTATTAATTTGTGTAGCCTCGCAATATTTTAACTCCAGCTAAATCACTAATAAATCTGTCAAAGTATTATAGATTATGTTTTAATATAATGCTGCTTTTTTCCACAATATAAATATATTGTATATTTTTTCAATAAAACTCCGTTTATTAAAATTTGTGTCCTAGGTACTTTATAATTTGGTCAAGGACCTGTAGCTCTTACAAATATTTGAACTTAAGTCAGTAAAAAATAAATCGTCTAACCACTGCATTAAACGACTCTATTCATGTGTCATTTACTGTGGTAATGTAACGAAAATAAAATAATAACAATTACAAATATGAATAAATTGTTTAGCAATATAAAAATAATAATAGCAACGCATTAAATATAATAAAAGTGTTAATACAAATTAAAAAAAGATTGTTTGTTTTTTTTTACTTTAAAAATTCTTAAAAAAATCTGTATTACAAATTTTAAAATTATCCGTCTGAGATGCTAAAAATCCGCTAAAATATGGGTAAATCCGTGTATACAGCTTCACTTTTAGTTGGACACGTCTAATCAAAACAATAACTGACGTTACTTTATACCAGGACCAAAGTACAGAAAACAAACAACCTATCTAATCAAACTTAAAAAGAAATCGTTTCGGTATACTTTGAACAGATTTTTATAAGTAATCCGAGTATAGATCGCATGTAAAATAATTTAATTTCTTCAATTTGATAGGCTAAAACTTTATAATGTGCACTAATAATATATTTTTCCGATATATTTCAGTAATGTTACAATTTCACCAATACGTCTCTATCGGGAGGGACAGTATTCTCAAAACACACTGTATTATTTCACTATAATATTTTCTCAGCAACGTTTAACTTAATTTGCATATTTCGAATTCTATTTCTTGCTTAAAGGTTCCGTGTCGATGCTAGTTCCGAGTCATAAATATTTAACACGTTTTTTTCTTCTAATATTTCGTCCTAATGATCGGAAGCTGTCGGATGCCCAAGTTTTGTCATAACTTTCTATGATGCTTTGTCGTAAACTATTGTATTAATTTAAAATGAATAATTACAAAAACATTTTAAATATTAGGTCCTTATATATGAAATTGGCGTTTTGTATGGGAGGAACAAAAAGTCGAATATTTTTTAATATAATATATTTAATTAATCAAAGTATGAACCATTATTTTCTATGCACTTTTGCCATCTCATAGGTAGTTCATTGATCCCTTTACTAAAAAAACCAGTCGGACGGGAATCAATAAAATCTTTGAAGGCGATTTGGACTGCCCCATCGGAGTTGAATTTTTTCCCTTGCAAGAAGTTATCCATATTTCGAAAAAAATGGTAATCTGTTGGAGCAAGGGCCGGGGAGTACGGAGGATGTCTTAGACTTTCCAATTGAAGCTCTTCTAATTTAGTAGCCGTCTGTTGCGCAGTGTGTGGTCTAGCGTTGTCGTGAAGCAGCAGTGGCGTGGAGCGATTGACAAGCCTAGGCTGTTTAGCCGCTAGCTTTTCCATCATGGTTTGCAATTGCTGACAATAGACATCAGCCGTAATAGTCTGGCCAGATTTCAGAAAACTGTAATGAACAATACCGGCACTAGTCCACCAAACGCTTACAAGTAACTTTTTTGGGGTTAATTTTCGCTTGGGGCAGGATTTGGCTGGCTGGCCAGGATCCAACCATTGCGCTGAGCGCTTCCGATTATCGTAAAGAACCCATTTTTCATCACAGGTAATGATTCGGTTTAAAATACCTTCATTATTGTGCCGGTTTAGTAATGTAACGCAGCAGTCGACGCGCGTTTGCCGGTTTGCTTCAGTCAATTCGTGAGGTACCCACCTTTCAAGCTTTTTAATCTTCCCAATTTGCTTCAAGTGAATTAAAACAGTTTTATCACTAACATCGCAGCCTGCAGCTAACTCGGACGTGGTTTGCGATGGATCCGCTTCCACAATAGCCTTCAACTCTTCATTATCAACTTGAGTCTCAGGCCGTCCACGGGGCTTGTTCTGCAGGTCGAAATTTCCAGAACGAAAACGTTGGAACCAAAAACGAACTGTGTTTTCTTTTGCAACACGACCGCCATACACATCATTCACCCTTCGAGTTGTTTCCGCAGCACTAGTGCCACGGCGGAACTCGTACTCGTAAATAATGCGATATTTTAAGTTTTCCATTTTGTAAAATGAGTGACGCAAACAGAAAAAAACAGAAGAGAAAAACAAATGAATGACGATCATCGAAGCACAAATACATGAGTCTATAACTGTACAAATGTGAATTTGGAATTCCTTACCAAAGAGGAGAAATTTGTGATTAAAGTGGCCAGTACGAAAAACGCCAATTTCATATGTAAGGACCTAATATTATCCAACATCACTCCGAATTCCTATTGAGGTAAGTAAAGGGAATGAAACGCCACATCTGAGGCGTCTAATTTCAAAACCCGCTAAAACGATTTTTCATACAAAATTACTTGATAGTCCTAACAGTATTTTGAAATGTTTTTATCAAAGCAAATATTATATATGATTTTTTTCTTTTTAGCTTTCTCACTCTAGAGTAATAATTTAAATACCTTATAAGAATGTGAATGTTAAGTCAAAGATTAATTATAAGTTTTTATAAATTTATGGGATTTGAAAAAAATATGTTATACTTAGTGGGTTTTTAAATTAGATTCCTCATCTATTCTTGCATATTTCTTTCGCTTTCTTTCTTGATTTCTTATGCAAATAAATTAAATGTATTTACATATTCATTTAGAGGCAATAATAATTATATACATAATTATTGTAAGTATTATTGTCTAGTTTTTTTTTTCTTATTGGTATTTTGATTTTTTGTTTTGATATTGTTAGTACTTAGTTAATGCTTTTGAGCCATGCTGTGGCTGTCTTTTATTAGTATCCATTGCAGACATTTCGCTTGTGCATGCGATCTCATTATGAATGTTAAATGTAATAGAACTGTCGATAGCCTATACATAAATAAATAATTAATAAATAATATATTGGCACACTATATCCCTTTAATCCACTTTACGCTTATGTCTTGGCCAACGAGACCAATTGCACAGCTGGTCATCGTTCTCAGGGCATTCATACATGACATTTCTATTGGAAGTCCGAAGAAGACCACATTGCGTCTTATGACTGTCGACATTAGCTTTCTTCTGCGATGGGCCATTGTCAGGACTAGTGATGAAAATGCCCAGGAATTTTCCCAAAGTGCCCAAAACTTGTATGGGGAATATTCCCGGGAATTTACGAAATGTTCGCGGAAGTGCTGTGCACTTTGGGAAAATTCCCGGGCATTTTCATCACTAGTCAGGACCTTGATGTTTGTGGTGAAACCAGTCCAGTCAATTAATTAATCTATCTTTTTTCTTTTTTTTTGGAATTTTATTGTTATTCTTTAATGTAAACTAGCATTATATATTAGCATTATATACTGTGCATGCTGTGGTGCCCTATAATTGTGGAGGCATTTATATGTTGTATTTTGGTACCATGATCCTTTTGTTATCTTGTCTAATGTAACCCATGTTGGGCACCCTATTATGTAAAATAAAATAAAATAAATAAACACCTCAAACGCCTGAATTCGATCACAAACTTCGTCAATCAGATGGACAATAACAAGGTCTAATGTGGGTTCCTTTTTTCCTTTCGATGTGCGGAACCCTGAAAATAGTAGACTAAAGTAATCGAGCTGAAATGTTTGGTAATAGTCGATGAAACGCCTAACGCCCCTACACGTGTTAATTATTAATAAGGCGGCAGTCGACGATCCGCATACCGAAGCAATTTGAAGGCGCCACAGCCCAGGACGCCGGTTTGATTCCAGGGGAAAGCATGCGGAAATCACTGCCGGGGTTTGTGGAACGCTGGTTCGGTTTGGAGTTCCGCACAATTAACATAGCTGAAGTAAAATCAATACATATAGTAAAAACTAGCTGTGCCCGCGACTTCGTTCGTGTGCAATTAGTACATTTGTTATGATAAAAAATAATTCAAGCTTTTTCTAATATACTTTCAGACAGCGCTCAATTATAATTGTATTAAAAATATAATATTATATGTATTTTAGCCAAACCGCCGGAAAAATATTTTTATACCATTCTTTTTTCAATATTTAATCTTTGTGTATTTTTAAACTGTTTTATCTTTTCATTTATTAAACGATTGAAATAAAATTAACAACAAATGTTAAATGCCGGTTTTCCCGCATTGCAATAGGAAAACCCAAGGATTTTTAGTTAGTAGGAGCCTGACATAGCTCTGGCCATCACCCTCATAGCGACAGGGAAGTTGCATTAATTTACTTCTACAAAAAAAGCCCGTTCCTCGTACATACAAACAAACAAATATCATTACTTCAGTTTCTGAAATTGTCACTAAGTATTCCAAGGCATTTAGAAAAAAGTCAACCACATGCAATTTATTACCTCTTGAAAAAAGATATCTATTATATAAAAATAAGTCCGGTTTTCCTTCCTGACGCTATAACTCCAGAACGCTCGAACCGATATCCATTCGTTTTGCATTCGTTGGAAAGGTCTCGGGCTCCATGAGGTTTATAGCAAACAAAACTCAGGAAAAATTTCAACAGAAAAGCAGGAAAACGGGGCAAATCATTTTTCACATACAGCGCCATCTCTGATACATAGCATGTACTACAAACCAATATGGTTTTGCATGGTGGTGGAGCAGATTGCACCAGTATTTTAAGTAGATGGCGCCGATGCGTTATACATTGTTTGACAGCTAGTTATTGTACTCTGCTCAGTTAATTTCATGTGTCATTTATTATGCGCACGTTCTTTCAAACGCTAACTAAAAACTAAAACGAAGCCATCTGGTGGCAAAACGAAGTTCGCCGGGTTTGCTGGTGTCCTAATAATATAATGCGGTAAGAATGTTAATAAATTTAATGTGATAAGCAATTCTCTGAATACTGCTAAATATAGTGCCAATTTCACAGCCCTTCAGAATAAATAACTGCATTTAACTTTAGATTAGATACCTATATAACAATTTTGAAATTTTTGCAAAAATGAAAAAATCAACCCTGGATCTTTAAAATTTTCGGGGCGGGACAAAATCTAATGTCTGCCGCCCGTTCTCCTCTCCTACCGGACCTTTTAACTTTGTTTCCCAATTATATGGATCTTTAAATAAAAAATGTTTACAGGACAATTTTTAGAAAATTTGTCGTCATCAACTTTTTGAAAACATAAACAACATTAATCGCATAAGAAGTGAAATATGAAAGCGATATTTCATCTACTTAGTATAACTTGAGACGTGGTAACGATAACCTATGAGACTTTTGAGTTAGCTTTTAAAACGTCAAAACCAAAAGCAACCTGTACTTTTAAACCTATTTTTTGAGGCGAGGCTAGCCTACTTTTTTATTATTCTGTGTGTACGCTGGGTGACTAGCTTGTCTGGAATTTGGCGCCCGGCCCGCGGATCTCGTTTTGATTCCTCTCTTCACCAGTGCCTAGAAAAAATAGACCATACTTGCGAAGCTAAACCGAGTTCGTTAGTAAATCTATACTAATATTATAAAGCTGAAGAGTTTGTTTGTTTGTTTGTTTGTTTGTTTGAACGCGCTAATCTCAGGAACTACTGGTTCGAATTGAAAAATTCTTTTTGAGATAAATAGACCACTTATCGAGGAAGGCTTTAGGCTATATAACATCACGATGCAATTATTAGGAGCGAAGAAATAATGGAAAATGTGAAAAAAACGGGGAAAATTATTCATCCTTGAGGGCTTCCATTGCGTGCGCTGCAAAAACGGTTCAAGATACCAAAAATATATGTAGGAAAGAATTATTCCTCTTGAAATGATCTAAAAAAATGTCCGAGACAGTATATGTCTATCTTTTAAGATTAAGTCACTAGAACCGTTTTTATAGTAAACATATTTGGTTCGAAATTAATGCATTATTTGTTAAGAGGTGTATCAACGTAATAATATTAATCTTTATCCAAATAAATGTGTTGTTAATTAAGAGTATTTAATTGTGAACAAAATTGTCTTTGACATCACTTAATTTCAATGAACATCTTAGAAGATATTACAAAATCTTATATAGCAAAACAACGTTTGCGGGATCAGCTAGTTACAAAATAAACATTATATTAAACGGAACCTATTTTAATTTTTAAACAAGCAACGTTAAGAAGTAAATTTAAGGCACATCTATCAAAGCAAAAAACTCGAACAAGCGCCATCGTAGTCCCTAATTATGACAAAATATGTTCGGTATTCGTAAAGGCGACAGAACTTATGTTTTCCTACACATCATTCATACGTTACGTTACTTTAAAATGTTTTAATTTTATTTAAATAGTTTCGACCTGCTTTAAATGCACAATGGAGACCCACTTTATCCATCTATACAGACTGATTTAATACATGATGGAGATATTCAGGAAAGATATTCACCATTCCGTTCTAATTGCAAATATGTTAAAATAGTGATTTTATTTTTCCAACTGTCGATACGTTGGTGACCGGAAAAAGTCTTCACAACATTTTAATAATTCCATTAAAACAAAGTAAACTTTGGTCAACGTATTTAGGGACAATTGTACACATGAATGAATTAATAACAATTAATTATTAAGTAGACATTTTGCCTGTCCTAAGCGAGCATAAAATACAAAGGGAAATCGAGTCAATACCTGTTTACAAAGATTAAAAATAACATTTTCTATTTACCAAAAAAAACGTGCGTCACACGCACTACGGTGTCTTAACTTTTGTTATGGAATAAAGCCATATAATTAAATTTAAAAAAAACTTTTATTATTATTGTTAATTTATTGACAAATCTACAGTATATAACTTTATTAATACAGGAAAGCAAAATATCAGATTAACCAAAATGATTTGTATAACAAGGTTATATGAGAGCATTAAATGCGATTCAATAATTGTTTTAAAATAACAATATATGATATGTGTAGTGTGATTGTGTTATTTGTGTATGTGACTTAGTGTGTGTGTATAAATGTGTATGTTAACTGTCCCTGCCCGAAAACGGCCTGATAGCCTCGACTACTTTCTTCCTGAAGGACCCGCTGCTCTCGTGGAAAATATCCACATGTACGGATCAATTATCATTTGTCCATCAAATTTTCTTTATGTTTTGTTAGGGAACATTGTTATTTATTAATTGCAAGAAGGAAAAACTATTTTATCCTGAAATAACTGCCTCATCTATAAAATCATTCTGTATATATAAATCACTTGTCCTGGCTAACAAATGATCGTACAGTTAAATTACTAAATTTAAAAACATTAAATTTAAGCACTGTTTTTTTTTTATAATATAAGCACTTAATATTAGCTGTTTTTTCTTTCCCCCTTAAGAGGGTGAAATAGGAGTTGAAAATTACCGGACAGTAGATTTGAGGATGTCTCCTGTCCGGACGAAGCGGAGATGGTGTGTACGTGTCCAGCACATCACCTGATAGATCACTGCAAGGCAGTGTCAGGTCTGGAGCGATGAGTTTACACTAATTCTCTAAGAGTGGAGCCTAAAGAGTTAATCGCTTGCCGAGTTTTGGAGTCGTTGGGCTAGCAAATTGAAACGGATATTATATACTTATTACTTACTAGCTGATCCGGCAAACGTTGTTCTGCCATATAAATTATTCATACATACCTATATTTTTGGTATCTTGAACCGTTTTCGCAGCGCACGCAATGGAAGCCCTCAAGGATGAATAATTTTGTCCGTTTTTTTCACATTTTCCATTATTTCTTCGCTTCTAATAATTGCATCGTGATGTTATATAGCCTAAAGCCTTCCTCGATAAATGGTCTATTCAACTCAAAAATAATTTTTCAATTCGAATCAGTAGTTCCGGAGATTAGCGCGTTCAAACAAACAAACAAACAAACAAACTCTTCAGCTTTATAATATTAGTATAGATAACATGTACTGATACGTGTTATTATCTTTATTTTTTTATTTCCGTAACAATATTAAAGCCCTGTTCTTCCTATATTAATGCCATGCCCAACAGGGTCCATAATTGTAACAAAAAATAAACTTATTGTGATCTGTATACATTGTGGAGTGCAATAAATAAATTTAAATTGAAATACGGACTCCAAACCCATCTAGCAGCGATTGGAAGGACCCCTTGGGGATTTTTAGTCTGTAGAAGTCTGACCTTTCGGAGTCGCTGCTCTCACGGCAGCCCTAAAAGTTCTAGAGCAAGATTTTACCTTAGATAAAAAAAACGTTGTGAGTTTGTTTAAAAAATCTCCTATAATGTTTGTTTTTGTCTACCCAGGCAACGTCAGGTGAACAAAGCTAGTAATATATAAAAACTTTAAATCGCAATTATAATAATTACATTGTCAATGATTGACATTATAAACTATAGCCACAGTCCACAGTAATAGAGAACCTAATTCTTGTGCTACAGCCAAGCACGTAGGTTGCTTTTTTATTGAACGATACCGGTAAACCGTAATAATTTATAAATATACTTTGTGTTAGTTTGGTTAACTATTGCCGACTTTTTTTTTCTCTAAAATATGTTTTGATAATACTGTCCGGCCTGAAAGGGGCGTATTACACAATAAATTAAAAAAATACATCAGAAAATTATATAATTCGAGAATATTAAAACGCAGTTTTCATATAAAATTGAATTATTTTCCATGCGATCCCTGCACGAATTACTTACAAAAATCAGTTTAAAGATTAATGAAAGGAATAATTATTTATTATTATAATTAATAAATTATATATATTATATTATATATATTAACATGTCGTGCTCAACGTGACCAGTAGCGCAGCTGATCGCCGTTCTCACAGCTCTAGTACAGATGACATTTCTATTAGATGTCATGCGGGTTTCCTCACGATGTTTTGCTTAACTGATGAACATATGGTGCCTATATTCACATTTAATCAGGAAAACCCCAGATGTACGCGTAAGTGCGGGGTTTTGAAGCTACAATTAGCCACAATGTCGCGCGTGGACGCCGGTACCTTATCCACTAGACCACAACAGCAATAAAAATACGTTTTATACTGGCTTAAACCAGATTTTATTTGTTGATGCAACCTGCCCTAAATGATAAATATCCGTCCGATATCATCTTTTTTTTACGAACAGGACAAAACGTTGATGACCGGGATAGACCTTCACAACTAAACCGGACGAGAGCGACGAGAATGTATATTGAAAACGTGTGTCCGATATCGTCATGTGAAAAAACGTTCTTAGAAGCAATAAAGATTAATTAACAACACCGCTGAAAAATATGGAGGGACATCAAAATCAAAACAACAGAGTAAATCATTTATAATATAGAGCCGTCTCGCTCGCACACATGACGCGTCCAATTACACGAACTAACTAAATAATTATCACAATTAATGAGACCGATCATACATCACACGCACCCTTTAAATAAATCCCAATTTGAACGGAATGATGCGCCCGCGCATCCGTCGTCTGGTGCCCGCCTACCACTCTCTCATTGGTGTTCTCCTAATTATATTTCTGATTTTGATCTCCGAGAGCTATTTGCATCGTTTAATTTCTCCCGTTTAATTCAACACCCTAACACTGTTACACAAGGCTCAAAATCACACGCGTCGGTATAAACTAAATTGTCAGTCAGATGGACGCCCATTAGCTGAGTCTCTTCGTCTTCATTCTGATCAAACATATCCAAGCGATGATATTTTAAAATTAAATGTAGATGATTTTGAACCTTATTAACAAGAGGATAAGGAACCGATAGGCGCGTCAGATTAAGATGTTAGAGATGCTTCAGTAGTGCCAGTTAAAATTCCCGTCTCAAAGTCGTTTCAGCGGTCCAATTGACAAAAACGTATCGTTCGCTTAAATGTATTAGTTTGTTAAGCATTCGAGAAACACGAGAGCTAAAGAACAGAACGTTGTCTTTAATACATCCAAGGGAACCTCACAGAAGGACGTGTCGTGGAATATAGGTAAAACCAATGGATCCAACGGACAGTGCGTTAGATATTGAAAATGATGAAGTGAAAACTGACAAAACAGAAACTAAACTCCCGTTTTCGATTGAAAGTTTGTTAGCTGACAAATTCGTGGCGGAGAACGTTGCAATTGATGACGGTGCAGCATCAACTAGTGCGCAGGCTTCGTTTTTAGACATAAGCGTGAGTGAAATTGACGGTCGTGATGATTCTGATGATGATCGAATCAGCAGTGATAGTTCGGAGAACGTTGATGTGGAAGGCTCAGGAGTAGATGTCCAAGACCTCCTTGATGTTAAGAGAAATGATTATTTACAATCAGGTATTTTATTTTACTCCTTTCAGACCATAATTTTATTATGATAAACTGTTGTGTGTGTAAATGAATAAAAAAGTATATTTTAGATTCAATTAAAGTAAAATAAATAGGTTAAAAAATAATCAACAAGATTATTCAATGCCTTACAAAATTACATTTTGTGGGACTTTCCTACAACGAAAAATAACTTCAACGAATTATTTCGACGCAAAAAAGGTGTGTTTAACGTATAGATGAGCAAAATGTAATCAGATTAACGAAAAACGATTACGATTACATTCGCGTTTTTCACCATTAATATGACTGCATTTTTCTCATCTACCTATATTTTAAACACTACAAAATCCTCAATTGCATACACATTTATGGCTCTTTAATATATTGAAGGGAATTAATCATGATTACCTACAGGGCAACAAAATTAAAATTACAACAACATTTTGTAATCGTTAATCATTAATCAAATTATATTTTGCCCATCTCTGGTTCAACGCATGTTTCTGTGGCTCCGTGGAATATTTCCGAAGCAAATAAACCAAGTTGAATTTAGATTATATTAAAAAGGTGATTTGATCTAGGTTGAAACAAATCTGATACGCTAACTGAAAATAATCAGTTACTTTCTAATTGTTGGAGGAATGTAAACCTCTTCTACTGGTTTAATCAATCCGAAATTTAGTAGACTACCTGTGATTTTAATTGTATTACAAAGACATAGTAACCTGGACCTAATGCTGCAGCATAATCAAGAAGGAACAAGATATGCAACTCTTCACTAGCTTAAAGCAGAAATATCTTGTTTGAGCTCATTGGAATGTCACAATGAATAGCGTACAAATAAATATACAATTAAGTCGGGAGTGATTTAAATTTTTGATTTAATGGTTCTTTCTGGACTTTTGTAGCAAATAAAATGAAATCTTCTAATGTCACCTACATAATATACTCGAATATATATCTAACTGTATCCAATTTTTTGTTTACCGTAAGCACCTAAGCAATGCTAAATCTTTGCGCTAAGAGATAATATTGAGAATTCGAACTACAGTCAAAATCTGTTATAACGACATCGAAGGGACTACTCACATTTAGACGTAAAACCGATAGTTGTAACAACTGGTGATGTTTTCGAGATGCGAAATCCTATTTTTTTTACCGGGGCCTTTGTGCTGGGTCAATATAACCTGTATGTTGTTCTAAACGATGTCACCATAAACGGTTTTGACTGTAGTTGCTAAAATTTCAAAATCAAATATAAGGTCGGCTTGCACAAGCAGTTTAAATCTAGTTTAAACTTATATAAAATGCTATTTAGCGTTAAACTGCATTTTTTTTTACACTGGCTCGACAAAATGACTACAGAGTACCTGATAAGTACAGTGTAGTCTAAAAACGAAATCGACTATCAAAGGATAAAAATCCATTGATAGTCTACATCGTCATGTTAGCCCACATTCCACGACTGAAGTTCTCTAGGTATGTGAGTTACTGGATATACACAAGCTGATCCCGAAACGCGACGAGCCGAAACTGGTCACTATGACAGGCTTTACACCCATGTACTGTGGTCGCGATCCAGACGGGCACCGACGCCCTACCACCTCGCTGCTGCTCGTTTAGCACCACCCAGGAGTCACGTGTAGGGAAACTAGGGTAAAGCCTACGGACGCGAGCAGCTTCGGCTCCCAAAACTGCACTTATCTTGCACGGAAACATTATCTAGTTTGAACATTTATCAAGTTTAGATTATTAAATTTAAATCATTATTATCATTACTTATTAATATCCTTTAATTAATACGTCTAGTGTATATATTTTTACTTTTTCGTACCTTTTTTATTTGTGCATATGTTTGTTATTTATTTCAGTACATATTAGAATCATTGGGAGAATATGTTGTAATGTTGGAATAATTTTCTTCCTTTATCTAGCAGTAAAATAAAATAAAAATATGTGTCAATCTGCGTACTCTTTCTGAAAACGCTGCTAAATGTATTTTCTTCGTCGCCTTTCCTCTTGCAAAGCACTGTTATGCCCAAAACTCGGTCATCTATAGATGTTGCGTTCAGTACAATAAATATTTTAAAGATATGTTTCACTTGAGCCGTAATCAGGTCATTAAGACTATTATTTCTGGCCTGCAGTTAGATGAATCTCATACACCACCGATATGAGCACACACACGCACACAAATGCACTCACACACTCATGCCCTCACACAACACTCACTATACGATACGGAGAGCGACCCAACATTTAACAAAATTTAATATGCATATGTAACTACGTTATTGGCATTTTGGATTTTTATTTTATTTCCTATTTTTGTATATAATTTTCTTATAATGTGCTGTGTAGTTACTATTAAATAAATAAATAAATAAATCTGCGCTAATACACATGGCGTAAACGCCTAAACGGAGTAATTTAACAAAAGTATTTTCGTTTTTTTTTTTTAATCTGGGTCCATACCGATTTCATGCTATTTTGAGGCTGTGTAAAGCGTAATGTAATGTAACCGTTGGTAAACATGCGTCACAAGACTTATTCAATACTAGCTGATCCGGCAAACGTTGTTTTGCTATAGAAGGTTTTGTAATATCTTCTAAGATGTTCATTGAAATTAAGTGATGTCAAAGACAATTTTGTTCACAATTAAATACTCTTAATCAACAACACATTTATTTGGATAAAGATTAATATTATTACGTTGATACAACTCTTAACAAATAATGCATTAATTTCGACCAAATTTGTTTACCATAAAAACGGTTCTAGTGACTTAATCTTAAAAGATAGACATATACTGTCGTGGACATTTTTTTAGATCATTTCAAGAGGAATAATTCTTTCTTACATATATTTTTGGTATCTTGAACCGTTTTTGCAGCGCACGCAATGGAAGCCCTCAAGGATGAATAATTTTGCCCGTTTTTTTCACATTTTCCATTATTTCTCCGCTCCTAATAATTACATCGTGATGTTATATAGCCTAAAGCCTTCCTCGATAAATGGTCTATTCAACTCAAAAAGAATTTTTCAATTCGAACCAGTAGTTCCTGAGATTAGCGCGTTCAAACAAACAAACAAACAAACAAACAAACAAACTCTTCAGCTTTATAATATTAGTATAGATTAAAGGAGGATCCAATTTTAAAAGAATAGCCTAGGAAGCCCTAGAATTAACGGTCTTCTATTTGAATTTGAATATATGTCTTTAAAACATTAGTGGGTAGAAATCTAGTTTAAAAAACAACACAGTATATAAAACTGTTTATACTTTGCGCTTGTCGTCTGTTGGTGCTAAGTAATAACAATAATAGATCAACGTGGCACGCGAGATTACGCGCATGTGGGATGTGGATTCAATGATTATTGACCCGGTAGTTGTATCGATTAATGGGCTGATCGCAAAGAGCCTCGATCACCATCTCAAGAGGCTCTCGCTTGGTTGTTGGATCAAGGGCCGGGTACAGAAGGCAGTAGTACTCGATATGGCACGCATTGTTAAGAGGTTCCTCACTCTGAGCTCCTATCTTTGGCTTGGGCCGTAGGTCGTCCCCGTAAGTCTACAAGATTTATATTTTAAAATTTACGTGTTATCTTTTATATGTATTTATTTTAAAATGTAAAAATTTTGCGTTTCATTACATTAGCGGCTGTATCTATTTTGCGCTTATATGTCGTGCCCAATGTGACCAGTAGTGCAACTGATCGCCGTTCTAAGGGCTTTACACATGACATTTCAATTAGATGCCATTCGGGTTGTTGTTTGCAATATTAAATAAATAAATAATTTCGTTGACGTAGTGAATAGTATAAAGGACCTAGACAAACATTCGATCAGCGCTAACGCTAATAGAAAAGTGCAAAATGTGTCGTATATAAGTGACAAAACGTGACGACGTGATATTTTGAAAATTAATGTAAAATTATTTTGTACTTTATTTCTAAAGTTACTAACAAAAGTTCCTTTGTCGAAGCCCCTCAGGCCCTATACGAGCCTAATAGAGGTGTCAAATACCATAGGATATCCACTCGAGGAGTGCTGTGTGTATTTTTAAGTCAATAAATCAGTGAAAACCGAGTTGGCAGTAACTTGAGAGGCAGCGATTAATCTGATACTCTAAAAAGCAGCAGTTAACGGCTTCCCGCGCCATTGCACTGCGCGCGTCTCTCTGTATTTGATTTATTTTTAAAACCAATTAATTGTGTTTTATTACTACAGTTCGTTTTATTTTTATTTTTTTTAACCTGACCCGGCACTGAGACCACATCTCGCCTGAGGAGCCGCCATTTTGCTCAGCCAAAAAAATTTTTAGCTAGTGTAGCAATTATTATTGATAGTTTAGGTACCATGGACGCCTCATAACCAGTTTTAGAAGTTTAAAAAAATGTATAGAGAACGGTGCATGTTGAAAAAAAAAATGTTTTTTCAAAAAATCTCGTTTTTCTTTATTATATTTTTATTTTTCCATAGTTTTACACTTTTAGCGATTTTTAACTATGACCATTCGAAAGAGCACCCTCTAAAACATAGAATACAATGGTTCTCATATTTTTACCGTTCCAATTCACGGCATGGTATCAGCTCAAACTCGAAGCTTGTAAATCCGTCCCGTGGATGTTATAGGGTTAAGGAAGGGAGAGGGTGGAACAAGTATAAGTAACTCTTCAGAACAGAGATGGGCATAATGTGATCTGATTAATAATAAACGATTACAAAATGTGGTTGTAATTTTAATTTTCTTGCTCTGTAATCATGATTAAATCCATTTAAAACATTAAGAAATCATAAATGTGTATACAAACTGGGATTTTGTAGTGTTTAAAACATAAATGAACAAAATGCAGTCATATTAATGGTAAAAAACGTAAAATGTAATCGTTAATCATTTTCATTAATCTGATTACATTTTGCCCATCTATGATTCAGAGCACTCGCCATGATACAGACAGTAAAAAATATTTATTGAGGCAATATCTTTGCGCAACTGGAGCGGTCCAAAATGCGTAGTCGTACAAATATAAATATTTGTAATTGTAAACAAACTGCAACAAAGTAAAGTTATTATCACGCAATGCAGTTTATCTTTTCTTTAGAGAAATGTTCAATGCTTTCACGGTCTGATAGCCCAACGGTAGTGACGTTGCCTGCAGCGCTGAAGGTTCTGGGATCGAGTCCCAGTAGAGGCAATCTATTTTATGATAAATAGATTAGTTTGCCATGAGTCGTGGATGTGTATATGGATTTAAGTATGTATATCTTTGTCTAGTACCTATATGACAAGCGCTAGCTATATCTGGGACTTGGGCAATGTGCGTAATTTTCCATAAATATTATTATTATAATTTATTTATACGGAACTCTTGGCACGCGAATCCAACTAGCTCTATTTATGCCAGTTTTTATATAACCTCTGGAGCGTTCGCCAAATAAAGAAGTTTTTAGATAAATTAACGATTTAAAATATAACAAGTAATTTTTATTATTGTAAGCCATGTACGGACGTAATATAATCTTCTTTTTAAATCTAAAGGATATTCAATTAAACAAAAACACGTCGCGCGAAAAAAGTAACATTAGTTCCACCTAAACCAATCTATATGATAAACGGATGGTACAGTATCAAGTGCTAAGCCTAATTAACGAATTACTAAAGAATTACAGGAAACTAAAAATGATAACTGGAGAACATTTAAAAACCAAATCGACACCATATGTTGATGGAAACGACCGGACCGTGACAATGATAACAACGACGCTGATTCCGGTGAGCCGATAACGCCAAAGGATAAAACCTATCATAGGTTATGTACCTTCAAGGAAATCATGGCGATGTGTTGATGAAGGCATTGCTCAGTAGCACTCATTCCATAGATGCATGAAAGCATTGCATGCCTTTATCTATACTAATACTAATAATATTATAAAGCTGAAGAGTTTGTTTGTTTGTTTGTTTGAACGCGCTAATCTCAGGAACGACTGGTTCGAATTGAAAAATTCTTATTGTGTTGAATAGACCATTTATCGAGGAAGGCTTTAGGCTATATAACATCACGATGCAACTATTAGGAGCGAAGAAATAATTTATATGTGAAAAAAACGGGGAAAATATTCATCCTTGAGGGCTTCCATTGCGTGCGCTGCGAAAACAGTTCAAGATACCAAAAATATATGTATGAAAGAATTATTCCTCTTAAAATGATCTAAAAAAATGTCCCGCGGCAGTATATGTCTATCTTTTAGGATTAACTCACTAAAACCGTTTTTATGGTAATCAAATTTGGTCGAAATTAATGCATTATTTGTTAAGAGTTGTATCAACGTAATAATATTAATCTTTATCCAAATAAATATGTTGTTGATTAAGAGTATTTAATTCTGAACAAAATTGTCTTTGACATCACTTAATTTCAATGAACATCTTAGAAGATATTACAATAACTTATATAGCAAAACAACGTTTACCGGATCAGCTAGTAATAAGTATGAAATAAACAACTTAAAATTAAACTAAAAATAGGAAGAATTCATATTTACATATATTCTATAAAATATTCAAGTTAATTGCGCAAACTTTGGCAACTTTGTTCATATACCCTATGCACGTCACTGGCATTGCTATAGCTAAAGATTAGTCTTTTTTTAATTTTATTTATAAAACGATCATTTACATTTTTTTTATAATTTATAGACGAACGCTTGACCTCAATCACACCTGGTGGAAGGTGAAGATGAGTTCGATGATGAAACGCGATCGCCAAGTAAATGCCTATTCACTCTTCTCTTAAAGACTCCCAGGTCATAAGATCGCGGAAATATGGCCGCTGGAAGCATATTCCACTCCTCATGTGTACAAACGTCAGTCCCATTGGACCCATATATATAAAAATACCGAATATATAACATGTGGTTCCATTGATCTCACAGAAAACACGCCTCATCAGATTATAGTCAGCTTAAAACCTTGTTAAAAATCAAGAAGTCTGGTCGTTTCAGAGCAAAGGCACTCACAAACGCCTCTCTTAGTTTCAGATCGGACACATTCCATCAACAAATAAGGATTAGTCGATTAGATGAATCTCGTAACAAATGAAACTAATACTAATATTTATAGGTCAGTTAACTGTGGTTTAAATAACGCAGTTTCACCTCGACGCAGCTTTGAGTTTCGCTCGGCGTTTCTTCTCAAGGTAGTCGCTTCCGAAACGCTGGTAGATCATCGTCAGGTTCGTTTTTAACTCCAGCGGTCCAAGTCGAGGTCCGTACCCACAGGGGTGCTCTTGAGTTGCCGCCCAACCCATAAAATTCGCTGGCTGAGCGCCTTCTGCGTTCGCCCACCAAGCCCGGTTTTGTTGTGAAGGCCTATCCAGGCCGCGCAATACGGCACTCAAAAAAAAAAACTATTATTTAAAAATACTTTTCCAAGTATTTATAAAGTAATGGAACTATGGAATCCGAATTTGTTGACGATATTGTGCATTATGTGTTAATTTGGTAAAAATAATATATAAGCATTGAGCTGAAATTAATATCAAATTCTTAATTTCTTGTAGGTCTGTTTGCATGAAATAAGTTTGTACGAAACCCTCTGTACGGGAATCCGGTCCGTATTTAGCCGCTTATTTTTTTTATTTCATTATTCTGTATCATTTTATAGAGTAACAGTTTTACTTTAAAGATGTAAGTGCTAGCACTAAGGATAAGGTTTTGAAAAAATCTTTTTCTGTGTAATAATGTCGCGAGCAGTGACGTGCATAGGATATATGGACAGGGTAGGCAAAATTCGCGTAATTAATTTGAATATTATATTGCTTTCACAGGAAAGGTAAAAAATGGGAATATAAAATAGATATAAATATAAATGATTTCTTTATTGCTTAAGTTTAAGCAATTTATTCCAGACTTATTCACAGTCAGGGCATACAATGCATTCATGCATATAAGAAATGAACGCTACTGGTCGCGAGGTCTCTGTTTACCAAACGACTATTATTTTATTATTAAATCCAATAAAATACCTTTAGATGTCACTTTTATATCGTTTTAAACCATGTTTATCTTATTATGTTCTATAAATATCCAGCTATAATAAAAACATAAAAGAAAGGCCTGTATTATAATTTCTCGCGTTATTTTCGCATATTTTACATCGAATCAGTAATAACTCGTTATAACGACTACACGCGAGAACAATTTCTTTAATACAAAATAAACGTTAATTTATTTACGATCTGGCAATGATAAAGAGACTTAAAATATTTGTGTACCACCATTCCGGAATCAAATTAGCCGTTTCAATCGCTCTACCGACGTTCTACGCGAAGGAAAATAGATGAATTTAAATTTACACAAAATTACTCTATAGGGTTGTCTCTTATCCGAAGGTTAATTTTCTTTTTTTTACTGTCGGCCAATTTTGAATAGTATTTCTATCTCACTTTACATTTAACGTACGTTCCATTTAATAGAATGAATGTCATTTTTAAGATAAGCGAGACTGAGATTAAATCAAAAATAGATTTGGAACGATTAATTTACGAGAATTACGGAATTAGTGGTGCAATAATAAATCATGTGAAAAAGTACTGTTGTCCTAAATGAAATTTATTTATATGAAAATATCTGCTACGTGAACGCTTTTATCGAATGTGAAAGAAGTAATATTCAAGCAAGAATGTTCGTAATCTTAGTAATATTTTCATAAAGAAATGTCGTTCGTTCTTACAAAATAAAAAAAACTAAGTTATTTGGTCGCACGTCTTTACAAAATCCGATGTTAAACATCTATTGAAATATAAATACATTTTCGCAAACTTTCGTACTTGGACCATAGAAGCCTTTAAAATCTAAATACACGATCGAGAGGTGTGGTACACGCGAAGGAGTGGAACTGGCTTCCTACGTCGGTGTTTCCAACATCATATGACATGGGAATCTTTAAACGTCGAGTGAATCGGTATTTGCTGGGGAGCGCGCTCCATCGTCGGCCTCATCATCACTTTTTTATCAGGTGAGATTGAGGTCAAGCGCAAGCCTTACAGTAATAAAAAAAAACTCATTTAATGGTTACTTACGTCTAGGAATTTGACAAAGTCTAACTTTATATAGTCAGCAGAATTATTTAATACATATGCCAGCCCTAGAGACACCGGTTAAACCGCACAGTGATGTCTCATTTTCTAAATCCGTTACGAAAAGACATATCTACACGCGTCCCGGTGTCTCGTTAGCTAAATCACTCGCGCCGCTATCGTTCACGGGTCGGACGAAAAAAAAGACATTAAAAGAAATGTCGTTCCCTCGAAATTTAGTAAGAGGTGGCTCATTAAAAAGCTGTAAAATTCTATTAACTGTTATAGGATAGGAGACCTGTGATACCAACGTGGTTTTGTATCCCTAAATTTAGGGGGTTTTAATGTGATAGGCATAAGGGATTTATGTTATTTTTTAGGTTCTTGTATATTAATTAATTATTAATATTAATATAGCGTCACATTATATTTCTTTCGGAGTGTGAGTAGACATACGTTGGTGGCTGTATCACACTTTACACTTATATTTCGTGCCCAACGAGACACTTTGCTTGTATTTAGTTTTTTGTTAATTCTATGCCGTTTTTGAATTATATTGTTCTTTCTCATTTCCATCAGGTGCAGTAGTCACTAACTTATGCTAAAATAAAAGACATTATGATAAATACGTTTTATTTATGATGTATAATGTTTTAAATTTAAGTTAACATGAATGGTTTGAACATGAAAATCATTTTTTTTTTTAATAATTCACATATCTTTATACAGTATTAATAAAGTAGGCATTTTATTTTGACGATTTACGGCTTAGATAAATAAATAATTTCTTTAGTTTTGGTACCTACAAAATATTTGAATGGTTTTTTTGTGAACTTTAAATATAGAAATGCATGAAGAGATATGTGTACAGGCCGGCATGATCGCTGCGACTACCGATGTGTGTTTCTTACCTGTCGATAGTCGTTGACGTTTTTTAGAACGCACCATGCTTACCATCATGTGTGGTGCGGACACTGCATCGAGTCAGGTTAAAAAAAATTAAGGGTATTTTGCTGTTTGAGATCGGCAACACTGGATTACTCGATTACGTCGGCGAGTTATTACTATTTTTATATTGCTATTACATTCATCTATAACCTTCTAAGCGTTTATACTTTGATAGTTTTTCAAACGGTAAATCTAAGTTGGTATGCAGACAAATTTAACTTTAGGGTTATGTAAATCTTTATTTTGCACTTTTTATAATCACTTATTGATTTCGTTTTTAATTAATGTATGTTGATCTATTCATTGGATTACGCTAGAGGTTAACATTTATGTACAAATAAATGTACCAAACTTCCGCTTTTACTTCCATTAATTTTAAATTAATATGGTAGGTTTATATATAGACAACGAACAATTCTCAAGAATTTTAGATAAATATCTACAATACAACCAAAGTATGGGTATTTTCTCGTTGTTTTTTATTTTGTCGCTGGAAAATATTTACTCGTTTTAGTGGTACTAACTCAAATATAGTTAAATCAATTTTTAAATAATTTATTTAATAATATCTTAAATAAAAATAAAGCTATCTGTGAAATGAAGTGATCGAAATAAGTACACATATAAAAAATTGGATTAATTTAGGATATTTCTTTAGATAGCTACTTTCTTATATTTGTAAGTTAAAACAACGAATAAAGTAGACGAAAACGTTGTCATAGATAAATATTTTGTGTAAATGTTTTGCCAGAAGTACAAATCAGCAGACGCTTGTTTTGTAATAGACGAATGTTTTGTAAAATTGTTTTGTACCAGTGTTTTCTACATCGACGAGTACACGAAACACGTGTACCTGACTATCCCTAGCTTTTTTTGCTTTGAATAATCGTAGTAAGTCTTTTTTTATTTTTTTATTACAGATAAGCTTCCGGTTTACCCAAATCTCACCTGATGGAGAATGATGATGAGGCTGGTGATGGAGCGCGCTCATCCAACAAATACTGATTTACTCGTCGTTTGAAGATTCCCATGTCGTAAGATGACTACGCTTTATTAAGCATCAAATATGGTGTGGTCAATATACAAAGTTAGAATAAAATAATAACTCACAAAGATTTATTTTTACTGTAGATCTTATATAGTGGGAATGATCGGTCGGTGAGCCGGTAAAAAATTATTCATATCGCTCTACGATAAAAATTTCGTGAAATTACAAAAAGAAAAATCATCATAATATTAAGACCTCATACACGAGGCTACCAGCATGTGGGATGTGGATTCGACGAATATCGTCCCGATAGTCGTATCGACTAATGGGATGGTCGCAAAGAGCCTCGATCACCATCTTACTCGACTCGCTTGGTTATTGGATCAAGGGCAGGGTACAGAAGGCAGTATTACTCGATACGCACGCATTCTTAGGAAGTTCCAGGAAGTTCCTTACTCTGAGCTCTTAACTACCAATGCCATGGGCCATATACCTCGCTCTCTTGTTTCACATATTTCAAAATGAATGTTTTTGTTTTTTTAATGTTAATGTTAAAATGTAAAAATAGTGTATTATTTTGAATAAACTGTTTGAAATAATAACGGAAACCTGAGAAAATAATGATAAAAAACCAAAATTTTTACTTTAAAAATATTTTCTCAACCGCAATTATAAGTTTGCGCCCGACACAAAGACATCATCCGCTGACATTTGACGATAAATTGACATTAATTGCTCTAACGCTGTCTGGAAGCGGTTTGCACGGGTGTTTGTCATTCGTTTTCTGTTTAGAACTCGTTTGAGATTATTTTGGACGCTAATTAATTTACTCGGTACGTTATTGTACGCGATTTGATGGATTGCTTTTGAGGAAACATTTGTTTTGTGAAATGTTAAATAGAAACATTTCCCTCGAGTGTTTTTAGTGGGGTGGTTTTCCAAGCTTATAAACATAAAATACAATTGTTTTATTTTTATATTATCTATCCCTAATATTCATAAATTTTTGGTACACTTACGGTTAAGTTGTAAGATAGATTTTAAGTTAAATTAGAGACAAATCATGTTATTATATTACCACCTGGACTTTAACAAGATTATAAGACGGATTTTTTTTTTTTTATTGGGTGAAAATCCTGTATAGGACCATCAGGGCCGCTGTGAGGGCAGCGACCCCGGTGTGTCAGACTCCTACTGACTAAAAACCTCCAGGGTGTCCCTCTGATAGCTCCACTTGGGCCTGGGAAACCAAACTCATCCAGACGCCCAGGGAAAAAAAGTCTTGTTGAGGCTACCTCTCTGGGAGGGGTAAGAGTAAAAGCCCACCCCTCCAAAACCTCTCTCTCAGGCGGTAAAACGGACACCGTGCACTGAGAGGAAAATATTATAATCTAGCTTCAATTTACAGAAGAAAAAAAACTATTCTATTGAATTACGGTATTTAATACGGAATTTAAATTGTTTTAATGTTTTAAAAAATGTAAGATATTATTGAGAAATTTTGTATTAAACAATTTATTCTATCTACGACAAATATAAAATTATAAAACGAAATTTTATAGCCGGATACCCATTTCTTATCTTCAAAACATGTCGAGAATACTTAAATGTGACACTCGTCCTCGTTAATTCATTAAAATGGAAACAGATATCTTACGCACGCTGTAATTTCTCTATAATAAATTATTGTTACATTCATTTTGGGTGGTAATTTAAATTTATTTAAGAAAAAGTTACAACATTAAGGATTCTAAACTTCGTAAAAATCGACACATTTAAAAAGTTGATTGACATTAACTTTCGCGGGTTTCTTACATAAGGGATGTGCCATCAACACATTGATATAAGTGTCCATATCGATATTATAATGATTTAATAAAATAACACTGTAAACGAAAAAAGGTATTCTTTTATAATATGACTTAATAAAATACTTTATTGTACCCATTAATTTAATATAAAATGGTATTTTGTATTTTATTCTAGTAAAATTTGTTAATTGTGCCTGTGGTGGCCTAGCAGATAACTAGAGGTGTAATAACTGTTATAAGGGGACAACATGCTGTTTCTTCTATCTCATTGCATTAGCGTAGCATTGCGTAGTTTTGTTATAGCGCCGTCTCACTCACAACAATTTTGTTTCACATTATTTGTTGCTAATAAACAGATAATTTCATGTTATTTAACATCTCTACAGATAATGGAACGGTTTCTATGTGCGTCAACGCTAATGGTCAATAAGTTCAAGTCCCGGTCCTTACATCTGGGTTTTTCCAGATTACGTACCGACTTAGGCACCACATGCTCACCGTTGAAAGAAAACATCGTGAGAATCCCCGTATAGCATCTAATAGAAGTTTCATGTGTAAGTGTAAGTAAAAAATAATAAAGTCGTATTATTGGATATGGTTCTTTTTAATTAACTTTTTAGAGTAGTGGTCTACACTTGAGACCAAATTACGCTACGATAAGTCTTTACCTATATCTAACCTAACCTACACAAAAATCCTATTCCACAAGTATTTACAGCATTTGCTTACCTATACCTACAAATTATTTCGCTCGTAGTTTAACAATCTCGAGATAGAGCGCCTGCAGTTCAAGTTTGAGTACCCCTGCCATATATTTACTCCTAGCTCTTACGTTTAGTAGTTTCAGCACTTGAGATGGATCACATCGTAACAATATGTCGTAACAAGTATTTGCGGGTCACTAACGATGTAGAAACGTGTTTATGAAACGGTTACAGAGTTCTTTGGCGGTAAAAGTCAAAAATCTGGACGCAGCATAAAATATATATGTATTAAAATCATTAGATACCAATAAAAAAGTTACCAGAATTAAAATATCGATATTTTTTTACATTGAACACCGAACATCCCTACTCATTAGTTGAAATTGGTGGCACTGGTATCGTGTGCGTACAAGATGGCGCGGCTTCGCTCCGAGCATGACATGTTGATATATTGCCGCTAATTACTCACGAAGGGGGAGGTGTTTATTGAAAATAGCTGTGGGGTGATGATGTTTCGTGTCCGCTCCGATTTCCAGAGCGGATTGTTTCGTATGACTTCCGTACGGCCGCTACGCACTACCGATGATTGAGGCTATAGTCATTCCTAAGAGTCATTCATTCATATAAAAATAAATAGCTACCCTGGTGAATCTCACCTAACGCCAAATGAATACCGTACCACTTTCCTTCGTAATCCCCCCTTTCACCCTCCTCGACGTCCACTTTTTATTTTATTTATTATAAATTGAATTCTGTGACCATTTATTTCGTCACATCCTTACATTCTAGTGTACAATAATTAGTTTGCTTATACTCTTAGATCTTATACTATATGCTTATTTCCTATCAGATTATACAAATTGGTTTCACTTTATTTTGTTTTATTTTCTTTTACTATTCTTTCAATTAAGATAACGCCATACTCTAAAAATTTACCTCTGTATTCTTTATTGCTGATTAATTCCTCCAAATTTTGCTCCTTTATTTCCTTCCCCAATTCTTGCTCTATGTTATACTGTACGTCCACTTTCAACTCTCCCCTATATTTCAAATATTCCCAAGACGGCAATCGGCTTTCCTGAGTTGTCGGCCTCTTTCAACCGCCTGAGGCTAGTCGGCCAAAGACATAATCGGCACATCTTTAACATTAGGTTTACGGGACGCGTCAATATGACGCATTTCGTCTCTTAAAAGGAAAATTACAAAAACAGTTCGCATTTTTATTTTATCTTTCCTATTGACTATTCATTGAATATATATTTTTATTTATTATCTTCATACCTGTTGCAATATTGAAGGTTTCTATATGATATACCTATCTCTATTAACGCGTGACGGGTGTTTGTAGAGATAGGCTAGTGACGTGCATATGGTATTTGCGTAGGGTAGGCAAATTCACATACTTAACGCGAATATTATATAATGATAATAAATATTATATTACTTTCATAGGGAAGATAGATGGCGTGAAAATAGTAAAGATATGAATATAAAGGGTTCCTTTTTTGTTAAAATAAAAGCAATTTATTCCTGATTTATAGTAAGGGCAAGCAATGCTTTCATGCATCTATGGAATGAACGCTACTGACATAGGTATATAAGAAACGTCCGTAAACCTGGTGTTAATGTAGCTATCCCTATTTATCCCGGAAGATGCATGATTAAATGATGATTAAATAGGTTTGAAACCGGCAGGGTCCTGTCACTCAAGAGGTAAACGAGCACGGACCGCGTTCAGCGCGCAGCAGATCAAGAGTTTGGAGGCCGAGTTTGAAAAGAATCGGTACCTCTCCGTAGCCGCGCGGGGCCGGCTCGCCAGACAGCTCCGGCTCACGGAAACCCAGGTACTTAGTAATACCAGTTCCCGTAATTATCAGATTTATTTTTATCCTGAGTTGAGATAGTTCCTATATCACGTCTGATGGTGAGCATGATGCAGTCCAAAAAACTATGACTGTCAACAGTAAAGAAAAGCCCACTCCGACGCAGCCTTGAGTTATTCCGTTTTACAGTTGCGTGTGGAATATAAAGGCGAAGATAGCCTAATAGAATATTCATAACATTACAAATATTTAATAATAATTAGACAAACACTATCTTAGATAAACACATGTTTAGAAAATCTTAATGATTTACGAACTCGTTCCAAACAAACAAAAATCGCCTAGCAACCAAGTTTATACGAGTAATATAATGTGCCACATTATTTTACATGAGTTTCTTTCGGCGTTTCTTCTCGAGATAGTCTCTTCTGAAACGCTAGTAGATCACCGTTAGGTTTTGTATTTAAGCTGGTGCCCCAAGTCGAGGTTCGTACCCACAGGGGTGCTCTTGCTTTGTCACCCAACCCATAAATTTGCCGGCTGAGCACCTCAGTCTTCACCCTCTTGCCCGGTTTAGCTGTGAAGGTCTATCCCGGCCATCAACCAATGTCCAGTCGAAAAAAAGAAGAAAAATAGTAAAGAACAACTTTTCAGTAGTCACAGTGATGTCGACCTGCACAAATAAATCGTCACGCTTCGTTTAAAGGAGCCAATATCATAGGACAGTGGGAACACGCTCGCTGGAAGACCATTCCACAGCTCAACGACTAGCCTAAGTAAGAATTAGAGAACTTTTCAGTCCCAGCCGGGGTTTGAGTTACCGTATAAATGTGACTATGTAAACTTGCGCGTGTGGTTTTTTATGGAAGAGAGAAGTTCGAATAACTCTTCAGAACACTCGCCATGATACAGAGGGTAAGATACGCTCAGTTAGCTAATATCTCTGTGCAACTGGAGCGGCTTTCATAAAATGTTTAATATCTAGATATACATAAATGGCCCACAGTCGCACAGATTTTGATTATCTTGCGAAAATATAACTTATTAGGAGGCCTAAACATACGTATCTTTTCATATATTTATTTATTATGAAGCAGGCAGTTGAAACAACTAAATATCTGTATCCTGCTATTCCACATTTTTTAATAATTTCTTTTTGTGACTGAGAAAATATTTCTACTGGCAATTTTTAAATTTCATCGTGTTGACTTAGAAGTTTGATTTATTTCGGACTTACAAGGGCTGCAGATCTGAGGGTCTAGACAAATAAACACTCCATAAATGGTAACGCTTAGAAAAGTGCAAAGTTTGTTTAACATAAAGTTTTAATTTGATATTTTCAATGTTTATCAATTTCTTGCATTTTGTTCTTTCTATTAGAAATATCGTTTATCGAATCTTTCTTTGTTTATACTCTCATAAGTATTTAATGTTTATTTTATCTAAACAAATGTCTAGACGTTTCTCAAGAATGAGTCTTGACAGACAGATAGACGAAATATGAAGAGATCCTACAAGAGTTCATTTTTCCTTTTGAAGGATGGGACCCTAAAATGCTCTACAAAAGATAATATTTTTTATAATACCTGATTTTGAACATCGTTTAAGCCCGAACCAAAATTAAATTTCAATTTGTAATAAGACCTTATCGCTTACCTTTCAGATAAAAATCTGGTTTCAAAACCGTCGAACGAAATGGAAACGAAAATATACAAATGATATAGAATTACTCGCGCAACAATATTACAGTAGCTTGGGTATTGTATCCCCGAGACCTATGTTCGTTGGCGATAGACTCTGGGTATTTAACTATCCCAACAGATTACCCCCAACGCAGCAACAGCAGTGGCTAAAAACCTTAACTCCAACCCAAAATATAGATAGAAGCATTTTCAGGACCCTCCCAAAGCCAGATATACCGCCTTTTTTTATTCCTCCAGTGACAACGTTTCCGAACGAAAGAATTTCTAATTTGGATCGAAGTTTTATGACAGCAAATGTCAATGTCAAAGTTCCCGCGCAAAGCCGCTTGTTGCCACGCGAGGTTTATTCAAACATGGCAACCACACAAAGGAATTTGGACGCTTATAAGAATAATATTTTGAATCATACTGCAACACAAGAGTCGAATATCGATCATCTGAGAAGACTAGAAGAGAATTTTAGTATTTGAATTTGTTATTTTATTAAAATAGGTCTATTTATAGGATATAGTATACACGAATAAATTGGTAATATTGCTATATGTATGTTTGTATTTTTATTAAAACGATTTATAACACCGCCATTAAAGCAAGACGAAGTTACATTGTACTCTAATCCCCTGGAGGCCGACACGTTCCTAAAGCTGTACTGCCGATTCTACAATCACTGCACAACCATAGATGGGCAAAATTTAATCAGATTATTAAAAATGATTAACGATTACATTTTACGTTTTTTACCATTAATATGACTGCATTTGTGCTCGTTTATGTTTTAAACACTACAGAATCCCAGATTGTATACACATTTATCATTTCTTAATGTTTTAAATGGATTTAATTATGATTACAGAGCAAGAAAATTAAAATTACGACTATATTTTGTAATCGTTCATCATTAATCAGATTACATTTTGCCCATCTCTGTGCTCAACAATGGCGACACAGTTGATGCTGCCAGAATTCAAATCATACCTTTAGATTTCACTGTACTTCCCATCAAGTAAGATCCAGATGTTTGATTACTAAAGAAAAGTCTGTGAGGGCATAAAAATGAGCAGATAGCAAATGAAATTTAATTTAAAACTCTTCAAAAAATGTGGAACGCTTCACGATTTTGCGTGTCATCCTTGCGCAGGGGCCATGCTAATCTTCTCTGTATCGTTCCAATTTTAGTATATGTACTGCCGAAGCAAGTACACTAATCAGGTGTTCTAATTTGTATATATACCAATTTGTCATATAAATTTCAATACCGCGATATACGGTTTTTTATAATAACTTTTACAAACTGATATCTTTAACTAAAAATACAATATATATTAATACTATGTCATCAAATATCAGATATAGATAGGTAATATTAATATAAATGTAAGTAATATAGGTTTAAATTAATTATAAAATGAAATTAATAACGAAGATGCTAAGCTAGTGCCACCTTGTAGTAATTTGACGTACCAACTACAACAAAAACGAAATAATATATAAATTCGACACTAGATGGCGCTAGGTGCACTTAACGGCTGCATTAGCAATGGTGAAATTAATTTCAACTGATACAAAAATTAACCATTATACTAAGCTCTGGTAATAATCATTACATAAAGAATAGTGTAGAGACTACGCGTTTTGTAGTTATAGTAAATACTTTAACGGGCTTTATATAATAATTACTTTTAATTATGGATCAACGTTTCGATCTGGTTACTCAGGCCATGATCACAAGTAAACTAAACACAAGATTGACTTATATCAAGGAGGATAAGGTTTTATACAATGATCAGAACAGGTATTCCCTCGGTTCAGCCTTCCTTTCAGTTCGGCTAATGGACTAATCTGATCTTGATCATAAAGTGGTGGAAGAAACGTTGTGATAAAGTTGTAAAGAGCTTTATGAAAATATTAAGTGTGATTCCATTGCTTCATGTGGCTCGTAATTTATACTAACAGAGGAGGTTTCATGTGGTGAAACCACTTGTTAGTGGTGGGTAACCAGGTGGTAGTAAATAAAAAAACACATAATTTAAATACATAATTTATTTTTATTGTACAGTTTTGAATAATTTCCGCTGGTGCTAAATTTTACCACAAAATGTACAAATTTGCCGTTTGGGCATCGTTAAGTTAGTTAACATTTATATATTCCTAATCTTGAGTTTCACACTTAGCATCAATATTTTTAAAATGTTCCACTATAAACAATTACAGATTTGCCCCATAAATGTCCATAATCACTCATACAAGACACCGTCTGCTATATATAATTATATAAAATCATAAAAAATAATTGTAATTTACACACATTAATTATCTATGTTTTCCTGTTTTTTTTTTTTAAACAGTTCTATTTCAAGACAGTTGCCGCACGTTTCTTTGATACAATTTGTATTAAAAAAAATTGTCTTTGAAATTAGTCAAGTGTGACTAAATAAGACAAACATTATCGGATGATCTTAATTAGGAATTTATTTGCGAAATTAACCTATTTTATTGGATTTTCTTAATATTATTTATTTCCTATTCGGCATCAATTTTTACATTCCAAAGGCAACTACCATAAAAAAATTAAATCACACTCACACGGAATCTGTAAATGAAAACCGTAGATTCTTGAAATTTTTTTTATCAGTTTTCATTTTATTACATTCATTTATTTTTTTTGTCTATGGTTACTTCTATTTGATAATATTAAAAAAAATACTCGAAGTATAAATCTAACGGCAATCTGTTTACACTGACTTTACTTTAGATCATTTAAAATAATTTTATTAGGACGAATTTTTTCCTTTAAATTCAAAGGCAATATTGAAAACATCTAAGAGATATCTTCCCTTGTGTATTATTGCAATTTTTAATGTACAATATTAAGGATCAAAGTCATCCAAATGGACAATAATGAGTTCTATGGCTGTTTAATAAATTTTATAGCATAGAGGTCATATTGCAACAATTAGTTTAAATATTTTCTTTGCCTGTGGCATCTGTCAAATTTTTTAGTCTAGCAACTGTCTTGATGCCGCATTCGGCGGGAACGTTCCAACGGCAGTGGATCATTCACTGATTATAATGTAGAATAATGTATTGATTATATTTATGTTGTATGTATGCGCCAGGCTTTGCTTAAGTCCATTTTGACACTTCACTTTACTATTTTGTTCCGTGGAGATGTTTGGTGTTTACCTGGAGTGAAAATATAGTTATTATAAAATAACAATTCATAGAGTGGTATTACATTGTTCTATGGCACGAATTTTAAGAAAGAAATGTATAGCCAATCTTAAAATATGACAAATGGATAAAGATGTTTTATGGAGTAATGAGCTCGATTTTAGACAAAACTGGAATCGATTTTTTAGGTTTAACTTTTTCAAATATTTGTACGAAAAAAGAAATGGCTAGATGGGTACTTTTACCCATCTAGCCATTTCTTTTTTCTAACTAAATAACATTTTATTTATTTATTTATTTATTTTACATAATAGGGTGCCCAACATGGGTAACATTAGACAAGAAAACAAAAGGATCATGGTACTTAAATAGAACATATAAATGCCTCCACAATTATAGGGCACCACAGCATGCACAGTGATTATATATAAAGCTAGTTTACATTAAATAATAATAATAAAATTCCAAAAAAAGAAAAAACATATACATACATATATAGACACAACACAAAAGGATAATATTGTACAATGTATAAGTAACAACTACGTTTACGTCTACGTTTTATTTACGTAGTTGCCATATAGAGTCAAAACCTGTTATAACAACATTGAAGGGACTACTTATATTCAGTTGTAACAACCGGTGATGTTTTTGAAATACGAAGTCCTATTTACTTTGCCAGGACTTTTGTTCTAAGCAATGTCGCCATAAACGGTTTTGACTGTATATAGATTTAAAATTAGATAAACGGATTTTACAGATTATTGTACTCAGAAAGTTTAAGACTTTATAGGTTAGCAAAGACTAACCTTTAACCACAGTTTTGCCAAATAGAATATATTTTTGATGATACAACAAAAAAAGTCAATGTATTTAAATCCATTTATTCATCTTTAAGGTGACTGACAATAATCATTTAGACAAGGAGTAAGTCAATTGTTAGAGGTAGAGAGATCAGTTAAGTCTTTGCAACGTTGTAACTTGGCAATGCTGTACCTGGCTAGCTGTCGTCTTGCAGCGACGTGAAGCGGTTGCCGAGCGCGAGCGCCTGCCCGCCGGCCGGGCGCGAGGAATGCGAGCCGAGCGCGGGCGCTCCGCCCCCGGCGGTGCTCCAGCCGCCGCCACGCTTGCCGCTAGCACCGAGGACCGGGAAGTAGTCGTCGTTGTGTATGTCAGGCGCGTGTTTCTATTATACACATAAATACACAATATAATTTTATATTGATAAAACTTAAAATTATATTCTTATAGTCTGACCAAAAATTACATTTAAATTTAACATACATACATGTTTTACAGTGACTCGACATAGTGACTACAGAGTACATGATGGTAAGTATAGTGTAGTCCAAAAACGAAAGCGACCATCAAAGGACGAAAATCCGTTGATAGTCTCCGTCGTCATGTCGGCCCATATATACCACGACTGAAGGTCTCTAGGTATATGAGCTACTGGATATACACAAGCTGATCCCGAAACGCGACAGGCGAAAGTGAGTCATTATGACGGTCTTTACACTAGTTTACTGTGGTCATGACCCAGTTCGGGCAACCGCCTTACCAACAAAAAACACATGACATGGCATGATTTGTTGACATTAATCCATTGTTTTGAAAAGTAATTGATGTTAAACGGATGAATTTTTTATTGTAAAGCAGTTAAAACGAATTCAATGATGTATTGTAAAGCGGTGATAGTGATTTGACTGACCGTCTGATTACGTCGCTGGGGCACTTCAGCGGCCCTATTGCGCGACGCGGGCGGCACGTAAGCCGCAGGCTTGATCTCGCGCGGCTTCTCCTCAACCACCGGCGGGGGCGGAGGCCCGACCTCCGTCGACTCCACCTGACGAAGTACAAATCAATCTTCATTGTAAGTGTTGTACACTTAAACATAATTAAATTATATTTTTTGTCACTGTTATATTATATAACCGGTGAAATATCACGGTTTTAATATTCTTGCATTGTCATAAACTATCTCAGATAAAACAAAATCTAATTGTATTGAGAATGAGATAAAACTTCAATTAAACGTTATCTTTATAGTTGCACATTATATTACTTTTATCTTTTTTGCAGGCATAGTTTCACCGTAGTGCCATTTCACTCTCGATCTACATAATTTTTGATAACAGTGATGAAACAAATGAAGAAAATTTTCATATAATTTTACATTTCTTAATGTAAATCTTTTTCAAGCAAACAAACAAACAAACAGATCGACTGTTTTCGATTCATATTCACTCACAACAGAAAATTACAAAATGAGTTATGAAAAATAATAACATTAATTTTGGTTTGAGTTGGTTACCAAACGTAAGGGAACTGTAGTTTCTAACCTTCACTTGAGCGGCAAAACAGGGAAATAACCTATGGTGATCTATTAGCATATCGGAAGCAACTGTTTTGTGAAGAAACGCCGACAGAAATTCAAAGCTGAATCGGAATGCAACTACGTTTTTAACTAATTTCATAATTTGGTTGCAAAAATCACCTATATCCAAAGCAATTAAAAAAACAGTTATTGAACAACATTGATATAAACGATGATATAGGAGAGAAGATAGATGACTCACAGGTTTGTTCCAGGGTCCCTTGACTTTGCCACTGTCCGGAGCGGAGTCCTCGGAGGCTGAGTCACGACCTGCATCAGGCGCTCCGGTGCCACCCTGCAGCACCTGTATCTTGAGGCCTGTGTAGTCCTTAACCGGCTCTTCATATTCTTTCCATTCCTCTTCCTCCTGCAAATTAATATATAATTTATTATATAATAAACACAGCCCACAAAATCATCTATAGTAGCAATAATAAATCAGATCCAAAAAACTCAATTTTCTACACCACACATCTGAGTGTCTATCTTTTAAGAAGCTAGGTCAGGATGTTTCCATTCTCCCTAGTCCAGTTCTTTCATGATTTCACCCTGCTATAGCAAATAATTAAAGCATACCTCCTACCCCACATTGATTATTTGCACTGTGTTGATTTATTATTAAAAAATATTTTACTTGACCTCTATAATGTAGGGCAGCAACTACTATAAATATAATTGTGAAGCTGTATCCATTTCTATCTATAATAATTTAATGCAGTCTGATTAATCACATGCATACTGAAATCAATGCCCATACACACAGGCAAGTACAAATACCCTTACACATCACTCATTTGTCCACTCACATACAGAACAACCTAAAATGCAATAACAAATATCATTTCTGAGCGTAACTTCTTAAATGGTATAAAAATAAATAAATAAAATAGAGTATTTTAATTATGTTGACACATAATAAAGTTTATATTTATATTAAGCTCTAACATTAATAAAGCTTTGTATAATATTTTCATTAACCATATATTTGATGATGCCTAATCATTCATGACCAAGCAATACTATGTTTTAAATTGGAAAAACTGAACAGTTTAGCAGTTTCTGTGTGATATTGTGTATCAAATTATTTTAATAAACAATTATTTTAAGCAATTTAATTTTAAAGTCTCTAAATAATTAATTCTACTTTTTTTTTATAGGTGAAATAATAGAATTTATACCCAATTGGGCTTTCTTACAATTATATAATAATAGAGATTAAAAATTAAGTAAACAAATAATGATGTATTCAATTAATAACCTATAATCCATGTTAAGACAATCCTGATAAAAAATAAATAAAATAAAACTAAGATAATTTAATAAAGACCACAATTATACAATATAGCTGCTTCTCAATATTAATAAAGCAACAGTTCAGTCATATGAATTTGTATTACTCATGTTTTGAATTATCCCTTTTAACTGATAACTAATTGCCAATTAACATGATGGCTTTGTCATTATCTTAATTACTCAGAGATCAGTGTATTGTTTTTTTTCTACAGCCTGTGTCAAATTTATTAATTTGTAATTAAAAGGTTTATACACAACTTATATAAAAAAAACTGATTGGGATTTTTAAGTAACCTTTTAACTGTATTGTAGTTGTATATTATTATTATATATATATATATTGTTTGCCTATTTGTTAGTGATAAAGGTTAACACCAATAATATTAATACAATTTTCTATTGTGAAACTGGCAAAACATTTTTTAATATATCATCATGCTATATCCCTTTCAGGTTAAACATAAATTTAATTTACTGGCTGTATCTACTTTGTATTTTTTTTTTGTAATATGATGTAAAGAGGTTATACCATAGCACCTGTGGGTAAGCAATTACTGTCTCTTATGAACAACTGCAACACAATAACCAAAGCAAAGTAAAAGATTATTCAAAGTTAAAGTAGCATATGTAAATCTCAATCTTAAGTCAACATTAAGAAGTCACCGGAAGTGATTTGATAGCATAAGCAACATTCGAGAAATATTCATTGATTAAAACATGCATTACAGATAAGCCCTCAGTAGTCATTATGTATATTTGCGATAGACAATAGAATAAGAGATGTAATGTCTTTGTTCTATGATAAATATTTAATAAAAATCTATGAAAGGTTCTTTACAAATATGAGCGAAATTTTTGCAAGTTTAAAAACCACTCAATGTGTGAAATTTTATCAATAAATATATATATATATATATTTAGGAGCACATGAGAGTTTTCCGTCTGGCTTACTATCCGGAGCATGTATACACAGATATTCCTAAAATACATAATTATGTAATATGTTTACAAATACTAATTGAATTGAATAAAATTGAACAATAGTTAAACAGAGAAAATGAGATAAAGCATAATTGAGTGTAAGCATTTATAAACTAGTGTTTTAAACCACTAATTCCAAACGCTAGTTTTAAACCTGCTAAGGCTGTTGAAATATATCAAGAGAACTGCCATCAACATAATGAAAGCTATAATGTTTAATTTGGTTATACAAACAACAGATTTTAGTAGTGGTAAAAAGACAACCTATAGATTAATATCAATAGGTTTTGTGAAGATAATCAAATAACTGGAGAATCTCATACATCTAATTTTTACAGGACAATATTCACTAAACTAATAGAAACTATTTCCATAAGCCCTGTTTTTAGGTGATTTAGTATAATATTATCATACAATCACATCCTGTTGATAAGACTAACAAAATATAAAGGAAATTTATATTTCTATATACCTGAGAACAATGTGAGAAAGCCCGCATGGTATCTAATGGAAAATCACCTGTTAGTGCTCTAAGAAAGGTGATCAGCTATACTGGTCACATTGCATATGATATATAAGTACAAAGTGGATACAACCACTAATGTATCTCTGTTATCCCGAAAGTCATATAGCGTGACAATATACAATTATTATTACTTATATCTACAAGTTTTTAAGTCAAAAGTAAAGTCTTATAAAAGTGTAATAGTTTACTGAACTGCATTGCAGATTGCTATACTTTTGTCATCACCAGATGAATGAATCATTAAAGATGAAAGATTAAAGAAATCATCAAATTATTTGACACAAATGACAAGCTTATTGCTTGAAGGTATCCCATTATTCAGAGTAATACATAATAATATATTGTGAATAATAAAAGTGAAATATTAGTATAATATATACCAAAAGCATTTTCCTATTTACTCATATCAGAACAGAGGTTGGTTGCAATTATATTTTCAAAAAACTTGGTAACGTGAAATAGTTTAAGCAAAAACCAGCAATAACTAGCCCAAACTGGTTAATAGAAAGACAATCGTGACCTCAAAAAAGCAGTACAATCTGTACAATAGTTTTAAAGCACGATTTAGCAAAAAAAACAGTTAACCTGTACTTTTATTAAATGGGTAAAGAAGTGCCTTAAATGCGACGTGGTCACTTGTAAGAATACATAAATTGTAATGTTAATTAGGTCATGAAGTACAATGGTGCGATAATTCATAGTTATTAACTGTGTTTGCAGAACGAAATTCGACCAATTTTATGAGTCGTAGTATTACTGTAATGTCATTGTATGATTGTAGGGGGCTTGTCCAAATTCGTGTTTTTTGGTGAAACTTACCCCCGCTCTTCCCGGTTCCTCTCCTTCTTGTACTGGCCGCTCTTTCTTGGGCCGTAAATCAGGTTTCTGTTTCGTGTCTTCCATTTTTTTAGCTAACTCATCCGCTGTGGCGAACTTTTTCACTGCCTTCGACTTTTTACGATCTTTTTTTGCGAAGAAATCGTCTAAATCAGCCATGCTTAATTTTGAATGACAATTTTATTGGTACTGTTGAGTTTATTGGGTAATTACAGCAATGTTAGAACGAAACAATTAGGGGATATTAGGCCCACTGAAAGTGCAACGACTTCTTCAGCAAGCGTGGCCGACTGTTTCTTTTTTTTTTTAAATGGCAGTAAAAATGTTGCCACTTACAGAATATATTATGATGACGTCAACATATTACCATTATTGAATTTCAAATACTACTAATAAAGTATTATCTTTCAAAGATATGTGGACGTTAAAATATTTTATAAAAACTTAAAGTATACTTATGGATATTGTGAAATTATTATTAATTATAAAAATCACTTTTATACACACTTTATTCACGTTACTGTCTGTTAAATTAAATATTATATTCATTTACACTTCAATTATCTTTTTAAAAACGTCTTATCTTTAACTATTTACTTATTAATAAATACAACAATATTAAAAGACTATAATAGGTATCCACATTAATTCAACATTGAATTAATTAAGAGCTATTCAAAAAACATTGACTCCGATAAATTATATTTATAATAATAAATTTCTCCAAAGTAAAGCTTATTTGAATTGATTTTAGTTTAAAAAGACTCATATTTTGCTTAAAAATTGACTTAAATACGAATTATACCAAAATCTATCTTAGACCAAAACCTTACAATTTTGTCGAAGGTGTATTGATGGATAAACATTTCAAATACGGCGGAATATATGTTTGCCATATAGGTAATCTCCTTATCTCTCAGTCCACTCGTCCAGTATCGAATCGATTTTGTACAAGAGTCAATATCACAATCTTATCATATCTACTTGACTAGAATATTTCATTAAATTTAATGAAAATGCTCGGACCTGTGGCTAGGATTTCGCACCGATACGGTCAAAATGTAATGAAAAGCTTCGTCAGAAATGGCTCACATGGCGGTATACCTGGTGAAGTAAGTTTTCTGATAATTACGTAATTGATATGAGCGTATCCAACCTTTGAAAAACGAGTAACGATATCAAGTAAATCACGTAACTTTCTTGAGTTGGAAAGACTATTCAAAAGACTATTGTTGTATGTACTTTTATTTGATTTACGCACTATTTAGCAACAGTTTCTGTATCATTTAATGTATTTCCTCATTTATCAGTTGTATACAGTAATGTGATATCCAATAACATATTTCTATACTAGGCAGAATTGACTACGTAATAGGTAGTTATTGGGTAAAAAATCGAGCATCGTGGTTTACCATATATTTTATTTCTTTTCATGCAACCATATATTATTTAAAATCTAGAGTCTTAAAATTAAATAGTTTTATTTCACAGTATATATTAAATATTTATTTAAAAATAAAACCTAAGAAAGATATTAAATAGTTACTCTTTCAAACCGGCAAATTTCTTGTTTATGCTTATTCGCTTAGTAACTGTAAATACACATTCCGTTTGATGTGTACTGAACTGCTGATTATGAAATACAATACTTTGGAACTTCAAGAATGTGGCTTGAAGTAGGTTTAATGATATCCAATTTTTTTTTTAGTTTTCTATGCAAGCTTACCAAATACTTGTAATGGTTACGTATACTGCGACATGCCCTCACGAAAAATATACGAATTCCTAAATTTATCAGGGCGGCTATAACACAATATCGTCATGATCCATATACCTACGCAACACGAAAATTTTAATGAGCGTCGATAATTCAATAAAAACTTATTCGGGTGGCGCGTTTGTATAAACTATTTTCATAAGTCAGGAAAACAATTCTTATCCTGTTATAAATAGCAGAATTAGTTTTCAAGATTCCGTAAATGGAAAGGAGAATAGGAAGCTTTATAGGATGATATCGTTCACCGTTTATCAATTTTTCTGTTTTTATAGTATGTACGAATTATATACAATTTGGTAGACCTCCAATTCATACATAATTGTCAAAACTTTTTAAATTATTTACGTTGAGGAAACAGTAGCAGCACGTACTGCCTCGATTGCGGTATTACTTCATAGCAATACACTCCAAATAAATCCATATAAATCAGTCATTTTCCTCGCAGCCGAACAATATTGATGCAGCAGCTGATGTTTTTAAATAATACCATAAAACTATATTAATATTACATAGCATAGCGATTAGAAAGAATATAGGAATAAGCATTTATATTTATCTAATTCCAATATACATTGCCAGGCTAGCTACGTCAAACGAACACACGCTAAGGTAATCATGCAGCCAAACCCTGTCTGAACATTTTTTTTTAAAGCAAATGTTTTTTTAGACATGGTAGAATAATTTATCTTGATAACGTTAGAAACTGAAACGCCTAATCTTCTCTTAAACAACTTTGAAGTTAAAAACCTCTGGCAAATAAAGAACTTTCAAAAGAATTACCTACGAACCCTGCTCTGAATCCGACATTGTATGTAGATTTGTGCTATTTAGGTGAAAATAAAATGTTGAAACACGCCTCGCCTAGTCTACCAATAATGAGATCATAAAAATCGATCGGTACGAAAAGGGTTACGGAAAATCATATTGATATGGGTTAATATTGTTATTTTTAGGACTTACCTCTTCTAGATCGGAAAATTTGTTGCCTAAGTTTTGCTGTATATTATCCCGTTCTTATGTAAAACGTGAACTCTACTTAGACGAAGCCGCCACGGAGCAAGAATTACTAGTTATAGATAATAATATAACGAAACAATGAAATTGTTATAAAAATACATCATTTCAGAATCTGCCTTTTGACATGCACAACAAGGCTCGCCTAACCTTCCATATGTTCTGGTTCTTTGGAACCGGCTTCGCTGCTCCATTTGTCGTCCTCTGGCATCAGCTCAGGAAGAATGCCAACTCGTAAATACCGGGTGAGTTGTCTACTTATAAGTTTTTTATACTTGTTCGATAGAACAACTACATTGCATCTTATGAAAAGTACAATGTAATTCAAGAAAAGCGGTGTCCATCAAAGATGTGAATCCATTTACAGTAGCCGACGTTATTAGCCATCACATACCACAACCCATGGCCTCTAAGTTTATGAACAAGTGAACATAAACAATTTCACGCCAAAAGCGACATATGAAGCGCCGCTTTAAGACGGTCTTTCCATTTTTTACGTAGTCATAATAAGTTGAACAATTGCCCTACCACTTTATAAATCTAAACTACCTTCTATTTTATTCCATTGTTAAAGGAAAATCTACTAATAATTTTAGCGTCGAATAGTAAAATGGGTGCGTTGACCTCAATTTAGAGATTGAAAAAATTACTGCTGTTTTTGTCTTATTGGTTATATTTTCTAAGCACGCGAAGGCGGCGATACTTTACTAGCTATGACTAAAGCGACGCGATGTAGAAAAAAATGAGTACCATAACATATAGGTGCACTTAGTATAATTAATAAAATAAAATAATCTAAAGAAGAAGACTAGAGTATCAAATATATCTAAACTAAACATTAGGTATATGTGGAGCAAGATATAAAGGTTACATTGATAAATTAACAAATTATTTAACTACAAATAACAACAAGTACCTATCGGCCCATCCGAGTTTATGCGAGAGGGATTTCTAAAATATTCTTAAATTATACAAATACCTTCCATGGAGATACAGTACATTCGGAAAACATAACACAATACATAATTGATAGCAATAACATAAAAGTTTCACAAAGACCCATAGTGTAGGTAGTTAAGAATATATGAGTTAACCTAGGCACAAAAAAATACTGATTTGAACCTGGTTACTTTCCTATAGATTTTTCCACATTAAGTACGAACATAACATACTTGCTTGTGAAAAAAAAATATAGTGAGAAAACGAGCATGTCATTTGAAATAATACAAGACATAAATTATCATAGAGACTAAAGAACATAGAACAATTATCTTCGCTTCCAATATAGCATGACGCGACGAATAGCATCATCTGCTCATCGTGAAAGGGATATAGCGTGAGGCGTGAGCCATGTATAAAAATGTTTTTTTTTTATTACGTAATAGTAGAAAAATCCCCGATTACTGTTTTAGTAGTTTCCAAATTAAAAATCTATTTTGCATTAAAATTGATATTAAATTATTAGAATGTAAATAAATATTTTTTCTATAATAACAATACTTATACTGAACCAATAAAAATAATTATTTTTGATTTCTATTTCAGGACACTGTCATTATAATTTCGTGCAGGTATAGAAAGATATTAACATCAAGCAGAAAAAAATAACTAACTAAAGAAAATGTAGATAACAATCTCAAATATATAAATTAATTGTTAATTCATGTAATTTTATTTTAATCCTCTAAATATTAAGTTAAAAATAAGACTGCGTTCAGGATTTTAAAAGGTACTAGAAGGCTTGTCAAATAGAAAAAAAGGAACGCAGTAGTAGGTTTTCAACAAAAAGTTCCTACAAAAATCGATTCTCTGCTTTGCGTGATTTTCTGAATCTCAAGGAAAACATTAAAATGTTTGCTCCAGTAGCTCGTATTTCCAATAGATTGGGAAGAAATGTGATGACCAATTTCATAAGAAACCACTCCCACGGTGGAGTACCTGGAGAGGTGAGTTCTAAAATCAAAAAACTTTCATTACATAACCACTTTATTATTTTTAAGTAATTAATAATTATTTATGACAAATGAGGATAATTAACAAACTTTTGCTATTTCATTCACAACGAATATAATTTTTGTTAATTAATAATAATGTATTACTTACAATTTAATTTTGACATCTCAAAGGTTAATCTCTGATTTTAGATTTTATTCGTTTCTTAGGATTTTCCTAAATAAATTATCCAATACTAATTAAGAAGTTTCAAAATTTGTGTACTTACATCTTGATGTAAAAAATAATAGATGAGGTTTATTATTATTTAGTAACCAAATGGTTTCATTAAAAAAAAAGCATTAGTTACTAAAAGAAATGTATTTTTCATTCTAGAACCTGCCTTTCGACATTTCGAACCGCTACAAGCTGACTCTGTACTTCATCCTGTATGCAGGCTCCGGATTGTCTGCACCTTACCTCATTACCCGTCATCAGCTACTCAAGAAGTAATATGAATTATATTTTATTACTATATCAGTTACTAGGTGGGATATGAATGTATTCTCTGAAATCATTAAAAAATAATTACATAATTTTTTTTTTTTTTTTTTCGAGCATAGTATGAGGAAAAAAAGGAGTTATGATAATACAGTCTTAGGAAGCTTAAATTAATGTTGTTCAAAATAATATTGGCAAAATTAAAATTTTGGCAATATGTAAACTTTTGACAAAAACAAAATTGGTCAACATTTTTGTATTGAAATTACCTCATTTTCATGGAACAATCAATATTGCCTTGTATGACATGAAAAAAATCAGAACAGTGAAATGTACCTGAATAATTATTAGTTTTTCATACATTTTCTATACAAATCTTCATGTATTACCAAGTGGGTACAGTCATTTTCACTGAAAACAATAACGGTCATCATTTTATAAAATTATAATTGCAAAACCTTTCTTTTCTTAATTAGCCATTGGTGATTAAAATTTGTAAGAAGGATGTATTGTTTAAATTTTTAAATTTATTTACAGGTAAACCATAGTTCTGTGAAAAATCCTCCAGATATTTAAGTTTAAGTGATTGAGATGTACATTCAGTAAGTTATGATTTAAATAAAAATATTGTTTTAGATTTATTTACTACCTTTATTTACAATTTACTAGCTGACCAGGTGAACTTTGTTCCTCTCTGAATGTCATATTAACTCATAGCTATACTTATACCCTTTCTCCCTTTCCTCTCTCCCTTCCATCATCTGTTGCCTATTAACATTCAATTCTCTTTTCAGAATAGGAATAAACTAATTTGTTTTTAAAATATATTATTATAAGACTTGTTATTGCAACTCTAATTAAGATTAATTAATAAAATCATGTATATGGCAGATACATGTTGATACACATTTATTGTAGTAACAACCCTTACAGTATATTTAACATAGCACCATATAATGAATAATTACTCAATCCAGTCAACAGATACCGCCATCTGTTAGAATTGTTTGGAGCTAACTGCAAATTGTGACTGCCAAATAATAAACAAATTATTTGCAATAAATAATTTTGAGACTATAAATTGAGATGAAAACCATCCTATCTTTTAAGATTGATCAAACTACATGTAGTGTAAATTTTATTAAAATCGGTTAAGTAGTTTAGGAGTCCATCACTGATAAACAACGTGACATGTAATTTATACATATTAAAATTTATAATTTTTGTTAAAATTATTAACATATGCATTTATTTTTAAGTATGAGTGCTTCAAATGAGATCTCTATGTACATTATTAATACTCTTATTATCAAAAGCAGAGAGTTACAACAACTTGATGACTTTTTAGTAGTGATGCCACGAATAGTGAATTGGCCGAATACCGAATATTCGGCAATGCTGTCGGCCGAAGCGCCGAATATTCGGCCGCCGAATATTCGGCATGGAATACTTGCTTGTCGGGGGCGCGTTAGCTGGATTAAGGCAAGTTGCAACCTGTTTTCCTCGTTGCGCTGGCGCGGCCAGCAAAGACAATACAATACCCAATACAAACGAAAAACAATACCCAAACCTTTCGAAATTTGCTAAAGTTTATCTTTCTTCTCCTGGAAGTAGCGTGTTTAGTGAGAGGTTATTTTCTGAGGCTAGTAACATTTACGATAAAAAGCGTTTGCTACCAAAAAATGCTGAAAAGCTTATTTTCATCCATCACAACTTACCACTGATCAATTTTAATTACTAAAGTGTTGTAATTTGGAAATAAATAGATAATTTTGAGTAATATAACGTGCCTTTTTTACATGATTTGGTATTCGGTATTCGGCCGAATAGTACGTACTATTCGGCCGAATACCGAATAGCAAAAAAAGTGGCCGAATAGGCCGAATACCGAATAGTTGCCGAATATTCGTGGCATCTCTACTTTTTAGTTGTAAAATAATAGTAAATACCCACATTATATCCCTTTTGGAGTGAGCAGAGATACTAATTATAGCCATTAGGCTACATACACTTTGCGTTTATCAATTGTGCCTGATGCACCAGTAATGCAGTAAATCAAAGCCGCACCTTTCTCATTACATACATATACATAGCAATTTTATATAATGCTATGCAGGTTTTGTTATGATTTTTTCCTAAATCGTTGATCTTGTGGTGTTTAAGTTTATATTTTATTCAGAAACACTTAGATGTGTGTCTGATTTGAAACTATGTCCATTCATGTTTCAGCCCATGGATACTGGTTTCTTATCCACTGGGCCTCTAGAACCTTTTAATACTTTATTTATTAACATGCAAGCAGTTGAAACTACTAATAAATGTTATATCGTCGGGTGAAAGGCTATTTGGTTTAAGCGACATTTTTTGGTGATATAGTAATAGATATATTTTTGAAATCAGCATTTTTTACCGATTCTGAATATATATACATTACTATATCACCAAAAAATGTCGCTTATACCAAATAGCCTTTCACCCGATGATATGTATCTTAGGTCATATGCTGCTATTTCACTTTTTAAAATTATTTATAATATTATTTAAAATATTATTTAATTTTCAAAACAAGTCAAAGCAAAAATATTTTTCATGGAAATATAACAAAAACGGAGTATTGAGTTACAAAAAACTGTTATAAAATAAAATATACAACTTTGAGTATTATTGGGCTTGGCTATATGGTTGAGAAATTTTTGTCTCAGTTTGACATTTGATGAAAAAAAATTGATAGAAGATCCGCGGCTAAAGTTCATGCCGTTGTAACTGTATTCATTGTGTACTTTCGCTAAATAATTATTGTGGCTGTGTGGTTGTTATATTGTTTTCTGAACTTGTGGTGTGAACTTCGGCAGCAATAACAACAGTTATTTGACGAGACGCTAGTAGAGTGATACGTCCCTTGGGAGTTAAGTTTTCCCGCCATTTGCATACTAGTCTTCCTAGTCCTTTTATTATGTACAAACGTGTAAAAACAGTACGACAATGAATGAAACGAAGAAAAATAATGAGTTAAAATTACTCAGAAATATTAAAGCGTGGCGAGAAAACATGACGGAAACTAAACTAATAAAGCGAAACGAAGCCTTGAAAAAGAAGTCCTTAGAAAAGGCTGTACGGTAAAAAATCCTTGCCCTTTCCTAAAAGTGAAAATTTACAAGAAAAATTGACAGCTGATTTCTTTGTTTTATTAATTCATTATATACAGAATTTATTAAATATCGATAATACGAATATTAAATAACGCTTACGAAAATAAACCACCAAAGGACAGTGAAAATTTTCTTCTTGAACATTTAATAGAATGTTATATTAATTACCGGTAACCTAAACATTAAAAAAAATGGGTGAATCTTCCTGTTATATTCTTGATAATGGTGGATACACTGCCAAGGTAGGCTTCTCGACGACGGACCCGAAGGTAGTACCAAACTGCATCATGAAAGCCAAGTCTGAAAGGCGACGATTGTTTATAGCATCGCAGATAGACGAATGCCGAGATGCTTCTGGTCTTTTCTATATCCTGCCCTTTCAAAAAGGGTTTCTCACCAACTGGGACACACAGAAAACAATTTGGGATTACATATTTAGTAAAGACTGCTGCGCTGTTAACTTTAATGAGACTCCATTGATTATTACGGAACCTTTATTTAACTTTGCATCCATTCAAGAAGCCATGACTGAGATTTTCTTCGAGGAATATGAATGCCAGACCCTCTTACGTATAAACGCTACAGACTTAGCTGAATACAATTACCGTAGGACCCACAAGAATGTGTGTACTCTTGTTGTTGATTCAGGTTACAGTTTTACACATATTGTGCCTTATATCAAAGGTAAGAAGTATCATAAAGAGATAAGAAGGATCGATGTTGGTGGCAAAGTGCTGACAAATCATTTAAAAGAGATTTTATCATACCGTCAGCTTAATGTTATGGATGAAACATATGTAATCAATCAGGTCAAAGAGGATTCCTGTTTCGTTTCTCAGAATTTCATGGGTGATATGGAAATTGCAAGTAAAAAAGGTATTGTGTTTTCTTTATATATTGAATACTTTCATATGTGAATTAGCTAAATAAAATAAAACTTACTTGAAACTAATTAGGTGTAACAATTACTAAGAAAACACATGCTCACTAATAAAAAAAACTTTGTAAGTAAACTAAACATACACACCTAAATATACAGCTATTAATGTATATCTGTTTACACAAAAGAGACATTGTGTAAATCTATTAAACTTGAAACTAACAATGAGGAATCCATGAGAATATATAAAGGGAGTAATGAATCTTTAAGTGGCAAAAGAAGTTTGCAAAGATAGAGAGGAGTCGCTTTCCATTATTTCTACTCCATTAGGGATTCAGGGTTATGATAATATTTTTGTTACAATTGTAATAGGTGTATATAATTTCAGGTTCCGAAAACACAATCGTCAGAGACTATATACTCCCAGACTATACAACAATACGTAGAGGATATCTTCGGGATGTTGTGAAACCAGACGAAGACTTGGAGCAGCAGACCTTACGACTGAACAATGAACGTTTTTCCATTCCAGAATTACTGTTCAGCCCATCAGATGTTGGTATCCCACAAATGGGAATACCTGAAGCAATCATGCACTCAATTGAAGCATGCCCAGAAGAGTACATGGAGAGCTTGTTAGAAAATATAGTTGTGTATGGTGGGAACACACTATTTTCAGGCTTTCGTGATAGGGTATACAGCATGGTACGTTCTCTAGCATTGGATCATTATGATGTTAATGTATTGTTGCCTGATGACCCTATAACCTATGCTTGGGAAGGTGGGAAGTGGCTGTTCAGAGACCCAGACTTCTATTCTTTCTGTATGACTAAAGAAGAGTATGAGGAAGAAGGAAAGTCTTTAGCATTTGAACGTTTTGATATATAACGAAGGAAACGAGTAAGGAAATCATCTGAGTAGAGATTCTTGCTCGTTAAAATTGATGTGTGATGTAATTTGCAGGCAAGCTTAGTATGGGAACGAACAATGAGTGAAGTGTCATCCACATAGTTGTTTAAAACAGTTGATTAAGGGAAGTAGCAGCTAGATTTGTTTCATTTCGATAATGCTTAATGCTCTTTCATTAATATTTTTGCTTGTGTGTTAGTCATGCTTTATAAAATTTATTTCATTTGTATAAAATTAATGCATAACGAAAAGTGCTTATTTCGCTACATTAGAAAGAGCTTTGAAGGATAAAGTCCGAAATGAGGGTATTTGACAGATAATCATAATTGACAAAATAGCTCTCCGTATTAGCAAGCTGAAGTGGCAATGGGCTGACAAACCCATTTTAGAATCGATAGTTGTTGGAGCAGGCGGATTCTTGAGTGGAGACTGCTGTCTTGCGGGTTAGCGTGGGGCACCCCCGTCAAAGTAAGTTACGACTTGCGGAATATGGTAGGAAAGGATTGGAAAAGAAGAGCCGAAGAACGGGCTCTATGGCACTTGATGGAGAGGTCAATGTCCAGCAGTGGTCTAGGCTTGGCTGATGATGAAGATGATGACAAAAATCTTGTCTATCTAAATCAAACACAACTGAGTGAAATGAATAAAGCAAACATTAGTGTATATTTGTTACAATTAACTGGTAAAGAATCTGAACAGAATAATATAGGGCTAATTTACCCTTACAATTGTGTTTTGTAGTTCATACTTTTTTTTGTAACCCGGGGGAAATCTCTTACGGACCTCGGGGGGCGGTAAGGGCCGTGTTCCACCTTCCACCTACCGGCATCGAGGGCACGATCTCATGGGGTCTCATACTCGATGACCGGTCAGGCATGCAGCCTTAAGTAGGCCTCTACTCGTTTGGGGAGGAGTAGTGGTCTGCGCCGCCCTGTTCTTTTGGGCCGGCGGGCGGGCTGGGATGACGCAGACAAAGATGTTTTAGCCAGCGCCTCCCGATCCCGCTCCGCCGCCTCCTTCCTGTTTGTAGTTCACACTACTGCCAGTATATTTAAGGTTTATTCGAAATGTAAATGTAACAGTATTCCTTTAAAATGTTTTTTATGGAGCTGTGGTTTTTTTGTTAAATAATTAAAATAACAGCTATTAGTTAAATTGTGATAATATGATTATGTAATTTATTATAATTATGTGAATTTTATGAAGACACCAAAAACGGCTTTCATATATGGATATTTAAAAGCAAGACCAGGTAATAAAGTATTATGCTTAATATTATTATTATTATTATCAAATAATAGGCGAGCAGCTATTAGCTGATATGCCTATGTCTTAGCTGGTATGTTCAACTTAAAAAGACTGACTGAGATGAGAGCCATCTATCCAGTCTAACTTTGAAACTATTCGTGGATGGCGCGTCAATAATGTCTTGAGGCAATTTATTCCAAACATGCAATATTCTGTTATTAAGTGAGTGAATATAATTTGAAATAAATGTAAGTAATATATTTTGAGTATATATGTATTTTTCTCCACCTTCTTTATAAATCCCACTTCTAATAAATGGAATTTCAAGTTGCAATAGCAAACCAAGACAGTTTCATAATCATGGAATCTAAAGTAAGTAATCTGCTCTTTTAAATATTTAATCTTATATATCTTAATATAGACTATGTAAGTATTCTTATAAATGAATAAATAAGCAATTTATTAATAGGCACCAACATAACAATAATTTACATATTTAGTAAACACGAGTGTTTAATCTAATTGTGCTATCAAAATTTTTATGTTAAACTTATCACACAGCTATGAATCGTTAATGCGAATAAGGACCAAGAACAACCACGACAAAACGCACACTAAATTAATGGGAATATCCTAAGAAAAGTCCATAAACTGAAAACTTTAGGCACTCGCCCTCAAATTTCGGTGAAGTCACTTGGGCCAATAAAAAATATTGCGCGGATCGTGACCTTTCCCAAAACTGAATCAATGAAGTGACTCCATCTTCAAGACTTAAAAAGAAGTTTAGATATTTTTTTAATTTATATTTCGTATACTGGCTCGACAGAGAAATCACGCGGCAATCGCTCTACCACATCAACCTAACTTGTGTCTATTTTTTATTTTATTTTATAAAAATTGCTGTACAAAGGACCTGTCCTTGGAATAAAGCCATAAATTAAAAAAAAATTGCTGTCAGCTTTGACGTTCTCTATTTTAAATGAATAATTACTGATAACCGTTATATATTCGAACCAAAATGAATTCTTCGCTTAAATGCTTGAATACTACGTTTTTTCGTGGTATATCAACCACTGCATCGTTACGAGATTCGCGAAGCCTTATGAAGTTCAAGAAATTACAAGCAGAGTATCAATGTGAAGACGGACTACCAATATTTCTTAAGCGCGGTTTTTGTGACCGTATGTTGTACGGAAGTACTCTTTTAGGTTCATATTTAATCTATATTTTTAATTTGGTATCCATATACATATGCATTTCTAGTACAAAAACTTATGTAATTTTTATTGAGCTTGCTGGCCTTTTTTCTTTGACCTTACAAGAAAATATAATTAGCAACAAGGCAAATTGAATAAACTATGACAGAAAAGCTTTACAGGCAGAGATGGGCAAAATGTAATCTGATTAATGATTAACGATTACAAAATGTAGTCGTGGTTTTAATTTTCTTGCTCTGTAATCATGATTAGATTCATTTAAAACATTAAGAAATCATAAATGTGTAAGCAATCTGGGATTCCGTAGTGTTTAAAACATAGATGAGCAGAATGCAGTCATATTAATGGTAAAAAAAGTAAAATGCAATCGTAATCATTTTTATTAATCTGATTATATTTTGCCCATCTATGTTTACAGGTATATCAAGCCTTGACACAGGTCTAAAAGGGTTTCTAAATTGCTATAATGGTGTTACTATGATTAATTTAATATTGTTTCTAGATTTCAGTAATTGTAATTCTAGATTACCACATTGTTGTTTCTAGATCGTACTAATTATTTTTTTAGATTACCATAATGGTGTTTCTAGATTGCCCTGGTGGTGTTTCTAAAACTCCTAAGTGGTGTAATTAGATTTTTCCAATGGTAATTCAAGGTTGTCCAAAACATATGTAGTTCTAGTTAATCCAAAAATTACTTAAGTTTATATTTTCAGGTTGTTTTGTCGGCCTTGGAATGACGTTCCTTACAATCTACGATTTTGCCAAGCCACCATCATGGAAGAACAAGACTTGTTGAAAAAACAGTTCGTTTTTCTTTTAAATTATAAAACTACCCTGTTTTTTGCTGATCTTTAAAAATTACTGCGAATAAATTTTACTAGTATGCTTGTGATTCGTATATTATGAAACTACTTTATCTATTATGTTAGTTAAATGCTATAAGCTGCTTGTTGTGTTAAAGACAAACAATCTGGAACAGACGATAATGAATCAATATATTTTTAAGCCTCTAATGTAGAGATTTATAGATAATACTTTGATTTTACTCAGAAAATAAGTTCCTCGTTGCCAACTGCATAATAACATGAGTACAGCTTTGTGTCCACAAAGCCAAATCTGAATTGAGCCACACCATATACTGCGACATCAATTTGATAAATGAATTAATAACCTTTCAGTAAAAGCTAAGCGGAGTCTCATCCTAAATGAGATTCAAGAAATTTTCATACTATTTATTACAAACATATTTCAGAAACGCCTCCCCGTAAGATTGTCAGTGCCTTCCTTTGGCCTGTAGCGTTTCGTGATAGTTGTATATCCATTTCTAGAGACCTTCTGTCGTGGTATGTGGGTTGACAGCAATTGCTGCTGTCAACGGATTCTCGTCCCCTGGCGGTCATTGCCGTCTTTGGATTGCTTTGTACTGTCAGGTACAATGTACTAGTCCGTTTGTTGAGCCAGTATAAGATGACATAAACGAAGATAATAAGTATAGGACAGAAATACAGACAGCAACAATACCAAGCCTCTTTTTTTTTACTTGGGGATAATCTTCATAGGATCGTCTCAGCCGCACAAAGGGGTTGCGCGACAGAGGTGTGTCGGACTTGTACCGACTAAAAGCCCCAAGGTGACTACTTCTGCGCATTGGCGGGGACTGCGGGTCCTGTAATCAATTCGCCACAGCCCTGCCGCGCCGCGCCCGGTGGACACGAACTCGGGGGAAGGTGTCTTCCCCGACACTGCTCATCGTATTTAGGCAGAGCACGTCACATTGCTCTGCCCACTTCTCGAGGGTCGCTACGCAGTCGCTCAGGGCCCCCAGTCTGAGCGGTCACGACCCCAAACACATCAGCCAACCGGTCGTGGATCGACCGATCGGCTGGGATTGATGCGCCGGGGTGGTTACCGGCACCTTCTTCGATCGGCCGTTTGCCGCTCTCGCTCTGTAGCCTCTTTCTAGGACATGACATCCTCACAGAAGGAGGAACAATACCAATCCCCCAAACCAACAGTGAAACAATTGTAAAGTCAGTTTATTAATTTATTAGTATAATAAGGCATACATCACATGTTTAGTACATACACACGTCATTAAAATGCATAATTCAAACTAAATAATGCCTCCCGCGTCTAAACTCAATATATATTTTAGAAATATTAATAGAAATAACAACATGTACTATTTTGATCCAACTAAAAAGAAATCATTTGTGTAGTAAAAAAGGTCTAATTATTTTGTTTTTTTTTTTATTTTATTTGGTATTTTTATATATCAGTCAGGCAATTGAAACAACGGATAAGTGCTCGGGAGATGCACTGGGTATTTGCTAACTTCAACACTGAAATGAGATGTATAAAAAAATTAAAATATAGCAACATATTTTACAAATTTTAAGTAATGAAAAAGTTTTCAAGCGAATTGATAACAAATTACAAGTAATTGAGTTCCTTATTTTATTATTATACAAAAATATATTATTTTAACTATAGATACATATTTTGTGCCATGTCAAAGTAACTTTAGAAACCAATAAATTCAGTATTAATTTTGAAATATAATTTTTTTTTTTTCGACAGAAAGCGAATGTCTAGTTACAAATGGTCTTCTTGGTTGGAATGCATAGTTAAATGTTATATTTTTATATGTGACGCTCCCAGAACAGTTTAAAAATAACAATAATTATTTTAGCAACTAAAAATTAATTAATTATCATTATACATACTTCACATCAATTATATTGCAAGCAAAATAACCTACATAGAGATTGATGCGCGAATTGTTTCATCATCTCATTTCTTTATCTACCCCTAAAGAGATACAGCTTAAAGATACAAAATTATTTTATTATGTGATGGAATTATAAAATAAACTTATAATAAAAGAGCAAGATAGTATATTATGTAATGTATTTTAAAATATTAATTGCTAGGACCCCGCCATGTTGTTTATTTGCGTCTCACTCACGCTTGCTGCTTACGTCTTATGAGAAAATGAGATAGGCGCTCTATTTTTCTTAATTCAATTACATTCCTTAGTTTGTCACATGAAAGCGCTCTTTCATAAACTGAATTCTCGTTAAATTCTTGTTTCGCTAAACAGCGGTATCGATCAAATACTTTATTGGTAAAAAAATAGTTTGTTGTCAAGAATAAAACGAATGTTTAGGAAATATTTTGTATTTTCTATCTTATTTCATAAATTAAAGTAGTAATTTTTGTCCGTCTGTATGTTCGTTTATATCTTCTAAACTACATAACGGATCATGATGCGGTTTGCACTATCGTGTAAGTAATTTATTCTGTGGTTTGTATATAAAACAAAATTGTTTTTAGCTCTACTAACGTATGTAGAACACGTATTAACGGCGTGCAACATAGAGAAGGTTATATTTTATATTTTCGTAGGACAATAGACACAACAGTATATGGGAACAATAAATAAGTTTATTCAAGGGAATCAGCGGGCGACCTGACGTCATCGATCTTGAGTATCATCTTGACGAGTTGCGTGGCGAGGGCGATCTGTTGCCGCTTCGAGTGGAGAGACTCGATCACGTTCAACGCTTTCATGTCGTTCGACTCTGGAAACGAAATACAATCATTTGAAATGATGATTTATCGATTAGAGACTCGTAATTGATTGACAGCTCTATTTAGTGTGCCGCAGCTTGATTTTTATTGAAGTGAAACTTCTATAGAATCGTTCTAATTTCGAACCGGATGCAACGGATGACAGGTAAGAGACACAAATATAAAAAATAGAGAGTAAGAGACAGAGAGCAAATATCGGTGTGTTTGTGCGTATTACAGCTTTTTATTAGTAAGAAGTCAGCGTGGTGAGACACAAATACAAAAATTAGTGAGCCAAAGCGAGAGAGCAAATGTCGGTCTGTATGTGCGTATTACAGCTTTTTATTAAGAAGTCAGCATGGTGAGACAACTACAAAAATTAGTGAGCCAGAGCGAGAGAGCAAATGTCGGTGTGTATGGGCCTATTACAGCTTTTTAGTAAGAAGCAGCGTGGTGTGTTTAACAGTGTTTGTGAGCATTTTTATATCTTGTTGTGCTAAATAATACATTTTATAAGATACCGAAAACGAATGCCACAATGTGTCGTCAATATCGACGCAAAAAAAAAGAAATTAAATTACAAAAAAAAAACCAGTATTTAGTATAACAGAACGTAGTTACGAGTTTCGTACGAGTAAAAAACAATTGTTGAACAATCAAGATAGATGTTCAAATATAAATGTTAATGAACACCAATAAATTATGTAACACATGTTAAATAAAATATAAAATATCTATTAAAATTAATCAAAATACTTTTATTTTTAAACAAATAAACTTTCTAATTATCCTACCCTTGTTATATAGATTCATCTCATTCTTTTGTCGATTTACTGAAGTTTCACTTCTATCGTGTGTGAATCGCACACACACTTTTTTTTTGTGGATATATTGCTGATTTATCTATATATTTTGGAAAGTGTTAATTCAGGCAGATAAAAGTAGTCAGGCAATAGATTTGAGGCAGTCTGCTGCCCGCAGGAGACAGACGCGGTGCGCAGTGTCCGGCGAGCCGCCTGAGAAAGGAGGGGTGGGCTCTTTACTTCTACCCCTCGCAGAGAGGTAGCCTCAATGAGGCTTTTCGATCAGTCCAGGGCCGGGTGGAGCAATTAGGGGACACTCCGGGGGTTTCTAGTCAGTAGTAGTCTGACACTTTGCGGGGTCGCTGCTATCACAGTGGCCATGATGGGTCCAATGCAGGATTTTCCTCCAGGTTAAAAAAAGGGCAGGTAGAAGTGTATTTTTCATAGCTGCAAGGAACTGTAGACTCGAGTATTCAATGTTTCACTTCACACCTCCATGCGTTCTTGAGGTATAGAGTCTTGACAGACATACAGACGACAAAGTGGCCATATTCACTCCGACGCAGCCTTGAGTTTCTTTCGGCGTTTCTTCTCATGGTAGTCGCTTCCGAAACGCTGGTAGATCACCGTTAGGTTCGTTTTTCCACTGGCCAGCCGCCCAAATCGAGGTCCGTACCCACAGGGGTGCCCTTGCGTAGCCGCCCAACCCATAAATTTCGCTGGCTGACCGTCCTCTGCGTTCGACCACCAAGCCCGGTTTTATTGTGAAGGTCTTTCCCAGGCCATTAACGTAGGACATGCCGAAAAAAAGACAAAGTCGCCATTTTTCTTTTTTTAGATAAGGAACTATTAAATACTTAAAAAAATATGGCAGCATGTCGATGGAGAGCAACGGCACGTGCTGCTTCCTTCAACATACTATATTTAGCTAATAAATGGTTCCTGTGTTGGGAAAAGAGTATATTCACCTTTATCCATGCAATCGATGCCCAGATTGGGATTATTCTCAGCCACCTGGCGCGCCTTCACGTCCGATAACGCGTCTATCGGGGACAGACCACTGGAACCAACAAATACACATTATTTCGACTGCCACTATAATAGTATGGATATAACAGGCGAACCTAAATTATTGTAAGCAACACCCACCAACGGGTAGGCCTCCGCCATTGGGCCTTTATTACGTAAAGGTCGTGTGCACTGCTATAGGATATCATTGAACGGCAACGTTTGCCGTACACAATGCACGTTTAGCTAAGTAATCGTTTACAGTTTTCATTTTATGACACTTTTGTTAAATTCTCTTGAAACAATTTAAAATTACATTGAAATAATGTAGAAATTTTCTTGAAATAAAAACAAAAACAAACGTACACATATGTACCATATCCCTGCAGAGATTAAGTGAAACTTGTAACGTGTTAGGAGTGATATAATTGCTCCTGGGCAGTAGACTTGAGGAAGTCTGCCAGGAGTCGCACGCTGCGCGCCGTCCGTGAGATACGTTTGGAGTGGTGGGCTCTTTACACCCACACCTCCCGGAAATGAAGCCCGGACAGGCTGTTCGTTTCCCGGGCGTCTGGAAGAATGTGAATTCCCAGGCCCGAGTGAAGTGATTGGAAGGACACCCCGGGGGGTTTTTAATCAGTAGGAGTCTGACACGAGATCGGTGCCCTTGTGGCGTCTTTGATGATCCCATGCAAGACTTTCACCCGGGATATAAAATGAAAATATATATATACCTGTTCTCAGCGAGTGCGAGCGGTATAGCCTCAAGCGCATCCGCGAACCCTCGGTAGGAGTACTGATCCAGCGAGGATATCTTCTCCGCGGCGCGCGCAACGGCCAGCGAGCATGACACTTCGGCGGCGCCGCCCCCGTACACCACGCGGCTGTCCTGTACACATCATAACATTTTTATACTACTAGCTCGCCCGGCAAACGTTGTTCTGCCGTATAAATTTTATTCAATATCGAATAGTATATAATAATTCCGTAGTATATTAATTTGATCTATCTCATAAGATTTATCCAGCGTTTGCGATGTGACCGCACAGAAATATGTTTGATACGACATCACTTTACAATTCTTTGAATTTTTCTGCTTCTCTGTGCTATACTATATATCTGGGATGTTACGGAGCTTCGACTCCGACTCCGATAAGTCGGAACTTCCGATTGTTATTACACCTCCGGTTCCGACTTCGGTTCCGAAACTTTTTAATCGGAGGTATTCATCGGAGGTCACCACCACTGTTGCAGTCAATTCATTTGATTTCATTTTATATGTTGTTGAAACATAATATCAATTAATCACACAATCAGTGCTACTTAATTTGTAGAAAACATTTTTAAAAATTTAGATTTAAAAAAATATGATTAAAATGATTAAATTTAAAACTAAATGTACATCAATAACCGTTTTTTTTATTTTACATTTACATTAAATTAAGTAAAATATTAATTAAAACACAAAAACAACCCTGGAGCAAATTTGATTTAATTTTGTTCACTGTTAATGGGAAAATGTTAATAAGAAACCGTAATTTTTATTGTCAGTGTATTTATAAATTTATCACTTTCTAATTTAAAAGGTTCACTAAATACTATTCTTATTGGTCCCTTAATAAAACTATTTTATTCTGCCGTCACTTGTGACTGACATTGCCTCCGACTCCGATTCAGACTTTGGTTCCGATAAAACTGCCTTCGTTACATCCCTACTATATATGTATTATATATATGAACCTTTCTCACGAATCACTATATATTGCTGGAAACAATAATAACTGTGCGACTGACGAGCCGCGGAATTTTCGTCGGGGGCGGGAAGTTTCTTCCTCTACCCTCTTTTATTTGTAATTCGTAATAATACGATCTTTATGTGTAATTAAAATACATGAGAAAATATGTTTAATAATATCTGAAAAATATTAACGTATGAAATTGGAATTCCTTAAGCAGAATTACCGATAAGTGATAGAAGTGAAGACATTTAGAAAAAACACCCAGAATAAATTGAAAATTCATATCTGAATATATATCTTTTAATACATATCTAATAGAAAAGAAAAGAAAGAAAGAAAAAGTTTATTGAGCCAAAAGATAACAACACACAACAAACATATTTATATAAAAAAAAAACAACAATGAAAGAATACATAACATCACATCATGTATCCTGTGTGCTGCTACCCATCTTAAAGAGCACTCGGCTCAGCGTGTGCTGGGCGACGCTGCACGCGCCATCCAGAATAGAAATAATATTTCATCACGTAATGTATCCACTTCGCTCTTATATGTCGTGCCCAACGTGACCAGTAGCGCAGCTGATCACCATTCTCACAGCACCAGTACACATGACATTTCTATTACATGCCATGCTGGTTTCCTCGCTAATATCTCCCTAGTCGAAACTGTCAGCCTCTGACAGTCTCAACACATGTGAAAGGGCGGAGATATCATGATGTACACATAATTCGTAACCAAACTGACCTGGACCAAACTGCGCACGATACAGAGCGCGTCGTGCACGGACCGCTTGGCCTCCTCAACGATCATGCGGTTGCCGCCCCGCATCAGCAGCGTGACCGCGCGGGAGTTTGAGCACTGCTCTATGACCAGCATCTCTTCTTTTGATGTACCGAAAGCTATAACAACACCCAAGGTCTACAATGTAGGACTAATTTCAACAGGGGCCGTATCTCCTATTAGCTTTCTCTCTATCGCACACGTGATGTTGTCATAAGGCTATCTCGTTCCTTTTTTTATTCTGACTCGGCAATGACCTCACCAAGCCTAAAGTGCAGTCTAAAAAACGATGACTATCGACAGTTAGGAAATACCCATCAGTAGTCACAACAATAATGATGGCCTGCGCAAATATCTCCTCTTCTTCATGTGTAAATTTTACGAAAACAAAAAATAATCCTAGGGTTAACACTCTTTTTTTTTATTACATACAGGCTTGCGCTTGACCTCAATCACACCTGCTGGAAAGTGATGATGAGGCCGACGATGGAGCGCGCTCACCCAGCAAATACCGATTCACTCGACGTTTGAAGATTCCCATGTCATAAGACGCCGGAAACACTGACGCAGGAAGCGAGATCCACTCCTTCGCGGTACGCAGCAAAAAGGAGGAGGCAAATCGCTTAGTGCGAGCAGCAGGAATGTCAACCACAAAAGGGTGCAAACCCGCACGGCGTCTCGTCAATTTATGGTAGAAGGGGGAGGGTGGAACTAAATCATACAACTCAGCCGCACACTCTCCAGAGTATAGTCTATAGAAAACCGAAAGGCAAGCCACTTTACGCCGGTGTTCCAAACCGAGTAGTTTACGCGACGTAAGAGCCTCATCGGCAATGAGTCGCCGAGCTCGGCGATCAATTGAGTCCAAAGCAGCCAGATGGTGTTTGGCGCAACCATCAAAAAGGTGGCAGCAATACTCCACACACGACCGAACTTGCGCCCGATACTCTGCACCTATTTGCCTGGTTTTGAAGCACAGGTCTTTAAAATGTTGAAAATTACTTCATTAGTAATTTTGCACGTCGCTATGGTGGCTTCCATGGCAGTTATTGCTACGCTATGAGTACCGCGAGACCATAATAATGACTCTTCGATTGAAACTAAAATGCAGAGCGTCGACGATCGATGTAAAGTCGCCTACCTCGCAGTTTGTTACCGGTTGAATGCCGGTTGATTCCACCAGCCCCATTCCACCACAAAACCACAAGACATCGTGTCGGATACCATCCGTATGTGGTGGATGTTCCTTATATCCGCACGAGAAGATTCGCTTCTACATTCATCATGCGAACAGCTAAGGAGTGGAATATGCTACCAGCGGCCATATTTCCGCGATCTTATGACCTGGGAGTCTTTAAAAGAAGAGTGAATAGGCATTTGTTAGGCGGACGTGGTTCATCATCGGACTCATCTTCACCTTCCACCAGGTGTGATTGAGATCAAGCGTTCGCCTATAAGTTATAAAAAAAAAAAAAACAAACTAACAAAAAACTAGAAATTTAAATGCAGTAACACAAACAACATACAGAAACAAAAGAAAATACAAAAACATATAAACATGGCGAAAATGGGACCTTCATCAGCTTAAAGCCACAGAGGAAGCCTTCAGCGCTGAGTGGAGTGTTCTCAGGAGCTACATTTTCTAATTCTGCCAGCCCCATTTTATCATAAAAACACTTGACACCGTGTAGGATACAATCAGTATGTGGTGGATGTTCTTTAAATCCGCACGACAAGATTCGCGTCTACATTCATCTTGCGAAAAGCTAAGGAATGGAATATGCTTCGAGCGACCATATTTCCACAGTCTTATGACTTGAGTCTTTTAGAGAAGAGTGAATAGGCATTTTTTGAGCGAACGCAGTCCATCGTCAAAATCGAAATCTCCATCCACCAGGTGTGATTGAGGTCAAGCGTTCGCCGTAGCAGAGAATAAGTATACTGACTGAGCTCCCTGACGAGTCCGCAGGAGCCCAGCTTGTCCGGCGTGAGCTCCTCGAAGCGCGGCACGATACGGCCGCCAGTGGCGATGGCGATCAGCTCCATCTCGGGCCCGCCGACCCACCGCACGGCCGGCAGCTGCTCCGACAGCAGCAGGTGGTTGGCCTCGTCGTCGAAGCCCCACTGGCATATCGCCAGCGTCGCTCCAGCATCCTGGGCACACGACAACCCGAAACTATAGCTGACACTATTTAAAAATGAGAGCTAATAGACATTTAACGACTTTTATTTCATAGAGCCTTGCTGCAGTCTGTCACGTTTCATATATCTAAATAGACCTAAGCTCCTCCTAAGATCCACGATCCACACGCCCACACCTGCCACCAATAACCCCGTTTGTTCCTCAATTATATGGATTAATCCAATAAGAGAAAATATTTACAGCACAATTCTTATATATTTTGTGCTCTAAAACTTTGTAAAAATGTAAATATAACTTATCACTCAGAAAGCGAAATTTACACGCAAACCTTTCACCTTGCATAATTCAAGACATGTTAACATTATCTTATGAGACTTTTGAGTTCACTCTTAAAATGTCAAAACACAGGCTTGTACAAAATTTGTAGTCCATTTTTATGGAGATATTGACTTCTTACTTTACACTGTCCGTAACATTTACAATAGGCCCTGATCGAATATTACATGTCTAGACATTTAATATTAAGCTAGAGGTATGATTGAGGTCATAAGTTTGGTTGCAAATAATATATCATCACACTACATCCCTTTTCAAGTGAACAGAGATACATTAATGCCTGTAAAAAAATATAACTAACGAAAAGCTATGTTGGCGAAGGGCTCTGTTATTGTTAGACATTATAACCCTAGTATAAAAATGTATGTATGTTTTCAAATATTATATAGTGTTCGGAGGCGAAGCGTACGCGCCGCGGACCGCGACCCGTTGTGGCATCAATGTTTTTTAAAAATCAGTTCGGATAAGGTCACCGACAGGGTGGGTCGTGTCGCGTGCGTACCGCCCCTACAAATATGTCGTGCTTGTACTCTGCCTTACTTCCAATGTACGTGATATAAAATCGTGCACCTCTTGTTTATTTTGGCTACGTCAAGCGCACACAGCAGCTACAAGCTATTTCTTTTTGATTGAGACCTTACCTTGACTTTACGGACCATCTCAATGAATTTGTCCTGCTCATACTGCCTCAGTTCACGATACTCCTCAGCCGAACCGACCATCAGCTTGTTCTTAGTCTTGGGCTTCGGGGGCTCGAAGGGGCACGTCAGGATTGCAAGTTTAACATCCTGGGAACGTCACATAAGATTACACTAGTTACTAATTGTAAAATAAATGACCTAAGCTAGTTTCGACCAGAACTTATTCAGATCAAGCAAAATTCATCTAAATATACTTTATGGGTTGATATTACTGGTGACTGTTGGTTTTACACTCTATATGTGAACCTTGGGCGTAAGGTTGGAGGGAGTCTGTCTACAGGCAATTTGGACAAAACCAAAATATTCATCAACTTATTTCCTAAAATTCGAATCCTGCAGAATGAAATTTATTTTAAACTAGCTTTTGGCCGCGGCTTCGCTCGCGTTAAGAAGTATTATTATTAATTAGGTATAGTTTTTGCGGCTTCACTTTTGTTTAGCGTCACGCCCCCCCCCTCCCCCGTTCTCCCCCATTCGCCCATTTTATCCCCTTGGGGGTAGAATTCATCAAAATCCTTTCTTAGCAGATGACTACGTCATAACATCTACCTGCATGCCACGTTTCAGCCCGATCCGTCCAGTAGATTAGGCTGTGCGAGCACTATGTCAGTCAGTCAGTCAGCTTTGAGTTATATATATTTAGATTACACAGAAATAAAAATTTTGCCTCAATAAAGGTTTTTTTATAGTGGATTGACATAGTGACTACACAACACTTGATGGAAAATGCAGTGTAGTTAAAGAACAGCAGCGACCGTCATAGATCAAAAATATATATACAGTGAGTCCAAAAACTATTCGTCTAGTTGCAAGTTTAAACAAAAATCGTGTCTAAAGAACAAGGTAAGGAGCGAATAAAATCTCGATTAGTCAAACATGTTGAAAGAAGCTTTTTTAACTATAATTATCCAAAGTACATAAACAATTTTCTAGCGATAACAAGCGTAACAAAAAACTAAACATTCATTTTTAGCTAGTTCAAAAAGTATTCGTCTCGTTCGCCCGGTACTTTAGAGACGATTTTATTTTCAAACTTGCGACTAGACGAATACTTTATGGACTCACTGTATTTTCAATAAAATTTTATATATATTTTAATGACACTTCATGATCCCCGTGTAGACTGTACAGATTTTGCCATTCCCAAGTGGTTATTCCACATTTTAAATAGTAAAGAGCAAATAAATATTTCTGGTTACCTTCAACTGTTTGGGCATCTGCGGATGGCTCATGGTCTTGTCTATGACGACGCCATGCACGAGCATCGAGTCTTCCATCCTGCCCCCCACTTTGCCCTCCACTTTGATCAACTCGAAGTTCACATCGCGCTTCTCTAGGTCAGCCACGGCTAGAATGGCCTGGCGATACAAAATTACAATTTAAATTAGACATTTTTATGAATTGTGATTTCAGCTTCTGTTCACTGCTGAATATAGGCCTCTACCAAAGTTCATCATTCATCTCTGTGTGGATCTGTCCATATCCAGAAACATCCAGCTGCCTTTCGCAGATCATCAGTCTACCTGCCCTACGGGCGTCTCACACTAGACTGGCTGAAACACAGTCTTCTAAACTCATTAACTCCAACAGTTGTCAATCCAAAACAAATATAACCAGCCTATAACCACTTCGGCCAGCTTATTTGGTTAGCTACATTGTTCACTTTCAGTCACAGTCTAATCATCTTGTTTTGAATTTTAACATTGCAGAGTCACTCAAAGCATACCCCTTCACAGCTCCCTGAACAACCTTCAGTTTGCAAACTAAGCTTACGGCAATGATTTCAATTATCAGAAAATATCAGAATACCTAAAAAATGAACTAAAATTTGTTTTCAATATGCACATAAGTACCCAAAATCCCATATTCCAAATAACATTCCATATCCATAGCCACCACCATTTCTAACACTTACATCAACAGCTATTTCCGCCATGAGTCTGTGACACTTCACCACAACCTTGCTGCCGAGCGTCGTCATTGCCACCTTGATAAGATTCTCCCTCGTGTTCTTGTTGACTGGGAAAGCTTCACTGATGCTGTCCAAGTGTGCTAGGGCTGCAGCAGCGGCCATTTCAAAACCATCTGCGATGCGTATCGGGTGTATACCTTTGTCGAGAAGGTTGGAAGCTTGCTCTAATAGTGCACCTAAAATTATGATTACTATTTAATTTCCAACCTTTTATTGGTTCCCTACATGGACTCTTATATTAAATCCTATGAATTTTAGTAAACAAAGTGTTACAGTCACAATAAAAATGGCATTTCTTATTATATTTTTGTTCTGTTTAGTCTGTGGATGTTTTATCTGTATTTAATTTGATAATAATAATATTGTCACGCTATATCCCTTTTGGGGTGAGCAGAGATACACTAATGAGTGGCTGTATCCACTTTGCGCTTATATGTAGTGCCCGGTGTGATCATTAGTGCAGATGTTTGCCATCTTCAGGGCTTATTTAGTTTGATAGTGTTAATGTAATTTTGGTTGTTATTGCAAACATTTGTCTATGGATTGATATATTTCATTTACAATGTACATAAATATAAGATTCATAAAAAACTTGGGTCAATCTTACACCATATTGAATTGTTCATTCCATCTGGTGCCCTAATATACCATATTAAAATTGTTTGAGAGAGCAAGTGGTGATTATAATAAAAATAATATAATTTGAATAGTTTTTCAACAATTATATCCATATCTGAAATCTCATTTATGTTTTTAATGTTTTAAAACTAGACACTTGACTTCAATCACACCTGGTGGAAGATACAGATGAGGCCAATAATAGACTATGTTAACCCAACAAATGCCTATTCATTCTTCTTTTAAAATGATTCCCAAATTGTGAGTATGTGGGAAATAGGTACAGAGAGTGTAGCAAAAGAGGTGCTGTTCATATTATGAATGAATAAAAAATATTATCTCTTAAAATTCTGATGTACAATCCTGGTTGAATACTATGAGGAAAGTGCTATACATACCTGCCAAGACAACAACTCCTGTGGTACCATCACCTATCTCATCATCCTGGCTTTGAGCCAACTGTACTAGAAGCTTTCCGATCTGGTGCTCCACATCCATCATCTTGAGTATTGTGGCTCCATCATTTGTGACAGTGACCTCACCATCTGAAGACACCATAAGTTTGTCCAAACCTCTTGGTCCTAGGGATGTGCGTAGAATGCCAGCAATTTGCCTTGCTGCTTGGATGTGGGACTGAAATTTGTTTCAAGCACAAAATGTTCACTAGAAGCAGTTTTATTGTAGTTCATTCTAGTTTTTATGGAACATTTTTCTATCCAATATAATGCAAAATTTTTAATATGATAACTAGCAGGAATAAAAATCTGTTTTAGCTCATTAACATTCATCAGTCAATGAAAGAAGAATGCTGAAAGAGTTAAGAGTAAAGTAAAAGAGAAATACCAAGATTATGTTGGAGTGATGTTGATTTTATTATTAGTAGTTGTTACATATCAATCTGATAGTTGTTAAATATATTTTTATAATATAGGTCACCTCAGACACAGTAAGTAAATTTCACAGAAAATCAAAACACTATGTGAAATTGAAAGTCATCATTGATGCCCAATTAAGTTGAATTTTATTAAAGATATTCTAATGTTAGTTTTGTGTACCTTATGCTAATACAATGTTTACTATTATTTAGTCAAATTTTATTTATTTTGCTCAAAAGTAATTATAAAAGGCAGTGCTAAAAGGCATCAGTAACACAATAGCAACAAACACTGCACTAGATCTTATTAAAAATTATTAGTTATTTGTAGATTATAAGTTGGCATCCCAAAGTCAGTGCCACTTTTTACAGCTGCCATAATTTATTCAAGTTTTTTTTCCCATTACTATCAAAATTTTGTTTTATACTTTATACCATAACCTTATAAGGTAAAGGTCTAATCTATGAGTTCTTACACAGATCTTTAGCAAAATTTTACTGAAATATATGCTCAGACAAATGACAGTTATCTAATATTTATGGATATGGAATATGCTTTAAATACATCTAAGACACGGAAGTAAATCAAAGTGTAAAACAAGTATTAAAATATTTAATTTAGAAAAAAACAAACAGTAATATTTAACTTAGTTATCATATGTTTGCACTGCAACTTATACAAAGCCATTTCGAGAGCTATCCACTAAGGCAATTGACTCAAAAAGTTATAATTTATCTTAATTTCAATGAATTGTTATTGTTAATGGATTAGACGTTATGAATTAACTGGGTTTATACAGTTCTAATAATGATTATATATGAATAAATAAATTATTTATTAATCAAATGTAAATATGGCACAATTGAAAAATAAGCAAATTGTATATTTTCCTTACGACCTTATAATGTAATATTATCTTTGCCTTTACAATATTAAAAAATAGAACATAGAACATTTTGATACAACCTTAATGAGATCATGTGATGCATAAAGAAACAGCAGTTTTGAATATCAAAGATAACTTTAAAATAATAAGAATTTTTAATTGTTTAACACCTTATATAGCATTTTTTTGTCATAAATAAGAAATGTAAGTAGAGTTTCATTAATAATTATCTGAATTTGTTGTATTTTCACAATAATTCGAAACAAATGTTTACATCTTAGGTTATGCTTTTGTTCATATTTTTTAAAGTTTTATATATCTAAGTATTGTACAATGAGCAATTTACTTTAATTATTAAGTGGTGTTTATGTCCAACTTGAACTAATAAAATGAAATAATACCTTTAAGGCATCGTTACCGGTAAGTCTTTTTTGTTTCTCCTGGTCTTTTAAGATTATAAATGGACGTCCATACTCGTCAAAGGCCACAGCTCCAGGGAACATAGCCATTTTTTAAATATAAATCACTTCACAAACACAAGATGAAAATTGATTTAACTTGGATATTTCCTTCAAGATATTTCCCAAAAACAGAAAAGAATACTAACTAAAATGTCAATGTGACAACTACATTTCAGTGCTACCAGCACTAGAGAAAGATTAATAGTACGTTCGTAGCAAACACTGGGTTTTACCCACAGATGGGCGAAATGTAATCAGATTACTGAAAAATGATTAAGATTACATTCAGCGTTTTTCATCATTAATATGACTGCATTTTGCTCATCTATGTTTTAGGCACTACGAAATCTTCAATTGCATACACATTTATGACTCCTTAATGTTTTGAAAGAATTTAATTACGACTACAGGGCAAAAAAAATTAAATTACTGCTGTTTTGTAATCGTTAATCAGATTACATTTTACCCATCTCTGGTTTTACCTAATATTTCGTTTACTTTTATCATGCATTTGTGTACATTTTTATCTTTATCGCACGCCATGGACTTTTCACTACTGGAGCGTAGGGCTCATTTTTGTTGTTTTATATACGGTAAGTAAACAATATTTGAAACAATTTCTCCGGACGTACGATTATAGATGCAAAACAATGCAATGATACAAAAGAAAAAGATAAGCAGTTGCGAAATATTCGCTATGGACAACCCATAAATTTTATTAGTGATACCGAATATTTTTTGATTTAGAGGATTTTTCAATCAAACTAAAGCTGTAGTGTTCCGATATTTTTATTTGTATATTGAAATTTATTAACTTATGTACATGTTATATCAGGAGTACCATTTTCTTTGACTTTATTCAAGACCAGACATTGTTCTGTACAGTAAGTCCTGTTTTTGTATGGTCCTTTTTTATGCGATTTTATTTTTCGATTTGTATTTAAAACACAAAAAATTGCACTAAAATAAAATCGCATAAAAAAGGACCGCACAAAACAGGACTTACTGTATAACACTGTGTGAGTAGGACACACGCTATCGCAATCTCATTCTAGACTGCGTTGATAAAACACGACTTAAAAACTAGGAAGTTACATTTAAAACTTGTGACGGCCTGATTTCCTACATTGTCAGCTCCTGCAATAAAAATAATATAATTAATATACATATTCTCAAAGTAAGGGAGTATACAAAATAAGATTAAGTAATTCTGCTATAAATGATGAATCCCCTTGAGTTTATCCTTGAATATGTCTTTAATGTTATTTTTTTAATTTGGCTCAATGCTAGATTTATTTTATGTCAAAAGAAGTCAAACAGGCAAATAACACTAATGGTAAGAATTCACTGTTCCCTACATCTGCAACACAAAAGATGACATCATAGCACTGCCAACCTAATACAGACTCCCAGACTAGGCTAGCAACAATGAGACAATACCCTGAAGATTTTTACCAGTGAGAGTTTAGCACACTGTGGCCACCATCCTCATGGTACCATGCAGGATTTTCATCTGGGATTTAAAATAAAGGGTGATATGACTTAAGGTGTCTGACGTAAAGTCAAAAAGGTCTGCATACCATAATAGCGTTGACGATATCTGATTGGTTGTTCCTGAGAGCGCGCACGGCTCTCGCCCTGGAGACGTTCGCCTGGGACATCACTATCTCCACATCCTTTTCGTCTACTCCAGTGTCATCTACGCCTTCCTCATCCTCCTCCTCTGCTATGGGAGCCACCGTCTGTGAATAGATATTAAGAATTTGTAAGCGTTTTTAGACTGCTATTTTTATAGATACAGCAAAGTAACTACAAAACACAGTTGATCAATAAATATAGAAAGTACAAGAACAATGGCTATCACCCAGAATCAAGTGGCAACGACGCAGCACAGGAGCACTGTCACTCCGTTACATTACATACAAATATATATGGTGTGCATAAGGAGTGTAATGGCACCGCACCACATCCTATGCACCAGTTCTTCATGTGCAAAAATGTTTAAATAAATAATAAACCACTAATCAATTAGTCAATCTCCCTAGAGGTTGCTGGCAAAACAGTTTTGTACCCACACAGGGATAGTATTTTATTCCATGCATTGGATGTCAAATATCAATATGCATAAATTTACTAGGTGAGCGCATTACGTCTGGCGGATGGATCTCTAAAGAGTATATAAGGTTAAATAGATTAAGGAAAAAATAGAGTGTTAACACTTTGCTGACTGGTATGAGTCCTGACAATATTTTCATGCCCAAATGTTATCCACTGGTGAGGAGCTAATTCCTCATTGCACTGACATTATTTATTTTAATTGATGATATGCAGGGTGATATAGAATATTGCAGTAACTTGGCCTATTATTATAAAATATTTTTTTGGTATTCTTTTTTATCACAATTTTAGTGTAATTCCAAAAATTTTAGCCATGACTCATTGAAGGCTTTGATAGTTAGGTGACATGACATAATTTCTCCGTAAAATTACTGGTCAGTAAAGTGTTAAGAATGCAAAAATGCAAGAAAGAATTTGCTTCTTACCCTTGGGCAGAGAGAAGTGGTCCATTATTTCTGTCAAACCCAATAGAAAACTTTCATTATGATCGATACAACTGATATATTACTCACAGTGCCAGCAGCTGCAGTATCGTTTCCAGCTGCAGTTGTCTCCGGTGCCTTGAACCTCTCTGCAGCGGCCATTGTGGCCTGCTGAGACAGGTCTTCAATCTTGGCCTCACCAAACACTATATACGTGTCAGAGTGTGGGTTCTTGAATACATCTGGAGAGTTTATGACAAATAAGATGTTCTTTGATTTCCTTATTGTCACTCTGTTCACACCTTGTACCTGGGATGGTAGAATTAAATAAAGACTTAATGCAGTTACAGAAAACAAAAAAAACCTTTCTAATATTACAAATTTTGAAGTGTGTAGGTTATTACATATGTTCTGTTTCCACAATATCAGAACAGAGTTTGATGAATTTTAGGTTGGAAATAGATATTAGATATTGGAGACTGATATTGGCTATTTTTCATTGTAAAAATAAAATAGAAGGCCTGTAAAAAGGAATGCAATTTACTGTCCAAAGTTATTATTTTTTAAGTCAGAAATATAAAAGGATATAATAGAGGGGTAGAGGAGAGTGGTAAACAGAGGAGGCCAAGTAGGCTTAGATAAGTTAACATGACATTTCCTGTCTTTTGAAGTACTATATATATGTTGTAGTATATATTTGAAATACTCACAAGCTTGAGGCCCAGTTTGCTCATGATCTTGCGTGCCTTCTTCTCGCCACGAGACTGTTTAGCCTTGGACACGATATCAATGCCCGCGATAGGGTTTGAGATACCTCCAGTGCCTGGTGCACCTGCCAATAATAATATCAAGTTCTGTATGGTTTTTTAATACATGTGCCTGGACACTAGACACTGGCGACGGAAAGCTTCTGTTTTGGCCAATAAAACCACATAATTTCACCGCACTTTCAAATGGCCAGAAATCTATACTAATATTATAAAGCTGAAGAGTTTGTTTGTTTGTTTGAACGCGCTAATTTCAGGAACTACTGGTTTGAATTGAAAAATTCTTTTTGTGTTGAATAGACCATTTATCGAGGAAGGCTTTAGGCTATATAACATCATGATGCAACTATTAGGAGCGAAGAAATGATGGAAAATGTGAAAAAAAAACGAGGAAAATTATTCATCCTTGAGGGCTTCCATTGCGTGCGCTGCGAAAACGGTTCAAGATACCAAAAATACATGTATGAAAGAATTATTCCTCTTGAAATGGTCTAAAAAAATGTCTGCGACAGTATATGTCTATCTTTTAAGATTAAGTCACTAGAACCGTTTTTATGGTAAACAAATTTGGTCGAAATTAATGCATTATTTGTTAAGAGTTGTATCAACGTAATAATATTAATCTTTATCCAAATAAATGTGTTGTTGATTAAGAGTATTTAATTGTGAACAAAATTGTCTTTGAGATCACTTAATTTCAATGAACATCTTAGAAGATATTACAAAACCTTATATAGCAAAACAATGTTTGCCGGACCAGCTAGTTTTAAATAAAACTTAAGATTTCTAACAAGTGCAATTACTTTTTATAGTTTGATAACATGTATCAATATTCACTAAAACTAAACAATATAGTTATTTTAAAAACTTTCAAATGTAAAATTACCTTTGATCTGTATAAATAACATCAAGACATAATTAAAATTACCTCACAATTTGTCAAAGGAAAGTTTCGATCCCCCTAGTGTACACAAGTTTCAAATAGCCTACCTGATAATAAATAAATACTATCATTTTACCTGCATCTTCCAGTTCCGGAATAGTGTCATCTGAATCACTGTCTGATGATGCAGTCTCCTCCTTGCGCTTCTCTGTCATTGAAGCTGTGGCTTTGTCGAGTTCCGTAAGTTCTGGCATGGTTGGGGTTTTTGTTGTAGGTTATATCTAAAAACAAACACAAACCAATTGGATAAATGACATAGAATGCTTATTAAAGGATATTTAGAGAAGTAAATGGATTGAACATTAAACAATTAACATAATAATCTTAGTGTTGCCTTGCTATTACAAATTTAGCAAAAAATAAATTAACTATTATTATAAAAAGTTCTTAAGTGTAGATCACAAATAAACCATTACAGTATGTAAAATGCCTGGCAAAGTGCAATGACAACTTGTAATTAGTGGACGAAAACAACCAATTGAGTAAAGTTGAAGACCAAACTCAATCAAAAAGCCATGCCCAGTATGCTGATAATGCTAAAACTACTCAACTATTCAGTACTTTCATATTTATTTATTTATTATCAGGTAAGTGGTTGAAACAACTGATAAGAGGTTGTATCCTTTTTTTAATCCTGTGGAAATTCTTATGGACTGTCAGAGTAGCAGTGAGGGTTGCTGCCCCAGTGTGTTGGTCTCTTACAGACTAAAACCACAGGGATGTACCCAGAGTGCTGAAGGAAATGCAGTGCCCGCTTTCTCATGAAGAGATTGTATTCTGCTCTTTCACAATATTTTTTTTTTTTGATTGAGATGGTAATTGTCCAGGTGGTTATAGTAACAGTATTTAGAGTGGCCTTAGTGGCATAGTGAATGAGGGACAGGTGTCCATGAATATCAACCTGAATGGACGTCCGTTCCTATCCCGGCATGTACCTCTAGGTTTTTCTATATAAAGTATAAATTAAAGTAACACATGCTTGCCGATGAAAGAAAACATTGTGAAAACCTGCAAGGCATCTTAATAAAAATGTCATGTGCACTAGTGCTGTGAGATCAGCTGCACTATTGATTATATAAGCGCAAATTTGATAAAGCCTTTAATGTATCTCTGCTCACCCCGAAAAAGATATGTGATAATATTATTATATTTATTGACAATTACACACATTACCTAGTACCAGAGATGGGCAAAATGTAATCTGATTAATTATGAAGGATTACAAAATGTAGTCGTAATTTTAATTTTCTTGCTCTGTAATCATGACTAAATCTATTTAAAACATTAAGAAATAATAAATGGCTATACAATCTGGGATTTTGTAGTGTTTAAAACATAAATGAGCAAAATGCAGTCATATTAATGGTAAAAAACGTAAAATGTAATCGTTAATCATTTTCATTAATCTGATTACATTTTGCCCATCTATGCCTAGTACCAAGCTAAGCTTGCACTTTTACTGTGGGAATTGAGATAAAGATATACATACACAATTATGACTCACAATAAACTAATATGCTCATCGCAGAAAAGTTTGACACACCAGGACTCAGACCCAGAACCTTAACTTCATATGTAAGATCACTACAAACTGCATTATTAAGCTGTTATATAAGAACTTTTTTTTAGAAAATAAAGTATTAATTACTATGCTCAAATTATAAAACCAAGTTTATATTATGATAAAAAAAACATTACACTCATTAACCACAAAACTAGAGAACATTGTTGATAACATTTTCATTTGACTAAAATTATTTACAGTACCATATAAATGTTTCTTTCCAGGGACATTAATGTCTACAATTTTGTTTACATTTCAACAAAATAAGAAAAATAAAAAATTGCATAAGCTACTTTTTTTTTTATTTCTTTATTAAAGGGGTTTTGTCACAGAGTGACCACAGCTACATAGTTATATTATAAATATGTTAGTTGACCTACTGAAGCAAACTGTTCCTGAAATCACTTTAAGTGACTCAGCCAGTATGAAAAAGAAATATAGAATATTATTGATTAAATTACTATTGATCAGTTGGACAAATACTATCTTAATCACAAAAAGAAATTTAAAAAAATCAAAGTGAAATAGAAGGTATAGGCACTTATTAGTTATTTTAACTGCTTGACTGATAATAAATAAATTAATTAATAGTGAAATACATATGTTTGTGATTTGAAACAAGCTAGTAATAAATACAGATATTCCCCTGAAAGATATTAATATTTAAAAAGGTTAAAGGTGCAATTTTTTTACAAATTAATGAAAAATGAAATGTATGTTTCAAAAGAAGTGTATTATTGTATTTCTACCTTCAAGACTGAAAATACATCATCTTACATGACAATAAACATTCAAATAATACTTCATGAGCAAATAAACTACAATATCAATATGAATTGACGTATATTTCAAAATACACATTTTACCAGCAGAAATGTATGCTCCGTTTCATTAAAATACCGACTCTGATTTAAGAAAATAAACACATAATTAAATCGTGTTTTCACTGATTAATATAACATTGCAATTAACGTAAAATTAGATACTAAGATTATTATAAAATATACCGATAGAATTTAGCAGATACCTTTAAAAAGAATTTGAATTCAGTAGAACCCGGCAGCCATCAACATTGACTTTAAGTTAGGGTTCCAATCTGAAATCGATTAATAGAATACATATTATTAGACAAAAAAATCGATAATTGAAATAGAACTTTACAATCATCATTAAATTTTTAATAATTGCATCTGTTAAATCCGGCACTTCTCCGGCTCTTTACTCAAATCCGATCAGGACCGCTCACTGCCTCCTCTAGTAGGGCCAGACAACTCTGTCTCTTTCGATGATATCGAAAAGGCCGAATGTCTGGCAGACAGTTTAGAGAGCCAATGCTCTCCTAGCACTCTTCCAGTGGACCCCGAATTTTTGGCCCGCGTTGACTCCGAAGTCGAACGCATAGTCGCCACCCCCCCTAGTGTAGAACTGGCGCCCGTTACAGCCGATGAAGTCAAGGACATCATCAAACGCCTCCCTATTAGGAAAGCCCCCGGCCTGGACGGTATCTCGAACCGTGTACTCAGGTCGTTACCCGAAAAATTAATTTTATTACTCGTCGTCATCTTCAATGCGGCGATCAAGAATTGCGTCTTTCCAAACGCGTGGAAAGACGCAGGCATCATAGGGATCCCCAAACCGGGTAAACCCAAAAATGTCCCGACAAGCTATAGACCCATCAGTCTCATCAAGACGATGGGTAAGCTGTACGAGCGGTTGCTTCTCAACCGTCTCCAGGACTTCGTAACGACCAACAACATCCTCAGAGATGAACAGTTCGGCTTCCGAGCCAAACATTCATGCGTCCATCAGGTGCATCGCATCACTGAGCATGTCCTTCAACAATTCTCTCGCTCCAAGCATGGAGCCCATACCGGAGCAGTCTTCCTCGACGTGGCGAAAGCGTTCGACAAAGTCTGGCACAACGGCTTGATTTACAAGCTTCACACTTACGGCGTGCCAGACAGTCTCGTGCACATCTTACGAGACTACTTGTCGAATCGTTTCTTTCGCTATCGCGTCGAGGGAACTCTCTCCTCCCCACATCCTATTCGAGCTGGAGTCCCGCAAGGCTCCATACTCGCCCCGCTTCTGTACAGTCTGTATACCAACGACTTACCGAAGCACCCGAGCGTAGAGCTAGCTCTCTATGCGGATGACACCGCACTCTACGTGTCGGACTTTAATCTCTCTGTTATTATTAACAAATTACAGAAAGCCATGACTCTTCTAGGCATATGGTTCCGGAAGTGGAGAATTGAAGTCAACCCCGAGAAAAGCGTAGCAATACTCTTCTCTCGGAGGAGGCCGAAATTTCTGCCAGGAAACATACGCCTATACGACAAGCCCATCCCATGGTTCAAAAAGGTCAAATATCTCGGGGTCACACTCGACGATAGATTGACCTTTTCAGAACATATCAGGATCGTGCGAAATCGCGCCGCCTTCATTCTCTGCAAATTGTATCATTTGCTGTCCAGTCATAGTAAACTGTCCCTTAGAAATAAGGTGACACTTTACAAGACTGTCATTAGACCGGTGATGACCTACGCTTCTGTAGTATTCGCCCACACCTCCCCGTCCTCTTTGAACACCCTTCAGGTCGTTCAAACAAAATTCATGCGTAGAGCCGTGAACGCACCACGGTACATACGCAACCTCGATCTCCATGACGACTTCGGTCTGGAAACGATCGCCAGTTACATGCGTGAAGCGTCTCGTCGTTACTTCGACAAGGCGCAGCACCACTCTAATTAATCTAAATCTAGTTAATCAGTAAATCTTGCGTCTACGCACGCAAGAGTGAATTCGCACCCGTCATTCGTCGTCCTCGCGACGTGCTAGGGGATCCGGATGATCCAATCACAGTGGCTGTAAAAAGAGCCACCGATCGATCAAACAGTGAGGTACACACACGCACTAGTTTCATTCCAAGACACCGGCGTCGCCGGCGGCGCCGAAGAAGGATAGTTCAGTCAACTGCTGCCAACCGGTGCGTTTACGCACCGAGGCGCAGTTCTACTCCGACGCAGCCTTGAGTTTCTTTCGGCGTTTCTTCTCAAGGTAGTCACTTCCGAAACGCTGGTAGATCACCCGTAGGGTTAGTACTTTATTTGGCTGGCGGTCCAAGTCGAGGTTCGTACCCACAGGGGTGCCCTTGCATTGCCACCCAACCCAAAAATTTCGCTGGCTGAGCACCTTCTGTGCTCGCCCTCTAAGCCCGGTTGAGCTGAAAATGCCTTTCCCGGCAATCAGTAGTTAGTCCGCTTCAAAAAAAAAAAAAAAAAAAAAATCATTAAATTTTTGTGTTTTGGTTAAAATTATAAAATGACTCGTAATAAATTGATTGTTCTCAAACACATAGAAATGTATAATAGTTTTTCAAATAATGTCTTCTTTTATATCTGATAAATCTTTAAAGCTGATTTTGGGCATATTATTAAATACAACACTAAATATTGAATACCCATCACTAAAATGTTTTTGTTTTTAATGACCAACCTTCGGCTATTATAGTGCTCTTATTGTTTTCTATAAAATGGATTCAGATTTATGTTGTAGATATATTTCTAATAAAAAATTAGTTTTTGAGAAATTAATATTTAGGAAGTTTCTATTTTTGTGTTTCAGTCATTTAATAGTTAAACGATTCGATCCAAATATTATCTATTTGAGAATATTACATCCCTATTTTAGGTTTGACAGCTGTACGCTGCTAGCTCTAGAGTACCCCTAAATATGATTGAAAAACTCCTTAAATATCCCAAAAAGTATTTAATATAGGTTGATAGGTACCGATAGATATCGTATCGGTAATTTTCTATTGCCGAAACAATAAATAACACAATGGAAGCTTACTGAATTTCAAATTTTCTAAAGAAAAAAAATATAGGTAGTTTAGGTTCTCAGATAAAGATATGTTCTTGGATAAGTAATGTGGATAAGTCACAGATTTAAATTCTGGGATTATAATTATAACCTTAATATATTACAGATCTTCATTTTTAACGACTTCATCAAATACTAAGAAACACCTAGACTAAAGGTAAAATTTTTTCTTTGTTTTTTATAGAACATTGAATAAAAAAATATATATTTAATCAGAAATCGGAACAATATATATATTTAAATTAATTATTTGTACAGTATACAGTGATAATACCCAAGTGATTTAAAAGTAAGTAAATTTTAATGTCCTGTTAATTCTGTTCTTGTTTTTTTCTTATGATATGACTGGGATCATTTTACTTTTAAGAAAATAAAAAAAAAAATTCACTGATGTGAAAATTATCCCACACTAAATTATTTTATACTTAAAAGTATTTAAGTAATCTTCACAATCTTAGAACAATTTTTGATGTCGACAAGATTCATAACCGTGTCAATTGCTTCGTCCGCGTTATTGAACTCTCGAGTTATTATGTTAGGATAATTTTTAATTATTTTTAGATACAAGCTTATATAACATTAATGCTTCGAGTGGTTCAACGGTTTCGCCCTTATATGAATTGATGTTTTTTTTAAACTAAGTTATTTCCATACGAATTTTAACTGTTTCACCTTGTTTACAGGATAATACAATAAAATTTATTGTATTACAATGTTATTAAAAGTTAAAACAATTAATAGCTGTTTGTATTGATAAAATTAAATAATCCAAATTAAAATTGCATATATTCTTTTAGTGTTTTATTTTATTGTAATATTTTTTATTGTTTTGTTTTAAATTAATGTAAATAAAATACATTTTTCTTTGTCTAAAAGTATTGTTATTATTATTAACATTGGTGTCTTGTGAAAAACACAAGTTGGCATTTTTATCCCTATTTCAACAACACACTCCTTAAAAACATTTATTGTGTGTTTTATTATAAATATTAAGACATACATTAGTATAATTAATCTCATCCGTTTTTTTATAACGCACATTTTAAGGCATATCTATATAAGCACATATATAACAAATGTATTAGTAGTTGTTTGTTGAGTAAGCCACTATTAAACATTTCGCCGACCTATGATAATTGCGGGATCGATTGAATCATTTTTGAATCAAAATAATCGATTATAATTGAGTGGTTTGTATATTCAAGTTAATCGAATTAAACAACTTGTCATCGCCTATCGCTAGATCAAATTCCATTCACGAGCACGACGGTGTTCCATGTTTAGTGGTGCTATCACTTTTGTTCTTTATGTTTATTGCTATAATTTTGTGATTTATTAGGGACCCTCCAGACCTGAACGTGAGGTGCTATATATTCACTTAATTATAAGTACGACTGCTAATATGTGTGGTGATCGGTATTTATTTTGATCATATTTACTCAAAAAGTCCAAATTGCATAAATTTTCAATACACAAAGTTTGTGAATTTTCGTGTTTTTTTTTTGTTGTTAATACGAGCTTAAAATGTCTTTGGAGGAGAAATTCAATGCTGCGGTGAATGTGATAAGGAGTTTACCAAAAAGCGGTGAGTTGTACTTTAATTAAAAAAACTTGTTTATAATAATCGACATAATTATTAACAGTAATTAATTAAATATTATTAATTTCAAGTCGAACGTATCATGTGCAAACTACATTGTATATTTTGAATGTATATACAGTATTTCATGACATTAAAAAATATATAAATTATTTTTGCTTGTTTAAATCATAAACCACTATAACTGTACGACGTCTTCATTAGCAATGGAAAAATATCTCACTTTGAGTTTAATGTAAACAATTTACATTAACATTTATAGTTTTAGCTAGTAAAACAATTTAAATGTTTCATGTAATTAACCATTCTATTTGCCCTCATTAATGTATAACAAGTAGTATTTCAGAGATCAAGCTTTTATCGGGTTGTTATCAATTGATTATGGCCAAACACATTGATGATAAAATTGGTCTGTTGATAAGTCTGAAAATATTTATTAGAACTGAAAAAGTCTCTTTAATATTGCTTATATGATTCGTGGACCTGGGCGATTAATATATAAATTATTGGCATAGAGAAGTTAATTATGATGAAAAGTAATAATTGTGAATAAATTCGTTTTTAAGGTTTTGTGGTAAAAAATGGTTATTATCCTTCTGTACTAGCTTCTGTGTTGATTCATATTATAATGTGGTCAAACCTTATCTATAATTGTTGCACATTTATTGCATGAATGATAATATTCCATTGCACATAAAAGCTTATTGCAGAAACAACAATTACAGTAGATATGCAATAGTATTTACATATTATAAATTTATTTATATAAAACACTTGTCTTGATTGAAATATCAACACTACTGCAACTAGAAATGTGAACTTTGAACATTGGGTTTTTATGACATAGGCACCTAGTGAGGGCGGATTTCTTTACAATCTACCCTGAACTGGGGCTGAAATGGTGGTTGAAAATTTGTTTGCAAATCTATTAATTTTGATGTATAGAGCGTACACTGATATTTAGCTTTTGGTTAGAAATAATAAATACATGATTAGACTTTTTTGAAAATCAACCCCCAAGAGTCAAAATAAAAGATTTAAACCAGGTAACATAGAGTTACTATATAACAAAGCTAACTTAATATTACAGATAAAAATAAAATGGAAGATGAACTAAATCCCCTAGTGTCTCTCTGTCTGTTCGCTAGAAACTTAACAATTACTGAACAGATTTCATGCAGTTTTCACCAATAGACAGCAATTACTGTCTATTTCTTATTAATTAATAAGAAAGGTTTAGGTGTATAATTAGTTAAGATTTTGTGTAAAGTGGTTGACTATGGTGATAATTGTTAAAAAAAATTGGAAAGCAGGGAAGGAGGCTTAAATAAAAGATAACATGATATTCACTGATTATTAGGCAGTATGATGTCACAGTAGTATGTTAGGTTATCTAATTAAATATAAAGTGTTATATTTTTATACAAAACACTGAGAAAAAAAGACAATAAGTAGGTATATATGGAGTGTTTTTGTAATGAGGAACATATTATTTTGTGTGGTCTCATAATTAGTAAAAAACGTATTCATAAGTTCATATGTAAGCAACTGATTCTTCCAATGTTTATTCTTGTGCTATAAGTAATTAACCAGGCATGTTATGCCAGCTGACTGCAAATATGCGTGTGCAATTATATATCAACATTTTTTTTAAAGTATTTCTTAGGTCAAAGTAGTATTTTATATAACAATAAATCTGTTTGAGATTTATTTCTTTCCTTATCTCCTCTTGCATATCTGTTATAGTTGGCTCAGTCTAAAGTTTTTGCATCACCGTCAGTGATTTGATTATGTATTTTAAGGATGTTCTTTTTTGTCCCATATCAGTCTAGAGTTTCACATCTTTAACTAGTATTAAGTTACCTATTACTGGGGTAATGGTCATACCAGGCTAACAATTCTAGTGCATAATAAAAAATACTAGCATTATCATTTCTGAAATATTACTTTGATTAAAACCTTAGCTTGTGTTTATTTGTCTTGTATATGCAAAATAGGTCACGGAAACAAACAAACAATGCAAACAAAGAAAATTATAAGTTATATATATTTCCGCGTTTTTTTCCCACAGTTAACTTGGGAATAAATTTACTCGAGTACTGGTTCAACTCAGAGGTTATTTTCTAACAGCATTAAGCTAAATAAACCCTTGGCAGATAAATCACGGCGTGACACGAGTGTATGGACAAACAATCTTGTGAAATCGTCTATTGGGTTGTTTAAGGGTGGTTACACATAGATACCAAAGTATGATTTAATTAAATTGTTTTAAATCATAAATTATAAAATCAAACGCCCATTGAATTATTGTTTATTTAAGAAAATAAGTAGGTTATCAAAATTTTATTGGGTAATCATTTCTAAAACGTTGTTATCATAGTTATCAGCAAACAGTATTATAATTTAACATAATATCTATGAAATCGAGCATAACATGTAATTTGTACTGTGGCGGATCAGAGGCTTAGGCAAAGTAACATTCGCTTAGCAATAACGCTAGTAGGAAGATATACAATCTATGGAATCGACATACGTTTTCGAAATATCACATCAACAAGTTATGTTAATTCAGTACTTTTTTTATAATAACTCGAAACAGTGACTACACCACGCGTGATGGGAGGCATGGTGCAGTCCAAAAACACACGCCTTAGGGGTTGCGGCTGTTCAAGGTGGGGGCTCTGAGCGACCGGTCAGCAACCCCCGAGAAGACGGCGGTGCGTTGTGACGCGCTCTGCCGAAGTATACTAGGTGGTATCGGGGGAGGCGGCGTCTCCCCCCCCCCCCCCGTGATTGTGCCTGTCAGGCGCAGCGTATTGGGGCTGCAGCGATTTGATTACAGGACCCGCAGTCCCCATTAATTCGCAGAAGTAGTCACCTTGATGTTTTTAGCTGGTAAAAGTCCGGCACACCCCGGCTGCCACCCCCTTCGCGGCCGGGACGGTCCTATGAGGATTTTCCCCAAGTAAAAAAAAAAAGTCCAAAAACACAACGAGTATCCACAGTTAAGAAAATCTCATCGGTAGTCGCAGCGATCATACCGGCCTGCACACATATCTCTTCACGCTACGCTTAAAGGACCCCATACCCCATCCCATAGCCCAGCGACACGGCAAACGTAAGAGTTAGGTAACTTCTACTAAGAACTACTTAGGACTACCTAGCTGGTACTTTGTACCGGTAGTTTATAGTATATTTAAGCCCTAGAGCAGCTGTTGAACAATCTAGCCATCTTAGTCATAATTGGGTAAGGATCTTGGGATTTGAGATATCCTACTATTAATTCGTACAAACTTGTATTTCTCTATTCCTCTCCCATCCTTCCTTCCCCACTCCTATGGTTCCAAATTATGCCTTGGCTAAATAAACTTTGTATGGCTTGTTTTTAACTGCGACTACCGGTTGACCTTAAATGATGCTCTAGCCGCGCGCTCTCCGCCCTTTGCCTCGAAAACATTTAACGTGTAAAAAAAAAATTAGAAACAAATGTTGTAGGGAATTTAATCCGCTACAATATTGATACTAAATACAAATAGAAAAAAACCCAAAGGAAACGAGATATTTGCAGAAAATATACAAAAAACTGATTTTTGTGACTTTAGATTCTAATAGTTGCGTACCCTCTACTATATGTATGCTTTGAGACAGCTTTAAATGTCAAAATACAAGTTTATACGAGTCTATAGCTGGGTATCTTAAATTTAGAGGTGAACTGACTTAGATGACAGAACTAGAAGTGAAGATGACGCGTAGCTTTACGACCTTCGGTTGAGATTTATTGACGATACTTTGCTTACACATGATTCACACATTACAAGTTATATTATTTAGTTAATGTCAAAATATATGGTCACCGATGGCAGATCACACCGGTTCACGGCGGGGCTGTGGAACAATTGATTACAGGGCCCACTGTCCCGTCGTAGTGCGGATGAGGTCAACTTGGGGTTTTTAGTCGGTAAAAGTCCGGCACACCTCGGTTACCATACCCCGAGTGTAGCCGGGACGGTCCAATGAGGATCTTCCCCAAGTAAAAAAAAGAAATCTCACACCGGTTACCGAGTCACCAAATTCGTTAACTTGGACTTTGCGTTTTTAAACCCTTTCGCTACTATCGCGGTATAGTCACCAGCTAAAAAAGCCCACTTATACACGATGGGTGACTATATTTTATTCACTTATCATCTCAAAACTAATGAAAATCGTTTAGAGTCAAAACTTAGGCCCTGAATGCTAAAATTAAACCTTAAGCTTTAATAAAAATTCCGGCTTTTTTCAAGGTATTACTGAATGTATATTTTTTTACCAAAGCCGATACCTTCGGTCTCACACTAAAGCAAAGCCAAAGTATTTATTTTATTGAATAAAAATCACAAAAAATCATAAAATAACACATATTAAACAAAAGAAAGCCATAAATGATTTTCCTTATTTAAATAAAGCTTTCAATAAACAAAAAATAATAGAGATTCTAATTAAAACAATAACGATTTCAGTTTTAGTAAATGTGCATATATGTATATATTTGGGCGTTTCAAAAAACCCAGGCAGACCTTTTTTGTAGAGCGTTAAATTCTCTACGAAAATAATGAATGGGTATTGCAATATGATATATCGTTCATTAGTTATAAAAGTCAAAAGAAAAAAAAAAAACTTTTGTTCTGTGTTATTTGTATGGGAAATCGAAAAGTGCGATGCGGACAACTTAAATATTAATATTAAGGGCTCATATTTTCAGGCCTATTTTGGCATTAAAACGAAACTTTTGAGCGTGGTTCCGAGGAAAAAAATATATATATATATATATATATTTTTTTTATTAAACGCCTTAGTATATTTTATATGTATGGTTTGCGTAGTTCTGTAAATTTCAGACTCTCTCCCCAGTCCGCTCGGCCATCTGAAAATCTCGCTATCACTTATTAACACTGCCCGAGGTCATTATTTGTATGTATTCGTCGGTTAGCATATTAAATCCAGTGTATTAATTACTATGCATTAATATTTTCAATAAAATATTGCGCCACTGGTTGCCAAACTTTAACTGTAGCATACCTTTCTCTTTCCAGCGCGTACCGTTCGCATGGTGTTAGGACGTTGCCAAAGTTAATGTTGCAACTGATATATTAAGGTTACTTTGTGTGTGTCTAATGCAACTGACTAATGGCGATGATGATTATCAGATTCCTTTACAGAACTTACTAGCCTATAAACGCGACTTCGTTTACCTCAGCATTTATAACACAACATTTACAGACAACTACACGGGTGACAATATCTCAGCTTTTCATTTAACATTTGCTGAGCTGACTTCCCTTTGGCGCATCATCACAACACAGGGTGTTTGCTTTTGTTGTTTTCTATCTTCATTAATCAATCATTCTGTGTTACATGCATAGATGGGCAAAATGTAATCAGATTAATAAAAATGATTACGATTACAAATAAAATGCAGTCATATTAAAGGTAATAAAACGTTTATTACCATTAATATGACTGCATTTTGCTCATCTATGTTTTAAACGCTACATAATCCAAGATTGCATACACTTTTATAATTTCTTAATGTTTTAAATGGATTTAATCATGATTACAGAGATGATTACAAATTAAAATTACTACTACATTTTGTAACCGTTAATCATTGATCAGGTTACATTTTGTCCATCTCTGGTTACATGTTGTGTTGTGTGCCAAATTAATGCTTTATCATTCTTTCTAATATTAATTAAAATGTGAAACCTATGACGGAAGCAGCATAAATAACCAAGATCATTTGTTTATAGAATAAAAAAAAAAAGATCATTTGTAAAGCTGATGCGCAACTGTTTCATTTTGCATTCTTTTATTCCACGTGAGCTGAAGTTATCTCAGCGCAAGTCATAATTCACATTTATTGCATTGTCCAATTACCATGTACACGTTACATGCGTTCTTAATACGAAAGGCGCCTTGAAGTTTTACGTATAAAAATGAAAATAGATAGAAGCCTTTTATGTTTGCATATGGTGTAGAAGACTGACAGAGAATGCTAGTTACCATAAGCACAGGTTTGGAACCCGTCAAAATTCGAGCTTAAAAAGCTCGAACTCAGTTTTGGATATTGCATCTATAAAAACATGAATGTAAAATCTCATCACAATGATCACAAAGCGTTAAGACAACATGGCGAGAAAATTCTACATATTTTAGATTTGGTTTGAACTGTGTTGGCGGAAGTAGTGAGGTGCTTATTAAAATATATATTTAGATGTTAAAAAGTGGGATTAGAATACTTGTAGAGACTGAGGATGCATCGAGATGTTGGTTAGGAATGGATCGGCGCTTATAGCAGGTGCGGTACGAAAGATGAGAAATGTGGAGAGTTAGGAATAGATATGCACTTCCGATAACATAGTGTGGGTATAACAGAACGCAGTACACGGGTATTTATACAATAATACTGTAGCTATTTTGGTCTGACTATATTCGGATCCGAATTGGAGATTAACGGATGTTAAATATAAATATAATGACGGATGTAGCGCGTAAACAACCATACGGCTAATTCGGAACGTATTTTCACGGATTCGAATCGGATGCACTGCGTAAGCGCCTTTACTATCAATTATAATAATAATATAACGTCACGCTATATCCGTTTCGGGATGAGTAGAAATACATTAGTGGCAATATCCACTTTGTTCTTGTATAGTTCTGATGGCCATTCCCAGGGAATTACACATGACATATCTATTAGATATTATGGAGTCAATGCACTTGTAAAGCTATTTGAAATTCGATGCACTAGTGAGTGCAATAGACTGCGATATCAAGGTTACGTGAATTACATAAAACGCGCATCAAATAGATAATACAGGAATTCAAGCTAAGACTGCCTTTTGATTTACACGCCTCCCACAAGCGGTAGAGGCTCATCCTCCACAATATCATGCGGGCTCTCTCACAACTATCAATACTAATGTTATAAATACGAAAGTAGCTCTGTATCTGCCTATTAGTTATCGTTACCGTTTCACGCTTAAATTGCTGTACAGATTTAAATAAAATTTGATATGCTAATTTGAGTCCCTGGGAAGGATACAGGGTAGTTTTCATGTTGGAAATCAACTTTGAGGGGGGGAGGGATTGGTCTAAGAAGAAGGCGCGAATCCGGCCCGCTGTTATCGACCTGGGCGCGAATCGCGGGTGGTTTTTTTTTTGTTATCCCGGTGGAAATCCCTACGGACCGTCAGGGGATGTGGTGAGGGCCACTTCCCCCGGTGTGTCGGACCTGCCCCGACTAAAACCACCGGGGTGCCAGCACTGCCCTCTCTTCGCCTTCGACGAGCCTGGGAATCCGAATACTTCCGACATCGCGGGTGGTTAAGGAAGTAGATAGGAGAAAAACCAGGCTACTCGAGGTACTCATAGTACGTAGACGAAGTCACGGGCAGCAGGAATAATTTTATAAATTTGAATCTGAGTTTGTTTGTTTGTTATGATTTCACGTTATCGTTATTCAAATTTTATTCTTTTGTGACATAATCTAAATAACCGCCATTGTGCGTGGTCATTGGATCATCTATTCTTGTTTTGTGGCTGATGTTGATTGTTTTCTTTCTTTCATCTAGCTATTGTCGCCCATCTTTTACCAGTAATCTTTCAGTGTGATCAATATATATCTCAGTACCGCGAAGCTCCTAATTTAAATACCATTGGTTCTCTAATTTCATTGTAGTTCATGATGTGATGTCGATATTCTATATTCTACATTTGACTCTAAAGAAGAATGGTGATAAAATTGATAGTTTAATTTTTTTTTCTTTGTTGTATTTGTTTTTTATTTATATAATTAATCTTCTATTGTTGTATATTCCCCCTAAATTATATGTGCAGTGGTACTTGAGGTTCCATTGTCCATGAATGAGGAAGGTAGGGTGTAAGTGTTACCACACGCTACCTATTACGACGGTTTTCTGGAGGCGGTTAGCTCAACCCACCCTCCACAATTTGAGGAAGCCTACGAAGGTCATTCGCGTTCGTGTACCGTGGCAGATTGTGTAGTTCGTTCTCATGGTCGGTCTTCCGTGGCATGAAACCCACTAGGCGTTTAATAGAAATGTCATGAGTACTAGAGCTGCGCAACTGGTCACGTTGGGCACGACATATAAGTGCAAACTGAATACAACCACTAATGTATCTCTTTTCACCCGGAAAGAGATATAGTGTGATGATATATTATTTTGTATTTTTTTTACAAATTTTAGCGCTGATCATATTTTATTTTGTCTAGACCAGGGGCTGGCAACCAGCGTCTCTCGGGCCGCATGCGGCCCGTAGGCTACTACGGTGCGGCCCGCGAAAGTAAGAGCCGTTCCACAGAACGCCGCACAGCAGGCGATAAATTAAAAATACTTATAGAAATAAGTTTCTATTTTCTTGTTTTGTGTGCCCGGAAGCCGGAAATTCCGTTTAAGCGATCACAGTCAGTAAAATGAGAGTAACAATAAATATGGTTAAAAAATTGTATTTATAAAATGAAATTTGGCCCGCATCAATATACTCATAATATTTGTGTCTCTTACATAAGAAAAGGTTGCCGACCTATGGTCTAGACCTTTTAGGTCGAAGGGAGCAATTCGCGCAGGACTCCCAGCGCGAGACGCTCCCCACCTGACACAGGCTGAGCGGGTGACGTTGAGGGCGTCCCCGTCCGGTGCAGAGAGGAAGGGCCGGCGTGTGTGTGCCCACACGCCGTTCCCACAGAGTGGCAGTGAGGGGGTTTAAATTCCCCCTCCAAGAGAGGAGGCCTGCCCAAGGCCAACGCTCGCCGAGCCGTCGCAAGTATCCGGATTCCCAGGCTCGGCGAAGGCGAGGAGAGGCAGTGCTGGCACCCCGGTGGTTTTAGTCGGGGCAGGTCCGACACACCGGGGGAAGTGGCCCTCACCACTTCCCCTGATGGTCCGTAGGGATTTCCACCGGGTTAAATAAAAAAAAAAATAAAGACCTTTTAGGTCACGCTGTCGTCGCTCCATCGTGTTGAGTGCGTCCCAAATTACATTTCAATGTTACAAGTCAATCTTCACTTTTGAGTGGTAGCTAAACGTAACTATGAAGCCGGCGCTTGTTATGGAATATTTTGTATTAAAAGTTGTTTACTGTTACGCAACACTTCGCTACTGCTCAGTGTTGCTAGGCTAGTAGTGTTTATATATTACGGAAAATATATTTTTTCATGTGAGAGGAAAGGAGAAGGCGAGTATTCCACCTAATGGTAAGCGGTCACTGCAACGCAAGAAGTGTCGTTACGGCCCCCATTCTAAAAGAACGTTTTCACACCGTTGTTTTCTATTTACTATTAAATCTTCGTTTACATAACAACATTTATGGACAATGACACAAATTGATATATCCCCAAAATAAGATAAAACTCGTGGTATGAGTACTATTCAAAGATATACATATGTAAATTCATGACTCGCATCAAATTAATCTGTCCATTACCGTGCAGTTTGCTGGTACCGAGACTGAAACCCTGGATCTCCAATTTCACAGTTAGGACTATAAACTGCGGCTCTTTGCGTTCATTTGAATGTTCGTCCAGGCATTAGCAAAAAATTACTAAACGGAATTTGATGGAACTTTCATAGTTTTAATGAATATTTTCGAACTTAAAGAAACGGTAGGTTTCATAAAATTATTATCTTCAGTTATTTGCAACTGCTGTTAGATGTGAGCGTCTTTCATAACATGCCATAAGGATCTCATCTATGTCTCTCGTGCCCAAGACCTTACAAATTTCATCGGCCCATCTCATGCCGGGTCTGCTGACGACAGATCTCCAGTACCCTGTCGGTTTCTATTCCAAGAAGATGCCACTCCAACGACCATCGCTTTGCTTTTTTTTTGACCTGATGGAAATCACCGTGAACCATCAGCGCCGCCGTAAAGGCGGTGCCCCCGGTGTGTCGTACTTTTACCGGCTAAAGCTATCGGGATGCTCCTCTTCCCGTCTGCCAAGTGCTGAGTCTGAGGGAAAGCTAGAGCCAACTTCCACCGCGACCATCGGCATGCCCAGATAGGTGTCTTGTTAAAAAAAAAAACAATAACATTACGAGACATCCAGGTAAAAGTTCGATACAAAGCAACACTGAGAGTGAAAAAAGCCGAATGTAATCGTTCACGCTTTGGTGCTTCATCGCGAGATCGTTGTAAGATGTATCAGTGTGATGCTGTGATGCAACTATAAACGTTATTTAATTTTTATTTCGCATAATTATGTTTTTGTTGTTGTTCAAAATTAAATCTGGTGAACGCGGATCATTCTAGTTTTATAATAATAATATACATAACGTTACGCTGCATCTCTTTTGAGGTTAGAAAGATATATCAGTGGTTGTATGTTTTTTTCTACACTGGTCCGACAAAGTGATTACAGTCTACCTGTTGGTAAGTACAGTGTAGTCCAAAAACGAAAGCGACCATCAAAGAATGAAAATCCGTTGATAGTCTCCGTCGTCATGTCGGCCCACATATACCACATTTGAAGGTCTCTAGGTATATGAGTTACTGGATATACACAAGCTGATCCCGAAACGCGACAGGCGAAAGCGAGTCACTATGACGGTCTTTACACTTGTGTTATGTGGTCATGACACAGTGTGGGCTATCGCCTTACCACCAAAAACACAAGTATGTTTTGCGCTTTTATGTCGTGCCCAACGTGACCAGTAGCGCAGCTAATCGCCGATTTCACAGCACCAGTACACGTGACATTTGTATTAGTTAACATATGGGTTTCCTCATGATGTTTTCTTTCATCAGTTATCGATTAAAGCACCACATGTATTAATCGGTACTTAATCTGAAAAAAAAAAACCTAGAGATACGCGCCGGGATATAAACCTACGAACACTCGTTTTGCCATGAATAAATACCAGTTCCTTGAACACTAGGTCACTACACCCAGTTCCCGCATACAGCTCCAAGATAAGTAGGCGAACGAGGAGTGGGTGGCCATTTACACCACCCCTCCCCTGCTTTTTGCAATAGGGAGAGGCCTACCTTAAGGCCAAACGTCGTCGGGTGCCGAGGAAGTGGCCGATGCTTGTGCCCTTGGCCCCGGCAGACGCGTAGGAGGAGCACCCCGGGGTTTTAGTCGGTGTAAGTCCGACACACCGGAGGGCGGCCCTCACCACCCCCTGAGGTCCGTCAGGGAATTCCACCGGGTTACAAAAGATCACTACATCTACTTTTAATTAGATAATAATTTATCGTTGCGTTGTATCCCTTTATAGGGTTTAGGGGTTAGAAGAGATACGTCATTGGTTATTTTTCCTTTGTGGTTATACGCCGTGCCCAACGAGACCAGTCAATAACTCTGTATATGGGAGATATACAAGAAAAACGATTATTGGGGGACCTTTAATAACGCAATAGAAACCAAAACAATGTTTGTTATAATTTTCGTCTGTGTGTTTGTACGCAGCAGTAGCGTTCATTTCATAGATGCATGAAAACATTGCCATGCCCTTACGATAAATAAGTCTTGACTAAATCGCTTAAAGTTATACAAAAAAAGGAACTATTTATATTCAAATCTATTCTATATTCCCGCCATTTATCTTTCCTATGAAAGCAATATAATATTTACTATCATAATAAAGTAGTCAAATTTATAACGCGAATTCTGCCTACCCTGTCCAACTCCGACGCAGCCTTGAGTTTCTTTCGGCGTTTCTTCTCAAGGTAGTCGCTTCCGAAACGCTAGTAGATAACCTTAGGTTTAGGTATTAATCTAAATTGGCTGGCCGCCCAAGTCGAGGTTCGTACCCACAGGGGTGCCCTTGCGTAGCCACCCAACGCACAAATCGCTGGCTGAGCACCTTCAGTGGTCGGCCACTCAAGTCCGGTGTAGCTTTAGAGGCCCTTACCCGGGTCACAAATAAACGTCACTTAGAAAAAAAAAAACCCTGTCCAAATATCCTATGCACGGCACTGGTACGCAGTATACTGAAAAACAACTTAATCATTGAAATACGGTGGTGAAGTCAAGCCAGCGGCTTAGACAAAGTTACATTCAATCAGAAATAGCGATTGAAAGGGCTAAATATATGAGATTAATATAAGCTTTCGAAATATCATGGCGATATGTAATGTCAACTCCATATTTTTCCATGATATCTATTTGGGAGCCTTTAGATGACGCGTGAATAGGCATTTTTTTGGCGAACGCGGTACATAATTGGCCTCATCTTCTCCTTCCAACGTTGTGATTTAAGTCAAGCGATTACCTATCTAAATAACTCAAAGGTGACTGACTGACTGACTTAGTGATCTATCATCGCACAGCCCAAACCACTGGACGGATCGGGCTGGAATTCGGCATGTAGGTAGGTGAAGTCTACTTTACCATGACAATAAACAAGTTTCATGCGCAAACTCTCAAATTTGTGGGTATTGACTTGAAAGAACATTGCTTCTCTCAGGGACAGTTTTATGTTGCTTGCTCACGAGTAAGTTCACCCAATAGCTTGATAGTTTTAGCGCCTAATGACAGATTAGTTAAGAATATTGTATACAAAGAAGTTTTGTAGGCCCTAATTTTTTACACACGCTAAACAAAAGTAAAGCCGCAAAAACTATACCTAATTAATAATAATACTTCTTAACGCGAGCGAAGCCGCGGGCAAAAGCTAATAAATCATAAACACATTACCTTTGTAATGTCGTCTTTACACTTAAAACTATTCGACAATGACCCATGATGGGCATATAGTCGAAGGTTTTTCTCATGACCCTCACAGAACGCACAAGGCGAGTTTGATTCAATTTGAAAACGATTTAAAAGTGCTTATCAATACAGTTGCTCAATACGTTGGGGGTGTAAATCAAGAATGACCTGAATGATGTCTTATCGTGACAATTATGGCCGATCGATTTTGAAGCGTTTGACATATAAGTACCTCACCTACCGACTGACCTAAATGACCTTATGCATAATTGAATTGATTAAACTGTTACTCACTCTTTATTCTTTTTGATGGGTACCTGAATTTTCTTATTATTAAAAGTAAACAGTACGTGTAGCAGTGCGTGGAGCGGTTTTGGTGTCCACTTTGTTGTACGGCAGTGAGGCCTGGGTATGCGTATGTGTTTGGGAGTCGAAGCTGCTCGCGTCCGTAGGCTTTACCCTAGTTTCCCTACACGTGGCTCCTGGGTGGTGCTAAACGAGCAGCAGCGAGGTGGTAGGGCGTCGGTGTCCGTCTGGATCGCGACTACAGTACGTGGGTGTAAATTCCGTGATAGTGACCAGTTTCGGCTTGTCGCGTTTCGGGATCAGCTTGTGTATATCCAGTAGTTCATATACCTAGAGACCTTTAGTCGTGGTATATGTGGGCCGACATGACGATGTAGACTATCAAAGGATTTTCATCCTTTGATAGTCGCTTTCGTTTTTGAACTACATTGTACTTACCATCAGGTACTCTCTAGTCACTATGTCGAGCCAGTGTAAAAAAAAAAGAAGCATGAAAGTAGAATTACTGAAATGTATTGTGACGCGCTTTCGGCAGTCGTGTTATATTTCCTTGTATGTTTGGTCGTTCGCTCGCTTGAAATGATACTCTGTTATATTTTTCAATATTTATATTGCACTTCTTTACTGAATAATTACAAATCTATAATATAAAAATGAATCGCAAAATGTCTTGATAAGCGCGAAACTCGAGAACGGCTGAACCGATTTGGCTGATTTCTTTTTTGTTGTGTTTGTTGAAGTCTGGGGAAAGTTGTTACGGAAAGAAAAATAAAAAAAAATGTCTGAAAAAGTCTAAAAATAACACTTTTCTGTATTCTCATACAAAAAATTCGTTATAAGTCATTTTGAACTTTAATACCATAGCATAAAGTTTAAATGTTAGTGGACGGGTTCCGGGAAGGCAAAACAAATGAGTGACGTATAAATATTAATGTCAATATTTGTCAATTTTTATATATATATCATTAAGGTCAGGTTACTTCAAACAATTTTCAAAAAACAGCCGACGGGGAAGCTATTAACATTAAAAAAACAACGTGACTTTGTTTTAGAGAAATAGGGCAGAACAAGGTCTGCCGGGACAGCTAGTATCTTATATTTTTATAATATAATTTTCACTATCCGACCCTTCCTTTCGAATTTTCGAGTCAATCCCTCTATCACAATAGAAAAAATCAAATCAAACTTCATGTTTTAAAATTCGATGTTCTCCTTTCTAAAATAAAACTTATTTTTTTATTTAACGGCCTATTCCGACAATAGTGCCATATATAACTTATCCACTTTAACCGTTCGTACAACAGTACTACACAGTAAACAGTACTACAGTATTTAATTCGCCACAAACTAATAAAAAAACTAGAAATTTGCTAATGCAGTAACAGAAGCAACATACAGAAACAAAAGAAAATGCAAAAACATATAAACATGGTGAAAATGGGACCTTCATCAGCTTAAAGCCACAGAGGAAGTCTGCAGCGCTGATTTTCGTGAAGGGTTCCGCAATACAGTGGAGATGCGATTTCTTCGCGCTATATGCGGAAGTAACGCTTACGGATCGCGTTAGGAGCGATGAAATACGCAGCATAATTGGTTTGAAAGATAGTGTTATCGATAACGAGTATAAAAGCATGCTTCGTCAGTTCGGCCACGTGGAGACACACAGCACAGCACAGCGCAGAGTGCTTGCTTTCTTTACTTCTACCTGTGTTGTGTGTTATATGCTAAAATCATTTGTTTACCATTTATTTCTACTTTTTTGTGATAGTGGCCGTTCTACATCCTACAGAAGCGAAATAGTTTTACTAACTATAAGTTATAAAAATAATAATATATAGTTATGCAGTATCCCTTTCGAGGTGAGCAGACATACATTAGTGGCTGTAACTATAAGTTAGTTCGAATTAAACGGTGATATTGCATAATTGACTAACTCGGAAGTCGCGGCCAAAATTTTAATTTATTTTTTGCATTCTACAATGTATCCAGATTTTTTTTTTTGTCACAATTATTGACCTTGTTGGGTATGGCATTAATATAGGTAGAAGAGACCTTCAATATCGTTACGGAAATATAAAAAAAAAACATATATATAAATATATAATATATATTTTGTGTTGTGTCTATGTATGTATGTATATGTTTTTTTTCTTTTTTTGGAATTTTATTATTATTCTTTAATGTAAACTAGCTTTATATATTAATCACTGTGCATACTGTGGTGCCCTATAATTGTGGAGGCATTTATATGTTGTATTTTGGCACCATGATCCTTTTGTTTTCTTGTCTAATGTTACCCATGTTGGGCACCCTATTATGTAAAATAAATAAATAAATACGTATTACTATATGTTACATTCTGTATCTTACATCTACTCGTATGTATTCACGTGCATGCGTATATATACACGCCCGCAGAAACACACACACATACACCATACAACTTTTTTTAAATTATTTTGTAAATTTATTCATTTACATTCGCTATATATAATATGTTATTTCTAGTACTAGTGCCACGCATACATATTCCTACATAAATAATATTTTAAGCCCTATCAATTGAGAGTCGGAGACGCGTATCAAGGTTTCCGATAAAACTTGTTCCGGCAATTGTTTATAATTACGAAAACAATATTGTGAGGTCACTACAAAATGGTTTCAGATTTTCCCCTCAATCCTACAATGGTTCTTTTATACCGTTTGTTTTGTTTGTTTGTGGTACGGGACACCAATAACATCCCATAATGAATATTCCATCCATGAATTTTATTATCTCTATATATGTAAAATTCTCGTGTCACAATGTTAGTCCTTAATGTTCGTAACCTTACTCCTCCGAAACAACTTTACCGATTTTTACCAATTTTATATGCATATTCAGTAGGTCTGAGAATCGGCTACTATCTATTTTTCATACCCTTAACTTTTTTTTTGTTTTAATTTTTGTACATTATTTGTTGTTTTTATTTTTCTATGTGGCATTAAAAATACATACAACCCTAAATTTTTACCCCTTTATCACCAATCCCTATTTTTTAATAGCCATTTTAGTAATTTAATCATTTTTCATCACGCTCGATAGCTGATCAATTGTCACCTAGAAATAACTTATATAGCAAAACAAACTTAGCCGGGTCAGCTAGTTATTAAAAAAAAAAAAAGTTGTTTCTTCGTTTTGTGTTTGTTTATACGTATTATGTAAATATCTTAAAGATAAGCCATAGTAGCTGCAGCACAGTGTTTACTACTGAATTTGCTATCACTTCAATCTGTTATACCATTATCATGTTTTCGATAAATTATTTATTATTTATCTTTACATGTCTTTATCTTTACATAGTATAAATCAAAGTTGTTATTTGCGTCTGTGTGTTTGCTTATATCTCCTACACTACATAATGGAAGCGTTATACCCAACGTGACCAGTGGCGCAGCTGTTCGCCGTTCTATCAGGACACAAGTAACCCATGACCAGTGGCGTGCATATTGTTTTCACACAAGGCAAGCAATCAATGAGAAAACTTATTTCGACTCTTCTATTGCTCTTTTTATTAGAGGACTGTGAATACACGTTATTTCTTAATAATTTCGATAAGCACACATTCCCGTTTCAATGACAACGGTGAATATATTTATTATTGATTGATTAATTCGTAATGTTAGAATTAGATGCTAGTAGAGTGTAGGGCAAGTATTGTTTTTATGCTTGTATGAGATGAACGCCACTGCCCATGACATTTCTATTTTATGTCAAGTGGACCTCCTCACGATGTTATCCTTCACCGGTGAACATATGGTGCCTAAATCCGAACTTAATCTGGAAAAGCATCTGGGATTCGAACCCACGACCATTTGGGTCGCTGCACATGGATACCGGTCCTTAACCCTTTGAGGCCGCGCCACAAAATAACTACTTATAGTTGACATTCGAAAACCACACATCACCGGTCGCGATCGCGCCAAAGAAAGTGTCAAAAAAATTTTTTTTTCTACTAAGCCCAGTGAAGTGAAACTCCATAGAGCCACTTAGTTCTATAAAGCATACATTGGTAAAGATACCAATGTCAAAAATAATCCATAAAGGTATAGAAATTATTAAATTATAAGTAACATGAATTCACGCCAGCGTGCCGCAACGGTACAATAGTTGGTCGTGAATTCACGCCCGCGGGCGTCAAAGGGTTAATCTAGCTGCTCGCACGAAGCGATTCGCCTTCTCCGTTTTGCTGCGAAACGCCAAGGAGTGGAATTGGCTTCCTGCGTCTGTGTTTCCAACATCTTATGACGTGGGAATGTTCAAACGTCGAGTGAATCGGTGTTTACTGGATGAGGGCACTCCATCGTCGGCCTCATCATCACTTTCCAGCAGGTGTGATTGAGGTCAAGCGTAAGCCTGTCGGTAATAAAAAAGTCTACTGGGCCCTCCCTGGCACAGTTATTAAAGTTGCTATGACAGAAACACTATATCACGCAAATAAGGTCGCGGTTACAGTTAATTGTATGTTTATTATTTGTTTATTTATGGTCTATCAACAGTATCATTGTATACAGGATGATTTTATAGAAAAGGGATATATTTCAGAATACAATAATTTATACCTCCTTATAACTAATAAAAATGTAAATAACAATATTCCCTAACAAATCATAAAGAAACATTTATCAACAAATGAGGATTGATCCGTATAAAGTTTGGACACCGCAGCGCATGTGACGTATGATTGAATAGTAAGTAGATAAAATTCCTTTTACATGATTTTAGGTAAACAGGTAGTTGATTTGTTTCCCTTTCGTGCTTTATCCTGCCTTAAGAGAGACAAAATACTTAATTATTAATTGTTATTTATTCTATCATGTGTGCAATTGCCCCTTAATATAATGACTATACATTACTTTGTTTTGATGGAAATATTAAGATATCGCTATTCCTATATATTTGGAATTAGAATCGAATGCTGAATATCCTTCTTGAATATCTCCCTCGTCTATAAAATCAGCCTGTATATTACAAATATAATCATATGCACTAGTTATATATCAACAATAAATACAAATTACAGATAACCACGGCACTTCTTAAATATATGGTCCAACAATATATAAAAATTACAAAAATGAATTAATAAAGCCTAATTTTGTTTGTTCACAGGTTCTTATCAACCAAGCAATGAGCTGATGCTTCGTTTCTACAGCTATTTCAAACAAGCCACAGAGGGCCCCTGCGATAAAGCCAAGCCAGGGTTTTGGGACGTTGTTAATAGGTCAGTTTACCTTTTTTGCTATAATGGATTTTAGAGATGTGCGATGGTTGTGAAAAACTATCGATACTCTAACAATTGACGCTTTTATAGTCGACTTATTCTTGACATTAATAAATATTTATCTATTAATAGGAAAACAAAAATTTTTTATAATACATTTTAAACAATTCACTAAAATCAACAATTTTCAAATTATGCTAAAATATATAATTAAAGCAGGCTAATCAGATAAAAAAACGATAAAAATAATTTAAATAAATTGATGGGCAACCTCGGTACCACATGCTATTACAACTTTAAGTGCAAACATTAGTTGAATGTGAGGGAATTATGACCTTTTTTTTCGAATTGGGCAACATTGGTGGCCTGGATAGACCTTTACAATTAAACCGGGCGAGAATTCTGAACTACTCTCACTTGTCTATTAAAACCTGCGAAGGGCGTTGTTTATAGTAGCAATATGAGAGTAGAACTGTATGACTGTCTTGCAATCTCTGTATAGATTATTCGAGTATAAAGTGACTTTAAAATAATATCGGATGAAATTACCAAAATCTGAAGGTCGATTCTTCTATTTTATTATTTTACAATTTTTTAATTGCATTTCAGTCTCATGTTTTTTTAGGTAGGGCTTAGTTTCCTTTATTAGAATGACCCATGTCCATCTGTGGAATAATGTGGGCTGAAGACAATAATAAGATTTGAGATTTGAATGTACGAAGTTGGAAAGTTCTTATATAGGGTGTTTTTATGAAAAAAAAACGATATATCAGAATAAAATAATTTGTACCTTCTTATAATTAATAAAAATGTAAATAATTATATTCCTTAATATATCTTAAAAAAATGTGATGAACAAATGAGAATTGTTCCATAAAAATTGTAGACATCATAGCGTGTGTGTCCCAACGACTTGTATGGAATTTTAGATAAACAGGTATTGCCTCGTTTTCCCTTCGGACTGTATCCCGGCTTAGGACTGGCGAAATATCTACTTAATAATTGATTTTTATTCATTCATTCATGGATTTAATTAACTTTAAATATTATGTACCTATGTTAACTATAATATACTTTTTTTTAAAGGAAATATCATTTTTACATATATAGAATTAGAATCGAATGTTGAATATCTTCCCTGAATATCTACCTCGTCTATAAAATGCCTTTATATATTTATTTGGTCCATAACTACTGTTACCCAGTATTTACCATGCATAAAATATAATATATTTTGCAAAATGCTGAAATAGTGAACACCGCGGATAATTAACGCCCGTGTTAATTTCTTTAACCAGAATTTTCTGGTATCATCCGGATATTCTAAAAAAATGTGTTCCATTTCAGGGCAAAATGGGAATCTTGGAACAAACTAGGCAACATGACGAGAAACGAAGCGATGCAGGCGTACGTCGACGAATTGCACAAAGTATGAACTCTTTCTTTATCAAAATTTTATTTATACAGTGTGTAATTTTATTTATACAGGGTGTCACAGAAGTAAGAAATAATACTAAACGGTATTTGTTTGGTACCATAAGGCGAACAATTTGTGAAAGTATTATAGTTCAAAATATTGATTTTGTTTTAATTTCATTTAGAACGATCAAGAAAGATATGGTAAATATTGATGAATGTTTATAAGATCATGGCTTTAAGCCATAATATAATATATTCATAAAGAATTTGTATCGTGGTACACATGCGTGTGATTAACACTAGATCTACCGGTAAACAATTTATATCTATTTTAGAAATAGTATAAAATTGTTTATTTTGCTCCTTTATGAATAAAATTAATTCCATTATATCTATCAATATCTTATAGTAGTATAATACATGTTATTTTTCAGAATGAATCAATATTAGAGAAGAAATAAATTCTAAGACAAATATAGAGACCAGTCATTTTGATTGGTTTGGTAAATCTAGTTTTAACTATTTTTTTACTTTTGTATATCTCTGTATACTAATAATAATATATAAGGGTGCTTTCGGGGTGTGCAGAGATACATTAGTGGATGATCTTTATTGCGGGGGCCCCACAATAAAGGTGCAGTAATAAAGAGGCCATAACCCCGCCTGCCCACCCCTAAATCCAGCCCTGAATGTGGTCACTTTGTGGAGACAGTATAAAGAGATCTTAACTCGACAGATTGTGGAGACGATGTCGTACAGTTCGGACGTGGCCTCGTTCCTCTCTGTGGATGACGATGACCAGGGTGTCTCGAACAGTGACCTCGAGCTGGTCGCTGGTGACGTGCTGGCGAGGGTCAGATCCGAACACAACACGCCGATAGGTAAGTACTACCTTTTTATTATTTAATTCGTCTATGTGCTTGTTATCAATATTTGAGTTCATTTTTAACTGATTTATACATTTATTTGGGTGGTTTTATAGGCGAGAGGGATATTCACGGGGGATATTCAACATTCGATTATAATTTCAAATATTGTATTACTTCCATTAGAAAAAAGGTAAAATATAGTCAACATATTTAGGGACAATTACACATGTAAATTAATAAATAACAATAAATTATAAAGTAGGTATTGTAATGTCGTGTTGTAAACTTGTGGCGAAGGATGAATTGTGCAACTCTTTCTTATTTCAATTAAAACACTTATAATCACTTTATAATTTATATTTTGTAATATTTTTCGACTTTCACATTAATTTTCTCCTTTTATTGTATACTAATTAAAAAACAACATTTCTCCTCGAAAGCCCAAGACGTAATTCTCGAAAAAAATCCTTATAATTTTTAAATCAAATCCATCTTCCTTTTTTACAGTTCTTTCTCATCAAACGTTCATTTTTATTAGACGGCCAACACCTATATACGCCACAGACATGTAACCTAACTTTACAAACTCCTTACACACAATCACTACAGTATTTTGCCTGTCCTAAGCCAGGATAATAAAGTACGGCTCGAAAACGAGTAAACACCAATACCCTAAATGTAGCAAGAATTAGAGAAGTTTATTTTTTGTACTGGCTCGATGAAGTGACTACATTTTGTCTAATGGAAAGTACAGTGTAGTCCAAGAATGGTAACGATCGCCAAGGGACGAAAGGATTTTCGGAATTTTTTGTCATCGGATGATGACAGTCGCCATCGTTTTTTTCTCGAACTGGCAATGCATTGGTGGCCGGGAAAGACCTTCCACAACAGAACCGGGCGGGAGGGTGAACATTTAAGGTGCTCAGCCGTGAGTCGCCGTCGCTATATAAACCCATATACCATGACGGAAGGTCTCAAGATATAACAACTGGATATACGCAAACTGATCCCGAAACGCGACTGGGCGAAACAAGTCACTATACCGGTCTTTATATTTGTGAACTATAGTTACCACCCTGTTTGTGCAATAGCTCTTTTTTTTCCTTGGGGTAAATCCTCATAGGACCGTCTCGGCCGCACAGGGGGGTTGCGCGAGACCGAGGTGTGTCGGACTTGTACCGACTAAAAACCCTAAGGTGACTACTTCTGCGCATTGGCGGGGACTGCGGGTCCTGTAATCAATTCGTCACAGCTCCGTCGCGCCGCGCCCGCTGGTCACAAACTCGGAGGAAGATATCTTCCCCGACACTGCTCATTGTATTTAGGCAGAGCACGTCACAATGCTCTGCCTACTTCTCGAGGGTTTGTGCAATAGCCCTACCACAACAATATTGCTTTTTATAGGATCCCGTTCGGCGAGCGGGGCTTCGTCGCCTGTACACAGGGCTTCGCCCCCGCCTGTGCGCTCACGACACGACTCTGAGGACGAATACATAGATACGGTCGATGTTAGTATAGTACGTAACCAAAACTCTATCTCTTTCTTCCGCTTTAGAAATAAAAGGAGTCGATTAATTTTTATCAGAGATGGGCAAAATGTAATCTAGTCTAGTAGATTATAAAATTTAGTTGTTATTTTAATTTTCTTGCTCTGTAATCATGTTTTAATCCATTTAAAACATTAAGAAGTCCTAAATGTGTATGCAATCGGATATTCCGTAGTGTTTAAAACATAGATGAGCAAAAGGCAGTCCTATTAATGGTAATAAACGCAAAATGTAATCGTAATCATTTTTATTAATCTGATTACATTTTGCCCATCTAATGTTTCAATGATGACAATCTGTTACAAAATTCTAGACGAATTTATCTCTTTCTTGGAGTGATTAATAATTTAAAATATTTCTACTAAGATAGCAAAGGACACTTTTTAATAATTTAACTGGAAATAACATATTTCGACACGTTCGTCGCCATGTCACCCAAATATGGGTGACGCTTTTCTTGTTGAAGTTACTAGGACTTTTGAAAATAATGATATGATTGTAATTGTTTTTGTCATCATCATCCTACCAGCTATGACTTACGGAGCCGAGACGTGCACTTAATTTTCAATTTTTCTTTACTAACATTAGATATATATTTAACTATGTTCGCATACGTGTAGTATTTTAGTCGATGGGTGAGTAAATAGCTGTTAAAAAATAAATTATTATTCTTCTCGATGTTATTTTTATTGATATTTGGATAAAAAATTGAGGAGTGGCACACTTATCAACACCCGCTCAGCCATCCCGTCGACATAACCATTTTCTTATGATGATGTCCTAGCCGCATTCGGCCACGGCGACTGTTTCAACACCGATTAAGAAAATCGAGGTCCAGTTTACGGAAACAGTCAATTGCGCAGGAGATATTTAAGTGCATAACTGGACGCACTGCCAGAAAAGCACTCTCTCGTCCGAGCTCCCTCAGGCCCGATGGAAAGGAGAACCAGTACGATCGGGAGGGAGCAGGATGCAGGTTTGGTCGAGTTTTCCCTTCTCTAAACACCTGGTTGAATTGCGGTGTTAAAGAGATACCTTAGTCGCCTTTTACGACACCTCAGCAAGAAGAGGGGGGTGCTATTCTATTCTGCCGGCAGCCACCACGGCTCATACTGGCTATTATTTTCTTATACTGGCTCAACAAAGTCACTACAACGCACCTGTTGGTAAGTACGGTGTAGTCCAAGAAGGACAAGGACTAGAAAAAAACGAGAATCCTTTGACAGAGGCCGTTGCCATGCCGGTCTATCTATACCACGATTGAAGGTATAAAGGTATTGGAATAACTGGAGGTACACGAGCCGATTCCGATACGCGATAAGCCGAAGCGAGTCACTATGTCGGTCTTTACACTTATGTACTGTGATCATGACTTAATTTGTGCAATTGCCTTTTCTTCGCAAGAGGGTCAAAATAATGATATATTATGATTATTTCATACACTTATTAAATATATAACACTGCACAAAGTCTAGTGGAAATAACGAAGCACAAGTACTGTAGATAAAATAGAAATTAAATCGAAATACGAACATTAAAAACAACAATGTTAAACAGTAGAGAGCGCTAGTGGGTAGTAGTCTTAATGTGATAGCGAGAATACTGGCCAGAGGCGCGGGCGGCGGACGCTCGAGTCGCGTGCGGTATGTTCAGCGGCTCTCAATCGTAGAGCCCGCTATGTTTCCACAAATCAACACAAAATAAATATTATAATTGATTTGTTAGTATACGATATGATACAAAGAAAAAGACTATAAATAATGTTTATAATATTAATAAATAGTGAAAGATAAAATTGTGAGCATCAAATAACTATAATATATAAAATATTTTTTACAATTTATAATTTTTAAAAAAATCCAAACAACGAAATAAATATTAAAATATAAAAACGTGAATCAACGGGATCGAGGCTTGAAGGCCAGGCCACCTGTGGTTAAGAGCCTAGAGTGAGGGAATTCCTCACAAAGCATGCCGTATCAAATAATACAGCCTGAATTTATCAACCAAGCCAGAGAGTCTTGATATGGTAAAGACTTAGGATTATCGATGGGGATAATTATCGTTCTCAATCCAGAGCGAGCCGGAAGCGGCCGTGCAGCCGCGTACAGCGCCCAGACTAAGCAATGGACACGCGCATCAGATTACATCGCAGCTAACACGTGAGTACACCTTGACCATATTTTAAACTTTCGCGTTTTGTACTCGTTATAGATTTTTTTTATCCCGGGGGAAAATCCAGCACATGGCTATCAGGGACACTGTGAGGGCAGCGACCCCTATGTGTCAAACTCCTACTGACTAAAACCCCCGGGGTGTCCCTCTGATTGCTCCACCCGGGCCTGGGAAGCCAAATTCCTTGTCGAGGCTACCTTTTTTTTAGGGAGGGGAGGGAGTAAAGCCCAGCCTTCCAAAAACTCTCTCCCAGGCGGTGCGCCGGATACCGACCACCGCCTTCGTCTCATCTGGCCAGCAGACTCCCTCAAGGGTAGACTACAGATACTTTGACGGGTTTTATGTGTGAAATAACATACTTTAAATTTTTACATCACTCGGCGGTCGTTGCAGCACTTGAGCTACACTGTACTTCCCATCCGGTAGTCACATTGTCAAATAACCGCTGCTGGGCAGGCAGTGGAGATTATCTGTACTGACAGAGCAGCGCAGAATTCTCTGACCCAGTAAGGGCAATAATAATGGTTACCATATCTGTGGATCAGTGACTTGCATAGGGAATTTGGACAGAGTAGGCAGATTCACATAATGAATTTGAAAATTATATAATGTTACTAAATATTATATTACTTTGTAAGGGAAGATAGATGGCATGAAAATAGAATATATATGTATATAAAGGGTTACATTTTTTTGTTTAAATTAAAGAAATTTATTCCGGACTTATTTAACGTAAGGGCATGCAGTGCTTTCATGCATTTATGGAATGACCGCTACTGCTGTGGATCTAGGACACCAGTACAATAACATTCGATAATGCGATTTCTGATCATTAGATCTGAAGGTTCTGGAACAGCTGCCAGGAACATTGGCGCGGCTGGAGGCTGACGTGGCCGCTCTAAGGAAGGCCGTGGAAGGCGACCGCAGGATATTGGATGTGAGATCATCATTTTACTTTTATTTTCACGCTGTTTATATAAATTATTATTTTATTCACAAATCTGCTTATATCTTCGGCTTGTAATCATGAATTGTAAAATATACAAATAGATAAACAATTTTTTTTGGAAATCCAGAGAAAATCATACATAGGACCATAAGAAAAAACACTATTCGGGCCTGGGTATCCTTATTCTTCCAGTTGAACGGGAAGCGAATAGCCTGTTTAGGTTCCTCCTCTGGGAGAGAACGGTGTAAAGAGCCCACTTCTCCGGACTTCTATCAGACGACGCGCCGGACATTGCGCGCTGTCTCCGTCTCATTCTGGCAGTAGACTCCCTCAGGTCCGCTCATCGTTAGAGAAACATCCAACATGAAGTGAATGTAGAATGCAAAAAATAATCTTAAAACCACACCGGTATTATTAAACAAGATTTACTCAAATACACTCAAAAGAAATGAATTCACAAAACATTCCACTAAATGCCGTACTGAATATTTCACTTTAGTTTCGCTTCCCGTTTCTTGCCTGTCGATAGTCGTTTTTTGGATTGCACCATGCTTACCATCAGGTATGGCGCAGTCACTGTGTCGAGTCGGTATAAAAAAAAAGAAAACTACTGTCCCACATTTGAACCTGGCACGTGTTGATAGCAGACCTGCAGGCTCCATCAATTGCATAGAAGATTCTTCAACAATCTCGTATATTTCAGTTTTGACGTTAGGCTGCAGCGACACTACTAGAAATCGCTTTCTATTCCCTAATAGATGACGCCACTAGCGGATGTAGTTATTCTGTTCGTCACAAGATGGCATTATGAAGAATGGTTCGTCTACTGTACAATAGCGGTCGCTACACATATTATTCCGCGACAATATTTATGTAAATATACAAGTAAAACTAGGTTATGCTTTTCCGGGATACACGCCATTGCTAGTGGCTGCACAGAAAACGAAGGATATTTATAATCCCATTCTTTAAAATCACGAATAGTGTATATGATAGGTTTCTGTATCACCGTTTGCAGCAAGTATCTCGCGGCTGGCGATGGCCCTGGCAGGAGCTGAGCGCGCCGACCCTGATGCTGGTGCTACTGTGGCCTTTCGTCGCCTATCGGATGATGGCGCGCTCCGAGAGGCCGCGGCACTAGTAGACCCTCAGCTGGTACGTATCGACGAGGATTATATTTAACTAGCTGTGTCCGCGACTTCGTCCGCGTGGAATAGTTATTTTGGGCATTTTAGTTAGTTATTTATTTTAAAATTGTTATATCTTCTAAGATGTTCATTGAAATTAAGTGATGTCTAAGACAATTTTGTTCTCAATTAAATACTCTTAATCAACAACACATTTATTTGGATAAAGATTAATATTATTACGTTGATCCAACTCTTAACAAATAATGCATAATTTCGATCAAATTTGATTACCATAAAAACAATTCTAGTGAGTTAATCTTAATAGATAGACATATACTGTTGTGGACATTTTGTTAGATTATTTCAAGAGAAATAATTCTTTCTTACATATATTTTTAGTATCTTGAACCGTTTTCGCAGCGCACGCAATGGAAGCCCTCAAGGATGAATAATTTTCCCCGTTTTTTTCACATTTTCCATTATTTCTTCGCTCCTAATAGGTGCATCGTGATGTTATATAGCATTCCTCGATAAATGGTCTATTCAACACAAAAAGAATTTTTCAATTCGAATCAGTAGGTCCTGAGATTAGCGCGTTCAAACAAACAAACAAACTCTTCAGCTTTATAATATTAGTATAGATTTTAGCAGACGTTTGTACCGATTGTCTACCAAAATGTACAGGGATAACTATTGCGAGAACTGTGGTGACCTAGAGGATAATGGACGTGGGTCATAGGTTCGAATCGCAGCACGTATCTTTGGGTTTTTTCAGATTACGTACAGATGTATGCTCCACATGCTCACCGATGAAGAGAATCATAGTAAGGAAACTCGTATGGCATCTGATAAAAATGTCATGTGTACTGGTGCTGTGAAAACGGCGATCAGCTGCGACACTGGTCATGTTGGGCATGACATTTAAGCGCAGCGTAGTTACAGCCACTAGTGTATCTTTGCATATCCTGAAAGAAATAAGTAGTGCCAAAATCAGTACGTAATCGGTAAAAACCCAGAGGTACTGAGGTCGCGGGTGTGTTCAAACCTGCGACTATTCGCCACCATTTAATTATTATTAATTATTTATAAAGCACTGTTATGCTCAAAACTCGGTCATTTGTAGATGTTGCGCTCACTACAATGAATATTTTAAAAATATGTTTCACTTCAGCCGTAATCAGGTCATTAAGACTATTATTTCTGGCCTGCAGTTAGATGAATCTCATACAACACCGATATGAGCACACACACGCACACAAATGCACTCACACTCATACAACACTCACTATACGATACGGAGAGCGACCCAACATTTAACAAAATTTAATATGCATCTGTATCTTCGTTATTGGCATTTTAGATTTTATTTTATTTCCTATTTTGTATATAATTTTCTTATAATGTGCTGTGAAGTTATTATTAAATAAATAAATATTTTTTTAACAGGTAACACTGATACAGTACAACAACAGATATAAGGCGGTCCGTACACGATCATTTTGGCCTCCGATGCAAAGTGTCAAGCTGGCATGATTACCGTACGGATATTGTAAAATATCTTACTGCGTATCAACGAATCAGGGCGCTGCGTGTTCTTCAACTTTTTGTTACGTTTTGTGGTTTTTGGCTACTCAACCGTCCCGTCAGTGCGAATGTTTACATGTTGAACATCTCAAGCGTACACACACTTGACGAGTCAACTGAAGTTAGATTTGATTCAGCACTCTTTACTATTATGTGGTGATTTTTAGCTAACTTAAGCTGAGATATATAATATTTTTTTTACTTTATTAATAATGTATCGTTGCGCTATATCTTTTTCAGTGTGAGCAGAGATAATAGTGGCTGTATCCTGTGTATGTACTTTGACTTTGCTGACACATAACTCAAACTATACAATATAAGTTATGTTATATAATTAATGGCCAAGAATATGGTAAGTCCAGAGATACATCAATGGCTGTATCCACTTTGCGCTTATATGTCGTACCCAATGTGACCAGTAGCGCAGCTGATCGGCGTCCTTAAGGCACTTACACATAACTATTCTGTTATATGCTAGGGCTATAGCGTGACAATATATACATATATATGGTTCTGCGAATACTTAAGCCATACTCAACTTTTTATTATATATTCAGTTTTTTTGTCAAAGACTTAACATATCTTTTGAGCAAAGTTAGAGTCTAAAAATCTCAGTCTTAGTTCACAACCAATTACTCTAATCGATAAATTCTTTGTAGTTATATCTACGGATGGGGTAATTTATTGCAAGTGGGGAGTACATTCTATTAGTGTCATCTCTTTCGCACACGTAGTTTTGTCACTGTCCCATCCCTTTCTCAGTCTGTGTGATTTTATTGTATCACTGTTAATAACAAGTGATTCGTGAATTCATCCCGTATCTACTTATGCAGTAATTTTAAATTGAATGACGTTTTTAAAACATGCGGGATGTATCCAGATGGGTTGATGGAATTTCTGTTATAGATAATATTGCATCCAATGGCGCTCGAGTGCTTCTATACCTTTATCGTGGTCACAAAATTTCTTTATAAGTATTTTTAATATTTCACTGAATACTATAGTAGTATAGAAGACTAAATGACAAAATAAGACAAAATGTCCTAACTTAATACAATTATAAGTAGGTAGGTAGATTTTCGGATAAAGACAAATAAGAGATATTGAGGTTTTAGATTTTTTATTTTAAAATATCCGTATAGTTTTGATTCTAGATATTTTATTTATATAAATTTTTCTCACGTATTTGTTTAAGTAAATTGATAGTCGGCTAAACTCTAAATTAAAAGACTCGAGTCTTGCATCATTGAAAATTCATTAAAAATATGTAGATTTTTTTATTTTTGTGAATTTGAGTCGTGGTGTGAGAATCAATGAAACGAAAAAGCAAAATTAAAGAGAGACAAGCACATATATCTATATTTTTAAGTCTGTGTGAGAATGAAATACATTAGTTTTACTTTTATCGCATGAACTGCACTCGCATACACATTATTTTTTATATATAGAATCCGAAGATATAGAAATCATATCGGATATTAAGGAAATCTAATATATTATACACAGTAAATTTGAATATAAAATCTTAACCTTAAGTTGTTATATTTTAAACCGAAATTATAATCAATATTTATTTACACTTCATGCACTGGTACCTTCAATGAATAACTTAATTTGAATTGTTCAGTATTAGTTTAAAATAAACATAAACTTTAACGTAAACATTAATAAATATGTTATATCTGCACTGAGAGATAGGTAGAAAAATTTATGTAATATTTGAAAGACAAGTGAAACTTCTTTGAAGATCTAAATTGCGCTTTTTCTGTCTTGTTCTTTCGCGTATGATCGACGTATCGTTTTTCTCTCTTTCGCTAAATGCCTATTTAGCTCACTCACCTTAAAAAGAGGGATAATCTCTGTATGAAAAAAAAAAAAAAACTGAATTTTTTGTACAAGCCCGTTATTTTCACGTTGTAAAAGTATATTCAAAAGTCTCATAAGATATTTGCTACTTAAGTTATTTACAGACAGAGGTTACGTAATTTTATTTTTCATGGATATCTCGCTTCCTATAAATATAAATCTTTGCCATTTAATAAAAGTTGTAGAACACGAAGTTCTGTATAAATTTTGCTAGATTTTTTTTTTATGATTATTCGCTTTTAATGCGCAAATAGTCCGGACTATTCAGTTTTATATGGCATAATGAGACCTAGACCTCTAGACTGAAGTAATTCGTCCCCTCTATCCTATATTTGCACAGCCCGTGTCCCGCTGTGGGTTGCCTAACTCACAGAATTCTCATCACTTTCAAAGAAGTTTAACTTGAAGGATGTAAATAAATTCTTTGTTAATTATTTATTACATTTTAAGAACTGCATATCTCGCAATTTATGTGCCAGAAATATTTATAAAAATAAATAGATATTTTACCCATTTGAAGTATATTTGTAAGTAAAATTAAAATTAATATATTCAATGCCTGCATCTGTTCAAAATATGATTATATCAACTGATACGGTTCAAATTTTTGATCAATAAATAATTGACCTGTGCACATTTATTTAAATTAGAATGACGGTGTAAGGGTTGCCTAATCGCAACAGTATATGGTAAGATTAGAAATAAATTATGGGCTGTTTTTGATTGCATTTTATTTTTTAAATGTGTGTAATACCGGGAATCGGGAGAAGATGTGTTTTTTGGTGTTTTTGACTGTACCACGTTACTGAAGCTCGTTATTTTTCATTGTAGCGATGATATTCTGACAGGCATCGGTGTGCGGTGACAATTAAAATAGGAAGTTGCTACGGTAAGACACGGAAGACCAAGCATAAACTATCGGACGAATAGTTGAAAAAAAAAATATAACAGGGATCTCCTGAAAATTTGATTGAAAATTTACTTTTTCAATTTTGTCTAAACATTGACCGTACATGTTTCCCTTTTTAATCTGCACTGCACTGCACTATTAAGTAAATATTTAAAATATCTATTTAAATGTTGTTAATGTATTTATAAGGAAGTAGTAGTGTATCGGTCTGTTAGTTTGTGGTTTTAGGATCTTCAATACATTCAGTGAGAAAAGAAAATTCAACGAAAGGTGAAGGTGAAAGGTGTTATTGTTAAGCTACAGTAGCAAAAGATGACATTTGGATTAAGGGCAACAACCAACAGCTGTGCACGGAATTCTGCGAAAATTTTTAAAATACGTGTACGGCAATTGGTTGTATGGTTTATTTAAAAAAATAAATTTAAATATTGTTGTTCGTTTTATTTCAAAAATCTTTATTTTCAAATTATAGCGTAAATTATTGGTTGTTTTTTTTTAATGTGATATATAGTTAATATATTCCGGTGCAGTCGGAGCAGTTGGAGCCGTATTGTCGGCAGCATTGTTTCTTTCTTTATTTTAGTTCTGAGAACATTTCTTATAGTGATTTGTTGAAGTGATTACACTGATCAAATGGTAAGTAAGCGATTTATAAAGGTGTTAGTATATTAACAAAGTAATTATATTTCGAGGTACAGATTAATCTTTAAATGGATTAAAAATATTATGATCGAATTTAATGATATTGTTTTAATGATATTAACCCTTTCCACTGTCCACTGGATAGATTTTCAAGCTTCGAGTTTGAGCTGATACCATGCCGTGAATTGGAACGGGAAGAATATGAAAACCATTGTATCCTATGTTTTCAAGGGTACTCTTTCGAATGGTCATAGTTAAAAGTAGCAAAAAATTGTAAAACTATGCAAAACTGAGAAAAAACGAAAGAAAAACGAGATTAATTGAAAAAAACATTTTTTGATCATAAAATCATTTTTTAAGATTTTTTTTTAATAAGGCACACGTTTATGACTCCGACTGTACCAATTTATGTTTTAGTTATTTTATTATATTCCACCATTAAACGCTAAGTCAAGGTTAATCGTTTCATTTATAATATTTTAATAATATGGGGTTTTGCAAACTCATAGATACGTTAAGAGCGGAAACATGTTTTTCCGATTTTAAATCAAACAAAAAATACATCATATATTTTACTTGTTTAGTAGAAGAAACATATTTATAACAGTAACCTCTCTTATAACGCATTTTGATATTACGCAATTTATCCCTCGTATAATACGGATACTCCATGTAACGGAGATTTCACACGTCATATTTCTGTACGATGAAATTTATAATGATTTGTACAGTGCATAATTCATTCGACATCTCCGATTTTAATAAAACGCACAAATTTCGTTTATGTTACAGTATTCCTTAATACTCGATTTGAACCCCCTTTAAAAGAGAAAAGTTATACGTGAACCATTTGCACATAACGCGTTATACGAGAATACTCGTACAACGCGTTTACCTATAACGTGGAACCAATCTACCGTGTTATAAGGGGAGATTACTGTAGTTTCCGCAAGAACTAAACTGAATGATTTTGGAAAGATTAAAAAAAAATCAATAATGCTTGCGTACTGTGTACAAATTTAAAGTATCATTTGAAAACAGCCATTAATGTATCAGCTAACACCTTTTTCCAAAAGTGAATATATTAAATGATATGTTTTATCACTAGGATTACATTGATTGATTTTAATTGTGGGTATTATTGTCTAGGATTTTTTTTCTTTTTGGTGTTTTGATTTTAATTTTTTGTTTTGATACGGTTAGTTAATGCTTTTGAGCCATGCTGTGGCTGTCTTTTATTAGTATCCATTGTAGACATTTAGATTGTGCATGCAATCTCATTGTTAATGTAAAATGCAATGGAACTGTTGATAGCCCATACATAAATAAATAAATTACGATAGCCGCCCAACCCATAAATTTCGCTGGCTGAGCGCCCTCTACGTTCGCCTACCAAGCCCGGTTTTGTTGTTAAGGTCTTTCCCAGGCCAACAACGTTGGACATGCCGAAAAAAACAAAAAACGATTGGTTCTTTCGGAAAGGAGCACCCAGTCGTTTCTTTTCTCATACTTACGTCCTCCACGGACAAGTCCCCAGGACTATATTTATACAAATGACGGACTTACGATTGACTTTCTCGGCTAGGACTAACAAGTTCTCTAATTCTTTTGCCGAGTATTTGGCTCCTTTAAACGAAGCGTGAAGAGATACTTGTGCAGGCCGGCATGACCGCTGCGTTTGTAGATAAGTTTTTTTTGCTAATGATTGTCACTGTGCCGTGTCAGGATTAAAAAAAACACTCCTTAAATATTAAGACACTTTTACGCACTAATGAATGATTTTGTGTGCAAATGATGTACATTAGTTTGAAAGCGTTTTATATTTAAGGAGCTTTTCTGTAACAAGGTGTTAATCCTAACACAGCATTATCTGCCAGTCGTCCGCAGTCTGTAGCAAGGTAACCATAATATAGTTTATAAAAATTTAAAAGTAATACCGTCACGTTATATCCCTTTTGAGGAGAGTTCAGATACATTAGTAGCTGTATACACAAAAATAGTATTCTGAAAATTGTTTGATTTAAAATATATATTTATTCCTATAAAAGCAGATGTTGCTCTCATTTGTAATTTACAAAAGACGTATGTATTGTTTTAATTATTTCTGGAATTATGAAATAAAGGTGATTTGTATTGAATTAAAATTGTTTTATTTGGTACATTTATATTTCTATGTGTTGATCTATAGGGTTTATTCCAGCAATAAAACAAAACCTGTGATATAGTCCAAATATTTAATCCAATATAATATTACATTATAAAAAAAAATGGCGGAATGATGTCAAAAAAATGTACAAGAACATAAAAATACATAATATTATTTACATGTTTAAAGCTAAAAAATAACTGCCGTATTAAAAGAACAACGTTTAAACTTAACAAAAAAAAATGGCCGACACTATTAGGAACTTATATCGACTATTTACAAAAAGAAGAAATCACATATTCCTTTAATGTCCTTGAAAATCGCCATAAGTGTCAACAACTGTACATACTCGCCCTTCCTTTAGGAGAAAACTAAATAAAATTTACAAACAAGCGTATAAGTAACAAGAAACTAAAAATAAATTCGATTTTTCCTTATTTTTTTAAGGAATGGTATGAATGAAACTTCTTTGAGCGTTCTAAGTGTATCAATTCAGTTTTGAATAATGTTTCACTAGCACCGCGACCATTGATTTATTATTTGAGATATTTTATCAAGTCTTACGTATTCTTTAATCATTTTTCTGATCAGTACAAATATTTAAATCGCAATTTTTTAATCTGGTCATATTTTTTAATTATTTTGCTTTTTTTCAACAGAATACGCAAAGAAAAGTTGTATTTAGAGAAAACCTTAAATGTTATACAGTGCTCAAAGAAATGTCACATCAAATATCTACTTAAGCAGTTTAAAAAAATCTGCTGCGTGTTGCCTCTTATACCACTCAGACGATGGCGACTGTCAATAAAAAACAGAGTCACCACCAAATTGTACTAAACACCAGGTGCAGTTGAGTAAACCAGAAAGCATTTTGAAAGTTAAGACACATTAACGAATAATATTAATTTAATATATGTCCGAGATTCCAGGTTTATTACGTTACAGCTTATATTTGTAGCAGGGAAATGAGGACAATGTCCCAATTATCCCTAGAAAATCCCCGTGGTGAACACGTAATCAAAGATGTCGAATATTGAAATCTACTTCGTTTTCTTGAAAACATACTTGTATCACTTGTGACGTCATTACACTGGGCTGAATTTGGTAAAATGAGGAATGTATTGATTTTGTACTAAATAAAACAAACTTATTTTTTTATTTTCAAAGTTACCATCTGCCGGTTTGCGCTGTATGTTCACAGTATAAAGCTAAACTGATCTAAATAGATACATTATTATTTATTTCTTCATCACGTAAATCAAAGCACTTGGTTGAGGTACTGAAATAAGCGAACTTTAACGTTTCTGCTACGTTCAGCCTAGTCGAATCATGAATTTTGAGATATTAAATGTTTTCAAGTAAGAAAACGTAGATTGGAATATCCGATATTTCGAAATCTTTGATTTCGTGTTTTCTATGACAATTTCGTTTTTAAGATTTCCTGTAACATGTTCACTGTGACGCCATCATAGCAACATTAAATTATACCATTTATATTTCACAACGTTTCAAGGTCATATACCAAAAATCAATCAAATAGATGTGATAGTTCGGTCACAGGATAGATTTTATGCTTTCATTATTTTAACACACGCTGTATATTGACAGCTGCGATGCTAGAAGTCAATGACTTTGGCAGATACATGCACAAAATAACGTTGCCGTTTCGATCTTACAATGTAATTCAGTAATCAAAATCTTATTAATGGAAATTAAGTTATTTATTTTGTAAGAAAAATATGTTCTTTTAAATCGATTTTAGGACCTTTATAAAATATTAATACTACCTATGTTATAATTTAATGTCATTATAAGAACGCCACTCTGTATAATTATGAAAAATATATATATTTATTACGTGTAAAAAATAATTTAGTTTCAACTTATGGCGAATTGCAAGGCATCTTAAATGTGCTTATAAAGATGTAGGTACTTTAATAATATAATATCCCATTCACGATAATGGAATGCTACAGCTAGCTGACCAACAAAGGTAACTAAAGTTTGCGTATAAGTAAATATAAATTATACTTAACGTAAAAAAAAAATACAACATTTGAACTTCAACGAATCATACCTTTCGGAGAATAAATAAAAATGTATTACATATTTCAACGAAAATTATATCGTTAACAATAGAGTTTTATGCTAGGTAACCAGAGGTTTCGCCGGGTGCCGAGGAAGCTGCGTGGCCTTGCCCTTGGCACTCGGCAGGCGGGAGGAGGAACACCCTGGGGGTTTTAGTCGGTGCAAGTCCGACACACGAGGGGCGAACATCATCACCCCCTGAGGCCCGTTAGGGATTTCCCCCGGGTTACAAAAAAAGTAACCAGAATTTACTAAGTAAAGGTTTGTTTAAAACAAAATACAACTTTAACGCATCATAATAATCAATTAATAACTATAAAAAAAAATTAAACCTCAGTATCCCATTGAAAATAGTGTTGCAGTTTAACTAACTGACTAAAAAGTTATCACGTAAAGTTTGTATACGACAAAATACAATTTCAAAATTTAGTGAATAAATATAAAATGTTAGGTACTACAATTACAATACTCTGTTAACAATAGTGCAATATTCAGCTAGCTGACTAAAAAGTTACGAAGTAAAACATTGTATACTATGACAAAATACAATTTCAACCTATGGGGAACTTCAAAGCATCGTACTTATCAGAGAATAAGTGTAAAATATAAGTTACTTCAACGACAATATCCCGTTAATACTAATACATCAGCTAATCGACCAAAAGGCAACTATACGAAAATTTGTTTACAAAATTCACTCTGAGAAACTCAAAGAACACATTCGTTACACCTAAATGACTAAACACATATTAATGCAATTCAAGAAAGTGTAAAACATGACATTTAAAGGCGGGGACAGACTTGTAACATTTTAAATGTGTTTTTGTATCATTTGAGGCGAGTTTACATATATAACAAATATTACAAAGTTTTTTTTTGTTCTGACTCCACTTAGACTGATATTTGTAAACGCTATTTGGACTTGGCTTAGCAAAGTTCTGAAAAAATAAATTCGTTTTGATAATAAACTGGATATACAGGTGATTTTAGGGGGTATATTTAGCATTCAATTCTAATGGCAAATGTGTAATAATAGTGATATCTTAATATTTCTTTAAAACAAAGTAAATCATGGTAAATATATTTAGAGACAATTATGCACATGAATGAATAACAATTAATTATTAACTATTTTGCCTGTCCTAAGCAATAAGAAAGGAAAACGAGTTTACCTAAAATTACGTAAAAGGAACTTTATTCAATCGTGCACCATATGCGCTACGGTGTCCACACGTTATACGGATCAATTCTCTTAGGTCATAGATGGGCAAAATGTAATCAGATTAATGAAAATGATTAACGATTACATTTTACGTTTATTACCATTAATGTGACTGCATTTTGCTCATTTATGTTTTAAACACTACAAAATCCCAGATTGTATACACATTTTTCATTTCTTAACGTTTTAAATGGATTTAATCATGATTACAGAGCTATAAAATTAAAATTACGACTAGATTTTGTAATCGTTCATCATTAATCAGATTACATTTTGCCCATCTCTGTCTTAGGCTTAGCAAGCATAAATGTCAGAGATAAAATAAATGTGTATCGACTGTACCTACTGTTCGGCTTCTAACGCGGTATTTTACATTACACATAAATGTTAAAAGTGTATCGCCACCTTTACAGTTCGCTTGACCATACACCGCACCCTTTGTAAAAGTACCTACATTTAAATGCATTTCACAATAGGATAGTGGAATAAATTGTGTGTAAATTAATGAAACTGAAAAAGTTTATTTTTTATAACTGCATATATAAAATCTCATAAACCGCTCGATTTTATTTCTTAGCTATCAAATATTCTTAGAAAATTTTTAGCTAAGTTTTCGCGTTCATCCCTAAAGCAGCTTTTTGACTAAAGTTTGTATTTTCAAGTTACGTCTTTTTTCCAAGAAGAGTGCGATGTTAGATTTTTTTTTTCAATACGTATATACAGCATGTTACTTTTTCACAAATTCATAAATTCGACAAAAAAAAAAATTAATAAATGTATAGTTTGAATCATTAATATTGTGTTTTCATGAAAAATAGCACTTCTCATACAAACAATACGTTTTGTTCTACGAATATTGTATAGAAGGATGATGCAGAGACAGATCTTGAATAATCTTAAATAATTATCGAACATAGACTTTGTTTATCATAGAAACACGAGACATAGACAACACAGAATTTTAATTAAAATATATTTTTATATTTATCTTTTACGAACTTTTTAAATGTAAATAACTCTAATTTGTTACGGTTCTATATAGCTGTAATTTTTGGTAGTTTATTATATTCAGCGAGGTTCAATATTGAGAAAAAATTTCCTTCTCATTCTTGACTTGTTAACTATAACGTGTTTCGCAAAACATCCGCTTGTCCTTTTCTTTCTCATGTACTTACGATTCTACTTTTCTCTTTCTCGCAACGTTTTGCGTACACAGGCAAGACGTTCTTCTATGGCGTGAGAGAAAGAGAAAAATAATAGCAAATACATACGAAAGAAAAAGATCCATTGATGTTTTGTGAAACACGAAACATTTGCTGGAAACGCACCTAAAGTATTCCCCTATCTGTAATTCACAAGTTTATAAGATAGACAAATCCGCGTAACGAATACGCCTAACATATCATCAGTTTGTTTTTGAAATTCTGAGAAAATTTATAATTATTACTTGACAGTGACTATTTTTATTATAATCATATTTGTTCCAAAGTATATGCAAAAGCGTGCAGTGACTATTGTAAAAGGAAGGCAGTATTGAGGGTCTAGGTAACGTATATTTATATCATTGATAGCGCTAGCAGGAACTATAATTATAAGGGAAAATGTTTCGAAATGTCACGAGATTTATGTTAAGTCAATTTATTCATCTTGGCGTCTTCTATTAGCGTTATCGATAATCGAACGTTACTTTGCCTCGGTCTACTGTTCGAAATATAGTCTACATGTAGATTTGAAAGTATGTATACATATTATTTATTTTTAAAAACGTGGCCGGTGGGAAAATTCCGTAGGTCAGATTTATAAAGTTTTTATTTATTATTTACCTCTAAATTGCATGTCATAATTAGGCATGATACGAATTATAAGACGGTATGTCTTATATAAGTTTCATCTCTCTCACACAAATAATTTTGTCATAGCGCTATCTCAGTCTGTGTGATTTTATCAAGGTTAAATGACTAGTGATTTTACGTTACTTTCCATCTCCGGTCATAATAAAGATTACATAGTTTTCGTGTTTTTTGTTTAAAATCCATATTTATCATAACGCCTTATTTTAGTAATTATATTTCTTGCATCCTTTTCTTTTTTATACGTTAATATACATACGTCTTTGTTTCAAAATTTTCAACGTAGACTATAATATTTTTAACTATATCGGACTGCTCACCGGTGAGGGAAAATTTCGTGAGGAAACCAGCACAGTATTTAATAGAAATGTCATGTGTTAGTGCCCTGAGAACGGCGATCATATGCGTTACTGGTGAAATTTGGCACGACATATAAGCGCAAAGTGGATACAGCCACTAATGTATCTCTAGTCACCCTGTAAGGGATATAGCGCGACGATATAATATTGTTTTTTATTATATCAGACTTTTTTATATGGTCACTGCACGCCATTGACAAGTAAAATAATTCTCGAAAGAATATTACAAACTGTTTCCAAACATCATCCTATCATCGTATAAACTGAGTCGATTACTTTCGTTCGTCCTTCCCTTCTGCAAAACTCGATCGCGGCGCGCCCTTCTGACCGCCACCGGGAGATCCCCTGGGGTCTTGACCCTGCCTGCTGGGTTAAGCAGGTGCAAATCACCAGACGACGTGAAGATCTCGCTGACTTGCTCCAGGGAATGCTGCCGTTTTATCGACAACCCCTTCAGCGAGGGTTTCGGTGACTTTGGCTTATTCTCGAAGGCGAAACTGGCATCGAGTTCCCCGTTTAACGCTGCTATGTACACCGGGTTGTCTCCGCTGTAGCCGTTAACGGCGTTTTCCTTATCATTCGGGTCACTGTACTCGTTGTCGAAGTTGGTATATTTGTTGCTTCGGTTGAAAGTGACAGTTTTAGATTGACTGCTCTCTTTGAGGACATCGATTTGGTAGTCCGTTTTGGGGACAGTTTGCATTGTGATCTTCGCGCCACCGTTCTCAGACAGCAGCATCAGATGTTCGTCCTCGCTGCTGGAACAGTCAGAGTTGAGTTCGAACGGGCTGACTTGATCATACGTTTCTGGGTTATCGATAAACTGGAGTTCCAAGTTTATGCTTGCTCGGGAAGATCCTGCACTATTGCTGGTGGTGATTATTTTATTGTCGCAACTTAATCGCTTCTTCAATGTCGAATCTTCGGATTCAGAGTTGGCTTTCACATTGCTTTGGGAGGAGATCGATGTCCTTAACGACTGCTTGAGGCTTTCTGAGCTTCCTCGGGATGTTTTACTCCTCATCTCCATAAAATCGCTGGGTTTCGCCTTTGGGACGATCACTGCGAAGATCTGATTGGGGGTTGCTTCGGTGTCCCTTGAAGGGAATTCCCTGAAGCCCAGGATGTTTTCGTCCATCATCGTGGGTGATAAGGTTCTGTTAGGCGGCGAGAGACACGGTCCTTCCATATTGAAACTTTGCTCATGGCTCAAGATCAAATTGCTGGGTCTATTCACTTTAACTGGATCCTCAGCGGATAAGTCAAATTTAGTCTCTGGCACCAATTTCACCTCAACATCGCTCGCACTCTTGTGAAACTTTTCAAACAGCTTCCTAATACCCCATTTTGATTTACTCGGCTTGACTTCTTGGAGGAGATTCGTCTGCTTCGGTCCGCGGTCTAAATCATGATTCGTAACGTCATTCTGGACATAATCTAAAGGTCTGTGGTAGGTCCTGATCTCGTTAAGGCTGTTTTCGATGAGCTGGGGTCTGTGGACGACCCGAGCCACTGAGAGGCAGTTTTCTTCCACGTTTTGTACTCGGACGCAGTCTTTAGGAGTTGCAATGTCCTTTAGACTCTTGTGGACGAGCTCGACCGTGTGTGTTTGAGTGTTTGTGTTCCTTTCTATGCACGCGTTGCGTCCTACATGCGGTTGAGGGTAGAGAAGGGGAGTAGTGACGTCACATACCTGTTGCACCAAGCAGTTTGAATTCTTGTCCGGTTCTAGAGACGATTGTATACTCACGTCAGCTGGAAGTTATTGATTTGTTTTTAAATTGAGAAATAGTAAGGTAGGTGAGGTGGTAGGGCGATTATCTGAACTGGGTCATGACCACAGCACGCGAGTGTAAAGACCGTCATAGTGACTTGGTTCGACCTGTCGTTTCGAAAGTGACTACCTTGAGAAGAAACGCCGAAAGAAAATGAAGGAGGCGGATATTTTTTCCTGTACACTATTAACATCTATAACGAAGCTGACTGGAGCCGAAGTTCCTGCCGAACATTATACTATTGTCTACTGTACCTTAATTTTAATGCGTTTGGGTTTTACTATGTTTTAGAAATACCTTTCTTAATTGCGTTCCTTATCAAACATTTCTGTAATACCTTTTAAGTAATATAATAGCCAATCTTTCCCGGTGACCAATTGTTATTTATTAGAAAACTATCGATGTCTACTTGCCGCCAACACACATCTGGTGTGCAGACCGTCTCGGTTAGACCCAAGCCTCTGAGAAGAGAATCTCTGCAAGACAGTACGTTCCGGGCTAGCAACGTGTCCACATTGAACTCATCGGGTGGTTGAGGGACACGCAGTAGGTGTTGGGTGTGATTTTTCTGTTCTTTTTTTTTGTATTTTTTTTTTCACTTTGGTTGATTTATTCTTCTTTGTTAATGTATTTATTTTGTAAGCTGTGTTGTATTGTATATGTTCTGATGAACGATTTGGTGGCCTTAGACGGCGCAACACATAAACGTACTTTTTTTTCGATAATTTTTGTTGTTCTGTAGTGTGTTGGCCACTGGCCGTCTTAATATTGTAAAAAAATAATAAACATATAAAATAAAACTTTATCTAACTATTTATTCGTAATGTGTTTGTTTCCTCACCTGTGGTATTAGCGTGTGGGTGTAAGTTGTTATCGTGTATGACCGGCGCCTGCGCTTGCAGCATCGACTTTAGTTCCGCCATCCTCTCTTCAACGCACACGGCCGTTAATCTGGAACGATATAGGGAGTTCATACCACACCATAAACAGCCGAAATATACCAGTAATAAATTTTACTTCCTTTAACACGTTCCCGCCGGCATGTACCATTAAAGGTACATTGAGGATCATTCCATCGGTCGCTGTGTACCATTTTTATTTTATTTTATTTTTTTTTACACTGGCTTGATATAGTGACTACAGAGTTTCTGATAGTAAGTACAGTGTAGTCCAAAAACGAAAGCGACTATCAAAGTATGAAAATACATTGATAGTCTCCGTCGTCATGTCGGCCCACATATACCACGACTGAAGGTCTCTAGGTATATGAGCTACTGGATATACATAAGCTGATCCCGAAACGCGACAAGCTGAAACAGGTCACTATGACGGGCTTTACACCCATGTACTGTGGTCGCGATCCAGACGGGCACCGACGCCCTACCACCTCGCTGCTGCTCGTTTAGCACCACCGAGGAGTCACGTGTAGGGAAACTAGGGTAAAAACTACTGACGCGAGCAGCTTCGACTCCCAAACACGATGATTATGATGTTATGGTACATACACAGTTGTCCTATCGGGCGGCGTGTACCTTTGATGGTACAATGAAAGAAATCAATTTAATTTGTATTTTTTGCTAAAAAAAGAAAAGAAGTTGGTAAATGAACGCAGGCACAGTCGGCAGAAGTGCTTAATGAGAGATATGCGATTATGTGCAAACGGCGCCGCCCGATGAGGCAAATCTGATTTCACAGAGCCGTCAGATGCCGAAGACAGTGAATTCAGCCGCCGGCGGGAACGTGTTAAATCAATGTATTGCCTGTACTACTTCTAAATTTTGCACTGTTGTCAGCCTCTTCATTTCTCCTGACTCAAAAATGTGAAGAGATCCATTTATAGCAACATTAGAGACTGATTATCCATTTTGGTGAACCGGGGGATAATCGCGCATAGGACCATTTGGGGCCACTGTTAGGGCAGCGACCCCGGTGTGTCAGGCTCCTACTGACTAAAAACCCCCGGAGTATTTTCCAATCGCTCCACCCGTACTTGGGAATCGAGATTCTACCAGACGCTCGGGCAACGAACAGCCAGTCCAGGCATCATCTCTGTAAGGGATGGGTTTAAAATTCCCATCCTTTCAAGCTTATCTCACGCCTCTCTCTCATCCGGGCAGCAGACTTCATCAATTCTACTACTCGGCTAGTGTCACTAAGGGGTGTCAGTAGCGTTCATTCCATAGATGCGTGAAAACATTGCATGCCTTGACAATAAACAAGTCTTAATTAAATTGCTTAAAATTAAATGCAATGTAGTCGGTAAAAATGAGTAATCATTGACGTTCATACATATTCTATTATATCGCCATTTATGTTTTTGCACCCTTTTGTGGTTGACATTCCTGCTGCTCGCACGAAGCGATTTGCCTCCTCCTTTTTGCTGCGTACCGCGAAGGAGTGGAACTCGCTTCCTGCGTCAGTGTTTCCGGCGTCTTATGACATTGGAATCTTCAAACGTTGAGTGAATCGGTATTTGCTGGGTGAGCGCGCTCCATCGTCGGCCTCATCATCACTTTCCAGCAGGTGTGATTGAGGTCAAGCGCAAGCCTGTATGTAATAAAAAAAATCTTCCCGGTAACTACAATATAATGTTCAATACTGTATAAGAATATAATATTTAAATTAATCGCGCTAAGTCTGCCTATCTTGTTCAAATATCCTATGCACGCCACTGAGGGATGTGTATTCATACGCGGCGACACCAATGGTCACAATGTCGAATCTCGGCTCATACCTCTGGGTTTTTCTGGGTTTTTCGGGTTAAAACCATTTTAAGCATTAAGAAACTATTAATGTGTATGCAATCTGGAATTTTATAGTGTTTCAAACATAGATAAGCAAAATGCAGTCATAATAATGGTAAAAAATGTAATCGTAATAATTTTTATTAATCTGATTACAATTTGCTCATCTATGCCTGAGAACGTCTATCAGCTGCACTTCTGGTCACGTTAGGCACAACATATGGGCAAATTGTGTACTACCACAAATGTATCTCAGCGCGCCCCGACAGAGGTATAGCATGACGATAATATTATCATTATTTCCTTGATAACTATTGGTAGGTGCGAGAGCCTAATTCGCACTTGGCTGTTTTTTTAATTCCCTTCTCGTCCCCTAGCTCACCTGGCCTCAGCATCGTGGTCCCAGCACTCGTCGCACGTGTCGGTGGCTATCTTGAGCGCCCGGGGCTCTGGCACCGGCCCGGCCGGTAATGGCGGCCGCGCCTTGTTCCGAGACACGAGGCCCTGAGTATTGCAACATTTTTTTTTCGCAGTGTACCAAAAAACATGAAATTAGAGTAATCAATAAATATTTTTACAACTCAATCGACGTAGATATCATACATGCGAATTCAGCGCGTCAAGTTGTAGGTATTATCGCCACCCGGAGAAATGGACGCTGCTGTGCCTCCGATCCAGGCTAGGCGGAAAGAAGGAATACCCCGGGGTTTTAGTCGGTGCAAGTCCGACACACCGGGGGGCGACCCTCATCGCCCCCTGAGGCCCGGTAGGGATTTCCCCCGAGTTACAAAAGAAAGACCACACGGAGCCAATATTGATCATTAGGCTCCAACAGGACTGAGGTAACGGGCGAGTTGAGCGCAGTTGGAAGCTGAGACAAAACACGAACGTGTGGCATACTCTACCTATTTATTTATTTTTCTCCTTAACATTATCTATTTTTTAATTCTTTATACTATACCAACCTAAAACTAACAACCATTTTAAAGAACATTATTATATCTTCACTTATTTATCTAAGTAATTTTATCAACACATTTCATACTAACACACTTGATATTTATTTCAATTTCATTCTAATAATATTAATATAATTCTATTTCTTATATCATGCCGTGCGATGGAAACGGCTCTAATTTAGAGAGCCGTGGTATAAAGGCACGCGCGGGGGGATTGCGCATGCGCACGCGATGCAAGCGCTTAACCGCCCGCGCACCCGGCAAACTAGTCTTGCTATCACACTCAGACTAGCCACACGCACCACTCGCTCGCCATTCATAACGTTCTCAAAGTATTTGTTTTTCTGTTGTTATTTTTATTATTGTGCTGTGTAATCTTTTTTTTTTACTTTGGGAAAAATCCCCATAGGACCGTTCCCGGCCGCGAAGGGGGTGGCACCCGGGTGTGCCGGTCTTTTACCAGCTAAAAACCCCAAGGTGACTACTTCTGCGAATTAGTGGGGGCTGCGGGTCCTGTAATCAATTCGCCGCAGGTGCTGTGCCTCAATCTATCTCAACTTGGACTATCATACTTCTGCTTCATTATTTCTACTGGATTTTGTACTCCGCTTCATTAAACGGCTATATATTAGGTCCTTACATATGAAATTGGTGTTTTTCGTACTGGCCACTTTAATCACAAATTTCTCCTCTTTGGTAAGGAATTCCAAATTCAAATTTGTACAGCTATAGACTCATGTATTTGTGCTTCGATGATCGTCATTCATTTGTTTTTTTCTTCTGTTTTTTTCTGTTTGCGTCACTCATTTTACAAAATGGAAAACTTAAAATATCGCATTATTTACGAGTACGAGTTCCGCCGTGGCACTAGTGCTGCGGAAACAACTCGAAGGGTGAATGATGTGTATTGCGGTCGTGTTGCAAAAGAAAACACAGTTCGTTTTTGGTTCCAACGTTTTCGTTCTGGAAATTTCGACCTGCAGAACAAGCCCCGTGGACGGCCTGAGACTCAAGTTGATAATGAAGAGTTGAAGGCTATTGTGGAAGCGGATCCATCGCAAACCACGTCCGAGTTAGCTGCAGGCTGCGATGTTAGTGATAAAACTGTTTTAATTCACTTGAAGCAAATTGGGAAGATTAAAAAGCTTGAAAGGTGGGTACCTCACGAATTGACTGAAGCAAACCGGCAAACGCGCGTCGACTGCTGCGTTACATTACTAAACCGGCACAATAATGAAGGTATTTTAAACCGAATCATTACCTGTGATGAAAAATGGGTTCTTTACGATAATCGGAAGCGCTCAACGCAATGGTTGGATCCTGGCCAGCCAGCCAAATCCTGCCCCAAGCGAAAATTAACCCCAAAAAAGTTACTTGTAAGCGTTTGGTGGACTAGTGCCGGTATTGTTCATTACAGTTTTCTCAAATCTGGCCAGACTATTACGGCAGATGTCTATTATCAGCAATTGCAAACCATGATGGAAAAGCTAGCGGCTAAACAACCTAGGCTGGTCAATCGCTCCACGCCACTGCTGCTTCACGACAACGCTAGACCACACACTGCGCAACAGACGGCTACTAAATTAGAAGAGCTTCAATTGGAAAGTCTAAGACATCCTCCGTACTCCCCGGACCTTGCTCCAACAGATTACCACTTTTTTCGAAATTTGGATAACTTCTTGCAAGGGAAAAAATTCAACTCCGATGGGGCAGTCCAAATCGCCTTCAAAGATTTTATTGATTCCCGTCCGACTGGTTTTTTTAGTAAAGGGATCAATGAACTACCTATGAGATGGCAAAAGTGCATAGAAAATAATGGTTCATACTTTGATTAATTAAATATATTATATTAAAAAATATCCGACTTTTTGTTCCTCCCATACAAAACGCCAATTTCATATGTAAGGACCTAATATTTGCTGTCTGGACTTTTTTCATTTTATCATCTCATGTCTACACGCTATCCTGCGCTATAGTATAAGGTAGGTCACTACCCTCTGCATACCCACCACGCTAAACACGCATCGCCTCTAACGCCCGTAGTGTGAAGTGCTTGAGAGCTGTCGCACGCTTATCAATCGCATTAACGCTCAATTTAACTTACTTGTTATTAATTAATTTTTAAAATGATTGAATCGAAACCATCGGGCTCAGTTACAATTATAGAGGCCGGATGATCTCTACTGCTTGTTGGAGGCGTGTTGATTGAAAGGCAGTCTTGACGTGAATCATATTTATTGTTTAAATGGTGCACTTTTTTTAATATTTGCGTGACCTAGATATCGCGAAGCAATGTACTTACTCGTGTACGAACTTAAAATAGACCTATAGAGCGTTAACTCCATACAATAAATATTTTAAATGTGAAATAGTTTTTCCTTGCAATAAAAAAAAAATTCAAGTGTAGGTTAGAAATTGTAAGAACAAAAGTAGTATAGAAGTAACTTTGCTTTTTCCAATTTGTATATTGAGCAAAAATGACTTATAATTGAAATCCAAACTCTGATTAATACAACGGCGGAAGGATCCTGAGTATTATGTCAATATTTTTATTAACTAGGTAACGGCATTCTGCACTCAACTCGCGCGATGAATAAAGAGTTGATGCGCTCACCTGCATCTGCGCGAGGGTGGGCTTCACCGGGAGCCCGTGGTGCTGGTAGGGCAGCGCGTAGGGCGGCACGGCCTGCGCGTGCGCTCCCGAGGTCCGCCACAGCATCTCCCACAGGACCAGGCCGAGCGCGAACACGTCCACGGCGCACAAGGCCGCCCGGGCTCCGCTCAGGTCCAGCGCACCTTCGAGAGCCTCAGGGGCCAGATACCGCAGCGTGCCGGCCTGTGGAAACGTGATTATATAATCGTACATCACATTATGTTTAATTTACACGTAGTCATTTAATGAGACATTCCATCAAGCCAAGCTATATTGGCACACTATAGTCCGGGAATGGCAGCGTCCATCAAAGGATGACGAGAATTTATTGACAGTCACCATGACTGAAGATTTTTAGGTATATGAACTAGACGCACACAAACGGATCTCGAATCTGTGTGCCGCCAAATTTGATATATATAATTATGTAAATAATATTGAATAATATGATTTAAAAAGAAAAATCCTCTTAACAGGAATAGATATTTGTTCGACATATGTATATTTCTTTAATTGTTTCATTCTTTGTTTTGCAACGCGTTAATTTCTAGATAATCCCTTAATAAACGTACTGTTATTTTTGTAGTAAAAAATATTATCATAAACTATTGTATGCAGTGTGTAAAGCGAAGTAAATAATTTTATTAACTTATCCTTTTTTTGTGTGCCGCCTAATTTCGATATCGTTAAAAGTGTATCGCAACAAAAAAAGGTTGAGAATCACTGGTCTATGTGTAATATATATATATATATATATATATATATATAAGGTACCTTAACAGTCTTCAACGGTTAAAGAAAACAAACTCTTTGTTGCTCTGAAAATTCAAAGAAACGACAATAATGTTTGTTTATAACTTTTTCCGTACAAACCAAAACGCTTCTTTTATATTCAAATAAAACTGCGGCCGAGACTCTGTCATCTGTCAAAACAATGTCCACAGTTTATAGCAAGTTGTAGTGCCATAGACAATTTCACATACAGCCGCGCGAAGAGCGACAACATTAAAAACCCTGAAGAAATTATATTTCCTTTACATATATATATATATATATATATATATATATATATATATATATATATATATATATATATATATATATATATATTTGTGTGTATATTAAGTTAAGATCGGAGCTATGCAGCGAATATAAACTAATTGTAGCATATTGTATGATGTAGACACCCTTTTTTTGTGATCCCAGGGGAAAATCCTGCACAGCAACATCAGGGCCACTGTGATGGCAGGGCCTGGGAATCCAGGTTCTTCCAGGCGCCCGGAAAGCGAACACCCTGTTCAGGCTTCATCTCGGGAGGGGTGGTTGTAAAGAACTCAGCCATGTAGCCCTAGTTTGGGTGTTTTCTTTTCTTTAACTTTACCTCTGTGATCCTGCTCGGGGCGGTGTTCTCCCGGCGCGGGTGCAGCGGTTGCGCCAGACCCAGGTCCGCGAGTCTCGCCTCCCCGTTGGACGCTATCAGCACGTTATTGCTGTTCACATCGCGGTGGACCACGCACGGCTTGTTGCCCACTGTTGGGATCACGATAACAACCGTGAGACACTTCTCAGAGAAGCCAATATACACGTTTCACTATTAAATACTGTTTCTAGAGGATGTTTTTCATCTTCTGGTCGAGTGTGACCGGAGCGAGACTATGAGAACGGACATGATTATTAAGCATCATATAAATATATATATATTATATTTGCGAGGTGGTAGGGCGTCGGTGCCCGTCTGGATCGCGACCACAATACATGGGTGTAAAGGCCGTCATAGTGACCAGTTTCGGCTTGTCGCGTTTCGGGATCAGCTTGTGTATATCCAGTAGCTCATATACCTAGAGACCTTCAGTCGTGGTATATGTGGGCCGACATGACGATGTAGACTATCAATGGATTTTGTATCCTTTGATAGTCGCTTTCGTTTTTGGACTACACTGTACTTACCATCAGGTACTCTGTAGTTACTATGTCGAGCCAGCGTAAAAAAAAAAATCCCTTCGACGTTGGCATGTTCAATGGAATACTCGCTGCACCCACGTGTGATGCGGCTAGATCCCTGTTCATGTTGCTGTTAAAAATTTTAGCAGAATAATTTAGTGTAGTGTTATTATTTATGTATCTTTATTTTAGTGAACTTCTTTTATCTAAACAGGGCTGGCGTAATCACATGTGTGATTAAAGCCCTAACCAAATTATAGAATAAAAAAAATACTGTTTCAATGCGCGCCAATGCGAAGGTCGTAGATTCTAACTCCATGCTCACTGATGAAGAAAAACTTCGTGAGGAAGCCCGCATGGCATGTAATAGAAATGTCATGTGTACTAGTGCCGTGAGAACGGCGATCAGCACCGCTACTGGTCACGTTGAGCATGAGATATAAACGCAAAGTGCATGCAGCCACCAATCCACTTCCGGCGAAACTTTGAGTTTCTTCTTAAGGTAGTCGCTTCCGAAACGCTAGTAGATCACTCGTAGGGGTAGTATTTTATTTGGCTGGCGGTCCAAGTCGAGGTTCGTACCCACAGGGGTGCCCTTGCATTGCCACCCAACCCATAAACTCGCTGGCTGAGCACCTTCTGTGCTCGCCCCGGCTCGCCCGGTTGAACTGTAAATGCCTGTCCCGGCAATCAGTAGTAATACGTACAAAAAAAAAGAAAAGTAGCTACCAATGTATTTCTGCTCACCCCGTAAGGGATGTAGCGTATATACAGGCTGATTTTATAGACGAGGGAGACATTTAAGGAGGATATTCAGCATTCGATTCTAATTCCAAATATATAGGAATAGTGATATCTTAATATTTCCATTGAAACCAAGTAATTTATAGTCAACATATTTAGGGGCAATCACACACATGATAGAATAAATAACAATTAATTATTAAGTAGGTATTTTGTCTCTCCTAAGCCAGGATAAAGTACGAAAGGGTAACGAGTCAATTACCTGTTTACTTAAAATTACATAAAAGGAATTTTATCTACATGCCATTCAATCGTGCGCCACACGCGCTGCGGTGTCCAAACTTTTTACGGATCAATTCTCATTTGTTCATCAATGTTTCTTTATGATTTGTTAGGGAATATTGTTGTTTATACTTTTATTAGTTACAAGAAGGTACAAATTATTCTAAAATATCTCCCTCGTCTATAAAATCACCCTGTAGTGATTGTATTCAATTTGCGCTTACATGTTGTGCCCAATGTGACCAGTAGCGCGGCTGATCGCCGTTCTCACAGCACTAGTACACATGACAATTCTATCTGATGCGGTTTTCTTTACGATGTTTTCCTTCAACGGTGATCATGTGGTAATCTGGAAAAATCCAGAGGAAACGGGATCCGAACCTACGACCAGTCGAGAACGTCGATTCGTTTAATTTAATGGCTATTATGACCGGTGGTCGTGGGTGTGGTGGTAGACATGGATTTTGGCGTTTTGCTGTTTATTTGCACTTTAAGGCACACCGAACTGCGACGCACACGCACGTATTCCCGCCTTGGGTCTCGGTAGTCGACTGACTTAGCAAGCATCCCGTGCTCGCGCGCATCCTCTTACCCCGCGCGTTCCGTAACACCCTAACGACCCTTAGTGCGTGTAACACATGCACGTATCGGGCGGCGTCTATATGCTATACCAGAGATGGGCAAAATGTAATCTGATTAATGATGAACGATTACAAAATGTAGTCGTAATTTTTCTTTTCTTGCTTTGTAATCATGACTAAATTCATTAAACATTAAGAAATAATACATGTGTATACAATCTGGTATTGTGTAGTGTTTAAAATATAAATGAGCAAAATGCAGTCATATTAATGTTAAAAAATGTAAAATGTAATCGTTAATCATTTTCATTAATCTGATTACATTTTGCCCATCTATGTGCTGTACTATATATTGGTGATACCTTGTGCATGAAGGTGCGCCAATGCAGCGGCCAGGCCCCTCGCCAGGCTGGCGAACTGCAGCCAGGAGAGCGGGGCCGCCCTGAGCCGCGCTCGCAGCGTGCCCGAGCACAGCTCCACGACGAGCAGGTGCTCCCGGCCTCCGCCTTCGGTCAGCCGGGCTCGCGTTTCGCTGCCTGCAGGATAAACCACTATTTATAGAGGGTTGTTGCCTCCCGATATTTGTAAGTCGCGATTTGAGTCCTGATTGTCTTTGCAGAACAAATATAAAATAATAAATTGACGTCCTTCACGACTTGAACAAGACATCATTTCCTTTTTTATAATGTTACGAGCGCGGGGTATTAAAATGCCGGTTGTGACGGACAATCAATTTATTAATAGAGGAGAGTACACAAAATCTCAACGCAGCCACAGAAATGTCGTGAAGCGCAGCAGTCGAATGCTCTCGATGTTATTTCGTTGAAAGTTCCACGAACACGTCGAAGAATGTTCTCGTAGATCCGTCGTCAAAAGTCTAGTCGCAGAAAGTTCTCGAAGTCCAGTATCAAAAATCCAGTCGTGATAGTCGCACGTAGAATCACTATACAGTCGCAGTATGATCGCAAAAGTCCTTGAAAATCGCTTGTAATATCGCACTGTGTCGCTGTCCAAATTAGAACTGTCTTGTGATCGCATCGAGCGCGTATTTATATCGGAACAGCCGTTTTCCAGCATTTTCGAGTAATAACTAGAATTTTATAGACATTTTTGAACCTTATGTTTTTACTCGTAAATTCCAGCATGGGTTCATCGACCTTTCGCGAACCGGAATTCCACGAACAGCGGTCGTCTCGCCGATATACACGTCACGAACTCGGGCGGCAAGATGAAACGATGCGCCCCCCTCCAATTTTTTTTGATGGTAAACAATTTTCTCCGATCCGGTTGCAAGTTATTTCATTCGAAGGAGTACGTCAAGACTATCTATGCGTTTTAAGATTATAGTCGTGCGATGCCTGGAAGCCTAGAAATATAGGGCTAAAGTTTGGCCCTAGTTCCATCGTAACAATAACTATAACTTTTTAAGCGGCTAGATCTATGCGGCTAATTATTTTAAACGCTTCGAGTTTTTTATTCGGCCAGTTTCTTTAAATTGGCAATCCTTTATCTATGGCGGCGGAGGTGTAATGTCCGGTAGAATAGAGGGCAGCCTTGTGGCCTCACGCTGCGCAGTAGAGAGGTAGTGAGGGGGTAACCTTCATAACCCCTCCCAAAGCCTACTTACAGCCCCTAGGCCTGGCAAAGCTGACTACTGGCAGAGTTGTAGGGAATATAAGGGTACCCAGGCTCGGCGAAGGTTAAGAGTAGGCAGTGCTGGCAGCTCGGAGGTTTTAATTTGTAAGAGTTTGACACACGGGGGCTGCCCTCACCGCTGCTCTGATGATCCATGACGATTTCCACCGGGATAACAAAAAAAAAAAAATTATACGCAGATAGTTTCTTGTATCTTCTATCTATTCTCTAAACAGCTAGTTTTTCCTGTGCGGCCATGTTTTTTTACGCAGTCAACCATATTTATTTATAAGTACACATACATAGACTACATTAACACATAAACCTATATAAGACATGAACAAGGTACATTACAAATGAGACTATATTTGAAAGTGTAGACTACATGCACAGAAGAAAAGAAAAATAAAAATACGAGAAATATAAAAAGAAATATTCTAATCTAATTAGCAAAAAGAAAAGAAAGAAACTAATTAGCAAAAGGAAACAAAAACAAAAAAAAAAAAATTTAACAATCTTCTCGAATAAAATTATTTTTATCTGCTCTAGAGGTCGTTTTATTAGATTAGGGTGTTTATGGATACGCAATTTGTGTTTATAATCACACTTATAAAACAAGTATATGTACTATGTGAGAAAGATTAATAAAATCCAGTGAAATGTGTTACCATAGTAGCGTAGTATGTTGGGATGCGCCAGATGAGGCAGCGAATACACCGAGGCTTCCTTCTGCCACGTGCTGGCGTTCGAGTAGAGCTTCACAGCCACCGGGTTAGAGCCGAGAGATCCGCGCCACACCGACCCGAATTTACCCTGACCTGCGTGAACACAATATGTGAGCTGGATATTTAAAAAATACCCAGAAATTATTTCAAGATTGCCCTAAAGTGTTTTCTTTACACTGGTATATAATAATAACCTTCTTCCACCCTCTCCCTTCCATAGTAGAACCAAGCGCGAAGGTTTACGGAGTCACAGCTACACGGTAACACACATCCCATCTAGGACTAAGAAGTTCTCTAACTCTTACTGCAGCCGACTCGTTGGGCTGTGGAGTGGTCTTCCGGCGAGCGTGTTCCCACCGTCCTATAATATGGGGTCCTTTAAGCGTAGCGTTAAGTGATAAGTGCAGGCCGGCATGACCGCTGCGACTACCGTTGGGTTTTTCTTACCTTTCGATAGTCGTTAACGTTTTTTTGGCTGCACCATGCTTACCATCAGGTATGGTGCAGTCACTGTGTCGAGTCAGAATAAAAAAAACACTGGTTCGACGTAGTAACTAAAGTGCACGTGATGGTAAATACAGAGTAGCCCAAAAAACGACGATTATCGACAGTAAAGAAAAACCCATCGGTAGTTCGCAGCGGTCATGCCGGCCTGCACTTATCACTTAACGCTACGCTTAAAGGTCCCCATATCATAGCACGGTGGGAACACGCTCGCCGGAAGACCACTCCACAGCCCAACGACTGCTAAGAGTTAGAGAACTTCTTAGTCCTAGATGGGATGTGTGTTACCGTGTAGCTGTGACTCCGTAAACCTTCGCGCGTGGTTCTACTCAGGAAGGGAGAGTGTGGAACAAGGTTAAATAACTCTTCAGAACACTCACCATGATACAGACGGTAGAAAACACTCAAACGGCGCTATGGTACTGTATATAGTCTCCCTTAATGTTTTCTGTCGGCACGTTCCACTATCATTCCACCATTGGATCCTAGAGTTTATTTATATTCCAAAGATATGGCAGGAGATTTCGATAAAAACACATACCTATATGTTCAATTAGTGTGAGATTGTCCACGAATAAAATTCCAGTTGCCAAAGCGTCCGGTCCACTGCCCATGGTCTCACCTGAAATGAATCAATTATGGTTTTCGTCAAGAATATGGTATACATGTAATTAAGAAATATATTGAAGTATTATGTAGTAAAAAACACGCGGATAAAAGTAATGCTATATATATTCTATGTTTACTTACAAAGACGCTCGTTAGATTCTGACAGCGGCTATTAAGCCGAGATATATCGGTCTGCAAGCAGTTGTATATGTATAAAGGCGGTCGTTGTAAGCGATTGTACGACTCACTCCAGCGCAGCGTTGAGTTTCTTTCGGTGTTTATTCGCAAGGTAGTCGCTTCCGAAACGCTAGTAGATCACCCGTAGTTTCGTATTCTTTTTGGTTGGCTGTCCAAGTTGAGGTTCGTACCCACAGGGGAGCCCTTGCATTGCCGCCCAACCCATAAACTCGCTGGCTGAGCACCTTCAGAGCTCGACCCTTAGGCCTAATCAAGGTGTAAAGGTTATCCTGGCCACCAACAAATTGTCCCATAAAAAAAAACCAATGTACTGTGCTGTCAAGTGGCAAGTTTGCGACCGTATTTTATTCATCCTACAAGTGACATTTTTTTATTATCTTGACAGTGGCACTTTTGTATGTCTCTTGCTTTTTTTACACTAGCTCGATAAAGTGACTAATGTGCTCCTGAGTATAATGTAGTCCAAAAACGAAAGAGACTATCAAAAGACGAAAATCCATTGATTGTCTCCGTCATGTCGGCCCACATATACCACGACTGAAGGTCTCTAGGTATATGAGTTTCTGGACGTACATAAGATGATCCCGAAACGCGACAGGCTAAAGCGAGTCACTAGGACAGTCTTTACAGTCGTTTAATATTGCCATGAGCCACTTCGGGCAACAGCCCTATCACCACAAAAATGCTTCAATCTCGACTGCGAGCCACGATTATCCGAACGTCCTTTGTCGCTCTGCAGGGTTGCTGTAGACGACAGCAGTAGTCAGCTGCGGCTACAAAGTCGTTATTACGACTTGCTTTAATACTTTCCATCCATTCCCCTCACTAATAATCGATTCGTGCAAGCATACGCCGCGCGCATCCCTAGCGCCGGCTCATTCATTCAAAAACGTCGCAACGAAGTGTCGGCCGATAAAGCGTGATGTGGTTGAATTCGGTACCGCAAGCCTATCCTATTATCCTCATAATCAAGTTGGTCAATACTAGTGATGAAAATGCCCGGGAATTTTCCCAAAGTGCCCAGCACTTCCGCGAACATTTCGTAAATTCCCGGGAATATTCCCCATACAAGTTTTGGGCACTTTGGGAAAATTCCCGGGCATTTTCATCACTAGTCAATACCCTACCCAACAGAAATCAAATCAAAAGAAACCTTAGTTCAAATTACAACAGCCTCGATTGTCCGAATCCAAATGACATATTTCCACTTACCTTTCTCAACGTCGGTCTCATCACTCAGATCCTCCTTATCAACCTCAACGACGCGGCAGTAGAACTTCTTCACCATGACAGCCATCACCAGGATCGCGACTAATGCAAGCATGGCAGACGCGAGGATGTTGAGGTAGCCGGGCTGCTGGGACGCCGTGTCCATTGTGGACTCCGCTTTTATTATCACCGTTTCCACTTTCATAGATCCTGTGTGGAGTAACATCAGGGTTTATTGTAGTGAAAATTACTTTAGGAACGGTAGGAGAAATTATTAAATAATATAACATTTATGGAAATCAATTGAGTTACTGGTCACATTCAGCACGAGATATAAGCGCAAAGTGGATATGACCACTTATGTATCTCTGCTAACCCCGTAAGGGATACAGCGTGATGATATTTTAATAATATTAAAATTGATGGACAATTACACAAATCGCCTTAAGCATAAATTAAGCTTGCGTTTGTACTATAATTACTAGATAAAGATATACTAAAACATATCCATGACTTGTGATAAACTATTCCGCGCATCATAGAAAATTATACCCGCACCGAGACCTGAACCCAGGACATTTTAGCACTGCAGGTAGGTTCACTACCAGAGATGGGCAAAATGTAATGAGATTAAAGATGGCAAAATGTAATTTTAATTACGTTCATTTGAAATCATGATTAAAATCCTATTATATATCGGTTAATCATAAACTTATATGCATTAATGTATCCAGGACTAACTACTCTTTAAAACATAGATGGGCTAAATGTAATCATATAAACATTAAATCTACCGACGAACAATTTATATCTATTTTAGAACTAGTCTTAACATAGTTTAGTTTTGTTATAAATAAAATGAAATACATATATCCATATATTTATCAATATTTTCTATTATTAAATGTTATTTTTCAGAATAAAAAAATATTAGAGAAGAACATGTTCTAAGAAAAATATAAGGAAAAATCATTTTTACTGGTTCGGTTTGTCTAGTGTTAATGATGCAAAAATTCAAAATGTAATCCTCACTTTACCTATGTTCACTACAAATTCAAAAAAGACAGGGTCAAAAAGAGTACATAGGGTAAGGATCATATTAAATGTAACTTTATCCGAATAGGTCTTTCAAAGTACATTTGGATTGTCAAGAGAAAACAAAAATGAATCAATTACCAGTTCGGAAAGCAGAATCTACAGAGAATAGCTGGCAAGAAAATCTGGCAGTTACTTTTTTTAACGTATTAACGTATAGAGAAACAAAGGAATTCATTCCCATAGCAATGAAATAAAAAACTATAACTTATGGAATAAGATGGGATGATTTGCATCCGAATTGGATATTATTAGATGAGAAATGTAGTGTAATCAACTACTGGTTTTTCACAGATTCATAATGGACGCACTATAAACGCTCTAATTTTTGTTTCTTTCTAGTATCAACACCATAAGTTGCCATAAACAGTTGCAATGAATCAGAAGTTGCATGTTACGTGCCCACGTGGGTAAGTCACACGATATGTAATACGTTAGGAGAACCGTACTGAAATCAGCATTGCAGAAACTCTTCGTGCAGCAGCAGAATTTGGTGCCTGGGAGACGGGCCATCGAGACTCTTGTGCACTTGTCGCAGGCGCCCCGCCCTTCCGTTTGTGCTGACCGCCAACACCCTGTCGATATTCAATTTGAAACATTTTTTTATGCAGTAACACAGAATACATAATTCATATACAGGGATTACTTTTAACTAACACATAACCTCTAAAGGGTGATTTTAGTTTATCAAGACTGATAATTTTTATTGTATGGCTTTTTCTAATTCATTTTTTTTTCATACATAAAATTGGCGTTCGAATCTTCTTAGTTTCACATTAACTTTCCTAAAGGCGCGGTGGCAGCTCGCGCGATACAAAAGCGACCCTATCCAGCGCTTGCTGCGATCGGGCACTCAACTGACTGTGACATACCTACGCCAGAATCGAATGAACGAATGTTGAAATATAGTTATTTACGAGACATAGAGCTAACAATTGATAGAAAACACCATAAAACTAACAACAAACAATTTCTTAGACTGTATTATGCTTTAGCAAAACTTGTCAGTCTTGATGTACTTAACTCAATTTTAAGAGGTTATGCATTACTTTCCTTGTATAACGTTGACTTGCGGGTCGTAAAGGCTTAAATACCCAAAAATTAGGACTCACAAGCAACTGAATATTGATACTGAAGTCACTATAAATTGTTGTTACTTAAATTTATAATATTGTTTTAGAAATAAGTACTACAGGAAAGCCAAGTGTGAAAAAAAAATGGATTTATGAGTCGACATTATTATTGTTTTATTAAATTTAAAATTATAATAATTTAATTGTTTAATCACTAAAATGGGGGCCTAGACAAAGTAACAGTCGTTCTTTAGTATCGTGTTGATATTGCTAGCAAAATGTATGATATTGACGTTAAATTGATATGTCACATAGACTACAATAGTGAATCAAAACTAGTTTGACAAAGTACTCATCATTCTATTCAAGTGAATTGGTGATGTGGATTGCTTGTTTTCATACAAATGCATAGCATTTTGTAATCTAAACTTTGTGAAAATGATGATCCCATAGACCACTAAGCAAAATGGTAATTTATATATCTAGTGTTTATACTTTGTCTAAATCCCCAGAGGAGTACAAAAGCTAGAAAGGCTCTCCACTTATGTGGGACATACCTTGACCCAAAACTGTGATGTTCCCTTCACTATGATTATGCCAGAGAGTGTAGCAGGATGCTCTAGTGCCTGTGCATTGTTCCACTTGTGACACTTCCCCATTTGGCAATGTAGTGTTTGATATTGGTCCTGTTTCTGATTGAAGAAAACATTAATTATATGTATCACAATTTAATAGGTCCATTGGACACATGTCAAGTAACCTATTCAGAGATGTAACCTTGTAAATTGATAAGTATAGTCTACTAGCTGACATGGCAAACATTGTTCTGCCATTTAAATTATTTCTAGTGAATTTCTTCAGTATTATAATATACAATTTTGGACATAGTGGCTTCCACATAAAAGGTAAATATATGCTGTCACTGACTTTTATTTAGAACTATTCAAGACAAACAATCCTACAGTACATCATCTTTGTGTAACTCCAATGGTTTAGACTATGGATGTAACGAAGGCAGTTTTATCGGAACCGAAGTCGGAGTCGGAGTTTTTAAATTTGATTTATCGGAGTCGGAACTGAAGTCGGAATCGGAGTCGGAGGCAATGTCAGTCACAAGTGACGGCAGAATAAAATAGTTTTATTAAGGTACAAATAAAAACATTATTCAGTGAACCTTTTTAATTAGAAAGTGATAAATTTACAAATACACTGAAAATAAAATTTGCATTTTCTTATTAACATTTTCCCATTAACAGTGAACAAATTAAATCAAATTTTCTCCAGAGTTGTTTTTGTGTTAATTTCTATTTTACTTAATTTAATGTCAATGTAAAATAAAAAAAAACATTTAGTAATAAATTTAAATGTACATTTAGTTTTAAATTTAATAATTTTAAATATATTTTTGTTATCTAAACTTTTAAAAATGTCTTCTTCAAATTAAGTACCACTGATTGTTTGATTAATTGATATTATGTTTTAACAACATATAAAATGAAATCAAATGAATTGACTACAACAGTGGTGGTGACCTCCGATGAATACCACCGATTAAAAAGTTTCGGAACCGAAGTCGGAACCGGAGGTGTAATAACAATCGGAAGTTCCGACTTATCGGAGTCGGAGTCGAAGCTCCATAACATCCCTGGTTTAGACAGTGTATGCCAAGATAGCTCTCAGAGGCCAGATTTTTTCTGACTTAATTGACATGTATATTACGACAAAAATTACATAAAATCATTACAAATTGTAACCTATATATTATTCTGATGTATTATTTATATTACTGTAAAAGTTTCGTGCAAATCCGTCCAGCAGTTTTATTGTTAAAGAGTAACAAACATATTCACAAACTTTCGCATTAATAATATCATAGGATATACAGATATAGTTTGTATATAGATAGGATTGTTATAGAAGATTCATCTGAAATGATGTATATTTCTGATTGGTTTGATTATATACTACTAGCCATTGAGTATCCAACCATGTGGAAATGCCAATGGTATTATGTCCCCACCCTGGTATACCTTTGGGTTTGTTCAAATTGGTATGAATTTAGGAACTACATGCTCTCTTGGTGAAGAAAAACATCATGAAATCACTTGCTAGGCATCTAATAGAAATGTCATGTGTAAGTGCCTTGAGAATAGTAATTTGCTGCTTTACTAAGCACACTGTACATGACATATAAGTAAAAAGTGGATTCAGCCACTAAAGTATCCCTCTGTATCTTCATAGAACAAAGTGACCACTAAAAAGTTGCTTATTATAATATGTTCATTTTAGGACTAAAGTAAATTAAAATTCTTACCAAAACTATCATTTTCAACCATCAGTTCAGCATTATGTTCATCGTCATATGATGGGGTTACACTCTTAGCTACTTTATGAATTTTATACAGACATGATATAGTTGGACCCTTAGTTGTTGGTCTCTCTGTAATTACTATAGCTGCTTTTACTTTATATCTTTTTATATCCTCTGGGACATCATTGTTGGTAACCTGGTCTTCTTTGCCATTACTTATTGCCGTTTTCTCAAATGATTTAACATTTCCTTTCACATCTGAAGGGAAGGCATTAAAATCTTGCAGCTTTCTTGGCATGGCATGCATTTCATGATAATTCTCTATACTTCGTTTATGCACTTTTTTACCTAGTGTTGACACAGATAAGCTCGGCTTATTGGTGATTTCTTGACTTGCATCATTTATGCTGTTAACATTCTTTTCAGTCACAGGCCAGTCAAAATTTAATTCTGGATAATCAATACTCCTCTTTCCATAGTTTTTCAGATCTTGACCAGGCCAATAACCGTTCCAGTCTAGGTTATTCCGTTGTATGGTCCTCCTGTGGTGGTATTTAGTGAAAGTCCTAACGTAGTATAAAGGTTTAACGTGATGGATCCCATTTCTTATCTCTTGAGATTCTTGAGGACGAGATGTAAGAACTTTTGCCGTAAAAATGAATAAAAATAATACTATACACTTTAGTAATGGGGTCACTTTTTGAGCCATTAAGCCCTCCATAGTAACAAAGTTAATGTTTATTAAATTCGAGATTCATATTTGCATGTCGTGTTGTTTACAAGGCGTTATGACAGCGTAATGCGTAACAAAACTTGGCAATGGAAACGCCGCAGTGATCGATTTTTACATTATCTTATGTTTAGCGAAAAATAATTTTTACGACACAAATCACAATATTCTTCACAAGTTTGTTTTACTAGAGGTTCTGGAATATGTTATTTGTTATATAAAATGTAATATTATGAAGGTTTTATAATACATTTGTGAAAGTTACATAGTGAGTTGGCTTTATTAATTTTTTTTTTTCACAATTAGCACTATGTAGTGAACACAGATTTATTTTTAAAGAATAATGTAATAGCTTAATATTAATTTACACGGTAAAGATTAAATTTATTAGAATAATCGATATAATGTTGACAAACATTAGCTCGCCGACATTTTCATTTAGAGATGCGTCAATGTGTCATCGATATCGATTATAGGTTAAATATTCTCTGTGGGAAAAAATTTAGCCATTTATAATTTATTTGCATGCGCATGAGTCATGATGCAACTTTAAAGCAATTTTTTATTAGTGATTAATGCTTTGCGTATAATTTTTTATATTAATAATAATAAACCGATGAATCTTAGATATAACCTGAGATTATTAATAGTCTAAATCAGGGGCCCGGCAACCTTTTGAGTCGGAAGAGTGAAAAATTGCATGTTACAAAATTTCCAAGTTTTTAAAGAGCCACAAAAACATTCCTTGCCAACAAAACTTTTTTTTACAATGGCTCAACATAATTGCTACATTGCACCTGATGGTAAGTGCAGTGTAGTCCAAAAACGAAAGCGACCACCAAAGGATGAAAATCCATTGATAGTCTCCGTCATCATGTCGGCCCGCATATACGACTGAAGGTCTCAAGGTATATGAATTACTGGATATACACAAGCTGATCCCGAAGCGCGATAGGTCAAAGCAAGTCACTATGATGGTCTTTACACTTCAGTTCAGGCCCAGTTCAGGCAAATCCACCAAAACTACTACTTACTTTAGTACTTGGATAAATAAAGTTTTTTTGATAATAAAAAACTAATCTATTTATTCATCGATTTAAAACGAGTTTTAAGTTTTCTTTTTTTTTTTAATAAATAATATTTAAGTATGGAACTGAAGAGCCACAACTTCACATCCAAAGAGCCACATGTAGTTCGCGAGCCGCAGGTTGCCGACTCCTGGTCTAGATGTATCTTTAACCGTGAAAGAATGTTCAATGTATTGTATAGGTATATACACCCATAACTCAACGCTTCTCATAAACAATTGTTTTCACTTAGAAGGTCCGTCTTATTGTGGGCATCATATAAATTTATTACGGTATGTCGCGCTATCAGATTGTGTAAAAAAAAATCTAGCCATTTGTTCTAGGAGCTTAGTGTAGTGGCCTAGTGAATAGCGGACCGGTTTCCATACGCGGCAATGCGTATGGAGGTAGGTTCTAATGCCAGCACGTACCTCTGGGTTGTTCGAGATTTAGTACGAATTTAGGTACCACATGTTCACCTGTGAAGGAAAACATCCTAAGGGCATTTGCATGGCCTATAATAGTGTCATGTGTAAGTGGCCCAAGAATGGCGATCAGCTGTGCTACTGATCATGTTGGCCATGACATATAAGCGCAAAGTGGATACTGCCACTAATGTATCTCTGCTCACCCCGAAAGAAATATAGAGTGACGATATATTATTATTAACTATAGTAAGTAGATATTAATAATATTATTATCAAAAAATATCATATATTCGTAATCTAATATTGTTATTTCTAATTATATGAGACGATTTTTTGCTTCTAATTAAAAAATATCGATTATACTTAAGTTAAAATTACTGAAGACTAAAATTATTGTAAACAATTAAATGATTAACAACTTTACTCTGTACCATAAAAAAATAAAATAAAATAGGGAAGTTATTGACTGAAACCGAAATCTAAGATGGAATTTTACGCACTTGTGGATTTTGGTAACCATATTTAATTTAGACTACTAATTAACTACATAAAGGTTAATCCATGGAACATATGCCAGGATTTTTTGCTACAATAATTATTACTTTGATTGGCCTATAAACGAACGATATAAGTATGCACAACCTCTAACTTTGGTTAGCGGTAGAGCGCATTATTCTATAGTAAACCATAAGTGCCATGACTTTTACAAATTCTAAAATGGATATTTTATGGTTAATATATGAGCGGACTATATTATTATTTACCATTAGCCTTAAATGTTAGGTATATGGCTCTGAAAAATCACACTTTTCTTTGATTGGAAAGGTAAGTGAAACCTTGCACTGTGAAAAATTCAAACTGTTTGACGTTTGTCGATGACCATTGCAGTATTGCCAGATGTAACTTTTGTAACATTATGTGTTATTTTTAGCTCTGTTGTGTGTTAGTTTATTCAAAATGTTACTTTTAGATGATAATTCCTTACAATCAATATTTTGATCTTTGTTTGGAACATAAACATGTACTAATCTTCGTCTATTGGAAGATGTGTTTAATCAAATAATTTAGTTACATATTTAAATCATATTTCTTTTGTCAACATGATTTTTATATTATTTAAGATACTATTAACAATTTATTAATATCGATTTTTGTAAGCTTACTGCTCATTATAGATGTAGATTTCCTACGCTAAAATATTTGAAAAATTGAAACTGCATTGCTTTTGTCATCAGAATGTAACTTTTGACAGTATGTGTAACTTTAAACTATCTGACATTGGCAATACTGTTCGGCATATTTCTTTGTTTTGGTTGTTTGTTTTCTCATGATTTCTTTTATAAAAAAATATATTTTGCCTACTGTGAGATAGAGTGCCTTAATTAAAATAAATAAATTACAAGCATTATAATTGAAAATAGTATTAAAAAATGTCTTCGGTAGCCGTTACAGAAGAAATAGATGCTGTAAAAGAAAGAGAGCATTTCCGCGCGGTTGTGACTGCCTTTAAATATTACAAGTAAGTAATTGTTTAAGCTTATTTTTCGATAATAAAAATAAAACTGGGTAAACTGGTGGTATTGTTACCATTTACATATAAATTAGAGAATATTCGTGCTGAACAACGCGGGGTTTGAACTTAGATAATTTAAAGGGTAGCAGTAAATTTAGAATTTTCTTGATTTACCTTTCTGTAAAAATAGATTACATTTTATAAAAACGTTAAGTGGAAAGATGTTGTCTTACTTAAAAAAAAACCTGGAGAGCAGTGTACAGGAACTTATCAGCTGTTTCACCTGTTTGCATGATAATAACTGAATAAAACTGGCTCCATATGCATTTAGCAGCAAGCCCCTTACTTATTATTTGCTTAGTGTGCATGGAGCCTTATTCTACCTTTTTATAATATTTATATGCTGCTTATTATACTTTATTGCACAAATTTATATAATTTTGCCATTGTAAAGAAACATGTAAAAGAATATATTAATTTTTAATATATATAAACATTTAAACCTCTGGGAAGATAATCTGTGCTTGTATGTCTATGTGCTTGTATATTGTATAGATGCTACTTTGACTTTATTTAGCATTTACTCAAACTTGACAAATTAAATTACTTAATTACTATTATATAATATTATAAGTCACCAAATTCTTTAACATAGACTGCTCTGGGAGTACATAAGCTATAGTCAAGTTTCTATCTGCAATTTTTGTTATAGACAAACTTATTTTCTTAATATAGGCTAATCTAATTCAAAATAGTCACTATAAAACTTAGCTGTCGAAACCAGCCCATAGTGTGTTTATTCATATTGTTATTTTCTAGTAATCAGCTAGAAATGATGAAATATATCTACTTAGATATGCTTATATGTCCTCATATTATATCAACTCAGTAAAACAATAACAACATAGTACAATGAAATATCATATATTGAATATACATGTATATATGTTATAGAGACAAACAATAGACTGTTAATCATCAAACAAAGAAGTATACAAAAAAGAGCCAGAATATAATGTAAAATTGCAAAGATAATTAATTTATTTAGGTCTTTTGGTCTGTTTCACATATTTAATTAGCACACAAATATAGACTTTCAATATTTATCTATCGACGTAAGATGCAAGTGATTCAAATTTTATACCAAGAGGCATAAATGTGTCTTGAATCTGGATGCTTCTTGAGGATGTGTTAAGGTGCAGCTGTTGAAGTCTCTCTTCACGCTGATGTGTCACAAAAGAAGTTTCTACGATACTAATATATCTCTCACAGATGTATAAGCTGAAGATTTCTGTTTAGCTCTCAAAGAATGAACTTATACAAGAAGTAGAACTTATATAACTTATAAAAGAAGAGTGGTCCATTCTGCCTTTACCTTGAGTTCATTCTAACATAGTCTTGAGTCCACTCCATCTTAGCCTTGAGTTTCTTTCAACATTTCTACCAAGGTAGTCGCTTCTGAATTACTTGTAGATCACTATTAAGTTCTTTTGCTTGTTATCTGCCCAAATTGAGGTTCATACCCACAGGGGTGCCCTTGTGTTGTCACCCAGCTCTTGTATAGTTTGTCAACTGGGCATCTTAATTACTCGCTTGCCTCACCTGGTAAAGTTGTATAGCTTTTCCTGGCCAACAGCATTATAACCTGCCAAAAAAACAAGTTAATTTAAGATATCATTTTTTGAATAGTCTGTAATATATTGAGGTGGATTCATCACCAATGATGATGCAATATCTTGTTTGTTTGCATTATATTCTTTTATTATTTATGTATTACCCAAGGTGTATGCAAGGGTGATTCATTGCATTGGACATAATGGTACAACATACTCATTATAATTTACATTTTATGCACATGAATATATAAAGTAATTAGATTACATAATAATTAACATTTAATAACCTGTATCCTTAAATATACCTTAATTTTTTTGAATAAAAAGATATAAATTTATTAGTTGTGGTGTTTGGGTGGTTTGTCGAACTGGGTTGTGACCACAGTACACAAGTGTAAAGACCATCACAGTAACTCACCTGCCATATTTCAGAATCAGTTCGTGTTTATCCAGTTGTTCATATACCTAGACACATTTCGTTTTGGTGTGTGTGGGCCGATGTAGAGATGGCGATAGTCAACTGATTTTGGTCCCTTGGGGGTCTTTGCCGTTCTTAGACTATAATGTACCTTCCATCAGGTACAATGTAGTCAGTTTGTTAAGCCAGTATAAGAAATAGAATATATTTTTATTGCTGTGGTGGCTTAGTGGATAAAGCACTGGTATTCATATGCTATAACGTGAAAAGTGTTGCAACTTCGAATCCCGGCACGTGCTTCTGAATTTTTCCAGGTAAAGTAAGAAATTAGCCATCACATGCTTAACGGTGAAGGAAAACATTCCGAGGAAACCCGCATGGCAACTAACAAATGCCATGAAGCAGGATATACCGTTAATACCATTACTACTAGTTATTTTGGGAGTCGAAGCTGCTCGCGTCCGTAGGCTTTACCCTAGTTTCCTTACACGTGACTCCTGGGTGGTGCTAAACGAGCAGTGGCGAGGTGGTAGGGCGTCGGTGCCCGTCTGGATCGCGACCACAGTACATGGGTGTAAAGCCCGCCATAGTGACCAGTTTCGGCTTGTCGCGTTTTGGGATCAGCTTGTGTATATCCAGTAGCTCATACACCTAGAGACCTTTAGTCGTGGTATATGTGGGCCGACATGACGATGTAGACTATCAATGGATTTTCATCCTTTGATAATCGCTTTCGTTGTTGGACTACACTGTATTTACCATCAGGTACTCTGTATTCACTATGTCGAGCCAGTGTAAAAAAAAAAATAGTAGCTGCCCACACCTTGCTGCTGTTGCTGGTTACCGCTTCTGCTTCATCGATTTAGTACCATTACCCTCTTACAGACTGTGCAGTCTAGATCGCATTCACAAATCAGAGAAAATAATATCCATGCTGCCCGCAAACCATCAACGTAGACTGGAGAAGTATGCGACGTATCTTACAAAATTTAAGAAGTGCTTAGACGTGAACAACAGCGTGGTTCACATGATCATCACGGATGTGGACAGTATATTTGAGAACGTGGATCACAGTGTGCTGGACATCTCCGGGACCAACGGGACTGAGAGCATTGGTGGCAACTACAATGCTTGCGAGATTGCCTCTCATAAACAACATAAGATGCAGCTGGATGTCGAAAAGGTAACTGTTTACGCCGTTTATTATTAGCTACATTTATTTTTTAAACTAGCATCACACGTTCTCATTTTATGTCCCCCTCCTAGCTCATCTTTTTCTCTCTGGTTTCGCTTCGCTTCAATAGACAACGAGCGCGCTTATAAATCTCCTAAAAAACGCTTTCTCGCTGTGTTATGTAAATTTATTTATTTAATACCAACCAACGATATATACACGAAATATTTAAAAAAAAACATATATAGGTTCTAAGACAGCGTGCTACATTTTTAATGGTATATCTAACTGTACACAGCACAAGTATATATAAAAATTTAAAAATACATATCAGTTTATCCTGTTATACTCAAGAGGATTCAGATGAGAACAATGTCATTTAAGCCTACCGTAATCCTGACAGGGAACAGTGAAAGTTGTCAATGTCACTAACTTTGTTATATGTCTCTTTCATTCGAACAAAAGGTGAACATATATTCGTTTTGAGCAACCTTTTGTCAAATGTTCTCCTAATAGGGAACGAGGTAAAACTCAGGGTACAAGCAAATTTATATTATTGATCAGGTTAAAATTCAAACACTTTATGCTTAGAAGCTCTGAATCAATCCCAAACGCGTGAAATTGTGATGTGTGACGCCTAAATTAGCGCCGTGGATAGGGGCCGATTTGCAAGTAAGTTCTTTCTCGGATTTCCTTCTCATTTCTTTATCAACTCACACCCACCAGTAACCTTTTTATTCTGACTCAACAGAGCATTTATCAGTATCATCGCCATACATGGCTAACGAGCTACTACTTCAGCTTGCTAATCCGGAGAGTTATGCGGTTTACCTTGGTCCAATGTCCGATAGCCTCATTTTGTTTTTAGGGTGTTTACCTTAAAAGGAATAACGGGACACTAATTTTAGGGTCAGTTTGTTGTCGGTCTGGCTGTTTCTCAAGAGCCGTTTTCTCGGTAACACATGGAGGTATAAAGTTGAAATTAATATAAAATACTCAGGTCTGTCACTCAGGTTATGTCCCTTGAGACCTTGCCTTTGCCTCAGCACTCGGCAGACGGAAGGAGGTACACCCCGCTGGTTTTAGTCGACAAGAGTCTGACACACCGGCGCAGTGGCTCTGACCGCTGCTCTATTGGACCATAAGGATATCCACCAGGTCCAAAAAATTCCCTTGAGGCTCTGAAAAAATTATATTTCTAAGTCATCGCAATCAAAGCTATTGCCGTATTGTTCTTAATTATCATCATATCAATTGTAGGACGTCCAGTGGTGAATATAGGTTTCTCT